>CM062820.1:1017741925-1019151925 GCA_031772625.1 Pinus tabuliformis | reverse complement strand
GTGACCTTGGGAAAATCAAGTTTTCTCCTAGATTGGTTGGCCAAATGATTTTCTTGATGGGTAAAATGATAACTAGACACAAAGAGCTTTCCAATGAGCTATCATGAGCTCAATTTGGGGTTGAGGAAGGCATTCAAAAGTTGACTGCAACAGCACTCTTCCTCGAGGCAGCCTCATTTGGCACTTTTTGACCAGTCTTGGGAGATTTGATTTTTGACAAGTCAAATGAACTCCAAATTGAAAAATTCCAGTTGGGTTGGAAAGTAGACTCAAATACCTTTCCAACGAGCTATCCTGCACCTAATTTTGACACTGGAAAGGCCTCCAAAAGCCTCCTGCAAAAGCGCGCGACCCGTCAGAGGCGCACGACCCGTCAGGACACCTTTGCCAGTGCAAAAATTACACTGGCGCGACCCGTTGGGGATTTCTCCACAGAAATTTGCCAGTAAACTTGCCAAGGAGCCACAAATTGCCAAATTTTGTAAGGTAGGCCCTCAAATCATGAAAAATTGTTGCTTGTTACAGTGTAAGAAGATCATGATTATATTTGTAGAGGTCTCTATTTGCAAGTAGAAGTCTCCATTGTGCTTTGGCTTGAGGTTATCAAATTGCTAGGGTTTTATATGCTGTTTTGAGGTATCCCTTGTCTTCCCTATTTTTCACCTCCCATTCCATATTCCCTATCATTTTTATTTAAATTTCCCTTCCACAATTGCTAAGAGCCCTAAACCCTACCCCTCTTCCTAAGAAATCAAAAAATTAAACCCTAACCCTACCTCCCATAACATCCTTGCAAATGAAATTGTATGATGATGTATATGTCATGCACAGCACCACCACCACATCCTGAGATTGTTCACGAGGCGGAAGAACCATCACAGCAGCATGACATCCCTGTCACTAGACATGTCAGCTCCTCACCTTTGGTCACCTATCAGAAAGGCCCAAGGGCCTTATTTGCAGCAGCTCGGCGAGTACTTTCTCCACAGCATGTGGAAGGGGTCTCGCCTTCATCATCGGCTCAACGAGTGTTATCTCCACATCAGGTGGAAGGGGCCTCGCTTTCTTCACCAGCACAGGCAGCACAGAGGGGCTAACAACCCATGATTCATGAGGGTCCATTAGGAGTTCCAGACACTGAGGTGATCGATCTTGAGTCCACTTCTCCTAGCCAGGAGGCAAAGGAGATCATTCAGCATCTCAGAGCTGAAAATGATGCTTTGCAGAGGAGATTTGAGGGTGCCCAATGGACCATCACTTACCTGGAGCAGCGCAACAAACAGTTGGAGGAGGAGAAAGCACTTGATGAGCTATGGAGGATTCGTAGTGACCGAACCTTAAACCGTAGAAGACCCGGTGACCCATTGCCTGCTGACCGAGAGTCTATGCTTATCCAGGAGAACGCACACTTGGAAAGGTTGTTGGCTGAGGCCAACCAAGATAAAAAGTTGCTGAGGAACATGAAAAACCATTACTGGGCAAGAATGCATGTGTGCAAGGCCAAAATGAAGATGTTTCAAAGGCGGTTGTCCGAGGCCCTAAAAGGGAAAAAGAAGACCAATCCACTCCGTATCTTGGCTGAGGCTTCACTTAAAGATCATGGCACTCAATAGCCTAGCCACAACTCAAATCCCAAAATTTTTTGAGAATTTTGGGTAATTTTGGCATTTTTTGGTAATTTACATGTTTTGGCTCTTTAACGGGTCTCACCCCCGGTGAGACCCTTTGTCATGGCAACTCCTTTTCACAAAAACTCAGCATTTCCTGATTTGTTATGCAAAGTTACATATGCCCATGGATGGACTTGAGTTTTTATGGGGTTTTGGGCCTCCAGAAGGTCAAAATACATGCAAAATTTGACTTTCTGCCACTTTTTTGAACTGCAGAAAGCTGTCTTGGGAGAATTGGTTTTTGATAGAGCAAATGAACTCCAAATTCAAAAATTCCAGTTGGGTTGGAAAGTAGACTCACAGAACTTTCCAACAAGCCCACTTTTTCTCAATTTGGCCACCTGCAAGTGCCTCAAACAGAGCTCCAAAGGGGCGCGACCCGTCAGGCAGGGGGGCGCGACCTGTCAGGCAGTTTTTTGCCAGATTGCACTGTAGAGCCCAGAAAACGCAGTTTTGACCCAATTTGACTTTTTGGGGTGGAAGATGATTATCTTTGATGTAATTATTGTAACTCTAAGACACTTTTACTCTTGTTTAACACTTCTAGAAGATTCATTCATGTAAAGGGTAAATATTTAATGAATGGATTGGTTTCCTAGCTTAGAGAGGCAAGTTGTTTTGACTGCCTAGATTGTAGTGCTTAGTTTAGAAGTGGTTGAAACAGCTCCTAGGATAGTGAGCTCGACCCATGGAGGCAGGGAAAGAGGTTAGATCATCTATATTATGTACTTTCTTGCTCATTTTCATGGTTGGACTCTTGAGGGAGAAGCTATCATTGTATTATTTCACTTGTATCTCTGCAATTTTTGGCTAAGGAAGACCAGGGTTTTGCAGTCCTTTTTGGGATTCTTGTGGTTTCATGTATTGATGGAGTGCTTCTTAATGTTCTTGTAAGTGTGTTATGTGATTCATCTCCTTTCTTTCCTTCTGCATATTAAACAAATGAAGTGTTAAAGTAAGAATTCATGCTTGCCATGCTCTGCTTTTAAATTTGTTTAATTTCTATGTTTTCTACTGTTTAAGGAGAATTCAAAGTATTATTTGCTCTCCTTAGCTCCTCACCAGTCTTTTCCATCCACTCACCTCAATCAAAGGCATCAATACGGTCTCTTACCTCGCCCCAAAGAACCCCCTGCAGAAACTGTGTTAAATCCCCACACCCAAAATTGCAATTCCTCAATTTGCCACCAAAAACCCAAAAAACCCCAAATCAACCTTTTTAATCAGTTTACTAGCCTAATATCAGTGTTACCTTGTTGGTCATCTCATCCCATTGAAGATCTGCCGAGATTGACCGGAGAGAGCCTTCTCCTGCCCCGTAGGGCTAGCTACGAGGCTAAATGGTTTGATGTAGCCTTGAGGTTTACCTTTCTCAGCCTGAGGTGAAATTTCGAGCGCTAACATATTGGCGACCATACTGGGGAGAACAAACTAATCGTCTGCTCATTGACGTGTTGTTTCACAAGTCTTAGACGGAGCCTGAAGATACGCCAGGTAGCCTTCGAAAACGCTCTTGTTTTACATCAGCGTTAGTAGATAAACGCTGCTTCAGTCAATCTCCGTGAGCTTGTGAATACAACACTTCATTTGCATTTTACCCCAGTACATGTATCGAGTTCAGATCTGATTGTTGATGGTGGACAACGATCAGACACTTGAAAGGCTGAAATCATTCACTTGGCGACTCTAAATCAGTTTTGAGATCAGATCTAAAGACTCCACTGGATGATGATCCCGACCAGCAAAAACATGAAAGGACAACATGGACAGATCAGGTATTCAAGTTGGAATTTCATCCAAGACATTTTGTTCTTTGTCATAAATTATTTCTTCTCTTTTCCCAAGAATGTCAAGAAGGCTTTGCAAAGTATACTGTGTTTGAGAAGAGATCTTCGGCCTGCAGTTGATTCTTTTCTTTTGAAGATTGTGAATACCAAAGATTTGCATGCCTTTGAGCTTGATCAGGATCGTTTTTCCGAATTTTGTGATGACCATCTTCAGATTGATGAGCCTCAAGAGACCAAGACTGATCCTATACCTTCTGTACATACCCCTACACCTTGTAAAATTCCAGATCGGTATAAACCTCTTGTTTTACCTCCTGTTCTTCATGCTTTCCCCAAAAACTATGATCTATACTTGCCGAGGTTCGATGGTGAAAGTAAGAATGTCAACGCTGAGCAACATGTGCAGAATGTTGAGAATTTTCTAGATCTTTTTGTAGTTGATGAAGAAGATGTCAGTATTAGGCTTTTTGCTCTTTCTTTGCAAGCTGAAGTTAAGAGTTGGTTCAAAGCCCTGCCTGATGCAAGCATTTCAGATTTCCAGCAGTTCGTCAAAGTTTTTCTCGATAGGTGGATGATCGGGCAGAACCTTCTCTTGATTGTAGAAGAGTATAACCAGCTGAAAAGATTGCCAGGGGAGACAGTACAACAATTTTCAGCCAGATTTAATCAAGTTTATTATTCAATGCCAGTTGATATTAGACCTTCTCCTAGATCTGCTCTCTTGCACTATCCGGGTGCTTTTGATCCGGAAATGGAGTTTCAGTTGAGAGAAAGGGACATTGCAACTCTTCATGAGATGCAAAACAGTGCAGTAAATGTAGAGGCTCATCTGCTGATCCGAAGGGCAAGGATGAAGGAAGCAGAGGTGAAAAACATAGATCCGGCCGAATCAACATCTCTAGAGGTGAAGCTTGACATTTTGGTAAGTGCAGTGGAAAAGATGATGGACAACATCAACGCAAGGAATGCTTATGATGTTCAAGCTCATGGCTCGCTGATTGAAGAAGAACAAGTTGCTGATCCAAAACATTTTGTTTCTTATCCTAGTTGTCATAGATCTGATAATGATTGTTTTGTAGATCACCTTGGAGAAGAGAGATCTATTGATATGACATGCATGCCTGATGATGTGTTTTATAGTGATGATTTGCCTCATTTTGATGAGTATGACGATGATTATGTTCTCCAAAAAGAAGCTAATCTTACAGACAAATCAGCAGCTAGTTTGTGGGAGGAAGAAGTTCATTTTCAGTAGCTTGAATACAATGTTCAGCCATCACATATCAGCTATGACAGTGACGAGGAAAGTGCAACAAATTTTGAAGTAAGTGAAGGATCTTTACCTTTTTGTTTTGATTCATGTCAGTTCATTAAAGACAACTTCCATGAAATTAGAAATCAGCTGTCAACAAGTCTTGATCTAGACCATCTTGGAGGCAATAAAAACCTTGTTCCAGACTTCTCATATTCAGATTTGCAGCCCCCAAATGCCATTGGTTTTCAAGTTGCAGATGAAAGCATGGAAGCTGACATATTTGATCAAATGATACAAGAAGGTGACTCCGTACCATTCTGTTTTGAATCATTTCAGTTTTTGAAGGGTAGAGTGCATAGTAAATCTTCTAATGAACAGCCTATAACAAATCAACAATCTCTCAGTGTAAATGTTGAGGATGAGACAGATGACAAAATTCTTGAGCAGCCTGTAGCATCAGATTTGCAGCCACCAAATGAACTTGAGGGGCAGATTATAGATGAAGTTGTGGCAGACAAAATACATGACTTGATGATGCAGGAAGATTCTATACCCTTTTGTTTCGAAGCATTTCAGTTTATAAGGCAGAATCTTCGTAAAATCTCTCAAGAAAAAGATGAACAGCTAGAAGGATGTCATACATTTTCAATGGATACATTGCAGCGGTCTTTTCAAGTTTTTCATGATCCAATAGCTGATGTTTTGGATGAGGTTTGCAGTCAAAGTCTTTCTCCATTGACGACATGTGAGCTTGAAACATGTGCTGATATGAATTTGATCCGGCAGCCGGTTTCTTTGTCATTTTCAGCAGAGGTCTCATCACAAGGCTCAGATCAAAGTTTACATTCATGGTATGAGGAAAAGAGAAGTAATCCATTCGATGAGCTAAGTTCCAGTGTGCTTGAGTTTCAAGATTCTTATGCAGTGTTTTTGGAGGTGGATAGAGAAGCCATATCATTCAATGGGTCTGTTTCTAAGTTGTCATGGGAGTTGCCTTTCAGTAGTTCTCTCTTGTTGTTCATAAGCAAGCACTTGTGGAGAATTCGAACAGCAGATGGGATACTTACTTGGTTGCATTGGTTGTTTCATTTCACTTGATCAGGTGATGAATGAAACTGTTAGAGTAGGTTGTGATTAATAAGCTCTCCTTTGAGCATCATTTTCAGTTTGTCGGTTGTGTTTAACTATCGAGTCAGTTTTTAGTTGAGTCATGAGTCCTTTGTGAGTCAATTTTCAGTCTTGTTGTTAAGATTGTGTTGGTTTTCAGTCATGCATTTCAGCTTGAGTTTTTGACTCCATTGCCCAATGATTGAAAAGCACTGGTCTGCTCTCCCAGAGGTCTGAGGTTCTTGGTACCTCCAAGGAGCTACCATCCCCATTGGAGCCAATGTTAGTGTCAGTCTTTCCAGCCTTCCTCCAGTGATCAAATGTGCTCTTACAAAGTGATTTTGAAGTGTCAAGGTCAAATTTTGTCATTTCAGTGAGTCTTCAAGCAAAATTTGGTCACTAGGCATTAGGTCTAGGGTTTGCTTTCACTCTTCTCAAAGTTGTCCAAATGGCGGTCCATGTCATCATTCAGCTGAGTCTATCATCATTCATAGGGTTTTCATTATCATCTCAGTGTCTAATGAGTCCTTTTACAACTTATTCATGCTTCAGTTGTGCCTAGGCAAGGTCATTTCCCTCTCCTAGGGTTTTGAAGGCAATTTCTCTTGGGCGGCTAAATAATCGTCAAAACTCATATCCTAATGTTCATACACCTTCCCTTATCCTTAAAGTACCTTATCAAACACTTCCCAACACTCAGATCCCCCAAATTCCTCATTTTTTCACAAACCCTAGTTTCTAGCTACAACCTGGCAATTTTCTAGGTTGGGCTTGTGTTTTGCCCTTTTGGACCTCTTCCCCTCACTCAATCTCTGAGATTCCACTTTCCCCTACTTCCTAACATCTCTCCCTACTCCCCAAAATTTCCCCAAGAATTTAGAAGCCCCTTATCCCCTTCATTTCGCTTCATTTCGACAAAATTCCTTGTTTCACACATCGGACAAGTTTCACTCAAATGATGTTTCAGAGCAATCAAAGATGAATTTTGGAAAACTGAGAGAGGTTTTTGTCCAAAACATGCCAAGGAAGAAAAACCTCCTTCACTTTTTACACAGGTGTCATGGTTTGAGAAAAATGTCAAGAATATCGTTGCCTCAGGAGAATCAGAGACACCTCTGAAGTGACCTTGGGAAAATCAAGTTTTCTCCTAGCTTGGTTGGCCAAATGATTTGCTTGATGGGTAAAATGATAACTAGACACAAAGAGCTTTCCAATGAGCTATCATGAGCTCAATTTGGGGTTGAGGAAGGCATTCAAAAGTTGACTGCAACAGCACTCTTCCTTGAGGCAGCCTCATTTGGCACTTTTTGACCAGTCTTGGGAGATTTGATTTTTGACAGGTCAAATGAACTCCAAATTGAAAAATTCTAGTTGGGTTGGAAAGTAGACTCAAAGACCTTTCCAACGAGCTATCCTGCACCTAATTCTGACACTGGGAAGGCCTCCAAAAGCCTCCGTCAGAGGCGCGCGACCCGTCAGAGGCGCGCGACCCGTCAGGACACCTTTGCCAGTGCAAAAATTACACTGGCGCGACCCGTCAGGGGCGCGTGACCCGTTGGGGATTTCTCCACTGAAATTTGCCAGTAAACTTGCCAAGGAGCCACAAATTGCCAAATTTTGTAAGGTAGGCCCTCAAATCATGAAAAATTGTTGCTTGTTACAGTTTAAGAAGATCATGATTATATTTGTAGAGGTCTCCATTTGCAAGTAGAAGTCTCCATTGTGCTTTGGCTTGAGGTTGTCAAATTGCTAGGGTTTTATATGCTGTTTTGAGGTATCCCTTGTCTTCCCTATTTTTCACCTCCCATTCCATATTCCCTATCATTTTTATTTAAATTTCCCTTCCACAATTGCTAAGAGCCCTAAACCCTACCCCTCTTCCTAAGAAATCAAAAAATTAAACCCTAACCCTACCTCCCATAACATCCTTGCAAATGAAATTGTATGATGGTGTATATGTCATGAACAGCACCACCACCACATCCTGAGATTGTTCACGAGGCGGAAGAACCATCACAACAACATGACATCCCTGTCACTAGACATGTCAGCTCCTCACCTCTGGTCACCTATCAGAAAGGCCCAAGGGCCTTATTTGCAGCAGCTCGGCAAGTACTTTCTCCACAGCATGTGGAAGGGGTCTCGCCTTCATCATCGGCTCAGCGAGTGTTATCTCCACATCAGGTGGAAGGGGCCTCGCTTTCTTCACCAGCACAGGCAGCACAGAGGGGCAAACAGCCCATGATTCATGAGGGTCCATAAAGAGTTCCAGACACTGAGGTGATCGATCTTGAGGCCAGTTCTCCTAGCCAGGAGGCAAAGGAGATCATTCAGCATCTCAGAGCTGAAAATGATGCTTTGCAGAGGAGATTTGAGGGTGCCCAATGGACCATCACTTACCTGGAGCAGCGCAACAAACAGTTGGAGGAGGAGAAAGCACTTGATGAGCTATGGAGGATTCGTAGTGACCGAACCTTAAACCGTAGAAGACCCGATGACCCATTGCCTGCTGACCGAGAGTCTATGCTTATCCAGGAGAATGCACACTTGGAAAGGTTGTTGGCTAAGGCCAACCAAGATAAAAAGTTGCTGAGGAACATGAAAAACCATTACTGGGCAAGAATGCATGTGTGCAAGGCCAAAATGAAGATGTTTCAAAGGCGGTTGTCCGAGGCCCTAAAAGGGAAAAAGAAGACCAATCCACTCCGTATCTTGGCTGAGGCTTCACTTAAAGATCATGGCACTCAATAGCCTAGCCACAGCTGAAATCCCAAAATTTTTTGAGAATTTTGGGTAATTTTGGCATTTTTTGGTAATTTACATGTTTTGGCTCTTTAACGGGTCTCACCCCCGGTGAGACCCTTTGTCATGGCAACTCCTTTTCACAAAAACTCAGCATTTCCTGATTTGTTATGCAAAGTTACATATGCCCATGGATGGACTTGAGTTTTTATGGGGTTTTGGGCCTCCAGAAGGTCAAAATACATGCAAAATTTGACTTTCTGCCACTTTTTTGAACTGCAGAAAGCTGTCTTGGGAGAATTGGTTTTTGACAGGGCAAATGAACTCCAAATTCAAAAATTCCAGTTGGGTTGGAAAGTAGACTCACAGACCTTTCCAACAAGCCCACTTTTTCTCAATTTGGCCACCTGCAAGTGCCTCAAACAGAGATCCAAAGGGGCGCGACCCGTCAGGCAGGGGGGCGCGACCTGTCAGGCAGTTTTTTGCCAGATTGCACTGTACAGCCCAGAAAACACAGTTTTGACCCAGTTTGACTTTTTAGGGTGGAAGATGATTATCTTTGATGTAATTATTGTAATTCTAAGATACTTTTACTCTTGTTTAACACTTCTAGAAGATTCATTCATGTAAAGGGTAAATATTTAATGAATGGATTGGTTTCCTAGCTTAGAGAGGCAAGTTGTTTTGACTGCCTAGATTGTAGTGCTTAGTTTAGAAGTGGTTGAAACAGCTCCTAGGATAGTGAGCTCGACCCATGGAGGCAGGGAAAGAGGTTAGATCATCTATATTATGTACTTTCTTGCTCATTTTCATGGTTGGACTCTTGAGGGAGAAGCTATCATTGTATTATTTCACTTGTATCTCTGCAATTTTTGGCTAAGGAAGACCAGGGTTTTGCAGTCCTTTTTGGGATTCTTGTTGTTTCATGTATTGATGGAGTGCTTCTTAATGTTCTTGTAAGTGTGTTATGTGATTCATCTCCTTTCTTTCGTTTTGCATATTAAACAAATGAAGTGTTAAAGTAAGAATTCATGCTTGCCATGCTCTGCTTTTAAATTTGTTTAATTTCTATGTTTTCTACTGTTTAAGGAGAATTCAAAGTATTATTTGCTCTCCTTAGCTCCTCACCGGTTTTTTCCATCCACTCACCTCAATCAAAGGCATCAATACGGTCTCTTACCTCGCCCCAAAGAACCCCCTGCAGAAACTGTGTCAAATCCCCACACCCAAAATTGCAATTCCTCAATTTGCCACCAAAAACCCATAAAACCCCAAATCAACCTTTTTAATCAGTTTACTAGCCTAATATCAGTGTTACCTTGTTGGTCATCTCATCCCATTGAAGATCTGCCGAGATTGACCGGAGAGAGCCTTCTCCTGCCCCGTAGGGCTAACTACGAGGCTAAATGGTTTGATGTAGCCTTGAGGTTTACCTTTCTCAGCCTGAGGTGAAATTTCGAGCACTAACACCTCTGACGTCTTCTTTCCTAAAACCCTATGAGGAGTCCGGTTTTGAATGTGTACAACCGTGTTGCATGCTTCTACCCATAAAAACTTGGGTAGATTTTGATCGTATAACATCGCCTTTGCTGCTCCAACAATAGTTCTGTTCTTCCTTTCTACGATTCCATTCTGTTTTGGATTAAAGGGTGTTGTCCATTCTCTTTGGATCCCTTCTCTTGCATAGAAATTAGTGAAGTTCTTATCCGTGTATTCTCCGCCATTGTCTAAGTGCAATATCTTGATTTTCCTTCCTGTCAAGTTTTCCACTAGAGCCTTAAACTCTTTAAAGCGATCAAAGACCTCTTCCTTGGTTCTCAAAAAATAGATCCAAGTTTTCTTGGAATGATCGTCTATGAAGGTAACAAAATACTCAACGCCATTGATGCCCCTTGTAGACATCGGATCGCAAATGTTTGAGTTTATTAACCACGATACACTCTTAGCTCTATTGTTTCTTTTGGAATATGCTACTTTGGTGTACTTGCCTAGCACACAGCCTCTGCATGTATCATCATGCTTTGCAGTAAGCACTGGAACCTTCGTAACAGTTTCCTTGAGCATCTGTAACGCCCCATGATGAAATGTCCCATCCTCCTATGCCACAAATTATTTAATTGTTTTTCTCCATCGACATTACTGCTTATCAGTGCCATAGGAGACTTGAGTTGCAACTTGTATAATCTGTTGCTTCGAGTTCCAATCTGGGTCCTCCTTTTCCACTTTGGATGCTTGACATATACTCTATTACCAATGAGGTATACATCATATCCCTTATCTTGTAATTGAGAGACAAAAATCAAATTCATTGCCATACCTGGCACATGCAGTACATTCGTGGCCCAAAGACTATCTCTTGTTGATGTCTGGAATATAACGGTTCCTTTTCCTACTGGGGTGCATTTCGTCCTGTTACCCATTGTGATTTGGAAGTTCATTTGTTCCTCCTGATTGCTCGAGAAATATTCTCGTTCTCTAGTCATATGAGTTGAAGCCTCACTATCAATGTACCAATCCTCGGCTGATGCAAAACTTGATGAGCAAGCAAACTCTTCTTCCTGCGTGGAAGCTAATTCAGAAATATTCTGATCCCTACTGTTCTCCATGCCCTTTTTCTTTGTTTCCATCTTGCTTGGACCTTGCTCTGACACAATGTGAAAATTTGCTGCAATAATTGATTTATTTTTCCTACTTATTTATAATAAGTTATTCACCAATACTTCAGTAAATACCAAAATAAATTCAGTTGCATACTTAACAAATTAGTAACTCAAAATTAAGAGGCAAGAGAAACACCAATGTATGAATAATCACATTGACACACTTGTTTTTGGACAATCGTCCCCAGAAAAACCCAATGCCGAAAAACCAGTGCAACAACTTTGATGGTTTTATTATTATGTAGGAGAAATATCTGAATACAAATCTAGGATGCTTGTCTAGCAATCCTTTACAGAGAAAAATACTAGTGGAAAATCTGAGTGAGTTTTACCTCACTTTACCTGGCAGAATTCCGGCTCATCCGGCACAAGACTGGCTAACCCCGACTATTTTTGCATTGGCCCTGCGGCAGCTTTTCAGGCTCTACATCACCTCTTTTGCCCTTTGCGTCAACTTTCCTGGCAATCCGGACAGTTCTCGACAGTGCCGACTGTTCCCGGCTGTTCCTGGCAGTTCAGGCTGTTCCGGATTTTGCGTGACAGGCAGATTTTCTACTCTGCACTGGCCCTTCTGGCTCTGCGTCAAGGCTGCATGGGCTCAGACTTGCCCAACGTCAACTCTCTCGGCTACTGTGCTGCCGCTCTGCTAGCTCTCTCCGCTTTTCTGTCAGTATTCTCTGGAAAGTCCTCCCGGATTGTCACTTCCCCTTTGTTGTAGAATGATCACTTAATTTGTAATCCTTAGCAAACCCTGCCCTAGGAATCGAATTCTAGATCAATTCGTTCTCTCCGCGTGTGTTTCCAAATGAACCCCAAGCCTCCATTTTATACTTTTCATGTTGAGTCTTCAACGGTCGAGATCAAGTTTCTAATAAACGTCTAAGAGTAAAATATGACTTGATCCGCCTTCTAGATCATTCTCACCCATATTTTGATTAATACATATTAATATTTTAACTTTCCTAAGTTTAGAAATAGAAACCCCATTAAAAATATTAATTATTTTAATAAAATACAATCCAGGTGGAATTTCACCAAACAGTTTCTAGGTTCTTTAGAACCCATGTTCCTTAGCCTTTCCACCAAATTTCAAGGCTAGAGCACTTTCAATGCTACCAAAAACTAACACGCAGTGCGTAGAGAGGTTGATGCAGGGACTACGTGAGGACTGCGCAGAGGCAGCGTAGGGTCTGCCAGAGGCACCTCATCCAGTGTCTGGATCAGCCAGGATTTTTCTCAGTGATTGTGTTAGGTAATATCACAAATCTTTCTGGCAATATTTCTCTCTGTAACTGAATAACCCGAAAGGTATTCATAGATGTATTCAAAATTTGTTATTGCTTAATAACAATAAACCCTTGAGTTGCTGCACCGGTTTTCTGGCATTGAGGTTTTACGAGGACATTTGTCCAAAAATAATGGTCTATTGTGTTATATTTTCTTTCTTGCTCAGTCTCTTGTTTCCGCATAATATTTAATTAAGTGAAGGCTGCAGTGTTTGTATTACAATATTTGCCGTACGAAACTGCAAGTAATTTGTTTAAAGGAATTTAACAGAAAGGAGTAATATCATCAGTCGCTGCAGTAGGGATGAGGAATTTTCACATTACCCTTTTCATTTTTGGTCTTTCCTTACTTATCTAGTTTTGCTTGCATTAAATACTAGTCATATTTTCCTTGTTTAGGAAAAGCTTGATGAATACTCAAGGATTATGCAAGAAGGCCTCACAAGACAAAGCATTGGAATTACAAGGTTTGTTAAGAAACAAAGGTATGTCTTAAACTATAAGTTTTTTCTCTTTTCATGATGTTCATTCTTGATAAACTATTACTAACATGATTGTGTCTAGCTCTCCTGAATCATACAGATTCTTGATTGGGCAATTCATCATTAGATAAATCTACCCTCCTCATATCTTTGATTACTCTTATGGAACCCTATAAAGGTTCTTTGTGAAAACCCTAACTTAAGGGCAGGTCGATGATTATGTGTGAAACCCTAACCTACTTAGGGTTATTGTTGAAATGAAATCTAGAGAAAATGCTTGATGCTTTGATAATGTCATGTTTGGGGTTTTGGTTTAGTTATGAAAAACCCTAACTTGTTAGGGTTGGATGGTGATGTCTGAAATCCCAAACCTTTGAAGTATTAATAAATTAGGGTTTGTTGTGTCATGTATTGAAACCCTAGATTGTTAGAGTTTGGTAGAATGTACAAGATAGACCCTTTCTAATGTCCTAGGAATGAAATCCTAGGTATATGTGTGTTTGTTCGATCAAAACCCTAGTCTGATCAAGTTTTTTATATATCTAACTTTAATATTTGTGTCATTGGGTTTGTCTAACACATGTTATGAGAAGCTTGTGCATGATGATGGAATCCTAGATGTATGTGTTGACTTAATTGTTGATGGTCATAAGTCCTAGGGTTTGGAACTAATCCCTAGTCAAAGTTTGATTATCTAGGATGATAGTATTTGTGAATTCTAAGGTTTTTGTAACTAAACCTTAGTAGAAGCTCAATTCTCTAATATATGATGACTAGTGTGATAATCTGAGATTTATGAAAGATTGTTGAAATCTGAAATTGAGCTGTGATTGCTTTTGTTTGTTGGATCTTAATGGCTTATGTATGAAATCTAGGATCTTGCACTAAATCCTAGTGAAAGTCTAACATATGAGTTCTAAAGTTGTGAGATGCATGGTAGAACTATATTTGTTTGATTTGCTTCTAGGGTTGGCAATTTTTTGTAATAGGGTATGTCATACCTTTGGAAGAAATATTGAAATGCTAGATATAATGAAGGTTGTTATGTTTGAGATGCTCAAAGTCTTGATGATATAGTCTAGGGTTTATGACAGAAACCCTAGCAAGAAGTTGAAAAGTATGTGTTTCTTGTTTTTGGACATAACTAAGTTTAGGTATTTGATTTATAAAGTCTAATGCTTCCATTATGTATGAGTTCATGCTTCTATAGATTTGGTTGTACTTGCTATCTAAGTTGTGCATGTACATAATCTTCAAAATGGTGAAGGTGTTCGTAAGTAAAGTCGATATGATAAGCATGATGAACAAAAGTGATATGAATGATAACTCCCATAAGAAGGATTGAAGCCATGAAAGAATCTTCGATGTCGTAGAAAAGAAGTTGATCTCCCTAAGTTAAGAGGGAGCTTGGATGGAAGGAATATCCCTAATTTAAGAGGGAGCTTGGATGAAAGGAATCTCCCTAGTTGAGAGAGAGTGCATATCATAATCATGATGGACACCTTGAAAGAAATTGGATCTTCTGAGATAAGAAAAGCAGGATCTGTTTGCAGAATATGTTGTTGCATGTGAAGTAGGAAAGGAAGATGTATGTGTTGATTTTTGGGTAGCATCAGATGTGCTCTAGCTTCGAAATTTTGTGGAGGGGCTAGAACACATGAGATCTCCAAGACCTAGAAATCGTTTGGTGAAATTCCACCTAGATTGTATTTTATTAAAATAATTAATATTTTTAATAGGGTTCCTAAGTAGAAACTTAGGGAAATTAAAATATTAATGGGTATTAATGAAAATATAGGTGAGAAGCTTCTAAGAGACGAGGATCAAGTCTAATTTAATCTTAGCTGTTGATTAGAGATTAGATCACAGGCGTTGATTTCTCAACAGGAAAAGTATAAAGGAAGGCTTGGGATCAGTTGGAGAAGACAAAGAGAGATCAAGAAATCGATTTTCTAAAGTGAGAAGTTCTCAGGAGAAAAAGTCTATTAAGGAGATCTCTTGCAGTAGAGAGATCAAGAAATCGATTTTCTAAAGTGAGAAGTTCTCAGGAGAAAAAGTCTATTAAGGAGATCTCTTGCAGTAGAGGGGCAGGGATAGTACGGGAGTATAGACAGATAGGCAGAGAGAAGCTTGTGGAGGCAGCGCAGTAGCCGGGACAACTGACGTTGGGCTAATCTGGACCAACACAGTCTTGACGTAGAGCGGGGAGCTGCCTTCCACGCAGAGAGCCGGAACTGTCGGAACAGCTAAAAAAAGCTGACGCAGTGTGCTGGAGAGATGACGCAGAGCTCCACCTAGACCCACGCAGTTACTGTGAAGGGGAAACATAGTTGTATCCAGGGCTAGTCAGTTTTGCTACTGGATCAGCCTGAATCTGCCCATTGAAGTGAGGTACAACTCACTCAGATTTTCCACCAGTGTATTTCTCTATCACTGGTTCGCTCAGAGGGCAACCAAATTTTGTATTCAGAACCACTGCTTAATAATAGAAACCCTTAAAGTTGCTACACCGGTTTTCCAGCATTGGGTTTTTCCGAGGACTTTTAGTCCAAAAATAAGTGTGTTCTTTGCATGGTTGTCTCATTTATTTTTCAGTGCTTGATCTGTATATTGTAGGCTGCAGTGTAGTTAATTCGATATTTGCCGTAGCACACAACAAGTAAATTGTTTAATCGAGTTAATAATTAGAAAAATTAACATCAGTTGCTGCAGTAGGAATCCGGTAACCGATTTTTCACATGGTATCGGAGCGATTGCAGATCAAGGAGGACTGAAGCCATCAATGAAAGGACAGAAGAAATTATGTGCGTGAAGGCAACTGTGCCGAGAGACAACGCAATTTTTGGCTGAGAGAGCAGAGGAGGGGTGACGTAACCACCAAGGGATGCTCACACAGAGCCCGCGTCACCCTGTTTGGGTGACGTTGTGGCTGCAGAGGGAAACACAGTGATTGCTGGGGCCAACGCGGAGACCATTGAGTCCCATTTTTCGATTGCCATGGCTAGAGGAGCAACGTAGAATTCATCTAGAGTTGCTGATGGGGTGCTGATTTTGTTGGTGCAGAACAATACCTAGTGGGGTAGAAGCAAAGTAGAGGGAATCAGTTCCTCAAAAGATTTCTTGCCGAGAAATCTAGATCCAGTGTTGAGCAACAACAAAGAGAGATCAGAGGGGTGATTCGACAGTGGTGAGCAGAAGGATTTCCGTGAAGGAAATCAAAATTCAGAGGGAGCTCGTTCCTTAGAGGATTTCTAGCGCCAAAGAAATCCAAATTCGAGTTTTGCTTGGACAACAGCGAAAGAGGGAGAGGAGAACCAGTTCCACATTCTTTTGAGCAAACATGGCCATTAATGGACTGCGGGATCAGGATAAGTTGGATGCAACATCCAACTTTGTCATTTGGAAGGCCAGGATCCTGACAGTTTTGGATAAAAAATCGCATCAAGGATTATTCCTTGAGGACGGTTGTTGTTCCCGTCGATGCTGATCCTCTCAAGAAGTACGAGGAGGCTCAGGCTAAAGCAAAGTGCATGATCTTGGACGGGGTCAAGGATCATGTGATCCCACATATTGCTGAGAAGGACACAACAAGGAAAATGTGGGAGGCCTTGACCACATTGTACGAGGGAACTTCCGTTCAGTGGAAGATGTTGCTTGAGAGTCAGTTGAGACAGTTTCAGATGCAGAAGGGAGAAGAAATCGATCCCTTCCTTCTCAGGTTGTAGAGGATTCGTGACCAGCTAACTTTCGTAGGGGCTACACTAGATCCCGAATTTATGGTCAGGACTGCCCTAAATGCAATCACTAAAGACTAGGAATTCTTTGTCCAAAGCTTCTTGAGCAGGGCTTCTCTTCCTAGTTGGGAGGAGATGTGGGTAGCGCTTCGACAAGAAGAGATTAGACGGTTGACCAAGGTGGGAAGCAGGAACAAAGGGATTAGAGTCAAGGAGGAGGAAGAGGGGGATGCAACTCTTGCATCAACGGGACAACAAAGGCAATAGAAACGGAAGAAGAAAGATATATCCAAAGTTAGATGTGGAGAATTGGGTCATTTCACCACTCAGTGCCCCTTGGAAGAAGGGCAAGGAAGAGAAGTCTGACTCAAAGGCTGCTCTAGCAAAACCTAATGGAGAGGACGATGATGACGATTGCGCTAGGGGTGCTCATGCACCTCTAGAGAAGAGGTGGGGCGATATTGAGCTATAGTTGGGAGGACTACAGTAAGGGGTAGGATCCTTGAGGTGCCCAAACTCTTGGCACACATACGACTATGGGAGCCCTTAATGACAGTAGCAGAATGATGGGAGTCAGTTGGTGTGAGGGATGATGGAGAAACAATGGTAGAGCTAGAGTGCCAAAGTCTAAAGCAGCGCAATAGAGTTTTGTAGTAGTGCGGAAGGCACAAAGCAGATACAATAGCAATGCGATAGCATCAGAGGGTCGGAACAGATTAGCAATAGAGGTAGCTTCAATGTCAAGGGGCATCTAGACTGACTAGCATGTCAGCTTTTGGGTGGCTTTTCAGTTGCTTACTTCTTAGCCACTGAGTTGCAGTGCAGCAGTTAGCAGTGGTAGTGCTATGGGCAGCATGATGCAGCATATTGAAAGGGATCTGTAGTACAGATGCAATAGTGGTAGTGGCAATGTCATGGGCAACAATACGGAATGCAACAACACAGTGGATGAAGGGCGGCAGGCCGAGCATCAACAACGCAGAGGACTAATGCTGTGGATCAGTGTGATACTTCTGGTGGGAAGTATTGCTAGAGCACATTTCTCGCTAAGAGGGAGTGTTGATTTTTAGGTAGCATCAGATGTGCATTAGCTCTGAAATTTTTTGGAAGGGCTAGAACACATGAGATCTCCAAATCCTAGAAATCGTTTGGTGAAATTCCACCCAGATTGTATTTTATTAAAATAATTAATTTTTTTAATAGGGTTCCTAAGTCTAAACTTAGGAAAATTAAAATATTAATGGGTATTAATGAAAATATGGGTGAAAAGCTTCTAAGAGATGAGGATCAAGTCTAATTTAATCTTAGCCATTGATTTCTCAATAGGAAAAGTATAAAGGAAGGCTTGGGGTCAGTTGGAGAAGATACATAGAGAGATCAAGAAATCGATTTTCTGAAGTGAGAAGTTCTCAGGAGGAAAAGTCGATTGAGGAGATCTCTTGCGACAGAGGGGTAGTGATAGTTTGGGAATACAAACAGAGAGGTAGAGAGAAGCTTGGGGGGGCAGCTCAGTAGCTGGGAGAGTTGACGCTGGGCCAGTCCGGGCACATGCAGTCTTGACGCAGAACCAGAAGGGCCAGTGCAGAGCAGGGAGATGCCTTCCACGCAGAGAGCCGGAACTACCGTAATAGTCAGGAAAAGCTGACGCAGTGGGCAGGAGAGCTGACACAAAGCTAAAAGAGCTCCACGCGGGCCCACACAGTTACTGCGAAGGGGCAATGCAGTTGTAGTCGGGGCTAGCTAGTTTTGCTGCCGGATCAGTCGAAATCTGCCGGGTGAAGTGAGGTAAAACTCACTCATATTTTCCGCCAGTGTGTTTCTCTGTCACTGGTTTGCCGGGAGGAAAACCAAATTTTGTATTCAGAACTGCTTCTTAATAATAGAAAATGCTCAAAGCTGTTGCACCGGTATTCTTGCATTGGGTTTTTCTGTGGATGTGGTTGTCTCATTTATTTTTCAGTGCTTGATCTGTATATTGGTGTAGGTTGCAGTGTAGTTAATTTGATATTTGCCGTAGCACACAACAAGTAAATTGTTTAATCGAATTAATAATTAGAAGAATTAACATCAGTTGTTGTAGTAGGAATCGGGTAACCGATTTTTCACATGGTATCAGAGTGATTGCAGATCAAGGAGGACTGAAGCCATCGATGAAAGGACAGAAGAAATTTTGTGCATGAAGGCAACTGTCCTGAGAGACAACGTAATTTTTGGCCGAGAGAGAAGTGGAGGGGTGACGCAGTCACCAAGGGAGGCTCACACAGAGCCTGCGTCAGCCTGTTTGAGTGATGTTGTGGCTGTAGAGGGTAGCGCAATGATTGCTAGGGCCAACGCAGAGATTGTTGAGTCCCATTTTCCGTTTGCTGTGGCTAGAGGAGCAACGCAAAGTTCATCTAGAGTTTTTGATGGGGTGCTGATTCTGTTGGTGCAGAACAATACCTAGTGGGGTAGAAGCAAAGTAGAGGGAATTAGTTCCTCAGAAGATTTCTGTAATATTCCTAATTAGCCATGGCTAATTGGAATATTCGATTTTGCTCAATTTTTCCTTCTATAGTTATTTATAAATAAAAAGGTGAGGGAAAGGGGGACATAACTCACCTTTGAATAAAGTCACTCCCTCATAGCACAACGTTGTGACTTAAAGGGGAGTCAAGGGGGGCCAAAGGACCACACAGACACTTGGAGGGACTGCGCGGATGGAAAGGAACACATGGCAAGAGAGGGATTGCGTTGGAGGAGGTGGGCCTTGGGATTGAGAGAGGCCAATGCTATAAAGGAGAGGGGAGCCTCCTCATTTTGTCATTCGATTATGTGCATTTGAGCTAGTCACTTCGACTTGGAGCACGATGGCTGTTTAGCCTGTCTGCAACACTGTTTAGTGCATTGAGTGTCTCCATTTGGAGATCTCACCCTTAGCCCCGGGGGACTTCGAGTGCCTACTCGGGCAAGGTAGTTTCAGCAGTCTTTTGCAATAGGATTGATCTTTGGCATTATGGAGGAGGTGAGCATTTGAGGACTGCACAGTCTTGGGAGAGGGACGCAATTCTTTTGATGGGAGTTCCAGATTGGGGGTTTTGTGGAGGATTAGAGCTGGGAGATCGAGCAAGGGATCAACTCTTGCATATTGGAGGATTTTGGCAGAGTTTCGGGCTGAGTTTTGGTGGATTCTATTCAGTGGCAACGCAGAGCCTTGAGGGATAGCGTAGATCCCCAAGGGGGTGATTTTCGGGGGTCGGCTATTTCAGAAAAGCTTTCTGGGTTTTTCTGCGTTTCTTGAGTAGAGTCTAATTCCAGAGTTTCAACATTTTCTTAGCTAGGGAATAGCCCCAAACCCTCATTTGATTTCCAATAGTAGCAATAACACGACAGTTCTCCAACAACTTGGACGCAGTTCAGAGAGAGGCCATTCCTTTGCTATTTCGAGTGTATTTCTTCATTTGCCTTGTGCAAGTCGAGGTGCCATATTTCTGATCACCTCCTATACTCATTCCATTACTCAGTATAATAAAATGGCTTAGCATTTCTCTCTGCATTTCTTGAGTATCTGCTTATATTTCATGTTCACATTATTATATGTTGTACCACTGTTATTTTTATCACTTTGAGTTTCCCGGTCACTATATCATTTGGATGTGTTTGGTTGGAGTTTGCTTGGGTTTGAGGGATATCCCGGAAACGAGATATTAAAATTTCTTGCCAAGAAATCTAGATCCAGTGCTGAGCAACAACAAAGAGAGATCAAAGAGGGGTGATTTGACAGTGGTTGGCAGAAGGGCCAAACTCCATGTGGGTCATCTTATTAATGGCAGTTGATATTTTTCTTAGATCCCTCTCATCGAGAGGTGTAGGATTGATCTAAAGATCATCCGACTTCGATAAGTATTCATGAAGTTATGAATTTATTTGTGTTATAAGACAATTTGTCAAGGTCGGCCAACAACCAAATTGCCCCCACTTGTGCTCAACGTTTTAGTATAAATAGGTGCCTTGAAAGTCATTTGGAGACACTCACTTGGGATCTCTTCCTCTCTACTTGTCTTTGGGTTTTAGTAGGAGGAGAGATCCTAAGGGATAACATTGCCCTAATAAAGAAAGGTTCTACTATATCTAGAGGGAGTGCCCTAGGCTCTACGCTGTCCTAATGAAGAATCCCTAAACGCAGCAGTGGGTTAAGCCCTAAATGCAGGAGTGGGTTAAGCCCTAAACACAACAATGGGTTAAGCCCTAAATACAGGAGTGGGTTAAGCCCTAAACGCAACAATTATTAAGTCCTAAACGTAGCAGTGGGTTAAACCCTAAACGCAGCAATGGGTTAAGCCCTAAACACAGCAATGATTAAGCCCTAAATGTAGCAGTGGGTTAAGCCCTAAACGTAGCAATGATTAAGCCCTAAACGCAACAGTGGATTAAGCCCTAAATGCAGCATTGGGTTAAGCCCTAAACGCAACAATGGTTAAGACCTAACCATAGTCATGGTTAAGGCCTAAATGTACTAAAAAGGAAGACAGTTCACGCTGCCCTGAGCACAACCTTATGAGTCACAATATGGTGCCCTAGACGTTGTCAATTCACAGTCCATGAAGGGAACTCGATCCGCTGTTTAGGAGTGTTGTTAGAAGGTTGTTTAGGAGTGTTGTTAAAGGTTGTTTAGGAGGGCTGTTAGTGGCTATTTAGGAGTGTTGTTAGAGGTTGTTTAGGAATGCTGTTAGAGGCAGTTAAGGACGACTGTTAGAGGAATTGGTTGCTGTCCTAGAGAAGCCCTCTGCTGCTTGAATATTGGATGTTGTATTTGCAACATAATGATATATATTACAACAAGCATGGATGAGTGTTTGTTGGATGCAACATGGTGTTAAAGACAACATGTTTGGTTGCAATAATGATTAGTGCAGCACGATGAATGGTGCAGCATAATGCATAATGATGGTGGTGCAACATATAGGTGACAACAAGGATGGATGCAACGTAGTGTAGTATGGTGCAACACAAGTATGGTGTAGCATAATGGTACAACATGGTGATGATGGGCATGTAGATATAGAAGCAGCACGATGCATCACAACAGCTTGTTGATGATGAGTACAACATGATGATGTGGTACTGCTTAGTAATGGGAAGCATCATAGTGATGAAGAGTAGCTCAGTGATTGGATGCAACATGAGGATGAGGTGCAACACAGTGATGGGTGCTGCTTGGTGATGGAGTCACCTTGGAGGATCAGTTGAAGCGTATGCCTTCACCTGAGTATAGATCAACTGCCTCATGTGCCATCTTCTTAGAAAAGATCTCTGCTCTTATTTTGATAAATCAAAATGTTGACTTCTGATGTATATGTATTATCTCTCTCTCTGCTGAACTATTGAAGAACATATAAGAAGAATTGATCAAGGGTTACCCCACATTGGGGTGTGTCCCTGGCTGGTGCCACATCTTGTGTCCTCTTGTCTTGGCTTGTCTTCTCCGATTTATGTTTATGTTCTATCTACATTTTACTATCATGCTAAATGTGATTGCTAATCTGGAATTGATATTGAGCTAATATGAAAATTGAAGTAAATTTGCTATCATCATAGAACATACCTAAAATTAACATGGTATCAGAGGTGAGGTGAAGACAATGCCCAAGCAAGAGTGAAAGAGCAATCACCGAAGACAGTTGGGAAAGGACAAAAGGATTAGTGGATTCCTCATCCCTCTTCAAATTCACCGTGTTAGGTCCCTATACTACTAGTGTAACCCCTTATTGTTATTAGTACAACCCCCTTATTATATTGTTGTGTCCATGTAGTCCCCATATTGTTATTATTGTGCCCCATAGAAGCTCACTATTGTTATTATTGTGCACTTAGATTATTATTGTTATGTTGGCTCTGATTATATTATGACCCCTTAGACTCCTATATATAAAGGAGGTCTTGTCAATTGTATCATCTAAGAATTGTTCATTTGTGTAATGTAAAGGAGGTTGCCCTCTCAAAGAGGCTTATTTCTAAGGCATTGATCTATGTTTTCTATCTTTTTGTGAGCTGGTTTCATAACATTTGGTATCAGAGTTGTGGATTCTAGGGTTTTGCTGCCCCAAACAGGTCATCGTGGCATTTTCGCTATAACTTTTTTTTGCGACGTTTCAGATGCTAAAAAAAACCATTTGGGTTGAAATAGTTCTAAACCTCGGGTCCGAATTTCAGAGCTTTTCGCGCTATATTTGCGGAGATATGATCTGAGGAAGTTGGCCTTTTTGTAGACTCTCGAATTACATTCCAAACAGGTGATCTGCGCAAAATAGTCATAACTTTTGTTTTGAGCATCAGATTGAAATTTCGTAAGAAGTTACAGAAAAAGGACGGACTATAGTTTCCCATGTATATTTTTCAGATCGTAAGGTCAAAACAGTGACATGTGGCACTTCATACAAGTTCGCTCTTCTGAAAAGGTATATAATCAGGTCATCTTGGGAGATTGTGCATAACTCTTTCTTGGAGAATCTAAATTCGATCAGACTGGTGGCATTGGAAAGAGGACACAGAGGGCTACTACAGGTCGCAATTTCAGAATTGGAAGATTCGAAATTACAGAGATACATCAGATTCAATATCGAGTGCCTACAAAGTGAAAAAATGTGTGTATTTTTTTTAGATATTTGTATAAGCTTGGTTTGAAACATTAGTTTGAAGGAATTCAAAGGGCATAGTGAAGCATTATTATTGGTAATTGATGCCCCATAGAAAGAAAATGGAAACACCTAGTAAACAACCTGAGATCTCTAGCATGACTCATGAAGAAGAGGAAGAAATGTTACATGATATATCAAAATTACGAGACCAAGTGCAACAAATGTCACTCTCCCAAAAGCTAACATAAGCGAAGATAAATGGCGCGGAAGCTAAGATGAATAGCATGGAAGCTAAGATGGATGACATGGAAGCTAAGATGGATGATATGAAAACATTGCTACTAGAAAGGCTTCCCAATGGAAAAAAGGTAGGGGAGGAAACTCATAATGAGAACAAAAGGAATGTTAATCATGATTTGAAGAATGACAACATGGAATATTTGAAGAAAGACATTGAAGGATTGAAGGAAGGTTTGACAGAATTGCTACAAGAAAGGCTTCTTAATGGCGAAAATATTGTAGAGGAAACTCATGATGAGAACAAAAGAAATGTTAATCATGATTTCATAGACTCTAACATTGGAACAAAGACCCACCATGTTCCAAAGATCGATATGAGGAAGTTTGATGGCAAGGATCCCGTAACATGGATACTACAGATGGAGCAATTTTTCGATCTCCATAATGTGCAAAACACACAAAAGGTACGCATTGCAACTTTATATTTGGAACCAAACTAGTTTGTATGGTATCAATGGCTTTGCTCTCGTAAACAAATTGTGACTTGGACAATTTTTACGGAAGAAATGATAGCACATTATGAGGATACGAAAAACAACACTTTTTTTAGCCAATTGATAAACCTCAAACAAAAGGGTTCAATGAGGGAGCACATTGAGGACTTCCAAAAATTGAATATAAGGGTAAAAAATATTCCAGAGGAGCATAGGATTGATATGTTCATAGGGACTTTAAAGGATAACATCCAACATGAGGTTCGCCTTTGGGAACTTGATTCATTGGAGAAGGCATTCAGGTTGGTAAGAGAAATGGAAAGCAAAATTATGGCAACAAGGAACCCTACCACTCACAACTATAAGGATGGAAGTGTTGTTTCCCCCAGCCATCCACAACCTACAAGGTTGACACCCCAACAATTGGAAGAAAAAAAGCAAAAGGGCTTTGTTATAGTTGTGATAGCAAATACACTAAAGGTCATAAGTATGCTGAGAAGAAATTATTTTACATAGATTGTGAAGAGGAGGAAGAAAAGGAACAAAAAGAAGAGGATATACACCAGGTATAAACCCTAGAGAAAGAAGAAATGAATCCAGCCATATCTTGTAATGCATTGGCTGGAATTACCACTCCTCAAACTATCAAGATAGAATGACATATCAAGAAGAAAAAGGCAATAGTGTTGATTGATTCGGGAAGTACCCATAATTTTATTAATTGTAAGATAGCCAAGGAATTGAAATGCTTCTTATATCCAACACTAGAGTGTCAAGTGATGGTTGCAAGTGGAGGAACCATAAATTGCTCTAGAAAGTGCCATAATATCAAGCTATCCATGGGAGAATATGTATTGAATGGCCCAATGCTTTCCATTCCAATGGGTGGCACTGATGTTGTACTAGGAGTCAAATGGCTACAATCCTTGGCTACAATAGCTTTTACTTTTCAAGAACTTTTCATGAAATTTTCTTCGGAAGGAAAGGAAGTTGAATTAAGAGGTATTGCAGGGAAACCAGGAAAGATAATAAGCTCTAATGGAATGACAAAGCTTCTAAGGAAAGAACAACGGGGCGTAATTGCACAATTATGTTCGCTAAAGGTTCCCACATCAAAACCGTCTATTTCTCCAGATCTCCAAAAAGCCCTCGACAATCATTCCAAGGTATCTGAGACTCCCAAAGGTCTCCCACCTATTCGTGATCAGGATCATGCTATTCATTTGATTCCAGGAAGTGTTCCTCTGAACATAAGGCCTTACAGATATCCCTATGCCCAAAAAAGTGAAATTGAACGTATGGTTGCAGAAATGATAGAGGCTGGTATAATTCAACCTAGTAAAAATTCTTTCTCTGCTCCAGTAGTGTTGGTGCACAAGAAGGATGGATCATGGTGCATGTGTCTAGATTATGGGATGCTCAACAAAATCACTATTAAAGATAAATTTCCCATTCCTGTCGTTGATGAACTATTGGATGAATTGCATGGATTGATTTACTTCACCAAGTTGGATTTTCGTTTAGGATATCATCAAATCAAAATGAAGACTGAAGACATTCTAAAAACAGCCTTTAGAACTCATGAGGGTCGTTATGGTTTTTTGGTCATGCCTTTTGGCCTTACCAATGCACCTTCTACATTTCAAGGTTTGATGAATTCCATTTTCAAACCCTTCCTTAGAAAATTTGTGTTAGTATTTTTTGATGATATACTAATCTATAGCAAGTCTTGGAAGGATCATGTTCAACACGTTGACAGGGTGCTCAACCTATTGAAGGAGAAACAATTATATGAAAAAAGTTCCAAATGTTTCTTTGGAGTACAAGAGGTGGAATATCTGGGTCATATTGTATCTCATGAAGGTGTTAAGGTAGACCCCAACAAAATTAAAGCCATTAAGGAATGGAAAATCCCCACATCCATAAAGCATCTGCGAGGATTTCTCGGGTTGACAGGGTATTACCGCAAGTTTGTTAAGAATTATGGGAGAATAGTAGCACCTCTAACAATATTATTGAAGAAAGATTCATTTTTATGGACTCCAGAAGCAACGAAGGCCTTTGAACATCTTAAAGAGGCAATGTGCCAGGCACCAGTCTTAGCTACGCCGGACTTCACAAAACCTTTATTGTGGAATGTGATGTCTCAGGAAATGGAATTGGTGCTGTTTTAATGCAAGAAGAAAGACCCATTGCTTTCAAAAGTTGTCCAATCAAAGGAAAGTATTTACACAAAGCTATTTACGAGAAGGAAATGTTGGCAATACTACATGCACTTGAGAAATGGCGACCATACCTAATGGGAAGACACTTCAAGGTAAAAACGAATCATGATAGTCTTAAATACTTTTTAGAACAAAGATTATCTTTAGAAGAGCAGCAAAAATGGGTCACAAAGATGTTGGGTTATGACTTTGAAATCATCTACAAAAAAGGGAAGCAAAATGTTGTGGCAGATGCACTCTCAAGAAAGGGTGAGGATGTGGAAGCATTGCTTTGTGCCATATCTATTATCTAACTAGATTGGATAAACGAAGCAAGGGATGAATGGAAGAAGGACGAAGAAGTGTGGCCACTCATTCAAAAGTTGCAAAAGATCCCAGTTCAAACAATATTGCCAGAACTTGACGAGGAAGGAAAAATCATATTGGAACCTGTAGTAGTCACAGGAACAAGAACCCGACAGCTACGAAATCGATCAATTTCAGAGTATCTCATCAAGTGGAAGAACTTACCCGTTGAAGATTCCACATGGGAGGACAAGAATTTTATACATAAGCATCAAGAACTACTCAAGCGTTGAGGACAACACTTTTTGAAGGAGAGGGGCATGTTAGGTCCCTATACTACTAGTGTAACCCCTTATTGTTATTAGTACAACCCCCTTATTATATTGTTGTGCCCATGTAGTCCCCATATTGTTATTATTGTGTCCCATAGAAACCCACTATTGTTATTATTGTGCACTTACATTATTATTGTTATGTCGGCTTTGATTATATTATGAACCCTTAGACTCCTATATATAGAAAGGAGGTCTTGTCAATTGTATCATCTAAGAATTGTTCATTTGTGTAAGGTAAAGGAGGTTGCCCCCTCGAAGAGGCTTATTTCTAAGGCGTTGATCTATCTTTTCTATCTTTTTGTGAGCTGGTTTCATAACACACCAAGGGTGAAATTGAAGTAGAGAATATTATCAAAATGGCGCATCAGAAGCTTCTGTGGCTTACTTAAAGATCACTTCATTGGGAAGTCCAGATCTAGGGATGGAAGGAAAGACAGATGCCTTATTTGTAATAAGTTCGGTCATTATGCGAAGGAGTGTTCGAATAGTAGGGACACATCTCTTGATGAAGATAACAATCATTCCAGGGACATCTTCAATGATCGAAGGAATGACAGGTAATGCAGGTCATCAAGGAAACGACTGACTCTTCAAGAAAGCAAGGAACCCCAGGTATGAAGACTCAAATGTTGTTTCTGATAAGATAAAGAACCGTTATCTTGTATTAGCCCTCTCCTTCAGATTTTTTGGGAATCTGGCTTATTGATTGTAGTTCTTCAGGGTACTTCATTGGATATAAGGGTACTCTCTCTAATTTAGTAGAGATGGAAACAATCGTGGGATTATACTTGGAGCCGATGCCACCTATCCCAGGAAGGGTGTAGGGAATATTACCCCTCAATTGAATAAGGTTAACTCGATTCAGAATCTCTTTTATGTACTTGATCGCAAGAAGAACCTGGTGTCCATTTTGGCAATGGAAGTCAAAGGTTTCAGGATGGCATTCATCGATGGAAAGGTACATGTTTGAAAATAAGGTTTTCAAAGATGTTTTTTCTCATGGGTTCAGGGTTGGCAATTTGTATTAAGTTGTAGGATGGTCCATTGGGGATCATGTCAATTGACATATCTCATCTATAACCCCGGGGGTCTATTTATGGGGCTCTACCCGATGTGAGTTAGATGGTGACAGGGATGCTTGAATTCAAGAAGAGCATGAAGGTACATGTTTGAGATGTACTGAAGGAAAATATTACAAGGGGACCATTCCCCTCATGTAGCAGGTCCACAGGCTTGGAATAACTTGAGGGGTTTGAGATTCATTGGGAATCTCATGTATGCAGGTGGAAGAAAGCCCTCTATGGCTTGAAGCAAAAACACCCTGCGCTTAGTATGAGAGGATTGATAGTTGTCTGATGAAGCTGAGATTCACTAGGAGTGAAACCGATTCAAACCATTGCTCAAAGGTTATGGATGATAGACCTCTCATATCGGCACCTTTTGACGACGACCTATTTCTAACAGGTGCAGACCCTCTCTCTTTCAGAAGTAAGAGGGAGTTGGATTCCAAATGTGGAATGGTAAACTGCAAGCCCATGACTACCTCGAGGATCTTAACTTTCAGAAATTATATGGTGGTGATGCTGGACCAGATTTGGGAAATGCCTCTGAGTTTCATAAACACATTTGCATTAATGTTCTTGGTGAACTTTTCTTCGGATATATATTTTGCAGTTAGCATGGTGAGCTCATATTTGGTTGAGCCTCACTAGATTGGTGCCTAGAATCTTCTGAGATATCTTCGGGGCACAGTCTCTCATGGATTGAGATACACTGTTGGAAATATGAAGCTACATGATTATTTTAATGTTCACTAGGCAGCAGTGTGGAGGATCACTAGAGAACTTCTCAGTGCTGGTTGTCTTTGGGTTCTGCTTCGATATCATGGATGAGAAGGAAGCAGAAGTCGGTTGTGATAAGCATCGCTGAGACCGAATACATAGCTACGAGTATGATCTTGTATGAAGCTGCCTGGTTGTGGAGGGTCTTCAGTGGGCTGTTTGTACACATGATGAATACCACCGCGATCCTCTGTGACAACCGGGGGAGGATTCGATTGTTGAGGAATCCTGTATTCGATGATTGCTCCAGCAAATAAACATCAGATACTACCTTATCTAGGATATGGTATGTCGATGAGCTAAGTCACCTGACATGGGGATTCGGGACACGTAGGATTCGAGATTCATGGTGTCGGATTCGGACACGCTGACCCCCCGGAACAAGACACGTTAGGACACGTTATATATTATTTTATTAAATATATATATATATATATATTAAAAATTAGATATTATCATATTTCTTACACAAATTTTAATTAATGATACAAATTTATTGATTTCAAACATAGATCTTCATCTATAGCTATTAGCATGCACAGTACATACAAAATTCAAATACATGTCAATCTATTATCTATTTCTTATGCTTGGCCCTCTTGCCACCATGAGAAATGTCTAATTTTTTAGTCTTGTTGGAAAATCAGGATCTTTGTCATTAATATCACCCTCTAAGCATTAATATCCAGAGGTATCTTTGTCATTACCTCTGTATCTGTATAGGGATCTTTCTCATTAATATCACCATTTAAGCATTAACATAAGATAGAACAAGCATAACATGTCAAGTCAAGATTTTGTTTGAGTGATGTGTACATTTTTAGGAGGGTCATGATACAGGAGTTCGACAACCAATGTCATTAACATCAAGGTACATAGAGGGATTGGTGCTCTTGATTAAATACGAGTTCCATACCCTAATACATGACAAAATTCAATGGAAACATTGCAATCCCCCAATCCTAAAATCCAGAAAAATTGATAAGTCTGCTGGATTTTGAATGAAATCTAAAATTCTACTTTCTCCATATGAAATCCAATGAGGCCGGAACCACTCTCAAACATCCTGAGTCATTTCATGGTAATGTTAAAAATTTAAGTAAAAGGATGAACATTCGCCTTAATCTTCATTTTCGTCCTTTTACTTTAAGAATTTAACATTACCATGAACAGGACACGTTTCCCAAAATCGCGACACGCTTTTGAAAATCGTGACAGGACCTCGGATTCGATGTGTCGGAAAAGGACACGACGTGTCATATGATTTGGACACGAATCCGGACCGAATCGTGTCGGATTCGCTGGATTTGGGATTTGTATGGGGTTTAGGATGAATCCGGTGACTTAGTCGATGAGTGAGGAGGCTCCATCGCATTGAGACTGACGTATAGGTCGCAGACATTTTGTCTAAGCCACAGGGAAAGGACAAATCTGTGACTTTTCCGAACGACTTGGAGTCATTGAGAGACCTTCTTATAAGGGTCCTGCATGTTACATGCATTGAGCTATGGGAGCTCTGGAGGGGGCTTGGGGTACTTACTAGAGCAACACACGAACATAAGGTGACTCACCCTCCGTTAATGGTGAGCTGTGTACAGGGTGAATGGCTCAGCCTTCCCCTGTGATACCCCGAGGCGACTTAAGGACATGATGATTAGTTCTCCTGTCGAGGCATCCTACCCATGTAGTATGGAACTCATGGGAAGTACCTCTCATCTGATCAATGAGAAGGGAAATAGGCTTAGGGACCATAGTAGTACTATCTATGGATGCATCGTTGTATCTACCATACTCCCTATGCTAGGATGACCTCCATTGATCTGGGATCAGTATGAGTGGTTTAAGACACTCTTTGTGATATTGATCTGGGATCAACAAAACTTACTTCGGGTCAGTAGAGAATGGAATGAGACATTCTCGATCAATTCTTCTTCTTCATGGTTCAATAGAGTAGAGTAGAGCAGAGCTCAACGGAGCAGAGCAGTGCAGGGCACTGATGGCAAAGAAAGTATAGTCGGATTTACGGATCAATGGATGGAGTTCTCCCTAGTTGAGAGGAAGTGTTAAAATTGGCAATTAGGGCCAAACTCCATGTGGGTCATCTTATTAATGGCAACTGATATTTTTCTTAGATCCCTTTCATCGAGAGGTGTAGGATTGATCTAAAGATCATCCAATTCCGATAAGCATTCATGGAGTTATGAATTTATTTGTGTTATAAGACAATTCATCAAGGTTGGCTAGCAACCAAATTGCTCCCACTTGTGTTCAACGTTTTAGTATAAATAGAGGTGCCTTGAAAGTCATTTGGAGACACTCACTTGGGATTTCTTCCTCTCTACTTATCTTTGGGTTTTAGTAGGAGGAGAGATCCTAAGGGATAACGCTGCCCTAATAAAGAAAGGTTCTACGCTATCTAGAGGGAGTGCCCTAGGCTCTACGCTGCCCTAATGAAGAAGCCCTAAAAGCAATAGTGGGTTAAGCCCTAAATGCAGGAGTGGGTTAAGCCCTAAACACAATAATGATTAAGCCCTAAACGCAACAGTGGGTTAAGCCCTAAACGCAATAGTGGGTTAAGCCCTAAACGCAACAGTGGATTAAGCCCTAAACACAATAGTGGGTTAAGCTCTAAACGCAGCAGTGATTAAGCCCTAAACACAGCAATGGGTTAAGCCCTAAACACAACTATGATTAAGCCCTAAATGCAACAGTGCGTTAAGCCCTAAACGTAGCAATGGTTAAGGCCTAACTGCAGTCATGGTTAAGGCCTAAATGCAATAAAAAGGAAGACGGTTCACGCTGCCCTGACCACAATCTTATGAGTCACAATATGGTGCCCTAGATGCTGTCAATTCACAGTCCATGAAGGGAACTAAATCTGTTGTTTAGGAGTGTTGTTAGAAGGCTGTTTAGGAGTGATGTTAGAGGTTGTTTAGGAGGGTTGTTAGTGGCTGTTTAGGAGTGTTGTTAGTGGCTGTTTAGGAGGGCTGTTAGAAGCAGTTAAGGAAGACTGTTAGAGGACTTGGTTGCTGTCCTAGAGAAGCTCTCTGCTGCCTAGATTTTGGATGTTGTATGTGCAACATAATGATATATATCATTGCAAGCATGGATGAGTGTTTGTTGGATGTAGCATGGTGTTAGAGATAGCATGTTTGGTTGCAACAATGATTAGTGCAGCATGATGACTGGTGGAGCATAATGCACAATGATGGTGGTGCAACATATAGGTGACAACAAGGATGGATGCAGCGTAGTGCAGTATGGTGCAACATAATGGTACAACATGGTGACGATGGGCATGTAGATATAGCAGCAGCACAATGCATGGCAGCAGCGTGTTGATGATGAGTACAACACGATGATGTGGTACTGCTTAGTAATGGGAAGCAGTGTAGTGATGAAGAGCAGCTCAGTGATTGGGTGTAGCACAGTGACAGGTGCAACATGATGATGAGGTGCAACACAATGATGGGTGCTGCATGGTGATGGAGTCACCTTGGTGGATCAGTTGAAGTGTATGCCTTCCCCTGAGTTCAAATTAGCGGCCTTATGTGCCATCTTCTTAGAGAAGATCTCTGCTCTTATTTTGATAAGTCAAAATGTTGACTTCTGATGTATGTGTACTATCTCTCTCTGTGTTGAACTATTGAAGAACATATAAGAAGAATTGATCAAGGGTTTCCCCACATTGGGGTTTGTCCCTGGCGGGCACCACATCTTGTGTCCTCTTGTCTTGGCTTGTTTTCTGTGATTTCTGTTTATGTTCTATCTACATTTTACTATCATGCTAAATGTGATTGCTAATCTGGTATTCGCATTGAGCTAATATGAAAATTGAAGTAAATTTGCTATCAACATAGAACATACCTAAAATTAACAGTTTCTGTGAAGGAAATCGAAATTCAGAGGGAGCTCGTTCCTTAGAGGATTTCTAGCGCCAAAGAAATCCAGATCCGAGTTTTGCTTGGGTAGTAGTGAAATAGGGAGAAGAGAACCAGTTCAACATTCTTTTGAGCAAATATGGCTGTTAATGGACTGAGGGGTTAGGACAGGTTGGATGGAGCATCCAATTTTGTCATCTGGAAGGCCAGGATCCTGGCAGTTTTGGATAAAAATCGCATCAAGGATTATGCCTTGAGGACGGTTGTTGTTCCAGTCGATGCTGATCCTCTCAAGAAGTATGACAAGGCTTAGGCTAAAGCAAAGTGCATGATCTTGGACGGGGTCAAGGATCATGTGATCCCACATATTGCTGAGAAGGACACAGTAAGGGAAATGTGGGAGGCCTTGACCACACTATACGAGGGAACTTCCGTTCAGTGGAAGATGTTGCTTGAGAGTCAGCTGAGACAGTTTCAGATGCAGAAGGGAAAATAAATCGATCCCTTCCTTCTCAGGTTGTAGAGGATACTTGACCAGCTAACTACCGTAGGCGCTACACCAGATCCTGAATTTATGGTCGGGACTGCCCTGAATGCAATCACTGAAGATTGGAAAATCTTTGTCCAAAGCGTCGTGGGCAAGGCTTCTCTTCCCAGTTAGGAGGAGATGTGGGTAGCTCTTCGACAAGAAGAGATCAGACAGTTGACTAAGGCTGGAAGCAGCAACAAAGGGATCAAAGTCAAGGAGGAGAAAGAGGAGGATGCAGATCTCGAATTAGTGGGACAACAAGGGCAGTAGAAACGGAAGAAGAAAGATATATCCAAAGTTAGATGCTTCAGATGTGGATAACTGGGTCATTGCTCCACTCAGTGCCCTCAGAAGAAGGGCAAGGAAGAGAAGTCTGACTCAAACGTTGTTCCAATGAAAGATGACGGAGAGGGCAATGATGACGATTGCGCCATGAGTGCTCATGCACCTCTAGAGAAGAGGTGGGGTGATATTGAGCTGTAGTCACGAGGAGTACAGTAAGGGGCAGGATCCTTGAGGTGCCCAAACTCTTGGATCACATAAGACTACGGGAGCCCTTAATGGCAGTAGCAAAATGATGGGAGTCAGTTGGTGCGAGGGATGATGGAGCAACAATGGTAGAGCTAGAGTGCCAAAGTCTGAAGCAGCGCAGTAAATTGTTGTAGTAGTGTGGAAGGCACAAAGCAGATACAACAACAGCGCAGTAGCATTAGAGCGTCAGAACAGATCAGCAGTAGAGGTAGCTTCAACGTCAAGGGGCATCTAGACTGACCAACATGTCAGCTTTTGGGTGGATTTTCAGTTGCTTGCTTCTCAGCAACTGAGTTGCAGTGCAGCATTTAGCAGTGCTATGGGTAGCATGGTGTAACATATTGAGAGGGAGTTGTAGTACAAATGCAGTAGTGGCAGTGGCAGTGCCATGGGAAATAATACAGAATGAAATAGTGCAGTGGATGAAGTGTAGTAGGCCGAGCATCATTAGCGCAAAGGACTGATGCGGCAGATCAATGTGATACTTTTGCTAGGAAGTATTGCTAGAGCACATTCCTTGCTAAGAGGGAGTGTTGATTTTTGGGTAGCATCAGATGTGCTCTAGCTTCGAAATTTTGTGGAGGGGATAGAAGACATGAGATCTCCAATACCTAAACATCGTTTGGTGAAATTCCACCTGGATTGTGTTTTATTAAAATAATTAATATTTTTGATGGGGTTTGTAAGTCTAAACTTAAGAAAATTAAAATATTAATGGGTATTAATCAAAATATAGGTGAGAAGCTTCTAAGAGATGAGGATCATGTCTAAATTAATCTTAGTTGTTAATTAGAGATTAGATCATGGCCGTTGATTTCTCAACAGGAAAAGTATAAAGAAAGGCTTGGGCTCAGTTGGAGAAGACACCCAGAGAGATCAAGAAATCGATTTTTTGAAGTGAGAAGTTCTCAGGAGGAAAAGTCGATTGAGGAGATCTCTTGCGGCAGAGGGGTAGGGATAGTTCACGAAAACAGACAGAGAGGCAGAGAGAAGCTTGTGGAGGCAGCGCAGTAGACGGGAGAGTTGATGCTGGGCCAGTTTGGGCCCACACAGTCTTGACGCAGAGCGAGAAGGGCTAGTGCAAAGCAGGGAGCTACCTTCCACACAGAGAGTCGGAACTGCCGAGAACTATCGGAACAACCAGGAAAAGTTGACGCAGTGGGCAAGAGAGTTGACACAAAGCCTCAGAGAGCTCCACGCAGTTACTGCGAAGGGGCAACATAGTTGTAGCCGGGGCTAACCAGTTTTGATGTCGGATCAGCCAGAATTCGTTGGGTGAAGTGAGGTAAAACTCACTCAGATTTTCCGCCAGTGCATTTCTTTGTCATTGGTTTGCCGGGAGGGCAACCAACTTTTGTATTTAGAACTACTGCTTAATAATAGAAAACCCTTAGAGCTGTTGCATTGATTTTCCCACATTGGGTTTTTCCAATGACGTTTAGTCCAAAAATAAGTGTGTCCTTTTCTTGGTTGTCTCATTTATTTTTCAGTGCTTGATCTGTACACTGGTGTAGGTTGTAGTGTAGTTAATTCGATATTTGTTGTAGCACACAACAAGTAAATTGTTTAATCGAATTAATAATTAGAATTTACATCAGTCGCTGCAATAGGAATCAGGTAACCAATTGTTCACAGTATGATTAAGGAATCTTCTGTCAAGATTCGTTTGGAAGTTATTCTGTATTTTGAATGACCCTTAGATTAAACCTTAAGACTTATGATCATCAATAATTAGGTCAACACATATATCTAGTAATTCATCATTACACATAAGCATATCATATGTCAGACAACATTAACATATTAGACATATATCGACCTAGATCAAGCTAGGGTTTCCACCAATGGACACATATATATACCTACAGTTTCAATCCTAGGACTTTAAATGCATAACAAGGGTTTTGCTTTCAGACCCATCCAAACCCTAAAGATCTAGGGTTTCATAACATAGCAAAGAAAACCCTACTATATCAAAAGGTTCGGGATTTCAAACGACACCATTTCAACCCTAAGAAGTTAGAGTTTTCATGATCATACCAAAACCTCAAACATGGCATCATCAATAAAAACTTCAAATAGCATTTCCCAATAACCCTAAGTAGTTTTAGGGTTTCAAACATTAACATGATCATACCCTTAGGTTAGGGTTTTCCAAAGAACCTATCTAGGGTTCTATAAGAACAATTAAGGATATAGGGGGGGTAGATTTATCAAGTGATGAATCACCCAAAACAAGAATCATTATGATTTGAGACAACTAGACATAACGATGTTAGTAATGTGATGCAAATTACAAAAATAAGATGAACGTACTTTTAAGAGAATTTTGTAAGGTGTATAGTTTAAGACATACCTGGAGATGTTTCTTAACAGACCTTGGAAGGATTCCTTGAAGTGTCTTCTTTGTACTAAGCCATGATCTTTTATACCTGTAATACATACTTACAAGCAAAACATGTGATACCAAGAACATGATTTAATTTCTTAAGTTAGATTTCCTACATAGCCATGGAGGATGGAATTCTATGAAAAGTTATTCCTTCTTTTAATCAAGGACTTTTGCTTGGAATCCTAGATTACTTGTAAATCCTAGAGGAAGAGGATTAAGGTTCTAATATGTTATCTAGAGAGTACACTCTTAATCCTAGACTAGTTATAAACAGGGATTATATGAACCATTAGAGATAATAGAAATCTAAAAGCTTATAAATATACATACCTTGTGTTTACGTACCTCTGATTTGATAGCTTGATGGAAGAGCATCTTATTAAGTGACAATACTTATTGATTTCTTTTTCCATAGGCCAGACTTCAGATAGTCTTCAAATAAATGCTTTTGCTTTAGCAAATCCTCCTTTCGTTGCCTTAAAATGCATGACTAGTGTTGTTTGGTTAGGGCTACTATAATCTCAGAGTATGTTGAAGAGGCTTTTAGACTTGTGATAACTCAGTCCATTGTTTCTTCAACGAGTGGAAGACAGAATGTACTGTTTCGACCTTGCACATATCAATGACCATAGCAATGCTTATATCAGTGCTTCGACCATACATCACTGAGCCCAAATTTTCCTTTATGACATGACTGTGACTGTGATTACCCTGAACTTCATATTGTACTTGATACAAATTTATCACTGAAGTTGATCTAAATTTGTCTTGTTGAGATTTGCACCAAACTTACACTGCACTTGTTTATGAGGTTACACGAACCCATCACTACCATTGACTGAACTTCTTTACTGTGACCTATTGGAACCCATCATTGAGACATCCGAGCCTTCTCCTTCCTTCTCAAGGTGTCTTGAACTAGCTCACTGTAATCTTAGTTCCATTAGCTCATAAATGTCCATTTTGATTTTGACATGTTCTTCAAGACAAATGCAAACAAAACCTTTCACTGAGGATGCTTCAAAGATGTATAAGTGGTCTTCAAACTGCCTTTGACTTTGAACATAGCTCTGATACCATGTTGAGGAATCCAAAGTGAGGCAGTTAAAGGATTTCTCTTATTATGACATTATCGTGTGATGTTTTGATTATTATTATTTGATCTTTCGAATTGTCTTTTCTTATCATCAAGACTAATGACAAGTAACAAATAGAAGAGAGCACAATATGTAGGCATGCTGCCAGGGCAAAACCCCAGTCGAAGGGAAAACCAGTCAAAATTCTTACTTCAGTAGATTCAATATGAGACGACTAAAACCCTTACAATTTAGACTCGAGATTACCTCCATCCATCATGTCAACCTTGTCATGCTTTTGTTCTATTGCTCCTGTAGTTGTCAGTCTACTTGTGTCTTTGAAGAGATCATTTCTGTAACCAATTTGAGCTACTTCATCCATTGTGATAGCACCACTATTATAGCACTGAGACATTGTGAAAGCACCATTGTAATAGGCATCAAACTGAAGTCACTGTAATAGCACCGAGATGAGGTCACTATGTTCATGTGATAGCACCGAACTATGGGAGCATAATAGCACCGAACCGTGGAAGCATAAAGATCATCTTTATACTCTACTTGAGCTCCCTATAATGACACCGAAACATTTGCCTTATCCGAACTTGTTATCTTTGTTATAGCACCGAAACTTCCTCTCTGAAATCCAAACTTGTGTAATTTTTTGTGTAATGAGAAGATCTCATCCTTCCATATATAGTTGTTTCCATATGAAAATAGGCCGACATGTGATCATAAAGAGTCGTGCCACTATATTTAGGCTGATATGATATTATTTGAGGGAAGCCGACTTGATGATGAGTCCTTCGACAACTTGAAGACTCTGATGGATGGAGGAGTCTTCAAAAATTGACTTTGACAATAACCTAAAGCCTACAATGGAGGCTTGACCTATAACATTTGACCCAAGCATGAAACCCATGCTTTAACAAGTCAATTAATAATAATAAAATTCTTTTTTGCTTTCTTTTGACAAATATATATTACATTTTGACTTCAAGTACAATTATGAAGACCGAACCTAGTTACATTCTTCAAAAACTGCCACGTTTCACGAGGCTAAAACATGGCCCAGTATGGCCTGAAACACGTTTCAAGACCATACGATCGTGTTCCTACAAAGTAACCTTTTTTTTTCATTTTTATATTTTTATTTGGTGTTTAAAATATTGTGTTGATGTTTTCTAGATGTCTCTCACAAGTGATAAAAAGACTCTCGCCTCGTTCGCCCATCACACGAATTGAGCAAGTCATTTCACTTGGAAATGGGTGATTTTAAAAAGGATAAAAGAGGAAGAGTGTAGTGGTTTTAGCTAGGGCATTTTCAACAGTGAGCGAAGGAAATTCAACAACAAGAAAAGGAGATTTCACAAGTAGATTCAGAGTGGGGAGTTTCTAGCTATGGCATTTTTGGTTTTTGGCTAAGCTACAACCATCTTTCTCTTGTGTTTTGTGGCATTTTGTGTTAAAGTTGGCAACTAGAGTGTCATGTCCCTTCTCAAAAACATTAGTCACAAGGTGCAGCTACACATTTTTGGCACAATTTTGATTTAAGAGGAGGACCCCAAACTTAGACTTAGGAACTATGGGGCAAATTCGACTTTATTTAGCAATTAGTGCAATGTTGGGGCCACCCACATGGGGAATTCAAACTTGGCCATTTGATGTGCTTGGAGGGAAATCAAATGGGTGGCAGGGGCCCACATGAGGCTAAGGAGGCCTAAGGTAATATAAGGAGGATCAGCGCTCATTTTTGACCATCTTCTACATTTGCAAACAAACACTCACTTGTACCTTTGCTGCTTAGCAAGTCTACCAGCTGTTTAGCCACGAATCTCTCACGTTAGAGATTCAACCTCTACTTTAGGGGACCATCCGTGCCCACCCTAGGGAGGCTGTTCTACATGAGTATCAGGGAGTCAGGGACAACAACACACTTTAGCCATCAACGTAGAGAGGGAACCGCATATTCCTGGGAAGCCAGAAAACACACAGGAGGAGTTGGAGGTTAGCAAGGGGATTCATTGCTTGCTGGGAGATCCGGGAGTTGAGGAGGCAACATAGAGAAGGCATTTTCACTGGAGTTTGTAGCCAGCTAGACCAGCGCATCAGTCAGTCGAATTCCTGGACAAAGGGACTGTGTAGAGGCCATCCAGCAACAATTCGTGGGACTTGGGAAGTAGTTGATCTTGGCCAAGAGCCATCCCGGGAGCTAGGAGTTGAATTACACAGGTAAAACCAGCGTTTTGGAGGACTTTGCAGAGGGATTTGCAAGCTATTTCCTGCAAGTCGACGCTGGGGAGAGGCTCCAAGGAGGTCGAAAATCCAAAGTCAAAACGAGCTAAATTCCCTTCTGGTTTTTCAGGGTTTTTTCGAAGGAGTTTGGGGTTAAATGCACACAATTTTTTGGGCAGTTTTTGAGCACCTTCTAGCTAGTTGAAGTTCAGCAGGGCAGCGATTTACTGGGGCAACGCAGTGTAGAGTGGTGCAACAGCTGTGTAGCCTTCAGCTTAGCGATTTTCCCACCTAGGGTTGGTCTTGCGTGTTCATTGGGACAAGCCTAGGTGCACCATTCCATTTCATATTGTATCTAGCCTGCATATTTTTAATAATATGGCTCGACAGTTCCTTATTGGCAGCGTTTCCATGGACGTTTGATGTGTGTTTTATTTTTTATATGCTACTGCACTGTTTATTTGCTTAATATCACTTACATTCCTACTTAGGAACATTACAGTGGTATCAGACCCGAGTTCTTGGCTCAGCTGTGGGGATTATTCCTTATGAGAGAAGGGGACCAACATAACGACAACTAGCAGAACATCATCTACCGTAAGTAGAGGTCCAGGAGTAGAGAAAGGGAGTTAGAAATTACTCTAGATATGGAGGACAAAGGGAAAGCAGTGGCCGAAGAGGAGGGAATGACAAAGCCTAAGAGCAGGGAGGAGATGGATTTCGACAGCCTCCCGAGGGCCTTAAGTGACTTGGCCAAGGGGCAGAAAGACATGCTGGAGGAGATCAAGTCATAAAACAGAGAAAGGACCACTCCTAGAGGTTTTCTATGTTGAGAAACCTCTGGGGCCTCTTAGCCTTTCGATCACCCCTCACCAACAGCGTAGCGCCCTTCAGTCAGTGTGCCAACTTAGGCTACACTACCTTCTTACGTGCCAGTGGCACAAATCAAGCCTGCAAGGGAGGATGATCCTCCTCAGATGGGGGATTACTTCAGAGAGTGGCAGAGCATGGATGAAGACTTCAAAGGAGCTCTCTCCTTTAGAGATTACTGCAAGCTCAAGCAGAGTGAGAGGAACAAGGGGTACGGAGGACAAGGGACCCAAAACTATGAGTTGTAGAGGGGCTTCTTGGGCATTTGCACCTATTACAGGAAGTTTGTCAAAGGGTTCTCGCAGCTGGCAGCACCTTTGGCCGACTTGACCAAGAAAGGGGCCTTTGCATTGACTAATGGAGCACAGGTTGCGTTTGATCACCTCAAGGAGGTGATGAGAAGTTTCCTTGTTTTGGCACTTCCAAACTTTTCCCAGCCATTCACGATGGAGTGTGATGCATCCACGGTAGGACTTGGAGCAGTATTGTCACAGGAGGGGCATCCCATAGCTTTCGAGAGTCGAAAGCTCCTACCGCATGAGCTGTCATATTCCATATATGACAAGGAGATGCTGGCCATTATGCATGCATTGGCCAAGTTCCGCTAGTACTTGGTGGGCAACTGGTTCCGAGTGAAGATTGATCACAACAATCTTTGACATTTCATGGGACAATAGGGTCTCAATGACAAGCAACAGAGATGGGCCAGCAAGGTGCAGGCCTATGATTTCAACATAGAGTATGTGCGAGGGAAGCACAATGTGGTGGTCGATGCTCTATCTCAGAGACTAGCTGGGTTATCCCTCATGAGCATCTCCTAGGATTGGAGGGCTCTGTCGTTAGTGGAGTACTCCAAGGATAGGAGGATATGCGAGGTATTGGAGGGGACACACGCAGGTGAGTGTTACCTTGTGATGGATGAGGTCATCTATTACAAGGGGCGCATTTACTTATTACCGAACTCGTAGTTGAGGGAGAGGATACTCCAGGCAGCTCATGATTCATCACTATCCAAACACCAGGGGTTCTGGAACACTTATATGGTTGTTCGGGAGAGATTCACGTGGAAGGACCTCAAGGAGGACGTGCTGCAACACGTACGGGAGTGTGAGGCCTGTTAGTAGAACAAAGGGGAGCTGACCCACCCTGCAGGACTACTACAACCACTTCCAATTCCGGAGGGGAAATGGGAGAGTATTTTGATGGATTTCATCACTGGGCTCCCCACAGTACAGGGGAAGGATTGCATATAGATAGTGGTCAACTGGTTGACCAAATTTGCCCACTTCTTCGCCATCCTCACTAGGTACATGACTACATAGGTTGTTGATGTGAAAATTCTATCACTGTAGTAACTGATTTATTTTTCCTACATATTCCACCATAAGTTATTCATGAAATCACTTCAATAAACATTAAAATAAATACTGATGCAGATATCACACTGTAATACAGAAACAAACATATGCACAAGAATCAACACATTTGTTGACACCTAATCCTCAGCGGTTGGGTAAACTGGAATGTGAACAGTCATCAAGAAGATGAACTGATCAGTCACATTCATGTATATAAACAATAGTTACCTAATGAAATAATCAATCAGTCTTTTCTGCCAAGTCTGGAGTTACCCTGGCCTGACATGGTATCAGAGCGCAGGTCCCAGATTCCTTGTAACTCCTCTGTTCATAATGCCTCTGGCCTGAACGTTTGTCTGGCCATAACGCATCTGCCTGAACGTTTGTCTGGCCTGAACGTTTGACTCTGTGCGTGCATAAAGACTCCATGCTCGCTGCCCTAGGTGCTCCGCCATTTGCCCAAAGATGATAAGGATTCCGTTGTCAGAATCGACAGAGACAATGAGAGGTTCATTCACATTTTGAATTAGCTCCTGCGCAGGCTGATTTCTTCTGCCTCAACGGCTTTAATGCCCTCTGAGTGATAACGCCTTGCATACCCATCGAATACCAATGCTTTAGCACTGATCTCTTTGTCTTTTACTGTATATGCATTAAGCCTAACCTGTGTGAAAGATTGGGATCCGCCAGAACATCACCGCCCGAGAGCCATTACTCATCCTCCGTTTTCTTTTTTCGCTATGTCTGTAAAGAAAGAAGATCGACCTCATTCTGGAATTGGTGAACTCCTTCGATCGTGAAGGATGAGAGGACTTTTGCAGCGATACTCTTTCCTTCCCGCAATTTACCAAAGAAGACTGACCCAAAATCGCCTTGCCCAATCTTTTCATTAAAGTTTTGTGTGCATTCCCTTATCTCTGGTAATGTAAACGCACGAGACTTTGTCGAGGTTGGCACCATAATTGTCAAGTAGTCTTCACTACGATGATTTTTAGTCCTGAATTTCTTCCAACGAACCGCAATACACACTATCAACGCTGCTGCTGTTATTAAAGGTCCGCTTATCATTATTCCGAGGACAAGGTTCATCGCTCCTGATCGACGATTTGCTGCAGAAATGGCAGAAGAGGTCGGAGAAGGATCCGCATTGCAGAAGAGGACTGTATAGTGAGTATACCAAGGACTGTATAGTGAGTGTCTGTTGGGCAACCGAACGTGAAGTCGTTGTTGTCACCCGCGTAGGTCTGCACAGTTTTGTTCATTCAAAGCAGTTGTAATATTGCACAATTTTTTTATCTTTTGAATGGTAATGCTGTGAGTCAAAGTATTGCGCCGTCTATAAAAACAGTCTTTCAAAGCAGTCAAAGTATTGTGCAGTTTTCAAAGCATTCAGAGTATTGCGCTGTTTTTCAAAGTGTTTGGTATTGCGCGATTTATTACACAGTTTTATGTGAATGGTAATGCTGCGTTGAAGCATAAAGTGATATATTGAAGTGATATGTACATAATATTTCAATACTAATGCTTCTGTCAAACATTAGAGAGATTTGTAGAAAATATAGTGCATAAGGCTGTAAGGAAGTTTTTTTTTATCAAGCAGAAGTTATTTTTTACAGAATGCATTCAATCATCTCTATGGTAGGGATAGTTCTCACTGGCAAAGAGAACTATCCTGAATGGTCCCGGATGGTAAAACACACCCTCATCTACAATGAGTTGTGGAAAGGAGTATGTGTCGGAGAAGAAGGCAAAGACCTTGTGCAGCCTACATCAGATAAAGAGCTTGTCATTTGGGAAAAAAAGAATAGCAAAGCTTATGCATTGATCGCAGCATCTGTAAATGAAGAAGTAAGTCGTCATATTTCATCTTATTCAACTGCCTTTGAAGCTTTACAAAAGCTGAAAGATTTCTATGACTCACATTCTGCACTTGAAGTTGTTCAGCTCATGGTTAAACTCTTCACTCTTGAACTGAAAAATAATGATCCTCTTGCTCTTTCATCTGAAGTAAAGTCTATAATGCATGATATTAAATCCACTAAGGTTGAGCTGGATATCCCTCTTATTGCTTTTCTCAAGGCACTCTATCCTACTTACTCCAATTATCTTGAGTCATTACAAGCAAATGGAAATCTTAAAGATATAACCTTTGACTCCCTTGTGAAAAAGTTTGCTGAAAGAGAGAAAGCCTTTGGAAAGAAGACAGTCCCTGAATCTTCTGAAGAGACTGTTTGCCTTGCTCATAAAGAAAAGCATCCTGCTCAAGATTCTACAAGAGGAAGAGGTGGACGAAGAGGAAGAGGAAGATACTTCAGAGGCAGGGAGGGCAGACATTCTCAAGGAGAAAAGGCAGATCTGCATTGCATTCGTTGCAAACGAAATGGATCACATGATGCTTCTACATGCAAGCTACCATGGGACAAAATTGAGCAGAGAAGAAACCAGCAGAAAGGTAAAACTGATGACACAGACAAAGGTAAAGCACCTGAATCCGCTCACTATATTGAGGCACAATGTAACATTGGAGTAAATGAAGATTTGTTTAATGCTTCACTTGCTTCTTCGAAAAATGACTGGTTGCTTGATTCAGGAGCAACCTGTCATATGACTCATAGAAAAGATTTTTTTGAAGATTTCACTGACAATGTTGATGGAGCAGTATACTTTGCAGATCAGTAAAAAATCAAGCCATCAGGGCTTGGCACAATCATGCTTAAAATGCCTGGTCTTCCAGACTTTCTTCTGGATCATGTTCTATATCTCCCACAGCTCAAAAGAAACTTGCTGTCCTTGGTCCACATCCGCCAGCAAGGTCACTCCATTCATATGTTTGATGGCAAGCTTGAGGTAAGAAAAGCATCTGACCACTCACTTGTCATGAGGGGAATAGAAGAAGAAAGACTTCTTAAACTGCAAGGAACCTCTGCTCATGCACGACATTTCTAATATATTTCTCATCATGAAGAAGGTACACTTCCGTCAAGTTTATTATGGCATCCTAGATTTGGACATTTAAACTATGATAGTCTCCGCTTGTTGAAGAAAAATGGTGTTGCTGGTTTGCCTACAATTCCTAGAAAACATAAGCAATGTGATGCTTGCATTCTAGGAAAGCATAGCAAACAGTCTTTTCATGATTCACATTCAAGAGCACATAGAAAGCTTGAACTCATTCATTCAGATTTATGTGGTCCAATGCCTGTTTCTTCTGCAAATGGAAATAAATATATCATGACATTTATTGATGATTACACCAGAATGTGTTGGGTTTATTTATTGAAGAACAAATCTGATGCTTTTCAAACATTCAAGAATTTTCATAAGTGGATTGAAAATGGTGCACAATCTCATATTGGGTCTATTCGCACTGATAATGGAAAAGAATATACATCAAATGAATTTGAAAACTATCTTCGCCAACATGGGATTAAACATCAAACAACTGTACCTTATAATCCCCAACAGAATGGTGTAGCAGAAAGAATGAATAGAACAATTTTGAATATGGTACGATCCATGCTTTTCTTAAAAAATGTAAAGGTAATGTTTTGGGCTGATGCTGTTCTATGTGTTGCATATATAAAGAATAGATGTCCATCTAATGCTATAAGAAACAAGACTCCTTATGAATTGTGGTATGGACATGTTCCTTCGGTAAAACATCTCAGGATCTTTGGTTCCACCTGTTATGCTTTGATACCAAAGGTACATAGAAACAAACTTGGTGCTAGAAGTCGTAAGTGTATCTTCCTCGGGTATTCAAACACATCTAAAGCATACCGCCTCTATGATGAAGTAAATAAAAAGTTTGTTTTATCTAGAGATGTCATTTTTCTCGAATCATCCAAATCTGACAATGTTGTTGAGCGGCAACTTGATCGCTTGGATAGATTCGCAAAAACAAAATCATTTCAAAAATTTGATAATCAGATTCCACATCTTGAAGGGGGGATTCCTATACTAGAACAACATGTGGAATTTTCTTCTGAAGAACAATCTCCCCTGCATGAAACTCCAACAACGGATGATGCTTTAAGTGATGTAATTGATAGAATTGGGAGACTCAATCTTGATTCAGTCCCAATTCAATCAACAGAGCAGCCTGGACCATCTCAGAAAGGTCCTCCAAAGTGGCTGACAAAGACACTTGAAAGTGTTCATCCTGATGAAATTGGAAAAACAGGAACCAGAAATACAAACCGACAAGATGGAGGTGATGTAGATGACTCTAATTCACCTGTTGATATGGATGTTACTTATGATTGTGAATTGAACTTGTCTACAGATTTTGAACCAACTTCCTTCAAAGAAGCTGCTTCTCATGATGAATGGAAAGAAGCGATGCAAAAGGAGTATGATGCCCTCATAAAGAATGGCACTTGGAAGCTGATTGATCGTCCATTTGGAACCAAACCAGTGTTTTACAACTCGGACTCGGAATCCGACTCGGCCGAGGATCGACTCCGACTCCGACTCCGACTCGGTAATGACTCGGCCGGCTCGATTTCAATGACTCGGTCGTTGTAAAAAATACATTAAATATTTATTTTTTTTATAAAAAAACATAATTTTAAATATTTTAAACATAATTTTAAAGATTTTCATTCAAGTTTCCAAACACACAACATTATAATATACATGGAAGACAACATACTGGGTCCAACACTGCATCTTGCACTTCTTCCCATCCTCCAGATCTTCCCGCTTGTCGTTCTTTTGGTCATTTTAGAAGACTGCTCCTAGGGCTACCAAAACTGCCCTAACTCTGACAAATCAACTGTTCTTGTCACTTTGCTTTGGGCTTTCAGATTTTCCCATCTTGTCAGTAATCTGGTTGCTCCAGAATGTTGTTCCTAGAGCACATCAACAACCCACTGATCTGCACTTTTTCTGCTCCAAAAGTCAATTCATGAGGTACTGCACAAAGCCCATCTATTGCAGACTTCATTGAACTACGACATCAAACCATTCCTTACGCAGTCCACTGATCTATGGCTTAATGACCAACCTATTCAACTCTGATTTGTCAAGTATTGTACTTCAGGGCGCACATAAGATAGCCCTCACAACACATCAAATCATAGTCCTTAAGGCTTATATAACTAGCCCACTAACTGTCCCTCTGCCACTCCAAATTGACAGTCCTTAGGGCACAATGAATGCAATTGCCAATTTCTTCAATGGTCAGGTCTTCAATAAGACTAGAAAGTCCTCTTGGATATGTAACACGCTTCCTTGTCATCATTTTGCTGCCAAACCCTAGGTAGGCCTTGCAATCCCACTAATATGAAAGAGACAAAGAGCATATAGACAAGAAACTAACCAAGACCATCAATCAAGGAGGAAAGACCACAAACCCTACTTAACTTTACCAAAAAACAGCAAAAAAGTGAATTTAATTCATAAAATACGCTGCCCAGCCGTGCTTTTAATGACTCGGCCGAGTCAACACTAACCCGGCCGGGTTGACCGAGTCAGCTATGACTCGGCCGAGTCATTGGATGACTCGGCCGAGTCATAGCTGACTCGGTCAGCCGAGCCGGGTTGCTGGCCGGGTCAGTGTTTTGGGGTTTGACTCGGTCCGAAACGGCCGTTTCGGTTTCAACTCGGCCGAGTTGTAAAACAGTGAACCAAACCAATTGGCTGCAAGTGGGTCTACAAGAACAAAAACAAAGCTGATGGCTCACTTGACAAGCACAAAGCTAGGCTTGTGGCAAAAGGTTTTGCACAGAAGGAAGGGGTCGATTATGAGGAAACTTTTTCCCCCACATCAAAATGGGCCACCATCCGGACACTCTTTGCACTAGCTGCTCAGAACAGTTGGAAAGTCCATCAAATGGATGTAAAAACTGCATTCTTGAATGGAGATCTAAAAGAGAATGTTTTTATGTCCCAGCCTGAAGGATTTGCTGTGAAAGGACATGAACATAAAGTATGCAAACTTGTGAAGTCCTTGTACGGCCTCAAACAAGCACCACGAGCCTGGTATGAAAAACTAACAGAGCATCTTCTGAAACTCAACTTCAATCATTTTGATCTTGATGATGCAACTTTATTTATCAAGAAAGTTGGCAAAACAGTTGTATATCTTGTGGTATATGTAGATGATCTTTTAATGACAGGGAACAATGAAAGCTATATTGCATCCATAAAGAAAGAATTAGGAAAAAATTTGGAAATGACTGATTTGGGCTATGTTCATTATTATCTTGGCATTGAAGTAACCCAACATCCAAAATCCATATTTCTTTCTCAAAAGAAATACATTGGAGATTTGTTAAACAGATTTGGCATGACAGAGTGCAATCCTATTTCTACTCCAATGGAACAAAACTTAAAGCTCACATCTATTGAAGGAAAGGAATTTGAGGATGCAACGAAGTATAGACAGCTTGTAGGAAGTCTCATCTACCTCACTACTACCAGACCAAACATTTCATTTGCTGTTGGAATCCTCTCCAGGTTTATGCAAAAGCCTTGTGAGGGAGACATTGGTCTGCTGCAAAAAGAGTTCTAAGGTACTTGAAGGGAACTCAAGACCTTGGAATCAAGTATACACAGGTGGACGACTTCAGCTTGATTGGATACTCTGATTCAGACTTCGATGGAGACAAAGAAACTGGGGTATCTACTTCAGGATATGCTATGAGTCTTGGATCAGGAGTTGTCTCCTGGAGATCACGCAAACAATCAGTTCCAACAGATTCCACAACAGAAGCAGAATACATGGCAGCAGCTGAAGCAACGAAAGAAATTGTGTGGCTCAGGAAAATTCTTGAAGATTTGCAGGTAAAACAAGTACAATCAACTCCACTCATGATTGATAACACCTCTGCAATAAAGTTGGCCAAGAACCCAAAGTTCCATGATCATACTAAGCACATCAATACTAAATATCATCTGATCCGACATCATGTTGAGGCCAAAACAATCCATCTCCGTCATTGTTCCACAAATGAGCAAATTGCAGACATCTTCACCAAAGCGCTTGAAAGAGAAAAGCTTGAAAGATTCAGAACGATGCTTGGACTCACCAACATCCCTTCAGATTAAGGGGGGAATGTTGACACCTAATCCTCAGCGGTTGGGTAAACTGGAATGTGAACAGTCATCAAGAAGATGAACTGATCAGTCACATTCATGTATATAAACAATAGTTACCTAATGAAATAATCAATCAGTCTTTTCTGCCAAGTCTGGAGTTACCCTGGCCTGACAACATTGACATAGATATTTTGGACTAATGTCCCCGGAAAAACCCAATGTGGGAAAACCAGTGCAGCAAGGGAGGATTTTATTATTCAACAATTTTCTATATCAATAGGGTGCCAAACTGGCTTACCCACAGATAGACAAATTCTCCAACACTTCTTCTGATCCCAGCGTCAGGCCTGCTGAACTCTGCGTGGCCTGAAACCCTTTGCGTCAGCCTATTGAGACTTTGCGTAGCCTCTCTGGCCTTTTGCATCACTCTTGCAGCCTCTGCGTAGCCTCTTTGGCCTTTTGCATCACTCATGCAGCCTCTGCGTGGATGACGCAAGCCCTGTTGGCTTTGCGCAGTCTTTGCTCCCTCTGCATGGCTCTCTCTGGCCCTGCGTTTGCCTTTTTTGCCTCTGCGCTGATCTCCTGTCTCTCTGTTCCGTACCTGTTGCCTCCTGACTATTCACCAGACCACTGGTTCAATTTCTCAGCTAACCCCGCTCAAGAAATTGAACTGACTAGTCTCTCTCAGTGTGTTCTCCAAGTGACCTTCAAGCCTCCTCTTATACTTTTCTTGTTGACAAATCAACGGCCAAAATCAAGTCCCTAATCAATGACTAAGATTAGATCTGGCTTGATCCATGACTTTTGGACCATTCTAACATAGTTTCATATTAATTCACATTAATATTTTATTTTCCTTAAGTTTAGACTTAGGGATTACATTAAAAATATTAACTATTTTAATATCTCCCAAACTGTTTAGAATCTGCCCAAACCCTTTCTGGGTATTGGAGATCTCATGTGCCTTAGCCTCTCCAGCAAGTTTCGTGGCTAGAGCACATCTGATGCTACCCTAAATCAACACTCCCTCCTAGCGAGGATTGTGCTCTGGCAATATTCCTCCCTGAGCATCACCCTGATCATCCGGCATCGGTTCCTGTGCTGATGTTAAGTCTTCCTGCCCAACATCCTTTGCACTGTTGTATCCTGTACTGCTGCCCATGGCTCTGCCACTGCTGCATCTGTACGACAACTCCCTCTTCATCTATGCTGCTGCTGGTCCTTTCTCCTAGCACTGCATCTACACTCAACTCCCTCTTCATTCGTGCTGCTAACATACTCATTTCTACTTTGAAAGGGGTTCTTTACCATCCCCATCTTTTCCCTGAAGTAGTCAAATTTTGTCTTTCCAAGGGCCTTGGTGAGGATATCGGCCACTTGTTCTCCTGTAGGAGTGCAGCTCAACTGTACAACTCCTGGTTGGACACAATCTCTGACAAAGTGACACTGGATATCAATATGATTCGACCTATCATGAAACACTGGATTCGTAGAGAGTTTGATGCAACTCTGATTATCACACATGATCCTGGTCGCCTCCATATTTCTTCTGAATAGGTTCACTAGCAGTTTTCTAAGCCATATGGCCTCACACGAAGCTGTGCTTGCTACCATATAGTCTGCCTCAGATGAGCTGAGAGCCACGGACTTCTGTTTCCTACTACACTAGGAGGTCATTCCCAATCCAATGTTGAAACAGTACCCAGAGGTACTTTTCCGATCCACTGAACTTCCCGCCCAATCTGCATCAATAAATCCACTCAACCTGATATCCTTCCCCTTGGTGTATAAGAACCCATAATCAACTGTTCCCTGTAAATACTTGAGAACGTGTTTGGCTGCTGCCCAGTGTGCCCTCTTTTGTTCCATCATGAACTGACTGAGGGTGTTGACAACATAGCAAATATCTGGCCTGGTATTGACCAAATACATCAGGGACCCTATGAGCTGCCGGTATAGGGTGGGATCGACATCCTTGTCTTCTGATGCATCAATTTTCTTCCAATTGGTGATCATTGGCGTAGCCATAGGTCTATAGTCTCCCATCTCGAATCTTTTTCAGGATTTCTGTAGCATACCTCCCTTGCCCAAGGAAGATTTCTCCTTTCTGCTGCCAAACTTCTAACCCTAGGAAGTAGTGCATTCGTCCTAGATCCTTCATATCGAACTCTGTGGCTAGATTCTTCTTGCAGTCCTCAACGAGTCTGGATAATCCTGTCAGAAAGAGATCATCCACATATAATAATAAGATAAGCGGCTCGTTCTCTACGACTAGATACTAGAGATTCAGATATGCGTCTCTTGACAAACCCCATCTTCTGCAAGTAGCCATCTATTCGACCATACCATGCTCTCGGTGCCTGCTTCAGCCCGTACAAGGCTTTCTTCAGTCTGCATGCATGAGACTTCTTCTCATGAGTTTCAAAGCCCTCTGGTTGTTCAATGTATACCTCTTCTTCTATTACCCCGTTCAGAAATGTCGTCTTGACATTCATCTAATGGATCTGCCATCCCATCTGGGTTGGAAGAGATATCACGGTCCTAATAGATGTGTACCTGGCTACCGGGGCGAAGGTTTGCTCATTGTCAATCCCTTCCTTTTGAGCATACCCCTTAGCCACAAACTTGGCCTTGTATTTCTCAACACTGCCGTCTGCAAAATATTTGATCTTGTAGATCCATCTCGAAGCTACCACAGATCTGTCTTGAGGTCTTGACACCACCTCCCAGACATCGTTCACCAGTTCTTAGTTATATTCCTCTACCATCGCATCTAGCCAAACCTGATGCTGAGCTGCCTCCTTGAAGCTGGCAGGCTCTCCATCTTGAGCTACTAATGCTTGATATCTGTCTGGCTGTTTTCGCTCCCTCTCACTGTTCCTTGGCTCACTGATGAAGTTCTCTGCATCACGCAGAATCTGACGAAGTTCCTTGCTAGTTCTTCCTCTGCCAGCAGGTACTTCTGTTCGGTCCTCCTCATCTTGAGAATCTTCCTAACCTGAGGAAGAATTCTTCACTTTTGTTGGTTGAAGAGGCATGACCAACGGATCCTCTTTCAACTGCTCCTCGGAAGGCATTTCGTGAGATCTTCTGAAAGCTTTGTCCTCCATGAACTTTACATCTCGTCGTACTACTACCTTCCTTCTCCCTGGAAGATAGATTCTGTATGCCTTAGCGTTCTTGTTATATCCCACCAGATATCCCTTTTCCACAGTCTGATCCAGCTTCTTCCTCTTTTCTTCAGGTATGTGGCAATATGCTAAACTCCCAAATATCCTGAAATAACTGACTTTAGGTGTCTTCCCAGTGAAGACTTTCTCTGGAGTAATCTTGCCCAATGCCTGATGAGGAGTCCTGTTCTGAACATAGACAACTGTGTTGCATGCTTCTGCCCATAGGAATTTTGGCATATCCTGATCATACAGCATGGCCCTAGCTGCTTCTACAATAGTCCTGTTCTTTCTTTCTGCTACCCCATTCTGCTCTGGATTGTAGGGAGCTATCCACTCTCTTCTGATGCCCTCCTTAGTGCAATAATTAGTGAAGTCCTTATCGACATACTCTCCACCATTATCTGAGCGCAAAACTTTTATTTTCTTCCCAGTCAGATTCTCCACTAGAGCCTTGAACTCCTTTAATCGAGATAAAACCTCATCCTTGGTTTTCAGAAAATAAATCTAAGTTTTCCTCGAGTGGTCACCAATAAAGGTAAGGAAATACTCACCACCACTGAGAGCTTTGATGGATATAGGTCCGCAGATATCTCAGTGTATCAATCCTAGTACACTCTTGGCCTTGTGTTTGCTCCTAGGAAATGCTGCTTTGGCATACTTTCCTAGGGAGCATCCCCTGCATACATCATCTCGTTCTCTACTCAGATCTGGAACTCATGTTAGAGTGCTTTTGAGAAATATCAGAGCTCCATGGTGCAAGTGACCCATCCTTCTGTGCCATAGTTCGTTCAAGTCCTTGTCCCCATCACTGCCTATTAGTGCCATTGGTGATTCTAGTTGTAATCTATACAACCGATTACTTTTGATCCCGATCTGCACTTTCTTTTTCCAGCTCGGGTGTTTGACGTATACCTTTTCCTTGATGAAGTAGACGTCATAGCCCTTGTCTTGTAGTTGTGACACGGAAAGTAAGTTCATCCTCAATCCTGGTACATGCAGCACATTTGTGGCACGGAACTGCTCTCCCGTTTTTGTCTGAAAAACTATGGTACCCTTCCCTATTGGAGTACACTTTGCATGCCACTTCTTCCAACCTAGAAGCCAACATAGAGAAATCAAAATCTCTTTCTCTTGTGAAATCTTCTGAAAATCTGCGTGAGTCCCCTAAGGTGGGTGCCTTTGCATCGTGGTCTCGACCCATAACTGATTTTCCCTTTCTGTCTCTGATTACTTGCTTTGATACCATGTGAAAATACTATCACTGCAGTAACTGATTTACTTTTCCTACTTATTCCACGACAAGTTATTCATGAAATCACTTCAATAAACATTAAAATAAATACTGCTGCAAATATCACACCGTAATACAAAAACAAACATATGCATAAGAATCAACACATTGACACAGATATTTTGGACTAATGTCCCCGGAAAAACCCAATGTGGGAAAACCGGTGCAGCAAGGGAGGATTTTGATTATGCAACAATTTTCTAGTACAACAAGGTGCCAAATTGGCTTACCCACAGATAGAAAAGTTCTCCAGCACTTTTTATGATCCTAGCGTCAACTCTGCTGACCTCTGTGTGGCTTGAAACCCTCTACGTCAGCCTGTTGAGACACTGCGCAGCCTCTCTGGCCTTCTGCGTCACTCCTGCAGCCTCTGCGTGGATGACGCAGGCCCTGCTGGCTCTGCTCAGCCTTTGCTAGCTCTGTGTAGCTCCCTCTGGCCCTGTGTCTGTCTTTTCTGCCTCTACACTGATCTCACGTCTCTCTGTGCCGTACTTGCTGCCTCTTGACTGATCACGAGACCACTGGTTCAATTTCTTAGCTAACCCCGCTCCAGAAATTGAACTGGTCTCTCTCAGTGTGTTCTCCAAGTGACCCTCAAGCCTCCTCTTATACTTTTCTTGTTAACAAATAAACGACCGAGATTAAGTCACTAATCAATGGTTAAGATTAGATCTGGCTTGATCCATGACTTTTGGACCATTCTAACACAGTTTCATATTAATTCACATTAATATTTTATTTTCCCTTAGTTTAGACTTAGGGATTACATTACAAATATTAATTATTTTAATATCTCCCAAACTGTTTAGAATCTGCCCAAACTCTTTCTAGGTGTTGGAGATCTCATGTGCCTTAGCCTCTCCACCAAGTTTCGTGGTTAAAGCACATTCGATGCTACCCCAAATCAACAGTCGAGTTGTTCTTCTGGGAGGTTTTCACTCTGCATGGGCTCCCCAAGAACATAGTGAGCGACATTGACAATAGCTTCATGGGTGGCTTTTGGCAGGGACTCTTCAGGTTGGTTGGGACAGAGCTCACTCCTAACACCAGTTATCGCCCTCAGACTGATGGCCAAATAGAGAGGGTTAATTAGTGGTTGGAGGGGTACTTGAGGAACTATGTGACAGGTCAGCAGAGGATGTGGATTTGGTGGTTGCATCTAAGCAAAAACTGCTACAACACTACGCACCACGTCTATTGGTATGACTCCTTTCCGTGCCCTTTATGGATATGATGCATTGACTTTTGCTGATATTGTTTTTGGAGACAGCTGGGCCACAAAGGCCAAAGATTGGGTCCAAGAGAGCCAAGATATCCTCAAGGCTATCAAGGATAATTTGGTGACAGCCCAAAATCAGCAAAAACTTTTTGCAGACCGGCACAGGAAAAAGAGGTACTTTGAGGAGGGGGACTTAGTATCCCTCAGGCTGTAGCCTTATAGTAGTCTACGTTGAAAGGAAGGGGTCTGAGAAGCTACAACCACGCTTCTATGGGCCCTACCAGGTGACTAGGCGAGTTGGGGAGGTGGCTTATGAGCTGGAGCTACCTCCAGGGAGTAGAATCCACAATGTGTTTCATGTCTCATGCCTGAAGAAGGTGTTGGGACAACAGGTGACGGCAGCAACTGATCTACTCTCGATGGATGATGAGGGCCACTTGGTGTTAGAACCAGAGGCCATTTTGGAGAGCAAGGAAAGGAGACTGAAGAGTAGGACCATCATGGAGTTCTTAGTATGCTGGAAGAACTTGCCGGATGAGGATGCCGCTTGGGAAGGTGAGCACATATTGGAGCACCCAACTTTGAGGTTGCTTGAGGGCAAACAACATTTGGGAGGGGAGGACTGTCATGTCCATTTTCAAAAACATTAGTCACAGGCAGTGTTGATAATATCGGTATCGGGAAAATATCGGCGAGGGTCCAAAAAATATCTTATCGGCAATATCGGCGAAAATATCGACAAAATATCGGCAAATATCTGCGAGCATAAAAAATGCATAATATATTCATTTTTTTCATATTTTTAAACATATAAAGCAATAACAACATGAAATAAACACATTGGCACATAAATATGAAGAAAACACTGATATATATGATGTCAAATAGAAATGATACATCAAAGGCGATACCAAATCCTGCTGATCCCTGATAATTGTCCATTCAAGGACTCAAATGTGGAGAACCAATACAAAATAACATCACATATATAAAAGTATCTCATCATCATGAGTTATATGTAGCACAACAAATAAAACTAGCAGCTATCTATCTGAAATCACTGCCCTCTCCCCCTTTTACGGGAAAACATGATGGGTTGTTTGTCAGGCCTGCCCCTAGTAGTAGGAGGCCCTGACCCTGCCTCTGCACCTAATGTCAAATAATGAGTGCTAGGTATGGGGCTATGCTCTCCTATATCTATAGCAGATGGTGTTGATGCTGATGCTTCCGCAATGTCCTCCTCCTCCTCCTCCTCCTCCTCCTCCTCTGAGTGTTGCTGCTCCTCTGACTCCGAGGCCTCCTCTTGCTGCCCCTACTCTAATGGATCATCTGCCACTGGCTCTAACCATGAAGGTAACTCCTCCAAGAGGGGCTCCTCAGACTCCACCCTCCACGGAGACAATACATCAATATTGTCTAAGCTAAGTCACATGACACGAGGACACAAGACACGGAGGACACGTAAATACGAGTATTCAATACGAAACACAACGACCTGGAAACAAGACACGGGGGACACGTTTTATATATATATATACCAAAATATAGTTTTTTATCCATATTAAATTGCAGGTTGCAGCTTATCTAATCAAATTAAAATATAATTACTTCTCAAAGTTCATAGTTCACTTTAAAAAATAAATAGAATCAAAATATACTATTTAGAAATTAGAATGTGATAGGCTTGGTCTTGATTCTTGAATATTCAATGTTCTTTGTTCATGTACAACTTACAAGCACATAAGAAAATAACTAAAGTCTAATCCTATTGATTTCCTCTGCCCCTCTTGCGAGAAAATGCCACAGCTTTCCCTTTCCCTCTAGATGTAGATGCTGGTGTTGGTGGAGTTGGCAGTGGAGTTTGCTATGCTCTAGAAGCTGAAGAACTAGAAGTAGGAGCTATAGGAGGTAGACCACGTCCTCTACTGGTGGCAGGGGTAGCCCGGGCAGGTGGTGTCACCTGGAAACATTACAATCTCCCAATCCTGAAATCCTAAAAAACTGATAAGTCTACTGCATTTTGAATGAAATCTAAAATTCTACTTTCTCCATATGAAATCCAATGAGGCCGGAACCACTCTCAAACATCCTGAGTCATTTCATGGTAATGTTAAAAATTTAAGTAAAAGGATGAAAATGAAGATTAAAGAGAATGTCACTTTTACTTTAAGAATTTAACATTACCATGAATAGCATATCAATACTAGGGCCTAGAACGCTTAAACCCTCCTTGGCAGCAACCACATAGCTCTCCCCTTCCTTCTCCAGCAATCAGAAATGAAAATGATATGAAAAAAAACCAAAATCGAATTTTTATAGGTCGTGCAGAAATTTTTTACAGCCACCGGGCGATATTTTCAATTGTCGCGCGATATTTTCCAAAATATCGGCGATATTTCGGAAATCGCGCGATATTTTCAAAAGCCGAAAATATCGCGATATTTTGTCGGCGATATATCGGCTCGCCGAAAATATCGCGATATTTCCGAATATCGCCGATATCTCGGCGATATTATCAACACTGGTCACAGGGTGCAGCTACACATTTTTGGCACAATTTTGACTTAGGAGGACCCTAGTTAGAATTAGGAACTGTGGGGCAAATTCGACTTTATTTAGCAGCTAGTAGAATGTGGGGGCCACCCACATGGGGAATTCGAACTTGGCCATTCAATGTGCTTGGAGGGAAATCGAACGGGTGGATGGAGGGAGCCACATGAGGCTAAGGAGGCCCAAGGCAATAAAAGGAGGATCAACTCTCATTTTCAACCATCTTCTACATTTGCAAACAAACACTCACTTGTACGCTTTGCTATTTAGCAAGTCTACTGACTATTTAGCCACAAATCTCTCATGCAGGAGATTCAACCTCTACTTCGGGGGACCATCCGTGCCCACCCTAGGGAGGTTGTTCTATAGGATTTTCAGGGAGTTAGGGACAACAACATACTTCAACCACCAGCGCAGAGAGGGAACTGCTTGTTGATTTGTGGTAGTATTGGATTTGCTCTAGCCATAAAAATTGGCGGGGAGGCTAAGGCACATAAGATCTCCAAGACCCAGAAATGGTTGGGGGAAATTCCACCCGGTTGGAGAGATATTAAAATAATTAATTTTTTTAATGGGGTTCCTAAGTCTAAACTTAGGAAAATTAAAATATTAATGGGTATTAATATAAAACTGGGTGAGAATGTTCTAAATGACATGGATGAAGCCAAATATAATCTTAGCCATTGATTAGGGACTTAATCTAAGCCGTTGAAGACTCAATAGGAAAAGTATAAGAGGAGGCTTGAGGGTCAGTTGGAGATACACCAAATTGATCAGTTGGTTCGATTTTCTGGAGCGGGGTTTGCTGAGAGAATCGAACTAGTGATCTGTTGCAGCAAGGGGCAGTTCAACATGAGGCCGAGAATAGATAGCAGGGAGCCAGAGATGGTGCCAGAAAGACAACACAGTGCCTAAGGAAGTTGATGCAGAGGCAACTGGGACTTATGCAGAGGCTGAGGAGGCTAACATGGGTGACGCAGAGGGCCAGAGGGCTATCACAGAGAGCTAAGAGGCTGACACAGAGTGCCAAGAGGCTAACGTAGAGAGCCAAGAGGCTGACGCAGAGGCTTTAGTCGTTGCGTAAAGCCTAGCAAAGCTGAGGTAGGGCCAAGAGGCAGCGCTGGGTGATTTTCGTGGGGTAGACTGAGTGCTGGTGAGCTGGGAAGGGTGACACAGTCCCTGCAGAGTGACACAGAGCAATAGAGAAGCTTGGAGTAGCTTTCACTGTCCAGCTAAGGAACTGTCCTAGTTGCTGTGGGATCGTTCATCCGGTGATTGATCAACCTTAAGATGTCTCCGAGGAGAGGTATTACTGCTGAGGACATTCTATGTTGGGTGAGCCATTTTTGGCACCTTAGTCGTATTAAGAAACTGCATAATAATAAAACCCTCATATTCGTTGCACCAATTTTCCCGCATTGGGTTTTTCCAGGGACGATTGTCCAAAAATATTGGTGTCCCTTATGTGTTTGTCTCAGTTATTTTAGTTGTTGATTTGTATATGAGTTAAGGTTGCATTTGTGTTTATTTCAGTATTTATATTTATAAATAACTTGTTAATGGAATGAACAAGTAGGAGAAATTAAACAAGATATTGCAGTAGGGATTTCTAACCTGTCAGACTTAGAAATTTCAACACTGCGTATTCCTGGGCAGCTAGAAAACACGTAGGAGGAATTGGAGGTCAGCAAGGGGATTCATTGCTTGTTGGGAGATCATTAGTTAGTCGAATTCCTGGATAGAGGGACTGTGCAGAGGCCATCCAAGAACAATTCGTGGGACTTGGGGAGTAGTTGATCTTGGCCAAGAGCCATCCGAGGAGCTAGGAGTTGAATAGCACAGGTAAAACCAGTGTTTTGGAGGAGTTTGCAGAGGTATTTGCAGGATGTTCCCTGCAAGTCGAAGTTGGGGAGAGGCTCCAAGGAGGTCGAAAATCCAAAGTCAAAACCAGCTAAATTCCCTTCTGGGTTTTTTTGGGTTTTTGTCCAAGGAGTTCGGGGTTAAAAGCACACAATTTTCTGTGCAGTTTTTGAGCGCCTTCTAGCTAGTCGAAGTTCAGCGGGGCAATAGTTTATTGGGGCAGTGCAGTGTAGAGTGGTGCAATAGCTGGGTAGCTTTTAGCTCAACTATTTTCCCACCTGGGGTTGGTCTTTCTTTTTCATTGGGACAAGCCCAGGTGCACCATTCCATTTCATATTGCATCTAGCTTGAATATTTTTAATAATATGGCTCAACAACTCCTGATTGGCAGCGTTTCCATGGATGTTTGTTAAAATTGGCAACTAGGGCCAAAATCCATGTGGGTCATCTTATTAATAGAAGCTGATGTTTTTCTTGGATCCCTCTCATCGAGAGGTGTAGGATTGATCTAAATATCATCCGATTCCGATAAGTATTCATGGAGATATGGATTTATTTGTGTTATGGGAACTGTTGGGAACTGCCTAGAACTACTGGAATTGTCGGGAACTGCCGGGAACAGTGAGAACTGCCGGAATTGTCGGGAACAACCAGAACTGCCGGGAACAGCCAGAATTGCCGAAACTGTTGGGAACTGTCGAAGCATCTGTCTCTGAAGGACAACAACATGCAAGGGACTGTTAACTAACATTGGGACAGTTGTATGGTACTTAGCAGCAAATACACCAAGCATGCAATGTTACAGCTAGCATGCAAGGGACAGCTAGCATGCAACAACAAGCATGCTAAGGGAAACAAGCAAGCAAGGGACAATAGGCATGCAAGGTGCAACTAGAGCATAGGTCAGTACGGCAACATGTTATAGCAATGGCACATAATGCAGTCATAGTTTTAAGACTCCGACTCCGACTTCGACTCGGCCGAGGATTGACTTCGACTCCAACTCCAAAACGGTAATGACTTGGCCGACTCGATTTCAATGACTCGGTCGTTGTAAAAAATACATTAAATATTTATTTTTTTATAAAAAAACATAATTTTAAAGATTTTAAACATAATTTTAAAGATTTTCATTCATGTTTCCAAACACACAGCATTATAATATAGATGGAAGACAACATATGATCAAAGTAGGCTCATGAACCAATCCATTATATCAAAATGGTACCCAATGGCAATACATAGTCAACTGTCATACATGATCAAAGACTCAACAAAAAACACATAACCAAGGAGGCTAGAAATGGCCTCTACAACAAAAGTAAACTGTGACGGTGACCAGACTCCAGTACTAGTACTACAGTACTACTGGCTAGTAGCTACTGTCAGAGGATCCAAGATCATGTCGATCAATCTTTGGATCATCATCATCAGAGTCAGACAGGGGGCCCCATGGCTCCTCCTCATCATCATCATCTCCAACTGCAACTGTAGAAGTGGTACCGCTAGCAGGCTGTGCAACTGCAGCAGATGCAAGCTGAGATAGAGTAGATATGCGGCTGCGCTTTTGTCATGGCTGAGCAGAGGAAGCAGCTACGACTGGAGTCCTTGCTGGCTGTGAGACTGAGGCTGGTGGATTGGGATCTGCATTCAACTGAACAAGCTGAAGTTGAACAACATGTTCAAGTTCAACTGATGTCTCCCATATCTAAATCTACATCAAGATGCTCATCAGGATCAAACTCTGCTGGACGACTCTCCACTACCCAATCTGATGTTGGATCAATGTCTTCCAACACAATGGGATCTGAATCAGGTCTTTTGTTCAGCAAATGGTTTTGTCTGAGCCGAAGGTTGTATTGGACATAAACTAGATCATTTAACCATTTTTGATCCAAACGGTTTCTCTTCTTTGTGTGAATCCTCTCAAAGACAGACCAATTGCGTTCACACCCAGATGCACTGCAAGTTTGACTCAAAATACGAATTGCAAAACTTTGCAATTTAGGACAATGGCCACCAAAGGCCTCCCACCATTGTGCTGCAAAAAACATATGAGTGTAATGAGTTAGCTCAACAAAATTACAAATTATATCTAACTTTCAAATTATAAACGATTTAACAAACTTTAAAAAAAATGTAAAACTATTAAGAATTTGAAAATTGAAATTTTTGTTTACCTGGCTCATCTACTTCTCTTGCAATCTTTGCTAGGTTCTTCCCAAAGGTACCTGCTGCATTGCTGAAGATATTGGCCTGTCGGTGTATCTCCAGCTGATCAGACTCCAATGGGATCATGCGTTCAGTGCAATCAACCAGTCCATCTCTGACCTTCCCCCTCAAAGCTCCTGACTCCTTAGCTTTATAATGATACTGTGGGTTCAAAAAATACCCAGCTGCATGTATAGGGCGATGGAGTTGATTGTTCCATCTTTCATCAATGATTGCCCAAATGGGCCCATACTTTGCCACTCTATCCTTGTATACCGTCTTTATTTGCTCCTTTGCTTGATTCATAGCCTCATAAATGAAGCCCATAGCCAACCTTTCCCCATCCACCAACCACAACACCTTAACTAGTGGCTCAGCAAGCTTCACAATCTCTGCTGCCTTTCTCCAAAAAGTTTCTTCATGGACTTTCCTTTTCAATTCTTTGCCTTCTGGTTTGTTAGACCAATTGCTTTGATTCCATTCATCACTGGAAAACATCTTTTGCAAGTTTCTATGTTGGGAAAGCATAGATTGCAATGTCAAAAAATGTGTAGCAAATCTAGTGATGGCAGGCCTAATAATATCCTTGCCCCCAGTGTGTTTCCTCATGAGGCTCAAAACCAATGTATGATTGTAGATAAATTTTGTTATGCTTTTGGCATGATTTATAGTGTTTTTGACCCAATCTAATTTTCCAATATCCTCAAGCATGAGGTCTATGCAATGTGCAGCGCATGGGGTCCAAAAGATGGTCTTGTGTTTTTCCTCTAACAGTTTACCAGCAAGAACATAGTTAGAGGCATTATCTGTGATGATTTGAACAACATTAGCCACCCCCACCTCCTCAACAACCTGATCCAATAGCTGAAACAACAAGTGGCCATCTTTTACCTTATCAGATGCATCAACTGATTTTAAAAACATGGTTCCCTGTGGGCAGAAGACAAGAAAGTTTATGATGGTACGGTTTCTTTGATCAATCCATCCATCTGACATGATGGTACACCCCGTTCTTGCCCATGAGTCCCTGAACTCTTGCAAATACTCATTAATGGATTGAATTTCTTTCTGCAAACGAAACCGCCTTAGCTCATGCATAGTAGGGCCTTTGAAGCCTTTTCCAGCAGCATGTATGGCATCAAACATAGGCTCATAATATGGTGAACGAGCAGCATTAAAGGGGATATCAGCATCATACCACCATCTAGCTGTGTACTCACAAGCAGTCTCCCTCAATTCTTTCTTCCAATGGTCATCTAAAGTGGGCTGTATTTGAGTTTTACTAACTTCAGGACCATGTGCATCTGATGGAGAGGAGGGAGTGAAATAACTTTTGATAGTCACATCACCCTTTTTCATTCTACCCTTTCCCTTATCTTGAACAGAACCAAAAGAGGGAGGAACATATCGGAAAGGGTTGGATGTATCAGTTTGAGGGATAGAGTAAGAACCCTCAAAATCATAATGGGGGTTAGCAGCCATCATTTTTTGTATCTTCCTCTTCCTCCCAATTTTAGCCTGTATGTCTCTTTGCCTAGCCTTATCTTCTTTAAATTTCTCAAAGCTGGCCAACAAATTCTTCCTAATCTCCCCAATTTTTGGTGAGGTACATGGGGTAATTTGGCCTCTAATCCCTGCCAAGTGTTGTTTCAGCCTATTAATGCCCCCAGGACCTTCCTTAATTTTCCTATGGCAAAATTTGCATTGCATTTGACCATCAACCATTTCAACATATGCCCAAGCAGGATCTCTTGCTCTAGGTGCCATTTTTGACTAGGAAATGAAAGCAAACAATCTGAAAATGAAAAAAAAAACCTTGATTCAATGTTCATTTATTTGACAAAAAACACTCTCTAAGATTTCTAGATATGCACCTAAAATTTACTAAGCAAAAATAGATTTATAGAGGTAAAAAAAATACCTCCAGGCACTAACTGCCTCCTCAAGCTTGCTCCAAGAATCAGCTCCTCAATGTTGCTCCAAATGGCTGCCCAAGAAGCTCCTCACTCCAACTACAATGCTCCTCCAAGACTCCTCACTGCTGCTCCAAAACAAGCTCAAGAACTGCTCACTAACTCTCAAAGAAGACTCTCACTCAAATGCATAAGATTGTTGTGAGTGAATGAGAGCACTTGGGTGTGTTAAATAGGGTTTGGGGGGGGGGAATGGACCCCAAAAATCATTTAGCAAATTCATATACCTATTTGGAGTCCAAACCAACCAAAAAACCATTTAAAAATCCATTAAACTTTTATAAATCCGTTGTAATACGTGTTGCTGGGCGGTTTGTTGTGACTCGGCCGAGTCATAACGGAAACGGCCGAGTTGGCCGAGTCAGCCATGACTCGGCCGAGTCATGGCTGACTCGGCCAGCCGGACCGTTCCAAAGGCCGTTTCATAGTTGGAGGCTGTGGCTCGGATCAACCCGGCCGTTTCGGTTTCGAAACGGCCGTTTCTTAAAACAGTGAATGCAGTACAGTGATGGGTATAGTCATGATTAATGAAGCATTATGAGATGCAACATAGTGATGATGGGTGCAACATGATGCAGCGCGGTGAGGTGCAACATGATGACAAAATGCAACACAACGATAGGTGAAGGAGTCACCTTGGAGAGTCAGTTGAAGCAGCGTGTCTTCAAATGATCTCATGTATCATCTTCTTAGAGATGATCTATGCTCTTATCTAGATAAGTCAAAGTGTTGACTTTTGTTGTAAACGTATTCTCTCTCTCCCTTTGCTGAAATATTGAAGAACATATAAGAAGAATTGATCAAGGGTTTCCCCACATTGGGGTTTGTCCCTAGCTAGCGCCACATCTTGTGTTCTCTTGTCTTGGCTTGTCTTCTGCGATTTATGTTTATGTTCTATTTGCAGTTTACTTTAATGCTGATGTGATTGCTAATCTGGAAAAGATATTGAGCTAACTGTGAAAATTGAAATAAACTGCTCTAAGCATAGAACATACCTATAATTAACATGGTATTAGAGCTGAGGTGAAGACAATGCCCAAGCAAGAGTGAAAGAGCAATCACCGAAGACAATTGGGAAAGGACAAAAGGATCAGTGGATTCCTCATCTCTCTTCAAATTCACCGAGAGTGAAGTCGAAGCAGATAATATTATTAGAATGGTGCAGTGGAAGTTTCTGATGGCCTACCTAAAGGTCACTTCATTGGGAAGTCCGGATCTGAGGAAGGAAAGGCAGCCTTGGTTGTAATAAGTTCGACCATTATGCGAAAGGGTGTTTGAATGGCAGAGGCACATCTCTTGATGAAGATAACAATCATTCTAGGGAGATCTTCAATGATCAAAGGAATGACAGGTAATGCAGGTCATCAAGGAAATGGCCGACTCTTCAAAGAAAGCAGGGAACCCCAGGTATGAAGAATCAAATGTTGTTTTTGATAAGATAAAGAAGCGTTATCTTGTATTAGCCCTCTCCTTCAGATCTTTGGGAATCTGGCTTATTGATTGTAGTGCTTCAAGGCACTTCATCGGATAGTAGGGTGCACTCTCTAATTTGGTAGAGATGGAAACAATTGTGGGATTATACTTGGAGCTGATGCCACCTATCCCGGAAAGGGTGTAGGGAATGTTACCCCTCAATTGAATGAGGGTAACTCAATTCATTTACAAAATCTCTTTTATGTACCCGATTCCAAGAAGAACCTGGTGTCCATTTCGGCAATGGAAGTCAAAGGTTATAGGGTGGCACTCATCGATGGAAAGGTACGTGTTTGAAAATGGAATTTTCAAAGATGTTTTTGAGTTCATGGTTGTATCAAGTTGTAGGAAGTCCATCGGGGACCATGTCCATTGACACATAGCACTGGAGGTCTGTGATCTAGATGGTAACAGGGATGCCTGAATTCAAAAAGAGCATGAAAGTACATGTCTGAGATGTACCGAAGGAAAATCTTACAAGGGGACCATTCCCCTCAAGTAGCAGGTCCATAGGTTTGGAACAACCCGAGGGGTTTGAGATTCATGATCAGGAATCTCACGTATACAGGTGGAAGAAAGCCCTCTATGGCTTGAAGCAAATTTCCCCGGGCGTAGTATGAGAGGATTGATAGCTGTCAGATGAAGCTGAGATTCACTAAGAGTGAAGCCGATCCAAACCTTTGTTTGAAGGTTGTGGATGATAGACCTGTCATACCAGCACCTTTTGAGGACGACCTATTTCAAACAGGTACAAACCCTCTCACTTTCAAAAGTAAGAGGGAGTTGGATTCCAGATGTGGAATGGTAAACTGCAAGCCTGTGACTACCTCGAGGATCTTAACTTTCAGAAGTTATATGGTGATGATGTCGTACCAGATTTGGGAAATGCCTCTGAGTTCCATAAACTCATTTGCATTGATGTTCTTGGTGAACTTCCGTCTGGACATATGTTTTGCAGTTAGCATGGTGAGCTCATATTTGGTTGAGCCTCACTGGATTGGTGCTAAGAATCTTCTGAGATATCTTCAGGGCACAATTTCTCATGGATTGAGATACACTGCCGGAAATATGAATCTGCATGATTATTCAAATGCTGACTGGGCAGGCAGTGTGGAGGATCACTAGAGCACTTCTCAGCGCTGGTTCTCTTTGGGTTCTGCTTCGATATCATGGATGAGCAAGAAGCAGAAGTTGGTTGCTATAAGCACCGCCGAGACCGAATACATAGCTACAAGTATGATCTCGTATGAAGCTGCCTAGCTGTGGAAGCTCTTCAGTGAGATGTTTGTACACATGATGAATATCACTGTGATTCTCTGTGACAACCAGAGGGGGGATTCAATTATTGAGGAATCCCGTAGTCGATGATTTCTCCAACAGATAGACATCAGATACTGCCTTATTTGGGATATGGTAAGTCGATGAGCAAGGAGGCTCCATGGCATTGAGACTGATGTACAGGTTGTAGACATTTTGTCAAAGCCTCGGGAAAGGTCAAATCTGTGACTTTCCCGTACGACTTGGAGTCGTTGAGAGACCTTCTTGTAAGGGTCCTGCATGTTGCATGCATTGAGCTCTGGGAGCTCTGGGGGGCTTGGGGTACTTACTGGAGCAACATACGACCACAGGGCGACTCACCCCTCCCCTGGTGGTTGGCTATGTACAAGATGATAGGTTCAACCTTCCCTTGTGATAACCCATGGCGACTATGGAAAATGATGATTAGTTCTCTTGTGGGCTGGGATGATTAGTTCTCCCGTGGCAACTGTGAAACAGGATGATTAGTTCTCCTATGGGCTAGGTTGATTAGTTCTCTTGTGGGCCACGATGATTAGTTCTCCTGTGGGCCAGGATGATTAGTTCTCCCGTGGCGACTGTGGGGCAGGATGATTCGTTCTCCAGTGGACAGGATGATTAGTTCTCCTGTTGAGGCATTCTACCCATGCAGTCTGGGACTCATGGGAAGTACCTCTCATCTTATCAATGAGCAGGGAAATGGGGTTAGGGACCATAGTAGTACTATCGATGGATGCATCGTTGTATCTACCGTACTCCCTATGCTAGGATGAACTCCATTGATCTGGGATCAATGAAACTAATCTGGGATTAGTATGAGTGGTTTGAGACACTCTCTTGTGATATTGATCTGCGATCAATAAAACTGAGTTCGGGTCAATAAGAGTGATGTGACACACTCTCTTCAGATGAAACTGACTTCGAGTCAGTAGAGAATGGTATGAGACATTCTCGATCAATTCTTCTTCTTCATGGTTCAGTAGAGCATAGCATAGCAAAGCAGAGCTTAGGAGAGCAGAGCAGTGCAGGGAACTGATGACAGAGATAGTACAGTCGGACATATGGATTAGCAGATGGAGTTCTCCCTAGTTGAGAGGGAGTGTCAAAATTGGCAACTAGGGCCAAACTCCATTTGCGTCATCTTATTAATGGAAGCTGATATTTTTCTTGGATCCCTCTTATCAAGAGGTGTAGGATTGATCTAAAGATCATCCGATTCCGACAAGTATTCATGGAGATATGGATTTATTTGTGTTATGGGACAATTCGTCAAGGTCAGCTAGCAACCAAATAAACTCCATTTGTCCTCAACGTTTTAGTATAAATAGAGGAACTGCCAGGAGCTGCGGGAACTGCCAAAACTGCTCGGAACTACTGGAACTGCCGGGACTGCTAGGAATTGCCGGAACTACCGGAACTGCCAGAACTATCGAGAAGAGTCGAAACTGCTGGAACTGTCAGGAACAGCCGGAATTGCCAGAACTGTTCGGAACTGTCGGAGCACCTGTTTCCAAAGGAGAGCAGCATGCAAGGGACAACTAACTAACATTGGGGCAATTTTATGGTACTTAGCAGCAAATACACCAAGCATGCAATGTTACAACTAACATGCAAGGGATAGTTAGCGTGCAACAACAAGCATGCTAAGGACAACAAGCATGCTAGGGACAACAAGCAAGCAAGGGACAACAAGCAAGCAAGGTGCAACCAGAGCATGGGTCAGTACGACAACATGATGTAGCAATGGCAGAAGTCGGAACTATCAGGAACTTTTGGAACTGCCAGGAACTGTTGGAACTGTCGGGAACAACCGGAACAGCTGGAACAACTGGGAATAGTCGGAACAACGGGGAACAGCCGGGAATTGCTGGGAACTGTTGGAACTGTCGGGACTGTCAAGATTGTCGGAACTGCCAGAACTGTCGAGAACTGTGGGAACTGCCGGAATTGCCGGAAACTGTCGGAATAGCTGGAACTGCCGGAACTGTCCGGAATTGTCGGAACTGTCGGAACTGCCAGAACTGTCGGAATTGCCAGGAATAGCTGGAACTGCCGGGAACGACCGGAATTGTCGGGAACTGTCAGAGCATCTATCTTCAAAGGAGAGCAGCATGCAAGGGACAACTAACTAACATTGGGACAGTTGTATGGTACTTAGTAGCAAATACACCAAGCATGCAATGTTACAGCTAGCATGCAAGGGACAACTAGCATGCAACAACGAGCATGTTAAGGACAACAAGCATGCTAAGGACAACAAGCAAGCAAGGGACAACAAGCAAGCAAGGTGCAACCAGAGCATAGGTCAGTACGGAAACATGGTGTAGCAATGGCACATAATGCAGTACAGTGATGGGCACAGTCATGATTGATGAAGCGTGATGAGATGCAGCATAGTGATTATGGGTGCAGCATGGTGCATCGCGGTGAGGTGCAGCATGACGATGAAATGCAACACAACGATAGGTGAAGGAGTCACCTTGGAGAATCAATTGAAGGAGCATATCTTCAACTGATCTCATGTATCATCTTCTTAGAGATGATCTATGCTCTTATCTAGATAAGTCAAAGTGTTGACTTCTGTTGTAAACGTATTATCTCTCTCTCTCTGCTGAACTATTGAAGAACATATAAGAAGAATTGATCAAGGGTTTCCCTACATTGGGGTTTGTCCCTGGCTAGCGCCACATCTTGTGTCCTCTTGTCTTGGCTTGTCTTCTGCGATTTATGTTTATGTTCTATTTGCAGTTTACTTTAATGTTAATGTGATTGCTAATCTGGAAAATATATCGAGCTAACTGTGAAAATTGAAATAAATTGCTCTAAGCATAGAACATACCTAAAATTAACAATGTTTGATGTGTGTTTTATTTTTTATATGCTGTTGCACAGTTTATTTGCTTAATATCACTGACATTCCTACTTAGGAACATTACATAGGGCCAAATTTCACTTTGGATAATTCATTTGATGGAGATAATTATTGCATTGAATTCCTCTTTTCTATAGGACCAAAATTGACCTAAGGATCATTGAAATCGGATAAGGAGAAATATATTTTTGAAGTGAAGACACACATGTGCAATTTGTCAAGGTCGACTTGGGGTCAAATTGGGCAAATTGACCCTCGTCCATCACATATAAACAGAAAAGACCTCCAACCTCATTTGACATATTCCTCACTCACATATTCTTCATTCTCCATTTATTGGGTCGTACAGATTGCAGGCCAACGTTTCTTCCTCACACGTGTGAGATTTTTGGAGGCATCTTTGACTGGTTGGGTTGACTTATTGCAATAGAACCGTTTGGTCTTCTTTGACCGAGTTTCCTTCATTGGTTTGACTTCATTTGACTACGAAAAGTTCGATCTTGGAAGGCTGAGTTGGTGGGCACAAAAATCGAGGAAATTTGGACTATTTGACCAGCATTGACTGCAGAGTTGTAGGATTGTTTTGACCGTAGGTGACCACATCATTTGACTGAGTTTGACCACTGATTTCACAACTGTTTTTGTTGTTGTTTGACCAACAAGGAAGGCCGAGTTTGACTTCCTTTGACTGAGCTCAAGAGGATACTTTTGCTGCTACGTTGACCACTGGTTAGGGTAGTTTGACTGTTGTTGACAGATTGCAATAATTGTAGTTTTGATTGGGCCATCTATTTGACTAAGGGTTGTGGTTTTGGATCATCAAATTGGAAAGTCAATTTTCACGTTGAATTTTTGTACTCTCTCTCTCTCATTCTCAGCAAAACAAATGATAATTGATAATAAAAAGAATTGATCAAGGGTCTTCCCCATCTTGGGGTTTTTCCTTGGCTTGAGCCAAATTCTTGTGTTCTGTTGTCTTGGCTTGTCTTTTGCATTTATTGTTTATGTTCTTTCTTAAGTTACTGTCATTGGACAAATACAATGCGTAGGCCATTGATAAATATCATTGCCACTTCACCAAAAGGAGCAATGTTTTTAAAGGCGGAAGACTGCTCAGGAGAGGTAAAAGATGTAAAGTTCATTGTTGATGTTTTAATAAAATCTATTGAACAAATAGGACCTAATAGGGTGGTGCAAGTTATCACGGATAATGCACCAATTTGCAATGCTACAGTTTTTATTATTGAGGGGAGCTATCAGCTTGTCAATAATTTGAATCTAGTCTTAGAGGAGATAGACAATAAAGTTCCATGGATGAAGGAAATCATAGGGGAAGCAAGGGATATCATTAAATTCATCACTAAGCGCCACTAATCTCAAGCAATATTTTGAGAGTACTCCAATTTGGAGTTGTTAAAAGTTTTTGAGACAAGATATGCCTCAAACTTCCTATTGTTGTGCTGCCTTGTTGATGTTAAGCGACCATTAGTTTCTATGGTGGTGAGCCACCTCTAGGTTGAGTGGAAACAAGAAGATTTAGAGCGGGGATATATGGTGTGTAGATTGTGCCTTGATGAGGAGTGGTGGAGCAAGATAGATTTCTTGCTAAAGTTCACAACCCCTGCATTTGAGCTTCTTCGAAACGCTGACACAAACCATCATTTCTTAGGAGAGGTATACGATGGCATGGATACCATGGTTGAGAAAACTATGGAAATCATTTCACATGAGTCTCCACAACTTTTATTTGTTGATGCTCATTTTGCTGATTTAGTCAAGAAAATCATTGTTGATAGGTGGAACAATTTCAACACTACATTGCACACTTTAGCACATGCCTTGAACTTGAGAGTTTATGATGAAGAACTTATTGCTCAAAGCAATGGGAAGAGGAGGCTACCCCATAAGGATAGAGAGGTGGCTAATAGGGTGAAAAAATACCTTATGAGAATGTTTCCAACTCATCTACAGAGGGAGGTGAAGAGTTTGCCAATTTTGCTGCATGGTTAGATGATTATTTAAATATATCAGATTTGGAGGAGAGAAGCACCATGAATCCAGTTAAGTGGTGGATTTGTCATGAAGCAAATGGTTTACATTTGCAAAACCTTGCCATTTGTGTTCTTTTACAAGTGGCAAGCTCTTCATGAACAAAAAGGAATTGGAGCACCTACGGTTTTATTCATTCTGTGAAGCTTAATAGGTTGGGCTCACACAAGGCAGAGGATCTTGTTTATGTGCACTCCAACTTTCGCCTTGCATCTTATAGGGGTCCAAAATATAGCAATGGTTCTTCTAAAGAATGGGATGTGGATCCTAAAACTCTTGATTTGGAGCTCTCTCTTGCTATCTAGAATATTGAGGACTGAGAGCCTATAAGTGGAATTGGCCAATCATCTTCTTCAGCGCCACCATCGATTGTTGAGCATGCTTCTTCTTCTATTTTTGACAAGGATTATGATGATGACAATGAAGATTGAAGACTATTAGTCATTAGTCTTTATAGTACTTGCAACCTCATAGTCTTTGTTGTACTTGTAGCCTCATATATATAATAAACGCTGATTTTGGATATATATTTATAATAAACTTCATTTATCAAGATTGTTTCTAGATATTGCTACTTTCATTACATGATCATTCATGAGTAAATGTGATGTTAGTATGTTTCATCATCACGTGACATGTATAATTGATAGTCTTATAGTTTATGCACTGACAATGGACAATTTAATCATAATGTAATAATGTATCATGTATGCTTTATGATTGCACGTAACATTTTTTAAATGTGCTAACATATATATCGTTTCCAAAATTTTGGGGGGCCACGTTTCATACCTGTACCCATTTCAGAAACTCATACCCATTTCCACGTATCATGCAACTTAGTATTGTACACTAGATCAGTGTGATGGCTCAATAATATTTTGTTGAACTCATCTGCGGAGTCTTAGAATGACACAACTGGTTAATTACATAAGTCTGTTTGCTCCTGTATCTTTTCCAGCTAGAATAATGCCGAATTCATGTATGGACAACCATTAGTAGCGGTCAAGCATGTCTTGGACTCACTGTAGTTTTGTGCACAATATTGCCTAAGAAATACCTTGGCCGAGCAAGCATGGATAACAACGTCTGCTTGGCTATATACCTCCATGTTTTCTGGTTCACATAAGTCGAGGGAAAATCCATGGAATGAATTGTATGAGTTCATGGGAAAGTCTCACCCCTACAAATTATGGAATTGAGTTTTGTAAGGGGAACTGAACTATAAATGTCCCAAGTAATCTCTGCTTGAAGATAACTGGCTAATTGTTGTTTGTCAATTTCTTTAAGGAGCCTATGGTGGTTTTAACCGAACATTTCTCTTATGCTTCTGGTCAGTTTGATTGCAAGATTAGTCTGCTATAGTATCGAGGTTCAGTTTCCTTGGGCTTATATTGATTACTTGATTTCCCCCTAGTTGTCAAGCACATCTAGCTTGTAACAATTGCAACTGTCGGGTTGTGTTATATTCTTTCCATGACTAGCCCCAGTAGTTAAATCGAGGGGTTCTCTTCGTTGCACTGGGTACAAGGTCTGGGGCAGTGCCTTGGGGAAATTTTTTTTGGATCCTATATTATGTGGGCAGACCTACCTATGATTTTGTGCATGGATTTCGCAAATGGTTTTGGGCGCGATGGCTTTCGATCCATGGGATTTTGTAGATCTGGTCAAGGGAACTATGATTATGTTCTAATCTAGGGTTAATGGATTGGGGTTCATGGATGCTTCGACATGTATATATATGTATTGTAACATTGAAAGGAAAATAATGAAAAATCAATTTGGTAGTCCCAGTTTTGGGATCTAGGGGGAATCTCTGTGTATATTTGTTTTATGTGTTATAATCTCGCCATTGTTTATTTTCTGTTTTTAGAATTCGTATGCAGGTAATTTCTGTATGGGGTTAAAACCCATATTTGGTATCAGAGTTGTTTTGCTTCAAGGGGACACCTTTGCTGTTGAGGGGTTTTGCTTGGGCCTGTGGTAGACCTTGTTCAGTGGGAGATCTGCGGGATCGATTCCTGTGGTGAAAGAAGATGGCGAGTAGTGGAAAGATAGAGATTGAGAAATTTATTAGTCAGAGTTTTGAGTTGTGGAAACTCAAGATGGAGGATCTATTGGTGGATAAAGATTAGTGGATTACAGTAGATCTGGGTACTAAACCAAAAGGAGTGTCCAATGAAGAATGGAAGATGTTGGATCAGAAGGCAAAAAGCACAATAGCTACGGCGAAGGCTTTGTGGGACAAGTTAGGGACTTTGTACCAATCTAAGTGTTTGATGAATAAACTGTTCCTACGGAAAAAGCTGTATAACCTGAGGATGAAAGGCAGAGACTCGGTGACAGAGCATCTGAATGCATTTAATATTGTGGTACCTTTGTTATTATTTATTGATATTAAAATTTCAGATGAAGATAAGTGCATTAGTTTGTTGCGTTCTCTACCAGATTCATGGGATAGTCTGGTTATTGCAATAGGTAGCAATGCAACTGCCTTGTAGTTTGATGAAATAGTCTCATCCTTGCTAACGAAGGAGATTAGATGGAAAAATATGGAGAGCTAGTATGGTACCTTGTCTGTACAAGGACGGTCTGAGAACATAAATAAAAATAAGTCCTCGAGTGGGAGATCTAAATCGAGAGGGAGATCTAAATCTCTAGGAAAACCTCTAAAGGTGTGCTGGAAATGTAGAAAGGAAGGGCATTACTGTTAAGTTTAGGTAGGTTCTATGCTAGTGCAGTTTATTTAATTTTTCACAGTTAGCAATCACATCAGCATTAAATTAAACTGCAGATAGAACATGAACATAAATTGTAGAAGACAAGCCAAGACAAGAGGACACAAGATGTGGCGCCAACCAGGGACAAACCCCAATGTGGGGAAACCCTTGATCAATTCTTCCTTTATGTTCTTCAAATTTCAGCAGAGAAAGAGAGAGAGATAGTACATTTACAATACAAGTCAACATTTTGACTTTATGATATCTGCATGAGATCAGTTGAAGACATATTGTTTCAACTGATTCTCCAAGGTGACTCCTTCACCTATCATAGTGCTGCCTTTCGTTCATTTGTTGCAAATTACCGTGTGGCACTTTGTTGTACTGTCACATGTGTTGAACCTTGATGACTGAGCTGTTCTCATCTTCATGCTGCTCTTCATGCTGCATCTTCCATGGTCTTATTCATCATCAAGCTGCCCATGCTCATGATCTCATTCATCATTATGCTGCCCATGATCACATCATCATGCATCATTATGCTGCTCATGATCATGATCTCATTCATCATGATGCTGCCCATGATCTCATTTATCATTATGCTGCTCCTTATTGAGATTGCTTACAGAGATGGTTTCTACATATCACCTGTTGTAGATTGTGTAACATCATGATATTAGACTGTTCATTCTAGCCATCCTTTATTATGACTGAGATCACTATGCCGTGCATTTCTGTGGGATCACTGGAATCCTTCTCATCATGATTATGACGGGACTATGACTGTAGGCCGAGACAAAGAGTGTCACAGACTCTTGTCTTCACAAGTATGCCTGAGACTGTTATGTCTCCATGACAGCGTATGGATATTTCCATGACTGTGTATATCCATGACAGTGCATTGATGTCTCCATGACCTGCATCGTATAGAGTCTCCATAGACTGCTAACTGTCTCCATGAATAAGTCTTCATGAAACTGCGTGACTGGAGTCTCTATGCCCAGATCTATGCTGCTAGATCCACTCTACACGATACTGCATGACAGGAGTCCCTATGTCCAGATCTATGCTGCCAAATCCACTCTACACGGTACTGCGTGACAGGAGTCTCTATGTCCAGATCTATGCTGCCAGATCCACTCTACACGGTACTGCGTTACAGGATTCTCTATGTCCAGATCTATGATGCCAGATCCACTCTACACATTACTGCGTGACAGGAGTCTCTATGTCCAAATCTATGCTGCCAGATCCACTCCCCTGATCTACACTGCCAGATCCGCATACATCGAGTGTCAATGATTGCTGCGTGCCATGACTGCACCATACCCTACTACGCTGCCAAATCCGCATACATCGAGAGTGTCAACGATTGTTGCGTGCCATGACTACACCATATCCTGCGTATGAGTCTTTCATGAATTGCGTGTATGGAGCCCTGCCTATAAATGTCTTCAATGAACAACGTATAGTGTATAGGGTTTCCCATGAACAACGTATCAGCGTGTAGAGATTAATCATGAACAACGTATCAGGTTTCCTTGAACAACGTATAGAGATTCATCATGAACAGCGTATAGGTTTCCTTAGGGCTGCTTTTAATTAGGGCATCATCTTGCAGCTAGGGCTCCTTCTAGGCCAACATATTCTTTAGTTCTCTCCTTCTCCAAAAACCCAAGACGTGGAGAGGAGATCACCTCAAGAATACATTCCTAAAATGACTTCAAGTCCTCACCAATTTATACTAAAACGTGGATGATGAATAGACACGTCTATTGGGCTTCTGAGCCTACTCAAATTGCTGGCCGACTTGACAATTTTATTTATAACATAAATAAATTCATAAATTCATAAATATTTATTGGAATTGGATGATCTTTAGATCAATCCTACACCTCTCAATGAGAGGGATCCAATAAAAATATCAGTTGCCATAAATAAGATGACCCACATGGAGTTTAGCCCTAGTTGCCAATTTTAACAATTGCAAAAGCGACTGTAAATCTAAAGCTCTTGAGAAAGGAAAGGGGTTTGATGATGCCCCTTCTGCAGAGGCGAAAACCACCTCAGATGAAGGTGGGGATGTGTACTTGGCTTCTTTTTCAAGTACACATGTAGATCATGAGGCATGGTTGATTGACTCAAGTGCATCCTTTCATTTCAATCCCCATAGGGAGTGGTTTTGCGAGTATGAGAAATATGATGGTGGTGATGTCTTCTTGGGGGAGGATAAGAAGGCTAGAATCGTTGGTTACGGAGAAGTCAAGTTGGAGTTGCAAAGTGGAAGGATTAGACCACTTCTGAGTATTTTACATATTCCTGCATTAGCCAGAAATCTGATTTCTGTAAGCAAGCTGGATGATGTAGGTGTAAAAATTGTGTTCGAGAAAGATACCTGTAAGATGGTTCGGGGAGCACTGGTATTGATGCGGGCAGTTCGGATTGGAATTCTGTACAAGCTTTAAGGTAGCATTGTTATTGGTGGGTGCAACAGTTCTGTGGTTCTTGAAAGTGGAGAAGAAAATTTAGTGGTCTCTGAGAAAAGACCATGCTATGGCATCAAAGGCATGGACATATTGGAGAGTATGGCCTTTGAATACTTCATGGTAAAGGTATGGTAGAAGGTATGTCTAATATTTCTCTGGATTTTGATTTCTGGGAAAATTGTGTATATGGGAAGCAGAATCAGGTGAGTTTCCCCTCTGGGGGTAAGAGGGCGAAACAGATATTAGAACTTGTGCACAGTGATGTATTTGGACCTGTGTCAGTTTCATCACTAGGTAAGTTTGTGTACAATGTATCATTTATATATGACTTCTCAAAGAATACATAGATATATTTCTTCAAAATGAAATCTGAAGTCTTTGACAGGTTTAAAGAATTTAAGGCTCTGGTGGAAAACCAGACAGGGAAGAAGATAAAGGTGCCGAGGACAGATAACAGTGGAGAGTTTTGCAAGAAGGAATTTTAAGAGTTCTGTAAGAAGTGTGGTATCGCACCACAGAAGACTACTCCATACACACCTGAGCAAAATGAAGTTGCAGAAAAATTGAACAAGACGTTGATGGAAAGGGAAAGAAGCATGCTCAGTGGTGTCGGGTTAGGACAAGAATTCTGGGCAGAGGCGGTAGAGGTTGCATGTTACCTGGTCAACAGATCACCTTCATCAGGGTTGGAGGATAAGACTCCACAACAGGTATAGGATTGAAGGATTTACAAATATGACACAATAGGAGAAGGAAGGAGGCACTAGAGCCTATCCCCCCTTAGTGACAACTTCCTGAACTCCAACCAGAAATCGAAGTTTAGTGAACTTCGCCTCTGTGAGAGCCTTTGTAAAGATGTCTGCCACTTGATCATCTGTTGAACAATATTGCACTTCAAGAACATGGTCATGAATGAGCTTTCTGATGAAGTGCATGTGCAGTTCAATGTGTTTGCTGCGCTGATGTTGGACTGGATCTTTGCATAGCTGAATGGCACTTTGATTATCACACCAAAGTGTAGTCAGATGCTGCTGCTGAAAGCCAAACTCTGACAGGATCTGACGAAGCCACAAGGCTTCCTTACTAGCTTCTATGGCACCACGATACTCTGCTTCTGCTGATGAAAGAGAAATGGCAGCTTGTTTCTTACAAGTCCATGTAATAGGTCCTGAACCAAGAGTGAACACATAACCGACAGTAGACTTCCGATCATCAGGGTCACTAGCCCAATCGGAATTAGTGAAACCAACCAATAGAGGAGCTGCTTCGGCACTGTAATGAATCCCAAACTGAACTGTACCTCGAACATAACGAAGTATTCTTTTAGCTGCTTTCCAATGACTTTCACGGTGGTTTTGCATGAACCGAGCAACAAGGCCAACAACAAAGGAAAGGTCAGGACGAGTATGGGTTAGATACAAAAGTTTTCCTACAAGTTGACGGTATAAGGTAGCATCAACTTCAGGAGAATTACAAGTGACTGAAAGTTTGACTCCAGACTGAAAGGGAGAAGGGGCTGGCTTACAGTCTTCCATGTGAAAATGATGTAGAATATCACAAGCATACTTGGACTGGGAAAGGGAAATACCCTCCTTGGATTGCAAGACTTGAAGACCGAGAAAATAGTGTAAGTGTCCTAAGTCTGTCATTTCAAATTTCCTTTTAAGGCTAGACTTCACATGGTTTATAAGGTTGGGATCACTACCAGTAAGGATAAGATCATCAACATAAAGAACAAGGATGATAAGAGAGTTGCCCACTTTCTTGGTGTAGACAGTATTGTCAGAATGACACCTAGAAAAGCCAGATTCTAAAAGAAAGCTATCCATTTTGGCATACCAAGCCCGAGGAGCTTGCTTGAGACCATAAAGGGATTTCTTAAGTCGACATACAAGGCTGGAGTCTGTTTGTATGAAGCCAATGGTTTGTTCCATATAGATTTCTTCATGCAAGTCTCCATGCAAGAAGGCAGATTTAACATCCATCTGATGGACTTCCCATTTGAAAGAGGCAGCAAGGGAAAGAACAAGGCGGATAGAGTTCATTTTGGCAACAGGGGAGAAGGTTTCAGTGTAGTCAATGCCTTCAACCTGTGAAAAACCCTTAGCAACAAGACGAGCTTTATGTTTATCAACTTTCCCATCTGGTCCATACTTGGTTCTGTAAACCCATTTGCATCTAACAAGTTTTCGTCCCTTTGGTAGAGGAACAAGATCCCATGTATCATTTGCCAATAATGAATGATATTCTTCATTCATAACTGCTTCCCAATCTGGATGGCCTGAAGCTTCTGCAAAGGTGTCAGGATCATAATTTACTGGAGCTTGAGCCAGTAAAGAAGAGGCTCTCTCGAACTGAGAATGTGTACGTCGCTGATCTGTAGGATCACCGACAAGATCACCTGCTGCATCTCGAGTAGCACGAACCCATTTTGGAAGCTCAGGAGCTGAAGGAGGATCCTGAGATGGTGGGGGAGGATTGTCATCCTCACTTTCATCATCTGAAGAAGAAATGTTTTCAAAGGTAGAAGAGATAGGGAGAGGTGGCACATCCGCCGGACTAGGCTCACAGGCCGATATATTTTCATCAAATTTTACATCTCTTCTAATGATAACATTTTTGGACTTAAATGGAATAAGTCTATAGCCTTTGACATCTTCAGTCCATTTTTGGACTTAAATGGAATAAGTCTATAGCCTTTTCATCTGGAATATGGGCCCACGCTTCACTTCCAAAAACACGAAAGTGACTTACATCTGGTTTGATTGAGCTCCATGCTTCTTCTGGAGTGATATTCTTTAAAGCCTTAGTAGGAGTGCGATTTATTATGTAATTTGCACAGTTAATTGCTTCTGCCCAAAAACTAAGACCAAGTCCTTTAGATTGTAGCATACAATTAGCCATTTCCTTTAAGGTGCGATTCTTCCTTTCAGCTACACCATTTTGTTGTGGAGTATATGGAACAGTATGTTGCATTTGAATTCCATTCTCAGTGCAATAGTTGATGAATGTGTTTTTAACATATTCTCTGCCATTATCAGATCTTAACTTAAGAATTTGATGTCCAGATTGTTTTTCAACAAAGGCCTTGAAGGCCAAAAAAGTGTTAAATACTTCACTCTTGAGTTTTAAGAAGTATACCCAAGTGCGTCTGGAGAAAGCATCAATGAAAGTTAAGAAATACTTGCAGCCAGAGAATGACACAACTGGAAGTGGACCACATAAATCACTATGCACAAGCTGTAAAGGGGCTAAGGCGTGCTAAGAGGCACGTTTTTCAAAACTGTCCCGATGATGTTTTTCGAGTACACATCCGAAACAAACACCATCTCTGCAAGATACCATAGGAAGACCTGTTACCATATTTTCTTTACATAGATGCTGAAGGGAGCGATAGTTTAAGTGACCAAATCGCTCATGCCAAAGTTTGCTCACTTCATCGTTATGAGCAACAAATACTGAGGGAAGATTTGATGACCCAAAGTTGTGAAACTTATACAACCTTGTAGAATCATCAGCAATGCCAGTAGCCAAAATCTGTTTAGGATCTCTTAAGTCCTTGATTACAACATCATGAGGTGAAAATTCAACGATTTTACCTTCACCTGAATGAGTTATCTGATATAGAGATAGAAGGTTGCAGGATAAGGTTGGAACACATAATACATCATTAAACTGACCATTGTCTAGATGAACAGTTCCAGTCCCTACAACATTAAGAGATCTATCATCACCAACATATATATTTTTGGTGTTACAATCATTTAAAGAAGAAAACATGGCTTTGTTTTTGGCCATGTGATAAGAAGCTCCAGAATCAATGAGCCACTCATGAGAATGAGAAGAAGAAGATACATTTAATGCATAGCCAGACCGAGATGCTTGACAACCACATGCAGAAAGTGCCATTCCTGAAGATGAAGTTGAAGTTGAAGATTGCCCCAAATGGATGTTATGCTTCTTCATTGCTGCTTCCAAGGCTTCCATCTTCTTAAAGCATTTTGATTCTAAGTGGCCATCTCGATTACAAAAATTGCAATGTCTATCAGTTTTCTTCCCTTTGTTTTTATTTGTCTTATCATTTTGTTGAAATGATTTTTCATTTTGGGGCTGAAATTGCTTAGGACCCTTGTTTGGTTTAGGACCATTCTTTTTAGGATATGACTTCTTAGGATTCTTTGAATTTGGTTGCTGCTGGGCGGCTAACGCTTTCTTGAAAGAGATTCCAAGATTAAGAAGACCAAGGTGTAAGAGTTTTTCTTGTTCTCTTATTAAAGAATCACAAAAAGAGTCAAAGGAAGGGGACTTGTAGTCTGTTCCTTGAGAAATGAAGGCTTCTCTTGTAGAATGGAAGGTGGAAACAAACACAGAGTAGGCTGGTCCCAACTTTGTAAGAATGGAATAGATAAGGTTACTATCTTCTTTCTTAACTTTAACACCTTCCAAAAGATATCTAAGGGTCTTGAACTTGAACAAGAAATCTTCAATGCAAGAAAAATTATTAGGGTCCAATGTAAGCAACTCATTTTCAAGTTGATGGGCTCTAATTTCATTTTTAATCCCAAAAACTTTATTGATTTGTTTCATTGCTTCATCAGGAGTATCAATTTCTGCAATATGGAATCTAAGATCTGGAGAAATAGACATCCCTATCAATCCACGTGCTTGATCTTGCCTATTTTCCCATTTAGCAGCCTTATCTTCATCCTTCGGTTTCTTTTCTTGGCCTGAGGCTATTCTGTAGAGACCTTTACTTCTAAGTAAATCCTCAATGTAAGCCAACCATTGGAAGTAGTTGGTGCTGTCAAGGGTAACTTGGTATTGACTTTCCATTTCAATGGAAACTGAAGCTAAAGATGCTAAAAATAAGTGTTCCAATGGATAGATCTCGAAAAATTAGGCTGGTTTAAAAAAAACGGCTTCCGGATGAAGAAGTTATGGCTTTTTGAAAAAAAAGTTGTTGAAGTTGCCGACGAAGTGCGGGAATGTGCGGAAATGAAAAAGTCCGCCCCCACAAAACGGAGACTTGAACCCAAGACCTCTACTCTCTTAAAATAGCTTTGAACCAATTGATCTATACAAAAAATTTGAGAGAGAGAGAGAGGGGGGGGGGTGCTTTGGGTTGCGTGCTTGCTTTGAGAAAGCTCTTTTTCCCTACAAAACAAAAAACACAAAACCCAACACGGACATGCAAAGAAAACGAACCTTATGGCTTGAAGTTAGCTTTAGCCGAAAAACTAAATATTTTCAAAAATGAATCTTGCGGCTCAAAGTTAGCTTTGGCCGGAAACTAAATATTTTCCTCAATGTTTCTGATTTTCCGAGATCACCTTAAGGCGCAAGGAAAAGAGCATACGCATGAGAAAAATCCTTCCTTTCTGTTTCTGATTTGCCCAGATCGCACAGAGTCGCAGGGCAAAGAGCATACGCAGAAATGAAAGGTATAGATCTGGTAATAAAAAGGCTAAATAAACCGAAACCGAAATAAACAGAGAGAAAATAACAGTAAACTGCAAATAAACACTGTATACCTCCAGATCTTAAAAATGACGCAGCTAGGGCTACCGGAAACCTTTTCGCGTGAAACGAAAGGGGTTCCTCACTGGAACAGATGCTCCCAACACAACAGAGCAGTCCTCTCGGCCCGAAAGCAGTCAGAAACAACAGATCTAGGAAATGGCAGTCAGATGCAGTTCTACCGGCTTCAGATTTGGATCACCAACGGACGCGGCCCTCAAATAGCTCTGATACCATGTGGAGGTTTGCCGTTACACCAAAACCAACAGGTGTTGGTAAACATTACAAGCCAGTAACTAGGATCCCCAGGGTGGAAATTACGGATTTTATAGAGGTGCGGTGATTCTTCCAACAGTATGGACTGGTAAGAAACCTTCTCTTTCACATCTGAGGGTATTTGGATGTGATGCATATGTACATGTTCCAAAGGAGAAAAGAACAAAGTTGGATAGTAAATCTGAAAAATGCATCTTTATTGGGTATAAGGATGGTTTAAAAGGTTATAAGCTTTGGAACCTAGTAACAAGGAAGGTTGTGTACATCTGAGATGTGGTGTTTAGAGCAGTGTTGTTAAAATCGCGATAAAATCGCGATTTTATCGGAAAATCGCGATTTTTTCCCCTTCCCGCTTAAATCGCGATTTTTATACCAAAAAATCGCGGCTTTTTTTTATACCGATTTTTTCGGAAAAAATCGCGTTTTTTTGAAAAAATCGCGATTTTTTCGAAAAAATCGCGATTTTTATGGAAAAAATCGCAGATGGTCGGGGCAGCGGGCTTTTAATAGGCAAAAAACGATTTTTTTTATTTCATTATGCTGTCTGCGCGCGGAGGAGGAGGAGAAGAGGTGAGGGAGAGGAGCTGAAGGGTTTCCGTCGAATTTGGGAGCGAATCCAAGTGGTTTTAGGAGAAATCCAAGACAAGATCACCAATTTGTCCATAAAAAAGGTATGTAGATTAATTTTTTTTTGTTTTGCTTCTATAAAAACTTTGTTTTACATTGTTTTTAAAGAATTTTTTGTAATTTTTCATTGATTTGGGATGGTTAATTTGTTATGACTATGAGAACCAATTTTTTATTTTTATTTTCTCATTTTTTTTAAACATTGTTTATTTTTTTTGAATTTTCATTGTTTTTTGGCATTTGCCATTGGCATTTGGTTGGGTAACTTGGGTTTGGAAATAATTAACTTGTAATTTTGTAAATGCTAAATTGTAATTTGTATTATGTAATCTTAAATTCCTATTTCCTAATCCTTATTTTTCCATAGGTTTGCAAATTCAAAATTCAAAAACAAACATGCCAAGGAAATTGGATCCTTTCTGGGAATATGGTGAACCTAAAACTCCGAATGATAGACAAAACTTGTATTGCAAGTTGTGTGGAAAGGAGATATTCGGGGGGGTGTACAGGTTGAAGTTCCACCTTGCACAAATCCCTGGACATGATGTGGGGCCCTGTCTAAATACAACTGCTGAAATTATCCAAAGAGCCATGAGAGCATTGGGAGAATTAGAGCACACTAGAGAGGCCAAAGAAGAACTCAAAAGGCAACTAAAAAGGTCAGCTGAAGGAAGTGGGCCAAGTGGCACTGGTTCTACTGCAGCGTCAGTCAATCCGGTAGCTGCATCATCATATTTTGTTCTTCGAACCACACCTGGTTCACAACCAACTATTGGTTCAATGCTAAAAAGAACTGAAAAAGAACAAGCTGACAGGTTGATGACAAAATTTCTCCTCTGGAGTGATATTCCTTTCAGTATTATAAGGAATAATCCATTTTTCCAACCTACTGTTGATGCTATTGCCAGTGTTGGCCCGGGGTACAAAATCCCTTCTCTTCATGATTTCAGAGGCCGGCTTCTTCAAGATGAAAAGCGTGACTGCACCCAAAGATTGGAGGATTTTAGGGCATCATGGGCACAAACAGGATGCACTGTTATGTCAAATGGTTGGACTGACCAAAAGGGGAGAACCCTTATAAACTTCTTGGTTAGTTGTCCCAAGGGGACTATGTTTATCAAATCTATTGATGCAACTCATCAAATCAAAGATGCAAGAACTTTATGTGATTTGCTGGATGTGTTTATTTTGGAGGTGGGTGCAGAAAATGTTGTCCAAGTCATAACAGACAATGCTGCAAATTATGTTGCTGCTAGTAGAATGCTTATGGACAGGCATCCTACTTTATTTTGGACACCTTGTGCTGCCCATTGTATTGATTTGATGTTAGAGGACATAGGGAAAATTCCCTTTGTCAAAGAGATTGTTGACTCATCAAAAAGCATCACAAAATTTATTTACAATCACACATCTGTGCTTAGCTTGATGAGAAAATGCACCAACAACAAAGAGTTGGTGCGCCCCGCCATTACACGGTTTGCGACGAGTTTCATATCTCTTCAATCCCTCTTGAATTCTATGTGGGATTTGAAGAGAATGTTTCTTTCAGAGGAGTGGCGTGCTTCGTCAATGAGCCGCAAACCAGAAGGAGAGGCCGTGTGCAAACTAGTTTCATACCAGGAAGACTTCTGGGCGGGAGTGCAGGAGGTGTGCGCTGTTACTGAACCTTTGGTAAAGGTTCTTCGGTTGGTTGATGGTGAGAAGCCCGCAATGGGCTATTTGTATGAAGCCATGGACAGGGCCAAAGAAGCCATTCGGTCCTACTATGATGATAAGGGAGATGATGGGTTTCAGAGACAACTCCTTCTATGGGAAGTCATTGATGAGCGATGGAACAACACACTCCATCGTCCCATTCATGCTGCTGGGCTTTTCCTGAACCCTGCATTTTCTTATGCATGTGGGTTTGATTTTGATGTTGAGGTCGTGGAAGGATTATTAACCTGTGTCCAGAAGATGGTGAGATCTCCAGAAGAACGTATAGAGATCTCTAGACAAATTGAGACATATAAGATGTCAGGTGGCACATTTGGCTTTGAGATGGCTGTCACTGATAGGACGATTAAAATGCCAGGTATTTTTTAGTTTGTACTTTGTAACTTTGTTTCAAATTTCATTGTCTCTTCAAATTCCATTTTTTTCTTATGTTTATTTAAAATTTTATTTGTAATTTTGTTGTAGACGCATGGTGGAAGATGTATGGTGTCAGAGTACCCCTTTTGCAAAAGCTTGCCGTACGCATCCTCAGCCAAACATGCAGCTCCTCGGGATGTGAGCGCAATTGGAGTGTATTTGAAAAAATGCACAACAAGAAGCGCAATAGGTTAACACTTAAACATTTAAAATATTGCAAATTTCCAAATAAATTTTTGAATTCATTAAAGTTTTAAACAATATTTTTTTTATAATATTAATTATTAATTATTATTTCATGAACTTTGTACAGGTTGGAGTCCCATAGACTTAATGACATGGTCTATGTCTACTACAATCTTCGATTGTGGGTGAGACAACTAGAGAAGACACCTGATACGGAAGCCATCTCATTGGATGGGATTGACACCACTGCTGAATGGAGGGTTGAGACCGAGAGGCCTCTCATGGATCCCACTGATGATTGGTTAGTGCAGGATGAGGGGGAGGAGGAGGGGGAGGAGGAGGAGTAGGAGGAGCAGGAGGAGGAGCAGGTGGAGGAGGAGGAGCAGGAGGAGGAGGTGACACCGCCTACTCGGGCTACCACTACCACCAGTAGAGGACGTGGTCTCCGTCTACCTCAGCCTCCTGTAGCTGCTACTACTAGTTCTTCAGCTTCTAGAGCACGTCAGACTCCACTGCCATTGCCACCAGCACAGGCACCAGCTTCTACATCTAGAGGGAAAGAGAAAGTTGTGCCATTTTCTTGCAAGAGGGGCAGAGGAAATCAATAGGATTAGACTTTCATTTTATTGTATATGACATTATGACATGATGAGATACATTATCATATTTTTTGTTGATATTTTGAGGCTGAGTTGGGACTCAGGACTTACTATTCAGGACATGATTCAATGTTATGTGTGATTTTAGCGCTAGAAATGATATTAAAGATCTTATATATTAGTTTTTTTATCATATTTATGTGTCAATGTATTTATTTTATGTTGTAGATGGTTTAGATTTAAAAAAAATTGAAAAAAAATGAAAAAAAATGAATATTTTTGTGCCAAACGCTTGTTTCCCGCTTTTTTCCGCTTTTTTCCCGCTTTTAACGATTTTTTCCGCTTTTTTCCCGGCGCCGATTAAATCCCGCTCGCGCTTTTAACAACATTGGTTTAGAGAGGTGAAAGATGTTATTAAACATGAAGTCCTACCAAAGGAACCTGAGAAGATAGAGTTTGAGCTAAAGGAAGAAGAATCAGACGCTACAGCAGAAGAGGAATTAGAAGATGAAGAGTCACAAACTCTAGTTGTGAGAAGATTAGTTCGAGAAAGAAGACAACCAGAAAGGTATAGTCCATCTGCTTTCTGTTCAAATTTTACTTTATCTATTACTGATGATGATCCCATAACTGTGAAGAAAGTAGTAAATTCAGAGGATGACAAAGTTTGGAAAGAGGCCATGGTTGATGAAATGGCATCTTTGCACAAAAATGAGGCTTGGGATTTGGTGGAGTTGCTGGATGGAAGGAAATCCATTGGCAACAAATGGGTGTTCAAGGAGAAGATGAATACAGAAGGAAAGGTGGAGAAATACAAAGCTTAGTTGGTAGCAAAAGGTTATTTCCAGGTGTCGAGAATTGATTTTGGTGATTACTTTTATCTGTTGCTGCTGCTTTTGATTTTGAGGTAGAACAGATGGATGTGCAGACAACATTTCTTCACGAGGATCTGGAAGAAAAGATCTACATGAAACAACCTAAACGCTTTGCAGTGAAGAGTAAGAAAGCACTGATATGCAAGTTAAAAAAGTCTTTGTATGGGTTAAAACAGTCACCAAGGATGTGGTATTAGAAATTTGATACATTTATACGGGGACTTGGCTTCACCAAAAGCAAAGTAGATCATTGTATGTATTTTAAATTAATTGTTGACTGTGTTATTTATCTGGTCTTGTGTGTGGATGATATGTTGTTGGTTGGAAATGACAAAGAAATTAATAATTATCCAAGATTTGAAGACCAAATTGTCCTCCAAATTCGACATGAAAGATTTTGGTGCTGCAAACTATATTTTGGGCATGAAAACTAAGTGAGATCGGGCAAAGAGGAAGCTCTGGTTAAACCGGAGGAAGTATGTCGAGACAATACTGCAGAGGTTTAATATGCAGGATTGTAAACCGATGAAAGTTCCTATTCCTGTAGGTGTAAAGTTATCTGCTGAACAGTGTCCCAAGACACAAGAAGAGGAAGAGGACATGTCCCGTGTTCCATATGCAAGTGCAGTCGGTAACCTGATGTATGCGATGGTTTGTACTAGACCAGACATTGCACATGCAGTGGGAGTATTGAACAGGTTTATGTCAAAACTAGGGAAGGAGCATTGGACAACAGTGAAGCGGGTTTTAAGGTATTTGCGTGGCACTAGTGGTTATGGTTTGTGCTACCAAGGAAGACCAGGATTGGACAGAGTTTTGGACATTTGTGGCTTTGTTAATGCAGACTGGGTTGGAGATTTGGATCATAGAAGATCTACAAGTGGGTATGTATTTAACCTATTTGGAGGTATAGTCAGTTGAATGAGCAAGAGACAATCTGTAGTGGCACTGTCAACTACAGAGGCAGAATACATGGTAGCCACTCATACAAGCAAGGAAGCAGTTTGGTTGTAGAGATTGTGTTCAAGTATGGGGTTAGTACGACGAGCTATAAGGATAGACTGTGACAACGAAAGTGCAATTTTCTTGGCAAAGAACCCTACTTGTCATTCAAAGACAAAGCACATTGATGTTCATTATCACTTTGTGAGGAATATGGTAGAAGACAAAAAGGTGTTGTTGGTAAAGGTGGACACTTTGAAGAATACTGTAGATGCATTGACAAAATCTGTGAGCTCTGAGAAGTTCTCTTGGTGTAGAGAAACAATGGGCGTTGCAAGGTTGGATCAATGACTAGGCTCTCCTGTGGTCCCCTGTGGAAAGAAAACAACAAGTGGGAGAGCGCTGAGTTGTGTTATATTAGGTGGGTGGACTTACCTATGGTTTTGTGCATGGATTTTGTACATTGTTTTGGGCGTGATGGTTTTCGGTCCATGGTATTTTGTAGATCCGATCAAGGGAACTACGGTTATGTTCTAATCCAGGGTTAATGGATTGGGGTTCATGGATGCTTCGACATGTATATATATGTATTGTAACATTGAAAGGAAAATAATGAAAAATCAATTTGGTAGTCCCGGATTTTGGATCTAGGGGAAAATCTCTGTGTATGTTTGTTTTATGTGTTATGCTCTTGCCATTGTTTATTTTCTGTGTTTAGAATTTGTATGTAGGTAATTTCTATACGGGGTTAAACCTACATTTAGTATCGAGGTTCAGTTTCCTTGGGCTTATATTGATTACTAGATTTCGCCCTAGTTGTCAAGCACATTTAGCCTGTAACAATTGCGAAAGATGATTGAAATCTGCTGTAGTAAATTTTGATCATACATTCACAAGTATCTGAAAATCTCTCTCTCTCTCTCTCTCTCTATATATATATAATTTAGAAACTTCTAAACCCCATTCTCATCACTGCAACATGGGAATCAGGTCTAACTTATAACCACCTCCTCAGTGTTAGAGAGGTAAGGGGGTGTGTTACGGCTTCTGAAGAGAAAATTGACTTCAAAGAGGTTTCCACTCAAATAAGTTCCTTGGATGCATGTTATGAGATATAATTTGAGTAACTCATAATTGGAAATAATTTATCAATCTCACAAATTTATGAATCATTTTTCAGAATTATCATCCAGATAAACGTCATTAACCTTTTTTCCTACAAAAGGATTTTAGTGGTTGAGTAAGAATTTCTAAAATTTTTACTGTCATTTTAAATACATCAAAAAGGAAATACATGATGTATTAGAGCATTTTAAGTGGCTGTCTGAAATTCAGCTATAAGTAAGGACTTGACCAGAAAACAAAAACCTGTTGCATTCACTAAATGTGTTGAATTACTTCATTTTGATCCGACTATAATCAACTCAAAAGTTAAATCACAGAGATGGTGTCAAAGACAGTGTCCAGTACCTGGAGCATTTTGGTAATAATAAAGATTTTATTCTGATTTTAGTTTTTTTGATTTTACCATCCAATGCAGCATAGTTCTGACTGTTCCTTTATGTGCATATACCACTCCTTTTTTGACACTTTCTTTACTGAGTACTCCAAGAGGAATGCTTACGGAATCATAATTTTTTACTTCAAAATTTGTCTTTCCACCAAAAGAATGTATGATCTTTCATTTTACTGGGTGATTGTTATAAATAGAACTTGCTCTCACTGTCAGATGTCTACTAGGAATCCAATATTTCTTGACTTATTTCTTTTAATGGTATGACCCTTATGTTTCCTAAGTTCTCTACTTATTTATGTTTTTGGTTTGTGGATTTATTTCAGTTAAGATACCTCCCAAAAGCACCACTTGTATTAAAGGATGTTACCTTCTCTGTTAATGGAGGGGAAAAACTTGGTGTCGTGGGAAGGACAGGCAGTGGGAAATCTTCTCTTGTTTTGGCCCTTTTCCGAATAGTTGAGCCTGCTGCTGGAAAAATAATCATTGATGGGATTGATATCAGTATACTTGGTCTGAATGACTTACGGTCAACACTCAATATCATTTCTCAAGAACCAACCCTTTTTGAAGGAACAGTCAGAGATAACTTGGATCCACTGCATATGCACACTGATCAAGAAATATGGGAGGTTTGTTCCAACCACTGATTTTTTTTCTTTTTAAATACTTTATTTAATTGCCTTAAAGTTTAAACCTCAAACGTTTGCTAACTTGATGATATGCATATACGCATCCAAGGGTCTGAGTTAGAATATAGAAATGTATATGATGTCAGAACTTTGACTGTATGTAGATTTTGTTGGATTGCTCCCTTGTAAATTCTATGACATTGTGAAATGGCTTTGATTTTACATGGAAAGGAAATTCAAAATAATCATTATTGTCTTGTTTATCTTATTTTAATGAAAGTTTCCCTGAATGATAACACAAATCCTCGTTAAAAAATATTAGTTAACCCGTATTTCATCTTTTGCGCAATTAACGTCAGTGCTAGACTACAATAGTCTCCTGAAGAAACGATAAATTGTAGCGAAAGAGAAAGATGTGGAGAATTCAAAGGATTTGGAAGATGAGGATGTTATGGAAAATTTACGATGAAGAGGCCTATAGAGATTCTTTTGGTGTCTTGCTGTGAGGTCATTCTTTGGCTCAAGGATTTTTGGTTCATGTCTTTATCAACGTTTGTTTTCTTTATGCTTTTGGAAATAGAATGGCCTCGCAGAGTTGCATTAAAAGTGACTTTTACTGCTAAAGCTCTCGTTTAGATGTAAAAGTTCTAACCGCAACTGCAGAGCGTACAGGCAACTATCAAGCAAGCCACCCACTCACCTTGGTAGCCTTGCCTGACTCTTTAGATCGAAGGAAATGGGGTTTCCAAGAGTAGAGGGGTGTCACTAAATCAATCCAGTCTATCATTATAGTGTGGAAGTTTTATTTAGGTTGAGTTGATTAATTTGTATAATCAACCCAATTATATCAGTCTAATCAAAAGTGAGTGTAGTACGATGGAAAACTGCAAATTGATTTAGTTTGTGTCAATCCAAATTTGCCTAATCGTTAGATGCCACAATTTTAAATTATCATTGACAATCAACCATAACAAGTGCTGGAGAATGAAATTAAATATGGCAGTTTGATGTGCAAAACTGCTGGTGTATTTAGTTTAGACCATAAAACAATGATCAAATGCTGAATCCAGAGTTACAATGTGTAAACTGTTGATTTTTATACAATAACACAGTAGAAACTATTTTTCTGATACAATAATTGTGAAAATTCCTTAATTTAACACATCAGAAACCCCTACTGCAATATTTGGTTTATTATCTCCTACTTGTTCTTTACATTAACAAGCTATTTAATAACATAAACATTGAAGTAAACACAATTGCAGCCTTCAAAAATATATAGATCAACAACTGAAGTAAACTGAGACAACACAAGGGACACCGTATTTTTGGAAAATCGTCCTCAGAAAAACCCAATTCGGGAAAACCGGTGCAACATATATGAGAGTTTTATTATCAAGCAAGATTTTGAATACAAATAGGGTGCCAGAAATGGCTCACCGTTCAGAGAATATCCTTGGCAGTAGTACCTCTATCCGGACACAAATATTCGAGCAAATCAGCAACCGAATGAACAATCCCACAGTGACTTCGGCTGTTCCTTGTGCTGGACAGTGAAAGCTGCTCCAAACACTCCTCTAGAACTACGTCACCCTTCAGGAACTCCGTCATCCTCTCTCAGCTCTATGTCAGCTGATTTGCTCCGAGTCTGCCCCACAGACACTCCCAGTGGTGCCTCTGAAGCCCTCTTCGACTTCTGCGTCGGCCTCTACGGCCCTCTACGTCCTTTGCGCCGACCTCCATGGCCTCTGCGATGCCTCTTCCGTCACTTTGTTGCCTCTGTGATATGTATTCTTTAGACTTGGATGGAAATCCCTTGCTGAACTGCCCCTCGCTGCAACTGATCTCTAACTCAATTTCCTTAGCAAACGTCGCCCCAGAAAATCGAATTTTGATCTCTCTTGGTGTATCTCCAACTGACCCTCAAGCCTCCTCTTATACTTTTCCTGTTGACGATTCAACGACCGAGATTAAGTCCCTAATCAACAACTAAGATTAGAACTGGCTTAATCCTCGTCTCTTAGAACTTTCGCACCCATATTATATTAATACAAATTAATATTTTAATTTTCCTAAGTTTAGACTTCGGAACTCATTAAAAATATTAATTATTTTAATATCTGTTCATCCAGGTGGAATTTCTCCAAACAATTTTTAGGTTTTGGAGATCTCATGTGCCTTAGCCTCTCCACCAAATTTCATGGCTAGAGCACATCCGATGCTACCCAAAATCAACACTCCCTCTTAGTGAGGAATGTGCTTTAACAATGCTTCACCATAGAAGCATCACACTGATCCTCCGCATCGGTCCTCTGTGTTGATGCTTGGCCTGCTACCCTTCATTCACTGCACTGCTGCTTCCTGTATTGCTGCCCATGAATCTGCCACTACCACTGCTACATCTGTACTGTAGCTCCCTCTCAAGATGCTGCCTCATGCTGCCCATAGCATTGCCACTGCTAACTGTTGCACTGCAACTCAATTACTGAGAAGTAAGTAACTTACTTCACCCAAACCCTGACATGCTGGTCAGTCTGGATGCCTTGTGATGCTGAAGCTAACTCTGCTGCTAATCTGTGTTGACCCTTTACTTCTACTGCGTTGCTGCAACCTCCTCTGTGCCTCTTGCGTTGCTGCAACCTCTATTGCGCTGCTACAGAGTTTGGCACCCTAGCTCTACCATTGTCGCTCCATCACACCTCGCTCCAGCCGACACTTGTCATTTTGCTACTGTCGTTAAGGGCTCCCGTAGCCGTATGTGATCCAAGAGTTTGGGCACCTCAACGATCTAGCCCTAGCATGTAGTCATCTCGACTACAACTCTATGTCTCCCTACCTCTTCTCTAGAGGTGCATGAGCACTCATGGCACAATCATCATCAGTCTCGACATCGTTCTCCGCCTTTGCTGGAGCTGCCTTTGAGTCGAAAGCTTCTCCCTTGCCTTTCTTCCTGGGGCACTGAGAGGTATAATGTCCCAGCTCCCCACAATTGAGGCACTTGACCTTGGAGATATCTTTCTTCTTCCTCTTTTGAACCCTCTGTTGTTCCGCAGATGCTAGAGGTACATCCTCCTCCTCCTCCTTGATTCGAATTCCCTTGCCGCTACTCCCCGCCTTGGTCAATCTCTTGAACTCCTCTTATCGAAGAGCTGCCCACATCTCCTACCAATTAGGGAGACTTTCTTTGCCCAAAATGCCTTGGACAAATGTCTCCCACTCCGCGAAGACTGCACTCAGGGCAGTCCTGACCATGAATTCTGGATTCAGTGTACATCCCACGGAAGTGAGCTGGTCGCGAATCCCTTGCAACTGGAGGAGAAAGGGATCTATCTCCTATCCTTTCTGCATCTGATATGACCTCAACTGATTCTCCAATAACATCTTTCGCTGCACGGAAGAGCCCTGGTATAAGGTGGTTACGGTCTCCCACATTTCTCTTGTTATATTCTTCTCAGCAATATGTGGTATGACATGATCCTTGAGCCCGTCTCAAATCATGCATTTTTCCTTCGCCTAGGCCTCCTCATACTTCTCATTTGCAATCAGGTCAACTGGGATTGCTACGGTTCTCAAGGCATAGTCCTTGTTGCGATGTTTGTCCAGGATTGCCAGGATCTTGGCATTCTAGATGACAAAATTGGAAGCCCCATCTAATTTGGCCTGACCCCTCAATCCATTTACTGCCATCTTCGCTCCTGTTCTAGACTCCCTCTGAGTCTCGATTTCCCTCCTAGAAATCTTCCTGCCAACTCTTGATTCACTCCTCTCCAATCCCCCTTTGCTGTTGCAACCCGGATCTAGATTTCTTGGCTAGAAATCTGTCGAGGTAGTGCTTCCCTCTACCTTGGTTCCATCTCCTTAGACACTGTTCTGCATTGACAGAAACAACGTCCCACCAACTCCTCAAATCACAATCTCCACAGCTCCCTTAGCCCAGGAAACTTAAGAATTTGAGCCCTTCAGGCTCTGTGCAATCATGGCGTAGGTTGAATCTTCTCCTCCCGGCCAACTGCGTCAATCCTTCCTGGCTGAGAAGGATGACGTGGCTTTGTGTTAGCCTGTTCTGCCCGTCTCTACCTCTGCGCTAGCCCTTCTCTTGGGTCAGAATGCTGATGCAGGCTCTGCGTGAGCCTCTGCATCACCCTCTTTGCACTGCGTCAATCCTGCTCTTGCCTCTTCAACTCTTTAACAACACCGTCTCTTGGGATAGCTGCTTCTCTGCTGCAAATTTTTAGATTTCTTCGGCTGGTGTCTTCAGTCCTCTTTGATCTGCAACCCTCTGATACCATTTGAAAATTCATAAATCTAACACATCAGAAACCCCTACTGCAATATCTGGTTTACTATCTCCTACTTGTTCTTTACATTAACAACTTAACAAGTTATTTAATAACATAAACATCATAGTAAACACAATTCCAACCTTCACAAATATATAGATCAATAACTGAAGTAGACTAAGACAACACAAGGGACACCGTTCTTTTTGGACAATTGTCCCCGGAAAAACCCAATTCGGGAAAATCGGTGCAACATATATAAGGGTTTTATTATTAAGCAGATTTCTGAATACAACTAGGGTGCCAGAAATGGCTCACCCTTCAGAGATATCCTCTGCAGTAGTACCTTTATCTGGAGATAGATATTCCGACAAATTAGCAACCGGATGAACAATCCCACAGTGAATTTGGCTATTCCTTGTGATGGACAACAAAAGTTGCTCCAAGCACTCCTCTAGAACTGCGTCACCCTCTCTCAGCTCTGTGTTAGTTGATCTGCTCCTAGTTTGCCCCATAGACACTCCCAGCAGTGCCTTTGAAGCCCTCTTCGACTTCTGTGTCAGCCTCTATGGCCCTCTGTATCAGCCTCTACGGCCCTCTGCGTCTTTTGCGCTGACCTCCTTAGCTTCTACGTCATCCCTCTTAGGCTCTGTGCTGCCTCTTCTGACACTTTGTTGGCCTCTATGATATGTATTCTTCAGCCTTGGATGGAAATCCCTTGCTGATGCCCCTCGCTGCCACTGATCTCTAACTGGATTTCCTCAGCAAACCTTGCCCTAGAAAGTCGAATTCTTGATCTCTCTTGGTGTATCTCTAGCTGACCCTCAAGCCTCCTCTTATACTTTTCTTATTGACGATTCAATGGCCGAGATTAAGTCCCTAATCAACAACTAAGATTAGAACTAGCTTGATCCTCGTCTCTTAGAACTTTCTCACCCATATTATATTAATACACATTAATATTTTAATTTTCCTAAGTTTAGACTTCAGAACTCATTAAAAATATTAATTATTTTAATATCTCTTCATCCAGGCGGAATTTCTCCAAACGATTTTTTGGAGATCTCATGCGTCTTAGCCTCTCCACCAAATTTCATGGCTAGAGCACATCCGATGCTACCCAAAATCAACACTCCCTCTTAGCGAGGAATGTGCTCTAACAATGATTCACCATAAAAGCATCACACTAATCCTCCGCATCGGTCCTCTATGCTGATGCTTGGCCTGCTGCCCTTCATCCACTGCACTGCTGCTTTCTGTTTTGCTACCTATGACTCTACCTCTGCCACTGCTACATCTGTTGATTTGGGGTAGCATCGGATGTGCTCTAGCCATGAAAATTGGTGGAGAGGCTAAAGCACATGAGATCTCCAAGACTCAGAAATGGTTTGGGCAGATTCTAACCAGTTTGGGAGATATTAAAATAATTATTATTTTTAATGGATTTCCTAAGTCTAAACTTAGGAAAAATAAAATATTAATGGGTATTAATATAAAACTGGGTTAGACAGTTCTAAAAGTCATGGATCAAGCCAAATCTAATCTTAGCTGTTGATTAGAGATTTAATCTCGGCCGTTGAAGGACTAATTGGAAAAGTATAAGAATAGGTTTGAGGGTCAGTTGGAAGATACACTGAGGGAGACTAGTCAGTTTGATTTCTGGAGCGGGGTTAGCCGAGAAATTCAAACTAGTGGCTTGGAGAGCAGTAGGAGGTAGCGGGTACGGAATAGAGAGTCAGGAACAACACCAGAAAACCAACGCAGTGGTTAGAGAGGCAAACACAGAGGCAATAGACTGCACAGTCATTGGAAGGCCTGCGTGAGTGACGCAGAGAGGCCCGATGTTGATGCAAATAGGTAGGAGCTGATGCAGAGGGTCTGGGAGCTGTGTAGAGGCCAGTAAAGCTGACACTGAGATCGGGAGAAGTGGTGGAGGAAGATTTATTCTTTGTTGGGCAAGTAAGTTTGGCACCCAGTTGTACTGAAGAATTGTTGAATAATAAAATCCTCCTCGCACCGGTTTTCCCGCATTGGGTTTTTCCGTGGACATTTATCCAACATATCTGTGTTGATGTGTTGATTCTTGTGCATGTGTTTGTTTCTATATTATGGTGTGATATCAGCAACATAATTTATTTTAATGTTTACTGAAGTATTTTTCGTAAATAACTTATTGGGAAATAAGTAGGAAAAATAAACCAGTGGTTGCAGTGGTAGAAGTTTCACATGGTATCAGAGCAAGTAATCAGAGATAGGAAGGGAAAATCAATTATGGGTTGAGACCATGATGCAGAGGCATCTACGTCAGGAGACTCACATAAATTTTCAGAAAATTGCACAGGAGATAGTAATTTCGATTTCTCTATGTTGGCTACTAGGCTGGAAGATGAAGTGGCTTGTGTGGCTAGTTCTGCACCATCAAAAGTATGGTATATAGACAGTGGAGCCTCTTGGCATATGACGGGAATCCGGGAATGTTTCTCAGATTATCAGGGGGAGAGGATGAACTTTCAGATCACCATGGGGAACAAGGCAAAGTGTACTGCAGTAGGGAGGGGTACCATAGTTTTTGAAACAGAAACAGGAGAGTGGTTCTGTGCTACCAATGTGCTGCATGTACCAGGATTGGGGATGAACTTACTTTTCGTATCGAAACTTCAAGGTAAAGGCTATGACATTTTCTTCATCAAGGAGAAAGTATACGTCAAACACCCAAGCTGGAAAAAGAAAGTGCAGATCGGGATCAAAATTAACAGGTTGTACAGATTACAATTAGAATCACCAATGGCACTAATAGGCAGTCATGGAGACAAGGACTTGAACGAACTATGGCACAGAAGAATGGGACATTTGCACCATGGGGCTTTGAGAATTCTTAGGAATGCTGTAACAGGAGTTCTGGATCTTAGTACGGAACGAGATGATGTATGCAGAGGATGTGCTCTAGGAAAGTATGCCAAAGTAGCATTTCCTGGAAGTAAAAGCAGGGCCAAGAGTGTACTAGGATTGATACATTCAGATATCTGCGGACCTATGCCCACAAAAGCTCTTAGTGGTGCTGAGTACTTCGTCACCTTCTTTGATGACCGCTCAAGGAAAACATGGATTTATTTTTTGAAATCTGAGGAGGAGGTTTTTTGTTGATTCAAAGAGTTCAAGGCTCTGGTGGAGAATCTGACTGGGAAGAAAATAAAAGTTTTGCGCTCAGATAATGGTGGAGAGTATGTTGATAAGGACTTCACTGACTTTTGCTATAAGGAGGGCATCAGAAGAGAGTGGACAACTCCTTACAATCCGGAGCAGAATGGAGTAGCAGAAAGGAAGAAAAAGTCAATCGTAGAAGCAACTCAGGCCATGATGTATGATCAGGATATGCCAAAATTCCTGTGGGCAGAAGCATGCAACATGACAGTCTATGTTTAGAATAGAACTCCTCATCGGGCATTGGGTAAGATTATTCCAGAGAAAGTCTTCACAGGGAAGACACATGAAGTCAGTCATTTCAGGATATTTGGGAGCTTAGCATATTGCTGCATACCCGAGGAAAAGAGGAAGAAGCTGGATCAAACTGCAGAGAAAGGATATCTTGTGGGATATAGCGAGAACACTAAGGCATACAAAATCTATCTTCTAGGGAGCAGGAAGGTAGTAGTTCGACAAGATGTAAAGTTCATGGAGGATAGGACTTTCAGAAAATCTTGAGAAATGCCTTCCGAGGAGCAGTCAAAAGAGGAGCCATTGGTCAAACCTCTTGAACCAATGGAAGTAAAGAATTCTTCCTCGGATCAGGAAGAATCACAGGATGAGGAGGAGCTAACAGAAGCACTTGCTGGCAGAGGTAGAACGAGCAGTGAACTTCGTTAGATTCAGCGAGATGCAGAGGACTTCATCTGTGCACTAAGGAACAATTAGAGGGAGCGAAACAACCAGATAGATATCAAGCATTAGTAGCTCAGGATAGGGAGCTTGCCAATTTTTAGGAGGTTGCTCAACATCAGGATTGGCTGGATGCGATGGTAGAGGAGTACAACTCCATAATGGTGAACGATGTCTGGGAGGTAGTGCCAAGGCATCAAGACAAATCAGTGGTAGGTTCGAGATGGATCTACAAGATTAAATACACTGCAGACGGTAGTGTTGAAAAATACAAAGCCAGGTTTGTGGCTAAGGGGTATGCTCAGAAGGAAGGAATTGACTACGAAGAAACCTTCGCCCCGGTAGCCAGGTATACATCTATTAGAATCGTGATATCTCTTGCAGCACAGATGGGATGGGAGATTCATCAGATGGATGTCAAAACGACATTTCTGAACGGGGTGATAGAAGAAGAGGTATACATTGAACAACCAGAGGGCTTTGAGACACATGAGAAGAAGTCTCATGTATGTAGATTGAAGAAAGCCTTGTATGGGCTGAAACAGGTACCTAGAGCATGGTATGGTCAAATTGATGGCTACTTGCAGAAGATGGGATTTGTCAAGAGTGACACAAATCCAAATCTCTACTATTTGGTTGTAGAGAATGAGCCTCTAATCCTAGTATTATATGTGGATGACTTCTTCTTGACAGGATCATCCAGGCTAATTGTGGACTACAAGAAGAATCTAGCCACAAAATTCGACATGAAGGATTTGGAACGAATGCATTATTTCCTAGGGTTGGAAGTTTGGCAGCAAAAGGGGGAGATCTTCCTTAGGCAAGGGAAATATGCTACATAAATCCTGAAGAGATTCAGGATGGAGGATTGTAGACCCATGTTTACTCTATTGATCACCAACTGCAAGAAAATTGATGCATCAAAAGACAAGGATGTTGATCCCACCTTATACAGGCAGCTCATAGGGTCCCTGATGTATTTCGTCAATACCAGGTCATATATTTGTTATGCTGTCAACACCCTCAGTCAATTCATGGTGGAACCAAAGAGGGCACATTGGGCAACAACCAAACATGTTCTCAAATATATACAGGGAATAGTCGATTATGGACTATTGTACACCAGGAGTAAGGATATCAGATTGAGTGGATTTATTGATGCATATTAGGCTGGAAGTTCAGTGGATCGGAAAAGTACCTTTGGGTACTGTTTCAACATTGGATCAGGAATGACCTTTTGGTGTAGTAGGAAACAAAAATATGTGGCTATGAGCTCAACGGAGGCAGAATATATGGCTGAAAGCACAGCTTCGTGCGAAGCCATATGGCTTAGAAAATTGCTCGTGAAACTTCAGAAGAAAGATGGAGGCGACCAGGATCATGTGTGATAATCAGAGTTGCGTCAAGCTCTCTGAGAATCCAATGTTTCATGATCGGTCAAAGCATATTGACATCCGGTGTCACTTTGTCAGAGACTGTGTCCAATGAGGAGCTGTACAGTTGAGCTACACTCCTACAAGAGAATAGGTGGCACACATCCTTATCAAGGCCCTTAGAAGAACCAAGTTTGATTATTTCAGGGAGAAGATGGGGATGATAAAGAATCCATTTCAGTAGCAGAAATGGGTATGATGTTGCAGTGCAGTAGCAGTTAGTAGTAGCACGCCAAGCATGGTGAGGAGTTTGCAGCGCAGATGTAGTGTTGGGAAGAAGGACTAGCAACAACACGGATGCAGAGGGGTTTGCAGTGCAGATGCAATGTTGGGAAGATGGACCAGCAACAACACGGATGTAGAGGGAGCTACAGTACAGATGTAGTAGTGGCAGTGATAGCGCCATGGGAAGCAATATAGGATGTAATGGTGCAGAGGATGTTGGGCACGGAGACTTAGCATCAACACAGGTACTGATGCCATATGATCAGAGTAATGCTCAGTGTGGAGTACTACTAGAGCACAGTCCTCGCTAAGAGGGAGTGTTGATTTGGGGTAACATCAGATGTGCTCTAGCCATGAAAATTGGTGGAGAGGCTAAAGCACATGAGATCTCCAAGACCTAGAAATGGTTTGGGCAGATTCTAACATGTTTGGGAGATATTAAAATAATTAATATTGTTAATGGAGTTCCTAAGTTTAAACTTAGGAAAAATAAAATATTAATGGGTATTAATATAAAACTGGGTTAGAAGGTTCCAAAAGTCATGGATCAAGCCAAATCTAATCTTAGCCGTTGATTAGAGATTTAATCTCGATCGTTGAAGGACCAACTAGAAAAGTATAAGAAGAGGTTTGAGGGTCAGTTGGAAGATACACTGAGGGAGACCAGTCAGTTCGATTTCTATAGCGAGGTTAGCTGAGAAATTCAAACTAGTGGCCTGGAGAGTAGCAGGAGGCAGTGGGTACAGGACAAAGAGTCAGGAACAACACCAGATTACTAGCGTAGAGGTTGGAGAGGCAGACGTAGAAGCAGCAGACTGCGCAGTCACTGGAAGGCCTGTGTGAGTGACGCAGAGAGGCCCAGTGCTGACGCAGAGGGTATGGGAGCTGTGTAGAGGCCAGTAAAGCTGACGCTAAGATCGGGAGAAGTGGTGGAGGAAGATTTGTTCTCTGTTAGGTAAGCCAGTTTGTCACCTAGTTGTATTGAAGAATTGCTGAATAATAAAATCCTCCTCTACTGCACCGGTTTTCCGGCATTGGGTTTTTCCGGGGACATTTGTCCAAAATATCTGTGTTGATTCTTGTGCATGTGTTTTTTTTTGTATTATGGTGTGATATCGGCAATATCTGTACTGCAGCTCCCTCTCAAGATGCTGCCTCATGTCGCCAATAGAATTGCCACTGCTAACTGCTGCACTGCAACTCAATTACTGAGAAGTAAGAAACTGACTTCACCCAAACCTTGACATGCTGGTCAGTTTGGATGCCTTATGATGTTGAAGCTACCTCTGTTGCTAATTTGTGTTGACCCTCTGTTGCTACAGCGCTGTTGTGTTGGAATTTCTACGTCTAACTGTTAGAAACCCTTCATGTACTTTTCTAATTTATTTCTCCCTACTTGTTCTGATTAATTAACAAGTTATTTACCATGTAAATATTGAAAATAAATACAAGTACATGCTCAACACATTACAAATCATCAACTGAAGGGAACAAAACAAGCACACAAGTGACACCATTTTTTTTGGACCAATGTCCCTGGAGAAACCCAATGCGGGAAAATCGGTGCATCTCTCTGAGGATTTTAATTATTATGCAATTTCAGAATACAATTTGGGTGCCAAAACCGTCTCACCTAGCAGAGAATAATCTCGGCAGTAGTACCTCTCAGTTAGAGACAGATGTTCCGGCTGAAACCCCAGATAAACACTAACGACAACTCCCAGCTCCAATCTGCCCCACGAAAATCCTAGCATCAGCCTGTGGGGACTGCGTCAGCTCTTTTTGGCCTAGCATCTACCTAGCGTCACCCTAGCTCGCCCTGCGTCAGCCTTTAGAGGTCTTGTGTCAGCCCTTAAAGCCTTTGCGTCACCCACGCTGGCTCTCTGAGGCACTGCGTAGCTCCTGGTTGCCTCTGCATGAGCCCTGACTGGCTCTGCGTGAACCTCTGGCTGGCTCTGCGTCCCTCTCTCCCGGCTTCTGCGCTGATCCTCGTACTGTCTCTGCCTCTATGCTTCTGTATTCACTGCCCCTTAGCTGCAACTCTGTTCACTCTTTCGACTTCCTCAACAAACTCTGCCCAAAAAAATCGAAATCTTGATCAACTCGGTGTGTTCTCCAAGTGACCCTCAAGCCTCCTCTTATCCTTTTCTTGTTGACAATTCAACTGATCCGGATTTAAACAGGAACGCAACAAATCACAGAGATAGCCAGAAACACAGAGATGCAACGGAAATAATACTTCATTTCATTAATGTAAAATACTGAAATATGCTTACAAACAACAATGGAAATAACCTAGCTAGGGCGATGGTAGCTTATCTCTGAGAAGAGATGTGGCGGCTACATGCCTCTGAACTGTGTTACAATGAGGCTCGAAGGCCTATTTATTGTTGAGAAACTATGGAAAACCCTAAACATCCAAAAACCTAACCCTAGAAGATGAAACGCCAAACTGTAGGCCCCGTTTGGGTAAATTGGTACATCAACTTCCCGGGGTCATAACTTTGGTGTACGATCTCCGTTTGACGCACACAGTATCTCGTTAGAAATATCTATCCGAGAACTATAGCTTTGGAAAGAAGAAAATTGGTCCATGGATCCACGTTGCTCCCAGTTTTCCCAAAAAACATCGTTTAGGGCCTCAAAATGGCTCCGGAAGTTTAGGTCTCGAAAAACTGCTAAAAATAGTAAATTGTGCTACAATTAAGGAAATTGAAAAGCTGAAACAAACAATGGTGGGGGTCCAAGTGGACTTGGCAGGTGGCCACCAATATCCACCTGGATCATTCCTCCCCCCTTAGGAAGCAATGGTCCCCATTGCATTGAGTTCCTCCATGAGATGAGGAAACTTCTGCTGAACTTGGTCCCTGGTGAGCCACTTGCCCTGGTGAAGGAGTTGGCCTGCTTTGACAACTCGATATAGTTGGATATTCTGCTGGCAAGTGTGCTTGATCTGTGTGTCCATGATCCGATCAGTTGTAGCTTGTTCCATGCAATTTGGATTTAACTCTGTGGGTGTGAGCTGTTCTGCAATGTCAGATGTGTCTAGTAATGGTGGAAAGTATGGCCGAAGGCGGTCCACATTGAACACTGGGTGCAGGCCAAGGAATGGGGGAATGCTGAGCTCAAATGCATTGTCTCCTACAATGTTGGTAATGGTGTAAGGACCATATCGGATTGGTCTGAGTTTCTGATAGGCTCCGGTAAGGCGTTCCTTTTGCAAATGCAACCAGACTTTATCACCCACCTGAAACTTGTGTGGCACCCAATGTTGATCATGTCATTGTTTGTACTTGGCATTTGATTTCTCCAGAATGTCATGGACTTGCTGGCGAATATGTTGGATGTGTTCAATGAAGTTGTTTGCCTTATGTATTTGGGACTAGACATGAGCCGAATCTGCATGAGTAGCTGCAAATGGCATGGCCACATCAATGGGACATAGTGGCTGGAATCCCAAGCCCACCTGAAAAAGGTTGTGGCCAATTGAGTTGTGGAGAGCCCGATTGTCGCTGTGCTAAACATAGGGGAGGCTCTCGTCCCATGTGCGTGGATGCTTTGAGTTGTACATGCACAGAATGGTACGATCATCCTGTTGACAACCTCTGTCTAGCCATCAGTTTGAGGATGGAAGGATGTGGACTTAGTGAGTTTGGTGTCGAGCATCGACCGGAGACTGGACCAAAATGTATTGAGGAACTTGCTGTCCCGATCTGAGATGATAGACTGTGGGATCCCAAAGTGTACCTACACTCGTTCAAAGAAGAGTTGAGCAGTGGCTTCTGCTGTGATATTCTTCTTGCAGGTAGCCATAATGGCCATCTTCGAGAACTTGTCGACAACCACAAAACACAGTCATTTCCATGCTTAGTGGAAGGAAGGCCTAACATGTAATCCATGGAGATGGATTCCCAAGGTCAACTAGGGGTAGGCAGCGGGGTATAGAGGCCTTGCTTCTTGATGGTCGGTTTGGCAATGGCGCAGGCAGTGCATGATCTGATGTACTTCCCGACATCCTGTTGAAGATTCGGCCAATAGAAATACTTCTGCAGTACTGCCATCGTTTTCTTGACCCAAAATGTCCAGCATCCCAACTGTAGTGTGCTTCCCAAATCATCTTGGTACGCTCGCTTGAAGGAACACAAAGGTGACCCAGGTGGCATAACAGGGCATCCTGGAGGTGAAAATCTGGAACATGCTGACCCTCCAAGAGTGTTTGGTATGTGTGGCCGAATTCTGGGTCGCTTTTGTAGAGAAGTGGCCAATCAGAAGTCTCGTGCCCACAAGAGTTGAGCACAGTGGTTAACGCCATGATCGGTGGTCAACTGAGGCAATCTGCAACATTATTGGTGCTACCCTTCTTATACTTGATATTCAAATGGAACTGTTGCAGGTATGTGGACCACTTTTGATGGCGATCATTCTGCGATTTTCCTTGGGTCTGTATGAACTGCAGGGGTCGGTGGTTTGTGTGGATGACTGTTTCCTTCCCCAAAATGTAATGCTTCCATTGTCGGCAGGCCTGCACAATGGAATACATCTCTTTGTCATAAGTGGGATACTTTCGGATTGTGTCTGAAAGTGTCTCATTGTGATATGCCATTGGATGCTCGTGTTGAGTAAGGATTGCCCCAATAGCATAGTTAGAGGCATCTATCTCAACTTCAAATGGTTGTTGCAAGTCTGGTAATGTGAGCACTGGTGTCGTGCAGATGCGATCTTTCAACTCTGTGAATGCCTTCTGTTGAGATTCAGACCAAAAGAATTTTACTTTCTCTCCTCCCTTGGTGACTTGACTCAAGGGCCAAGTGATATGAGAAAATCCCAACACGAACCTGTGGTAGAAGTTGGAAAGACTTAGAAAGCTGCAGAGCTCTGTCAGAGTGGTTGGAGATGGCCAATCTCGAATGACTTGGATCTTGGTTGGATCCACATGCACCCCATGTTCATCAATAATGTATCCCATATACTGAACCTAGTTCATGTCAAAAGCGCATTTCTCCAAATTGGCACATAACTTGTGTTGCCGCAGTGTTTGGAGAACCTGCCGGATGTGGTGGAGGTGCTCCTCCCAACTCTGGCTGAAGATCAGGATGTCATCCAAGTATACCACTACAAATGAGTTGGTGAATGGCTACAAGATGTCATCCATTAGCCTCATGAAGGTTGCAGGAGCATTCGTCAATCCGAAAGGTATAACCAACCATTCGAAAAGGCCCTCCTTGGCTTTGAAGGCAGTCTTCCACACATCAGAGGGTTCGATTGGTACCTGGTGATATCCTAATTTCAAATCGATCTTGCTAAAATATTTTGCCCCCTTCAGTTGGTCCAAGAGGTCATCAATCCGTGGGATCGGGTACCTATTATGGACAATGATCTTGTTCAGTGCCCGATAGTCAATACAGAGTCTCCAAGTCCTATCCTTCTTCCGTACCAACACGATCGGTCTCCCACAGAGCGATGAACTCGGATGGATGTGACCTTTCTGCAACAGCTCCTGAATCTGCCAGTTGATTTCATTATTCTCTAGAACGGAGTGCTAATTGATTGGTCCATTGGGTAGCGGTGCACCTAGGGTTAGATCAATGGCGTGCTTGACCTGACAGTGCAGAGAAACCCTTGCGGGGGAGGTGAAGATGTCTTCGTACTCCTCCAGGACCTTGTCCATCTGTAGTTGTCATGTGGAGGGGCCCTGTATAGAGGTCGTGGCCATTGTCTTTTTCTTTTCTTGAGGGCGTATCATTAGGAAAACAAATTTTCTGGTTTTGGAAATGAGCTTCTGCATTGTTTTGTAGTAATCAAAGAGATGGCGGTAGGTGGTGCTACCTCTGATATCCTGTACAACTTATTTCCCAAAGTAACAATAACAGCATGGGGCCTTGATTCATACACAGCATGTTGCTTCCACAAGTATGGTTGTCCTAATAATACATCACAAACTTCAAGGGGAGCAATGTCACACAATACCTCATCTGTGAAGGGCTTGATGTTGTATGGAAGGCGACACTGCTGGCTCACGCGAAGATCCCTTCCTTGGTGAAGCCACCCGATGGTGTACGGTTGTGGATGAGCTGTGGTCGGTAAGCCCAGCTGCTTCACGACCTCTGCTGAAATGAGGTTCTTTTGGCTCTCGCTGTCGACGATGAATTGTAGCAGAGAGCCCTTTACCCACATTTAGGAGTGGAAGAGACGCTCCTCCTTTGGATCTTTGGGTTTCTCCTTTTGGATCTTCGTGGAGGCAACAGTGGCGTTGGGCTTCACATCGATAATCTGCTTCCCTTTATCATTCCCCTTGTCGGGTTCTGACTCAGAGTCGGAACATGCATTTGATTCTGAAACCTTTAGCTCGACCACTAGTGACTGCTTGGCCCGACACTCACTTGTGTTGTGAGTGGAGCTCTTATGGAACTCACACCACTTTCCTGTGTCCTTTTTCGGCTTCACGACGCTGTTATTGCTTGTAGCTTTGGCGGGTTGTCTTGGGCTGCCCCGCCTTGGCTTTGTCCTTTGTTCTGCGGTTTGGGGGCACCTTTCCCTTGCTTCGGATTCGCAGATCCAAAGTCTCGCTTCTTCTGTTTAAACTTTTGCTCGACCTTGACGGCATATCGGTATGCCATGCCGAGCGAGGGGATGCTCAGGGATTCTATTTCTTCTTGGATATACTTGTGCAGGCAGCCGCGGTATTTGAGTACCAAATGCTGCTCCGAATCCTTGATACCCAACTTTGTGCGAAGGGTATGGAAAATGTTGGTGAACTCCGGCACGTCTTGGTCCCTTCCCTGTTGCAGTGTGGTCCCTTTTATGTATTGATCCTCATAGCTCCCGACAGGGTAGTACTACTCGTTGATGGCATCTCGAAATGAATCCCAAGTGGGTGTGTCTAAAAATAGTGAGCATGTACTTTCATCCTTCTGCTTGTAGTAGGTTTCCCACCAGTCCTTGACATGGGGGGATTCTTTGAGAAGAGCGAAAATAATCTTTTCCCGACTGGAAAAATCATGAACATAAAAATAACCCTCTAGTAGATTTAACCATTTATCGACGGCATCTGCATCTGTCTAACCCTCGAATATGGGGATTTCAAAATTAACTTGTACCTTAAACGGTGTGGTGTTTCCATAATAGCTATTGGAAGCTGATGTGCCGCCCCTAGGTAGTCGCTGAAGGATCTGGGCAAAGTTGTCCATCGTCGTGTTCCTTTGTCGCTCAAGGGCTTCTTCGAGCAAAATTTTGATAGGATCTCCGCCGTGGGAGGCTGTTGGGATTTGCGAGGCTAGTCTTGCAAAGGTTCGACCAGTTCAAGCCCTAACTAATATCCCGACCTCATTGGGGACATGCAAAGAAAAACAGAGAAAAAAGCAGACCGCTCTGATACCATTGATTTGGATTTAAACAGGAACACAACAAATTACAGAGATAGCCATAAAAACAGAGTTGCAGTGAAAATAATACTTCATTTCATTAATGTAAAATACTGAATATGCTTACAAACAACATTGGAAATAAACCAGTTAGGGCGATGGTAGCTTATCTCTGAGAAGAGATGTGGCAGCTACATGCATCTGAACTGTGTTACACTAAGGCTCGAAGGCCTATTTATTAGTGAGAAACAATGGAAAACCCTAAACATCCAAAAACCTAACCTTAGAAGATGAAACGCCAAACTGTGGGCCCCATTTGGGTAAATTGGTACATCAACTTCCCTGGGTCGTAACTTTGGCATACAATCTCCGTTTGACGGGCAAAGTATCTCGTTAGAAAGATCTATCTGAGAACTACAACTTTGGGAAGAGAAACATAGATCCATGGACCCATGTTGCTCTCAGTTTTCCCAAAAAACGTCGTTTAGGGCCTCAAAACGGCTCCGAAAGTTCAGGACCCGAAAAACCAGTGTTGTTAAAATCACGATATTATCGTATAATCGCGATAATTTCAATGAAAATAGAAAATTGCACTTAGTAATCATATCTTTTTTTCCCGATTTTTTTTCGAAAAAATTGCGAATTTTATCGAAAAAATCGTGGGAGGCTCGGGAAGCGCATGCTAAAAGGGAAAAACATGATTTTTTTCATTTCATTTGGACAGCAGAGCGTGCGGTGGGGTTTGGAGACTTGGAGTGTTGGAGGCTTGGAGATTTTGCCATTTTGGAGCTAAATCAACTACGTGGAGGAGAAAATCAAAGAGTGTGCTAAGGAGGAGACCGATTATCTCCAAAAAAACGGTATGGGCACCAATGTTTTTTGTTTTCATTGTTTTGTAACTTTGTTTTTGTTTTTTTCAATGTTTTTGGTTGGGTTTAGAATGGGGGTTTTGACATTTGTCCAATGTAATTTTTTTTAGTTTTTTTGGTTGGGTTTGGAATGGGGTTTTTGACATTTGTCCAATGTATTGTTTTTTTAGTTTTTTTGGTTGGGTTTGGAATGGGGTTTCTTAAATTGTATGTAATTTTTTTTAGTTTTTGTACAATGTAAATTGTAAAATACTAAATTGTAAGTTTGTAACTTGTAAATACTAAATTGTAATCCTTATTTTCCCATAGGTTCATCGAAACACCATTTAAGTTTTCAACTTCAAAGTTCAAAATCAAACATGCCAAGGAAATTGGACCCTTTCTGGGAATTTGGTGAACCTAATGCTCCGAATGATAGACTAAACTTGACTTACAAGTTGTGTGGGCACCATATGTCCGGGGGGGTGTACAGATTGAAGTATCACCTTGCAAAAATCCCTAGATTTGATGTAGGGCCTTGCAAAAATACAAATCCTGAACTCATTCAAAGAGCCATGAAAGCATTGGAAACTTTAGACCACAATAGAGAGGCCAAAGAAGAAATGAGGAGGCAACTAAAAAAGTCAGCTGAACAAACAAGTTCCACTGGTTCTATTGCAGCATCGACCAATTTGGTAGCTGCCTCATTATTTTTTGTTCCTCGAACCACCCCTGATTCACAACCATCTATCAATTCAATGCTAAAAAAAACTGAGAAGAACAAGCTGACAAGTTGTTGGCAAAATTTCTCCTTTGGAGTGATATTCCTTCTAGCATTGTAAGGAATAATCCATTTTTCCAACCTGCTATTGATGCTATTGCAACTGTTGGCCCAGGGTACAAAATCCCTTCTTATCATGACATGAGAGGCTAGATTCTTCAAAATGAAAAGTTTGACTGCACCAAAATATTGGAGGATTTTAGGGCATGATGGGCACAAATAGGATGCACTGTGATGTTAGATGGTTGGACTGACCAAAAGGGGAGAACCCTTATAAACTTCTTGGGTAGTTGTCCCAAGGGGACTATGTTTATCAAATCTGTTGATGCATTTGTACAAATCAAAGGTGCAAGAACTTTATGTGATTTGCTAGATGTGTTCATTTTGGAGGTGGGTGCAGAAAATGTTGTCCAAGTCATAACATACAATATTGCAAATTATGTTGCTGCTGGCAGGATGCTTATGGACGGGCATCCTACTTTATTTTGGACACCTTGTGCTGCACACTGTATTGATTTGATTTGGAGGACATAGGGAAAATTCCTTTTGTTAAAGATATTGTTGAGTCATCCAAAAGCATTACAAAATTTATATATAACCATACATCTGTGCTTAGCTTGATGAGAAGATTCACCAACAACAAAGAGTTAGTACGCCCCACTATTACACAGTTTGCCACCAGTTTCATATCTCTTCAATCCCTCTTGAACTTTATGTGGGATGTGAAGAGAATGTTTCTTTCAGAGGAGTGGCATGCTTTGCTAATGAGCCGCAAACCAGAGGGAGAGGCCGTATGCAGACTAGTTTCATACTAGGAAGACTTCTGGGTGGGAGTGCAGGAGGTGTGTGCTGTTACTGAACCTTTGGTAAAGGTTCTTCGGTTAGTTGATGGTGAGAAGCCTGCAATGGACTATTTGTATGAGGCTATGGACAGGGCCAAAGAAGCCATTTGGGCCTACTATGATGATAAGGGAGATGAGGGCTTTCAGAGACAACTCCTCCTATGGGGAGTGATTGATGAGCGATGGAACAACACACTCTATCATCCCATTCATGCTGCTGGGATTTTCTTGAACCCCACATTTTCTTACGCATGTGGGTTTGTATTTGATGCTGAGATCATGGATGGATTCTTATCCTGTGTCCAAAAGATGGTGCGATCTCCAGCAGAACGTATAGAGATCTCTAAAGAAATTGAGATATATAGGATGGCAGGTGGCACATTTGGCTTTGACATGGCTGTGACTGATAGGACGATTAAAGTGCTAGGTATTTTTTAGTTTGTAACTTTGTTTCAAATTTCATTGTCTCTTCAAATTCCATTTTTTTTCTTATGTTTATTTAAAATTTTATTTGTAATTTTGTTGTAAATGCATTGTTGAGAATGTATGGTGCCAGGGCACCCCTTCTGCAAAAGCTTGCCATTCGAATCCTCAGCCAAACATGTAGCTCCTCAGGATGTGAGCACAACTGGAGTGTATTTGAAAAAATACACAACAAGAAGCGCAATAGGTTAACATTTAAAAATTTAAAATATTGCAAATTTCCAAATAAATTTTTGAATTCATTAAACAATATTTTTTTTTATAATTATTAATTATTATTTCATGATCTTTGTACAGGTTGGAGTCCCAACGACTTAATGACATGGTCTACGTCTACTACAATCTTCGATTGTGGGTAAGGCAACTTGAGAGGACACCTGATATGGAGGCCATCTCATTGGATGGAATTGACACCATTGCTGCATGGAGTGTTGAGGCCGAGAGGCCTCTTATGGAGTCTGTTGATGATTGGTTAGTGCAGGATGTAGTGGAGGGGGAGGAGGAGGAGGAGGAGGAGGAGGATTTGGAGCAACAGGAGGAGGAGGTGACACCACCTGCTCGGGCTATCCCTGCCACCAGTAGAGGACGTGGTCTACCTTCTATAGCTCCTACTTCTAGTTCATCAGCTTCTAGAGCACAACAGACTCCATTGCCAAGTCCACCAGCACCAGCATCTACATCTAGAGGGAAAGGGAAAGCTATAGCATTTTCTCGTAAGAGGGGCAGAGGAAATCAATAGTACTAGTTATTTGGTTCATTTCATTGTATATGACATTATGACTCATGATATGAGATACATTATTATATTTTTTGTTGATATTTTGAGGTTGAGTTGGGACTCAGGAGTCAGGACTTACTATTCAGGACATGATTCACTGTTATGTGTGATTTTAGCACTAGAAATGATATTAAACATCTTATATATTAGTTCTTTTATCATATTTATGTGTCAATGTATTTATTTTATGTTCTAGATGGTTTAAATATTAAAAAAATTGAAAAAAAATGAATATTTTTGTACCAAACGATTTTTTCCCGATTATTAGCGATTTTTTCTCGATTATTACGAATTTTTCCGATTTTTTCCTCACGCCGATATTATCTTGATAACGATTAGTGCAACATTGCGAAAAACCACTAAAAATAATAAACTGTGCTACAATTAAGAAAACTGAAAAGCTAAAACAAACAATGGTGGGGGTCCAAGTGGATTTGGCAGGTGGCCACCAATATCCACCTGGATCATCAACGGTCGAGATTAAGTCCCTAATCAACGACTAAGATTAACTCTAGCTTGATCCATGACTTTTGGACCCTTCTAACACAATTTTATATTAATTCACATTAATATTTTATTTTTCCTAAGTTTAGACTTAGGGACTCCATTAAAAATATTAATTATTTTAATATCTCCCAAACTGTTTAGAATCTGCCCAAACCATTTCTGGGTATTGGAGATCTCATGTGCTTTAGCCTCTCCACCAATTTTCATGGCTAGAGCACATCTGATGCTACCCCAAATCAACATGCTGCAACCTCCTCTGTGCCTCTCGCACTGCTGCAACCTCTATTGTGTTGCTACATACTTTGGCACTCTAGCTCTGCCATTGTCACTCCATCACACCTCGCTCCAGCCGACACTCATCATTTTGCTACTGTCTATAAGGGTTCCCGTAGTCGGATGTGATCCAAGAGTTTGGGAACCTCAAGGATCTTGCCCCAGCATGTAGTCCTCTCGACTACAACTCGATGTCTCCCCACCTCTTCTCTAGAGGTGCATGAGCATTCATGGCACAATCATCATCAGTCTCGACATCCTTCTCTGCCTTTGCTAGAGCTACCTTTGAGTCAGAAGCTTCTCCCTTGCCTTTCTTCCCGGGGCACTAAGAGGCATAATGTCCCATCTCCCCGAATTGAAACACTTGACCTTGGAGATATCTTTCTTCTTCCTCTTTTGAACCCCTTGTTGTCCCGTAGATGCTAGCGCTGCATCCTCCTCCTTGATTCGAATTCCCTTGCCGCTACTCCTCGCGTTGGTCAATCTCCTGAGCTCGTCCCGTCGAAGAGCTGCCCACATCTCCTCCCAATTGGAGAGAGTTGCTCTGCCCAAAATGCCTTGGACAAATGTCTCCCACTCCTCGGAGATTGAATTCAGGGCAGTCCTGACCATGAACTTTGGATTGGGTGTAGACCGCATGGAAGTAAGCTAGTTGCGAATCCCATCCTGAGGAGAAAGGGATCTATCTCCTCTTCTTTCTGCATCTGATATAACCTCCGCTGATTCTCCAATAACATCTTCTGCTGCACAGAAGGGCCCTGGTATAAGGTGGTCAGGGTCAACGGCCGAGCTTAAGTCCCTAATCAACTTCTAAGATTAGAATTGACTTGATCCTCGTCTCTTAGAACTTTCCCACCCATATTATATTAATACACATTAATATTTTACTTTTCCTAAGTTTAGACTTAGGAACTCATTAAAAATATTAATTATTTTAATATCTCTTAATCAAGTGGAATTTCTCCAAACGATTTCTGGGTTTTGGAGATCTCATGTGCCTTAGCCTCTCCACCAAATTTCATGGCTAGAGTACATTCGATGCTACCCAAAATCAACAATAATTACTTTTAATGATCTTCAATTAATTTATCTTGTGGCACACATATCATTAGGCAATTATACACAGAAAATGTCAACAACAATGCAGTGAAAACAATAGGAACAAGAAGTGACAACCATGCACAATAGAGACAGTAAATTTTCCCTGGAAAATCCAAACTTGGGAAAAACCCAACAAGTCTTCTTCTTAGAGAAATTATTCTTCAGAAAAGTTTACAATAAAATATCTAGAAATTTATGCCAAAAACCAAGTCCAAACTTTAGCCATTTCATCATTTTTCCACTCCCACGACTGTCTTCTATATAAGAGAGATTTATGAGTGAGTCCATTTACCCCAAGGGAGACACCCTTTCATGGTGGGGCCGACTTGTCCCTTTTTAGCTTAGATGAAAACCAAAAATTATAATTAATTTTATTTTAATTTCCATAGATTTTTCTAGTCTGATTTAGGAGGCCTTTTGGCACGCAGGAATACCTCTTGATGCTATACAAAAATCAACACTCCCTCTTAGCGAGGGAGGTATTCTCCTTGGCTGCAACAAATTCTCCTTTAGCTAAAATTTCTCCTTCCTTAAGAAGAGTTTATGAGATTTCCATGTTGATGCATGTCTATAGAAAACTCCATCCTCAAGCAGGCAATGTAACCTCTCATATATCGAGGGTTGGCCAAAATCCTTTATGTCTCCTTAGGCAGATATATCAATTTCCTCTGGTCATGACCTAGCTTAGGCATCAAAATTTTTCTAGCTTCTCTGGAGAGAATTTGCCTATGGACCATTCACCTTTGTAATGTCTCCACATTAGTTTCCCTTATGATGCAATCAAGATGGACTTCCAAGGTTGGTGACACCCAGGTTACAGGAGCAAGAATATGACATTGGAGGGCCCAAAGGCATTTGGAGGAGTTTCACAGAGTTTGATGGAGTTTGCTTCTTGTATTTCATCATCGGGCACATTTTGCATGATTTGTTCTTGGTTTCGTCGCATTTTGACAAATCCTGTAAAATAGGGTTATTTTCAGCGTATTTTAATTACTAAAGTGATTGTTGCGAGCATATTATTTGGAGAAACACCTTAGTGTAATAGCTCATTGGAATGAAAATGAAGAGATTTACATGATGGGATGGTGAAAAGTGACTTCTAGTGGCTGAAATTGTAGAGGTGAATTTACCATTTTCTTGGAATTAAAAGAGACTTTAATTAGTCACTTTATTAAAATAAAAGAGGGAAAAGGTGCTTAATTGGAGAAAAAGGCCAAAAGTGACTTATAATAAATTAAAAGGAGAGTCACTGAATAAATTAAAAGGAGAAGCCTCTAGAATGGAATAAAATAATGAAATAAAGTGCTTCTAGAAGGTTGGAAAGAGATCCATCATGTCTTTAAAAGGAGGGGAGGCAAACCATTTGGAAAATCTTGGTTTTGTGATATTTTTAGTGGGTGAGGTTTGGAGAACCTAGTTCTTAGCTTCAGTAAACCCTAGGATGAAAACCTAACCCATTGTTGAGGACATTTCATCTAGAAATCTTACAAAGCTTCAACGACATCAGTTGGAGATCAGATTTGGAGTAGATTTGAGGATTGGAGTGGGGATCATTCGGATCTTCAATTTGGATGTCATTTCCATTAGTAGTTTTGGAGGCTAGGTTCAGTGTTGTAATAGATATTTTGTGACCAGATTCCAGTTTGGAGTAGTTTGGAGGGTTCTATCTCAGTTATTCTTTAGCTACTTGTATGGGCATGTAATATCAATTTTTATATTAATACAATAAATTTGAGATTTGTTGCACTTGTATCGTGTTATTATTGCCATATTTATCTTTAATTTTGGTGGGGTAACAACAATTATTAATTTACGAGTTTTTATGTTGGTGATTTCTCTGGTATAAATTGATAAATTTCCATGGTATTTTTGGATCAAATGTACAACATATTTTTCTGAAGAAAATCCCATGATAATTTAACGAAATATCCAGATGGGATAATACTGTGGTATTGGAGCATGATTTTGGCCAACTCTGGGTTAAAATCTAAGTTTGTCGTATTTCTGTACTATTCCTGAGGAATAAAGGAGCAAAGTTCGTGGGTTAAAATTCTCAATCTATTTGCCAGAGAATAAATGTTGCATGTGATTTTTCAGAGGGTCTAAGAAAAACAAATTGCCAGACCAGATTTATTTAAGGTGAATTTCCAACGATTCTCAAGTGCCAAAGTGATACATTTTTGCCGTAGTGAAATTGCTATTTCTCGAGGAAAATTTTATTGCTATTTTCTTGTCCAAAGCTCATCTTGTGGAACCAAGTATCAATCTCTAAAAGGAGGCCAAATTCCAAATATTCCTGGGATTGAAATCCATAGATTAAAAGGGGTTGAGAACACACGTTTTCAGAGGTCGAGTAGCAATCTATAGTGAGCAAATTCTGGGACTTTAATTGTGGCTGAGTACCATCTATTTCAAAAGGTCGGGTCTAATTTCCTTGGAGGCCAAGACCATTAGGCTGAGTATCATCTTCAAGGGCTAAATAAATTATTACAAAAGGAGATGAGTTTTATTTTGCATTTGTTGGAGTTTATCGTCTTGAATTTGGAGGGTGAGTCATCTATCAAACATAGGTCAAGTTCCAATTCTTGTCACAGATTGAGAGTATATATTAGCTGAGGGTTGAAATTAAATTTGGAGGCTAGTCGTGTTTGTTATTTCTCAATCTAGCAAGGGTTCTAAAGGCACTGCTACTAGACCAGGTGACAACAATGAGACAAGGACCCACTGTCACCTCAGTCGATGTCCCCTTCTCTTTACGAACTTTCACTGATGGGTGGAGTCCCAGTATGGAGGAAATCACTGAATGATAGGATCAATGGCAAGGTATAATGTGATTTCCTAGGGCCATTCAAAGGGGAGGCTCAATTAATGGTTCAAATACTTAAAGAAAAGATGAAAGGCTCCCCAAGAATTTGATGTCCCCTCTACCTAAATTCACCTAATAGCTACACCAATTTTGCAATTTTGTCTAAGTTATATTAATTTTTGGCTCAACTTAGGATAAGTGGGTAGAAAAGGGAGAACTACTTCATTTTGTGGGAGAAAGCATATCCAAACATTAGAAGAGTGGAAGATTAAAATGCTAGTGGGAAATGGGGGCCACCCAAAGGGAAATACGCACCCCTTGGAGGAAAATTCGATTTTGTGGAAAGGAGGAAAGGTGGGGAGGTCGAAATAGTGGGATTGTGAAAATTCCTAATTCTCAAGGAACTCCTAGTGCAACAAATCTGAATCTACTTCACCTACTTGATTTTAATATACATTATTAAGTTATTCTCTAAATAATGAAGAAAATTACTTCTGCAGCATACACTACTTTGAATTCGATTACATGAAACAGAAAACTGAGTAAAGAACAAGATACATAGGACACAGTTATTTTTGGACAAAATAGTCCCTGTAAAAACCCAATATGGGAAAATCAGTGCAACAACTTCGAGGGTTTTCTATTATTAAGCAGTAATTCTGAATACAAATGCTGGATGCCCTCCCGACAATCCAATGACAGAGAAAATACAATGGCGGAAAATCTGAGTGAGTTTTACCTCACTTCTCTCGGCAGATTCCTGCTGATCTGACAACAACACTGGCTAACCCCAACTACTTCTGGTTTGGCCCTGCGTAGGTCATGCGTCAACCTTTCACGCTTTGTGTCAGCCCTGTGCTGGCTCTTCTGGCCACTGCGTTAAGTTTCCTTGCTGTTCTTGTAGTTTCCTGGCAGTTCCAGATTTCTGCATGGAGGACAACTTTTGCTTCTGCGCTGGCACTTCTAGCTTTGCGTCAGGCCTGCATTGGCCCAGATTGGCCCAACGTCAGTCCTCTTAGCTGCTGTGCTGCCTCCAATAGATTCTCTCTGCCTCTCTGTCCGTACTCCTGAACTATCCCTGCCCCTCAGCTGCAACTGATCACCTAGTTCGAATTTCTCAGCTTCCTTGCCCCATAAATCGAACTCCAGATCAATTTGTTCTCTGTGTGTGTTTCTAAATGAACCCCAAGCCTCGTTATACTTTTCTCATTGAGACTTCAACGACCGAGATTAAGTCTCTAATCAATGACTAAGATTAAAACATGAGCTGATCCACCTTCTCGTTCATTCTCACCCATATTTTGATTCATACCCAATAATATTTTAATTTTCATAAGTTTAGACTTAGGAACACCATTAAAAATATCAATTATTTTAATACAATACAATCCAAGTGGAAACTCACCAAACAGTTTCTGGGTTCTTTAGAACTCATGTACCTTTAGCCTCTCCACCAATTTTCATGGCTAGAGCATATCTGATGCTACCAGAAACTAACACTCCCTTTTAGCGAGGAAAGTGCTCTAGCAACAATCTCTAACTACATGCTTCTTTGTCTCTGAAGCACCTCTTTTCGCACTGCTGTTGCCACCAACACTGTGCTTCTGTTGCCATTGCCACTGCTGCCCATGACACTGCCATTGCCACTGCTGCATCTGTACTACAACTCCCTCTCAAATGCTGCATTTGCTATGCTGTTAGCATTGCCACTGCTAACATTGCATTCGTACTGCAACTCAGTTGCGGAGAGAAGCAATTGGATAACATCAAAAAATTACTGAACTTAACTGTGTTCAGCGTAACACCATGAATGTTGGAAATTGACTGCTACTAATCTCTGACCCTTTGAATCTTCTGCGCTGCTGTTGACTCCTACACCGTGCCATCTGCACCGCTGCCAAACTTGCTCTGCGTTGATCAGTCTTTGGTCTGAGGCTACTGCATCTGTCTCTCCAAATAACCAATTGCATCATCTAAAAGCAAGTCCATGTTGCTACTGCTAAACCTTGGGCTTGCATAGCAAGGAATTGATCCAAGAGGTGGACTTCCTCGAGGATCCTGCCCACACATAGTCCTCCCGACTTCAACTCAATATCGCCCCATTTCCCTCCTAGAGATGCGTGGGCACTCATGGAAAACTCATCTTCGTCTATCTTTGCTGAAGCTGCCTTAGGATCATGTTTCTTATCCTTATCCTTTTGCTTCGAAGGACACTGGGATGCAAAGTGGCCCATCTCGCCACATCTTAAACATTTCACCTTCGAAATGTCCTTCTTTCGCTTCTGCTTCTGCTGTCCTTTTGATGCTAGAGTTGTGTTCTCCTCATCCTCCTTGGTTTTCGTTCCACTCCCACTGTAGCCATTGAGGTTGACCTTTACTAGGTCCCTCCTTAATTCCTTCTGTTGAAGAGCTGCCCACATCTCCTCCCATGAAGGTATTCTTTGCCTGCCCAATATACTTTGGACGAAGACTTGCCATTCATCCGAGACTCCATTTAGGGCTATCCTTACCATTACAATAGTCTGAGGAATAAACTCCACTGCAGTAAGTTGGTCTCTAGTGTCCTGAAGATGTTGAAGATAGGAGTTAACCCCTTCTCTCTTCTGCATCAATGTCCGCTGCAACTTTTGTTCTAGGTACATCTTCCGCTGTTCAAAAGAGCCTTCATACAGTGAAGACAAAGCTTCCCACATCTCTCGGGCTGTATCTTTGCCCTGCAAGTGTGAGACCACATGATCTCGAACTCCATCGAGTATGAACCTCTTCGCCTTCCCTGCTCGACCTTGTACTTCTTCCTTTGATCATTGTCAGTGGGAACAACCACAATACTCTTGACGTAGGCTTTGAGATCGTATTCCTCCAAAACAACTAAGATTCTGGTCTTCCATATGACATAGTTGGAAGCTCCTTCCAACCTATCCTGATCTCTGAGCCCATGCGATGTCATCTCACCCAAACTGTCGAACTGACTCCTCTAGTCACTGCTCAGCTGCCCAACAAGTGAGAAATTCAAACTTTTTGGCAAAAAGTTCCCTGAGAAAAAAATTCCCCTTCTATTTGTCTTCGCTCTTTTCTGGCGGATTTATGCCCTGATAGAAACTATACCCTTCAAGCACTGCGTTGAAGCTCTGCGTCACTCCCTCTGCCTTTGCAAACTTATGAGTTGGAAATCGTACCTCTCTGTCGGCTTTCTCAGAGAGAGATTTCCTTGGAAGCTCTACTTCCTGACAAGGATTACGTAATCCCTTCAAGGGGATTCGAATTGCTACCAAGTGTAGCGTTTGGCCTCTCTGCTCAGTACTGGATCTGCTCTTCCTGTTTCAAAATCAATGCTCTAATACCATGTGAAAATTCCTAATCCTCAAGGAACCCCTACTACAACAAATCTGAATCTACTTCACCTACTTGATTTTAATATACATTATCAAGTTATTCTCTGAATACTGAAGCAAATTACTTCTGTAGCCTACACTACTTTAAATTCGATTACATGAAACATAAAACTGAGCAAAGAACAAGATACATAGGGCACAGTTATTTTTATACAAAATAGTCCCCGGAAAAATCCAATACGGGAAAACCGTTGCAATAGTTCTGAGGGTTTTCTATTTTTAAGCAGTAATTCTGAATACAAATGCTGGATGCCCTCCCGACAATCCAGTGACAGAGAAAATACAATGACATAAAATCTGAGTGAGTTTTACCTCACTTCACCTGGCAGATTCCAGCTGATCTGGCTACAGGCTAACCCTGGCTACTTCTGCGCTAGCCCTACATAGGCCCTGCATAAGCCTTTCAAGCTCCACATCAGCCCTGTGCTGGCTCTTATGCCCACTGCGTCAGCTTTCTCGGCTGTTTCGGCAGTTTCTTGGCAGTTCTGTCTTTCTGCATGGAGGGTAGCTTCCACTTCTCTGCTGGCACTTCTAGCTTTGCGTTAGGCTTGCGTGGGCCTAGATTGGCCTAGTGTCAGTCCTGTCAGCTGCTGCGCTGCCTCCAATAGCTTCTCTCCGCCTCCCTATTCATTCTCTCGAACTATCCCTGCCCCTTTGCTGCAACTAATCACCTAGTTTGAATTTCTCAGCTTCCTAGCCTCAGAAATCGAACTCTAGATCAATCTGTTCTCTGTGTGGGTTTCTAAATGAATCCCAAGCTTCCTTATACTTTTCTCTTTGAGACTTCAATGACTGAGATTAAGTCTCTAATCAACGACTAATATTAAAACATGACTTGATCTGCCTTCTAGATAATTCTCACCCATATTTTTGGGATCTTTAGAACTCACGTGCCTTAGCCTCTCCACAAATTTTCATGGCTAGAGCACATCTCATGCTACCAAAAACTAATAGGGATATGGGACCCACAATGGGAAGGTGAGGCAACAATTATAAATAGAAGATGCAGTGCAACGTTTGGGACATTTTGCTAATTTGTCATTTAAACGAAGGTTACTCGGGAGCAGTGGCAAAAGCAAGGAGCGGGAGCAGGGTGCAACATTTTCAAATGCTCCCAGTTTGGGAGTGAATCGGAAGCGAATTTTTATATAATATATATTTTTATATATTTTGATGCATATATGTCAACAAAAGCATGTATGTTGATTTTTGTAGCATCAGATGTGTTCTAGTGACGAAACTGTGGAGAGGCTAAAATAAATGTATTCTCCAAAACCCAGAAATCGTTTGGGAAAATTGCACTTAGAGATGGTTTAATTAAAATAATTAATCATTTTTAATGTATTTTGTTGATGGTGTTGGACCTGCCAACATGTCACGGGATCTCCCTGGTAAGAAGTCCCAACTAGACCTCAGACCGTTTGGAGTAGGAGTCCTAGCAGTGGGTAGTACGGTATCACCTTGACTGCGATTGCACGTAGTGCTAAGCAATATGTCCTTGTTGGAAGCAAGGGTGTGACCTTGCAGCAAGTCAAGGGAAACACATGGAAATGCTCTAAAACATGGGAGGGGAGAGGAGTGCGCCTCTTAGAAGCCTGTAATAGTACGCAACTTGAAAGAGAACACACGAGCTCAAAGACATCACAAGATGGAAAGCAAAATAGTCGACAATCCAAAGTGATGAGTTAAACCAACAACACGCTTCAATAAGATTCATACAAACACATACGGAATAGTCCATACATACATGCGTAAGTTACAACTACATACATTGTTAGAGTAACCAGAATAGTCGAACTACAATAACAATACATGCATGAAACATGCTAAAACTGTTATGTTAAGAGAGTGAAAGATCCAATCATACATATGACCATGACAACCACTAGCCGTAGTAGTGGAACGTTACAGTGGCTGCTGCCTACTTCTCCAAAGAGATGTACTCGCTTTGCACTGTGGAGAAGCCAAGGCTTGTTACAATGCACTCCAAGCTTTCTCTAAGTTATACCTATCAAAAGATTGGTTCCCAAAATCCTATACAATGAGTTATGAGGTTCTATATATAGCAAAGTGTGGGGTGACCCTTGACATTCCCCTTTGTGACTCTTGAGCTACCCTCATGACTCTTCAACTTACACATGATTGTTTACATTCTACTATTGACACTTGGTCTTTCACTTTACAACATGTTTACAATACAATCTGGACATGTACCCATGTGAGACAAAAATGGGCTTGAGTAAGCCAGACAAGACATCACTGAGACTCAAACAATTGTGGAAAGACTAACTCGTTGACATCTTTTTAGTGATCATTGGTGGCGAACTGATGCTTGGTAGTCTGCTATGGTGTCCACGTACTCTGTGGTGACATCCTTCTAAAAGCGAATTCTTGTCTTTGTAGCATCCGGGTACACTGATCTGGTGTCATGTCCCTTCTCAAACACATTTGTAACAGGGTGCTGCTACACAATTTTGCACAATTTTGGTTAAGGAAGAGAACCCATCATTTTTGACTTAGGGACTTAGGAGGCAATTCGACTTTATTTGGTTGCCAGTGGAATGTGGGGGCCACCCTCATGGGAGTTCGAATTGACCCATTCGAATAGCTTGGAGGGAAAGTCGAATAGGTGGATGGAGGGGCTCACGTGAGGCTAGGGAGCCCCGAGGAGTTATAAGGAGGGAGCAACTCTCATTTTGGATTCATCCTTACACCTTGCAATTAAAATTACTTGACTGTTCGTTCTGCTATTTAGCTGAGTCAACCTGCTGTTTAGCCACGAATCTCTCAAGCGGGAGATTCAACCTCTACTTCGGGGGACCATCCGTGCCACACTAGAGAGGCAGTTCCATAAGTATTTTAGGAGTTTCAGGAGTGTGTTACAACACTACCATTCAGCCACAACAGGGAGTGCGCATTTCTGGCTATCTGGAGAATACGCATGGGGAGTTTGGAGCTATCAATGATCAGACATTTGCTAGGAGAGTTATAGGATTGGGAGAGCAACAAAGGGCCAACCTTTCTTGTGAGTTTTGGAGCCAGCAGAGCCAACATCCCAGTAGTTCGATTTACAATTACCCAGGGCTTGCGTAAAGAGCCATCACTAGCCTCACGTGGGAGTTGAAGGAAAGAATTGTAGAGCTGGAGCTGGCTGGGAGAAGTAGGATATCACTTGGAGGACCATTTGAGAAGGATTGTTAGAGTTGGGAGAACAAAGATTGACAAGATCAATCACGGCAACGAAATTCGAAATTGGAGGAGGGCCAAGCTGTGAAAGGTCAATTTTTGAAGGTTGGAACCAAGCGAAACCATTTCTGGGTTTTTTTGGGTTTTGGGCAAGGATCACACCTAATTTTATAGAATTTTTTGGGCAGATCTAAGGGGTCAAACAAAGGTCCCAACGCAGCAAACAGCTAGAGGAGCTAAGGGGAATTTGGGCCAAAATTATGAAGTCAACATTTGGCCAATTCCTTCATGGGTTTTTCTGGGCTTAGGCTAAGGAGCAAGGAGCGGAAATCTCATAATTTTTTGAGCACGGGAAGCAGTGATTCTAGCCCTTCGAAGTGAGCAGATAGAGCATTTTTCTGGGGCAGCAAAGTTCAGTTTGGTGTAGCAGTGGTAGAAGCTGTTAGTTCAGCATTTTCTCACTTGGGTTTTGTCATGCTTGTCGATTGAGACAGGCCTAGGTGCACCATTCTATTTTACTATTGTATTTTTCTCCTGAAGAAGTAATAAAATGGCATAACAATTATCTATTTCCAGTGTTTCCATGCGTGCTTAATATATATTTCGTTTTTCTGATTGCTGGATTGTTTGCATGGTTTGTATATCACTTACATTCCTATTTAGGAACATTACAGTGGTATCGGGGTCATAATCTTGGCTCAGCTTGTGGGAAAGATTAGAATCAAACAACATGGAGGTCACCTGGAATGAGGTGGTGAGGATACAACAAATGATGATTGATGTGGGGAAGTAGTTGATTCATTCCTTAGTTGGAAATCTGGACATGATTGCAACTGATGTGGAGTTATTGAGGGAAAATTGGAGGGCATATCGTTCATTGGGTCATGGCATTCAGGTGTCCCTCTCTTTTTGGGAATTCTGTGAACTAAGGGGTATGCACAAACAAATGAGATTCAGTGGGATTTTGTAGGGATGATGAGAAGTATTAAGGAAAAAGATGAAAGAGTAGTTGAAGGGGCCATGGTTGGCAAAGAGATAGTTGAGCATACACCCATTGATGAGGCGTCATCCATTGATGGGGTATTTGGGGTTGTGACCGAGTTCTCAGGTGATAACAATGCACCACAGGTTGGTGAGGCACCGGAAGACATCTCCATTGTTGTTGAGGAGCCGATAGTTACAGAGGCCTCCGGATCTATGATGGAGTTGCCAGACGGCAGTGGCCTACCACTGACTGGTGAGCATATCGTGCATATCGGGTTGTCTATGGAGGAGTAGTCGAAGGCTTATGTCGAGGCCATGATGAAGGAGGATGTGCAACCATCCTAGCCATTGATAAGGGGCAACATTGAGGTCACACGTTGGGTTTTCAGCACAGTACACTTCAGAGGCCCATTGGTGGGGTCTGTAGCGTTATCAACCCACCCTTATGCGTTTGATTAAGGGAGGCCGAGTTGTCTAGACGTACCCGAGGGGGTGGACAAGTTAGCAGGACTGAGCTGAGCATGATACCACATCAACTTGGAGGGCTTGTTCCTTCCACAGAGGATTACACTTTCGATCTCTCCTTTGGGATTGGATGGTGATAGGTACCGAGTTGGTACTCGATGGAGTAGGTTAGGCAGTTGGATACTTCCATGGCAACATGTCAGCAGAGGCCATGGATTACCAGAGGGACTCGAGGGCCAGACTATTTTTGGGATCCAGGTGGGATTTTCCATCACATCATAGAGCTGGTAGGTGATGGTAGTAGCTATAGGATGGATTTGACGCTTGAGCGCACCCACATTTTTAGATCTCCATCAGAGCCCTAGTTAGCACTAGTGACAGGATGGTTTGACAAGCGAGCAAACAGATTTCATGAGTTGTCTTGGCATAGTGATGGTGTGTGGAGTCACATGATGACTACCTTACTCTAGTAGGAGTTGGTAGGAGGAGGTGGCATTAACAGACTATCAAATAGGGCATTGTATGGAGAGAGTGCTCTCTTACTAGCATATAGGACGCAGGGACTATTGAGGATATGCGTAGTAGCGTCATTTCCGTTAGCATGTGGGGAGTCGGGCTGCTCAGGTCTTTCAGAGCAGATGGGGGGATGTATCCCACATCATGGAGGGTGTACTAGCAGAGAGGTGGATATTTTGGCCCATGCAGGATGTTGTATGTTACAGGGTGGTACGACAGTGCGTAGTGGTACACTGGACTACACAGTTATGTCATAACGTCCAGTGTTATGTAGAGGGATGCAGTTTGATGCATACATAACCAACGTTAGGACATAAAATCAGGTGGTGTGCGCGGCTATGGAGCGAGGAGCACAGAGATGCAAGGTGGTGTGTCATAGTTAGTTGGATTGCGCTGTGGAGTGGGAGTGCCTCACATCGCATTGAGTACATGCGGGGAGTGACAGGTACAGTGACACATGCAGGACCCAGGCCACTACAGGATGGCATAGCCGTAGCCGAGGGTATGCAGTGGTGTACAGGGGTAGGCCGCGACGTACAGTGGCATGTCCCAGAGTACTGGGACGATCGCTGGTATGCAGGGGTGTATAGTGCTGCACAATGAGGTCTTGGAGTGTTGCCTCCAGGGAAACCCTTGGACAAAAACACTGGGAATACCTTTGGGCGAAGTTCACCCAGGATCGACGGGGACATAGATGAGCGATACTTGATGGTATCCACAGAGACTCACACGCTTGACCCTCTTTTACAAACTTCATGGGCACAAGTCGATTTTGCTGTCGAATTTCTGCACTTTGGGAATGAGCCACGGGGGGACGAGGAGCTCACCCGAGATGGTTGGGTGAGACTCAGCGCACTAGGGGGGACTTTTGAGAAGTGGCGTTGGGTTGGTGCATTAGTTGACAACCACAGGTTGGGGGATGAGGTGATCATCTGCAGGGGTGTTATATCGTTCATCATCGATCCTACATATAGGGATCTAGTCCCGAGGGATACATGTGTCACTCTTTTCTTAGGGTATGTCAAGACTGAGCATGAGCAGAGGATAGTAGTTACGACTGAGGTATTTGCCCAGTGTATGTCCGGGCTCCAGACCTTATATTGGCACATTATCGAGAGGGTGGATGGTAGACCAAGGGGAGATGGTTGGCAGGGATAGGAGGGATCCACATACCTTGAGTTGATTATGAGTATTGGATGCCCATCTTTTGGTTGCATTCAGTAGATAGCTCTTTGGCACCCGTGGCTTCCAGTGATCATCGGTACTACACAGTGGCAGGCACAGGGCAGATTAGCATGCATCAGATTAGCCCATGACATATGGAGCCTATATAGTGATCACATGTAGGGACTAGAGATGAGGGCCAGAGGGATTCCATTGGTTGACAGGGCTATGCCACAATAAGTCTGGCTGTGGGATGCAGGGATTCAGTTGATCGATAGATCACTCGTGATGAGCGGAGTCATGGCAGAGAGTGATATAGTTCGCTCTTGGGATGACACACGAGGGTTCACAGAGGGTTTCATCATATGGGGAGACAAACATTCTCTGTTGATGCATAGGTTTGGAGTTAGATTTGGATGGGTAGGCCTGGGTGCCATGGAGATTCCTAGGCATGATGTGTCTCGCGTCTTTCAGTATTCCACCATTGAGTTCCAAGAGAGGAGGATACTGACTGCGCACAATGGGGAGTATGACATAGTCAGTGTAGTGTAGCGTCAGCATGGTGGAACCACTCTGGGACTAATAGGGAACTCTAGCATCACAACTCTTCACAGCTCAATAACCTTTAGGGATGCGTCGACTACTGTGGGGGGAGATCATACAGATCTTCCATTGGGCTTTAGCGAGTCACTAATGGAGCAGGGGACTTCTGGTACTTTCACCGAGCAGGATAGTGAGTGGAGAGAGGGGAGCTTCAAGTTGGACAAGATTGCTTGGGATCCTGGTATTGAAGGATTCTTCCATATCAGGACAGTGCAAATGTCAGGCACGATACAATGGCACATCTGGGACCCTGGCACATTTTGCAGTGACAGTGGGGAGAAATAGTTAGAGAGGTTTCTTTCTCAGGCATTGCTTGAGCACAAACGACTCTTTTGGTGCATTGGAGGAGCTTAACAAATGAGGGTGCCACCTGGGAGGGTGAGCACATTTTGGAGCACCAGTGTTGAGGTTGCTTGAGGGCAAGCAATATTTTGGAGGGGAGGACTGTTATGTCCCATCTCAAACACATTTCTAACATGGTGATGCTACACAATTTTGCACAATTTTGGCTAAGAAAGAGAACCCATCGTTTTCGACTTAGGGAATTAGGAGGAAATTTGACTTTATTTGGTTGCTAGTGGAATGTGGGGGCCACCCACATGGGAGATCGAGTTGACCCATTCGAATAGCTTGCAGGGAAAGTTAAATAGGTCGATGGAGGGGCCCACATGAGGCTAGGGAGGCCCAAGGAGTTATAAGGAGGGAGCAACTCTCATTTTGGATTCATCCTTACACCTTGCAATCAAAATTGCTTCACTGTTCGCTCTGCTGTTTAGCTGAGTCAACCGGCGATTTAACCACGAATCTCTCAAGCGGGAGATTCAACCTCTACTTCAGGGTACCATCCGTGCCCGCCCTAGAGACGCAGTTCCATAAGTATTTCAAGAGTTTCGGGAGTGTGTTACAACACTACCATTCAACGACAACAGGGAGTGCGTATTTTTAGCGCTCTGGAGAATACACAAGGGGATTTTGGAGCTATTAGTGATTAAGCATTTGCCGGGAGAGTTAGAGGATTGGGAGAGCAACAAAGGGTCAACCTTTATTTTCAGTTTTGGAGCCAGCAGAGCCAACATCCCAACAGTTCGATTTAAAGTTACCCAGGGCTTGCGTAGAGAGCCATCACTAGGCTCACGTGGGAGTTGGAGGAAGGAAATGTAGAGCTGGAGCTGGCCGGGAGAAGTAGGAGATCACTTGGAGAGCCATTTGAGGAGGATTGCTAGAGTTGGGAGAACAGAGATTAACAAGATCAATCACAGCAACAAAATTTGAAATTGGACAAGGGCGAAGCTATGAAAGGTCAATTTTTGAAGGTTGGAACCAAGGGAAACCCTTTTTGGTTTTTTCTGGGTTTTGGGCAAGGATCACACTCCTAATTTTATAGAATTTTCCGAGCAGATCTAAGGGGTCAAACAAGGGTCCCAACTCAGCTAGTAGCTTGAGGAGCTATGGGGAATTTGGGCCAAAATTCCGAGGTCAACATTTGGCCAATTCCTTCGTGGGTTTTCCTGGGTTTAGGTCAAGGAGCAAGTGCGAAAATTCTATCACTGCAGCAACTGATTTATTTTACCTACTTATTTTCCAATAAGTTGTAGAAATTTCTGTTTTCCCACCCCGGTTTTCAGTTTCTCCTTATTTCTCCCATATAGTTAAATGCCCTTTCCCATAACCATACATTTAACAAGTTGAAAAAAATAAATTTGCTGAAAACACAAATTCTGGAAATTTTACAGAATGCTAGAAATTGCAGAAATAAAAATCAACAGTAATAAACAGCCATTAAAACACATTTAAACACTGAGATTTTTGGTCAATGTGATCTTGGGAAAACCCCCTACAACTCTTGGGGGAAACCAGTTTCAGAGCTCTTCTTTATTTCTGAAAATGGCCTTTTACAGTGAGAAATTTTTAGCAAAAAATCAGCAAGCAAATTTACAACTTATCTCTTTTCCCATGCTTCACAGCAAATTGGAAATTACAGCAAACAGGACAGTAATAAATGCTGTACGGTCTCCTCGATTTTCGTGCCCACTTTCAGCATTAAATGCTGCTGTATGGCCCTCGTTTTGCGTGCAGAAAAACCAGCAAACTGGTCCTTGATTTTTGTGCAAACCTCTCCTCGAAAATCGTGCCAAAATCTGCCTTTCACTGTGTGCTGAATCAGCTGTACAAATCTGCTCAACTGCTGCCTTGGAATGTGTGTCAAGCTGCTGTCTCCTTCTCCTCCCTGCTCAGAAATCTCTCTTGCTCTCTTGCTCTCCTTCTCCCAATCTGCTCATGAAAGAATTGAATCGAATGTGATCTTTTCCTCCTTTTCCTCCTTTAATATAACTCCAAATGACTTTTGGGTGACCCAAGTGACTTTTGGGTGATCTCTAAATCCAATGGCTGAAATAGATTTAGATCAATGGCTGAGATTAAATGCTCATTTAAATCTCACTTTTTATTTTTTAATTCACCCCACTTTAATAAAGACCCACTTAGTCATTTATTTCCAAAGTCACTTTTCCTTTCTAATTTTTCATTGACTTTATAAAAAATCACTTTAAAATTAGACCTAGTAACTTTATCACTTAAAGTCATTTTTAAATTAGATTTAACTTTATAAAATTATAAAGTCACTTTAGGAGAAAAATTAAATTCTTTTGGACACTTTTCCCTAGGCCAAAGATCAAAGCCTAAGGGAACCACTTGTCCTCCGGTACCAAATTTCAACACTCCCTCTTACCGAGGAAGGTGTTCCTGACCACACCCATCTTGTCTCTGAAGTAGACATGCTTGCCCCGTGGTAAGGCTTTGGTAAGGATATCTGCAACCTGTTCATCAGTGGAAATATACTCAAGCTTCACAACTCCCTTTTGAATATAGTCTCTGATGAAATGATATCTGATCCCGATATGCTTTGACCTGTCATGAAATACTGGATTCTCCGTGAGTTTAATGCAACTCTGATTATCACAGTAAATCACTGAAGGTCTCAACGGCTGACCAAATAAGCCAAACAACATCTTGCGAAGCCAGATAGCCTCACAACTAGCTAGACTGGCTACCATATACTCTGCTTCCGCTGAACTCAGTGCTACTGGCTGCTGCTTCCGGCTGAACCATGACACTACTGCTGAACCCAACCCAAAACAACACCCTGAAGTGCTCTTCTTATCAGAAGCACAACCTGCCCAATCAGAATCAGTGTATCCTCCCAATCTCACTCCATCTCCCTGCCTGTAGTTCAGACCATAATCCACTGTCCCCTGCAAGTATCGCAAAATGTGTTTTGCAGCCACTCAGTGAACCTTCCTAGGCTCACACATAAACTGACTCATCGTGTTGACTGCAAAACAGATATCTGGTCTAGTGTTGACCAAATACATCAAGGAACCAATCAGCTGCCTGTACAATGTGGGATCCACCAACTCGGAATCCGAAGCATGAAGCTTCTTCCAGTTGGTGATCATCGGTGTCGACATGGGTCTACAATCCTCCATGTCGAATCTGCTAAGGATGTCCACAATATACTTCCCCTGCCCCAGGAAGAAATGCCCCTCCTCTTGCCACACCTCCAAACCCAAAAAGTAATGCATCAAGCCGATGTCCTTCATCTCAAACTCCGTCGCAAGATCTCTCTTGCAGTGCTCTATGAGTCTCTCTGCACCTGTAATGATCAAGTCATCCACATACAACACCAGAATGAGAGGCTCCTCACCAACCACAATAAAGTAAAGGTTCGGATCTGCCTCACTCTTTGTGAAACCCATCCCCTGCAAATATGTATCTATCCTGGAGTACCAAGCTCTGGGAGCTTGCTTCAGGCCATAAAGGGCCTTCTTCAGTCTGCACACATGGGACTCCTTCCCATGCACCTCAAAGCCCTGTGGCTGCTCAATGTACACCTCCTCCTGTATGAAGCCATTGAGAAATGTGGTCTTCACATCCATCTGATGGATCTTCCAACCCATCTCTGCTGCTATCGATATAATGGAGCGGATCGAAGTATATCGAGCCACGGGAGCGAAGGTCTCCTCATAATCAACTCCCTCTACCTGGGAGAACCCTCTAGCCACAAACCTCGCTTTGAATTTCTCAATGCTGCCATTTGCAGCATGCTTTACCTTGTAAAGCCATCTGGAAGTAACCACGGATTTGCCCTCAGGCCTCGGCACCACCTCCCAAACATCATTCTTCATGATAGAAGAATACTCCTCCTGCATGGTCTCTTTCTAGACCTGCTGGCTAGCTGCCTCCTCATAGCTAGAATGCTCAGAGTCAAGGATGCTGGTAACCATCGCCATATAGCTACAAAACCTCTCAGGTGCTCTACTCTCTCTGACCGGCCTCTTCGGCTCAACAACAGATGTGGCATCTTTCAAGGTGTCCTGAAGCCACTTGGGCTTCCTCTTCCTTGAGCGCACTTCTCCCACCGGAGAATGAAACTCCTCATCATCATTAGGAGTCTGAAATCCTGACTGTCTGTCTGCTGTCCTCCTGCCTGCACCTGAACCTGTAGAAGCTGAGGCACCGTGTGAACTGTCCATCAATGGACTCCCTAGTGAACTGCTCTACATGCTGCCCGGAGCACCACCCCTCTGGCTCGGCGAGCCACTGCTCACTGACGGACCTGACATCCTCATAGATGTACCTCCGGATCCTCCTGATCCTTGCCCACTGGATCCCTGCGACTGACTCAACTGCTGCTGAGGGTCTGGCTGATCCAGATACTCTAACTCCCGTGACCTCCTAAAGGCCCTGTCCTCCTCGAACTTCACATCCCATCTGACAACAACTCTCCTCTGTGCAGGAATGTAAATCCGAAAGGCCTTTGAGGTCTCACTGTAGCCCACAAAGATACCCTTCTCTGCGGTTGGCTCTAGTTTGGTCCTCTTTTCCTTGGGTATATAGGAGTATGTAATGCATCCAAAGATATGAAGATGACCAATATCAGGCTTCTTCCCAGAGAAAGCCTCCTCCGGAGTCATGTGCCCCAAGGCACGATGCGGACTCCTGCTTTGCAAGTAAATAGCGGTGTTGCAGGCCTCTGCCCACAAGAACAATGGCAACCCCTGATCATGTAACATGGCTTTGGCAACCCCTATGATGGATCTGTTCTTCCTCTCCGCAACCCCGTTCTGCTGGGGGTTGTAAGGAACAGTGAACTCCCTCCTAATGCCTGCCTCCGCACAATAGTCAACAAACTCTCCAAGGGTGTACTCTCCTCCATTGTCCGACCTCAAGGACTTGATCTTTCGACCTGTCTGAGTCTCCACAAGAGCTCTGAACTCCTGAAACCGCTTGAAGACCTCACTCTTGGTCTTCAAAAAATAAATCCAGGTCCTCCTGGAGTGATCATCAATGAATAAAACATAGTACTCATATCCACTCAAGGAAACATGAGACATCCGACCGCTCACATCGGAATGAATCAAATCAAGTATCCCCGTCGCTCTGCTGTCACTGCTGGGAAAAGGGGATTTGGCAAATTTGCCCATCGCACAACCTCTGCAAGTATCAAAGTGATCAATACTGAAATCTGGCACACCTGTAGTGATCTCCCGCAATGTCCTCAAGGCTCCATGATACATATGTCCCATCCTGCGGTGCCAAATCTCACATAGCTCAGAACTGCTAGCTCTGCTGTCGGTACCACTGCTCAATGCCAAAAGGGGCTGGAATGCAAACTTGTACACCTTTGCATGGCGTACACCTATCACTCTAGCTGAATCAACTGGAGTGCCCCTGGGATACATCAACACCTGTCCTCCCCTGAACAGTACCTCATATCCTCTGTCCTCCAAAGCTAAGACGGATATGAGGTTCTTCCTCATCCCTGGCACATAAAGAACCTCTGACACCTTCAAGGGAGGTTTGGACTCCCTCTGAAATGTCACTGCCCCCACCCCGACTGCTCTAACAACTCTGTCATCACTGAGTACTACCTCAATATCAGTGCCACTCTCTGAAAGCTCTGAGAAGTACTGACGGACTCCTGTCATATGACGTGAAGCCCCACTGTCCACATACCAGATACCTGAAGATGCTCCGCTAATCGAGGGAAAAGCATGCTCCCTCTGAACCTGTGTGGCAGGTGATCCTGCACTAGAGGACTCACACGTAGTGAACGCAAACTCTCGGTCAAAACGACCAGCAAAGTCCTCAATCTCTGCTGAAGCTGCCACGTCCTGGTTCTTCCCCTTCTTCTTCTTCTTCTCCGGACACACAACTGCATAGTGTCCCATCTTTTGACAATTCCAACACTTCACCTTGGAATAGTCCTTCTGTGTGTTCCCCTGTTTACCTTTACCTTTGTCTTTGCCCCCACTACTGCTTGTGGAAGCCTGCTTCTTCCCTTTGCCTTTCTTGCCTCTTGCCACCAGTGCTACATCCTCATCCTGCTCAACTGGCTTGGCTGCCCCAAGCTGACCTTTCCTGATCTCTGTTTGAATTCAATCATCCCAAAACCTCTCCCATGTGGGAAGGGTCTCACGTGCACAAACCCCATCAGCAAAGTTCAACCATGAATGGGGGAGGCCATTCACTGCAATCCACACCAACTCAGTGGGTGGAATGGCCTCTCCAATCGCTGGCAACTCATCTCTCACATTAGTAATCTTTGTGAGATATCCAGCTGCACTATCATTACCCATCTTAATGTTCTTCAGCTTCTCCTTCAGGACCATCTTCCGGTTCTCATTGGTACTCTGGTAGAGATTGGACAATGCTGTCCACATCTCATGGGCATTGCTCTTTCCTCTCACATGAGGAATGCAATGGTCTTTGATTCCGTCTAGAATCAACCTCTTACCTTTGTTGTTCTTTTTATTATAAGCTGTCAACTGAGTAGCATCAGTAGGCACAACAACAGGGTTCTGTGTGGTATGCACCATGATATCCCAGACTTCTGCCTCCTCAAAGATACTCTGCATTCTCTCCTTCGAAACGCTGTAATTTATATGCCCATCCAGCCTATCCTCCACCCTCAATCCCAATGACATCCTGCTGTCCTAAAACTGAAAAATAGCACTGCTGTAGTAAAGATAAAACTGCTGTTTATGAAAAAATCAGCTTGCTGGAATTTTCTGAGTGAAAAATCAGCCACTGTAATTTTTCCTTTTGCTGTCCCAAACTGCCCTTCAGCACTCAACCTCTGATACCATGTAGAAATTTCTGTTTTTCCACCCCGGTTTTCAGTTTCTCGTTATTTCTCCCATATAGTTAAATGCCTTTTCCCATAACCATACATTTAACAAGCTGAAAAAAATAAATTTGCTGAAAACAAAAATTCTGAAAATTTTACAGAATGCTGGAAATTGCAGAAATAAAAATTAGCAGTAATAAACAACCATTAAAACACATTTAAACACTGAGATTTTTGGTCAATGTGACCCTAGAAAAACCCCCTACAACTCTTGGGGAAAACCAGTTTGAGAGCTCTTCTTTATTTCTGAAAATTGCCTTTTACAGTGAGAAATTTTCAGCAAAAAATCAACAAGCAAATTTACAACTTATCTCTTTTCCCATGCTTCACAGCAAACTGGAAATTACAGCAAACAGGACAGCAATAAATGCTGTACGGTCTCCTCGATTTTCGTGCCCACTTTCAGTATTAAATGCTGCTGTATGGCCCTTGTTTTGCATGCAGAAAAACCAGCAAACTGCTCCTCGATTTTTGTGCAAACCTCTTCTCGAAAATCATGCCAAAATCTGCCTTTCACTGTGTGCTGAATCAGTTGTACAGATATGCTCAACCGCTGCCTTGGAATGTGTGCCAAGCTGCTGTCTCCTTCTCCTCCCTGCTCAGAAATCTCTCTTGCTCTCTTGCTCTCCTTCTCCCAATCTGCTCATGAAAGAATTGAATCGAATGTGATCTTTTCCTCCTTTTCCTCCCTTAATATAACTCCAAATGACTTTTGGGTGACCCAAGTGACTTTTGGGTGATCTCTAAATCCAATGGCTGAAATAGATTTAGATCAATGGCTGAGATTAAATGCTCATTTAAATCTCACTTTTTATTTTTTAATTCACCCCACTTTAATAAAGACCCACTTAGTCATTTATTTGCAAAGTCACTTTTCCTTTCTAATTTTTCATTAACTTTATAAAAGTCACTTTAAAATTAGACTTAGTAACTTTATCACTTAAAGTCACTTCTAAATTAGATTTAACTTTATAAAATTATAAAGTCACTTTAGGAGAAAAATTAAATTCTTTTGGACACTTTTCCCTAGGCCAAAGATCAAAGCCTAAGGGAACCACCTGTCCTCCGGTACCAAATTTCAACATAAGTTATTTAGGAAAACTTTTCAGTAAATATTAAAATAAATTCTGCTGCAAATATTACACCATTATACAGAAACAAATAGATGCACAAGAATTAAACACATCAACACAGATATTTTTGGATAATTGTCCCCGAAAAAACCCAATGCAGGAAAACTGGTGCAGCAGAGGAGGATTCTATTATTAAACAACTTTTTTGAGTACTCTGGGTGCCAAACTGGCTCACCCCACTGAGATAAATTCTTCGGCACCTTTCTTAGCCTCAGTGTCAGACCAGCTATCCTCTGCGCAGCTCCCAGACCCTCTGCGCCAACACTTTGCCTCTTTGCGTCAGCAATGGACCTCTCTGCGTCACCCACACAGGCCCTCCAGTGACTGCGTAGTATTGTTGCCTCTGCGTCTCCCTGAGTGGATTTACTTCTGCCTTTCTGACCTCTGTGCTGATCCTCTGGCACTGTCCTCTTAGCTCCATTCTCGTGACCTCTTGCTGCAATCCAGACCTCTAGTTGGAATTTCTCAACAAACCCCGCTCCAGAAATCGAACTGACTAGTCTCCCTCAGTGTATTTGCAACTGACCCTCAAGCCTTCTCTTATACTTTTCCTGTTGATGAATCAACGATCGAGATTAAGTCCCTAATCAACGACTAAGATTAAAATAGACTTGATCTTCGTCTCTTAGAAGTTTCTCATCTTTATCTTTATTAATACCCATTAATATTTTTATTTTGCTACATTTAGACTTAGGATGTCATTAAAAATATTAATTATTTTAATAACTTTTCATCCGGATGGAATTTTCCAAAACGATTTCCAGGTCTTGGAGATCTCATGCTCTTTGGTCTCTCCACCAATTTTGATGGCTAGAGCACATCGATGCTACCCCAAATCAACACTCCCTCTTAGCGATGAATGCGCTCTAGTAATACTCCACAGTGAGCATCACTCCGATTATATGGCACCTGTATCTGTGTTGATGCTAGGCCTCCCCGCCCAACATCCTCTGCACTGCTGCATCATGTACTGTTGCCCATGGCTATATCATTGCCACTGCTACATCTGTACTGCATCTCCCTCTACATCCGTGCTGCTGCTGGTCTTTCTTCCCAACATTGCATTTGCACTGCAACTCCCTCTGCATCCTTGCTGTTGCTGGTCCTTCCCAACAATGCATCTGCACTACAACATCATACTCATTCCTGCTACTTTAACAGATTCTTTATCATCCCCATCTTCTCCTTGAAATAATCAAACTTTGTTCTTCCAAGGGCCTTGGTAAGGATGTCTGCCACCTGTTCTTCTGTAGGAGTGTAGCTCAACTATACAACTCCTCGTTTGACAGTCTCTGATAAAGTGACACCGAATATCAATGTGATTTGACTGATCGTGAAATATTGGATTCTCCGAGAGCTTGATGCAACTTTGATTATCACACATGATCTTGGTTGCCTCCATCTTTCTTCTGAATAGGTTCATAAGCAATTTTCTAAGCCATATGGCTTCGCACGAAGTTGTGCTTGCGACCATATATTTTGCTTCAGCTGAGCTTAGAGCTACGTATTTTTGTTTCCTATTGCACCAAGAGACCATTCCTGATCCAATGTTGAAACTGTACCCAGAGGTACTTTTTCGATCCACTGAACTTCCAGCCCAATCTGCATCAGTAAATCCACTCAATCTGATATCCTTAGTTGTCCAGTGTGCCCTCTTCGGTTCCACCATGAATGGACTGAGGGTGTTGACAACGTAACAAATGTGTAGCCTGGTATTGACCAGATACATCAGGGACCCTATGATCTGCCTGTATAAGGTGGGATCAACATCTTTGTCTTCTGATGCATCAATTTTCTTCCAGTTGGTGATCATTGGAGTAGCCATGGGTCTACAATCTTGCATCCTGAATCTCTTCATAATTTCTCTAGCATATCTCCCATGTCCCAAGTCCTTCATATCGAATTCTGTGGCTAGATTCTTCTTGCAGTCCCCGATGAGCCTGGATGATCTTGTCAGGAAGAGATTATCCACATATAATACCAGGATTACAGGCTCATTCTCTACAACTAGATAGTAGATGTTTGGATTTGTGTCAGTCTTGACAAACCCTATCTTCTGCAAGTAGCCATCAATTTGACCATACCATGCTTTAGGTGCTTGTTTCAGCCCATACAAGGCTTTCTTCAATCTGCATACATGAGACTTCTTCTCATGTGTCTCAAAGCCTTCTGATTGTTCAATGTATACCTCCTCTTCTAGTATCCCGTTCAGGAATGCTGTTTTGACATCCATTTGATGAATCTCCCATCCCATTTGTGCTGCAAGAGATATCACGATTCTAATAGATGTATACCTGGCATTTCTCTAGATTTTCTGAAGGCCCTATCTTCCATGAACTTCATATCTCGTCGAACTACTGCCTTCCTGCTCCCTGGAAGATATATTCTATATGCCTTAGCATTCTCGCTATATCCCACTAGATATCCTTTCTCTGTAGTTTGATCCATCTTCTTCCTTTTCTTCTCTGGTATATGATAATATGCTAAACTCTCAAATATCCTGAAATGGCTGACTTCAGGAGTCTTTCCGGTGAAGACTTTCTCTAGAGTAAATGATAAAACACCAGGTAGCAGTGAAAAATGAAAACGCAGTAGCAAACCCGTAGTCTAGAAATTTAATTAAAATTTTGAATCTTTCCTGCTCTAGATTGCCTGATGGAAACCCTGAAAAATTTTCAAAAAACAAAAATTGTACCTGCAACTTGCAAAAACCGAACACCTAGAAGTAATATGTGCAACAAACAAAATTAATAATGAAACCTTGAAACCCTAGCTAAATAATTACAATATTCACAGTTTAAAGGTTCTAAATAGCCAGATTTGTCGGTAAGCCACAAAAATATTTTCTGAATTTTAGATCTACTATGAGATACTTCAGAAAACCTCTCATGCATTCAAAAGATAAATTCAAGTGATAAGCTCGGGATCAAAACTCGTTGGGCTCTTCAGAAAATGCAATCCGGGAGTTGGCTGGTTCAGCCGAGAACTTCCCTGAACGCCCGGTAATCTAAAAAAAAAGATTTCCTGCACAGCTTAAAATCAACCATTAACATAGAGGGAGAAAACAACTATGAAATTTAGATCACATGGAGATACTTGCCATTATATTCAGAAATTAAACTATCATTCAAACCCCAGAGATCAGACAAGATACCTGTGCCTAAATCAATCTTCATCAAGCTATTATCAATGGCTGAAAATAAAATTATGTATAAAAATAAAACATCTTACAACATTTCCAGAAGAGTAACACCAGCAAGATTTTCAACCCCAAAGTTTTTCTTTATTGCACAAAAAATGGCTACAAGAGAGCTTTTTTTAGCACAAGATTCACAGATCGAATGATCTGAAATGACCCCTGACACCCTATTTAAAGGAAAATTTCTCGATGGCTAGTTTGAGTGATCCATGTCAAAATGATCTCGACTGTTGATGAGGATCAAAATCCCTTTTAATCTCATCCGTCAAAATTTTTAAATGCATTTTAATATATTAAAAATTTAAATTTTGCATTTATTTTCTCAAAATTTTTGACTTATTATTATTTTATTTTATTTTTCAATTTTTTATTTATTTATTTTTTAATTTATTTTTAAATTTTAGTTTATTCTATTTTTTTTTATTATTATTTTTTTAATTTTATATTTTTAATATTTTTATATTATTATATTATTTATTATTTATTATTTATTATTTTATTTTACTGGACCCTCGAAATTAGCCTTTGGAAAAAACACCCAGGACCTAGGACTTAGGACTATTGAGGGGATGAAACATTTTCTAACCCTCATGACACTTTACATCATGACTTTTACAATTTTACATCTCAAGGGGGAAAACCCATTTGACATAGATCCTCATAGACCACCCAGTTCTACGACACAAATATAATCTAGCAGATCAAGCAATTTGTAATAACCTAACCAAATAGTTAAAATTATTTCCAAATTACTTTTACATAGACTCGAAGCACACTAGAATTCCCCTAAGATTCTAATGACAAAATTCATTCTGGCTTTGCGGTTAGGCTGAAGGAAAACTCTGCCGATCATGGATCAGTGAGACAAAAAACCTTCTGGAACGTAAATGATCACTAGAAAATTAGGTTTGCCTATGCAATTTACATACATGACTTAAATCTGCTAAGATTATTTACAATTTACACATGCAGACTGGGTTTAAAACATAACATGATTAGGCTGATGATGATTGTCGAATGGCACGGACATATCGATCAAGCGCTATCCCTTTTGTGAAAAAAGGTGGTGCACTGCTATGGGTAGTTGACACGTAGTGGTCAACATCTGGCTCTACTTGTGGACACATTGTTGCATTGTAAGAATGTGAGAATCCAGAATTTGCATCGACGCAATACACAACAAAATATAAGTAGCGTCCATCCAAAAATCATCATATAACAAAAAGCACATGAAAGATATAAGCTCTTCATTTATTAACTATCTAGTAACATGAAAAGTATATCTAATCCTAAAACAGAAATGAAAATGCTGAAAAAACAAGGAGTAGGGTTATAAATACAGAGGATGCCGCATGGCATCAGATGTATTCAATATAGTGTATATTGAGCATTTGCCTTCTTTCAGGCAAATCTGTTGGCTGCTTATCGGATGTGCCATGTCCAATGCTGCATATGGTAGGACTTTTTCCCATTCAAAAGTCAAGCCACTCACTGCCATCTGATGCATCAAATCTTCTTCTCGTTCTCTTTCTCTTGCGCTTTTTCTTCGTGACAGGCTGTATCACTGATGTCGTGGAACTTTCTACTTGAAAGCTCTCAGATGAAGTATGTAAGATATGCATGACATATCTTTCTTCATTCTGCATCTGCGTTGTCAAGGATGATGGATCAATCTCACAGGTGCCATGTTTTATAACTTGATCTTCTATGACTGGTGGATTAATCGTGTGAGCATCAACCTGATTATTAATTTCCCTTTTATCCAGGTCACCTTCATTTATCCACTTTTCAATGGAACAAAGGACCTCACAATAAGATGGAGCTTGTTGCAATAGATAAGGAGGCTCATGATCTATTGACGTTCCCTGGTTTCTTTCATCCTCTGACCATTGTTGAAATTTCTGAACTTGTATTTTAATGGCATCCATCTGACTAGAGTGTTCAACCTTCATAGCACAGATTTCCCTGGCATGGTCTTCTTCCATGGTCAATAACTTGTTTTGCATAGAATTAATTTCCCTATCATGATTAGCTTTCATGGTCATCATATTTTCCTCTAAGCCTGATAACTTGCTTGGCATAAAACTAATTTCTGTGTGATGATTAGTTTTCATGGCCTCAATTTCCTTAGCATGCTAATTTTGCATGTCGGTTATGTGATCAGAGTGTTTAATTTTCATGATCTCCATCTCCTTATTACATTTTTCTAGGTGAGTGCATAAAGTTCTCACATCATTGGCGTAATTAGTTTGATTGATCTCCATATTTTTTACCAGCCGCATTAGTTCTTCTATAATTTGCTTCTGATTTTCCTTTTCATTGATTTCACAATTTGTCCCTGCTTTTCCACTATCCTGGATTTGATCTGCAATGGTACAGGTGGATGGCACACTCTGATATGAAGAATTGTCTTGAAATCTTTCATCAACAGCTAGACCTTTCATAAGATTACTTTCATTCTGTTGCACAATTTTAGGGGCACAAGGCGAGATATCTTGATAACCATATCTATCTTTAAAAGCATTGACAATGTCTTGTAAAGAAGTGAAAGAATACTCAGGACAATTGTTAAACCAATTCAAAGCATCACCCTCTAAAGAAAGGACAAAAAGACGCATTTTGACATCGTCATGATTATACTGAGGGGGTCTACAATATATGATCATTATACGAGTAAACCTGCCTAGATGCTTTCTAACAGCGACTGAATCACCACTCGAGAACAAAGGTAATTTAGAAATGGCCACTTCTCATGGAAAACATCAGTAAAATGACATGGGTTAAACAAATAATCCATTATGAATAACGAGGGACCAAATGGATGATAGAGAGAGATCTTGGTTCAAGAAAATCAAGAGATGAAAGAAGTGGAGTTGCCACTTGAACAATGAATCTAATTCTAGGATCCAAAAAGCAACAAACAAGCAGATATGAGGGAGGCTTCTTGTTTGGGAAAAAATAAATGAAAAGAAATGGAGTCGCAACCCAAACAAGAAACAAACTGAAGAGTAGGTGCTGAAGGTATGAAAGATAAGGCGATTAAAAGATCCAAATGGTGCCAAAAAATGTTGACCCTCCCGGCTCAAATGAAAAGATTCCAGATTCCAGATGAGAGAGAAGAATGAAGATGAAATGTCTGTGAAATGCCAGGGATAGAAAAACTCTGTCCCCGGCAACGGCGCCAAAAAATGTTGGCATTGCCGGCTGAAATGAACAAATGAGAAATGAGAAGAATGAATGTGAAATGTCGTTGAAATGCCGAGAATAAAATATCCCCGACAACGACGCCAAAAAAGGTTGTTGCATAGATTGTCTGGGCAGCACGACAACGCTCAGACCAGGGGCTGTCACCCTGATCCCCGATCTCTCCGTTTAAGCCGTCTCCCGAGGCTAAGGGGGGTAAACCCTATAGGATAAAGGAAGACCAGCTGTGGACCAGTTGGGTTGGGAGACACAACAAGACAATTTAGCACTTGATTGATTTTAGAAATTAATGTTCCAGTGCCTTATGGAGTTAATGATTAAATGGCTATTTATTAAATGTTGCAGAAATAAGAACCATGTAAAACAATCATTTATCATCAAATATCCCAAGCAATACAAGCTATTCAATAAACCCTTAATGCTTTAAAAATGATCCAGCAATTAAAGTTCAAGAAAAATCAAATGCTTTAAATGATCATAAATTTTAAATGCTAACCAGTTACCACTTTCATATAGCTAACTTTAAATAAACATTTAAGTGCTTTTAACTATAGAGAAGTGGAACATAGATACAAAAGAAAAGGAAGAAGACATTAAAATGAATTGTCAATTTTTAATCAGTCTTTCTCAAATTTTTTTAAATTTTTTTATATCAAAATAAACCAAAATATTTAAATTTAAACTAAATGAAAAATGAAACTTAAAATTAAATATTATAAAATAAAATCTAAATCTAAAACTAAGATCTAACTTCTATTCTATATACGCAATATAAAATCTAAATTCTAAATAAAACTTAAATCTAAGACATGGAAAAAGCAACCTTTCTTTATGATTTTATTATTTCCTTTTTTTATTATTTTATTTTTATGAGATTTTTTAATTTATCAAGATAAAACTAAACTTTAAAAAATTCTAAATGTCTAAAGCCCGAGAAATATCAAAAAATATCAAACACGTCTCATAATAATAATACGCTAACCTAAAAATCAAAAGCGTTAGCTTGAAATCAAAACATATAATAAAAATATCGGAGTTGTGTTGTGTGTGCGTGCAGGTGAAGCGACAGAGAGAAAACCTCGACGACCAAGGGGTGAACGACTATGGAAAGGATGCGGCTGGAGTAGCGATGGAAGCTGTGGATGATAGACTCGAAGGCGACGATGGGAAGAGCTGGGTACGCAGCTTGCAGGATGGGCCGACAGATAGCTGAAGAAATGGTGAGGAAATTGGAAGGTTGCGTGGTATTCTGGTGAACGCGGAGCAATAAAAAATTTGCAGTGTGCAGGTTGACGTGGAGGAGGCAGCACGATGAGGGAGTGTGACTGCATCGGATGGCAAAAACGCAAGAGTCATGGCTTTTATGTTTTTTGTTTGCAGAGGTGATGAGTGAGGAAACGTGGACAGCGTGTGAGGGTTTGAGCGAGAAGGAAACACAGGTGGCGAGGGATATGCGTGGAGGGTTTTTTGAAAATCTTTGCCAGTGAAAATGGTAACAATGTGGTTTTTTATTTTTATTTTTGCAGGTTTTGGAGTGGAGGCAGCGTGAATAGGAAAAACTGAGACAACGATGGCAGGTGGCGGCAGGTTGATGCAGCCGCGCATGAAGAAATTCTCCAGAAAACCTGTGAACCCTTGTAAAAATTTCAAAATTTTTCTGCAGCAATAAAACGCCAGGCAGAGCTGAAAAATGAAAACGCAGTAGAAAACCCGTAGTCCAAAAATTTAATTAAAATTTTGAATCTTTCCTGCTCCAGATTACCTGATGGAAACCCTGAAAAATTTTCAAAAAAATCTGTACCTGCAACCTGCAAAAACCAAACACCCAAAAGTAAAATGTGCAAGAAACAAAATTAATAAAGAAACTTTAAAACCCTAGCTAAATAATTACAATATTCACAGTTTAAAGGCTCTAAATAGCCAGATTTGTCGGTAATCCACAGAAATATTTTTAGAATTTTAGATCCATTATGAGATACTTTAGAAAACCTCTCATGCATTCAAAAGATAAATTCAAATGATAAGCCCGGAATCTAAATGCTATGAAACCAGCTCAAGAAAAGATAGAAAAGATAGATCAGCGCCTTAGAATTCAGCCTCTTCGAGGGGGAAACCTCCTTTACATTACATAAATGAACAATTCTTGGATGATACAAATGAAAAGACCTCCTTTCTATATATAGGAGTCTAAGGGGTCATAATATAATCAGAGCCGACATAACAATAACAATGTAAGGGCACAATAATAACAATAGTGGGCTTCTATGGGGCACAATAGTAACAATATGGGCATTACATGGGTACAATGATATAATAAGTGGGTTGTACTAATAACAATAAGGGGTTACACTAGTAGTATAGGGGCCTAACATGTCCCTCTCCTTCAAAAAGCGTTGTCCTCAACGCTTGAGTAGTTCTTGATGCTTCTGTATAAAATTCTTGTCCTCCCATGTGGAATCTTTAGCGGGTAAGTTCTTCCACTTGATGAGATACTCTGAAATTGGTCGATTTCGTAGCTGTCGGGTTCTTGTTTCTGTGACTGCTCCAGGTTCCAATATGATTTTTCCTTCCTCTTCAATTTCTAGTAATATTGTTTGAATTGGGATCTTTTGCAACTTTTGAATAAGTGACCATACTTCTTCGTCCTTCTTCCATTCATTCCTTGCTTCATTTATCCAATCTGGTTGGGTAATAGAAACATCACAAAACAATGCTTCCACATCCTCATCCTTGAAGAGTCTTCCCATTCAGTAAGGTCGCCATTTTTTAAGTGCATGCAGTGTTGCCAACATTTTCTTCTCATAAATAGCTTGGTTGAGATGTAGTAGTAAAAATACCCAATCACCTACATCAAAACATTTTTCACTACGATGTTGATCTACCTGTTGTTTCGTTTGATTTTGCACCGAAATGGCGTTATCCTTTAAAAGTTGGAGAACTTGTTGTTGATGCTCGATGTGATCTTTCACTGCTTGAACCTTTTTCTCCTTGATATGTCCTTCTATCTTTAGAGTTTGAGGAGTGGTAATTTCTTCCAATCCTTTACAAGATATGGTCGGATTCATTTCGTGATGCTCGATGTGATCTTTCACTTCTTGAACATTTTTCTTCTTGATATGTCCTTTTATCTTGATAGTTTGAGGGGTGGTAATTCCGACCAATGAATTACAAGATATGGTTGGATTCATTTCTTCTTTCTCGATGTGATCTTTCACTTCTTGCACCTTTTTATTCTTGATATGTCCTTCTATCTTGAGAGTTTGAGGAGTGGTAATTCTTGCCAATGCTTTACAAGATATGGCCTGGTTCATTTCTTCTTTCTCTGGGGTTGGGTCCTGGTGTATATCCTCTTCTTTTTATGTTTCTTGATCCTTTTTTTCCTCCTCTTCATACTCTGTAAAATAATTTCTTCTCAATACACTTATGACCTTTAGTGCATTTGCTATCACAATTGTAACGAAGCCCTTTTTCTCTTTTTTCTTCCAATTGTTGTGGTGTAACCCTTGTAGGTTGTGGAAGGCTAGGAGAAAAAACACTTCCATCTTTATAGTTGTGAGGGGTAGACTTCCTTGTTGCCATAATTTTACTTTCCATTATGTAACAAATCCCTTTTACTATTTCCAATTGTTGTGGTGTTGCTCTAAAGAAGGTGTTGCTCTTTGTATCCTCATAATGTGCTGTCATTTCCTCCGTGAAAATTGACCACGTAACAAGTTGTTTACAAGAACAAAGCCCTTTATACCATAAAAATTGATCTGGTTCTAACTATGAAGATGCAATACATACCTTTTGTAACAGTGGTACACCATGTAGATCAAAATATTGCTCCATCTGAAGTATCCAATTTACCTGATCCTTGCCATCAAACTTCCTCATCCTGCTTTTTCTTGATTTTAGGAGCTCGATCTTGAAACGACTGTAACTCTATACTTTTGGATCTTTAAGTTTTGAAATTGTGACCCGCAGTAGCCCTCTGCGTCCTCTTTCCAATGCCACAAGTCTGACCCAAATTGGATTCTCCAAGGAAGAGTTATGCCAAATCTCCCACAGTGACCTGATTATAGACTAGTTCAGTAGAGCGAACTTGTACGACGTGCCACGTGTCACTGTTTTTACCTTTGGCTCTGAAAAACATATACAAGAAACTACAGTCCGTCCTCTTTCTGTACCTTCTTACGAATTTTCAATCCAATGCCCAGAGACAAAGTTATGACGATTTTCCCCAGGTCACCTGTTTGGAATGTAATTCAGGAGTCTGCAAAAAGACCAACTTCCTCAGCTCATATCTCCGTAAATATAGCGCAAAAAGATCTGAAATTCGGACCCGAGGTTCAACGAGATTTCTTCTCAAATGGGTTTTTTGCAACTTCTGAAACGTCGCAGAAAAAAAGTTATAGCGAAAATGCCACGATGACCTGTTTGGAGCAGCGAAACCCTAGAATCCAAAGCTTTGATACCAAATTTTATGAAACCAGCTCAAGAAAAGATAGAAAAGATAGATCAACGCCTTAAAATTTAGCCTCTTCGAGGGGGCAACCTCCTTTACATTACATAAATGAACAATTCTTGGATGATACAAATGAAAAGACCTCCTTTCTATATATAGGAGTCTAAGGGGTCATAACATAATCAGAGCCGACATAACAATAATAATGTAAGGGCACAATAATAACAATAGTGGGCTTCTATGGGGCACAATAGTAACAATATGGGCACTACATGGGTACAACGATATAATAAGTATGTTGTATTAATAACAATAAGGGGTTACACTAGTAGTATAGGGGCTTAACACAAAACTGGTTGGGCTCTTCAGAAAATGCAATCCGGGAGTTGGCTGGTTCAGCCGAGAACTTCCCCGAACACCTGGTAATCTAAAAAAAGGGATTTCCTGCACAACTTAAAATCAACCATTAACATAGAGGGAGAAAACAACAACGAAATTTAGATCAAATGGAGATATTTGCCATTATATTCAGAAATTAAACTATCATTCAAACCCCAGAGATCAGACAAGATCCCTGTGCCTAAATCAATCTTCATCAAGCTATTATCAATGGATGAAAATAAAATTATGCAGAAAAATAAAACATCTTATAGCATTTCCAGAAGAGTAACACCAACAAGATTTTCAACCCCAAAGTCTTTCTTTATTGCACAAAAAATGACTACAAAAGAGCTTTCTTTAGCACAAGACTCACAAATCGAATGATCTGAAATGACCCCTAACACCCTATTTAAAGGAAAATTTCCCAACGGCTAGTTTGAGTGATCCATGTCAAATTGATCTCGACTGTCGATGAGGATCAAAATCCCTTTTAATCTCATCTGTCGAAATTTTTAAATGCATTTTAATATATTAAAAATTTAAATTTTGCATTTATTTTCTCAAAAATTTTGATTTATTATTATTTTATTTTATTTTTCAAAATTAATTAATTTATTTTTTAATTTAATTATTATTATTTTTTAATTTTATATTTTTAATATATTTTTATTATTATTTATTATTTATATTTTATTTTTACTGGACCCACGAACTTAGCCTTTGGAAAAAACACCTAGGACCTAGGACTTAGGACTATTGAGGGGATAAAACATTTTCTAACCCTCAAGACACTTTACATCATGACTTTCACAATTTTACATCTCCAGGGGGAAAACCCATTTGACATAGACCCTTATAGACCACCCAGTTCTGTGACACAAATATAATCTAGCAGATCAAGCAATTTGTAATAACCTAACCAAATAGTTAGAATTATTTCCAAATTACTTTTACATAGACTCGAAGCACATTAGGATTCCCCTAAGATTCTAATGACAAAATTCATTCCGGCTTTGGGGTTAGGTTGAGGGAAAACTCTGCCGATCATGGATCGGTGAGACAAAAAACCTTCTGGAACGTAGATTATCACTAGAAAATTAGGTTTGCCGAGGCAATTTACATACATGATTCAGATTGGCTAAGATTATTTACAGTTTACACATGCACACTGGGTTTACAACATAACATGATCGGGCTTATGATGATTGTCAAATGGCATGAACATATCGATCAAGCACTATCCCTTTTGCGAAAAAAGGTGGTGCATTGCTATGGGTAGTTGACACGTAGTGGTCAACACACCCTATTACTAATGTGTTTGAGAAGGGACATGACAGTGTGCCATGATGAGAAAATGGATTGCAAAATAGTGGACAAGGGATTGGCGCCTTGTTCTCCAAGAAAGTCCCTGTGGTGTTCCCAAGTGGGCATGGGGGCACAAGGACATCCTCATGGGTCTCCATGTGGATCGCAAAGAGCTATAAACCATATGTAGATAATGACATAAGCCCTCCCTTCTACAGTGAGGTCCATCCTCTAAACCCTGGGACATCTGCGAAGTGTATGGTGCAAGTGTGGATTTGGCTGGTCATAGTGAAACAGGTGCATCACCGTCATCCAAAGGTGGAACACGCGCAATCAATGAACAGTGCTAGGGATCCATGGAGTAATCTCTACTATGGTGGAGACCCATGGATCTCAACATTCACCCTACAAGTGCCCATGTGGCCCTTTGGAGGGCTAGGACCCCATTTAGGAAAACCAAGCCCCAAATGGAGACCCACCTACAATCGTTCATAAGATCCAGTGAATCCCTTTTCCTTCCAATACAACAAATCATTAGAATAATCAAGTAAAAGAGTTTACAAGTCATGGAATCAATAGGTCACTTCATGGTGGCATTACCTTCCATAGTGGGCTTTGGCATGTGTCTTCAAGCTTAATAAGAGGGTTAACTAAGGACCCTATTAGGTGGTTTCAACCTTTAAAGCGGTCGACACATCCATGGTTGTCAATCAAATAGTAGGTGGCATGTGAAATAATGATGAGATGGAGCGGGGATCAAGGGAAAATCTCCAAGCCACATGTTAGGGCGCAGGGGTAGCTATGATAAGGGAAGCCCACACTTGGGTGTATGAGTGTAGGAGGGAGAAATCATGGTCCATAAGTTACCCTGACCTTTGTTTTTCCACCCTTTTTCATATGCCTCTTACCTTTTATTGATTTTTCTTCATAATTGCTTGGGGCTTCAGGGGATGAGAGCACATGATGTTGTGGTATATAGTAGTAGGTACCCCTTTTGGAGGTGGGGCATTTCATTGCCCACCAAGGGTTGGGACAATCATGAGTTCTTTAATGTGGAGGGGGCTCATCTAGGGCCCATAGGACCCAAGGTGATGGCTATAGATAAGGGGTAGAGCTTACGTTTTGCTTTTACCCACGTGCTAAATTGGTATGTCCCTACCATCTTTTGGATTTGGTTGTATATTTCCTGTTGAGAGTGGTCAAATTATGCTTTTTTTTTCTTTCGCTGCATCAACCTCCGAGGCATTGTTCCAGGCCCGACCCAAAGTGTGGACAAGGGGAGGGGGAGGCTAACTCCATGGGAGGATGTTAATGGAGTTCTTTGTCTTTGTGATTGTCGATTATCATGCTCAAAGTCACCCTTTGATGTTTTAGATCTGTATTGGGCTTCCTCCTCTTCCCTTACGTATTTTGCTCTTTGTTGTGTTGTCACACTTACAAATGTTTTGATTCCTACTTGTTTACCTCAATCCCATGGCATTTTCCCACAAAGGTGCTTTCTGGCACGGGTGTATGAATCTGTGTAAGAGTTTTTGCAATGGAGGTTGTTGTCGCACAAATTGTCACGACAACGCTCAGACTGGGGGCTGTCACCCTGATCCCCGATCTCTCCGTTTAAGCCTGTCTCCCGTGGCTAAGGGGGGTAGACCCTGTAGGAAAATGGATGACCAACTGTGAACCATTTGGGTTGGGAGACACAAAGGGAAACCAACGCTGAATTGATTTTATTAATTTAATGGACCAGTGCCTTATGGAGTTAATGACTAAATGATTATTTATCAAATGCTTGCAGAAATATGAGCTCATTAACAATCATTTACCATCAAATAACCCAAGCGATGTAAGATATTCAACAAACGCACAACGCCTTAATAATGATCCAGCAATTAAACTTCAAGAAAAATTAAATGCTTTAAATGATCATAAAATTTAAATGCTGATCAGTTACCACTCTCACATAGCTAACTTCAAAATGAACATTAAGTGCACTTAGCTATAGGAAAATACCACAAACGATGAATTTTCAATTTTTTTTTTTTTTTTAAGCTTTTTCAAAATATTTTATTATTATTATTTTTTTTTAATTTTCTAAATATAAAACAAACTAAAATCTTAATAAAAATAAAACTTAAAACTATTCTAAATTAAACTAAACTAAATAAAACTTAAAATTATTAAAATCTATTCCTAAAATCAAATAAATCTAAACAAAATATGATTTTTTGATTTTGATTTTTGATTTATTTTTAAAAGTTTTATAAACTTTTTTTTTTTAATGAATTTTAATTTTTAAACTCACAACAAAGCCTAAAAATGAAAAATAAAATCTAATTTAAATCTAATCTAAAACCTAAAAAAAAAATCAAATCTAAATTAAAGCTCAAAGCCTAAAGAATTTTTATGAAATTTGTTTTTCTTTTTTATTGATTTTTTAAAATTTTCAATTCAAAACTAAATTTTAAATCAAATCTAAAGTCCCTAAAGGACAAAGAAATTTTTATGCTAAACTAAAGTTAAACCCAAAAAACTAAAAGGAAAAATGAAATACATAAAAATTAGACACTACCCATACTATGATGTATCTAAACTAAAACTAAAACAAATCAAATTTAAGATCTGAAGTCTAAACTCCTGAAACGCTGAACCAAAAAAAAAAAATGACGACTTCCTCTTACGCAAATGGGAAGAGATTTACGCATAAGCCATTCAACCTTTCCACGCACCTGGTCCGTGTGTTGGAAGATTTTTATATCTGTTTTAACTGTTTCTGTGCATGAATCGATAGCAGGTGTGACGGCGGAGCTCGATCCACGCAGCACGCAGGCTCTGTTAGCAAGATTTCGAGCAGAGCTTAATGCATCAATAACTGGTTTTATATTTTTTAATTGCAGATGTGAGAAACGATTGTGGAGTGAGGGGCAGGCAGCGTGGAAACTATGCGTGGGAGAGTTTTGATGGATAGGAGGAGCAGGTTTTCAGCGTGGAGGCAATAAAAACATGGAGCAGAGGGAGGAAATTTGCAGGTGAATGCTGATGGAGAGAGCTGCGTTTTTTTATTTTTATGCAGATTTCTGGCAGCTGAGGATAGCTGGGGGATTTGAAAAATGATTTTGCAGTCCTTGGAAAAATATTCCAAACCCTAGAAGCTGATATCAATGAAACCGATGTAAAATTTTTTCCGCACTTGAAAAACAATTGAAATTGAAACCCTTGGACAGCGAAACAACGCAGATAAACCTTGGAAATATTCAGAAACCCTGCAACCTGGAATGAAAAATCACCCAAAAATGATATGTGCATAAAACAAAACTGAAAACCCTAAACCCAGCAAAAAATTTACAGTATTTACAAACTGAAAGCTCTTAAGCAGCCAGATTTATCAATAATCACAGTAATATTATCAGAATTTAATTTTAATATAAAACGCTTCAGAAAACCCTGCATGCATTCATAAAAAATATTTCGAATGATAAGCCCGGGATCAAGAACTGGCTGGGCTCTTTCAGAAAACACAACCCGGGAGTTGGCTAGTTCAGCTGAGAACTTCCCCTAACGCCCGGTAATCTAAAAAAAAGGATTTCCTGCACAGCTTAAAATCAACCATCAACATAGAAGGAGAAAACAATAGTGAAACCCCGATCAAATGGAGATACCTGCCACTATATTTCAGAATCTAAACTATCATTCAAACCCTAAAGATCAGACAAAACACCCCGGGCATATTACATTTTGTATGAGTCATTAAATTAAGTATGAAAGCCCTCCAAGACAAACACAAGACCCCTCTTCAAGTCGGCTTCAAAGAAGAATAATAATATCTTCACCAAAGAGTCATATCGGTTCATCCTCTTCAAGTCGGCTTATTACAGGTTCCGACAACTATTTATAGGGCATCTTGGCATCAGTTCAAATCATAGATTTTCAGTCATCATCAAATTTGGAGTGAAAGGTGTGAAGTACAACGAGGAAGCCTATTATCAAGCAAAGGAGAGAAGGATATAATCTGAGTTATTTCTGGTTTTTTTTGGGTTTATATCCTCTACACGTGTGAGGCAGCAAGAGTTTAGTTGCAGTAGTAGAATTCGAGAAGAATAGCAGTGCTTGTGTAGTCGAGTTGGAAGAAGGTCAAGTCAAGAAGGGAGGCCAAGACAAGCTAGAATAAGACCATATCCAAAGCGAAGAATGTTAAAGCATAATATAAGTTCTTGTACATGAGCTAGGGTTTCTAAATTAGGATAGAAGACCTAATTCAAGGAGGACGAAGGTTTGAAGCAGAGGGAGGTCAAAGTGGAAGAGAAGCTGAGAAAAGGGAAGGAGCAGAATGTTGATTGTCATTGTCTAAGGATCTCATCAAGGGCACTTGTGTCTTGGTCTTGGTGTGGCAAATAGGTCAAGTGTCTTGGTCTTGTATTCGTCAATTGGAATCTCTATAAGAAGAAGAATTTGTTCGGATTTTCCTCTCAAGAGTGAGAGGTTTTGGCCCTGGTTGGTAGCCTATATTTTGTGTCTCTTGTCTCTTTACAGTTTATGCATTGGTAGCTCTTTGATGAAGAAGAACACTAATAACCTAAGTAAAAGAAGATCCTAATGTAAAGAAGTAAAAAGCACTCACAAACAATTACTAATAGAAGAGAAATCACTTAACTGCTATGCCCTAGATTTCTCAACAAGGTATCAGAGCTAAGGTAACAAAGTCAATAAAGGGCATCTTATCAAGGGACACTCAAGGATCAAATCTCGAGAAAGGCATCAAGGTGAAGATCATCTTAAAGTCAAGATCCAAAGTAATCTAGATCAAAAGGCATTGTTGTCAAGACTCTAAGGCGATTTCTCTCTCGTTGAAGTGAGATTCCTACCATTGAAGACACCATCAAGAAGTCATCAGTGATCTTCATTAACAAGACTTCACCATCAAAGGATACTAAAGGATATTCTCTTTGTGAGATCAATGATCAATGTTGAAGAAAACTCATCAAGGAGAAGTTTTCTATTCTCTATATCATTATCAACATCAAAGAAGCAACAAGGAGAAGGAGCATCCTATCAAGTAAGTATATTTATGTCCACATTTGAATCTATCAAAATGTATTTTTGCAAGGAAAGCAACAAATCGGTTGGGGCTTCAAACTATCTTGCATGGAAGAAAATGACAAATTTCAATCTCACTGAAAATGAGGTTATGGAACATGTCAAAAGATCTATCACTAAACCAAAAAGGAAGATGCTCAAGCTATTACCAAGTATATGAAAAGGGAAGTTAGGGCTCAAAGGATTCTCATAGAAGCTATCAAGGGTCCCCTCATCCCATATGTATCAAAACTTGAAACATCAAAATAAATCTATGACAAACTGGTAGAGTTGTATTCGGTAAGCATTGTTGGAGAAGTCTTCTCATTAAGGAAAGAACTCTACAAGCTGAAGATGTCAAGGGAAGATGGAATAGCCTCATACTTTTTGAGGATATCTAAGATCCATGATCGACTACAAGATTTGGGAGAAGTCATGTCTAATAGAGAAATGACTACAGTTGTATTAAGTGCACTACCGGAGGAGTGGGGTAACTTCACTTCAAGTATCTATGGGAAGAAAGAAGCTACTCCATTCCATGATCTATGGTCACTGTGTAAGATTGAAGAATCTAGAGTAAAGGCCGAATGTGATGTGGGAGAAGGTGAGCAAAATCAAGCTTATGCTAAGAAGAAAAGGAAAAGAACATGGCTAAGATTCAATGCTATGGGTGTCAAGAATATGGGCACTACAAAAGAAATTGTCCTAAGATCAAGAAGGACAATAACAAAAGAGGAAGAGAAGAAGCTCATATCATCGAAGAAGTGGAGGAAGCTAAAAAGAAGAAATCCAAGAATGAGGAAGTAAGAGATCTCTATTATGATTGAGATAGTCTTCCTCACCTAAATTCTTTTCAAGTTTCTAAGTATTCTGTTGTAAGATATGGCTATCATGATTCACTAAGTAAAATAATGGGATGCATCAAGGCATCATAGAAGAATTCAAAGCAAAGAGCTCGTGACATCATCATAGGGAAGCATGAATGGTAACTGAATTAGATCCATATAGCTCTTGGGAATCTCATTGGAAACATAAGTGGCAAGGTCATCTAGTACAAGGTTCATCATACATCTGTCCAAAGGAAACGTCTGCTGATGGGATACTTTAGATCCTCGAGTTTCTCTGATGGAATATTCATTGAAAGGTTCACCGATCATGACGGGAAGTGTTTCATCAAGAATTTCAAACTTGTGGAATTCATGAGATGATGGTAGGATGACATAAAAGTGATGCAAATCAAGGGATTGAAGCTCTTTCAATCGAGGGGGTTGCTGTAAGAAGTTTGGATGACTTAAAGGAAAAAATGAGGTATGTATGCTTATATTTAATATTGAAGAGTCATGTCATATGGTTGTAGGTAACATGTATCAATGCTCTATCTTCAGAGCATGATAAAAAAGAAAAAGGATCTCCTCCCTCGAAGGGATGTAGGAATGCATGGGTCACACATTCACTAGATGGAATCCACATAATATGTCCTCATATGAAGTATGAGGTGGTTGACATTAATTGAAGGAACTCTGATTGGAAGTTCTTGGGAATGAAATGTGTAATGAAAGGAAGAGATCATGGGATATGCAACCATGGAAAAAGGCAATAAACATTCGAAAGACCAAGAAAATTTGACTAGGATATCTCCATGAAAGATATGTTGACTTTGATGGACTCTGAAAAAGAAAGAGACCCTTGACGATATATATCTTTGGGACATGTGTCGATATGTATTCATGATGTTGATGCAAACTAGAAGATGTCATGATGAAAGATCATCACAAAGATAACTTTGATTTAAGTGTTCATTTCTTATTTTGGAAGAAATATCTGGATGGGCTTATGTAGGGCTGCCGAGGGAAGATCTATGGATATATTCCACCACCAATGCCCATGTAGTAGGATAAAAAAAATCCTTATGGAAACATGGCATGAAGGAAGCCCATATATGAATAAATGGATCACTTTCCGATGATGACACGACTAAGTCATGAATGAAAGTGATGGATGGTTTCTACCCTATGAAGAAGTCCCAAACATGAAGACTCCTAGATAACAAAAATAAATTCATGACATCGTGTGGAGTTCTTCAAGCAACTGGTTGTCCCATCATCTCCACCTGAGGAGCTGTTGTAGGTCCCTAATTAAGAGGGAGCATGGAAACAATTTTCTTACTTGGTAGAAACTTGGAAGCAAAATTCCTAAGACAAGAGGGAGCTTAGGTACATTCCTTACGTAGGAATAAGCACATTCATTTATTGGAATAGATATGTTCTCCCTAATTAAGTGGGAGAGATAGACACATCATTCTTATCTTCACTTGGGAAGACAAAATGGAGGATTGGGTAAACATCTGGCATCCATTGCTCTTTGAGGATGTGTTAGGGCATCCAAGATAAGAGTAGTCATAGAGGATCGATATTCATTGAGGACTGGGAATCCAAGATAAGAATAGTCCTAGTGTAACACACCCCGAGAACCCTGGTGGGGTATGTTCCAAGAGAGACAATGATGAGGGTGTCAATACATCATTGATCTCACCAGCATTAAGCATAGATCTTGTGGAGAGATAGACCTGTTAGTCAAGGCCTTGCTATGTGACAATGTCGGTTGATATGATGCTATATAGATGGGTTACCAATCCGACTCTTCTTATGAGAAATTCTTCAGATTGAGAATGACCAAGTACCAATAAATAATACCTCCCTAGTTAAGAGGGAGTGTTGAAAAATGTAACTAGGTTCGGTCTTCATAATGACATGTGTAATTGTGATTCTATGTAATTGATGAAAAGAAGAATAAAATTATTATTGTAATGCTTGTCTCATGGGTTTCATGATCAAGGAATTTTATTTTTAGTAATGGCTCCCATTTTGAGCCTTTAACTTTTGTCACCTACTCATAAAAGTCAAATTAAGTCAATGTCGTGTATGAAGGACCGTTTCTTAGGCATGTTACATTTTGTATGAGTCATTAAATTAAGTATGGAAACCCTCCAAGACAAGCACAAGACCCCTCTTCAAGTCGGCTTCAAAGAAGAATAATAATATCTTCACCAAAGAGTCATGTTTGTTCATCCTCTTCAAGTCAGCTTATTACAGGCTCCAACATCTATTTATTGTGAAAATTCCTACACTCTGAAGGAACCCCTATTGCAGCGAATCTGAATGTACTTCACCTACTTGATTGATTTTTTTAAAATTATATTCATCAAGTTATTCTTCTAAATACTCAAGCAAATTACTTCTGTAGCCTACACTAATTAAGTATTTGATCTCATGAAACAGAAAACAGAGCAAAAAACAAGATACATAGGACACACTTATTTTTGGACATAATAGTCCCCGGAAAAACCCAATGCGGGAAAACCGGTGCAACAACTCTGAGGGTTTTATTATTATGCAGGGGAAATATCTGAATACAAATCTAGGATGCTTATCTAGCAATCCTTCACAGAGAAAATACTGGCGGAAAATATGAGAGAGTTTTACCTCACTTCACTTGGCAGAATTCAGGCTGATCCGACATAAGACTGGCTAACCCTGGCTATTTCTGCGTCACCTCTTCTGTCCTCCATGTCAGCTTTCCCGGTTGTTCTGACATTTTTGGCTTTTGATCTCTTTGCCAGCTTTCCCGGTTGTTTCGATAGTTCCTGGTAATTCTGACTGTTCTCGACAGTTTTGGATTCTGCCCTCTGCGTCAGCTTTCCCGGTTGTTCCGGCAGTTTCGACTTCTGCCCTCTGCTTCAGGTTTTCTGACTATTCTGGTTGTTCTGGTTGTTCCCGACATTTCTGACTTCAGCGTGACAGGCAACTTTGATGCTCTGCTGGTTCTCTTGGCCTCTCTATTTGTATTCTTCGGAAAGTCCTTCTCCTAGATTCTCACTGCCCCTCTGCTGCAAAATGATCACTTAATTCGAAATCCTTAGCAAACCCTACCCTAGGAATCAAATTCTTGATCAATTCGTTCTTTGTGTGTGTGTTTCTAAATGAACCCCAAATCTCCATTTTATACTTTTCTTGTCGAGTCTTCAATGTCGAGATTAAGTCTCTAATCAATGGTTAAGATTAAAACATGACTTGATCTACCTTCTAGATCATTCTCACCCATATTTTGATTAATACCCATTAATATTTTAATTTCCTTAAGTTTAGACTTAGGAACCCCATTAAAAATATTAATTATTTTAATAAAATACAATCTGAGTGGAATTTCACCAAACGGTTTCTAGGTTCTTTAAAACTCACGTGCCTTAGACTCTCCCCTAAATTTCAAGGCTAGAGCACTTCCGATGCTACCAAAAACTAACACTCCCTCTTAGCGAGGAAAGTGCTCTAGCAACAATGTCCACTTGCATGCTACTCTATTTCTGAAGCACCTCCTTTCTGCACTGTTGCTACCACCAACACTGTTTTGTTGTTGCTACTGTAATGCTTCCCATGACACTGCCACTGCCACTGTTGCATCTGTACTACAACTCCCTCTCAAACGCTGCGTCTGCTATGTTGCTAGCACTGCCACTGCTAACACTGCATTCGTACTGCAACTCCGTTACTGAGAGAAGCAATTGAAAAACATTCAAAATTAGTTGAACTTAACTGTGTTCAACATAATACAATGAATGTTGGAATCCGACTGCCGCTGATTCTGACCCTCTGAATCTTTTGTGCTGCTGCTGACTCCTGCGCTGTGCCAACTGCACTACTGCCAACCTTCGTCTACATTGATCAGTGTCTGGTGTCTAACTACTGCATCTGTCCTCCAAACAATCCACTACATCATCAGACACTAAGTCCATCTCACTACTGCTGAATCTCGGGCTCTCGTAGTAAGGAATTGATTGAAGAGGTGGACTCCTCAAGGATCCTGCCCATCTATAGCTCTTTCAAACTACATCTCTAAATCTCCCCACCTCCCTCCTAGAGATGTGACTACCATCTCTGCCAAATGTCGAATGACCTCCTCTCTCCTTTGCACAACACTAGACCGGCCTACGCACTCCCTACTGGAGCTTGTACATTTGCCCCTCTCCACTGTTGTTCAGTGAGTGAAGATTTATACTCCTTGGCTGGGAGTCCTCTGAGGAGAAAATTCCCCTTCTATGTGTCTTTGTTCTTTTCTAGCGGATTTCTGCCCTAGCAGAAAATGCGTCCTTCAAGAACTGCGTTGAGGCTCTACGTTCCTCCCTTTGCCTCTGCAAGCTCATGATTTAGAAATCGTACCTCTCTGTCGACTCTCTCAGAGAGAGATTTCCTCAGAATCTGTGCTTCCTAGCAAGGATTGCACAATCCCTTCAAGGGGATTCGAATTGCTGCCAAATGCAGCGTTCGACCTCACTGTTCAGTACTGGATCTACTCTTTCTGTTTCAAAATCAATGCTCTGGTGAAAATTCCTACACTCTGAAAGAATCCCTACCGCAGCAAATCTGAATCTACATCACCTACTTGATTGATTTTTTTAAAATTACATTCATCAAGTTATTCTTCTGAACATAGAAGCAAATTACTTCTGTAGCCTACACTAATTAACTATTTGATCTCATGAAACAAAAAACAGAGCAAAGAACAAGATACATAGGACACTTATTTTTGGACACAATAGTCCCCGAAATAACCCAATGTAGGAAAACCGGTGCAACAACTCTGAAGGTTTTATTATTATGCAGGAGAAATATTTGAATACAAATATAGGATGCTCATCTAGCAATCCATTACAGATAAAATACTGGGGGAAAATCTGAGTGATTTTTACCTCACTTCACCTGGCAGAATTCTGGCTGATCTGAAACAAGACTCGCTAACCCCGACTATTTCTACATCACCTCTTTTACCCTCTGCGTCAGCTTTCTTGGATGTTCCGACAGTTACAGCGTCTGCCCTTTGCGTCTGCTTTCCCGGCTGTTCCGGCGGTTCCCAACAATTACGGTATCTACCCTCTGCTTCAGCTTTTTTGGCTATTCCAACAGTTCCTGACAGTTCCGGCTATTCCCAACAGTTACGACTTTTGCGTGACAGACAACTTTTCTGCTTTGCTAGCTCTCTCGGCTTCTCTATCTGTATTCTCTAGGAAGTCCTTCTCCCGAATTCTCACTACCCCTCTGCTGCAGAATGATCACTTAATTCGAAATCCTTGCCAAACCCTGCCCTAGGAATCGAATTCTTGATCAATTTGTTCTCTCCCTGAGTGTTTCCAAATGAACCCCAAGCCTCCATTTTATACTTTTCTTGTTGAGTCTTCAATGACCTAGTTTAAGTCTCTAATCAACTACTAAGATTAAAACATGACTTGATTCGCCTTCTAGATCATTCTCACCCATATTTTGATTAATACCTATTAATATTTTAATTTCCCTAAGTTCAGACTTAGGAACCCCATTAAAAATATTAATTATTTTAATAAAATACAATTCGGGTGGAATTTCACCAAATGGTTTCTGGGTTCTTTAGAACTCATGTACCTTAGCCTCTCCACCAATTTTCAAGGCTAGGGCACTTTCGATGCTACAAAAACTAACATTTATAAGGCAGTTTAGCATCAGTTCAGATCATAGATTTTCAGTCATCATCAAGTTTGAAGTGAAAGGTGCGAAGTACAACAAGGAAGCCGATTATTAATCGAAGGAGAGAACATAATCCGAGTTATTTTTTGGTTTGTTTTTGCGTTTATATCCTCTACTCATGTGAGGCAGCAAGAGTTTAGTTGCAACAGTAAAAGCCGAGAAGAGTAGCGGTCCTCTTGTGTAGCTAAGTTGGAAGAGCGTCAAGTCAAGAAGGGAGGTCGAGACAAGCTAGAAGAAGACCATATCCAAAGCGAAGAAGGTTAAGGCATAAGATAAGGTATTGTGCATGAGCTAGGGTTTCTGAATTAGGATAGCAAACCTAATTCAAGGAGGCTGAAGGTTTGAAGCAGAAGGAGGTTGAAGTGGAAGAGAAGCCGAGAAAAGGGAAGGAGCAGAAGGTTGACTGTCATTGTCTAAGGATCTCATCAAGGGAACTTGTGTCTTGGTCTTAGAGTGGAAAATAGGTCAAGGGTCTTGGTCCTTGTGTTCGTCAATTGGAATCTCTATAAGAAGAAGAATTTGTTTGGGTTTTCCTCTCAACAATGAGAGGTTTTGGCCCTGGCTAATAACCTATATTCTGTGTCTCTTGTCTCTTTATGGTTTATGCATTGGTAGTTGTTTGATGAAGAAGAACACTAATAATTTAAGTAAAAGAAGATCCTAATCTAAAGAAGTAAAAAGCACTAACAAACAATTACTAATAGAAGAGAAATCACTTAATTGCTATGTCCTGTATTTCTCAACATTCCCTCCTTCTCGGCTACCCTTTTGAATTCAGTTTTCTCTTCTCTGCTTTAGACCTATACCTTACTTCGGCCTCCTTGGGAACCTTAGATGCAACACATGTCAGATATATATGGTGATCCACCCCTTAATCTCCTTCGGTTGGCCTAAATGGTCTTCTCTTCCAACTCGCCTTCTTGAGTTCAGCGTCTATCACAACAAACAGACTTCGGCCTTTTTTGTAGTAATAATAATCCTCTCTATCACACGTGTGAGAGGACATCAGCCCTAAAACAGTCCCAAAAACAAATCTGATGAACTCGCTACTCCTTTCCTTCACCTCGCTGGTTTTAGGGCTTCTATTTGATGACCTTCACACTCTAGCCTTGAGACTTCACCAAAATTTTCTATCTCAAATGAAAACCAAACAACCCTATTTATATTTGTTGGAGCCTGTAATAAGCCGACTTGAAGAGGGTGACCTGACATGTCTGTTGGAGGAGTTTATTAACTCAATCTTGAAGTTGACTTGTAGGAGAGGTCTTGTGCTTGTCTTGGAGGGATTTTATACTTATTTAATGACTCATGCAAATGTGTAACATGCCCAAGAAGGGTCCTTCATACATGACATAGAATCAAATTGACTTTCATGACTAGATGACAAATCCTAAAGGCTCATAATGGGAGCCATTATTAAAAATGAAATTCCTTGCTCATGAAACCCATGAGACAAGCATTACAATAATAATTTTATTTTTCTTCTTTACATCAATTGCATAAAATCACAATTACACATGTCATTATGAAGATCGGACCCAGTTACACTTTTCAACACTCCCTCTTAACTAGGGAGGTATTCATAATGGTACTTGGTCATTCTCAATGTGAAGAATTCTCATAAGAAGAATTAGATTGGTAACCCATCTGTATAGCGTCATATCAACCAACATTGTCATATAGCAAGGCCTTCACTAACAACTCTATCTCTCCACGAGATCTGAACACAATGCTGGCGAGACTAATGATGTATATTCACCCTCATCATTGTCTCTCGGAACATACCCCACCCGGGTTCTTAGGGTGTGTTCCACTAGGACTATTCTTATCTTGGATTCCCAGTCCTCAAAGAATATCAGTCATATACAACTACCCTTGTCTTGGATTCCCTAACACATCCTCAAAGAGCATCGGATGCCAGATGCTTACCCATTCCTCCATTTTGTCTTCCCAAGTGAAGACAAGAATGATGTGTTTATTTGGGGATGTGCTCTAGCCATGAAAAATGGTGGAGAGGCTAAAGCACATGAGATCTCCAATACCCAGAAATGGTTTGGGCAGATTCTTCCTAGTTAAGGAGATTTTAAAATAATTAATATTTTTAATGGAGTTCCTAATTCTAAACTTAAGAAAAATAAAATATTAATGGATATTAATATGAAATTGGGTTAGAAGGTTCCAAATGATTAGAGATGTAATCTCGGTTGTTGAAGGACCAGCAGGAAAAGTATAAGAGGAGGCTTGAGGGTCAGTTAGAGAATACGCCAGAGTGATTAGTCATTTGATTTTCCAGAGAGGGGTTTGCTAAGAAAAGTTGAATCAATGACCAGTTTGCAGTGAAGGGCAGTGAGTACAAGACAGAGAGGCAGAGATAGTGCTGAGAGACCAGCACAGAAGCAGAGAGAGGAAGACGCTGAGCTAGAGAGAGCCACACAGAGCTAGCAGGGACCGCACAGAGCCCAAAAGAGCCTGTGTCGTCCACACAAAGGTTGCAGGTGTGACACAGAGGGCCATAGAGGCTGTGCAGTGCCTCAGAGGGCTAACACAGGGGGTTCCGGGCTGACGCTGAGGCCAGGGGGGTTGACGCTGAGCTTTAGAGGCTGCTAGAGAGGGTTTCATGGGGCAGATTTTCTAAATATTTACTTCCGAATAGAGAGGTATTACTGCCATATTATTTTCTCTGTAGTGTGAGTCGGTTTGGCACCTAATTGTACTTAGACAGAATGCATAATAAAATAACCCTTAGAATTCCTGCACCGGTTTTCCCAAGTTGGGTTTTTCCGGGGACGAGTTGTCCAAAAATAACCGTGTCACTTATGTGTTTGCTATTTCTTTCAGCTGTTGACTGTAGATGGCTGAGACTGTATTGTGTTTATTTCGATATTTATATATTTAAACAACTTGTTCATAATTAACAAGTAGGAGAAATAAACCAGAGAATATAGATAAAATTTCTAACGGGTAATACTTAGGAATTTCAACATGGTATCAGAGCGTGGTTGCAGATCACAGGAGAGCTGAACGCACCAACTGAAGCAGAACATTTGTAGCAGAAACAACTGTCCCGAGTGACAAAAGTTGTTCCTAATAGAAAGCAGCGGAGAAGGGTTGACGCAGAGAGACTACGTCATTAGTTCGGGCTAGAGAGAGGCCAGTGCAGAGGCTGAGGAGGGCAGAAAAGGCTCACGAAGAGCCACGTAGAGACCAGGAGGGTTGATGTAGTTGGCTAGTGGAGCATTTCAGCTTGTGTCAAGATTGCGTAGAGCCCAGAGGCTCAGTCCTTAGGTTGCTGGGGCTTAGGAAGTTGTGGGTAGATTGCAAGGAGTGAAGTTGGTGGGGTACTGTTGTTGTCAAGACTGAACAGTACCTAACGGGGCAAAACCAAGGTAGAGGGAGTCGCTACCGAGGTGGATTTCTAGCCAAGGAATCCGGATCAATGTTGCAGGTGAATAAGAGATTGAAGAGGTGTGACTCGACAGTTGGCAGGTGGATTTCTAGGAGGGAAATCGAGACTCAAAAGGAGTCTAGCAGAGAACTTCCAGACAGGAAGTAGAGACTCAGAGGGAGTCAAAGAGAGAACTTCCAGAGTGAAGTAGAGACTCGGAGGAGTTAAAAGGAAGCGCAGAGAGATGGCCATGAATGGACTGAGGGATCAGGGCAGGCTGGACAGGGCATCTAACTTTGTGGTCTAGAAGGCCAGGATCCTATCCATTCTAGATAGACATCGCATGAAGGCCCTTGCCTTGAGAACAGTGGCTATCTCAGTTGACCCGACTAGCAACGAAAACTACGAGGAGGCAATGGCCAAGGCGAAATGCATCATCCTTGATGGGGTCAAAGATCATGTGGTCCAACATATTGTCGAGAAGGACATGACAAAGGAAATGTGGGACACCTTGAAGACGTTGTACGAACATACTTCCATGCAGAGGAAGATGTTACTTGAGAATCAGCTACGGTCATACCAGATGTAGAAAGGGGAGCAGATAGACCACTTCTTTGGTAGATTGGAGGAGATCTGGGACCAATTGACTTCCATAGGGGCCACGCCGGATTAGGAGTTGATGGTGAGGACCACCCTAAAAGCAGACTCCGAGGAGTGGGAGACATTTGTCCAGGACTCCAGAGCAGTCTAGGCAGGGCGACTCTTCCAGATTGGGAAGAATTGTGGGCAGCTCTTTGCCAAGAAGAGATCAGTCGACTATCCAAGACAGGAAGTAGCAGTAAAGGAGTCCGGATCAAGAAGGAAGAGGAAGAGGATGTAGCTTTGGCATCTGCAGGGAAGCAGGAGAAGAGGAAGAAAGAGGACCTCTCCAAGGTTAAGTGCTTCAACTGTGGGGAACTGGGTCATTATGTGAACCAGTGTCTGAGGAAGAAGACTAAGGGAGAGGCATCTGACTCCAAGGCAACACCAGCGAAGGCAGAAAAGGAGGTAGAGGAGGATGATGATTGTGCCATGAGTGCTCATGTACCTCTAGAGAAGAGGTGGGGAAACATCGAGCTGTAGTCAGGAAGACCACAGGCGATGAGGGGCAGGATCCTTGAGGTACCCAAACTCTTGGATCAGATCCTTGCTATGGGAGCCCCGAAGTGAGAAGTAGCAAGACTGGCAGATGTTGGTAGAAACAGATGCAGATGAAGTGACAGAAAGTGTTACAATGCAGTAGTCCTGGGCAGCGCAAAGCTAGCAGGCAGCAGCAGTGCAAGAGGCACAGAGGAGGTTGCAACAGTGCAAGATGGCACAGAGAGGTTTGCAGCAGTGCGAGATCCATGGAGTTGTTGCAGCAGCGTAGAGGGAGCACATGATAGCGGCAGAGAGAGCTTCAGCATCGAGAGTGTTTATAGCCTGACAGGGATGTCAGTAGTTGGGTGGATCAGTTACTTACTTCTCAGTAACTGGGTTGTAGTGCAGTAGCAGTTAGCAGTAGCACGATGTAACATGATGAGAGGGGGTTGCAGTGCAGATGTAGTGTTGGGAGAAAGGACCAGCAACAACAGGTACGCAGAGAGAACTGCCATATAGATGCAGCAGTGGCAGTGGTAGGGCCATGGGCAGGAATACAAGATGCAATAGTGTAGAGGATGTTGGGTGAGGAGGGCTAGCATCAACACAGGTACTGGTGCCATATAATCAGAGTGATGCTCAGTGTGGAGTATTACTAGAGCACAATCTTCGCTAAGAGGGAGTGTTGATTTGGGGTAGCATCAGATGTGCTATAGCCATGAAAATTGGTGGAGAGGCTAAAGCACATGAGATCTCCAATACTCAAAAATGGTTTGGGCAAATTCTACCTAGTTAAGGAGATATTAAAATAATTAATATTTTTAATGGAGTTCCTAATTCTAAACTTAGGAAAAATAAAATATTAATGGGTATTAATATAAAACCGAGTTAGAAGGTTCCAAATGACATGGATCAAGCCAAATCTAATCTTAGACGTTGATTAGAGATGCAATCTTAGCTGTTGAAGGACCAACAAGAAAATTATAAGAGGCTTGAGGGTCAGTTGGAGAATACACCAGAGTGACCAGTCATTTGATTTTCTAGAGCAAGGTTCGCTAAGAAAAGTCAAATCAGTGATCAGTTTGCAGCGAGGGGCAGTGAGTACGAGACAGAGAGGCAGAGATAGTGTCGAGAGACTAGCGCAGAAGCAGAGAGAAGCAGACACTGAGCCAGAGAGAGCCATGCAAAGCTAGCAGGGACTGCGTAGAGCCCAGAAGAGCCTGCATCATCCACGCAGAGGCTGCAAGAGTGACACATAGGGCCGTAGAGGCTGTGCAGTGCCTCAGAGGGCTGACGCATGGGGTTTTGGTATGACACTGAGGCCAGGTGGGCTGACGTTGAGCTTCAGAGGGTGTTGGAGAGGGTTTCGTGGGGCAGATTTTCTAAATATCTGCTTCCGAATAGAGAGGTATTACTTCCAGATTATTTTCTCTGTCGGGTGAGCCGGTTTAGCACCCAATTGTACTCAGATAGGCTGCATAACAAACTAACCGTAAGAATTGTTGCACCGGTTTTCCCATGTTGTGTTCTTCTGGGGACGCGTTGTCCAAAAATAACGGTGTCACTTATGTGTTTTCTATTTCTTTTAGTTGTTGATCTGTAGATGGTTGAGATTGTATTGTGTTTATTTCGATATTTATATGTTTAAATAACTTGTTCTAACAAGCAGGAGAAATAAACCAGAGAACACAGAGAAAATTTTTAACGGGTAATACTTAGAAATTTCAACATGACGTGTCTATCTCTCCCTCTTAATTAGGGAGGACATATATATTCCAATAAAGGAATGTACTCATTCCTACGGAAGGAATGTACCTAAGCTCCCTCTTGGCTTAGGAATTTTGCTTCCAAGTTTCTACCAAATAAGAAACTTGTTGCCAGGCTCCCTCTTAATTAGGGAGCTACAACAACTCCTCAGGTGGAGATGATGGGACAACCAACTGCTTTAAGAACTCCTTACGATGTCATGAACTTCTTTTTCATCATCCGGGAGGCTTCATGTTTGAGACTTCTACATAGGGCATAAACCATCCATCACTTTCGTCTTTGAGTGTTAAAATTGGCAACTAGGGCCCATGTGGGTCATCTTATTTATGGCAGCCAATATTTTTATTGGATCCCTCTCATCGAGAGGTGTAGGATTATCTAAAAATCATCTGATTCCGATAAGTATTTATGAATTTATGAATTTATTTATGTTATAAAACAAATTGTCAAGTCGGCCAGCAACTTAAGTAGGCTCAGAAGCCCAATAGACGTGTCTATTCATCATCCACGTTTTAGTATAAATAGAATAGGACTTGAAGTCATTTTGATATCCTCTTCATGTGATCTTCTCTCCACGTCTTGGGTTTTTTGGAGGAGAGACTCTAAAGAATACGTTGGATGCCCTAGCTGCAGATGATATCCAACGCAGTCATGAAGACTTATTCCAACGCAGTTATGAAGACCTATCTACACGCTGGTCATGTTTCCTCTCCACGTCTTGGGTTTTTTGGAGAAGGAGAGACACTAAAGAATACGTTGGATGCACTAGCTGTAGATGATATCCAACACAGTCATGAAGACTTATTCCAACGCAGTTATGAAGACCTATCTACACGCTGGTCATGGAGACAGTTATACGCTGTTCATGCAGACATATATATGTAGGTCATGGAAATAGTTACACACAGTTCAGTGTAGTCATGGTAACATCTTAACGTTGTTCATGATACACCTTATACGCTGTTCATATAAGGATCTTGCCATACCCTAGCCATAGTAAAGAGGTCTATTATGTAGCTGAAGGAGAAGCCTTAGTTGTTGTCCAAAGGTACCCTAACCGTAGGTCTAAAGGAAGTCTTAGACGCAGTTGGGAAGGTGCTTCAAAAGCCCTACATGCAGTAATAAGAAGCCCTTGATCCACTGTTCAGATATGCTCCTATCTACAGCTAGCCGCAGTCAAATAGAGGTTGCTATACACAGTCAAAGCTGGCCTCATTTCTGTGTTATTACTTACTGTCAAGAGGAATGTTAATTCACTGTTCTAAGTGGTCCAAATCCACAGTTAAGGGTGGACCCAATGTGCCCTAATCACAACAAAGTGTCAGTGTGAAAGTGGCATGGTGTGACAGTATAAGGTTTGTTTCTTCTTGCAAAAGGACCAAGTTGAAGGAGCAAGTGGACAGAACTGTTGAGGTGTCCAAGGCAGCTTCATACGCTGCCCTAATGCGAGAAGTCCCATCTGCTGCATAAACTTGGTTTGTTGTAGGTGACAACATGATAATTTAGGTCTGCTGGAAGGTGGAACTATAGCCTAGCTGCTTTGCTAGGCTGCAAGCCATAGCAAGCAGCTAAGACTGATATACTGTTGCACGATGTAGCTATAAGTGACATGTGCAATTGATGATGTGTGTAGCAAAGAATATTATCAGAATGGCATAGCGGAAGTTTCTGATGGCCTACCTAAAGATCAGGTCATTGGGAAGTTTAGATCTAACAGTGGAAGGAAAGGCAGATGCCTTGGTTGCAATAAGTTCGGCCATCATGTGAAGGAGTGTCCGAATGGCAGAGACACATCTCTTGATGAAGATAACAATCATTCCAGGGACATCTTCAATGATCAAAGGAATGACTGGTAATACAGGTCATCAAGGAAATGGTTGACTCTTCAAAGAAAGCAAGGAACCCCAGAATCTCTTTAATGTACCTAATCACAAGAAGACCCTGGTGTCCATTCCAGCAATGGAAGTCAAAGGTTTCAGGGTGGCACTCATCGATGGAAAGGTACGTGTTTGAAAATAGAATTTTCAAAGATGTTTCTGAGTTCAGGGTTGTATCAAGTTGCAGGAAGTCCATTGGGGGCCATGTCCATTGACACATAGCACCGAAGGTCTGTGAGTCAGATGGTGACAGGGATGCCTGAACTCAAAAAGAGCATGAAAGTACATATCTGAGATGTACCGAAGGAAAATCTTACAAGGGGACCATTCCCCGCATGTAGCAGGTCCACCAGTTTGGAACAACCCGAGGAGTTTGAGATTCATGCTCAGGAATCTCATGTATACAGGTGGAAGGAATCCCTCTATGGCTTGAAGCAAAACACCTCGGGCATAGTATGAGAGGATTGATAGCTGTCGGGTGAAGTTGAGATTCACTAGGAGTGAAACCGATCCAAACCATTTCCCAAAGGTTGTGGATGATAGACCTCTCATACCGGCACCTATGTCTGATAGGTGCAGACCGTCTCATTTGTAGAAGACATAGGGAGTTGGATTCCGAATGTGGAAAGATAAACTGCAAGCTTGTGACTACCTCGAGGATCTTAACTTTCAGAAGTTATATGGTAGTGATGTCAGACCAGATTTGGGAAATGCCTCTGAGTTTCATAAACTCATTTGCGTTGATGTTCTTGGTGAACTTCCGTCCGGACATATGTTTTGTAGTTAGCATGGTGAGCTCATATTTGGTTGAGCCTCACTGGACTGGTGCCAAGAATCCTCTGAGATATCTTCAGGGCACAATCTCTCATGGATTGAGAAACACTGTCGGAAATATGAAACTGCATGATTATTTGAATGCTGATTGGGCAGGCAGTGTGGAGGATGACTAGAGCACTTCTTAGTGTTGTTTCTCTTTGGATTCTGCTTCGATATCATGGATGAGCAGGAATCAAAAGTCGGTTGTTACAAGCACCACCGAGACCGGATACATATCTACGAATATGATATCGTATGAAGCTGCCTAGTTGGGGAAGCTCTTTAGTGAGCTGTTTGTACACATGATGAATACCACTGTGATTCTCTGTGACAACCAGAGGTGGGATTCGATTGAGGAATCTCGTATTCAACGATTGCTCTAGCAGATAGACATCAGATACTACCTTATCTGGGATATGGTAAGTCTATGAGCAAGGAAGCTCCATCGCTATGAGATGATGTACAGGTCACTACATTTTGCCTAAGCCCCAGGGGGAAAGATCAAATCTGTGATTTTCCCGAACGACTTGGAATCGTCAAGAGACCCTTGTACAAGGGTCCTGCATGTTGTATACATTGAGCTCTGGGAGCTCTAGGGGTTTGCGGTTCTTACTGGAGCATCATACGACCACAAGGTGACTCACCCTCCCCTGGTGGTGCGCACTGGATAGGATGATTCGCTCTCCGATGGATAGGATGATTTGTTCTCCTATGGACAAGATGATTTGCTCTCTTGAGGGACAGGATGATTCGCTCTCTTGTGTAGCAGGATGATTAGTTCTCCTGTGAGGTCTGGATGATGTGTTCTCCATGACGATTGTGTAGCAGGATGATTAGTTCTCCTGTGAGGTCTGGATGATGTGTTCTCCATGATGATTGTGTAGCAGGATGATTAGTTCTCCTGTCAGGTCTGGATGATGTGTTCTCCATAACGATTGTGTAGCAGGATGATTAGTTCTCCTGTGAGGCCTAGATGATGTGTTCTCCATGGCGATTGTGGAACAGGATGATTCGCTCTCCTGTTGGCCAGGATGATTAGTTCTTCCGTGGCATCCACTGGATAGGATGATTCACTCTCCAGTGGACAGGATGGTGAGTTCTCCTGACAAGGCATACTACCCATGCAGTCCGAGACTCATGAGAAGTACCTCTCATCTGATCAATGAGTAGGGAAATGAGGACAGGGACCATAGTAGTACCGATGGACGGGCATCGTTGTATCTACCATACTCCCTATGCTAGGATGACCTTCATTGATCTGGGATCAATGATACTGATCTGAGACCAGTTGTAGGAGTTGTATCCATTATGACACTGACTTAGGGTTATTAGAGGACTAGTCTGGGACCAGTGGTACATACTCTGAGACTGACTTCGAGTCAGTAGAGTACTGGTCTGGGACCAGTGGTAGGAGTCGTACCTACTATGACACTGACTTCAGGTTGGTTGAGGACTGGTCTGGGACCAGTGGTACACACTCTGAGACTGACTTTGGGTCAGTGGAGAATGGTATGACACATTCTCGATCAATTCTTCTTCTTCATGGTTTAGCAGAGCTAAGCAGAGCTCAGCAGTGCTAAGCAAAGCTCAGCAAGAGCTAAGTAGAGCAGAGCATAGTTGAGGAGAGCTAAGCAGAGTAGAGCATAGCAGAGCAGAGCAGAGCCAACAGAGCTGAGGAGAACCAACAAAGTTGAGCAGAGCTGAGTTGAGCAGAGCAGTGCAAGGCATTGATGGCAGAGATAGAATAGTCGGACATATGGATCAGTGGATGGAGTTCTCCCTAGTTGAGAGGGAGTGTTAAAATTGGCAACTAGGGCCAAACTCCATGTGGGTCATCTTATTTATGGCAACCAATATTTTTATTGGATCCCTCTCATTGAGAGGTGTAGGATTGATCTAAAGATTATCCGATTTCGATAAGTATTTATGAAGTTATGAATTTATTTATGTTATAAAACAAATTGTCAAGTCGTCCAACAACTTAAGTAGGCTCAGAAGCCCAATAGACATGTCTATTCATCATCCACGTTTTAGTATAAATAGGAGAGGACTTGAAGTCATTTTGATATCCTCTTCATGTGATCTCCTCTCCACCTCCTGGGTTTTTTGGAGGAGAGACACTAAAGAATACGTTGGATGCCCTAGCTGCAGATGATATCCAACACAGTCATGAAGACTTATTCCAACGTAGTTATGAAGACCTATCTACACGCTAGTCATGGAGACAATTATATGCTGTTCATGCAGACATATATACGCAGGTCATGGAAACAGTTATACGCAGTCATGGTAACATCTTAACGTTGTTCATGAGACACCTTATACGTTGTTCATATAAGGATCTTGCCATACCCTAGCCGCAGTAAAGAGGTCTATTATGCAGCTGAAGGAGAAGCCCTAGCTGCTGTCCAAAGGTACTCTAGCCACAGGTCTAAAGGAAGTCTTAGACGTAGTTGTGAAGGTGCTTCAGAAGCCCTACACACAGTAATAAGGAGCCCTTGATCCACCGTTCATATATGCTCCTATCTGCAGCTAGCCACAGTCAAATAGAGGCTGCTATACACAGTCAAAGCTGGCCTCATTTCTATGTTATGACTTGCTATCAAGAGGAATGTTAATTCACTGTTCTAAGTGGTCCAAATCTGCAGTTAAGGGTGGACCTAATGTGCCCTAATCACAGCAAAGTGTCAGCATGAAAGTGGCATGGTGTGACAGTATAAGGTTTGTTTCTTCTTGCAAAAGGACCAAGTTGAAGGAGCAAGTGGACAGACCTGTTGAGGTGTCCAAGGCAGCTTCATACGTTGCCCTAATTCGAGAAGTCCCATCTGCTGCATAAACTTGGATTGCTGTAGGTGACAACATGCTAATTTAGGTCTGCTGGAAGGTTGAACTATAGCCTAGCTGCTTTGCTAGGCTGCAAGCCATAGCAAGCAGCTAACGCTGATATACTGCTGCACGATGTAGCTATAAGTGATAGGTGCAACTGATGATGTGTGTAGCATAGCAGGCATTGCATATCAATAATGTGTTCAACATTAAATACAGATCCGTGACGTTGAGCTCAGTGATGTTTGAGTACACCGCTGAGAAGATGAAGCACAACATAGTGCAACATGATGATGAATTGTTGCATGGTAATGGGAGCAACTCAGTGATGGGAACAACTCGATGACTAGGTGCAACACCATGACGAAATGAAACACTACGATAGGTGAAGCAGTCACCTTGGAGAATCAATTGAAGCAATATGTCTTCAACTGATCTCATGCGATATCAAAAGTCAAAATGTTGACTTCTATCGCAAATGTACTCTCTCTCTCTTTCTCTGCTAAACTTTGAAGAACATAAAAGAAGAATTGATCAAGGGTTTCCCCACATTGGGGTTTGTCCCTGGCTAGCGCCACATCTTGTGTCCTCTTGTCTTGGCTTGTATTCTGCGATTTATATTTGTGTTCTATCTGCAGTTTACTTTAATGCTATGAAAATTGAAATAAATTGCTCTAGCATAGAACCTACCTAAAATTAACATTGAGCCATGTTATCATTCCTTTCATTGGAAAGTGATCCATTAGTCCATATCTTGTCTTACTTCATGCCAAGGATCTTTCATCCTACTACATGGTCATCATCACTGGAAGACATTCATAGCTTTTCCCTAGGAAGCCCTGCATAAGCCCATCTAAATATCATTCAAAAATAGGAAATTAAATCAAAATTACCTTTGTGATGGTCTTTCATCATGACATCTTCTAGTTTGCATCAACATCCTGCATACATATTGACACATCTCCCAAAGATATCTATTGTCATGGGTCTCCATTTTTTCAAACTTCCATTAGAGTCTTCATATCTTTCAGGAGATATCATAGTCAAATCTTTCAGTTTTCAGATGTTGATTTCCTTCATAGTTGCACATTCCACGATCTCTTTCTTTCTTTCTTCACACATTTTCTTCCAAGAATTTTTGCTCGTAGTTCCTTCGATTTTGTCAACCACCTCATTTTTCAGATGATGACATATTATGTTGATTTCATCTAGTCAATATGTGACCCATGCCTTCTTGCATCCTTTCAGAGGAGGATATGCTTTTTCCTTTGATCACACTCTTAAGATAGAGCATTGATCCATATTACTTGCAACCATGTGACATGACTCTAAATTTTATCAAATGAAAACATACATACCTCATTCTCCTTTGGGTCATCCAAACTTCCTGCAACAGCTTCCTTGATTGAAAGAGCTTTAATCCCTTGACTTGCTTTACCTTTTATGTCATCATACCATCATCCCATGAATTCCACAAGTTGGAATTCCTGCTGAAACACTTACTTCCTCTCTTGATCGGTGAACCTTCCAATGAAGATTTCAATGGAGGATTTTGATCATCCTCATCCAACACATGTTTCCTTTTTGTATGATGAGCTTTGTACTTGATGACCTGTTTTTTTCCCATAAGTATCACTTATGCTTCTAATGGGGTTCCCAAGAGTTACATCCTTCTATTGGTGATTGTCTTAGACTTCTTCTTTAGCTATCTTTTAGTCTAGATGATGTCACAGGTTCTTGCTTTAATTATATGCTTTCATGAAGGCATCTCCTTGACATGATGCATTTAATGATTCTTTAACCATGGCAGAGATCTTTCATCTGCTGTTTCTCCGTGCTATCCATAGTTTTTACATCATGAATGGAGTCTAAGGATCTAAGGGTTCATATAGTTGCCTCCTTCTATCATGCTTCTTAAAGGATCAACCCATCCATCTTTACTTCTTGTACCTGCAATATTAATTAACAAGTTCTCCAAGCAAAGAATACAATACCAAAGCATGATGTCAAGTTATCTTTCTAGGGTTTTTATGTAATTCATAGGTCATCCTAGGGTTTCTTAAGTTCAAACCCTAGGCCATTTTATGTCACACTAGGCTTTATCCATGCCCTAGAATTAGAAAACCCTAGAAGTCAAATCATAGGGAATAAATATCTTGAGACTAGGGTTTCTTATGAGCTATCTATAGTTCAAAATACAAACCTTGGAGCCATAACTTTAACCCTATCTTATCATGGACCCCTTTAAAAATAAAAATATCATACATACCTTATAGATACCTACCTGTGATACCTTGGTTCCTTCACAAAGGTATCTTTGTTGTCCTTATTGCCATCTTTCATAATTCTTTTACCGTTCTTCTGATGGGACTTGCTTTTCCACGAATTCCTTTAAGGCATGGAATGCTTGTAGCTTCTTTCAGTTATCATGAAGGCTATAGGGCTTTTGTACAATAGAACTTCATAAGGGAATTCTTCTCATTGTACTTTCTTCCTGTAGATGAATTGTTTACTTTAAAGAAATATATAGTTGATTATCAGTACCTTTTGAATGATTGATTGAGAGAGTATGAGAGGTGCATGTACTTAGTGCTGTTTTGGATCCGATTCTTCATAAAATGTAATTAGTGATGATATGTAATTCTTGGTCTTCTTGAGGAGATCTATCTTTCTTAGGTTCTGTGGTAGCTCCTGATGATCATGAGATGCAAAACTAACTTCACTTTTCTTTGAATTATACCTTAAGTCCTTTTGAAATAGTGAATTAGTGTCACTTTAAATGTTGAGGTCTTCCTTCTTGATGAAGAACTTGTAGCCAAAACTTTTTCTTGATCTTGAAATGAGATTGGGTCTTTTCCAATGTCCTGAGAGATAGATGTAGCTTGCTGTAACTTCTTAGCTATCAAACCTTGAGAATTTTGTGCCCAGAATAACCTTGTCTTTGTCGAATATTATCTTTCCTTGTCTTGACTTGTATCCATTTCTTTTTCTTGAACTAGAAGAGGATCTAAATTCTGACTATGCCTCAGAGTTTCGGTTCTGTGGCTATTGTAGATTAGAATGATGAAAATAGTTCAGACCTTTTGTTCCATCATGGAATGATCTTGAGGGTATACTTCTTTACTGCTTTTATTATGGATCAAGTTTGCTTTAGGGATGTCCTTCTTGATGTCTTGTTATTTCTTTGAATCCTTTCATTCAATGCTTCAACCCTTGAGTGTTCTTTACTAAGCTTCCTTTCCTTTCCTTGTCTTGACACCTTAGCTCTAATAGCATGTTGAGAAATCTAGGGCCTCAAGGAATAGGTGATTTTTTTTCTTATGATAACTTCTTGTGAATGATTTTTACTTTCTTAAATTAGGATCTTCTCTTTCTTAGATTATTAGTGTTCTTCTTCATCAAGCAACTACCAATGCATAAACCATAAAGAGACAAGAGACATAATACAGGCTATCAGCCAAGGCCAAAACCTCTCCCACTTGAGAGGAAAACCCAAACAAATTCTTCTTCTTCTAGAGACCTCAATTGACGAAGACCAAGACCCTTGACCTATTTTCCACTCCATGACCAAGTCACAGACCTTCCTTGATGGGATCCTTCTTGCTTGAGTCAACAATAGTCAAACATCTGCTTCTCCCTCCTTGTTGGCTACCCTTTAGAATTCAGTTTCCTCTTCTCTGCTTCAGACTTGTACCTTACTTCAGCCTCCTTGGGAACCTTTGATGCAACACATGTGAGATATATATGGTGATCCTACCCCTTAATCTCCTCCGCTTGGCCTGAATGGTCTTCTCTTCCAACTCGGCTTCTTGAGTTCAACTTCTGTCACAACAAAACAAACTTCGCCTTTTCTGCAGTAATAACAGTCCTCTCCTTCACACGTGTGAGAGGAGATCAACCCTAAAACAGTCCCAAAAACAAATATGATGACCTCGCTGCTCCTTTTCTTCACCTTGCTAGTTATAGGGCTCCTATTTGATGACCTTCGCACTTCAGACTTCAAACTTCCTCCACCGATTTTCTGTCTCAAATGAAAACCGAACAACCCTATTTATAGTTGTTGGATCCTGTAATACGCTGACTTGAAGAGGGTGAGCCGACATGTTTGTTGGAGGAATTTATTAATTCAATCTTGAAGCCGACTTGAAGGAAAGGTCTTGTGCTTGTCTTGGAGAGATTTTATACTTATTTACTGACTCATACAAATGTGTAACTTGCCTAAGAAGGGTCCTTCATACATGACATAGGCTCAAATTGACAATGGGAGCCATCACTAAAAATAAAATTCCTTGCTCATGAAACCCATGAGACAAGCATTACAATAATAATTTTATTTTTCTTCTTTACATCAATTACATAAAATCACAATTACACATGTCATTATGAAGACCGAATCTAGTTACACTTTTCAACATTGTGGGGTATCCATTGTATCAGATTGGTGGACAAATGTTAGTAACCAACATTTGATAAATGTTCTTGGTTTCTTTGCTAGTGGTGCAGTATTTATTACATCTCATGACTCCTCCACCATTGCAACTACCTAAAACATTGCAGATCTCCTATTGCAATCAATCAAAGTTGTTGGTCCTAATAATGTGGTTCAAGTGATCACTGATAATGCAACAAATTATAAGGCAACAGGAAAAATTATTGAGCTTACTCATCCACACATATTTTGGTCCATGTGCTTGGTGCACACATTGAACCTTTTGATGCATGATATTGTGAAGCATAAAGAGTGTGGATGGATTAATGAGCTTTACAAGAGAGGGAAGCAACTCATTAAATTTATCACAGGGTATACAAGGGTAAACTACTTTTATGGCACTTTGTAATGTCCCTTTTCGGGGATTTTGAGATATTTTTCTGATAATTTTCTTTATAAAATTTTATGCCAACATTTTTCCAAAACCCACGGGATTACACCAAAATGCACCAGTAAATAACAACCCAGAAATCCCTTGCCGAACTGCCCCAAATTGCCTCTCACTGCAACTCAGATCACTAGCTCGATTTTCTTAGCAAACCTGGCCCCAGAAAAATCAAACTCTTTGATCTCTTGGTGTATCTCCAATTGACCCTCAAGCCCCTTCTTATACCTTTCCTGTTGATGAATCAACGGCCGAAATTAAGTCCCTAATCAATGGCTAAGATTAGAACTGGCTTGATCCTCGTCACTTAGAACTTTCTCACCCATATTTTATTAATACACATTAATATTTTTATTTTCCTAAGTTTAGACTTAGGAACCCATTAAAAATATTAATTATTTTAATAACTCCTCATCCGGGTGGAATTTCTCCAAACGATTTCTAAGTCTTGGAGATCTCATGTGTTCTAGCCCCTTCACCAAATTTCAGAGCTAGAGCACATCCAATGCTACCCAAAATCAATAGTGGTTCCTTATATAAATCCTACTGTTAGTACTACTTCTATACCTCATTAAGGACTAAGCAGCTATTATCACCAGTCCTTGTTTCTTCAAATATCCTCACTAAGACTGTCACTAAGGACTGAAACTACAATTGAATAGAGAAGTTGGTACCGAGTTAAGGGGAGGGTTGTAACTATACTTAATCTTCTATCATGGAGAGCAAAAAAAATGGAGGCAACTACCCCATTCTTGTAACCATACTCAAGAGTTAGGTAACCTAGTAATCTTGTCCGGTTAGACAAGGGGGGTTGTTACAATTTCGGCGCCTGTAGTTGCCCAGAAAATTTCAACCTTTGGAACAGAAACTGCCCAGAAAATCTGCGAACTGAGAGAGAGAGTCCTTCCACATATGTGAGCTTGAGAGAGAGAGAGAAAGATGTATTGCCTGTAATCTAACTGTGTAGGATAACTTGTAATGCCTATGCCCAAAAGAACTTGATTTGCAGGGCATCTTTATTTTTTTAAATCTTAGTATGGGGGATTTACGCAGTGCATTATATTAGATATCATTTTCTGGGATTCAACTGCGTTAAGTAAGTCATTCAAAGTATGACCATTTCCATGAGAGGTAGTCGTAAAGTGACTAATATTTGTATCTAAAGTCCATGTGTAGACATTTGATATTTGTATCTAAAGTCCATGTGTAGACATTCAAGGTGTACTTCAGTTTCCTCTTTTCATTTCTAAGTGTAGTTTTTAATTTTTTCTATAACTGATCTTTTTTCTGGTCTTTCTTGATTTTAAAGTTCAGGCAGATATTTTTGTGGCCATTCATCACAGATTAATAAAATTATTTGACTGATCTTATTTCACATAATTTTCTTGGTTAATGTCTTGATGGAGAGATGGAATAAATGTTTGTGCAGCTTACTATTATAATAATCACCTTTTCCTTTATTTTTCGTCATTAATTTGAACAATTTCTAATGCTTTTGTAGTCATTGGAGAAATGCCTTCTAGCAGATGTGATTTCTCGACAGGAAGAAAAACTCGATACCCTTGGTATGTATGCCAATGAAAATTCATTACATGACTTTCTTCAAAATAGTGTATCAATATGCTTTGCAGTACCTGTTTGAATAATTGAATTGAAATTGTAAAGCAAACCTTTTGAAAAATCACGAACTAAGGTGAATCATATTGTTATAAATTCAGTGTTGAAAAAATTGTTGTCATCTTGCAGTTGCTGAAAAGGGAGAAAACTGGAGCATGGGACAAAAGCAACTTATTTGTCTTGGCCGGGTTCTTTTAAGACGACGTCAAATCCTCATTCTTGATGAGGCAACTGCATCAGTTGATACCCACACAGATTTAGTGTTGCAGAATACAATTAAGACTGAGTTTGCGGACTGTACAGTTATCAGTATTGCACATAGAATATCAAGCATAATAAGCTGTGACAAGGTTCTTGTCTTGGATGCAGGTCAGTACAACTTGTAATGAGAGTTTTGTGTGTGCTTGATATGTCATCTGTAACACTGTAGGCACCATCAATGTTTCAGTCGAAGGCTTAAAATATGTTCATACTAGATAATTGAAGTATTTTATGCAGTTAGAGTAAGAAATATAGAATATGAAAACAGCAATTCTAAACACAGGAGTGGAGAGAGTGAAAACGTCTTAAGTGACATAAAATTTCGTTACAAAATGTTATCTTGACATAGGCTGCTCATATAGATACCCAAATTATTATCAGAGAATACACTGTTTACCTATACATTATTTATTGTATCAAAAGCCCTCTACGGTGGTCTGACCACTCAACATGAATATTAATACAATGGTCACCTAAGTCACATGACACGAGGACACGAGACACGGAGGACACGTAAATACGAGTATTCAATACGAAACGCAGTGACCTGGAAACAGGACACGGGGGACACGTTTTATATATATATATATATATATATATATATATATATATACCGAAATATAGTTTTTTATCCATATTAAATTGCAGGTTGCAGCTTATCTAATCAAATTAAAATATAATTACTTCTCAAAGTTCATAGTTCACTTTAAAAAAATAAATAGAATCAAAATTTACAACTTACAAGCACATAAGAAACTAAGTAGTAAGTACTTACTACTAATTATAAATTTAGAACTTAGATATTAAAACCATAAAATGCAGATTTTCCATTAAGTCATCAAAATCAAAATGTATCACTGTTCAGTGTTTACAATGTACATAGATAGATCATAGTAGATACTGACTCCTGAGAGAATGACAATGGAAAATACAAAAGAGTAGATACTAGATACAAAATAAGTAGGAATTTCATAGCTCGGTACTGGTCCATGAGTCATGACTCATCACTCTATCAATAGTCCATGTCCTCTATGTCATAGTCACCATCACTGCCACTGCCATCTGACTGTACTCCATCCTCCTCCTCTATGCCCAATCCAGGATCTGCTGCTGCATTTGTTGGTGTGGAGGATGACCCCTCAAGATGCTGTGTCTCATCATCAAAAGTCACTGGCTCTAGCACTGGGTCATTAAGATCCATGTTGGCTAATGCCAACTCAATACTGTCGTCCAAGCCCATATCATCAGGAAACACATCCCACATCTTTGTTTTTCCCTTCAACCACTCCTGTCTCTGCCTGTAAATAAGACGAAGGTTGGTGTGCACATACACCATTGTCTCTGCCCTGGATTGCTCAAGCTTGCTCTTTTTCAAACTATATAGATTCCCGTAAGTGCTCCAATTCCTCTCACAACAAGAAGATGAAGTAATTTGAGAGAGGACCCTCAAGGCTAACTGTTGTAGAATAGGGGATGTTGCCCCATGAGTTGCCCACCATGCATAGGCACTTTTGACTCCCCTATCTCCAAGTACATCATACCCCCCAAATCTCCTGGTGCCGGTGGAAAACTCTACAAAGCCTTCCTCCACCTCAAGAAAAGATGTGTTATCCTAAAATATCCTTCTGGATGCTATTTTCCTCCCCTGTGAAATCTCTCCATCAATGTGAGGAGGGTATCTGTGTGAGGTCCCACCACGGAGCCACTCTTGACTGTAGTACTTGGGATTCAAAGAGTGAGCTAAGCAATGCAAAGGTGTGCAATTCTTATCCCACCTAGAGACAAGAATATCCTATACGGTGGACCATAAGCTCTCTGCTGATGTCTCATATGCAGGGCACTCATTCTCCATAACAATAGTCTTCACAGACTCAATCATGGAATCCCAACCCTCATAAACCTCTCCTAAGATGGGTTGGTCCGTGTCTGCAAACTGCAAGAAAGAAATGATAGGGTTCATGATCTTTATGGTAAGATCCACCCTCTCCCACCAACCATCATCTAACACTATGTCCTTTACCTTTTTTGAAGCTGTTTGATCCGTCTTTCTCCAAAAAGACCAAAGATCTGAAATAACCATGGCCCCAAGAGCGGCCTTCACCTCCTTCAACCTCTTAAGCATGATGAATGAGGAAGCAAACCGGTATCTGCAATCTTCAACAAGGATAGATGTGTGTACTCTTTATATATTGTGAGGGCATTGGTATGGTTTTGCACAAAATTTCGGATATGGCGTGCATCCTCAATAAGATTGCGAATCCATGTCACATCTGAAGCAATAGATTTGAGTGCTAAATTCAAAGAGTGAACAATGCATGGTGTCCAAAATATTTGTGGATATTTAGTTTCCACAATCAAGCCAGCTGCTTTGCAAACAGGTGCATTATCTGTGATGATTTGCACACAACTTTCAATGCCTACTTCTTCAATAACTTTAATAAACAACTCACCCATATATTGTGCATCCTTGTATTGTCCAAGAGCATCAACTGCTTTCAAGAAAACCGGTCCATTTTGAGAATATACCATGAAATTGATGAGAGGATGGCGTGCTGTATCTGTCCATCCATCAGAAACAATACTGACACCAGATGAGATCCATGATGATTTAATAGGTTGTAGAATTTTATCCACCTCCTTCCTTGCCTTAACCAACAATGTGGTTCTAAGTTTTTTTAACTTGGAGGCACATACCCAACTGGAGCTCTATCAACTAGAGCTCGACACATCTCAATAAACATAGGAGACCGTGCAACATTAAAAGAAATGAAGTTGAGATAGAAAAAGAATGCCAATGTAAGATCAACCTCATCTCGTTGCTCACGCTGGAAAATCTTGTCCATTGGACCACCATAAGTTTGGGCTGCCCTCTTTTTTGTTGGCTGAATTTCTTTTCTCCCAAATCGACTACTATTAGCATTCCTCAAGAATGGAAGAGGATCTTCATTTTTACTAGTTTTCCTGCTTGCTGCCACCACATTCCCAGAGCCTGCTGCATCCTCCCTTTCCAAATCCATTTTTTCTCTAGGACTGATATTTTTGCATGCTCCAATTCCACAAGGAAGGCCCAACAAATGGCCCTTACCTCGAATGTAAGTGCTCTTAAATTCACCCTTGCAGAAATTACAAGACCAATGCACATTCCCTCCCGGACCAGTCTTTGGCACTTGCTTCTTGGTTACATACTTCCAAAGAGTGCATTTTTTTAGCTGTGCTTGTTGTCTTGCTGCAACAGCATCATATGTTAATGCTGGCTGAGAAACACCTACAGCTTCACTTGAAGCACTTGGGGCACTATGACCAAGAGAAGGTGAAACAGAAACACTTGGAGGGGGGGGGGGGACCACGAATAGCACCGCCCTTCCTTTGACCTCTGCCGGCTGCCTTGGATGATTGAGCCATTAATCTTCTCACTGTTATAACGTCCACACATCTTCACCTACAAAAAAAACAATTAAAGTCACAATTAAAGTCTTGCTGTTTCTTACTGTTTGTAAATTGTCACAAACCGCAATAATTATGCATTGTCAAAGGTCACAATAATCTATCACTATCATATATGTGTTTCACTGTTTTAAGATTTTTTCAATTTTAATTCAATATTCAGTTTGTTACAAATTGTTGGGGTGTCTTTGATGTGATTAATGACAAATTGTTAAAAGTTAGGAAAAACTGTAGCCACAGGTGATAGTACCCATGGTAACAAAGGAAATATACATAGTGAACTCCACAGCACTGACTTCATTTCACACAATAAGCATAGCTGCAACCTGCATATATATATAAAAGGTGGTTTTTCATATTCTGTGGAAAGCTGAAAGTTTCAGCTATCAACTTGTTTGCCACGGGAGTCAGCCTTTGTAATCATACTGAGCTTTGTCAGCAGTCGAGTTTCTCATAGTTCTGTATTGAAGGAATAACTGAAGTTACATCTTAAAGGAATGGAGTAAGCTCTGAAGAATGGAATCCCACAAGCAGACAAGCTAGCAGCAGTAGCTATTGGTAGGGAATCAATGTTAGATCAACATGTTTTAATGGTTAGCAATGCATAAATTCTCACTGACTTAATGGGATCAAGGTTCAACAGCTGATATGTTATAGCCTTTAAGGAATATAATATCCTGTCAGATATAAAGCAGCCACAACGAAATGTGAGTTTTGAAGTATGGGCACAGTGAATTTCAAATTGACATATTTAGCCAGTTAATAAAAAAACTGATGTGATACAACTTTTGAATCTCCAATGATTGGCAGAAAAGTGTGCTACATAGAGATTTCAGCCTTCAGGGAGTGCCTATTAACTTGTGAGTTTTCAACTGATGTAACATATCACTTTTGGATTTCCATTTTAGAAGAGAGGCTAATCTGCTGGAGTTTCAAATTTAGAGATTTAGTCAAGTAAATCTAGTGACTGCAATCTTGATGAAATCAGACGTGCATACAACTTGCTTGAATTGCAATTAATTAACATTCAATTCTATATGTGAAACTAGGTAGAAGCACAAGCACAACTGTCAATAGTTAATCAAGATTAGTTAGGATTACATTAGATAAGGTCAAAATTAAATAAGATTAGATAATCTGATATAGAAGGTTTTGTATTTTGTGATATTGAAATGAATGAGATAATTGAGTTATAAAATCTTTGATGGTGTTTGCTGTTTGGTCATCTATTGCAGCGTTGAAAAATAACATAGTATTAGGCTGTCACCAGTGTGTGAAGTGAAGTGAGAAGCAATAATGGTAGTGCCATTCATGCTCCTTCCCAACAAATCCCAGGAGTGGAGTGTCATGGAAGCTTTTCACTTATAAATTTATATATTATAAATTATTGGTATGTGTTGCATGAGCCCTCACTATCTAACAAACTTGAGACTTGTAAATATGTCCTTATGACTTGGTGGTACAATCCAAATCGTCAGTTGCCATGGTTCCAGAGGAAAATATGCACCTGTTCTTGAGTCTTTCTGTGGTCCACATGTCTAATATGCTTTGGAGGCTTCAATAGAGAAGGGGGCCATTACTAAAGCTGCAGTGCAAAGCAGGGGCAAAGGAAGCTTTTAGCAATGAATGCTGGCAAGCTAGTTTGAGTAGCAGATGTTGATTGTGAATCAAGAACAGATGTTTTTACTGCCAGTTGACATGCTTTCTGAGTGATCAAACAATTTAAAAGTTGGATAAGTTCTGTAAAGACATGTTATGAAGTCTTAGACTGGCGGTGAGAACAGTAGTGTTAAGACTGAAGTTAGGTATGACGGATTCTAATTAACAACGACTCTATCCCATATATGCATTCAGCTTCCAAGTTCCTATACGTAACAGAAACCAGTCAGCTCATACCACAGTTCAAACTGATACCCCGACAAGGTTCACGCTGTTCGTTTGACAAAAAAAAAAGAAATGCACAGATAAAACACGGGTTCCGATTTAGGGGTTCCGGCTTACTGGTTTACGGGCCGGTCTTGAACTGGCACACTCTGCTCCAGACTTCAAATATAATGCTAACTTCAAAGACAAACACCCTGCTCGCAGCTCCACACGACAATAGGATGAAAATAACCCGGAATAGACCAACGCGTAGGCTTTAAATTATGTTTTTTTGCGGTACGTATTCAACTTGTCGAAATACGTTAGGGCAACGTATTCTACCAACCAAATACGCGTATTCGAAATTTAGGACACGACGGAAAACATAGAATACGTATTCAAGTTTTCATGACGCATTGAAAATCGTATTCGACACGTATTAGGGCCGTTTTCGTGTCCAATACGTAAAATACGGGACACGGGACCGTGGGGGACGTGTCCTGTGACTTAGATAGTCACTTGATCACATACCGTTGACATTAATAATATAGTGTAAATCATCTTAATCATTCACATGTTAATATACATTGGATCACATACCACTGACATTATTAATAGTATAAATGATCACAATGGTTCACATGTCGATATATATTTGAGCTTCTTGTTTCCACCTCCAACATCTCCCTTCAAACAAGAGTTTCAATAAACTGATAGAGCCTTTGACATCCAATCTGCTTGTTTTTATGATCAAGATCATTGCCAGTCTAGCATTACAACCGCAAAACTCAACGCTTGATCCAAGTAAGTGCCACAACCACTTTCAGATGCTTCTTCTTGAACTCCTCTGAGTCAGTATGGAAGAAACTAAGCCATTGATCCAACTTATATGGGTCTACCCACCTGCCCTCACATAAGCCCAATGGTCAGTTTGACAAATTGGAAAATCGTTTCTTGGGAACATCTATTTCCCATGATCAACTACATCAGACAACATGAAAGATTTGCAATTTCTTTAGACATCACCAAAGTAGATAGATAATCTGTTGCTCCAACTCGAACCATTCTTGATAGTATTGGATTGGATAGTTATCAATAGGAACACTCAATTATTGTCTACAGAATTTACTTTTCAGATTTTTTCATTTCATTTCCAAGTCAAAAAATGGCACCTAGAGTGAAAGATGCTGCTTGGGCATATGTTGAAATGGTTGATAGTCAAATGCATTGCAAATTTTGCCATAGAAAAATTAAGTATGGTCTTGGAGGCATTAATAGACTTGAAACAACATTTGGCAGGGATTAGAGGCCAAATTACTCCGTGTGAATCACCAGAAATTATGGAGATTAGGAAGGAGTTGTTAAATAGCTTTGAGAAGTTTAAAGAAGAAAAGGCTAGGAAAAAAGAAATAGAGGCTGAAATTGGGAGGAAGACAAGTATACAAAAAATTATGGCTACCAACCCCCATTTTGATTTTGAGGGTTCTTCTTCTATCCCTTGTACTGATGCATCCAACCCCTTCCGATATGTTCCTCCCTCTTTGGAGTCTATTCGATAAAAGGTTAAGGGCAAAATGAAAAAGAAGGGTGATATGAATATCGAAAAGTTATTTTACTGTCACACCCTAGTAGAACTTTGCAACCCACTTTAGATGACCATTTGAAGAAAGAATTGAGGGAGACTGCTTGTGATTACATATGTAGATGGTGGTATGATGCCGATATCCCCTTCAATGCTTCTTGTTCACCGTATTATGAGCCTATGTTTGATGCCATATTTGCTACTGGAAAAGGCTTCAAAGGCCCTACTACATATGAGATAAGGGGGTATTGTTTGTAGAAAGAAATTTCCTCCATTAATGAGTATTTGAAAGATTTCAAGGACTCATGGGTGAGAACATGATGTACCATCATGTTAGATGGATGGACTGATCAAAGGAACTGTACCATCATAAACTTTCTTATCTTCTGCGCACAAGGAACCATGTTTCTAAAATAGGTTGATGCATTTGATAGGATGAAAGATGGACAATTGTTGTTTCAGCTATTGGATGAGGTTGTTGAGGAGGTGGGGGTGGTTAATGTTGTTCAAGTCATCGCAGATAATTCCTCTAACTATGTTCTTGCTGGTAAACTGTTAGAGGAAAAACAAAAAACCATATTTTGGACCCCATGTGCTGCACATTGCATAGACCTCATGCTTGAGGATATTGGCATGTTAGATTGGGTCAAAAACACTATAGATCATGCCAAAAACATAACAAAATTTATCTACAATCATTCATGGGTTTTGAGCCTTATGAGGAGACACGCAGGGGGCAGGGATATTATTAGGCCTGCCATCACTAGATTTTCTACTCATTTTTTGACATTGCAATCTATGCTTTCACAACATAGAAACTTGCAAAAGATATTTTCCAGTGATGAATGGAATCAAAGCCAGTGGTCTCTCAAACAGGAAGGCAAAGAATTGAAAAATAAAGTTAATGAAGAGATATTTTGGAGAAAGGTAGCAGAGATTGTGAAGGTTGCTGAGCCACTGGTTAAGGTGTTGCGGTTGGTGGATGGGGAAAGATTGGCTATGGGCTTCATTTATGAGGCTATGGATCAAGCAAAGGAGAAAATAAAGAGGGCATACAAGGATAAAGTGGCTAAGTATGGGCCCATTTGGGCAATCATTGATGAAAGCTGGAACAATCAACTCCATTGCCCTATACATGCAGCTAGGTATTTTTTGAACCCACGGTATCATTATAAAGCTTTGGCGGCAGGAGCTTTGAGGGGGGAGGTTAGAGATGGATTGATTGACTGCATTGATCACATGATCCCATTGGAGTGTGATCAGTTGGAGATACACCGACAGGTCACAACCTTCAGCAAAGCCACAGGTACCTTTGGGAAGAACCTAGCAAAGATTGCAAGGGAAGCAGATGAGCCAGGTAAACAAAAATTTCAATTTTCAAATTCTTAATACTTATTTTGTTAAATCGTTTATAATTTGAAAGTTGGATATAATTTGTAATTTTGTTGAGCTAACTCATTACATTCCTATGTTTTTTGCAGCACAATGGTGGGAGGCTTTTGGTAGCCATTGTCCTCAATTGCAGAAGTTTGCAATTTGTATTTTGAGTCAAACTTGCAGTGCTACTGGGTGTGAGCGCAATTGGTCTGTCTTTGAGAGGATTCACACGAAGAAGAGAAACTGTTTGGATAAAAAATGGTTAAATGATCTAGTCTATGTCCAATACAACCTCTAGCTCAGACCCAACCAATTGTTGAACAAAAGACTTGATTTAGATCCCAATGTGTTGGAAGATATTGATCCAACATCAGATTGGGTAGTGGAGAGTCATCCAGTAGAGTTTGATTTTGATGAGGAACTTGATTTGGATTTACAGACGGTGGCATCACTCAAACATAATGTTCAGTTGAATGCGGATCCACTTGTACCAGCCTTAGGGTCAGCGCCAAGTCCTCCAGTTGCAGGCGCTTCCTCTGCTCAGCCACGATGGAAGCGCATATCTCGTCTATCTCAGTAGCCACCAGTTGCACAGCCTGCTAGTGCTACCACTTCTACAGTTGCAGTTGGAGATGATGATGAGGAGGATCCATGGGCTTCCCTGTCTGACTCTAATTCAGAGGTTGAGCCAGATGATGTTGGCTCCTCTAGCAGTAGCCAGTAGTACTGGTTAGTGGTGACTAGTGATGTTTCATAGTTTACTTTTGTTGTAGAGGCCATTTCTAGCCTCCTTGGTTATGCGTTTTTGTTTTGATCTCTAAATCATCATCATGTATGTATTGGACAGTGCACTAGGTGCCATTTTGATATAATGGATATATTCATGAGCCTACTTTGATCATATGTTGCCTTCTATCTATATTCTAAAGCTTTGTGTTTGGAAACATGAATGAAAATATTTAAAATTATGTTTTTTTATAAAAAAATAAATATTTAATGTATTTTTTACAACGACGAGTCATTGAAATCAAACCATCTGAGTCGATACCGAGTCAAAATCGACCCTCGGCCGAGTCTGAGTCGAAGTTTTAAAACATTGCTTTGAATATACAATGACTCTATAAACTCAATAGTAATCCTAGGAATCCACAATGGGGACTTTGACTAATATAATGATGATCCTAGCCTGAAACCCATGCTTTAATAAGTCATTGTTACAATAATAAAAATTCTTTTCTTTATTCTTTTAACAAGTAAATTTCATGATGACTCAAATACATTGAATGAAGACCGAACCTAGTTACAATTTGCAACATCTGCACAAAAAATGAGGCATTTGGAGCACGTTGACTTGAGTTGACCGCAGGAATAATTGCAGACTTTGACCGCAGAGTTTCTCTCTCATTTGAATGAGTTTGATTGGGCTTACTTGAGCTGTTTTGGGTTGACTTTGACCAACATTTGAGGCCGAGTTGGAGGACTATTGACCAATCTCTTGGAAGGCAAAATTGATTGTTGACTTTTACTAGTTAGGGCACACTTTGACTACTGTTGACTTGGACATAAATTGCAGACTTTGACAGTTGAACAAATTTGACTTTGGAAGCTCATATTTGGTTGGTTTTGGTTTTTCTATATTGATAGTCAAAGGTTGACTTTGACTCAATGTTGATATTGTATTATTGTACTCTCTATTGAACATTTTATGACAATCTAACAAGAGAGAATTTGAAAGGGTTTTCCCCTTTGTGGGGTTTTTCCTAGGTCTTTGACAAAATTGGTATCTCTTGTGGATGTTCTTGATTGTCTCTTATTTTCATTGCATTTACTGTTCTATCTTCAATTATTATTGATTATTGGAAGAATTTATTGTTGTTGAAAAGATTGCTTGTTGAAGAATTGATTTGGGCTAAAGTAATTGACATAGCATATAGCAGTGCAAAAATTAACATGGTATCAAAGCTAAGGTGAAGGACAAAACCAAAGGAGACGAGAGCTAAAACAAATATCTTTGGAAAAGTTGAAGGAATCTATCTAAATAGGTCAAGATGACTACCTCATACTTCAAGGAGGTTGAGAATCTAGGAGACTCATCAAATTTTGTTGCTTGGAAGATAAGGTTGGAAATCATATCGGATGACAATGATGTCTTGGTGTACATTTTCCTGAGCCCCTGGAAAATGCTCTCGCTGCTGCCAAGAACAAGTACAATAAAGGTGAGTTAAAAGTAAAGAAAATTATTATTGATGGTTTGCAAGATCATTTACTTGTCTATGTTGGAAATTTGAAGAAATCTAAGGATATGTATGATAAGCTAGCCGACATGTATGAAGTCAACAATTTGAATGAAATCATCTCCTTAAAAGATCAACTCAAAGATATGAAAATGAATAAAGGAGAATTTGTGCAATCTTATATCACGAGGATATCCTGTCTTAGAGATCTATTGTCGAGAGTTGGAGAAGTTGTACCTAACAGGGAGTTGGTGTTGGCAACCCTTAGAGGTCTCCCTATTATCTGGGAAACCTTCATTACCACCATAAGCAATAACAACAATTTCTCATCATTTGATGAGCTTGTTGGAAAATGCACTCAAGAAGAATCTAGGATGATCTCAAGAGGCAGGATTCAAAAGCAAGAAGAAGGAGAGCCATCAACATTTGTCACTCAAGGAAAGAAAAGGAAGGAAAGAGGAGGACCATCTAATTCAAGAAAGTTTTCTCCAGTGCCTAGGGACTCCAATAGAAGGAAATAAAAAAGGAACAAGGACATGTCAAAGATTGAGTGTTATAATTGTCACAAGTTTGGCCACTATGCTCAAGATTGTTGAGCAAGGAAGGATGCTCCAAGGTCAAGGAATAACAACAATCATGGCTTCAACAATAGTAGGTTCAATAGAAGAAGAGATGATAGAAGAAGAGATTCTCTAGATGATCGAGAAGAAGAAGGCCATCATCCTCAAAAGAAGTCAAGGAATTCTAGGTATGAAAGTAATGCAACTACTAATCAATCTGAATATATTCTCATTTCTTCCTTCTCTTGCTCCTCTCCTCCAGATTCATATGATAGTTGGCTAGTAGATAGTGGGGCCTCTCAACACTTTTCTGGATATAAGGAGGTCCTCTCAAATCTAGTTGAGAGGGAGACAAGTACTAAATATCCTATAAAGGGCTTTGGATCTGTCAAATTTGATTTGAACTTTGGGGAATTTGTTATTCTTCATGAAGTGATGTATGTTATGGAACTAAAGAAGCACTTGATATCTATTTCTGCCTTGGAAGACAAACGAATGAGAGTAGCCTTCATCAAAGGGAAAGTTCTCATTTGGCTGAGGGAATCCTGAATGAAAGATGCCTTTAAAATGGGATCTAAAGTATGTAAAAATTCCTAATCCTCAACGAACCCCTACTACAGCAAATCTGAATCTACTTCACCTACTTGATTTTAATATACATTATCAAGTTATTCTCTGAATATTGAAGCAAATTACTTTTGTAGCCTACACTACTTCAAATTCAATTACATGAAATAGGAAACTGAGCAAAGAACAAGATACATAGGACACAGTTCTTTTTGTACAAAATAGTCCCCGGAAAAACCCAATATGAGAAAACAGGTGCAACAACTTTGAGAGTTTTATATTATTAAGCAGTGATTCTGAATACAAATGTTGGATACCCTCTCGGCAATCTAGTGAAAGAGAAAATACAATGGTGAAAAATCTGAGTGATTTTTACCTCACTTCACACGACATATTCCGGCTAATCCAGTAACAAGACTGGCTAATGCTGACTACTTCTGCATTGGCCCTGCGTAGGCCCTGCATCAGCCTTTCAGGCTCTGTGTCAACCCTGCGCTGGCTCTTCTACCCACTGCGTCAGCTTTCCCTGCAGTTTCGGCTTTTTGCATAGAGGGCAGCTTCTGCTTCTGCGTTGGCCCTTTGCGTCAAGCCTGCGTGGACCCATATTGACCCAGCATCAGTCCTTCTGGCTACTGTGCTGGCTCCACTAGCTTCTCTCTGCATCTTTGTTAGTACTCCTGAACTATCCCTTCCCCTCTACTGCAAAATGATCACTCAACTCGAAATCTCAACTTCCTAGCCCCAGAAATCATATTCCAGATCAATTCGTTATCTCCGTGTGTTTCTCTAACTAAACCCCAAGCCGCCTCCTTATACTTTTCTCGTTGAGTCTTCAACGACCGAGATTAAGTCACTCATCAACGATGAAGATTAAAACATGACTTGATCTGCCTTCTAGATCATTCTCACACATATTTTGATTAATAGCCATTGATATTTTAATTTTCCTAAGTTTAGACTTAGGAACCCCATTAAAAATATTGATTATTTTAATAAAATACAATCTGGGTGGAATTTCACCAAACGGTTTCTGGGTTCTTTAGAACTCATGCGCCTTAGCATCTCCCCCAATATTCAAGGTTAGAGCACTAGCAACAATATCCAATTGCATGCTACTCTGCTTCTGAACCACCTTTCCACACTGTTGTTGCTATTGTATTGTTGCCCATGACACTACCACTGCCACTATTGCATCTATACTACAACTCTCTCTCAAATGTTGCATCTATTATGCTGCTACGACTGCCACTGCTAACATTGCATTCGTACTGCAACTCAATTACTGAGAGAAGCAACTAAAAAACATCCAAAATTAACTGAACTTAAGTGTGTTTGGCATAATATAATGAATGTTGGAATTTGACTGCTCTAGTCTCTGACCCTCTGAATCTTCTGCGTTGTTGCTGACTCATGCATTGTTCCATCTACATTGTTGCTAACCTTGCTCTGCGCCGATTAGTCTCTGGTCTCAGGTTACTGCATCTGTATCTCCAAACAATCCACTGCATCATCTAACACTAAGTCCATCTCGCTATTGCTGAATCTTGGGTTCTTGTAGCAAGGAATTGATCTAAGAGGTGGACTCCTCAAGGATTCTACCCACATGTAGTCCTCCCGACTACAACTCAATATCCCCCCATTTCCCTCCTAGAGATGCGTGGGCACTCATGGCAAACTCTTATTCGTTTATCTATTCTGAAACAACCTTAGGATCATGTTTCTCATCCTTATCCTTTTGCTTCAAAGGACACTGGGATGCAAAGTGGCCCATCTCGCCACATCTAAAACATTTCACCTTCGAAATTTCCTTCTTTTTCTTCAGCTTCTGTTGTCCCTTTGATGCTAGAGCTGCGTTCTCCTCTTCCTCCTTGGTCTGCGTGCCACTCCCACTACTGCCATTGAGGTTGACCTTTACCAGGTTCCTCCTTAATTCCTCCTGTTGAAGGGCTGCCCACATCTCCTTCCCCAATATACTTTGGACAAAGACTTGCCATTCATTCGAGACTCCATTCAAGGCTATCCTTACCATCGCTGTAAACTGAGGAGTAGACCCCAACGCACCAAGCTGGTCTCTAGTGTCCTGAAGATGTTGAAGATAGGAGTTGTAATATTCCTAATTAGCCATGGCTAATTGGAATATTCAATTTTGCTCAATTTTGCCTTCTATAGGTATTAATAAATAAAAAGTGAGGAAAGGGGGACATAACTCACTTTCTGAATAAAGTCACTCCCTAGTAGCACAACGTTGTAACTTAAAGGGGGAGCCAAGGGGGCCCAAGGACCACGTAGAGAAGGGGCCCACATAGACACTTGGAGGGACTGCGTAGATGAGAAGGAACACGTGGCAAGAGAGAGGCTATGTTGGAGGAGGTGGCCTTAGGGTTTTGAGAGAGGCCAATGCTATAAAGGAGAGAGGAGCCTCCTCATTTTGATCATTGGATTATGTTGCATTTGAGCTAGTCACTTCGACTTAGAGCACGCTGGTTGTTTAGCCCGTCTGCAGCACTGTTTAGTGCATCGAGTGTCTCCATTCGGAGATCTCACCCTTAGCCTCGGGGGACTTCGAGTTCCTGCTTGGGTAAGGTAGTTTCGTTAGTATTTTGCAGGAGGAGTGATCTCTGGAGTTGAGGAGGAACTGAGCATTTTGATGACTACGTAGTCTTGAGAGGGGAGGACACAATCTCTTTTGGTAGCAGCTCCGGATTGGGTTTATGTGGAGGATTTGAGCTTGGAGATCGAGCAAGGGATCAACCCTTGCATATTGGAGGATTTTGGCAGAGTCTCGGGTAGAGTTTTGGAGGATTCTCTTTAGAGGTAGTGCAGAGCCTTGAGGGATAGCGTAGATCCTCAAGGGGGTGATTTTCGGGGTTCAGCTATTTTAGAAAAGCTTTCTGGGCTTTTTTGGATTTATTGAATAGAGGCTGATTCCAGAGTTTCAGCACTTTTTGAGGAGGGGAACAGCCCCAAATCCTCACTTGATTCCAGCAGTAGCAGCAGCACAACAGTTCTTCGGCAGCTTGGATGCAGTTTAGAGAGAGGACATTTCCTTACCATTCGGAGTGTATTTCTTCACTTGTCTTGTGCAAGTCAAGGTGCTATTTTTCTGATCACCTCTTGTACTCTTTCCATTACTCAGTATAATAAAATGGCTTAGCATTTCTCTCTGCATTTTTCGAGTATCTGCTTATATTCCATGTATACGTTGTTGTATGTTGCACTACTGTTATTTTTATCTCTTTGAGCTTCCCAGTTACTATACCACTTGTGTGTTTTTCTCCTATACTCTTAGATAGAGTCTGGAAAGGGCCAGGTAGCCTCCAGACCTCATCCTCTTTTTAGAGGCGACATATCTGGTAAACACCCTTCTAGTCCATCTCTAGTTGGAGTTTGCTTGTGTTTAAGGGATACCCCTGATAGGGGATATTACAGTGGTATAAGAGCATAGATCTGGCTCAGCCTGTGGATCTAGCAGTCTATGACACCGAGGGAGAAGCCCTACATCTGTTACAAAGGTAGGAAATATAGAGATATTGAGTGTAGGTTGGAGAACACCTATGGAGAGGGAGACTGTGTTCGGGTGGTGGACACAGAATAGGAGGAGCCTGTGGTGAACACAGAACAGGAGGAGCCTGCGGTGGACGCAAAGCTGGAGGATTCGATGACAGATGGTGACGGGAAGAAATTTGCGGACATGCTCCTCAAATCACTGTAGGATCTGTCGAGGCAGATCGAGGTGATGGGGCAGAGATTCACGACGGTGGAGGCTAGACAGCGTGAGAGTCCACAGGTTTTCCAGGTTGGAGAGGGATCACGTGCATCTCACCGTTTGCCAAAGCAGGGTGCCACTCAGCGTGATACTACTCAGTAGGTGGCCTCACATGCCCCTATACACTCTACCATGCCCACTTTCCTAGGAGCAAACACGGGGGCCGGAGCATAGCAGGAGGCAGAGCCCGGTCATATGGGTGATTATTTTGCGGAGTACCAGGCCTATGGGCAGGAGTTCAGGGATGCTCTTTCATTCAGAGACTTTGTTCAGCTCCAGCGAGATAGTAGACCCCGCGACCATCATAGAGGATACCGACATTATCATGATGGAGACACTCACTGCACAGCCAACAGATTTCACTTGCATATGTTTGATGGGTCATCGAATAGTTCGGCGAAGTCTTGGGTGGAGAAGTTGGACAGTTATTTCCAGCTTAACCAGATGTCGGAGACAGAGGCCATCAAGGTGGCGACATTACATTTGGATTGTGAGGCCCAGGACTGGTGGTTCCACGGGTTGGTTACACTCGGACACTCCACTGTGACAACATATGTCGAGTTCACCAGGAGACTGATGGATAGGTTTGATCGGAGGGATCCAGAACAACACTTTGTTGAGCTGACGAGGCTCAAACAGATCGGGAACCCAGAGACTTACATTGCAGACTTCTTGAGGATTTCGGTGATGGTGCCAGATCTATTCGCGGCACAGAGGATCTACATGTTTGTTGAGGGGTTAGCAGAGCCACTTCAGAGTCTAGTCAGATCCACTAGATCAGCCACACTCGAGGATGCTATTAGCAAGACTTGGGACTTACAGGATGCCTTACCCAGGACCCGGACACCTTACCCCCAGAGATAGGCATTCCAGCCTAAGGGGAAGGATGTGAGGGTTCCACCTCCAAAGGGGAATCCAGGACGAGCACAGATTGATGATGATGCCAGGAGGGAGTTGAAGAAGAAGCGGTTGTGCTTTACCTGTCAAGAGCCGTGGGCACTGGGACATAGATGTGCTGCTGGCAAAGCACATTTTATTGAGGTCTTCTCCGAGAGAAGCGGGGAAGAGGATGGGGAGGATGATGTGGAGTAGGAGATAGTCATGCCACGCAGGATCCTTTGCTACCTCCACCACCGATAGCAGGTGGTGCAAACTTTGCACCTACCAGAGGGGCCGTTCCAGCATTGCGAGGAGTTCCCAAGTATCTGACGCTGCGCGTACGTGGGACAGTACGTGGCCAACAAGTATCAGTTTTGGTTGACAGTGGGGCAACCCACAACTTCATCGATGCACAAATGGTTGAGCAGAGAGGTATACAGACGGAGAGCTTCGATTGCTTTTCAGTTTTGGTCCCAGGAGATCAGACCATGATGTGTGCTCATTATGTTTCAGAGTTATCAGTGACGATGGGCACCTACACCTTGACTGACCACTTTTTCGTGGTCGATATTCCAGACACCAACATGATACTGGGTGTTCAATGGCTTATCACTCTAGGGAAGGTCACGACAGATTGGAAGGCCCTAGAGATGGAGTAGGATGATGAGAAGACAAGGAGGCATGAGAAGATACGGGGACAACACACATATCCGCCTCAGATTGTTTCGGCTCATCGGATGGAGGCAGTCTTCCGGAAGGGAGACGTAGAGTGGATATTGGAGCTACGTGCATCAGTGTTAAAATTGGCAACCAGGGCAAAACTTCATGTGGGTCATCTTATTCATGGCTGATAATATTTTTATTAGATTCCTCTCGTCGAGAGGTGTATGATTGATATAAAGATCATCCGATTCCGATAAGTATTCATGGAGATATGAATTTATTTTGATTATGGAATTATTATCAAGCCGACCTACAACTCATGTAGGCTTAGAAGCCCAACAGTCGCATCTATTCACCCACCAACGTTGTGTATAAATATAAGAGGACTTTTCCTCATTTGGACTCACTCATCTCATCACATCTCTCTCTCTCTCTACTGCGCAGATATGAGTCTCTTCTCTACTGCGCTGAAATGGGTCTCTCTCTCTCACACATGTGAAGCCGGAAGCTGTTGAATTTGAAGCTGCAACTGCAGAAGTAAAGATTGACTTGCGTGGCCTAGAAGATCTCCTCTTTGGAACTGCGCTGTAGGTTCATCTGAACCTCCTTTGAAAGCCGCAACTTTTGGTCTTGGAATGAAGTCAATCGGACGAACGGTTTGCAAGATATCGACTGTCCTAGTTTGAAGCCGAAAACTGCTGAAATTGAAGCTGCAACTGCAGAAGTAAAGATTGACTTGCGTGGCCTAGAAGATCTCCTCTTTGAAACTGCGCTGTAGGTTCATCTGAACCTCCTTTGAAAGCCGCAACTTTTGGTGGTGGAATGAATTCAATCCGACGAACGGTTTGCAAGATATCGACTGCCCTAGTTTGAAGCCGGAAACTGCTGAAACTGAAGCTGCAACTGCAGAAGTAAAGATTGAATTGCGTGGCCTAGAAGATCTCCTCATCTGTACTGCGCTGTAGGTTCATCTGAACCTCCTCTGGAAGCCGAAAATTTTGGTGGTGGAATGAAGTCAATCCGACTGTCGGTTTGTGAGATATGGTCTGCCCTAGTTTGATAATGAAGCTGCTATGCTGATGCTACTGATCTAGGGTTTGCTACTGCTGATATGAATCAGATTTATTGTACTATTTCTCTCTGCTGAATTATTGAAGATAAAAGAAGATTTGATCAAAGGGTTTCCCCACACTTTGTGGGGTTTGTCCCTGGCTAGCTGCCACATCTTGTGTCTCTTGTCTTGGCTTGTTTTCTGTCGATCGTTTAATGTTCTATCTGCACTTTACTTTATGTACATGTGATTGCTAATCGGTGGAATATAATAAGAAAAAGAAGTAAACTGTTATAAGCATAGAACATACCATAACTTAACATGGTATCGGAGCCGAGGTGAAGACAAAGCCCGAGCAAGAGCAAGAGCAATCATTGAAGAGAAGATTGGCAAGGCTATCCTAAAAGAACTATGGGGTCCTCAACACTCTTTCCTGCCGAAGACAAGCTCCGTGAGAAAGCTGATTATCACGGATGGAAGATGTCTATCGATCTAACCCTTGAAGATCAAGGAGTGCTGGACCATGTAAGAGGCAATATTGTTGAGCCTTCATCAAATGCATCTGCTGCTGCCTGGAACAAATGGAAAAATGGAGAAGTCAAAACAAAGAAGATCATCCGGGACTCTATCGACAAGCGCTTGGTGGCCTACATCTCTGATTTAGACACCTCCAAGGAAATCTACGACAGACTGGTGAGTTTATTTAAAGTTAATGATGCAAATCAAGTTTTGTTTCTTAGAAATAAGTTGAGGGAAATCAAGAAGGGTAAAGATGAAAGTATGCAAGCTTACTTCTTAAGAATCACTGAGATCAAGAACGATCTCCTATCTATTGGGGAAACCATTACTGACAGAGAAATGGCACTCACAACTCTCGGAGGATTACCATCTGAATGGTATGTGTTCAGGACTACTCTTCTGAACAATAATGTAATTCCTAGTTTCAAGGAATTAATGGCTAGATGCATTCAAGAACAAACAAGGGTAGAAGAGCAGGAAATGCCCTTGCCTAAAGGTCCTCTTGCTGTTTTTTTCTTCTCATGCAAAGAAAAGAAATAATTCCGGGACTAAATCAAAAGAAAAGGCTGGACCTAAGGCTAGAAGAAAATGACGATGTTACATTTGCGATAAAGCAAGTCACTATATATGAGGTCATGAGCATCATGGTACATGAGATCATGGACATATAGGATAGCATGATGATGATGCACACTAGTTTGAGCAGCATTATGATGGATAAAATCATGGACATGGGCAGCATGATGATAATCATGATTAGAGAAGCATGGTACAGTATGCAGTGGTGCAACTCGAAATCCCTCTGATGGCAATCAAAGGAATGACAAATTCAACATCAAAGGTAAGAGGAGAGCTGGGAATCAAGGAAGAGGACAAGCATTCAAGAAGGCTAGAAATTCCAGGATGTATGAAATGCACCTAACTTCAAAAAGAACCTAGTGTCCATCTCGGCAACGGAAGACAAAGGCTACAAGGTAACCTTCAGCGATGGCAAGGTACGTATATGGAAAAATAATGTTAAATATGCCTTTACACTTGGGTTTAGTTTTGATTCATTATATCAGGTCGATGGAAGTCTACTAGGTGTCATGTCTTATGACACATCTCTTCAGTCCGAACTTTGGCATCGGAGGTTTACCCACCTTCATTACAAAGCTCTACCCGATGTAAGACAAATGGTAACAGGGATGTCCGAATTCCAAGTAGAGAAAGAAGGTGTATGTCCGGGATGTGCCAAAGGAAAGCTCAAAAGGGGACCATTCCATTGATCTGGGATCAATGATATTGGTCTGGGACCAGTGGTAGGAGTTGTACCATACTATGACACTGACTTCGGGTCAGTTGAGACTGGTCTGGGATCAGTGGTACATACTCTGAGACTGACTTTGAGTCAGTGGAGGATGATATTGGTCTGGGACCATTGGAGTTGTACTCACTATGACGCTGACTTTGGGTTGGTTGAGACTGGTCTGGGACCAGTGGTACATACTCTGAGACTGACTTTGAGTCAGTATGATACATCCTCGATCATTTCTTCTTCTTCATAATTAGGACAAAAGCAGAGCAGAAAAGAACAATGCAAGAGCAGAGCAGAATAGAGCAAAACAATACAGATTAGTACAGGGCAGAACAAGACAAAGTAGAACAGGCAGAATAGAGCAGAGCAGGGCAAGGGTCAGGTTGTACAGGGCAGTGCATTTGATGGATGAATAGTAACGATCGATAGACAGATTGCAGATGAAGTTCTCCATGGTTGAGAGGGAGTGTTAAAATTGGCAACTAGGGCAAAACTTCATGTGGGTCATCTTATTCATGGCTGATAATATTTTTATTAGATTCCTCTCGTCGAGAGGTGTAGGATTGATATAAAGATCATCCGATTCCGATAAGTATTCATGGAGATATGAATTTATTTTGATTATGGAATTATTATCAAGCCGATCAACAACTCATGTAGGCTCAAAAGCCCAACAGTCGCATCTATTCACCCACCAATGTTGTGTATAAATATAAGAGGACTTTTCCTCATTTGGACTCACTCATCTCATCACATCTCTCTCTCTCTACTACGCAGATATGAGTCTCTTCTCTACTGCGCTGAAATGGGTCTCTCTCTCTCACACATGTGAAGTCGGAAGCTGTTGAATTTGAAGCTGCAACTGCAGAAGTAAAGATTGACTTGCGTGGCCTAGAAGATCTCCTCTTTGGAACTGTGCTGTAGGTTCATCTGAACCTCCTTTGAAAGCCGCAACTTTTGGTGGTGGAATGAAGTCAATCCGACGAACAGTTTGCAAGATATCGACTGCCCTAGTTTGAAGCCGGAAATTGCTGAAATTGAAGCTGCAACTGCAGAAGTAAAGATTGACTTGCGTGGCCTAGAAGATCTCCTCTTTGGAACTGCGTTGTAGGTTCATCTGAACCTCCTTTGAAAGCCGCAACTTTTGGTGGTGGAATGAAGTCAATCCGACGAACGGTTTGCAAGTTATCGACTGCCCTAGTTTGAAGCCGGAAACTGCTAAAACTGAAGCTGCAACTGCAGAAGTAAAGATTGACTTGCGTGGCCTAGAAGATCTCCTCATCTGAACTGCGCTGTAGGTTCATCTGAACCTCCTCTGGAAGCCGAAACTTTTGGTGGTGGAATGAAGTCAATTCGACTGTCGGTTTGTGAGATATGGTCTGCCCTAGTTTGATAATGAAGCCGCTAATGTTGATGCTACTGATCTAGGGTTTGCTACTGCCGATATGAATCAGATTTATTGTACTATTTCTCTCTGCTGAATTATTGAAGATAAAAGAAGATTTGATCAAAGGGTTTCCCCACACTTTGTGGGGTTTGTCCCTGGCTAGCCGCCACATCTTGTGTCTCTTGTCTTGGCTTGTTTTCTGTCGATCGTTTAATGTTCTATCTGTACTTTACTTTATGTACATGTGATTGCTAATCGGTGGAATATAATAAGAAAAAGAAGTAAACTATTATAAGCATAGAACATACCGTAACTAGGCAGGGACTACAAGGCAGGCGGTGCAGCCAGAGATACAGTCCATCCTTGACCAGTATGCCACAGTGTTTGGGGAGATTCCGTCGGGACGACCACTGGACTGAGGGTTTGAGCACACCATTGAGCTTGAGTAGGGCATACAGGCAGTGATCACTACCCCCTATAGGCATCCCAAGGCCTATCGGGATGATATTGAGCGGGCCATTCAGGAGTTGCTGAGTCTTGGGCACATTCGATCGAGCACGAGTCCTTTTGCTTCTTCCGTGGTGTTGGTGAAGAAGAAGGACAACACATTGAGGATGTGCATTGACTACAGGGCCCTGAGCAAGAAGACCTTGAAGAACAGGTACCCCATACCCAGGATTGATGAGTTGATGGATGAATTGAGAGGAGCATGGTTCTTCTCAAAGATTAATTTGAGGTCTGGGTACCATCAGATTCGCGTGAGGGAGCAGGACATTCTCAAGACCGCCTTTAGGTGTCACTATGGGCACTTTGAGTTTTTGGTGATGCCCTTCGAGCTAGCCAATGCCCCAACTACATTCCAGTCCTGCATGAACCACATCTTCTGCAGTCACTTAAGGAAGTTTGTGTTGGTGTTCTTTGATGACATTCTCATTTATAGTAGGACTTGGGAGGAGCATCTCCAGCACATTGAGACAGTGTTGCGCATCTTGGAGGAGCAGCAATTCTATGCCAAGCTCTCCAAGTGTGAGTTTGGGTTGACAGAGATGTTGTACTTGGGACACATCATAGGGGTGGACGGAATGAGAGTCCACGAGGAGAAGATCAGGGCCATCAGAGATTGGCCGGAGCTAAGGAATGTGACAAAACTCTGGGGATTCATTGGTATTTGTACTTACTACCGGAAGTTCGTCAAGAGTTTCTCACAGCTTGCTGCACCCCTAACAGATTTGATGAGGAAGGGGGCATTCAGTTGGGGATACAGCGCAACGAGCCTTTGACAAGCTCAAGGAGGTTATGAGCAGCTGCCCAGTGCTTGTATTGCTGGATTTTTCACGGCCATTTGTTTTGGAGTGTGATGCGTCGGGAGAGGGGATCGGTGCAGTGTTGATGCAGGGAGGTCACCCTATAGCCTTTGAGTGCCGGAAGCTCCTTTCGCATGAGAGGTTGTATTCTATATACAACAAGGAGATGCTGGCCATTATGCATGCATTGGCCAAATTCTGATAGTATTTAGTGGGTAATAGTTTCAAGGTGAGGACTGATCACAATAGCCTCAGGTACTTTTTGGAGCAGAAGCAGCGACAGGAGAGGCAGCAAAAGTGGATCAATAAGATCCAAGCGTATGACTTTGACATTGAATATGTCAAGGGTAAGAACAATGTGGTAGCAGATGCCCTTTCACATAGACCAACCACGTTGTTTCTTATGAGCTTGGCCACAGACTAGAGGGCTCGACTCTTAGTAGAGTACTCCAAGGACAGATTTGCATGTGAGATTCTGGATGGGCAGGTGGCGGATGACAGGTATAGGGTGATCGATGAGATCATCTACTATAGGTACCAGATCTTCTTGACTGAGGGATCTTAGCTCAAGAAGAAGATACTTCAGGCATCACATGATTCACCATTGGCCGACCATTAGGGTTTTACCAAGACCTATAAGGCCATTAGAGAGAGGTTCTCATGGAAGGGCTTCAAGGAGGACGCACTGCAGCATATCCGGGAGTGCAATGTTTGCCAGAGGAACAAGGGGAAGATGAGCCATCTCGCAGGATTATTGTAGCCTCTTCCCATTTCGGAGGGGAAATGGGAGAGTATTTCGATGGACTTCATCACAGGGTTTCCCATGGTGCAAGGCAAGGATTGTATCTTTGTCGTCGTTGATTGACTGACAAAGTACACACATTTTTTCGCCATATCTGCACACTACACAGCAGCACAGGTGGTCAAGATGTTCTTCAAAGAGGTCTTCAGGCTACATGGTCTTCCTAAGATCATCATCAGTGACAGGGATAGCTGTTTCATGGGCGGGTTTTGGCAGGAGCTTTTCCGGTTGGTGGGGACGGAGTTGACACCGAGTACTAGTTATCGCCCACAAACGGACGGGCAAACAGAGATAGTTAACAAGTGGCTGGAGGGCTACTTGTGTAACTATGTCAGTGGGTAGCAACGCGCATGGTTGAAGTGGCTGCATCTGGGGGAGTACTGCTACAACACTACACATCACATGTCCATTGGTATGTCAGGTCCATTCTATGCTTTATATGGATATCATCCTTTATGTTTTGTTGATGTGATGTTTGGTGCTAGCAAGGCTCCGAGAGCCAAGATTTGGATCCAAGAGAGTCAGGATATTCTCTGAGCTCTTAAGGATAAGATGGCTACAACGCAGAACTAGTAGAAGTTGTATGCTGATAGGGGCCGGGCAGAGACACAGTTTGAGGTAGGGGACTTGGTCTACCTACGATTACAGCCATACCGACAGTCGTCACTGAAGCAGAAGGGAGATGATAAGCTCAAGCCCCGCTTTTATGGGCCATACAGGGTGATACGTAGGATTGGACAGGTTGCGTATGAATTGGAGCTGCCCCAAGGCAGCAAGATTCATAACATTTTTCATGTATCATGCCTGAAGAAGGCATTGGGGCAACAGGTGACAGTGACAGATGAGCTACCACCTGTTAGTGTCAGTCTTTCCAGCCTTCCTCCAGTGATCAAATGTGCTCTTACAAAGTGATTTTGAAGTGTCAAGGTCAAATTTTGTCATTTCAGTGAGTCTTCAAGCAAAATTTGGTCACTGGGCATTAGGTCTAGGGTTTGCTTTCACTCTTCTCAAAGTTGTCCAAATGGCGGTCCATGTCATCATTCAGTTGAGTCTATCATCATTCATAGGGTTTTCATTATCATCTCAGTGTCTAATGAGTCTTTTTACAACTTATTCATGCTTCAGTTGTGCCTAGGCAAGGTCATTTCCCTCTCTTAGGGTTTTGAAGGCAATTTCTCTTGGGCGGCTAAATAATCGGCAAAACTCATATCCCAATGTTCATACACCTTCCCCTATCCTTAAAGTACCTTATCAAACACTTCCCAATACTCAGATCCCCCAAATTCCTCATTTTTTCACAAACCCTAGTTTCTAGCTACAACCTGGCAATTTTCTAGGTTTGGCCTGTGTTTTGCCCTTTTGGACCCCTTCCCCTCGCTCAATCTCTGAGATTCCACTTTCCCCTACTTCTTAACATCCCTCCCTACTTCCAAAAATTTCCCCAAGAATTTAGAAGCCTCTTATCCCCTTCATTTCGCTCCATTTCGACAAAATTCCTTGTTTCACACATCGGGACAAGTCGCACTCAAATGATGTTCCAGAGCAATCAAAGATGAATTTTGGAAAACTAAGAGAGGTTTTTGTCCACAATATTCCAAAGAATAAAAACCTCCTTCACTTTTTGCACAGGTGTCATGGTTTTAGAGAAATGTCAAAATTACAATCGCCGGGTCCAAGGAGGTTGGCCAAGGCACTAAAACGACGGAAAAGTCCCGATCCACTCCAAATTTTGGCCAAAGCCTCTTTGACTGAGCATGGTACTTTGTTGGGGACTTTCAGCCCAAATTTCAAGAAATTTGGAGAAAATTTTGTCAAATGTGAATTTTTTGTGCCATTTACAGGTTTTTGTCCATTAACGGGTCTCACTCCCCGCGCGACCCTTTATCATGGCAACTCCTTTTGGCGAAAACTCAACATTTCTAGATTTGTCATGCAAAGTTACATATGCCCATGGATGGACTTGAGATTTTGTGCAGTTTTGGTCCCCCAAAAGGTCAAAAAACTACCAAAAAATGACTTTCTGGCCCTTTTTTGAGTTGCAGAAACCAGTCTTGGGAGAATTAAGTTTTGACAGGGCAAATGACCTCCAAATTCAAAAATTCCAGTTGGGTTGGAAAGTAGACTCACAGACCTTTCCAACAAGCCCACTTTTGCTCAATTTGGACACCTGCAAGTGCCTCAAACATCGCTCCAAAGGCGCGCGACCCGTCAGGCAGTTTTTGCCAGATTGCATTGTACAGCCCAAAAAACGCAGTTTTGACCCAGTTTGACTTTTTGGGGTGGAAAATGATTATCTTTGATGTAATTATTGTAACTCTAAGACACTTTTACTCTTGTTTAACACTTCTAGAAGATTCATTCATGTAAAGGGTAAATATTTAATGAATGGATTGGTTTCCTAGCTTATAGAGGCAAGTTGTTTTGACTGCCTAGATTGTAGTGCTTAGTTTAGAAGTGGCTGAAACAGCTCCTAGGATAGTGAGCTCGACCCATGGAGGCAGGGAAAGAGGTTAGATCATCTATATTATGTACTTTCTTGCTCATTTTCATGGTTGGACTCTTGAGGGAGAAGCTATCATTGTATTATTCACTGTATCTCTGCAATTTTTGGCTAAGGAAGACCAGGGTTTTGCAGTCCTCTTTGGGATTCTTGTGGACTCATGTGTTGATGGTGTGTTTCTCAATGTACTTGTAAGCTTGTTATGTGATTCATCTCCTTTCTTTCCTTCTGCATATTAAACAAATGAAGTGTTAAAGTAAGAATTCATGCTTGTCATGCTCTGCTTTTAAATTTGTTTAATTTCTATGTTTTCTACTGTTTAAGGAGAATTCAAAGTATTATTTGCTCTCCTTAGCTCCTCACTGGTCTTTTCCATCCACTCACCTCAATCAAAGGCATCAATACGGTCTCCTACCTCGCCCCAAAGAGCCCCCTGCAGAAACTGTGTCAAATCCCCGCACCCAAAATTGCAATTCCTCAATTTGCCACCAAAAACCCAAAAAACCCCAAATCAACCTTTCTAATCAGTTTACTAGCCTAAAATCAGTGTTACCATATTGGTCATCTCATCCCATTGAAGATCTGCCGAGATTGACCGGAGAGAGCCTTCTCCTGCCCCGTAGGGCTAGCTACGAGGCTAAATGGTTTGATGTAGCCTTGAGGTTTACCTTTCTCAGCCTGAGGTGAAATTTCAAGCGCTAACACCACCCACTGATGATGAAGGGCATTTGGTGTTGCAGCCAAAGGCTATTATTGATACCAGGGAGAGGCAACTATGGAGCTGGACGGTCTGGGAATTCTTGGTGAGGTGGAAGAATTTACCGGATGAGGATGCCACTTGGGAGAGTGAGAAAATTTTGCAGCATCCATCACTTCAGTTTCTTGAGGACAAGCAACATTTTGCCGGGGGAGACTGTAATATTCCTAATTAGCCATGGCTAATTGGAATATTCGATTTTGCTCAATTTTGCCTTCTATAGTTATTAATAAATAAAAAGTGAGGAAAGGGGGACATAACTCACTTTATGAATAAAGTCACTCCCTAGTAGCACAACGTTGTAACTTAAAAGGGGATCCAAGGGGGCCCAAGGACCACGTAGAGAAGGGGCCCACGTAGACACTTGGAGGGACTGCGCAGATGAGAAGGAACACGTGGCAAGAGAGAGGCTATGTTGGAGGAGGTGGCCTTAGGGTTTTGAGAGAGGCCAACGCTATAAAGGAGAGAGGAGCCTCCTCATTTTGATCATTGGATTATGTTGCATTTGAGCTAGTCACTTCAACTTAGAGCACACTAGCTGTTTAGCCTGTTTGCAACACTGTGTAGTGCATCGAGTGTCTCCGTTCGGAGATCTCACCCTTAGCCCCGGTGGACTTCGAGTGCCTGATCGGGCAAGGTAGTTTCGTCAGTATTTTGCAGGAGGAGCGATCTCTGGAGTTGAGGAGGAACTGAGCATTTTGATGACTGTGTAGTCTTGAGAGGGGAGGACGCAGTCTCTTTTGGTAGGAGCTCTGGATTGGGTTTATGTGGAGGATTTGAGCTTGGAGATAGAGCAAGGGATCAACCCTTACATATTGAAGTATTTTGGCAGAGTCTAGGGTAGAGTTTTGGAGGATTCTCTTCAAGGGCAGCGCAGAGCTTTGAGGGATAGCATAGATCCTCAAGGGGGTGATTTTCGGGGGTCAGTTATTTTAGAAAAGCTTTCTGGGCTTTTTTGGGTTTATTGAACAAAGGCTGATTCCAGAGTTTCAGCATTTTCTGAGGAGGGGAACAACCCCAAATCCTCACTTGATTCCAGTAGTAGCAGCAGCACAGCAGTTCTCCGGCAGCTTGGACGCAGTTCAGAGAGAGGCCATTTCCTTACCATTCGGAGTGTATTTCTTCACTTGCCTTGTGCAAGTCGAGGTGCTATCTTTCTGATCACCTCTTGTACTCTTTCCATTACTCAATATAATAAAATGGCTTAGCATTTCTCTCTGCATTTCTCGAGTATCTACTTATATTCCATGTATACATTATTGTATGTTGCACTATTGTTATTTTTATCTCTTTGAGCTTCCTGGCTACTATACCACTTGTGTGTTTTTCTCTTATGCTCTTAGACAAACTTTGGAAAGGGCCAGGTAGCCTTCAGATCTCATCCTCTTTTTAAAGGTGACATATCTGGTAAATGCCCTCCAAGTCCATCTCCGGTTGGAGTTTGCTTGTGTTTGAGGGATACCCCTGATAGGGGATATTACAGGAGTTAACCCCTTCTCCCTTCTGCATCAATGTTCGTTGCCACTTTTTTCTAAGTACATCTTCCGCTGTTCTAAAAAACCTTCATACAGTGAAAACAAAACTTCCCACATTTCTCAGGTTGTATATTTTCCCTTAAAGTGTGAGACAACATGATCTCGAACTACATCGAGTATGAACCTCTTCGCCTTTCCCTGCTCGGCCTTGTACTTCTTCTTCTAATCATTGTCAGCGGGAACAACCACAACACTCTTGACGTAAGCTTCGAGATCATACTCTAGAACAACTAAGATTCTGGTCTTCCATATGACATAGTTGGAAGCTCCTTCTAACCTGTCCTGATCTCTGAGCCCATGTGATGCCATCTCACCCAAACTGTCGAATTAACTCCTCTAGTCACTGCTCAGCACTGATCTGTTGTCCGGCAAGTGAGGAATTCAGACTTTTGGGGAGAAGAGTCCTATGAGGAGAAAATTTCCCTTCTATGTGTTTTCGCTCTTTTCCGACGGATTTCTACCTTGGCAGAAACTGTGTCCTGCAAGCATTGCGCCTACCTCGGCAGAAACTGTGTCCTTCAAGCATTGTGCTGAGGCTCTACGTCACTCCCTCTACCTCTGCAATCTCACGATCCGGAATTGTACCTCTTTGTTGACTCTCTCAGATAGAGATTTCCTTAGAATCTCTGCTTTCCGGCAAGGACAACGCAACCCCTTGAAGGAGATTCAAATTGCTTCCAAATGCAGTGATTGGCCTCTCTGCTCAGCACTGGATATGCTCTTCTTGTTTCAAAATCAATGCTCTGATACCATGTGAAAATTCCTATTCCTCAAGGAACCCCTATTGCAGCAAATATGAATCTATTTCACCTACTTGATTTTAATATACATTATCAAGTTATTCTCTGAATACTGCAGCAAATTACTTCTATAGCATACACTACTTTAAATTCGATTACATGAAACAGAAAGTTGAGCAAAGAACAAGATACATAGGACAATTATTTTTGGACAAAATAGTCCCCAGAAAAACCCAATATGGGAAAGCCGGTGCAACAGTTCTGAGGGTTTTCTATTATTAAGTAGTAATTCTAAATACAAATATTGGATGCCCTCCCGACAATCCAGTGACAGAGAAAATACAATGGCGGAAATCTGAGTGAGTTTTACCTCACTTCACATGGTAGATTCCAGCTGATCCGACAACAAGACTGGCTAACCCTGACTAGTTCTTCGCTGGCCCTGCACTGGCTCTTATGCCCACTGCGTTAGCTTTCCCAGTTGTTTCGACAATTTCCTGGGAGTTTAGACTTTCTGCGTGGAGGGCAACTTCTGCTTCTACATTGGCCCTTCGGGCTCTGTGTCAAGCTTGCGTGGACCCAGACTGGCCTAGCGTTAGTCCTCCTGGTTGTTGCATTGCTTCCACTAGTTTCTCTCTGCCACTCTATTAGTACTCTTGAACTATCCCCGCCCCTCTGCTACAGAATGATCACTCAATTCGAAATTTCAGCTTTCTAGCCCCAGAAATCAAATTCCAGATCAATTCATTCTCTCCGTGTGTGTCTCTAATTGAACCCCAAGCCTCCTTCTTATACTTTTCTTGTTGAGTATTCAACGACCGAGATTAAGTCTCTAAACAATGGCTAAGATTAAAACATGACTTGATCCGTCGTCTAGATCATTCTCACCCATATTTTGATTAATACCCATTAATATTTTAATTTTTCCAAGTTTAGACTTAGGAACCCCATTAAAAATATTAATTATTTTAATAAAATACAATCTGGATGGAATTTCACCAAACGGTTTATGGGTTCTTTAGAACTCATGTGTCCTAGCCTCTCCACCAATTGTCAAGACTAGAGTCACTAGAAGACCCCTTTTGGCAATGGTCCACGACACTAATCATCAATGCGAGCTATGGCATCAAAGATTGGCACATCTACATTATGAATCCCTTCCAAAATTAAAGAATTTGGTCTCTGAGATCCCTTATGTTCGAGCTAAACATGATGGAGTATGCCTAGGGTGTGCCAGTGGGAAGAAGACAAGGGGACCATTCCCCTCTAGCAAAAATAAGACTAATGACATCCTCCAACTCATTCATTCTGACATATGTGGACCGATGCCTATGCATTCTCTGACTGGCCATATCTACTACATAACTTTCATTGATGACTTCTCCAAGATGTTGAAGAATGTAACTAGTTTCGGTTTTCATAATTGTCATTTGACTCATGTAATGATGTGACCTCTATGTATTGATCAAAAGAAGAATGAAAAATGTAAAAGAAAATTATTTATAAAGCATGGGTTCCATGCTTGGTTCGTTGGTCAATAGGTCAAAGCATCCATTGTATGCTTCTAGGTTTTTGTGATGAGTCATGGTCATTGTCATTATGTGAAAGACCCTTGTGGGCACTTGTATCTTGAAAAGGAAATTATTATGGTAATTATTGATGTGTCTATAGGTTTCTATGACCAAGTCAGCCAACCGGTTAATGTCGGCCTTGGGTAGGCTTGAAAAGCCACATGAAAAGCTATATAAAGGCATGAACTCGACCTCCTTTGGCAGACAAGTGAGCTCGCATATATTAGCTCTTAGTCTGCGGTTTGAAAGAGGAGCGAAGGTGTGAGAGAGGGTCTTCAAGGCATGTGAAGGAGGATTGTTCTGTCATATGAAGTACCTAGGGTTAGCTCAGGTGCGAGATGACTAGGAGAACCCTTTTGTGGTAAATTCCTATGCTTCTGCCCCTTAAGATCTCTTGATTATCTGGCTAGTTATCTTGTGTTTTGAAGGGATCTTAGGGTCTTGTCTTGGTCTTGGAAGTCTCCTTTGAATTGAATATATAAGAAGAGAAGTTTTGATGGTTTTTCACCTTAGTGGGTTTTGCCGTGGCTTGAGCCTATTTTTGGTGTCTCTCTCTTTATGGTTGTGATCTTCATGTTTTGGCATTTATTTGATGATGAGAACATAATATTAATCAAGAGGAAGAATAATAATATCACAAGTAAATGTCATATAATGGAAAATCATAAGTTATGATGTTGCCTTTATTGATTTTCCAACATGGTTTCAGAGCATGGTTAGTGTCTTTGGTAGCAAGAAGATCATTGTGGTGAAGGCCTTTTTCAAATCAAGAAAGGGTCTATGTATAAGTAAAAAAACTCTGAGGTAATGGTTAGCACTAAACCTTGTATCAAGGCTTCCAGGAGACTATTTGAGTGCGGATTAGGGGGATGTAGATCCCTTTCATAGAGAGAATGGTAGAGTGAAGTCTTAGAAAGGGAATAAGCTTGAGGATTAGGCCGAATCCAAGGTTCTGAACTCAAATATTAGAAGAATCCATAAAAAAAGGCTAAGAAAACAACCTTATTTTTAGAGGCATGGCTACAAGTCTAGGTCCTGTACATACAAAGAAAATTAATAAAAGATTGTATAGACTAATATCAATCATCATTATCTGCTCAAAGACTAGATCCAAGTTGAAGCTAGAGGGGTGACATTTGAATCCAATCAAGTGTTGATTGGAGGAAGGAATATCTCTGTTTGTATGACCACAATCTTACAAGGCTAAAGACTTGGTATGACCAAGAAGCTTTTTTCAAGGGTCCAAACTCTTGAATATCTTTGAGGTATCTGTAGTAACCGAAAGGCTCTCAACTTCATTCTTTTCAGAGATCCAAGAGGCCTACATTAGGCCAAGGGTTCTTTGTGTATTTGAAGAGAAATTCAAATTCATGAGACCAAGAAGGTCGAATGGTTTGATAAAATCTAAAGTTGATCATTGTATGGGTTTGAAGTACTACGAAGATCAGAAACTTTGGGGCAGCCTATATTGAGCCGCAACACTAGATTGCAAAAGGATTTAGGCCCTAATACTTTAGGTTGGAAGAGGTCGTATGTGATGAGTATAATTCATATAAAAATAATAAATATAAATATAAATATAAATATTTTAATAATAAATAATAATTAACTAAGTAATGTTTAGTTAGTTAGTAATGAAAAGGAATGTCTTAGAGACATGACCATTCATGAAAGGGAACTTGCCTATGGTGTATAAGCAGGCCCTCATTCTCATTTGTAATCATCTCATTTCTTACATCAATTCAACATACAATATTCAATATACAGTTACATGTCTTACAATGGACATTTACGTCTTTGAAGTATTTTAAATATTTCCGTTGCGTATACGACTTTTGGGTGTTACATTGGTATTGGAGCCACATTGGCAGATCTCGACCTTTGGCCATCAAATTGTCGTCGCAACTAAAGCATTTCGCTACACGAGTGGGAGTTTCTCCATTTTTGGTCTGGCCTTGGCCACTTTAAAAAAAAAAAGGAATTGGAAAAATGATTATAAAAGAAAAGAGTTAAAAGCAAATTATTTAATTAAAAAAAATAAAAAAAATAATAATAAGGCCTTTGGCCATTGACATTTCAATGGTTCTTGTAAAAAAAAATAGTTCAATGTAAATTTTGAAAGAGAACATTCATATATATAAAAAGGTTTTACATTATTTATAAAAAGTGCATGATAAAGTCAAAAGGGAGTCTTTCCAAATATCTTTAAAACATAAGATTATCTTGATTCTTCATTAAGTGGTTTATAAGCTCGTGGTTTTAGCAACCTTTCAAGGTAAAATAAGAACAAAAAGAATACAAGTGGAGAAAATTAACGGAGTTAAAGACACATAAGTGGACATATATTTTATATTAAACCGCAAAGAGGCAAATAGCCATGTTTCACTAGGGTTATAACTTTTCAAAAAGAAAAAGAAGAAAAGATTATAAATATATATAGAAAAAAAGGTTTAAAATAAAGTAAAAAAATAATAATAATAAATTATTAAAAGAAAGAAGATTTAAGAAAAAACCAATTGTTGAGAACATATATATATATATAATCAATTAAATTAAATTATCAAGGAAGGTTATCGAGTCAAGAAAAATGGAGCATGCATATATATATATATATATATATATATATAATCAATTAAATTAAACTACCAAGGAAGGTTATCAAGTCAAGAAAAATGGAGCCTAATTCGAAAATAAGGAAGTAGTCAAGATGAGTCCCACACAACGATCACTATTTTGGACTAAATGTCCAAGTTGTCTAGACAAAATTGGATATACATATATTAAAAAAAGTGCAATTTATGTTGTCCAATGTGTGGAATATTATTTAGTACAGAAGAACATCAAGACAATGGGCAGATGCAAATTAAAAGGATTAAAGGAAGAAATCAGAAAATTTCAACAAAAGAATGAAGCATCAAAGGAGAAATATAAATATTTCGAAGATTGGTTTCATGAAAAATCAACAAAAAGCAACAAAGAAATTTGGCAGCTAAGGGTCCACAATGAGAAATTACTTTCACAGATAAAAAAGTCCAAGGTTAAGAAACAAAGACTAAAACAAGAAAATGAAAGTTTTGATGAGGAACTAAAGGAGAATCTATCAGAAAAAGAAAAAGAAAATTTGTGCCTAAAAACCCTTAAGAAAAATTTATTAGAGAAACTAAAAAATTTAAAAGATAAAGAGAAAGATACTAAAGACAAATTCAATGATTCAGAAAATGACGAACTTTCACGTTTAAGGAATCATAACCAAGCCTTACGCAAATAAAGAAGCTTAAAAGTGACAAGAAATCACTAAATGACAAGTTAGAGCAACTTCAAGAAGTAGCACTGAAGCCTCCAGTTGTTTAAGTTGAAGATAAAGAAACAAACACTGATCTAGTCAAAATCATAACTCAAGCAGAGGATAAACCTACTGAAGTGAAGACACATGCAGAAGTTGCAGCTCAAACAATGGAAATTCCAAATGATGATTCAATAGGCAACTCAACAACAACGCCTGAAGGAAATCAGGAAACAACCATTAACATGATAATGGAAAGTCCAACTAGAAGAACTATTTATTGACATCCGAATCACAAGAGAAGACTTTCCAATCAATTTGTGTACCAGTATCACTCAGAACATAAATGACAAATTTATGTTCCCAAGAATACTGAAGTTTGTAGAATCCAGTCCTATGATAACTCTTCATCACAAATTTTTAGAGATCAAAGGATTCCAAAGAAGATTAATTTAGGATGGTTCGATCCATTCTTAGTACAATTATTTTGTCTATCACTCAGAGCATCATATCATCTTGTATCAATGAAGATGAAAGTTCAGAGATGAGAAGATATTCTCAATATGCTTTGAGGACAAAGCTTCTTGAAGAGAGAGGCAATGTTATGAATATAATTCATATAAAAATAATAAATATTGTTAAGAAATCCAAAGTGTGGCAGTTAAACGATTTCTCTTATTATGAAATTATCTTGTGATGTTTTTCATTATTATTATTTGTTCTTTTGAATTATATTTTCTTATCATCAAGACTAATGCCAAGCAACAAATAGAAGTGAACACGAGATGTAGGCACACTGCTAGGGAAAAATTGCACCCTAGTGGAAAACCCAGTCAAAATTCTTCCTTTAGTAGATTCAAGGTGAGACGACCAAGACCCTTAGAAACTAGACTCAAGACTACCTCCATCCATCAATTCAACCTTGTCATGTTACTCACTAAGATAACTCTAATTTTTCAATTGTGTTAGCATCGAGACTTTCTCACTGTGGTAGCACCGAGACCTTCACTGTGGTAGCACCAAATCCTTCACATTGTGGTAGCACTGAATCCTTCACTATGATGTATCATTGAAAGTCTCCATTGCAATCCACATTATCTCCGAGAGGTATGTCGAGCTTGTCTCTGAAATCATCTCTGCAATTCAATCGAGACTTGTCCACTATACTATCACCGAAATGTATCTACCATAGCATCGAACTAAGGTCAATTATCCGAGCTCCTTTCCTACAATGATACTGAAACTAGTCTCTGAAATTCTTATCCGAATTTTCTATGATAGTTAGACGAAGTCCTCATCCTTATATATATAGTTTTTGCCATATGAAAATAGGCTGCCATGTGATCATGAAGAGTATTGTCACTGTATTTAGGCCAACATGAGATTATTTGAGGGATGCTGGCTTGATGATGAGTCCTTCGACAACAAGGAGACTTTGATGGATGGAGGAATCTTCAAAGAATTGACTTTGACAATAACCTAAAGCCTATAATGGAGGCTTGACCTATAACATTTGACCAAAGCATGAAACCCATGCTTTAACAAGTCAGTTAAAATAATAATAAAGTTCTTTTTGCTTTCTTTTGACAAATATATACTACATTTTGACTTCAAGTATAATTATGAAGACCGAACCTAGTTACATTCTTCAACAAATATAAATATAAATATAATAATAATAAATAATAAATAATTAACTAATGGTTAGTTAGTTAGTAATGAAAAGGCATGTCTTAGAGACATGGCCATTCATGAAAGGGCACCTACCTAGAGTATATAAGCATGCCCTCATTCTTATTTGTAATCATCTCATATCTTACATCAATCCAATATACAGTTACATGTCTTGCAGTGGACATTTATGTCTTTGAAGTATTTTAAAGATTTTTGTTGTGTATACGACTTTTGGTCATTACATTAATTAACTAATGGTTAGTTAATTAATTATTATTATATTTATATTTATTATTTTTATATGAATTATATTCATAACACCGTAAGGCTTAGATTTGTACTAGGACCCCTCTACAATAGCAGTGTATGGGAATAAGAGGCCTAGTCTAGGCCGAGGGTCTTGTAAGAAAGAACAAGTATTCTGCAAGAGAAGAAGTCCTGTAATCACCTTTTTTAAAAAGGCTAGAAATAGTCATAATAGGCTGTTAGGAAAGACAGCTAGTGAAGGAACTAGGCTGACCTGTATGGAAGGCTTTATAGGCCTATTCTTAAAAACATATACAGTAAAAGTATGAAGCCCTGGTTTGAGGGCAGAGGTTTAAGGAAGAAGCTTCAGAAGTACTGAGCTTGATCTTAAAGGAATCCAAGGCTTGAAGTACCTCTACTATCAATCAAAAGTAGTATCTTGAAGAATATTCTTTGTAGGAGTATTAGACCCATTTTTGAGACAATTGGAAGCCCTAGATAGAATTTGAAATAAAAGGAAGGCTATAGGTATCTCAGAAATAGGTATCAGACCCGCTGTCGAGTTTTTTGAAGCTTAGAGAAATAGTTTGTCTTGTGGAAATATGTTCTTGTATGACATTGGAAGGAAACGTTTGATGGAAGCGGCATAGTATCTTGAGGTGTCACTCTTGAACTTAGTAGGTCGAGAAGGCTTTGTTGCAGACTTCTAGTAATCACAAAGGACTAAGGTATGTAATCCTTGTTTATAAGGTGTGTATGATTGTTTTTATGCATAAAGGGTCTAACATTAAATGTTTTAGGGTTTTGTGACATGTTTGATTCTATGGTTTTGTAGTCTTCATCTTGTTGAAGGTTGTTGGTAACTACGATTTGTAAACCCTAGTTGGCATTTGGAAACCCTAGTCATGTGGAAACTCTAACCCTAATCTGATTGTTTCCTCATAGAAACCCTAACTCTTGATTTCTAGGGTTTATAGGTAGTCTAGGGTGTATGGAAAATCTTAGCGAGGATGGAATTGAATGAAGTCTAGGGAACGAGATCATGTCCTTGGAGCTAGTTAGGGTTTGTATTTGAAAACCCTAGGAATTCACCCTCTAAGATACCATGGAATCCATAGATTAACAAAATTGACATCATACTCTTGTACTTGTATAGTTATTCTATAACAATATCTTGATACATGCTAACCCTTTGTATACAACAAAATTGCAATGTTGGAATTGACCTCATAGCAATAACTCTTATATGTCAAATGACCTCAGTAAAGTCTAAGATAGCATGACAATAACATGATTGTTACATAACTGAGATAACATGATCTATGACAGTATGAAGCTTGTATACTCTTGTGCAAGTTTGTAAGGAACGTACGGATTGGACGAGCTTTTACTCTTTTATCTCTGTGACTTTTACTTACTATGGTTTGGTTGAATTTGTATGGAAAACAACCATTATGGTCTAAACGAGCTTCTTGGTACTACATTTTGTGGCGCTCACTCATATATGTATACTTTGTCATATCTTTTCGCTCTAATATATGTTGATAATTCGGTTTTTTGGTGATCCATTTATGTAATCTTTTTCATGACAATAACCTTGGTGTCTGTAAGCCTTGCTCTAATAATGACATATGACACTTGTGACCATAGTATCTTTTAACATTCGGTAGTTCTCTTACTCCTATGTTATAGTGTTACCGTAAACTCTTGATGGTTGTAAGACATGAACTATAAACCTGAATGTATGATAACAGTAACAAAAATTAGTAACATGTGATAGTATCCTATATATGTGCTGCATAATAGTAAACCATGAGAGTTACTTGAATCTAGATATTAGTGAAATATGAAAAATATATTTGGGAATACCTTATGGTTTTTGAGACGAATGAATAGACGACTCATGATTGAAAATAAAAGCATGTCTTCTAGATTTGAATTTATGTACATCAGATATAGATGAAGATATATGTTGAACCCTCCCAACAAATATAGTATAAGGACTTCCCTGTTTATGAAAGTGCACTATCTTAATTTGGTTAGGTCCTTGATGGAAATAATTTGATATTGTATGGAGGATCTCTTGTTACTTATTGATATGGAATTAACCCTTGATGAATGATTGATGACGCATAATAGTTGATGATGACTTGTCATGACTATTGTGTATATACTCGTGAGTAACTAATATAGTTTGACTGGGATCTGACAGTTTAGTTGACGCACGACAGTAAGATGTAAGATAGGCTAATGTCTTGATTAACAGTTGAAGAGGCTTCCCATTAAGAGGGAGAAACCGTTGATGAGATCCCAACACTTATTATTAGTGTAATAATTGAAGCTACCTCAAAGATTTTTGAGGTCTAATTTGGGATCCACCTCTCATATAGAAGTTCTTTTGTGATATGCTGATGAATTGTTATTGCTAGATTTGATGGATCCCATGATACACAATCAACTAGATGGACTCTTGAATGTAATTTGAGCTAGAAAGACTCTGATTATATATTCGGGACAAAGTCAACTTCATAGATTGATAAATTTGTTGAATGAAACAATCTTAGGCTTGTGGTTACTACCTCCCTATTTATGGAGGAGAAAAAAAGAATATGGTATTCCTTTCTTTATGTTATATATTTTCTCTTACACTTGATGCCCTATATGAACAGGAAAACAGAGAACTATTTCTCTTGGTAATGAATGAGGTAGCTTCATTGATCACTTCAGTAAGATCTTTAAGCCAAAACCATATACAAGCACTTTGATATGTTTTTGGACTTCAGAGACTAGCATGGATTGATGGATATGACCCCTTTCGGACAAAGATTCATACTGATCGAGAACACTGAGCATTGCTCTTCCCCCTTTGTTGAGCTCCCAGGGTGGGGAATGGAGTTGGTGGACTCCTGGGTATGAGAGAGCTTTGACCGATAGGGTGAGTAGAGATCTGGGATCTCCCTTAGTCAGAGTATGCCCCAGTTAGGATCCTACCCATTTTGTGGGATAACCTCCCCATCTAGCCAATGGGATGAGGGACTTGGGATAGAGTGTGATCCCTACCCCTTGCAGTAGGTGGATCTTGCCCAAGTTGGCCGATGCAGTTGTTCTACCATTTGACTCTGCAGGGTCAAGATGGGAAGATCAAGGACAATAGGGTAGAGTGTGATCCTTACCTATAGTAAGTTGATATCACCTATTGTCAGGGACTCTGGAATAGTGTGGTCCCTATGCTTGGGGTAGGTTGATTTTTCCCATTGTCTTTGATTCTGGGTGGTAGCCATGGCTCCCCGATAATGATGATGACAACGATGATGATGATGATTCTGGGTGGTAGCAAAGTCTTCCCGATGGTGATAGAGACAGGGTGGTAGCTAGAGCTCCCCTACAGTGAGTTTTTTTTCCCTATATTCAAGATTTCTCAACAATTGGAGATGACAAGAGATGTATCGAGTCTAGATATGAATTGATGACGATGATGATTATATTTAAAATGAATTTATTTGTTATTGGACATAGGGTAGAAATTGAATGCTCCCCTATGATTATGATGTGGGTTGAGGTGGACTCCCCTATGATGATTCTTCTTCTTCTATTAGATCGAGATTGTTTCGTTGATGATCAAAGGAATCAAGTTATGTTGAGATATGATATGATGGATATCATAATGATATAGCTAAGATGAAAGTCATGAGATTTGACTTGGAGACAAGTAAATTTCTTAGAATTGATCTCCCCTACCTTTGATTATGCATTGTTCTTCTTCTATGACACAAGATGGGATGAAACGAAAAGAGGCATGATAAAGTTGTTTGTCATTTGGGATATGATCACTCGAGGTATGTGTTAGAGTCGGTCTAGTAGCCCTCCACCGGAGATCAAAGCTCTTTGCATTTCATAGTTAGGTGTCTCATCAGTGTGATCATGTTGCATTCCATTAGGCATGCCATAATCTCGGTGGAAGGAGTTTATGTCATTATTCCCCTCTTGTTTGGCACTGCTGGTTCAGATTGTTCAAATAAATAAAGTCCTCAAAGGGTCATTCATTTTGCTTTAAGTTTTTAGGTTTTAGGTCTAGGGTTGAGTCTAATTTTGTCTTGAGAGGTCATCAAGGACCAGTAGGCCAGAGGGATGTCCTTCATTAAACATTTCTTATCATTGTACAGCTGAATTTTTGCCTTGTTCTCAAAAAACTCTGTTTTTGAAAACAAGGTCATTATCTCATTTTTGTAAAAATCATCAAAATTTCAAACTCTTCAAATGTCGAAGTGCAGCCTTGGTCTCCTTTGCCAAAGCATCCCAGAAGCTATCCTGCAAAAATTTTCAGAAGAAATCATCATTTCAACCAATTTTTCAAAGAAATGAAATTAAAGGTCAGAGCCAATTAAAGCAAAAAGTGTCAACATTCAAACATTACAAAGTGGGTTTTGGGCAAGTGAAAAATTAAAAGGAAGCCTATAAAAGCATGCCATCCCTCATTGGTAATTCATTTGCCTCTCAACACTCCAAGAGAATAGTTGTCAAGTCGATTTCAAAGTTCATTGGGCGAATTGAGCAGTTGCAGCAGCGCGCTACGCATCAGAAGAGGCGCGCTACGCGTTGGAGGGCGCGCTACGCATCAGCGCGCAGCTCAGGCGCGCGTTGGGAGGCGCGCTATGCATCAGGCTGGGCGCGCTACGCGTTGGATTTCTTGCTCAGGAAATCGCCAGCAAGCCACCAAAACTGCTTTTCTCTCCAAATCTTTTCAGGTAGGCCTCTAATCATGGTGATTTTTGGTTTGGGTAAGATGAATGAACAATGAAAATGCAAAAATGCTATGCTAATATGGAGTAAACCCTACCTTGCTGTATCAAATATTAAAAATGCAAATGTGTTAGGGTTTCATTTGAAATTTGCTGCCCAAGGTAACCCATTTTCCCATTCCTCTTTCCCCATATTTTCCTCACCATTTTCCTTGACATTTCCCATGCAAATCATATAATTTCCCTACTAAAAATCATTAAAATCCCTAAACCCTATTAATTCCTAAAATCCTATGTAAATTCCTAAACCCTAATTCCCATTACAATCCTACAAATTATGATTGTATATGTTCCATGTTCCTTTCCTAACACTTCCTTCCACATTTGTTTTCCCTAATCCCCTCAATTTTCCCTTTTCCCTAATATTTCCCATGTGTGTTTGTCCCCTTGGTAACAACTTTCAAACAAGTCAAAACAACAGTTCATTGGGTGCACAGTCAGCATTATTTTTCAGTCACTTGCCTCCAAAATCATGTCAGAAACCGAAACAGATTATGAGCAAAGTGATGACCGTGAATCAACACCAGAGGTAGAGGTGCCAAGGAGGCATCACAGGGGTGGTAAGGGTGGTCAGCATGTCAGGGAGGAACCCACCTCTTTGGCTTATCTACAAACTTGTCCACTTGCAGTGTCATGTTTCAGATATCTATCATGCTATGAATATTGTGAAAGAATCTCCCAAATTCAACACCACAAGGAATTGGCCCGCTTGTTTGTCCTACATTTGCACAATGGGCATGTGAATCTTGCAGGAGTGGACTTCACATTGTCACCTGAAATTGTTGCTCAAGCAACAGGGATACCCAATATTGGAGAAGAATGGAGCAAGCGCCAGCCGTTGAACAGATTTCATTATGAGCCATATATCAAACCTGCATATATGAGGTACCTAACTGGTGTTTTTCCCTTCAGATTCTTAAGAGACGAGTATGCACCTATGATGAAGATCATCATTCGCTATTTCACTTGTGAGGGTAGATTTTCACGTTTGTATTCGTACCATATCCGTTTGTTGATGCATTTCACACGGGTACGAATGATGAACATTCCATTTTTCATGTGCCGAAATATAGAGAGGATGGTGCCCTTGGTGCAAAGAAAGAGCCCAGCACAGCAACACAAGAGCATTTATCATTATGCACTGATCAAGATTGTGGTCATGCATCAGTTGGCACAACAGGGTATTCCATGGGAGGATTTCATTTCTCGTGACTTGTTCACGGTGCCACAGCCACCTCCTGAGGTTGTCCATGATGAGGCAGGGCCTTCACATCAGTTTGATATTCCAGAGCCCGAGCATGTCAGCACTCCTCCTTATGTTACATATCAGAGAGGCCACAGGGTCTTATTTGCATCTGCACGACGAGTATTATCTCCACATCAGGTGGAAGGGGTCTCGCCTTCTTCATCAGCACGGGGAGTGTTATCTCCACATCAGGTGGAAGGGGCCTCTCTTTCGACAGCAGTACAGGTACCAGAGAGAGGCAAGCAGCCCAAGGTTGATGAGGGACAACGAGTGTTATCTCCACATCAGGTGGAAGGGGCCTCGCTTTCGACAACAGTATAGGTACCAGAGAGAGGCAAGCAGCCCAAGATTGATGAGGGGCCATCAGGTGTTCCAGGCATAGATGTTGTTGATCTTGATATCATTTCTCCTAGCCTAGAGTCAGAGGAGATCATCCAGCAGTTAAGGGCTGAAAATGACTTGTTGCAGCAAAAATTGGAGATGGCAAATTGGACAATCACTTATTTAGAGCAGCGCAACAAGCAATTAGAGGATGAACACTCTCTTGATGAGTTGCGGAGGATCCGAGAAGACCGGAACTTGGCTCGCAAGAGACCCGGTGATTTGACACCTAAGGAGCAAAACTCTATGCTCATTCAGGTGAACACACATCTAGAGAGGTTGATAGCGAAGGCAAACAGGGACAAGGACATGCTCCGACACATGAAGAATCACTATTGGGCTCGAATGCATGTGTGTAAAGCAAGAATGAAGGTGCTCAAAGGACGGTTGGCCAAGGCACTAAAACAGAGGAAAAGGCCTGATCCCCTTCATATTTTGGCTGAGGCTACCTTGAAGGAGCATGGTGCTCAATGATGCACTTCCAGCTCAAATTTCAGGAAATTTTGAGCAATTTTGGTCAATTTTGACTTTTTTGTGCTACACACAGGTTTTTGCTCTGAACGCGTAGCGCGCCTTGCGCTACCTTGAAGATGGGCAAGTCCATTCCTCAAAAACTTAGTGTTTTTGGATTTGTCATGAAAAATTACACTTGCTCAGCAATTACCAAGACATTTCATCAGGTTTTGAGCCCTCAGAAGGTCAAAAAACATGCAAAAAATGATTTTTTGCCACTTTTTGGACACACAGGGAGCAGTCTTGGGAGATTGCAATTTTGGAGGGGCAAATGACCACCAAATTGAGAAATTCCACTTGGGCTGGAAAGTAGACATCCAGACCTTTCCAACAAGCCTACTTTTGCCTCATTTGGATGCCGGGAAGTGCCTCAAAAGTTGGCTCAAAGGCGCGCTACGCGTTCAGGATTGGGGCGCTACGCATCAGGGAAGTTTGCCAGATTTTCACCTACAGCTCAGCAAAACGCAGATTTGACTAGTTTTGACTTTTTGGAGTGATTTTTCATCCTCCTTGATGTAATTGATGTAATTTTATGATGTCATGACACTTATTTATCTCTTCTAGAAGATTCATTCATAAAAAGTCAAAAATTTAATGAATGAATTGGTTTCCTAGCTTATAGAGGCAAGTTGTTTTGACTGCCTAGATTGTAGTGCTCAGTTTAGAATTGGTTGAAACAGCTCCTAGGATGATGAGCTCGACCCCTAGAGGCAAGGAAGTGTGTTAGCTTGCCTATATTATGTACTTTCTTAGTCATTTTCATGGTTGGACTCTTGAGGGATAAGCTTCTATTGTATTACACTTTGTATCTCTGCAATTTTGGCAAAGGAAAGACCAGGGTTTTGCAGCACTTTTTGGGATTCCTGTGGTTATTGTGTTGATGGTGTGCTTCTCTCATGTACTTGTAAGTGTGTTATGTGTATCATTTTCCCACTTTTCTTTTCTGCACATTAAGTAAATGAAGTGTTAAGGTAGAATTCATAATTTGTATGCTCTGCCTTTAAGTTTGCTTAATATCTATGTTTTCCTCTGTCTAAAGAGAACTCTCGATGGTTTCTTGCTCTCTTTAGCCCCTCACCGGTCATTTCCATCCATTCACTTAAATCAAAGGCATCAAGACAATCTCCTACCTTGCCCCAGAAAGACCTCTGCAGAAGCTGTGTCCCATCCCCGCACCCAAAATTGCTTTCCCCCTGTTTTCCACCAAAACCCTAAAAATCTGAAATCAAACCTTTTCAATCAGTTTACTAGCCTAAAATCAGTGTTCTTTATTGGTCATCTCCGCCCTTTGAAGACCTTTTGCCGAGATAGACCCGGAGAGAGCCCTCTCCTGCCCCGTAGGGCTAGCTACGAGGCTAAGTGGTTTGATGTTGCCTTGGATTTTGTCTTTTTCAGCCTGAAGCCAAATTCAAGCGCTAACATATTGGCGACCATACTGGGGAGAACAAACTTGTCTGTTGATTGATGTGTTTGTTTCATAAGTCTTAGACGGAGCCTGAAGTTATGCCAGGTAGCCTTCGAAACGCTTTTGCTTTGCATTAGCGGAAGTAGATAAACGCTGCTTCAGTCAATCTCCGTGAGCTTGTGAATACAGCCACCTCGATTGTATTTTACCCCAGTTCATTTGTAAACTCTGAACTTTTGGATGATTAGTTAAGAGTTTTCACAGGCTGATCGGTTATTTGTTCCTCGATATCCAAACTGGCTTCAGATTCTAATCACATATTCAAATCTCATTCATGTCCAGCTATTTTTGAGTATCTTGAAGACATTGATTTTGACGAGAGTTTTGAGTTGTCCTTGTTCAAAACCAAATCTGAAAGTGCACTTGGTTCTCTAGTTCCCAACCCTGATTTTGCTGCTGCTCTTGAAATCGAGAGACATAATAAATTGATTGAAAATTTCATCCTAAGATCTCTCCAGTCAGATATTCACGCTACTAATCTTGCTGAGTTCGTTGAAACTATATCTGTCCGTATTGGATCCACTATCACGGCGCATGAGCAGACCAATCCTCCTTTTATTTCTGTTTCTCCTATAATCACTTATCCTGAAACTACAGTTGGTTCGCCTTCTACATCCCATACCACTTCTCCTCCTAATACTCGTCATACTCCTACAACTCCTCATACTGCAGCTACACTTACTCCACCTGCTACTCCTAGACCCAATCTACCTAAAGCAATGGCTGCCCGGTTTGCCCCACTTGCTCTTCCTCAAAATCTGCATGATATGCCAGCTGATTATCAGAGTAAAATTTCCATGTTTGATGGCACTCCTCAGGGTGTTTCTGCTCAGCAGCATATAGACAAGATGACAACTTTCTTTGATCTATATGAGATAGATGAAGAGGATGTAACTATGCGTTTGTTTGTACAAACATTTGATGGAGAAGTAAGAAAATGGTTCAGAGGTTTGACAGCTAGAAGCATACCCACCTTGGAAGAACTTCAGAAGCAGTTTTTAGATCGATGGGAAATCAGAAAGGATCCACTTCAGATCAATGCTGAGTACAACAATCTCAAACGTAATCATGGTGAGTCGGTCCAAGATTACATTATCAGATTTAACACAGTTTACAATGCTATTCCAGATGATTTAAGGCCATCTAGAAAGTCAGCACTTCTCAAATTCCCGGATGGTTTTGATCCGGAGATGGCTTATTCACTGCGAGATAGAGATCCGCCTACCTTGGAGGATATGCAGAAAATCGCTGTTAGTGTTGAAGCGAATTTGAATGATAAGAGAGCAAGGATGAAAGCCGAAAAGCGAGTGACAATCAAAGAAGAAGCTTCTACAACAGATCAGCTCCTTCGCAAGGTAACTACGTTGCTTGAAAATACTCATCTCAGCAAGCCGGAACCGCAGATCCGTAATCCTAATTTCCGAGGTCCACAGCAGCCACAATACAGAATCAAGCAGCGGGAAACAAGGGCACAAGAAACAGCAGTTCAGCAGCAAGTAAAACCTCCGCTTCAGCAGAATTTTGTTAGCCAAGAATCCGAGGATGAAGGTGATACTATAGGAGAGGAAAATCACTTTTTCACTCCTGATGATCTGCCTACCTATATTACAGAAGAAGAAGAATTTGTGAGAAATTCCATCATACATCAGGATGAGAATTATATCTTATCAAATGAGGCAGTACTTGAGGAAAAATCAGAGGAATACCAAAGAGGATATCTCAATGCTTTGTCCGCTCAGCAGAGACAATTAAGAAACCGAGCTGTTCCCATAAATCCCATTCAGAAAAGGAAAGATACTTCAGCAAAAAATGATTCAGCTTCCCTACAGACAAAGGGAAAGGACATAATTGATCCCTCAGCAAGTCAATCATCTTCAACGGATAAGGTAAATCAGCCACCAAGCATAATGAAGGATAAAATCGAAAGAAGAGAAGTTCCGGCCAAAGAAGGTGAAAAAGTTTCAGCATTTAGTTTGGAGAATGAAATTTCAAAGCTGAAAGTGTCTATTCCATTGACTGAAATCATGAAGAACACCACCTACCGAGGTCAAATTTCCAAAATGCTGAATTTTGATCCAATGCTTGACACGGTAAATGTAGAAGATGATCAACCGGAATTAATCTTTGGGCCTGCTTTGAATGGTGAGTCTCCTGAAAATGATGTTCCTCCCTTCTATATCAGTTTGAGGTTGCACGAGTATATTTTACATAATGCTATGTTTGACTCGGGTGCTTCGCACAATTTGATGCCGAAAGCAATCATGGAAAGGCTGGGATTGGACATCACAAGAAAATATCATGATTTGTATTCATTTGATTCCAGCCGGGTAAAATGTATCGGTTTGATCAAGGACTTGGTGGTAAGCCTAGATCAAATTCCAGCTAAAAATGTTTTGATGGATGTGGTTGTAGCGGATATTCCTCCGCGGTTTGGTATGTTGCTTTCAAGATCTTGGGGAGCTAAGTTGAAAGGTACACTTCAGCTAGATTTTTCCTATGCTACAATTCCAGTCTTCGGTCAAATGAGAAAGTTATATCGGGAGCAAAAGATGAAATACATGATAACTAGCAAAGAAAAGCCGATAAATCATCCTGTAAATTATGTACATACAGATTTGGAATCGTTTGTTTTGTTTGCTGATAATTTTAATGAGGTAGATAGTCAGTTAGTTCAAGCAGAAGATATACCAGAGATTACCGAAAAGTTTCGAGAAGTTTTGCAAAAGGAAAGAGTAGAAACGCCAGCTGCCATGGAGCGAACAGCTGAAGCTAATGGGCAGCAAGCAGAAAAAACAGAGGCAACACATTTTCAGCACTTGGAGGAAGATGAAGATGGTCTTTGGACCATGGATTTCGATGGCGCTGTGGGCAGCAATGGTGCTGGTATTGGTGTGTGGATTCGAAGTCCCTTTTCTGCCCAAGACAAAGTCCCAAGCAAGGTGAGAGTTTGCTCTTATAAACTAGCATTCGATTGTTCAAATAATGAGGCGGAATATGAGGCTCTCATTGCTGGCCTTAAAATTCTTCGTAAGCTGAAAGCAAAGAAGATTGCAGTCTATGGCGACTCCGAGTTGGTGATAAAGCAAGTTAAAGGTGAATTTCAGGCCAAGCATCCTCGTATGAGAGCATATCGAAATGCTGTCCTAGATATTTTGAGACTGTTTTCTGAACATACTTTGACATGTGTGCCCCGCATACAAAATGGTGTTGCTGATGCATTGGCTAAGGCAGCGAGTAACTTAAAGATTCCCATGAATTCCAGCAACAAATTTGAGATTTATGTGAAGCACCGTCCTACAGTTCCGGACAATCAAAGATGTTGGCAAGTCTTCCAGGATGATGAAGAAATTAAAGATTTTCTGCAAGTTGAAGGTGAGTTTAAAGACATCTCCATAGATACAGAACCTGATGAAGTGAATCAAATGGATGTGCTGCAACTTAAGGATAATTTTATTCCTAAAGGATTGATTCCTTTGGAAGAGCTGTTTGATCAAGATGATGTGGCCCGCAAGCCGACATTGAGACCTACCGAAGAAGGTGTTGAGGAGGTAAACATTGGAGCAGCTGAGAATCCTAAGATGGTAAAGTTATCTAAGTCATTGTCACCAAAGGTAAAGAAGGAGTATGTCAGATTGTTGTCTTCGTTTTCTAATGTCTTTGCATGGGATTATTCAGATCTGAAAACGTATGATACTAATATCATTCAGCATACTATTCCTATAAAGCCAAATCAAAAGCCTTTCTGCCAAAAGTTGAGGAGAATCAATCCTAAATTGCTGCCATTGATAGAAAAAGAAGTGAATAGGTTGTACAAGTCTGGAATCATTGTACCTATCAGATTTTCTGATTGGATATCAAATTTGGTGCCCGTAAGAAAGAAGACCGGTGAGATCCGTTTATGCATTGACTTCAGAAATTTGAATAAGGTATCTTTAAAGGACAATTATCCGCTGCCCAAAATGGATCACATATTGCAGCGAGTAGTTGGAGCATCAAGGATGTCACTACTCGACGGCTATTCCGGGTACAATCAGATTTTGGTGCATGAAGATGATCGTGATAAAACCGCATTCACTACTCCATGGGGTACATTTCATTATGCAAAAATGCCATTTGGCTTGAAAAATGCAGGTGCCACTTTTCAGCGTGCGATGGACATGGCCTTTGCCAATGAGAAAGATGTCTTTTTAGTTGTTTACCTTGATGATTTGACTGTATTTTCAAAATCCGATGAAGAACATTTATATCACTTGCAAATTTTTTTTCAAAAGTGCAGAAGATATGGTATTTCGCTGAATCCAAAGAAAAGTCTTTTCGCCATGAGTGAAGGCAAGCTCTTGGGTCACATCATTTCCAAAGATGGCATCCGTATAGATCCTGCACGTGTTGAAGCTATTCAGCAACTTGAGCAGCCCCGGAACAAAAAAGAAATACAATCCTTTAATGGTAAGCTGAATTTTCTGCGTCGCTTCATTCCGAATCTTGCCGAGCATCTTAGAGAAATTACAAACATGCTGAAAAAGGACAGCCAGCTCAAGTGGACCGAAGAGGCGGTAAAATCTTTCAATTTGGTAAAGTTGGTTTTATCTTCAGCCCCAACTCTAATCAGTCCAGATTACACACAAGATTTTATTTTGTTTTCATTTGCTTCTGAGCACACATTGGCAGCTGTACTAATGCAAAAGAGAGATGGAGTTGAGAAGCCTATTGCTTTTTTCAGCCGTATTATTAGAGATGGAGCATTAAAGTATAACATCATTGAAAAACAAGCACTTGCACTTGTGAAGGCTCTGAAGGATTTCCGTGTGTATGTATTGCATTCCCACATTATAGCTTATGTTCCTAACGCGGCAGTAAAGGATGTGTTGGTACAGACAGAACCGGAAGGAAGGCGGGGAAAGTGGATTGCTGCATTATTAGAGTATGATGTGGAGATTAAACCCACTAAGTTGATCAAAGGGCAAGGTCTTGCCAAGTTGATGGCTGAAACAAATCTACATGTCCTGGACATCAATTTGATGGCTGCCATGTCCGATGAAGATGGGGAGAATTCAGCACAACAGGTATCTGACATCTTTATTTCTTCTCCTTGGTATGCTGATATTGTATATGTACTTCAAAATTTGTCTTCACCTCCCGGGATGCCTCGAAATAAAAGTAGGGCATTGAAGTTGAAAGCAGCCAAGTTTTGCATCCTTAAAGCTGCGCTATATTGGAAAGACCCCGGTGGAATATTGCTGAATTGTTTGGTTGAGGAGGAAGCCAAAACAGTGGTGGAAGATTTTCATAAAGGTGACTGTGGGGGTCATTTGTTTTGGAAGACTACAGCAAGCAAGATCCTAAGAGCAGGTTTTTATTGGCCTTCATTGTTTTCAGATGTATATAAAGCTGTTAAGAGTTGTCATGAGTGCCAAATATTTCAAGGAAAACAGAAATTGCAGCCATTGCCTTTCAAACCAATTGAAGTCAGCGCACCATTTCAGCAGTGGGGCTTGGATTTTATCGGTGAGATTCATCCGGCATCATCAGGACAACATAGATGGATATTGACAGCCACAGATTACTTCACAAAATGGATTGAAGCCATTCCCACTCGGCAGGCCACAGATGCGGTAATTATTTCTTTCCTTGAAAATAATATACTGTCACGTTTTGGCTGTCCAAGTAAGTTAATTACAGATAATGCAGCAACATTTAAATCAAAGAGAATGGTTGATTTTTGCTACAAGTATAACATCAGCTTGGGGCATTCTACTGCCTACCATCCGCAAGGAAATGGGCTGGCAGAATCTTCAAATAAGTCCTTGGTAAATATCATTAAAAAGTTGCTGGAAATCAATAAGAAGAGCTGGCATAAAAAGTTGGTGAATGCACTGTGGGCTGATAGGGTAAGTCATAAAAAGTCAATTGGCATGTCTCCTTTTGAGCTGGTGTACGGGGCAGATGCAGTGTTTCCTACTTCGCTTGCTATTTCGATGGTCAAATTGCTTCAAGAAATTGATAGTGAGGAAGATCCCATGCAGAGGCGGATTAATCAAATGATTCATTTACAGCAAACACGGGAGGAGGTTCTTCATAATACTCTCAAGTTGCAAGAGCGCATAAAAAAGATTTATGACAGGAAAGCAAAATTAGATGACTTTCAAATAGAAGATGTGGTTTTGAAGTGGGATGCTCGGAATGAAGACAAAGGGAAGCACGACAAATTTGATAATCTATGGAAGGGTCCCTATAAGATCGCAGCATATCGTGGCCAAAATGCTTTTCTTCTCAAGGAGATGAATGGAGATGATTATCCCGGAGGGTCGATCAATGGTCGACTGCTGAAGAGGTACCATGTCTGAGCATTTTTGTTCTTCTCACCATCATTGTATATACCATTTTACTTCTGTTTTATCGCATGTGTGTGCTGATCTTTCATCCTCAGTTTGGGGCCCACGGTGAAGGCTATAATTCTGAAGATGGAGATTGGTTGGTTTGAGGTTTGTCATGTTGTTTTTATCAGTCTATTTTCTGTCTAAAGTTGAGTTAGTTTGGGTCAAAGTTGTGTCCAATTTGTAGTCAGATGTCCAGTCAATAAAGCTGTCCAAGCTTAGGTCAAATATGTAAATAATGACTCCATCGCCCAATGGTTGAAAGCACTGGTATGCTCTCCCAGAGGTCTGCGGTTCTTGGCACCTCCAAGGAGCTACCATCCCCATTGGAGCCAATGTTAGAGTCGGTCTAGTAGCCCTCCACCGGAGATCAAAGCTCTTTGCATTTCATAGTTAGGTGTCTCATCAGTGTGATCATGTTGCATTCCGTTAGGCATGCCATAATCTCGGTGGAAGGAGTTTATGTCATTATTCCCCTCTTGTTTGGCACTGCTGGTTCAGGATTGTTCAAATAAATAAAGTCCTCAAAGGGTCATTCATTTTGCTTTAAGTTTTTAGGTTTTAGGTCTAGGGTTGAGTCTAATTTTGTCTTGAGAGGTCATCAAGGACCAGTAGGCCAGAGGGATGTCCTTCATTAAACATTTCTTATCATTGTACAGCTGAATTTTTGCCTTGTTCTCAAAAAACTCTGTTTTTGAAAACAAGGTCATTATCTCATTTTTGTAAAAATCATCAAAATTTCAAACTCTTCAAATGACGAAGTGCAGCCTTGGTCTCCTTTGCCAAAGCATCCCAGAAGCTATCCCTGCAAAAATTTTCAGAAGAAATCATCATTTCAACCAATTTTTCAAAGAAATGAAATTAAAGGTCAGAGTCAATTAAAGCAAAAAGTGTCAACATTCAAACATTACAAAGTGGGTTTTGGGCAAGTGAAAAATTAAAAGGAAGCCTATAAAAGCATGCCATCCCTCATTGGTAATTCATTTGCCTCTCAACACTCCAAGAGAATAGTTGTCAAGTCGATTTCAAAGTTCATTGGGCGAATTGAGCAGTTGCAGCAGCGCGCTACGCATCAGAAGAGGCGCGCTACGCGTTGGAGGGCGCGCTACGCATCAGCGCGCAGTTTCCAGTTCAATTTTACTCAGGCGCTACGCGTTGGGAGGCGCGCTACGCATCAGGCTGGGCGCGCTACGCGTTGGATTTCTTGCTCAGGAAATCGCCAGCAAGCCACCAAAATTGCTTTTCTCTCCAAATCTTTTCAGGTAGGCCTCTAATCATGGTGATTTTTGTTTTGCGTAAGATGAATGAACAATGAAAATGCAAAAATGCCATGCTAATATGGAGTAAACCCTACCTTGCTGTATCAAATATTAAAAATGCAAATGTGTTAGGGTTTCATTTGAAATTTGCTGCCCAAGGTAACCCATTTTCCCATTCCTCTTTCCCCATATTTTCCTCACCATTTTGCTTGACATTTCCCATGCAAATCATATAATTTCCCTACTAAAAATCATTAAAATCCCTAAACCCTATTAATTCCTAAAATCCTATGTAAATTCCTAAACCCTAATTCCCATTACAATCCTACAAATTATGATTGTATATGTTCCATGTTCCTTTCCTAACACTTCCTTCCACATTTATTTTCCCTAATCCCCTCAATTTTCCCTTTTCCCTAATATTTCCCATGTGTGTTTGTCCCCTTGGTAACAGCTTTCAAACAAGTCAAAACAACAGTTCATTGGGTGCACAGTGGGCATTATTTTTCAGTCACTTGCCTCCAAAATCATGTCAGAAACCGAAACAGATTATGAGCAAAGTGATGACCGTGAATCAACACCAGAGGTAGAGGTGCCAAGGAGGCATCACAGGGGTGGTAAGGGTGGTCAGCATGTCAGGGAGGAACCCACCTCTTTGGCTTATCTACAAACTTGTCCACTTGCAGTGTCATGTTTCAGATATCTATCATGCTATGAATATTGTGAAAGAATCTCCCAAATTCAACACCACAAGGAATTGGCCGGCTTGTTTGTTCTACATTTGCACAATGGGCATGTGAATCTTGCAGGAGTGGAATTCACATTGTCACCTGAAATTGTTGCTCAAGCAACAGGGATACCCAATATTGGAGAAGAATGGAGCAAGCGCCAGCCGTTGAACAGATTTCATTATGAGCCATATATCAAACCTGCATATATGATACCTAACTGGTGTTTTTCCCTTCAGATTCTTAAGAGACGAGTATGCACCTATGATGAAGATCATCATTCGCTATTTCACTTGTGAGGGCAGATTTTCACGTTTGTATTCGTACCATATCCGTTTGTTGATGCATTTCACACGGGTACAAATGATGAACATTCCATTTTTCATGTGCCGAAATATAGAGAGGGCGGTGCCCTTGGTGCAAAGAAAGAGCCCAGCACAGCAACACAAGAGCATTTATCATTATGCACTGATCAAGATTGTGGTCATGCATCAGTTGGCACAACAGGGTATTCCATGGGAGGATTTCATTTCTCGTGACTTGTTCACGGTGCCACAGCCACCTCCTGAGGTTGTCCATGATGAGGCAGGGCCTTCACATCAGTTTGATATTCCAGAGCCCGAGCATGTCAGCACTCCTCCTTATGTTACATATCAGAGAGGCCACAGGGTCTTATTTGCATCTGCACGACGAGTATTATCTCCACATCAGGTAGAAGGGGTCTCGCCTTCTTCATCAGCACAGCGAGTGTTATCTCCACATCAGGTGGAAGGGGCCTCGCTTTCGACAGCAGTACAGGTACCAGAGAGAGGCAAGCAGCCCAAGATTGATGAGGGACAACGAGTGTTATCTCCACATCAGGTGGAAGGGGCCTCGCTTTCGACAACAGTACAGGTACCAGAGAGAGGCAAGCAACCCAAGATTGATGAGGGGCCATCAGGTGTTCCAGGCATAGATGTTGTTGATCTTGATATCATTTCTCCTAGCCTAGAGTCAGAGGAGATCATCCAGCAGTTAAGGGCTGAAAATGACTTGTTGCAGCAAAAATTGGAGATGGCAAATTGGACAATCACTTATTTAGAGCAGCGCAACAAGCAATTAGAGGATGAACACTCTCTTGATGAGTTGCGGAGGATCCGAGAAGACCGGAACTTGGCTCGCAAGAGACCCGGTGATTTGACACCTAAGGAGCAAAACTCTATGCTCATTCAGGTGAACACACATCTAGAGAGGTTGATAGCGAAGGCAAACATGGACAAGGACATGCTCTGACACATGAAGAATCACTATTGGGCTCGAATGCATGTGTGTAAAGCAAGAATGAAGGTGCTCAAAGGACGGTTGGCCAAGGCACTAAAACGGAGGAAAAGGCCCGATCCCCTTCATATTTTGGCTGAGGCTACCTTGAAGGAGCATGGTGCTCAATGATGCACTTCCAGCTCAAATTTCAGGAAATTTTGAGCAATTTTGGTCAATTTTGACTTTTTTGTGCTACACACAGGTTTTTTCTCTGAACACGTAGCGCACCGCGCTACCCTGAAGATGGGCAAGTCCATTCCTCAAAAACTCAGCATTTTTGGATTTGTCATGACAAATTACACTTTCTCAGCAATTACCAAGACATTTCATCAGGTTTTGAGCCCTCAGAAGGTCAAAAAACATGCAAAAAATGACTTTCTGCCACTTTTTGGACACATAGGGAGCAGTCTTGGGAGATTGCAATTTTGGAGGGGCAAATGACCACCAAATTGAGAAATTCCACTTGGGCTGGAAAGTAGACATCCAGACCTTTCCAACAAGCCTACTTTTGCCTCATTTGGATGTCGGGAAGTGCCTCAAAAGTTGGCTCAAAGGCGTGCTACGCGTTCAGGATTGGGGCGCTACGCATCAGGGAAGTTTGCCAGATTTTCACCTACAACTCAGCAAAACGCAGATTTGACTAGTTTTTGACTTTTTGGAGTGATTTTTCATCCTCCTTGATGTAATTGATGTAATTTTATGATGTCATGACACTTATTTATCTCTTCTAGAAGATTCATTCATAAAAAGTCAAAAATTTAATGAATGAATTGGTTTCCTAGCTTATAAAGGCAAGTTGTTTTGACTGCCTAGATTGTAGTGCTCAGTTTAGAATTGGTTGAAACAGCTCCTAGGATGATGAGCTCGACCCCTAGAGGCAAGGAAGTGTGTTATCTTGCCTATATTATGTACTTTCTTAGTCATTTTCATGGTTGGACTCTTGAGGGATAAGCTTCTATTGTATTACACTTTGTATCTCTGCAATTTTGGCAAAGGAAAGACCAGGGTTTTGCAGCACTTTTTGGGATTCCTGTGGTTATTGTGTTGATGGTGTGCTTCTCTCATGTACTTGTAAGTGTGTTATGTGTATCATTTTCCCACTTTTCTTTTCTGCACATTAAGTAAATGAAGTGTTAAGGTAGAATTCATAATTTGTATGCTCTGCCTTTAAGTTTGCTTAATATCTATGTTTTCCTCTGTCTAAAGAGAACTCTCGATGGTTTCTTGCTCTCTTTAGCCCCTCACCGGTCATTTCCATCCATTCACTTAAATCAAAGGCATCAAGACAATCTCCTACCTTGCCCCAAAAAGACCTCTGCAGAAGCTGTGTCCCATCCCCGCACCCAAAATTGCTTTCCCCCTGTTTTCCACCAAAACCCTAAAAATCTGAAATCAAACCTTTTCAATCAGTTTACTAGCCTAAAATCAGTGTTCTTTATTGGTCATCTCCGCCCTTTGAAGACCTTTTGCCGAGATAGACCCGGAGAGAGCCCTCTCCTGCCCCGTAGGGCTAGCTACGAGGCTAAGTGGTTTGATGTTGACTTGGATTTTGTCTTTTTCAGCCTGAAGCCAAATTCAAGCGCTAACAATATGATGCAGCTATGATGAGAATCCCTAGACAAGGCTTTCAATGCTAATGGAAATTCCTCTCTAGCTGAGAGGGAGGGTTGAATTTTGGGTTGCTATGGGACGAATTTCCCATAAACCCATAAGTACCAAAATGCAAACCTTTTTACCTCTATGGAAAATAATATTTAAAAGGGAACAATGTTTATTGGACATGAAAATATAAAAGGGAAATATACTTTTATATTTAAATTAAATTTTGAAAGCCTCTATCCAAAATTATCCTAGTCGGTTTATTTCAAAAAACGACCATTCAATTGGACAACCTATATATTTATTCTCCATCGGTGGACTTCAAGAAGTCACCTTCGCACGACAGAAAAAGGCTCTAAGGTATCAGACGACTCTAATTCTTTTCCACAATTCGGATATCTTGTTCGGATAAGACATTTGTTTGGCACTTTGAAAGACAAGACTTTCATTGTAAATCTACACTCTTGCATATGCTATAGGACTTCACTCTTCGCTTTGGTTTCAAAACCATATTCTCACACTATGATATGGCTCTCACAGTTTGAAATGGCGGTCAGATATTTAATATGATAACCGATCTCTGTAATTTCTCTATGATGAAATACTTGCTTCATTGGTGCAATTTATATCTCTGAGGTTCAGCTCTCTGTAGTGAGAATTGATTTGTGATTTTGAATGGGTTTAAGGTGAAAATATTACTCTCCCTCGCTACAGAAATATCTTATGAGTCAAGGTACTTTGATTACATCCTTAAGATCTTAGATATGGCACAGTGATGGCTCAATCTCTCACTTATGGCACAGTGAACTTGCATATGGAATATTGATAATAGCTACAGGTATTTTAGGCTGCAAGACTATATGATCTCGCTCAATGTAATGGCATTTGATTGTTGGCATGGGTATAAGACTTTGCTCTTGATCTCATTCTCTTTGTATTGACATTGCTCTTGATTATCTAGTTCACTGTGTCACTTTAATTACAAAGATATGGCATGACTGCAATGGCATGGTTTCGAACTCTTTGTAATAACATGATGATTCAATTGGTAATGATTTTAGGTTCTTGCTACAAGTCGCACGACCCTCACATGGTAATAATAACAGTCTCGGTATTGTATCTTCAGTTTGCCTCACCTCTGCAATGACTTGGCATAACTCGCCTTTGTTGTCATTGGCATCGTTCTTCTGCAATCTGGTTTATTTCCTCTGTGTCCTATTCAAACGATGTATGGCATCATGTTGGTCATGACACTATCTATCTATATATATATATATATATATTCACTATGCTATTGCATCCCTGCTTTATGATTCCTCTGAATATACAATTCTATTATCAATTATATGTTTGACATCATACAACAGTTTATGGTTGGCATAATATCTATCTATGCAGCACAACAACATTGTTGGTCTTGGTTCTATCACGGTTGGTCTCAACATTATGATTGTATTGGAAATGAAACTTGTTCACAAATGAAGTTGTGAATAAGGTATGTTTAGGCCTTGAGACGCATGATGATATTTGTATCTTTGTATCTCAACTGAACAAATTGATGAAATCTAATAGAAGGAGAAATATTGAATTCTGATTTTTCCCCCTTGTGGGGTTTTGCCCTGGTCTCTGACCAAATCTTGGTGTCTTATGTGTCCATGATTTTCTTCCCTTGTTTCTTTATGTTCCGCTACAGTATTAATGATTATTTTTATTTCTATACAATTGCTATTATTGATGTTATTATGTTGTGGGGTGAATTCTGTGTGTAAAAGTTGTAGTGCAATTGTCAAAAGCAAAAAAAGGCTAGCCCTAAGAAATCTTAACACTTCCACACTTACTGGCTAGCCGCTTCTTCATAAGTGAAAGGCTCTGCATCAATCAGGCTAGTCATGAGAGCTGCATAACTATAAAACCTTTTAGGTTTCATAACTTTTTTGGATGTGCAATCAGGAGTTGCATGTCCTTATGCTTCTTCCAATGTAGATCTAAGCCATGTTTGTCATTTTATTATTTTAGGGACAACAATCGGTTCCACTGATTTACAAGGTCCTTTTGGCTCTTTAGGACTTTCTGTAGAACTCGAGTAATCTTCCTTCGAAGCCTCCTACTTTACTTCATCATAGGAATCCATGGAGACTTCCAATATGAAACTTGTTGAAGAAAACATAACTAGGTTCAGTTTTCATTATGACTTGTAATTATAATATTATGTAAAGAAGAAACAAATTAATTATTATTCCTTGTATCATGGGTTTCATGAGCAAGATGTGTTTACCATAGGTCAAAGACTTCTTCTTGATGTCTTTAGGATTTATTGTCTTAACATAAGTATTATAGAGAAGTCATAATGTCAAAGATCTACACTCCAATCGAATGTCACTATCCCTCTTGTAGTCAGCTAAAATAAGATAGTGATCTCCTCAATGAAATGTCGACCTAGATCCAAGTTCTCATGTCGGCCTACAAAGCAAATGTTGGTCACTATATATATGGCGTGACTTCACCTCATAAGAAACAAGACTTTGGATTACTCTGAGCATTCAGCGAAGAAGTAAGGACGCAATACAGTGAACGTAAAGGGTGACATATATCTCAAGAAGCTCTCAGTGAAGTCTGTCTCATCATATATATATCTCAAAGCTCTCTGATGAAGTATGTCCCATCATCGTCATCTCATCGAAGGATTGAAGAACTGTCACAAGGCAGTGTCACAACAGTGAAGTAATACATTCATTGTTAAGCGAAGAATTGTGGAAGCCGAGGAAGAGAAGAAATATAGAATCTAAGGATTGTACCTAGACATCAAAGGTCTAAGGAGACCAAAATCTGATGTATTACAGTAACATGAAGACAGTGCGAAGATAGAAGACTATGATCTGAAGGCCAAAGAGTGCAGGGGATAGTGACAAGTATCTTGGAGGTAATCTTGAGTCAAGTAATTTTGTCAAGGGTCTTGGTATTCGCCAATTAAACATCTATAAGAAGAGATTGAAGGATTTTCCTCTCAAGAGGAGAGGTTTTGCCCTGGCTTGGAGCCTACATCTTATGTACTTGCATTTTTGTTGATCTTCTAGTTTTGATAACCATTTGATGATTGAAGAACACACTAATGTAAAGAAGTTAAATTAAAGAGAAGACATAACTAGCAATTATCAATAGATAGTGAAGAATCATTAATATTGAATTGCCCTAGATTCTTCAACCTAGTATCAGAGCTATGGTTCAGTTAAGGGCATCTAAGTGACACTTATTCAATTTAAAGGCTATCCTCAATCTTGGATTCATCTACATTGTTGGTGAAGTATTACCTCAATCCAGTAACATATACTAACTCGATGCCACCCTCAGACCTTAACACATGATCAGTTCAGGAATTCTCGAGTTAGTCTCATTATACAACCTCAACATACCTACAGTTCTCAAGATAACAACCTAGGGTTGCATTCTATGGTGCCTCTCATTGTCTCAATCTGTGTCATATCAAATGCTGAAGTAACATTGATATTACAAAACCACAGATCAATCATCTTCTGCGTCGGGTGCAATTGCAATCTTGTAATTCTCGGGTCTGTGATTTCAAGTCTATTACAGGATTGAAGTTCGGATCACCTTTGCAATCTCGGGTATGCAATTCTCAGATATACTCCACATTCTCGGTGCCACTTTTCCATAGTCTTGCATGACTCAGTGTTACAAGAAGTGATGTTACACAGTAATGCTACATGATCTCAGTGCTCAGTGATAAGACATAATCTCAGTGATGCTTTATGTCTCAGGCTCACAGTGATGTTCCATACTACTACTTAATCTCAGTGATGCCATGATGATGCTACATGATTTAGGTGATGCCACTACTGCAATATTAGTGATAGTCTCGGATCTCCTCAAGAAGAATTCAAATCAGTGGCATTCAAGATCACAAAACCTCCTCAATACAAATATCTCACAATATATCTTGGTTTTGCAGCATGAAGTCTGGGTGACATCATAGTATGCTAAGTGTTGCATACTACTTCGGTAAAGTCACAATTTGGAGATAATGTTGTTAAGCATAAATAGGATAAATATTCTTGGGCCTTCTCTAAATAAGTGTCTCAATGTTAGCTCCTCTATTCTGGGCAAGTAGTGCTAGGTCTCAATGCCATAAAGAGATGATCAATATCTACACACTGCTGCTAATGCTCCATAGTCTACTTATGTATTAGCAATACAGTGCCATGTCAAGTATATCAATAATCATAAAGACCTGATAATGAGTCAAAGTACCTTAGGAGTTAAGATGATGAAGATGTTTCAAATATCATAATAATGTATAGTCCAGAGCAGTTTTTGTCATGCTTGGTGTTGGACAGTGCAAGAAGTCTTGGTAAAAGGTTTTCAATAATGCTTTAGCAAGAATCTCATTCAAAGAAGCATCAATGTAAGGATCTCCTCTTCATATGCCAAGTAAGTATCTTTCATGTTTATGATCTATCTTCAGTTTAAATGACTTCATTTTACAAGGGAATCGATATGTTGGTCCGTGCATAAGGAGGATAACCTTAATCCTCATAGATAGGTGAAGTCATTGAAATATGTCTCCTTTAAATTCATAAGAAGAAACTCTTGAAGTCCTCTCATTTAGGCAACATTGGAGACATAAAAGAAGCTGGAAGAAGAAAAGATGGCCCTTAAAGGGCAATATCAAAAATAGGAGAAAAAGAAAATTCATGTCACTGGTTAGGATGGAAGGTGTTAAATGAATTCCATGGTAAGAGGGAGTAGAAATATTTAAGTTAGTCTCTCTCACTATAAGTTTCTTTTTGGGCTCCTAGATCCTGCATAAAGTATGTCTACAAATATATATAAGATGCAGTGTGACATCATGGAAGTATTAGAAACAAGGGTAACTAATTTCATAGGATAAGTAAGATACCTCATTCAACAACTTAGGGTTTCCATGAAAGAAGGCAAGTTGAAGGCAATAACTTTGCAGAATTCAAACATTTAAAGAAGGTTCGTCATACAACAAAAGGGAAACATCCGTCGGATAAGGATCCTTAAGATCCTCAAGATTCTGTAATGGAATCTTCACTAAAAGATTCACTGATCTAGGGATGAAGCAAGCGTTGCAATAGAAACTCCAACTTGTGGAGTTCATGGATGATGATATGATGACGTAAGAGAAGTTCAAGGGGTTGAAGATCTTTCAATCAAGGAAGCTACTGAAGGAACCCTAGATAACCTAAAGGTAAAATGAGGTATGTATGCTTGTATTTAATTTTTATATTGACAGGTCATATGGTTGCAGGTAATATGGATCATTACTTCTATCTTAAGATGCATGAGCAAGGGAAAATGATCTCCTCCTCTGAAAGGATATAGGAAGGCATAAGTCACACTAGATGAAATCAACATAATATGTCCTTATATGAAGTATGAAGTGGTTGAATACAATTACAAAACTCTGATTAGAAACCCCTTGGAATGAAATGTGTGAGGAAGGAAGATATCGAGAGATATGCAACCATGATGGAGGCAATCAACATCCAAAAGATCTAGAAGAGTTGACTAGGAAATCTCCCAGAAAGATATGAAGACTCTAATGAAAGTTCGAAAAAGATAGAGACCCTCAACAATGGATATATTTGGGAAGATGTGTCAACATGTATGCAGGATGTTGATACCTACAAGAAGATGTCATGATGAAGAGCCAGCTCGAAAGGTACAATTTGATTTAATGTTATGATTTCTTGAATAATATCTAAATGAATTCATGCAGGGCTACTGGAACAAGAATTGAAAGTACAAATACAACTAGCATTCATGTGGTGGATGGAAACTCCTTAAAGAAATATGATGAGGAAGAAGTAGTCATATGACGAAGGTTCTAGATATGAAGAAGGCCACCTTCCTTGAAGAAAGGAATGACATGATGAACCAAGAAGGAAAGTGATCGATGGTTGATACCCTACAAGGAAGAAGCTCAAATGAATTTCATGACATCAAGGAAAGAAATTGATCAAGCAGTTGAAATACCCACAAAGAAGGAGTTGTTGATGAAAAGGCAAGTCCTTGATTAAGAGGGAGCTTGGATAGGGTCACCCCTGATTAAAAGGGAGTGACAATTTTGTTTTTCTATTTCATGTGTCATGCACTAGACTAGGACTAACAATCGTAAGTCTTAGTGAAGGCCATGAAGAGAAATGTAGACACATGATGGATGTATCCTCCCTAATTGAGAGGGAGAGATAGACACAACATTCTTGTCTTCACTTGGAAGAAAGAATGGAGGATTGGGTAATCATCTGGCATCCGATGCTCTTTGAGGATGTGTAGGGCATCCAAGATAAGAATAGTCCTAGAAGGTCATACTCGGTGAACACCCAGGCGGGTATGTACCTGGAGAGACAATGATGAAGGTGTCTATAATCATTGGTCTCGCCAACATTGTGCTCTAATCTATTGAGAGATAGAGTTGTTAGTCAAGGCCTTGCTATGTGACAATGTTGGTTATAATGATGTTTTACATATGGATTACTAGTCTGACTCTTCTTATGAGATCTCTTTAGTATTGAGAATAGCCATGTACCATTTAATGAATACCTCCCTAGTTAAGAGGGAGTGTTGAAGAAAATGTAACTAGGTTTGGTTTTCATTATGACTTGTAATTATAATATTATGTAAAGAAGAAGCAAATGAATTATTATTCCTTACTTCATGGTTTTCATGAGCAAAATGTGTTTACCATAGGTCAAAGACTTCTTCTTGATGTCTTTAGGATTTATTGTCTTAACATAAGTATTATAGAGAAGTCATAATGTCAAAGATCTATGCTCTAATTGAATGTCACTATCCCTCTTGTAGTCGGCTAAAATAAGACAATGATCTCCTCAATGAAATGTCAACCTAGTTCCAGGTTCTCATGTCGGCCTAAAAGTTAATGTTGGTCACTATATATATGGATTGGATTTACCTCATAAGAAACAAGACTTAAAATTACTCTAAGCATTTAGTGAAGAAGTAAGGACGCTATACAGTGAATGTAAAGTGTGACATATATCTGAGGAAGCTCTCGGTGAAGTTTGTCTCATCGGATATATATCTCAAAGCTCTCGGGTGAAGTTTGTCCCATCATTGTCATCTGAATGAAGGATTGAAGAATTGTCACAAGGCAGTGTCACAACATTGAAGTAATACATTCATTGTTAAGTGAAAAATTGTGGAAGCAGAGGAAGAGAAGAACTATAAAAGTCGAGGATTGTACCTAGACAACGAAGGTATAAGGAGATCGAAACTTGAAGTAGTACAGTGACATGAAGACAGTGTGAAGATAGAAGACTATGATCTGAAGGCCGAAGAGTGCAGGGGATAGTGACAAGTATCTTGGAGGTAATCTTGAGTCAAGTAATTTTGTTAAGGGTCTTGGTATTCGCCAATTAAACATCTATAAGAAGATAATGAACGCTTTTCCTCTCAAGAGGAGAGGTTTTGCCCTAGCTTGGAGCCTACATCTTGTGTACTTGCATTTTTTCTGATCTTATAGTTTTGATAACCGTTTGATGATTGAAGAACACACTAACATAAAGAAGTTAAATTAAAGAGAAGACATCTCAAGCAGTTATCAATCGACAATGAAGAATCATTAATATTGAATTGCCCTAGATTCTTCAACATAACTTTTTCATCGAAAGTGACATCTTGACTAACCTCAATCCATCATTGCTTTGGAATGTAGATTCTATAGGCCTTTTGTTAAAATTGGCAACCAGGGCAAAACTTCATGTGGGTCATCTTATTCATGGCTAATAATATTTTTATTAGATTCCTCTCGTCGAAAGGTGTAGGATTGATATAAAGCTCATCCAATTCCGATAAGTATTCATGGAGATATGAATTTTTTTTGATTATGGAATTATTATCAAGCCGACCTACAACTCATGTAGGCTCAGAAGCCCAACAGTCGCATCTATTCACCCACCAACGTTGTGTATAAATATAAGAGGACTTTTCCTCATTTGGACTCACTCATCTCATCACATCTCTCTCTCTCTACTGCGCAGATATGAGTCTCTTCTCTACTGCGTTGAAATGGGTCTCTCTCTCTCACACATGTGAAGCCGGAAGCTGTTGAATTTGAAGCTGTAACTGCAGAAGTAAAGATTGACTTACGTGGCCTAGAAGATCTCCTCTTTGGAACTGCGCTATAGGTTCATTTGAACCTCCTTTGAAAGCCGCAACTTTTGGTGGTGGAATGAAGTCAATCCGACGAACGGTTTGCAAGATATCGATTGCCCTAGTTTGAAGCCGGAAACTGCTAAAACTTAAGCTGTAACTGCAGAAGTAAAGATTGACTTGCGTGGCCTAGAAGATCTCCTCATCTGAATTGCGTTGTAGGTTCATCTGAACCTCCTTTGAAAGCCACAACTTTTGGTGGTGGAATGAAGTCAATCCGACGAACGGTTTGCAAGATATCGTCTGCCCTAGTTTGATAATGAAGCCGCTAATGCTGATGCTACTGATCTAGGGTTTGCTACTGCTGATATGAATCAGATTATTGTACTATTTCTCTCTGCTGAATTATTGAAAATAAAACAAGATTTGATCAAAGGGTTTCCCCACACATTGTGGGGTTTGTCCCTGGCTAGCCGCCACATCTTGTGTCTCTTGTCTTGGCTTGTTTTCTGTCGATCGTTTAATGTTCTATCTGCACTTTACTTTATGTACATGTGATTGCTAATCGGTGGAATATAATAAGAAAAAGAAGTAAACTGTTATAAGCATAGAACATACCATAATTTAACACCTTTGATGATTCACTGTAACCAATAAATATGCCTTTGTTTCATGAAGGTTCAAGCGTGTTCCTTTTATCCTTAGGAACATGAATGTAGATAGGGCAACCAAATATTCTCATATGTCCAACCTTTAGCTTTCGTCTAGAGAACACTTCTTCAGGAGTCATGTCTTCCAGAATTCGATGAGGACTTCAATTTTGAATATATACAACTGCTAATGATGCTTCTCCCCATAAGAACAATGGAAAATCCTAATCATGCATAATGGCCTTGACAAATTCTTTAATGGACTTGTTCTTTTGTTCTGCTACACCATTCTATTGTGGATTATAGGGAACAATCAGCGCCCTCTTAATCCCAGCTTTCTTGCAGAAAGAAACAAGTTCTTTTGAGGTGTACTCTCCATTATTAGATCTCAAAATATTGAACTTCTTACTTTTCAAGTTCTTCACTTCAGCGTTGAATTCCTGAAACCTTGTGATACTTCTTCCTTGGTCTTCATAAGATAGATCCATGTCTTACGATAGAAGTCATCAATAAATGTCACATAGTACAATGAACCTCCAAGTGATCTCACAGGCATTAGATCACTCACATCAGAGTATATCAAATCTAAGACTTATTTAGATCTATTGTCACTACTTGGAAATGGTTCCTTGATATTCTTTCCAAGTGCACAACCGTTACAGACACCTTCATGATCTATTTATAATTCAGGGACACCTAAAACTATTTGACTCAGTTTGGCTTGTGCTCTATAATGAAGGTGACTATATCTTCTATGCCATAGCTTAATTGGATTTATTTCATCATGTCCTAGGGCTTGAGCTGGTTGACTCACGAGCCTATTGAGTCTCCTTCACGAATTCCAATAACCCTAACATCATATATACTAAAGTCCTTGGACCATCCACAAAAGCTACTCTGTCTCCTTTATCTTCTAAACATGAAATATAGACTAAATTATTTTTCAAAACTGATACATATAGAACATTGTTGAGGTGGACGTTGTTACCAGATTCCAACTTTATGGATGCCTTTCCAACTCCTTTAATTGCATAGCTGTGGTTATTTCCAAGCTCTACCCTTTGGGACAACCTCTTTTCGATCATGCTAGAAAGCTTGCCATGATCTCTGGTAATATTTCTTGATGCACCACTATCTACCAACTAAATGGTACCATCATCTACAATGGAACCTATTAGAGAATAAAAGTTAAAGAAGTCTTTGTCATATTTGGGCTTCTTTGGGTGTTCATCCTTCAACATCAACTACAGAAGCATGTTGTTTTCCCTTTCTCTTGTTGTTAGTCATTTTAGGTCAATCTTTCTTAAAGTGTCCAAATTTTTGACAACCATAAATTGAATCTTTGACATGTCCTTCCTTTGGGGAGGAGGAGATATTTTTTCTAACTTATTGTGATGAGAGCCAAACTTCTTCTTTCCTATGTTCTTGAAGCGAGATGCAAGTGCTTGAGAAGCTTCTTCCTTCGTATCTCTTGACATAAGCCTTGATTCTTCTTAAGCACAAGAGGTCCATAGTTGTTCAAATGAAGGAGCTTCCTTCCAACTGCTTATACCTGTTGTAAATGCATCCGATGATCTAGGTAGACCATTGAGTGTCGTAGTCACAAGTTTGTTCTCAAAGATAACTTTTACTTTTTTTTGAGTTTGGTCCTTTATTTGAGAAATCCTTATGAAATATGAAACTACAGTGTAATCATTCGTCATAGTCACATCACGAAGTTCATTTTTTAGACTCATGGCTTGAACAACATTCTTGATAGTGAATAGATTGGTTAGGGCACCATACATCTTCTTGGAAGTGTCAAGCTTTGCAATGTGGGAATAAGATGATCTCTAATGGAGTCCAAAATAAGACTCATAGTTTGAATATCATCCTCCTTAAACTTCTTTCCTATAGTATATGTTGGTTCTACAACTTTCCTTGTCACAATATCCAAAAAATTGTTCTTTGAAGAATAAGATCAATTCTAAGTTTCCAAACTTTGAAGTTTGAGGCTCCTTCCAACATGTTCTCGGATTTCATAGAGGAAGCCATGGATGCAAATCAACAAGGAGGACTTCAACAATAAGATCTCAAAGTAGGGTTTCCTTAAAGGCGATCTTTGTGTTTCTTCCTTCACTAAGGCTCTAATACCATGTTTATTTTCTAAGTGCAATAGAGACTAGCACTCTTTTGATGTTGATCTTCTTTTAAATTATTCCAATATAACATTCAAGAATTATACTTCGAAAATTCAACCATACTAGAACATTAGAACAATAGAGATCACAATGCACAAAGAGAAGACAAGATTAACCCTGGGAAAACCCATCAACCTTTTCAATAGAGAAATTCTTCTGTTCAACAAGAGACACACCTAGACCTATGGTTAAACCTGGTCAGCCCCTCCAAGTCAAGCGTCCCACTCTGATCTAGAATTTCACTCTGCCTGGTCTATGCCAGAATTCCAGCCCTCCTACAACTTCCAATAACCCTAGAATTTTGGCCTCTACAATTGCCCATAATTTCAAGCCCTACAACAACACTGCTAAAAAACCTATGAACCCAAAGAGAGAGAATCTATCCACATTTGTGAGCTTGAGAGGGAGAGAAAGATATGCAATTCCTGTTCTTTTTCGTCCTCCTAGTCCTTCTTGGTCTTCGTTGCGATGCCCATAAAATGTCTTCTTGAGGAAGTGTGAAGTGGTGCCAAGAGAATGAGCTCAAATTGGCTTTATATAGTGATCTTGTAGGTCGAATGGATGTGTCCTTTGCCCTGGGCCAACTTGACTTGGAAGGAAACTAACTTAAGAACTTTGAAGCCAAAAATTTCAAATTCAAAAAATCAAATTTTCTTCTTCTTAAAGTTGCAATGAGACCACTGACTCAAAATATATTTTTCTTTTGGCTCTAAAATTTAAAATATTCTTTACAATAATCAATACAAATACATCAAGTGACTATGTATATATTATGAAGACTGACCATAGTTTCAAATTCAACGCAACAGACTTTTGTTGTACATTTCTTAGGAGGCATTTAAATTAAGATGGTTTAGTTACTCGATCCCTAAGCCCTACCAGGGAAGCCTCCCTTGAATTGAATTTTGTTCTTCTATAAAGAGGGGAGTAGTTGCTTAGATGATAGTGATAACACTCCCAAACGTTGCAATTTGATTGGGTCGCTTAGTGAGGTTATGCACTAAGTGTTATGTTTTGTTGTAACTGGGATATGGGGTTAAGATGTGTCAGGCCAGGTTTGTAACTCCAAATGAATTGATCATTTTTATTAAGAGACTATATAAATATATATAAGGAGAAGGAGACTATTGGGATTCACCTTCCAAGGTTTCTTTATTTCTGCTATTTACACCAATTTCCCAATCCCTTAGGATTAGGTGTCAAAATTCCCCCCCTTAATTTGAAGGGATGTTGGTGAGTCTAAGCATCATTTTGAATCTTTCAAACGTTTCTCTTCTAATTGCTTTGGTAAGATGTTAGCAATCTTCTCATTTGTGGAACAATGCCATGGGTGGATAGTCTTGGCCTCAACATGATGTCGAATCAGACAATACTTTATATTGATGTGCTTGGTTCAATCATGGAACTTTGGGTTCTTGGCCAACTTTATTTCAAAAGTGTTTCCAATCAAAAGAGGAGTTGTATGAACTTGTTTCTCCTGCAAATTTTCAAGAGTCTTCCTAAGCCACTCAATTTCCTTTGTTGCTTTAACCGCTACCACATATTCTGCCTCAGTTGTGGAATCTGCTGGAATCAATTCTTTGCATGGCTTCCAAGAGACAACTCCTAATCCAAGACTCATAACATAACTTGAAGTAGATACTCCATTTTCTTTATCTCCATCAAACTCCGAATCAGAGTATCTAATCAAGCTGAATTCATCCACCTGTGTATACTTGAGTCCAAAGTCTTGAGTTCCCTTCAAGTACTTTACAACTCTTTTTACAATAGACCAATCACCCTCACAAGGCTTTTGCATAAAATTTGGAGAGGGTTCCAACAACAAACGAAATGTCTGGTCTGGTAGTAGTCAGGTAGTTGAGAATTGCTATGAATTTTATGTATTTTGTTGCATCCTCAAATTATTTTCCTTTGGTGGCTATGAGCTATAAATTTTGTGCCATTGGAGTAGTCAAAGGATTGCACTCAACTATGCCAAATTTGTTCAACAAATCCCCAATGCACTTCTTTTGAGAGAGGAATATAATCTTCAGATGTTGGGTTACTTCAATACCAAGATGGTAGTGAACATATCCCAAATTTATCATTTCAAAACCTTTCCTCATCTTTTTCTTTATGGATGCAATGTGATTTTCATTGTTCCCTGTCATCAGAAGATCATCTACATACACGATAAGATATACAACTATTTTTCCTACTTTCTTGATAAACAAAGTTGCATCATCAAGATCATAGTGTTTGAAATTGAGTTTCAGAAGATGCTTAATCAAATTCTCATAACAGGCTCACGGTGCTTGTTTGAGGCCATACAAGGATTTGACAAGGTTGCATACTTTGTGTTCCTGGTCCTTCACAACAAATCCTTCTAGTTAGGACAAATAAATTCTCTTTCAGATTTCCATTTAAGAAAGCAGTTTTTACATCCATTTGATGGACTTTCCAATCGTTCTGAGCTACCAAGGCAAAGAGAGTCTAGATGGTACCATTTTGTTGTGGGGGCAAAAGTCTCCTCATAGTCGACCCCTTCCTTCTATGCAAAACCTTCTACCACAAGCCTAGCTTTATGCTTTTCATGTGAGCCATCTACTTTATACTTAATCTTGAAGACCCGCTTGGAGCCAATTGGTTTGGTTCCCAATAGAGGATCAACCAACTTCTAGGTTCCATTCTTTATAAAAGCATCATATTCTTTTTGCATCTCTTCTTTCCATTTATCATGAGAAGCAACTTCTTTGAAGGAAGTTGGTTCAAAATTCATAGACAAATTTAATTCACAATCATAAGAAAAATTCGTATCAACAGGTGAATCAGAATCATCTACATCACCTCCATTTTATCTAGCAGATTGTCCTTGTCTTTCCAATATCATCAAGATGAACATTTTCAAGTGTCTTTGTCAGTCATTTTGGAGGACCTTTCTAAGAGGACCCAGGCTGCTCGGTTGACTGAGACGGGGTTGAACCAATATTTAGCCTCCCAATTCTCTCAATCATATCACTCAAAGTGTCTTTTTGATCAGTGGTTGGAGCTTCATGAGAGAGAGAGTGCTTCAAAAGGAGATTCCACAGATTGATCTAGGATAGGGATCCCCCCTTCAAGATGTTGAATCTCATTATCAAATTCTAGAGAAGACTTTGCATGCTCGAATTTGTCCAAGAGATCAAATTTATGCTCAACAACATTGTCAGTCTTGGAAGATTCAAGAAAGATCACATCTCTAGATATTATAAACTTCGTATTTAGTTCATCATAGAGATAATATGCTTTGGAGGTATCTGAGTAACCCAAGAAGATGCATTTCTGACTCTTTGCACCGTGTTTGTTTTTTTGTTCCTCATGTATCAAGGCATAGTAGGTGGAACCAAAAACCCTATGATGCCTCACTGAAGGAATGTGGCCATACCACATTTCATAGGGATTCTTGTTTTTGAGAGCATGAGATGGACACATTCTTAATATACACAACACATAAAATTGCGTCAACCTAAAACATCAACTTAACATTCTTGAAAAACATCATTGAACGTACCATATTTAAGATTGTCATGTTCATTCTTTCAAATACATCGTTTTGTTGGGGATTATAAGACGTGATTGTTAGATGTTTGATCCCATGCTAGCAAAGATAGTTTTCAAATTCATTTGAAGTATATTGTTTGGTAATTTAATTGATGTTAAATTACTTACATGAATTATCAACCGGGGCTAGTAAATTGATGAAATGTATGTGCGTGGAGTCTTTGTCACTCACACAATTCCTAAGTCAATTTCAGATATCAAAATGCACATGTTTCTCTACAGCTATGTAAGTAAATAAATCACCCATAAAAATGGAATAAATTCTATTTCTCTTGCTTAAAAGAAATACCACTCTCTTCTTGAAATAAACTTCACACTTAAAAATAAAATCACACTCACACTTTGTTTGAAATAAAATCACACACACACACACTTGCTTTAAAATGAAATCACTCTTGCTTATAAATAAAATCACACTTGCTTGTGTGATTTCAAATCACACTCTAAATAAATCTACTTTAACAAAAAGAAATATTAACTCTGCAATTGAAAATTCTATTTATATCACTACAATGTAAAGTTATGCTTCTAATATATGTTAACTTATACTTTGTCCATGTGCACAAGAGATCTCGCTTCACTCAACAATAAAATGATTAGATGAACCTGCTGCAAAACAATCTAAAACTTATATTTAAAAATCAAAACTTAAGTGATTAAATGAACTAACAAAAATCCTACAGGAAACACAAAATAAAATACTAATTAAAAATAAAAGGAAACCTCACTGTCTTGAGGGGGTCCTCCTACGAGAAGTAGGTATCACTATAATGCCTTCACTAGATGATTAATCACGCATCGAGATCACACAACAAAAGAAATGGAACAAAAATAGAGTTTGTATTTAAAACAAAGTGTATATAAAATAAAACCCCAAGTTTGTGTTCGCTAAGAGGCATATTTATAAAACTCCTCGCATTAAATGTTTTAGAGTATTACGACTAATGCTTAATCGACATTAGCTATAATTAACTTTGAAAGATAAGATATCGTGATCTTCTCATGATTTGCTATCAATGCAACAAATCATGAGGCTAAAAATATGCATCTCGCACTGTTAAGATTAGGTATGTTCTATGCTAGAGCAATTTATAAAAATTTCATAGTTAGAAATCACATCAGCATTACGATAAACTGCAGATAGAACATAAATATAAAATGCAGAAGACAAGCCAATGCAAGAGGACTCAAGATATGGCGCGAGCCAGGGACAAACCACACAATGTGTGGGGAAACCCTTTGATCAAATCTTCTTTTATCTTCAAAGTTCAGCAGAGAAGGAGAGAGAGAGAGAGTACATTTACAACAGAAGTCAATACTTTGACTTATCTAGATCTAGCATAGATCATTTCATATCATGATGAAATCAGTTGAAGACATTCTGCTTCAATTGATTCTCAAGGTGACTCCTTCACCTATCATCGTGTTGCATCTCGTCCATTTGCTACACCTTACTGTGTAGCACCATCATGCTTCCCATGATCATCATGCTACTCATGCTCTCATACATCACTGTGCTGCCCATGATCTTCATCATGCTGCTCATGATTACTTTGCCCATAGTGTCACATTTTTCATCATCATTCATCACAACTTCATTGAGATCTTGACCTTGCTATGAATGTAATTATGCCCAGACTTCCAGCGCTGAGACTGAGGTTGTCCTTATTGCTGCACCATTATTTCATCATCATTGAGACCCACACTGTTGCTTCCTTATCAACATGCCCATCATCATGCTATTGGGATCATCATCCTTGCAACACCTCAGAGATCATCATTTATTGCCAAGACTGTTAAGTTTTGTAGATGTTCTATGCTAAGAGCAATTTCACTTTTCTCATAGCAATCATACAAGTAGATAAGCAAAATGCAGATAGAACATATAAGCAGATCTTATAGAAGACAAATCAGAAACAAGAAAAATGTATGTGTTCGTTTCGGCGGTCAGCTGGATGCTTCAACCAGCAAAGTCTCCTTTGGTCAGCCAGCCCAGCATGTGTCACTACAACCCTTTAACCAGCATGTGTCACAACAACCCTCAACGTTGGTCAAACTTCTGCGAAACCCTAGCAGCAGAAACCCTAGCATGTGAGTTGTGTTATAATCAAATTCTCTCCAACTTTACTTGTATATATATCCATCAATGAGGGTGTGTGACACATCTGTTGGGCATGTGAGCCTACATTACAAAACTGGCTGACCTTGCACATATAATTTATTAAGAATAATAAATTCAAAATATAAGTTCTGCTCATCGGATTAAGACTATTTTTATATGGATTTTACACCTCTCAGAAAGAGGAATCCAACAAAAATATTAGCCTCTTAATCTGAGCATCAGAACATGGAGTTTGGACCTAGTTGTCCAAATTTAACACTCCCTCTCAACTAGGGAGAACTCCATCTATTAGTGCAATTAACATCGTGAGTCATCCCGCCGAAACTTGCTTTGCTGGCTTCTTTATTTCAGAACAGAAGTGGGTCAGTCACAAAGACATCATTCCCCGACTGACATAATCAGTCCAGAGGTCCCAGACCTCACAAATCTTGATCCCAGATCAAGTGGTTGGACCATGCCATCCTAGATAGAGAGTACGGCAATCTCTGATGCGTCCATCAGTCTTTGCTAATAGTCTCTAGCTTTTCCACACCTCATTGGCCAAATGAGAGGTACTTCCCATGAGCCCTGAACTCAATGGGTAGGATGCATACGGGGCACAGATTAAATAAGTGGCGAACCAGCTCAATAATCACAAGGGTGGGGCAGAAGCATTATGAGTGCTTATAGCTCCGAGAAGCTATCCCCAAAGCCCCCCAGAGCTCCCAGAGCTCATCGTCCAACAGGACCCACATCATAGGGTCTTTCCACGACACCAAGACTCTCACGGAAGGTTAGGAACTTGACCTTCCCCAGGAGCTTAGTGAGAATATCCGCGACCTGCTCATCAGTTCCTATATGATCGAGCCTTACGGCGCCTCGCTGTACCATATCCCGGATAAAGTGGTACCTGATATCAATATGCTTGGATCGGTCGTGGAACACAGGATTCTCAGTCATACGAATCCCACTCTGATTATCACAGAGTATTACAGTGGTATCTAGCACATGTTGGAACAGCTCACTAAAGAGCTTCCTCAACCAAACTGCTTCACAACAGGCCATACTAGCAGCAATGTATTCGGCCTCCGCGGTGCTCAAAGCCACCGACTTCTGCTTCCTGCTCATCCATGAGATCGAAGCAGAACCAAGATTGAAACAACATCCAGATGTGCTCTTACGATCCACCACACTGCCAGCCCAATCGACATCAGTATATCCCCGAAGTATCACACTCCCGGCAGTGTATCTCAGCCCATGGTTTATCGTGCCCACGAAGATATCTCAAAAGATTCTTGGCACCAACCCAGTGAAAATGATGAGGCTCAACCATCTGTTGACTCAAAGTATTCACTGCAAAACATATGTCCGGACGGGTGTTCACTAAGAACATCAAAGCTCCTATGAGTTGACGATACTCAGTAGGATTGGCCAAGATAGGCCCTGCAGCGCTGCCACTCAACTTCTTAAAGTTGAGTTCCATTGGTGTCAACACGGACTTACAGTCCACCATCCCAAATCTTTCCAGAAGCTTCACAATATACTTTCCTTGAGAAAGGAAAATCTCTCCAGGTCTCTGCCAGACCTCCAGGCCTAGGAAATAGTGCATCAGTCCTAGGTCTTTCATCTCGAACTCAGCAGCAAGCTCCCTCTTACATTGATGAATGAGAGGGTCATCACCTGTCAGGAAGAGGTCGTCCACATACAGCACTAGAATGAGAGGCTTTCCTTCCACAACCTTAAAGTAAAGGTTTGGATCAGCATTGCTTCGAGTGAAGCCCAGCTTCATCAAGTAACGATCCATCCTCTCATACCAAGCTCTGGGTGCTTGCTTTAACCCATAGAGGGCTTTCTTCAACCTGCAGACATAAGTGTCTCGATCTTGAACTTCAAATCCCAGAGGTTGTTCTACATACACCTCTTCCTTTATTGCACCATGCAGAAAAGCGGTCTTGACATCCATCTGATGAAGACTCCATCCTTGCGTAGCAACAAGGGCTATGATGGATCGGATGGTGGTATATCGAGCCACAGGTGCAAATATATCGTCATAGTCAATTCCTTCCTTTTGAGAGAAGCTACGGGCAACAAATCTTGCCTTAAACTTTTCAGCACTCCCATCAGATCCATGTTTAATCTTGTAGAGCCATTTAGCGGTGACAACAGATTTGTCCTTCGGTCTCGGGACCACATCCCAGACATCATTCTTCATAATAGCCTCATATTCTTCATGCATAGCATCCTTCCAGACTTCCAGGTCTTTCTTCATGGTTTTCTTCAGATCTAGGAAGATCTACTACTTTCTTCAGGGAAGCATCTTCGTCAAAAGTGACATCATGGCTTTTCTCTACTTCCCTTTGACCAGGTGCATAGACTCTATATGCCTTAGAAGTCTCACTGTAGCCCACAAACATTCTTTTCTTCCCAGTAGCATCCAGCTTACTTCTCTTTTCTTTCGGCACATGAAAATAGACAGGACATCCAAAAATTCTAAAATGTGAGACATCAGGTTTCTTACCAGAGAAAACCTCTTCGGGAGTTTTGGAGTCCAAAGCGGAATGAGGGCATCGGTTTTGAATGTACACAACAGTATTTCTTTCATTATCAAATTCCTTCATCCTTGTTTCATGTGTGGGGAAACCCTTGATCAATTCTTCTTTTATCTTCAAGGTTCAACAGAGAAAGAGAGAGAGAGTACATTTACAACATAAGTCAACACTTTGGCTTGTCTAGATCTGAGCATAGATGATCTTCTATAACGATGAGATCAGTTGAAGACATTCTGCTTCAACTGATTCTCCAAAGTGACGGCTACACCTATCATAGTACTACATCTAGGTCCACTTGCTGCATCACTGCATATGACGCCATGCTGCAATAGTTGTGAATATCATCATGCTGCCCTATATATCATTGTCATGTCACAGCCATATAAATCACTGTCATACAAGAATCACTTCCTTACATCAAGAAACATTGTCCAAATATCACTAAAGTCGCTGCCCAAACATTATTGTCATAGGAACAAATATCTCTTCCATATATCAAGAGAACAATATCACTGCTATGCATAACTGTCATAAGAGTAAGTGACACTACAATAAGTGCAGAAGATCACTGTCAGAAAACTATGTCATATTGTCATATTTCACTACAGAAGATAGGGTCTGATAATAAGCCCACTTGACTACCCTTAAGCTCTTCCATATGTCCATTTTTAAGACTCCAAAGCATCTGCCTTCTAACAGCCCTTGTTGTCCTTCTCAAGGGACTATACTTGGAGCTTTACCAAGCATCTTCTTATAGCCCATTATACCATAATTGCAAACTGTCTAATCTGGACCATAATATCTGGCAAATTCATCATTATAAAAGACAAGCACATACCTGTGATAGACGTCATATTTCTGTCCACAAATACATTTCGACCAATGCACAGGACCCTGAAATTTCGGCCCTGGTTAGGGCTTTCTGTGGCTGCTACGACAGCCCTACTATACAGCCTTCAAACTTCTTTTCAATAATACATGTACATGAGTATGCCGGCTAACACACGGCCATACTCATAACCAATACAACAAGGCACGAGAGGCCTTAGTAATACATCAAAACTGCAGTTTTCTATGTAAGCGGGTACCCACCGAGACACTTACATAAACCTGCACCAAACTTTGTATAAGACTGTCATAAACCAGTCTACAACCAAGGCTATAATCTGTCCACAACCGAGGCTATAACCTGTCCACGTGTTATCTCAGCAAACCCGCGTTATCTCCTTCGCTGTTTGCTCCAAACGTCTCAGCGTATATATATAAACCTACGTATATATATAATTTTCCACGTGTTGCTGTTTGCTCCAACGTACCAACCTATATATATATGTAAACCTGTGTATATATATATATAACTGTCCACGCGTGTGTCAACGATTCTGTTCTTGTCCACGTGTCTACCGGCAACCATTCAACTGTAGATCTGTCAACCAATAACCCGTGGACTTATAAAATCCCGTGTGGTTGTCCGAACACACCAGCACCCGTAAACCTGTGTAAATTATATATCTCTGACCACGCATCGTCCCGACTGTCCACTGTATGCAACTTCAGCGTTTGTCGTCTTCTGTTCACGTGATGTCCACCAACGTTCTGGAGATATCTGTCCACGTTACAGATCGTCAACAGACCTGCGCTTCACATACACCCAGCCGCCCACAGATGTAATGCTTCGATAGTCCGTCGTTCGGGTATCTCTCTGCAGTCCTGTCAATTCCTGGCCACGTGACAGTCGTTCAACTGACCTGCGTTTTAACACAGATTTCTGTCCACGCGGCGACCCTTCAACAGACCTGCATATTATATCACAATTCTCGCGTTCGTCAACGCTTCAATTATATTGGATCAACAGCCGACAACGCATATGTAATTCTGCGTATTGATTCGAGAACTTCAACACCCGAATGGGACTGCGCTACCATATACGTAGTCTTGTGTACCCAACACTATTCGGTTCATAAGGTTATGCCATAGATAGCCTGCGCAAACTCCTGTAAGCTTTACACTTGTGAACCGCTTCCAACGACCACAACAGTTCGTTGTTTAGACATAAACTTCTGCGCTGTCCTCCGAATGAACCTGAGCACTCGTCCGACCTGCGCAACCCTAAAATCATCTCTCACTGTCCCACCGAATCTCGAACAGGAACTCTATGCGACCACCGCATAGATTAGACACATTAGAACTGTGCCATTTCTCCCTTGAGATCTAAAGACCCGATGATTGATATAGATAGAGTTTGTCTTCACCTCAGCTCTGATACCATGTTAAGTTTTGTAGATGTTCTATGCTAAGAGCAATTTCACTTTTCTCACAGCAATCATACAAGTAGATAAGAAAAATGCAGATAGAACATATAAGCAGATCTTATAGAAGACAAATCAGAAACAAGAAAAATGTATGTGTTCGTTTCGGCGGTCAACAGGATGCTTCAACCAACAAAGTCTCCTTTGGTCAGCCAGCCCAGCATGTGTCACTACAACCCTCTAACCAGCATGTGTCACAACAACCCTCAACGCTGGTCAAACTTCTGCGAAACCCTAGCAGCAGAAACCCTAGCATGTGAGTTGTGTTATAATCAAATTCTCTCCAACTTTACCTGTATATATATCCATCAATGAGGGTGTGTGACACATCTGTTGGGCATGTGAGCCTACATTACAAAACTGGCTAACCTTGCACATATAATTTATTAAGAATAATAAATTCAAAATATAAGTTCTGCTCATCGGATTAAGACTATTTTTATATGGATTTTACACCTCTCAGAAAGAGGAATCCAACAAAAATATTAGCCTCTTAATCTGAGCATCAGAACATGGAGTTTGGACCTAGTTGTCCAAATTTAACAAAGACTAATACAAAGATATCACGTGGATCTTCTTCACCATTAGTATGATGAGACTGTGGCAGAGTTTAGGAAGTATGCAGAGGTTGTGATACTATTCATTCTCATCAATCTGAGACTGTGATAATCATTGATATCCTTTGATAAGAAATTAGGGCAGCATCTGATCTTTAACTGAGGCTGTAACTAATATCTCATTGCACCGAGGTCAATTGTGGTTATGTTGAGATTGTGTTACGGTACTCTCCGTACTCCTGTCAGAACATGTTACAATTGCAATATAACGTGACTGAGATTGTTGACCTTGAAACAAAGTAACATAGGGACGGAGCACCGAGATCATAATTGCATGGATCCTGTTATACTCGTCGAGGAATAGCGCTATGACTCGAGGCTCTGAGTTGCCGAGATTGTTCTTGCTCCTGTAGGGTTCCAGAGATCTCGCCAAGAGACAATGATCATGCTTTCTGTTAGGAGGTACACCACCGAGGAGGAGGGGATTATCATCCTTCCTTGCTGTGATCATAACCACATCTAACGAGGCCTTCTGAGATCTTATACCCAACCGAGATCTCCTGCCTGCACCTTGCATCCATTTGCAGCTCAAAGAAAATGTGAGTTCTATTTCTCTGTGTAAACATGTCTCCTTGACTGCTTGAAAGGACTGTGTTTAGGCTTCTACAGGCATCGTATTAAGGCTCCTCTTTGACAGCGTATAAGGGCCTCTTGGACAACATATTATCCTCATTGTTAGCCACTGTATATGTAATGAACTGTAGCTCATATATATCGTCCTTACATTATAACATATTTATGCCCAGCGTATATTCATTTGCCGGCGACCTTCATTACAACATTGAATCCACTGCGGCTACCCTTCATGTATTGCTAGTGGATTCATGACTGCGTTATGAATTCCATTCCTTACTGCGGCTAGGGTTTGACAACGTTAGGATTACAGCATCATTTGAGCCTCCATCTTTGAGCGTATATGAGCTTCTTCATGACTACGTGTTAGGATGGCTCCCTGTCTCAAGCTTGTGTTGTAGATGCGTTTAGGAAGCCTTCTTGACTTGCATTGACGGCTGCTGATTGACTTGCAGTTAGGGTGTGGCTAGATCACCCCTTAGGACAACGTAATCTCCTCTAGATCTCTCTGCCCACCAAACCCAAACAAGTGGAGAGGAGAGATCGCATGAAGAGTGTCACAAATGACTTCAAGTCCTCTTCTATTTATACTAAAACGTAGAGGTTGAATAGACACGTCGGCTGGGCTTCTAGAGCCTACATAAGAGCTGGTTGGCTTGATAATAATTACATAAACAAAATAAATTCATATCTCCATAAATACTTATCGGAATCGGATGATCTTTGGATCAATCCTACACCTCTCGACGAGAGGGATCCAATAAAATTATCAGCTGCCATAAATAAGCTGACCCACATGGAGTTTTGCTCTAGTTTCCAATTTAACACGCACACCTGGTCCGCCTTCTACGATGGTTGAATTTCGCTTTGACTGGGTTGCTAGGGTGTCTTATTTATTGATCTACACTATGAAAGTAGGAACAAATTGTTGTACCAACTAATTTCCATCTGCCCATATGTCGTGTTCTTTGGCTGAAGTTTCGCAACCCATCAAACCTTGGACTTAGCTGTAGAAACATACATCAGCTGTAGAATCTTTGTAATTTAGTAGCTCGGGTAAATATTGAGTTAAATAATAAAGACAAATGATATTTATGAAATATAGAAGATTATCTACCTGATATGCTATCAACCATGTAAACTAATACCCAAATTGGAGTTATGAAGGTCAAAAAGGGAGGAATGGAGTGAAAAAAAGTTGTCAAAAAGAAGCAATTTTGGGGTTGAACAATATTCTTTTCCATTATCAGTACGAATAGAGCCAATATGAGATTGTGTATCATTTTCAATCCATGCATGAAATTTTTTGAAAGTTTCAAAAGCTTCAGATATATTCTTCAATAGATATACCCAACATATTTTGGTGTAGTCATCAATAAATGTCATCATGTATTTATTACCATTTCTAGAAGGAATAGGCATTAGGCCACATAAATCAGAATGAATGAGTTCATGCTCTCTATGTGCTCTGGAATGAGAATCATGAAAATATTGTTTTCTATGCTTTCCTAGGATACAAGCATCACATTGCTTAAGCTTTCTAGGAATTATTGGCAAACCAGTAACACCATTTTTCTTCAACAACTGAAGGTTGTAATAGTTCAAATGTCCAAATATAGCATGCCATAAAAGACCATATGGAAGTGTACCTTCATCATAGTGAGAATTGTATGAAAAATTATGTGCACAAGCAGAGGTTCCCTACAGTTTCAATAGCCTTTCTTATTCTATCCCAGTCATGACAAGTGAGTTGTCTGATGCTTTTTTGACTTCAACTTCGCCATCAAATATGTGAATGAAGTGTCCTTGTTGGTGGATGTGAACGAATGACAACAGGTTTCTTCTCAACTCTAGGAGGTAGAGAACATCATGTAGAAGAAATTCCAGGAGACCAGGTAGTTTGACTTTGATGGTGCTAAGCCCTGATGGCTTGAGTTTTGACTTGTTTGCAAAGTAGACTGCTCCATCAACATTGTCAGTGAATTCTTCAAAGAAATATCTTCTAAAAATCATGTGGCATGTTTCTCCTTAATCAAGGAACCATGCATCTTTCCATGAAGCAAGTGAAGCATTAAATGAATCTTCAGTTACACTAATGTTGCAATGTTCCACAACATAATGAGAGGATTTGGGTGCTTTACCTTTCCCTTTATTTGATGATTTTCCTTTCTCTTCATCCCTTTCCTATCTAATCCTATCCCATGAGAGCTTACATGTGGAAGCATCATGTCCATTTATGTTACATTGTATGCAACGAAGATCAAGTCTTTCTCCTTGGAATAATTTGCCCCCTTGCGTCCATATTATTCTTCCTTCCTCATCCTTGTCGGACACCTCTTCCTCTAGAGGAATCATGTGCCCGATTCTTCTCTTTTTGTGTAAGGCATACAACCACTTCAAGAGACTGAATAGTTGTTTTCTTCTTCCAAAAAGCCTTCTCTCTTTAAACAAACTTCTCCACAAGAGAGTCAAATGAAATCTCATTAAGTTTTCCACTAGCTTGTAATGACTCAAGATAATGGGAATAAGTGGGATACAATGCCTTGACAAAACTTGCGATAGGAAAATCCATTTTAACACCAGTGGCTTCTATATCATGCATAATGGCTCTTATTTCAGAGGCTAAGGCAAGGGGATCATCATCCTTCAATTCTAAATTAAACAACTTAATCATTAATTAGACAAATTCAAGCGCATAGTGTGAGTCATGTAAATCCTTCAACTTCTTTAAGGCTTCAAAAGCATTTGTGAATGGCGTAATATAACAACTCACATCTTCATTGATTGGTGCTGCAATTAAGGCATAGGCCTTGTTGTTCTTGTTTACCCATATGGCAAGTTCGTTGTTAGAAGTGGGCTTCTCAGGAGGATTGCCTCTTTCTCCTTCACAAACTCATTTCCACAACTCCTTAAAAATCAAGGTATGTTTTATCTTCCCGGACCACCTCTTTCTCCTTCACAAACTCATTTCCACAACTCCTTAAAAATCAAGGTATGTTTTATCTTCCCGGACCATTCATGGTAGTTCTCTTTACTAGAGAGAACTATTCCAACTATGGAGATGAGTGAATGCATCATCAAAAAAGACTATCTGCCTTTTGTTAATATGCAACTGTAGTCAAAGTCCACTTTGCACTACTCATTTGAAGGAGATGATGATTACATTGAATTTCTCTTTTTGAGAGGATCAAAATCCGACCTAAAAGTCACCTCATTTGGACAAGCAGAAGTTGAGTTATGAATTATTTTATAGATGCATATCTTCTGGATCAGGTCAGCCCTATGCACGTGTAGTAATGGACAAGTCAAGTGGACCCTCATGGAAGCCTATAAATAGAAGAGACCTCAAACTCATTTGGACACATTGAAATAGCTCTCTTCTTCTCTTCTATTTTGCCTTGGCTTGCACAATTATGATGGAGGAAATTCGCACAAGATTTTGAAGCTACAGGATGAAGCTCGCACTGAGTTTGGGTTTTTTGATTCTTGGATGCTGGCACAAAACTAAGAAATTTAGTCCCTGGACGCTGGCACACAATGGTCATGATAGCGTCCATGGACCTGTTGGTACAGAGTCTTCATGAGAGTGACCGGAAGTCTGGATCAGTTTGGTCCCTGGTCGCCCACACATAATGGTATGGGAGCGTCCGAGCTACCATAGTCACTATCATGCAATTCACGGAGAGAAACCATGTCTGGCATAGTCGCTCGCACAACTCCTCCACCCTGCGTATGGGACTCCAAGATGAGATTTCTATGCTCTAAAGATTTCGCTCAGTGACAGAAGTGTTTGGAAGAAAGCTACGTGCAGTGATAGTACATTACAATTATGTGATGTTTAGATGCATTTCATGGATATTCTATTTGTTGTGAAGATATGGATCATTGTACTCCCTTTTGCTGAATCATTTGATGACAACCTATTAGAAGAATATTTGCAAGGGTTTTCTGCACATTGGGTTTTGCCCTAATCTCCGACCAATTTTGGTGTCTCTATGTGTGCATGCTTTTCTTCTATTGTTCCTTTATGTTCCGTTGCATTGATGATGATATTATTGTTCTTTCTACATAGTTGCATATGCTAATGAATAATGAAGTAAATATGAATCTTGTTATGACACTTTTGATGGAAGAAAGAAGAGGATGGTGGAGACCTAAAAGAATCCTAGGGTATGAAGGAAACCCTAGGTAGTTAGTGCATAAGGATTTGATGGTTAGGGTTTGAGAGAAACCCTGGTTTATGGCAAAGACTTGAGATTTGATGTATGAAACTATAGCATGGTCTATGTAAAGATGCTCAAGCACTTGGGACAGATTTGATGAAGCCCTAGATGGTCGGTTGTTGATAAAGTCAATTGAAGGCAACATGTTATGTGAACTATAGATAGTGATGACTCTTGAAGGTTGGTTCAAGAGGGAGAGGATCACCTCTCATTTAAGATAAGTACTCCTTTACTTATGATGTTTCTTTATGTCTTTACTCTTGTTTAGACTTATGGATCTGATTATTATGATTATTTTTTTGATCATTGCTTATACTTCCTACATGTATATTTGAGTATATAGATGTATCTAACCTCCTTGATGAGATGTGATAATTAGATCCCTCTCGAGGATCATTTGAGATGCAAGATAGTGAAGCTAGATCTGGAAAGAGGTAAAGAGACACTTGATGAAAAGGTGACAAGCACTGCAAGCTACCTATGAGAAGGTGCATAGTTATTTGAACACTACAAGGTATGAAAGGTACATTGTTTCAATGTTATGTTTTAGCTATAACATTGGATGCCTAGGTAAGCCTTATGGTATGTTGAGAATTTCTCCTCCGCAGATGGCTCATGCTTGCATATGAAAGAGATTTGGATTTATGTTTCCTATGAGGAAATAGTGCACCTGGTATTGAATATTTTGATCATGTTGATCTTCTTATTTATATGAGGTTACTTATTCCTGATCTTGGATATAGTGGCATAACTTGATGTTTGGCTAACATCTATTATTCTTGGAGATCTTGATTCTGTGAAGAAGGCTAGTACCTTAACTCTACTAAATGATACTCTTGACATGCACTTGACATGATGGATCTCTTATAGAAGGTTACCTCATTGATACTGATAATGCTTAGTTTTTGGTAAAATTTTTATTAAATAACTTGATTTGGTCCTATGGTAACCTTGATGATAGAACTATGAGATTGATACTCTAGATCTCTTACTAACCATGGTCATGTCTTTGATAGTAATTATGGCATATGGTAAAACTGAATTCCATAACCTAATGGATTGACATGATAGAAGCGATAGTGTTCATGAACTTTGAAGTATGTTGTCACACTTGTTTGCTATCCCTATCATGTAACCCTTGATGAAAGATTGATGTCATGATATGATATAGTAGCTGATGGATATATGTTTTTTTCTATGATCTAATAGATATGTTGTTGTATGATTCTAGTAAATACAGGGTGATGACATGAAAGAAGACAAATAAAGTAGATTCCCAGTTAGAGGGAGAATCTCTTCTCAAGATTCTTACTCTTATTACTGTTTGCATTGTGTATTGTTGGTATATGATTTATGTGCATTTGACATTATTGATCTGCAACAAGGTCTCAGATCTGAAGCTTGTACATAAATTAGGGTTTCTTCTCCAGTAGCAGGCATAGAACCAGGAATACTTGTCCCTAGACGCACACATGCTAAGACCCAGGTAGCGTCCAGGCAGCTAAGGACGCTCTCGTGCTAACCTGAAGGTAGCGTCCAAAGGTTTGACTACAGTTGACCATAATCTGAAGATTTCTGAAGCTGTCTAAACTCTGAATCAAGATGTTCACCTAAAGGAAGTCGATTCCACAGATAAGTAGTAGATATCCGAAAGATTTGAAAACAGGGAAGTTTTAATGTTTGCAAGTGATCATGATATAATATAAATATGTCATTATGTTTGAAGCTTGTGCTACATGAGTTTGATATGATTTGGCTAAGTGATATATATGAGTTGTATGATGTCTAATGATGACCTAAATCTCTGACTCAATGATTGAGATATGTCTTGGACTATAGATCTTACTATGATAGAAAATTTGGATATTGACATGATGTCTAATGTTTTGACTTGACGATTGATGATTTGCCTTGATGTTAATGATATATGAGCATAGTGACTTCCTATGACTTGTATTATGGGAATGACTTGATTGATATTTCATGGTTGATGACAACTTGTTGGCATGATAATAAATGATGTCATGACTTGATGAAAGCCCTACCTATCATCTGGTTAAAAGTATTGACACTAAGATATTGATGATTGTTGATATTAGTGTTGATTTGGTTTCTAAACTTTGATGAGTTGATTTAGTTAATTTGATTGCACAATAAGGATTTATGAAAGATTGATAGTTTGGTAAAGTGTTATGGTTGCAGTGAGCATTGCGTGAAGCAAGCTCCCCCAATCCAAAATTGTCTGCATTGACGGTTTTTTGATGAAGCCAGGATGATGTGATTTTGGTTTTTGTATACTGGTGATCTATTATTGTCAGGTATTTGAGATGATGAGATACTTCAGATGGGACGTATGTCATGTTAATCGATGGCCTGAGATTGACAAGTGGAATTTTCCCTAGTTGAGAGGGAGTGTTAAAAATATGCAACTGTGGTCAAATTCCACTTTGGACTACTCATTTGAAGGAGATGATGATTTCATTGAATTCCTCTTTTTGAGAGGACCAAAATCGACCTAAATATCACCTCATTTGGACAAGCGGAAGTTGAGTTATGAATTATTTTGTTCATACATATATTCTGGATCAGGTCGACCCTATGCACATGTACCAATGGATAGGTCAAGTGGATCCTCATGGAAGCCTATAAATAGAAGAGACCTCAAGCTCATTTGGACACATTGAAAAATCTCTCTTCTCTTCTATTTTGTCTTGGCTCGCACAGGTTTGACAGAGGAAACTCGCACTAGGGTTCAAAGCTACACGATGAAGCTCGCATTGAGTTAGGGTTTTTTAATTCTTGGACGCTGATACAAAGTCCTCATGAGAGTGACCGAGATTCTGGGTCAGTTTGGTCCCTGGACACCCACACATAATGGAATGGGACCGTCCGAGCTGCCATAGTCGCTATCATGCAGTTCACAGAGAGAAACCATGTCTATCATAGTCGCTCGCACAACTCGTCCCTGCGTATGGGACTCTAAGATGAGATTTCAATGTTTCAAAGATTTCGTTCACTAGCAGAAGTGTTCAGAAGCAAGCTACAGGCAGTGATAGTACATTACAATTATGTGATGTTTAGATGTATTTCATGGATATTCTAGTTGTTGTGAAGATATGGATCATTGTACTCTCTTTTGCTAAATCATTTGATGACAATCTATTAGAAGAAGATGTGCAAGGGTTTTCTCCACATTGGGTTTTTCCCTAGTCTCCAACCAATCCTGGTGTCTCTATGTGTGCATGCTTTTCTTCTATTGTTCATATATGTTTCGATGTATTGATGATGATATTATTGTTCTTTCTACATAGTTTCATATGTTGATGAATAATGAAGTAAATCTGAATAATGTTATGATGCTATGGGATGAACTTAATGTATTAATGAATAGATGCAATTATCGAAGCAAAGAACAATGTAGCCCTATGATAAATTAACACCTTTGATTTCCAAAACAATCACAACCTACCCTCTGCCTTTTTGTTTGTTTGTTTGTTTGTTTTTAATTATCTGAACTAATTGAATGTAAAATTTGTAGATGTGAATACTTTTGATGTGTGCATAAACCTTATGCATATAAAATGGTACATGGTATATATACAACCACTCATCACATATAGCTCACACTTTCCATATCATACCATACATACCTATCACAACCCATGTACAACCATTTGAACCAACACACAATCTTCAAAAATGAACCATTGCACATATGCATTCACCATATACATGACCTTTAAAAGAGACTATTCAACACATTCCATCGATCATCAAAAACTTCAATGCACTATGCCCACTATAATGCATATATCAGCATTCAAAAATGAATTAACACAGAGTTTTCAATGTATCATGGATTACGGCGATTAAAAAGGCACTGACCAACGCATAACCTTTATGGCCAACAACATTTGAACATGACCTACTCAACATGGATAAACAATACACCGAGCAGGACCCTTCAACACATGAACTTCAACGCACCAGTTAATGATGTGTATATAAACAAGGTTCCAACAGAACGCATAGCAGCATACACCATTCAAAATTATTCAATGCACAAAGCCAAAACATTGTTGTATTCACACCATACCAGCCTCATTGCACAATATCCTATGACACTCCAGTGTTCTTCAATTTAACTTTCAACACACAATTCAACACTCAAAATGACCATCTCACTTGGGCACCATCCCCCTTCAACATTGCTTCCTTCAATAGGATTGATGCAAAGGGACAAAGGGCAAAGTAACAAAAAATATGGCAAAGAATTGCAGGAGCTACATGCAAAAAGAGACTAATTCTAGACCTATGCTCTAATACCATGTCAAGCCAGGTTTGTAACTCTGAATGAATTGATCATTTTCATTAAGAGAAAGGAGGGGGAGACTATTGGGATTCATCTTCCAATGTCTCTTTATTTTTGCTAGTTAGGCTAATTTCTCAATCCCTTAGGATTAGGTGTCAACAAGATGCAACCTCAATGGTGAAATTCTTCAAAACATCTAAAGGATAAACAATGTTATTAAAACAATATCCAAAGGGTCCTACAAATGGCAAGCCAAATATCATAAAAATCAAGAAAGGAGGGGTCTTCAATAATCTTACCACCTCCAAGTCAGCTATGGAGTATTCTTGGCCTAAAGGGAATGGATGTTTCTTTTGTTCACAATGAATAATTGAGGAAGGATTCTTTCACTTCAAGACAATGTAGCTTCAAGGGTTTACGTCTTATAACATAGTGATAACACTCATCCGTGGTGCTCACACTAACTTTAACAATCCAAACCTGTTATACAGACTAGCTAATATGCACCAAGAATATTTACCACATTTTAGCAAGGTTGATCATCCATTCCACAAAGATTAATCAAAGATAAGGTAATTTTATTGGAAATATTGGGAGCTCTTGCACCGACACACTTAAAATGGAGAGTAAACACTTATATAGGTTTCAACTCTGCCTCCATTTTACAATAAAGAAGTATTTGTTTTCCTAGATCCATTAGTCCTTCAAGGAATAACAATGAATTAAATCTCTCGAAAACTTGCTTACTAAAAGTAGTAATGAGTTTTTCGAGATCCACAATTTCCTACAGGTTACAATAAATTATCCAAGGAAAATACTATAATAAAGCTCTAAGTAACTAACTCCAATAAATGAGCCAAATTTTTTTAATAGTTTTGATGTGGAAAACACCTTTATATTTGATATGAGGAATAGACATGTTTCGGGCCTTAAGGGACTACTCATTCTCAACAACAATGTTCGAAGCCAATACATCAAATCTCATCATGTCACTTGCGAGAATTGAACATGGCTAGGGAGAATTCCAATCATTCCTTCCAACCACCTAAGATAGTTACAATAAAATAATGGAGTTAGTTACAACATCCTCCAAGAATAGAGCTAGAAAGAAGGGTGCCTCATTTATATGAGAGATGGATCATACCAACCTACAAAAATAGTGAGTGAGTGTTTTTACCACAAAATCTATCACCACTGGTGCAAAACCTCACTAGGCGAGGCCAAATCTTATCGAAACAAGAAAAAGGGTTGCCACTATCACCTCAACAACCTTTCTTCTACTCTTTAGTGGTATTCAAGAACAAGGGAAGCCTCCATAGATCACCTAAAGGATATTATAACACTGTGGCTCAAGGTGATGAATAAGAGGTCTTTAATATTGGATAAAGTATTGGCAAGGCCTAGATGTTCTATACTAGGGTTCAAATAGTCTATGCCTAGACCAAAGATATAGCTAATATAAGTTGGGATTTGATTGATATGCAATAGCAAGGTGCACAATGTCATATAGCAGCCAAGTAAATGGCCTTTTAATGATAATAAAAAAGAAGGGAATGAAGGCCTTCCAATAGAGACTACAATTAGGTTATGAATTTGATTTCTATGGTTGTTATGTATGCATAAACAACGAAAAGATGATGGTCATTATGCTAGATTTTGCCTTTATTTGATTTATAGATGCAAATCCTAAATTGTATGCCACAACATCCAACCAAAATTCATATTTATGCATAATAATGCCCTAGAAACCCTAGCATCTAACCCTAGGACATCTAGGAATGGGAGAAAGAATTTGAAACTTTATAAGATTTATAGATGATCAACACACTAATGATTAGTGCCTTATCACACTAGGGTTTAATGGAGTCTTTTCGGGTTAAAATTCAAGGGAAAGACTTTAAACCTAAATATATGATGAATATATTGCAAAGCTTCAAAATGGAAGAGTGTAAACCATGTGCTACACCTAACCAATTGAGAGAAACATTGACTAAGGAGTGATATTCTTTGAAAGTTTATGCTTTTGTCTATAGAAAGCTGTTCAATAACCTCATTTATTTTAACTTGGAGTGGAACATCCATTTGACCCTTAAAAGACTATTCAAGATGTGATTAAAAGCCATATTTTTAAACTCTCAATCCTTTTTAATATAATTGTAGTTTCAAATTATACTTAAAATGATATTTGATTTACATCAATCACCTCATGATGTATTATTTATTGGGTAGTATGTAAGTATTTTAACTATGTAGCATGGATTTATTGGGTAGTATGTAAGTATTTTAACTATGTAGCATGGATTTAAAGATGATTTATCTAATACAAATGGGTTTTGCAGGGAAAGCCATGGAGTTTGGATCACCTACATATTTGCTTGAACAACCTTCTTCATTATTTAAATCACTAGTTACTGAGTATTGGAGTCGTTCAAAGGGTCCTAAAAATGGAGATACATAGATATTAAAATAATAATTTTGTGAATAATATGAATTCATGGATATAATTTGTGCTTAAGATTTTCCTTTATATTAATTTTTGTGCTACAAGGGTCATTTATATATTGTATTGAACAATCTTCTTCACTATTGAAATCACTGGATATTGAATATTAGGTTCATTCAAGGGTTCCTAACAATGAAGCTAGGTATGCTTTAAAAGGATATGTTTATGTGAATAGTATGAAATGATGGATAAAGTTTGTGCTTAAAATTATTATTTATACTAATTGTTATGCTACATGGATCACCTAAAGTTTTGCTTAAGCAACCTTATTCAATATCTAAATCACTAGTTAATGAATATTGGATAATATTGACCCATGGGGTTTTGGATTAATGGTGAATGGGTGCACTGTTAAGGCACTCCTTGCGATAGGTCATTGGTTCAAATCCCCCGTGGGTGCTTACCTACCAAAAAAAGAAAAGAATATTGGATAATATTGGAGTTATTCAAGGGACCTAATAATGGAGCTACATAAAATTGAAAGGATATATGTATGTGAAGAATATAAAATTGTGGATACAAATTGTGCTTTAAAAAGTTGTATTTTACGTGTTGTGCTTTGAATTTTTTTGTTTCTTTTGTGTTCATGAGTCATGAATAACATGCACAATTTACTGTTAATTTAATCATTTATGAATAAAGTGAACTTGGTGTCTTTGTAAAATATCCATGTCAAATATGCCCATGGGATATTTGTCATCTCTAGCTATTTTTATGTGTTGAAGAATCTGGGGCAATTAGATTAATAAGATTCTTCTTGCCATGATAACTATTTGTGAGGTGTTTTATTTTTTCTTATTAGCACAATCTTTAATGTTAGAGTGTGTCTTCTTTAGTTCATTGAATAGATACCAAAAGAAAGAGACAAGAACACAAGATGTTGGCTTTCTGCCAAAACCAAAACCTCTCACTCTTTGAGAGGAAAACCTGCAAAATTTTCTTCTTATATATATTCCAATTGACGAATACCAAGACCATGACCCTTGACCTGTTAGTCCACTCCGAGACTAAGACACCAATCCTCATCATCATCATTATTGCTTCACTGAGGTCATTTCAATATTGATCATAACAATTAGATCATTATTGTTGCACCATAGCTCTATCTTCACTTAGATTATTGTTGCATTCTCACTGAGATCATTATCCTGTCAACAAGGTCTCTATACTGAGATATGTATGTACATACATATGAAAGTTGCATTGAGATCTTGTCTTCATCAAGATTATGTCTGAGACCATGGTTGCCACTGTGCCAAGGTTATGACTGTGTTTGGTATGTCGAGAGTGTATAACAGTGAGGTCATAATCATGCAGAGACTGTGCATTAGAGAACTTTTGAAGTCTAAAATGGGCCTCCTAAGAAAAATATATAACCAAATTAAACTTTATAAGAACCAATAGGATTCAAGATGATGATGGCAACCATGGGATGATTCACTATTTTTGGGGTAAAAAGGTAAAAAATAATAAAACTACTTTTTCAACTTATCTCCCTAAGGTTTTAATCAAGAGCGGGAGTACTCTTTGGATGCAAAATTTAATTCTTCATCCAAAGAGTACCCATGTTGCATACTTTCGATGGACCCTGTTACACGAAAAATGAGAAATAGATGAAAAAATGTGATTACAATCGCGTTTTTCATGTATTTTTCATTTTTCGTGTGGCTGGGTCAATCTAAAGTATGCAACATGTGTACTCTTTGGATGAGGAATCAAATTATGCATCCAACGAGTGTTCTCGCTCGAAATTTGAGTAAACTCATAGGGAGATAAGTTGAAAATACAAGTTGAAAAAATAGTTTTTTTTTTTAGTTTCCCTCTAATATTTGATGATGTAATCTAATCTTATTTTATTATTTCCACAATTATTTTATAATTTCCTTAGGAGGCCCATTTTATACCTCAAAATTTCCCTAATGGACTATGTCTAGAGAGTACTATCGAGTGTGTATGGCTGAGAGTTCCTTGCACCAAAATATTCATCACCAATTATGTCGAGACTGTTTATACATAGTGATCATGATGACCATCCGAGAAACATATAACTACTCTTCGCATTTGAGATTTTGAACCACTGCATTCATCCAAAAGTATTGTCCCACTATATTTATTCAAGATGTTTGCACCCCTCTACTTGTCTGAGATTTCTGAGCTTCCTGTACCCATATGAAATTATAGAGTTTGAGTTTTCCTGTGTTTTCTGTGGTGACACTAGCTAGGTATTTATAGTGGTTTGACCCATATATTAAGCCGGCATGATAATGAACTATTGTGTCTCGTTTCTTGAGCCAACATGACTAGTTTTTACATCGTTTTGTTGGCCAACTTTTTCAAGAGGATTGTGCTTGTCTTTGGAGGGTTGATCTAGACACTAGGTTGAATCATATACATTTGATATATGCTTCATTATTTTCTTTGACTCTTTGACTTCCCAATAGCACTTCAACATGTGCTAGACCTATGAAATGAGCAAGAAACTCATTTTTACAATTTACAAAAATAATATTTCTTTTCTTTTACAAGTATAGAGATCAAAATTATATTTATGAAGACCGAACCTAGTTACACTTTCTTCAACACTCCCTCTTAACTAGGGATGTATTCATAATGGTACTCAGTCATTCTCAATCTAATGAATTTCTTATAAGAAGAATCAAATTGATAATCCCATATGTATAACATCATATCAACTAGCATTGTCATAGTGAAAGGCCTTAACTAACAACACCATCTATCCACGAGATCATGAGCTATAATGTTGCAATGCCAATGATTAGAGAAACCTTCATCATTATCTCTCAAGGTACATACCCACCCGGGTGTTCACTGGGTATGACCTTCTAGGACTATTCTTATCTTGGGTTCCTGTTAAATTATGGTATGTTCTATGCTTAAGAGCAATTTACTTCAAAATTTCTTATTAGCCCAATATCAGTTTCTAGAATAGCAATCACATCAACATGATAATAAAATGTCGATAGAACATAAATGTAAACAGTGAAAGACAAGCCAAGACAAGAGGACACAAGATGTGACACCAGCTAGGGACAAACCCTAATGCAAGGAAACCTTTGATCAATTCTTCTTATATTCTTCAATAATTCAACAGAGAGAGATATTAGAATTACACAAATCTGTAATTTTATGAGTTGTAACAATTTCCTAACCAACAAAGTCAAAGCTGGTCAAATAGGTCAGAATTGACCTCAAGTCAACCTTAGTCAACTCAGCCTCCAACAGTAAGAATGTACATCCCAAAACAGTCTGAAATAATGGTCAAACTGCAGTTAATGCAGGTACAGGTCTGTGGTCAACCCTTGACAGTCAACGCTTGTCAAAGGGTGGTCAAACAGGGGTCTGAAATGTTGATCAGAAATGTGGCCAACCTATGAGAGGCTGCCCAACCCAAACCACAGTCAAGGAGACCCTATGCTGGTCAACGCTGCCAAGAATCAACCTTTCTTCTCTGTTAGCGCTTGAAATTTCACCTCAGGCTGAGAAAGGTAAACCTCAAGGCTACATCAAACCATTCAGCCTCGTAGCTAGCCCTACGGGGCAGGAGAAGGCTCTCCCCGGTCAATCTCGGTAGATATTCAATGGGATGAGATGACCAACAAGGTAACACTAATATTAGGCTAGTAAACTGATTAAAAAGGTTGGTTTGGGGTTTTTTGGGTTTTTGGTGGCAAGTTGAGGAATTGCAATTTTGGGTGCGGGGATTTGACACAGTTTCTGCAGGGGATTCTTTGGGGCGAGGTAGGAAACAGTATTGATGCCTTAAATTGAGATGGATGATCAGGAATGAAAGATGAGGAGCTAAAGAGAGCAAACAATGACTTTGAATTCCCTTTAGACAGTAGAAAACATTGAAATTAAACAAATTTAAAAGCAGAGCATGGCTAGCATGAATTCATACTTTAACACTTCATTTTGTTTAATGTGCAGCAGTAAAGAAAGGAAATGAATCACATAACAAAGCTTACAAGAACATGAAGAAACACACCATCAACACATGAGTCCACAAGAATCCCAAAGATGACTGCAAAACCCTGGTCTTCCTTAGCCAAAAATTGCAGAGATACAAGTGAAATAATACAATGATAGCTTCTCCCTCAAGAGTCCAACCATGAAAATGAGCAAGAAAGTACATAATATAGATGATCTAACTTCTTTCCCTGCCTCTATGGGTCGAACTCACTATTCTAGGAGCGGTTTGAACCACTTCTAAACTAAGAACTACAAAATAGGCAGTCAAAACCACTTGGCACTACAAAATAGGCAGTCAAAACCACTTGCCTCTATAAACTTGGAAAACAGTTCTTACATTCAATTTTTACCCTTTACATGAATAAATCTTCTAGAAATGTTAAACAAGAGTAAAAGTATCCAAAAAGTGTCACAATTACATCCATGAAGACCATCATTAACCTCAGAAAGTCGAAAAGAGTCAAATCTGCAATTTTTGGGCTGAACTGGTCAAATCTGGCAAAATTTCCTCAACGGGTCGCGCACTTTGGAGCTCTGTTTGGGGCACTTCCAGGTGTCAGAATTGGGTGCAGGATAGCTCGTTGGAAAGGTCTGCGAGTCTACTTTCCAACCCAACTAGAATTTTTGAATTTGGAGTTCATTTGCCCAGTCAAAACTCAATTCTCCCAAGACTGCTTCTGCAACTCAAAAAATGGGCAGAAAGTCAAATTTTGCATGTATTTTGACCTTCTCGAGGCCCAAAACCCCATAAAAACTCAAGTCCATTCATAGGCATATGTAACTTTGCATGAAAAATATAGAAATGCTGAGTTTTTGCAAAAAGGAGCTACGATGACAAAGGGTCTCACCGAGGGTGAGACCCGTTGAGGAGCCAAAACCTGTAAATTTTCAAAAAATGCCAAAATTACCCAAAATTCTCAAAAAAATTTTGGATTTGTGCTATAGCTGATGCTAGTGAGTGCCATGATCTTTGAGGGATGCCTCAGCCAAGATACGGAGTGGATTGGTTTTCTTCCTCCGCCTAAGAGCCTCGGACAACCTCCTTTGGAACATTTTCATTTTGGCCTTGCATACATGCATCCTTGCCCAATAGTGATTCTTCATGTTTCTCAGCAGCTGTTTCTCTTGGTTGGCCTTAGCCAACAGCCTCTCCAAGTGGGCATTCTCCTGAATGAGCATTGACTCTCGGTCAGCAGGCAATGGATCACCGGGTCTTCTACGGTTCAAGACTCGGTCGCTACGAATCCGCCATAGCTCATCAAGTGCTTTCTCCTCCTCCAATTGTTTGTTCCGCTGCTCCAGGTAAGTAATAGTCCATTGGGCACCCTCAAGTCTCCTCTGTAAAACATCATTTTCAGCCCTGAGATGCTGAATGATCTCCTTCGCCTCTTGGCTAGGAGAACTGGCCTCAAGATCAATCACTGGATCCTCATGAATCATGGGCTCTTTGCCCCTCTGTAGTACCTATGCTGGTGAAGAAAGCGAGGCCCCTTCCACCTGATGTGGAGATAACACTCGCTGAGCTGAAGATGAAGGCGAGACCCCTTCCACCTGCTGTGGAGATAGTACTCGCCTAGCTGCTGCAAATAAGGCCCTTGGGCCTTTCTGATAAGTGACCAAAGGAGTGGAGCTGACATGTCGGGTGACGGGAGCATCGGGCTGCTGAGATGGTCCTCCCTCCTCATGAATGACCTCATGGTGTGGCTGAGGTGGCACTATGAAAAACTCACGGGAGATGAACTCCTCCCATGAGATGCCCTGCTGAGTCAACTGATGTGAGACTATGAGCTGAATCAAACCATAATGACACAAGCTCCTGTACTGCTGGGCTGGGGTCTTCTTCTGCAACATGGGCACCATCCTCTGAATGTTATGAAACAAGAAGACCGAGATGTTCATCATCCTCACTCGGGTGAAATGCATCAAAAGGCGAATGTGACATGAGTACACTTGTGAAAATCTGCCCTCACAGGTAAAATAATGCATAATAAGCCTCATGATGGGAGCATACTCGCTCCGGAGAAATCTGAATGGAAAAACACCTGTCAAAAGTCTCACGAATGGTGGCCGGACATAGGGCTCAAAGTGAACAAAATCTAGCAATCTGCGCTTAGGCCATACCTCACCCACATTTGGTATCCCTGTAGCCTGTGAGATCACCTCCGGTGTCAATGTGAAGTTCACCCCTGCCAGAGTGACATGTCCATCATGGAGGTGTAAGACAAACAAGCGGGCCAACTCTCTATGATGCTGAATCTGAGAAATTCTCTCACAGAAATCATAACAAGACATATACTGAAAACAAGTCACTGCCATGGGGCAAGCCTGTAATTCTTCCAGAGAGGTGGGCTCCTCTCGATTATGATGTCCACCCTTACCACCCTTACGAGGCCTTCTCTGTTCCTCAACCTCTGTAGATGATGAATGGTCATCACTTTGCTCATAAGTTTCGGTTTCTGACATGGTTTAGGAGCAAAGTGGACAAATAAAACTGTTGTCTTTGCCTGCAAAAAGTGCTAAAATCTATGTTGTTTCAAGGGGAACAAAACATGAGGGAAGTGTTAGGGGAGGGATCTTTTAACAAGGAATGGGAATATATAAATATTACAGGGAATTTTTAAGGGAAATTTTGCAAATCATTATGCATATTAGAACACATATTTGTAATAGGGAAATCATTTGCAAAGATTATTGCATATGGGAAAAACATGCATGAAAGTAAACATGGGAATATATGTATTCATGTTCAATAAGGGAAAAAGGGAAACCATGCACAAAACATGCTGACATTTTACCAACAGTTTTTGTTATTTTGCATAAGCATATGGTAGAGGGGAATTAGGGTTTTCATTTTTTGTTTTTGATGCTTTGGGAAAGGGGTAGGGTTTTCATTTTTAATGGCTAGGGATGGGGAAAAATTTGCATTTCATTTATAAAATAATATGGGAAGAGAGATGAACATATGAGTGTAAGTGATAGGGAAAGGAAGGGAAGCCAACCAAAGGGAAAAGTAACTTGAAACAACACAAACCCTAGCACAATTTGGTCATGAACATAGCAGCCATATAAAGAGTTCCACTTGCAAAATTTTGATCATAAACGCATGCCCATGACATCCACCATTCATAACAGCAATGAATCCATGTTTAGAGCACCTACCTCGAGCAAATTTGGTGATTTGGAAGAAGATTAGGGAAATTTTTTTTGAAGTTTGCAGCAGACCGGCTCAACGGGTCACGCAGGCCTCCCAACGGGTCGCGCCCCTCCCAACGGGTCGCACACGTTGATTTTCAGAACCGCAGAAGCGCTCTAGACGGGTCGCGCACCTCCCAACAGGTCGCACACCTCTCTCGACGGGTCGCGCTCTCAACTGCCCGAAATCGCTGCAATTTTGCTCCTTTCTCTCAATCACTCTCTCTATCTCTCTTGCAAGCATTAGAATGCACAATGAGAGTGAAAGGAGGGAATTTGGGCTTTTATAAGTCTCATTTGAAAAAATTTCATTTACAAACCCACTTTCTAATGTTTATTTTTGACACTTTTAAAACACTGATTTTTTGGTTTCCTTTATCCTGAATTTGACTCATTGAGTGCTTTGACTTGATTCTTTTTGCAGGTAGATCATCTGAGGGACTTTGGCAAGGAGACCAGGGTTACTGCTGCCCTTTTGAAGATTTTTTGGAATTTCATTCTTTTTACAAAAATTTAACATGACCTTGGCTTTAAAAACAGAGTTTTTAAATCCAAGGTTAAAAATGAACTGTACATGATGAAAATATTCAAAGAAACATGTTTACAATCCTCCCTCTGGCTTGCTGGGCACTCAAGGACTTTCAAAGACATGACCTTGCAGGGATAAATGACCAAAACCCTAGACCTAGGACCTTTGACCTTAAGACAAAACAAGACAAGCTTGAAAGAGCTTGATGACTGATATGACCTGATCTAGCAAAACCAAGAGGGGTGCAAATAAACCAGCTCCTCCATCAGGGTTATGGCATGCCTAACGGGATGCAAATTTTGACACTGATGAGACACCTACTAATGCAAATGCAAAGAGCTTTGATCACTGATGGAGGGCTTTCAAGACCGACACTAACATTCTCCACAGTCAACTTAAGTCAACGTTGCCCTAATTCAGATCTGCGTCCTCCTTCTTCCCATGTGTGAGAGACCTGCTCCTCCTATGCATACCCAATCAAGCTAGGAGAGAGAATAACGAGATGATTGGAATAATGCCACAATGTCTCCTCCTTTTATATGCCACGTTCAAGATAAGATGGGGGGTGTAAAACATTGTTTTTCTTGCTGGCCAACCGTGACAAATTGTCAAGAATACAAATAAATTCATATCTTCATGAATACAGGTTGGAATCGAATGATCGTTAGATCAATCCTACACCTCTCGATGAGAGGAATCCAAGAAAAATATCAGTTGCCATAAATAAGGTGACCCACATGGAGTTTGGCCCTAGTTTCCAATTTTAACACTCCCTCTCAACTAGGGAGAACTCCATCTGCTAATCCATTTGTCTGTCGGTACTATCTTTGCCATCAATGCACTGATCTGCTCTGCTCTGTTGAACTATGAATAAGAAGAAGTGATCGATAATGTATCATACCATCCTCTACTGACCCAAAATTCAGTCCAAATAAAGAGAGTGTGTCATACCACTCTTATTGATCTGTAATCAATTCCAAATAAAGAGAGTGTCTCATACCACTCTTACTAACCCGAAGTCTGTTCCAGTTGATCCTAGATCAATATCATCCTAGCATAGGGAGTACGGTAGTTACACGATGTGTCCATTGGTTCTACTATGGCCCCTATCCTCATTTCCCTACTCATTGGCCAGATGAGAGGTACTTCCCATGAGTCCCAGACTGCATGGGTAGGATGTCTCGGCAAGAGAAGGATGAACCACTCATCCTTCCTACATGTCACCATGGGGTATCATAGAGGAAGGTTGAACCACTCAACCTCTACACAACAAACCACTAGGGGAAGGCTGAACCACTCACCCTATGGTTGCTCCTCGCTCCAAGAAGTACCCCAAGCCCCGCAGAGCTCCCAAAGCTCAATGTACATATCATACAAGACCGTCATAAGAGGGTCTCTCCACGACTCCTAGTCATTATCGGAAAGTCAAGAATTTGACCTTTCCCAGGGGCTTCATTAGAAGGTCGGCAACCTGCTCATTAGTCTGAATATGATGGAGCCTTATTGCTCCTCGTTGTATCAGATCCCGAATAAAGTGGTACCTGATATCGATGTGCTTGGAGTGATCATGAAATATAGGATTCTCTGATAAACGAATCCCACTCTGGTTGTCGTAGAGGGTCACGGTAGTATCCAACGTATGTCCAAACATCTCACTAAAGAGCTTCCTCAACTAGACAACTTCACAGGAGGCCACACTCGCAGCAATGTATGGGCTTCTGCTTCCTGCGCATCCAGGATATCAAGGCAGAACCCAAAGAGAAACAATGTCTAGAAGTGCTCTTGCAATCCACCACATTGCCTGCCCAATTTGCATCGGAATAACCATGCAGCCTCACATCTCTGGCAGTGTATCTCAGTCCATGAGTGATTGTGCCCCGAAGATATCTCAGAAGATTCTTGGCACGAATCCAATGTGAGTGATGAGGCTCAACCATATATTGGTTCAACGTGTTGAATACAAAACATATATCCGAACGGGAGTTCACCAAGAATATCAGTGCTCCTATGTGCTGATGATACTCAGAAGCATTTCCCAATACAGGTTCGACAACACTACCACATAACTTCTTGAAGTTAAACTCCATCAGAGTAGTCACGGGCTTGCAGTCCACCATCCAAAATCTCTCCAATATCTTCACCACATATTTTCCTTGAGATAGGGAATTTTCTCCTGACTTTTGCCAGACCTCTAACCCTAGGAAATAGTGCATTAGTCCTAGGTCCTTCATCTCAAATTCGGAAGCCAACTCCCTCTTACATGTGTGAATGAGAGGGTCTACACCAGTCAAAAAGAGGTCATCAACATACAACACTAGTATGAGAGGCTTATCATCTTCAACCTTAAAGTAAAGGTTCGAAACGACTTCATTCCTAGTGAATCCCAGCTTCATCAAATAGCTATTGATCCTCTCTTACCAAGACCGGGGTGCTTGCTTCATCCCATAGAGAGATTTCTTCAACCTGCATACATGAGATTCCCGATTAAGAATCTCAAACCCCTCGGGTTGTTCCACATAGACTTCCTCTTTAATTGAACCATGGAAGAACGCAGTCTTGACATCCATCTGATGTAGGTACCATCCATGTGAAGCAACAAGGGCTATGATTGAGCGGATGGTGTTGTATCAGGCAATTGGTGCAAATATCTCATCGTAATCCAAACCTTCCTTTTGAGAGAAGCCTTGAGCAACAAAGCGAACCTTGTACTTTTCAACACTCCCATCAGCTCCATGCTTGATTTTGTAAAGCCATTTCGAGGTGACAACTGATTTGTCCTGGGGTCTATGGACCACATCCCAAACATCATTCTTCATGATGGACTCATATTCTTTATTCATAGCATCCTTCCACACCTGATGCTTCACGGCTTCCTCGAATGATGAAGGCTCGTTTTGAATGATGGTGCTCATAATGGTCAAGTATCCCTGATACCTGGTCGACTTCTTGCTTTCACAGAAAGTACCTCTGGGTGCAATATGTCTCTTGGCATCTTCAAGAGTCCCCCTAATCCATGAGGGCCTCTTCCTAGAGGAGGAAGGCTCTTGCAGAGGGGGATTAATAGGATCCATATGTTCTTCAACATCGGGCATCATTTCATCTTCCTTTTCATCCAGCTTCCTATTGTCAGCTTCTTTATCTTTGCTCAGAATAGCAAGATTATCAACCTTGCTAAGAGCCATATCTTCGTCAAAGGTGAAATCATGACTTATCTCGACTTCCCTTTGACTAACCACATGATTCTATAGCCCTTAGAATTTTCGCTATAGCCCATAAAGATTCCTTTCCTTCTAGATGCACCCAATTTGCTTCTTTTCTCTTTTGGCACATGAAAATATACGAGACTTCCAAAAATTCTAAAATGATAGACATCAAGTTTCTTACCAGTGAACATTTTTTCGGGATTCTTGGAATCCAATGCTTGATGAGGGCATCAGTTTTGAACATATACAACAGTATTCATAGCTTCGGCCCATAAAAACCTCGGAAGCCTTTGATCATGGAGCATAGCACTAACGACTTCCACAACCGTACAATTCTTCCTTTCAACATCACCATTTTGCTTAGGAGTGTATGGTGTTGTGGTCTCCCTCTTAATGCCAACTTCTTTGCAAAAGTCATGGAACTCATTGGATTCATACTCGGTCCCATTATCAGTCCTTAATATCTTGATTTTCTTCTTGGTTTGATTTTCGATCAAGGCTTTGAAGTGACAGAACTAGGTGAACACTTCATCCTTCCTTTTCAAGAAGTATATCCAAGTCTTGCGAGAATAATCATCTGTAAAAGTGAGATAATATAGATCTCCTCCCAAATATTTTACGGGCATCATACCAGATATGTCAAAGTGGATCAACTGCAATATATTTGTACTTACTATGGCTTAAGGGGAATGGTCCCCTTTTGAGCTTTTCTTTGGCACATCCCAAAGATACACCTTCATGCTCTACTTTGAACTCAGGCATCCCTGTCACCATTTGTCTCACATCGGATAGAGCCTTATAATGAAGGTGGGAAAACCTCTAGTGCCATAGTTCATACTATAGAGATGTGTCGCAATACATGACTCCCAACTGATTTCCTCCAACTTGATATAAAGAGTCAACCCGGAACCCAAGAGTGAAAGCATCTTTAAAATTATTTTTCCAAACATGTACCTTGCCATCGATGAATGCCACCTTGTAGCCTTTGTCTTCCATTGCCGAAATGGACACCAGGTTCTTCTTGAGATCAGGTACATATAAGACTTCTTGCAAATGGATCGTGTTACCCTGATTTAATTGAAGAGTAACATTCCCTACACCCTTTATGGGATAGGTGGAATTGTCTCCAAGAATAATCTCCAAGTTTGTCTCCTTCTCTATCAGATTAGATAGAGCTTCCTTGTAACCAGAGAAGTGCCTTGAGGCACCACTATCAATAAGTCAATTTCACAAAGAGTCCAGAGGATAGGTAGTGGAGAGGGTCGATATCAGATAATACTCATCTTGTTTATTAGTAACAACATTTGATTCATACCTGGAGTTCCTTGCTTTCTTGGAGGGTTGACTATTTACTTGATTTCTCGCATTCCTATTTCCTTTGCCATTGAACCTGCCATTCCTTTGATTGTTGTTGGAGTTTCCCCTGGAGTGATTTTGATCATCATCATATGATGTGTCCTTTATATTTGGACACCCCCTCGCATAGTGGCCAAATTTATTGCAAACAAAGCATCTTCCCTTCTTTCCACCCTTTGATCTGAGTTTCCTTTGAAATGGCCTTTAGACCCAGAATTATTTCTCCTTTTCGCATGAGAGGAGAAAGTAGTGGGGTTTCCTTTACTTAAAGTCATTTCTTGCTCCACTATCCTTGTCTCTTATTGAAATCATCTTGACATCAATTCTTCAAATCTTAGAATTCGATCATTGTTGAGAAGAGTGGTTCTAAATATATACCTTTCCGATGGGAGCCCTCCAAGGGTAGTGATAGTTAGTTCCTCGTCAGGAATGACTTCTCCAATCGATAGAAGATCATTCTTGATCCCAGTGATCCTTAAAAAGTAGGATTGAATACCCTCGTCCTTGCCATTCTTAATATCCTTCAACTTATTTTTGAGGAACAAAACTTGATTTGCATCACTAACTTTAAACAAGTTTACCAATTTGTCATAGATCTTCTTGGAGGTGTTCAACTCGGAAATGTAGGCCACCAAACACTTGTCAATTGAATCTTGGATAATATTCTTCGCTTTGACTTCACCCTTAGTGTACTTGTTATTTGTAGCAGCTGGTGCATTTGATGGAGGCTCCAGAATTTTACCCCTCACATAGTCCAACACTTCTTGCTCTTCCAATGTCAGATCAAGAGACATCTTCCATTCGTGATAGTCATACTTCTCACGGAGCTTGTCTTCGGCCGAGAAGTGGGATGAGGAATCCATGAAGCCTTTTGACCTTTGTAACTTTCTTCAGTGATTGTTCTTTCACTCTTTCTTGGGCTTTGTCTTCACCTTAGCTCTGATACCATGTTAAATTATGGTATGTTCTATGCTTAAGAGCAATTTACTTCAAATTTTCTTATTATCCTAATATCAATTTCCATAACAGCAATCACATCAACATGATAGTAAAATGCATATAGAACATAAATGTAAACAGCATAAGACAAGCCAAGACAAGAGGACACAAGATGTGGCACCAACCAAGGACAACCCCAATGTGGGGAAACCCTTGATCAATTCTTCTTATATTCTTCAATAATTCAGCAGAGAGAGAGATAATACAATTACACAAATCTGTAATTTTATGATAGTTGCAGCAAAACCCTAACCAACAAAGTCAAAGCTGGTCAAATAGGTCAGAATTGACCTCAAGTCAACCTTAGTCGACTCGGCCTCGAACAACAAGAATGCACAACCCAAAATACTCTGAAATGATGGTCAAATTGCAGTCAATGTAGGTACAGGTCTATGGTCAACCCTTGACAGTCAACGTTGGTCAAAGGGTGGTAAAACAAGGGTTTTAAATGCTAATAAAAAATGCAGCTAGCCTAGGAGAGTCTTCCCAACGTAAATTTTAGTCAAGGAGACCCTTTTCTAGTCAACGCTGCCAAGAATCAACCTTTCTGCTCCACGGTCAACTCAAGTCAATGTTTCCCTAATTCAGATTTGCATCCTCATCCTTCCCACGTGTGTGAGACCTACTCCCCCTACGCATACTCAATCAAGCTAGGAGAGAGAAGAATGAGATGATGATATTATTGGAATAATGTCACAAGGTCTACTCCTTTTATATGCCACGTTGAGGATAAGCTGCAAGTGTAAAACATTGTTTTGCTTGTTAGTTGACCTTAACAAATTGTCAAGAATACAAATAAATTCATATCTCCATGAATACATGTCGGAATGGGATGATCGTTAGATCAATCTTACACCTCTCGATGAGAGGAATCCAAGAAAAATATCACCTACCATAAATAATGTGACCCACATGGAGTTTGGCCCTATTTTCCAATTTTAACAGTTCCCAGCCCTCAAAGAACATCAGTCCTCTTGCCTACTCTTATCTTGGATACCGTACACATCCTCAAAGAGCATCATATGCCAGATGATTACCCAATCCTCCATTCTTTCTTCCTAAGTGAAGATAAGAATGTTGTGTCTATCTCTCCCTCTCAATTAGGAAGGATACGTTCATCGTGTGTCTACATTTATCTTCATGGCCTTCACTAATACTTGCAGTTGTTAGTCTTGGTCTAGTGCATGATACAAGAAATAGAAAAACACAACTGTCACTCCTTTTTAATCAGGGGTGACCCAATCCAAGCTCCCTCTTGATCAGGGACCCTCTTGATCAGGGACTTGTCAGAGCTCCGTCTCTCCTTTTTCACCAACAACTTCTTCTTTGTGGGTCCTTCAATTGCTTGATCAACTTCTTTCCTTGATCTCATGAATTTCAATTGAGTTTCTTCCTTGTAGGGCATCAACCATCGATCACTTTCCTTCTTTGTTCGTCATGTCATTCCTTTCTTCATGGAAAGTGGCCTTCTTGATACATATCTGGAACCTTTATCATATGGCTACTTCTTCCTCATCATGTTTCTTTCAGGAATTTCCATCCACCACATGAATGCTAGTTGTACACGTACTTACAATTCTTGTTCTAGTAACCCTGCATGAACTCATCCAAATATTACTCAAGAAAACAAAACATAACATTAAATAAAATCGTATCCTTCGAGATGGCTCTTCATCATGACATATTCCTATAGGTATCAACATTATACATGTTGACACATCTCCCAAGGATATCCATTGTTAAGGGTCTCCATTTTTAGACTTCCATCAGAGTCTTCAAGTCTTTCCCTGGAGATTTCCTAGTCAAATCTTCTTGGTCTTTTGGATGTTGATTGCCTTCATCATGGTTGCATATCACGATCTCTTCCTTCCTCACACATTCCATTCCCAAGAGCTTTCAATCAGAGTTTCTTAATTGTATTCAACCACCTCATACTTCATATGAAGACATATTATGTTGATTTCATCTAGTGTGACTTATGTCTTCCTGCATCCTTTCAGAGGAGGAGATTCTTTTTCATTGGTCACTTCTCAAGATAGAAGTAATGATCCATGTTACCTGCAACCATACGACATGACAATAAAATATTAAATACAAACATACATACATCATTTTACCTTTAGGTCATCTAAGCTTCCCCAACAACTTCCTTGATTGAAAAGATCTTCAATCCTTGATATGCTTCATCATGCCATCATCCCATGAATTTCATAAGTTGGAGTTCCTAATGAAACACTTGCTTCCTCTCTAGATTAGTGAACCCTTCGATGAGGATTCCATCAAAGAATCTTGAGGATCTTGCATCTCCCCATCTGGCAGATGTCTTCCCTTTTTGACTTGATGTATGATGAGCCTTGTCTTGGATGTCTTCTTCCTTTCCTGCAATATTCAATGAGGTTCCCAAGAGTTATATCCTTCATAATTGATTGCCATGGATTTTGTCCTTCATGATTCCCATGGTGATGTTCCGAGCTCTTGTTTCTAATGTTTCCATGATGCCATGATTCATCTAATTATCATGGTCATATCTATAACATAAGCTTATGTTAGGACCCTTTTGGTGAGGGATACCATTTCAATCATAGTAGAGATTTGTTACTCCCTCTTTCTTCAACTTCCTCCTTCTTTCTAGTGATATGAGATTTCTTTTCATAATCATCCCATAGCATTGAATATTAGCTATACTATTTGTTTGAGGATCAAACTTCCATTTCCTTTCTTTCTTATCAGATAGAACAATGATGATTATCGTCTTATCATCTCTCCTATATCTCATGAAGATATTATTTCTTTCTTTGATACCTTTAATCAGGTCTAAGTGATATGACCTTCTTCACTGCATTTCAGAGAGTATATCTTCTATCGTTTCATATATCTCTTTTATGTCTCATTTCTTCCTACATAGGGATGAGAGGATCTTATGAGTTCCCTCCCATGAATTCAAAGGAGACCTTTTTATGTTCACTTCTATTATCTATGAGGATTATGACATTCACAATCCTCCTTATTCCATGCAAGGACCTTTGATGACCCATCCAACTTATAGATATCCTTGCAATTATGAAGTCATTTTACCAAATTGATTAATGAAAATACTTACTTGACATGTGAAGATAAAATCTTCACCTTGATCATGTTGAATATGCATTGATGTTTCCTCGGGTGGTCTTCGAGTTGATGTGATTTTATTGTATATCATTGTCGTCTTGTTGTGATGCTCCTTGATGGTGTATAATCCTAGATACTTTGACTTGTAGATCCTTGCTTGAGTTCACTAGCATGAATAACTGAAATCCCTTTTTCAAAGATCTCCTTTGAGACCTTATAACACCATCCAGAACCAAGAACCTAAATTTCTCTAGACTACAAGTTATTGAGCTCACTATGGTATGACAAAGATTGTATTGACACACAATTTGTGGCTAGCACCGTGTTGACGGTGCTGGACCCACCAACATTTAGGGGATCTCCCCAATATGAATCCCCAACTAGGCCTTACATCATTTGGTGTAGGAGTCCTATCCGGTATGATGGCCTAGTTTCCATTATCTTAGATATTTTCCTTAGCTCTTGTTGTTCAACACATGAGAGTGTTATGCATGTATCTTCAAAAATTTAGGTGAGTATGCCTGGTGAGTGCGCAATGTAACTTTGTGTTTGGGTTCTCTTATTGTAAGGGAGAGGGTAAAAGTGAGCCTCTAGATGAGATGTAGTAGTACAACCCAGGGAGATACACGTTAAAATAACAAGGGGCTAAAACAACAAGGGTCTATCCAACATCCAATGGAGTAGTCCACAGCGAATGCGGAAGTCGTTAGAAAAAAAGTGCAAGGGAAAACACGTACACCATCCAGCGAAGTAGTCCACACGGGGGTGATGGGCGTTATAACCAAGAAAAATAAGAATGGTCTATCTAATGTCCTGCGGAGTAGTCCACATGGACGAGACAACGGTGATAAACAATACAACACATCTTCAACAATGTAAGTACTAAAATAACCAAATTAGTTCAACTATCTTAGTATAGGTTAAGAAAACATGCATTAAAAATCTTTAAAGAGTAGTCTTACAAACATCTACAAAACATGTGTGAAAACATGTTGGCCAGAAACAGGCTTCTAAATTAAGCAAAAGTCCTAAGACACATATGTAGACCATACATCACTAGTCCCAATAGTGGGACATTGGAGCCACTCCTCGCTCCTCAAGGAACAAACTACAAAATCTCAAGGCTATGTGGGAGGATCCAAGGTGAAAGTCATTTTATCATACAATGGGAAGGGTATATATAGCCAGGTGTGATGCTTGACCCTTGTGACTCTTGGACTACCCTCATGACTATTCAACTTCCCATGAATTTTCAACTGACATTACTCTTCGACTTCTGTGTGCATCCATTGGACTTCACTTTACATTACATTCAGTTACAACGGATATGGATCATAATGGTGATGTGGTCGAGAAAACTCATGACATTGTTGACATGTACAGGCTGACATGGTGTCCATGTCAAGCTGCTGCACTACTGAGTGATGGATGTACTCTTGATCTACTTTTTCTTCTCCTTTACATGGCATAATGTTATGGGGCCTTCGATGGTCTTAGTCTTGCTTGATGGTTCAATACATGTGTTCATTTCTTTTGTTTCTTGATATGCTTGGTACGTCCATCCATCTGCAAGCAAGTCTTCTAGCATGTGCGCTCCTTATTCATCCCATTCATCGTCTCACCATGATCTACTAATGTACTTGTTCCTGCAATTCACTCATGATGGAATGACATCAAATCCAAAACCTCCTAGTCTAGCATGATGCATTATTCTCGTGTTCCAGGTGACAGGGAGGGACGACAACTCACTAAGACAGATCAAAGCGCAACTTAGGCTGGAATGAGGCATTCTAGGAGGACAACTTGCACTATCAAGAAAAACTGTGTAGTGATCACTAAGAGGTAGGATTGAAGAGTGAGTGTCACCAGTGTCAGTTGCAAGGTGGGACCCTGAGGGAGGCAGCTTCTGCGCAATTTTCAGAGGGAAGACAGAGCGGGCTGTAGAGGGATTGTTGGTCAGTTATGTGCAATTTCTAGAGGGAAGACTGATCATGGTTATAGAAGGGCATGCTAGACATGACTGCACAATCTCTGGGAACAGTGCAGGACAGTCAGCAGGGGAACTACCAAACATGTCTACGCAATTTCTGGAGGTAGGGCAGAGCAAGGCAACAAGGTTCATCTGGGTGACTCTGTGCAATTTTGGGGAACAATGCAGAGCAAGGCAGTAGATGACCAGCTAGGCATGTCTGTGAAATTTTGGGGAACAGTGTAGACCCAAGTCTCAAGGTAGTGCAGGCTCTCAACGAGCAAGGAGGACGGTTGATTATTGTGCTTGAGAAATTCGTAGTTCAGTTGGACAGGTAGGCACTTTCTACACAATTTTTGGGAGGCAAACAGGCTACTCACCTCTGGGATTGCGTAGTGCAACTAACCTGGCGGACAACCTCAAGCACTGCGCAATTCTAGACAACAAAGCAGGATCACTAAGGGTTGAGACTGCACAGTGTAGCTTAGTTGGGGTCTGATGGAAGGGGGTTGTCCGGTCGGGCATATTTTTAGGAAAATGGCTAAGTGTTGAAAGAAAGCAAACTTTTGCAAACTGACTTGTGAACATGCACTTAGCATTGTCGATGAGAGACAACATAGATCACCACTACAACAAGACAAAACATGACTTCATTGAGATTGTCTTGGAGTTGAGAGCGACAAGTGCGACACTTATGATAGACCTTCAGACGACCGTGACAACACTTGAGCGATAATGCTTACAACTTTGTGTGGGAGTACGATGGATGTTTACATAGTGAAGGCAACCCAAACACACAAAGACAAACCTTCAAAATCACCAAAATTAGATCGCAAGCATGCCAAAGCAATAAACATGTCAAGAGACAACTGCTGGTCAAACAAGCAGAAAGGTGAAAAGACTTCACAAGAGCTCATGGGGTGAGATTGAGTGTTTGCAACCATAAAAGGAAAAACCAGGGTTCCAAAATTTGGATGCAAGCCAAAAAAATTTAGGGTGTTTCAGCCGCTACAACACTTTGCGACACATTGGTTGAATATCAGCTTCTCTATTTTGGTTCATTTTCAGTGCAGGGCCTTGGCCTTTCAAGAAAGTATTGATTCATTATCCAGATCACTTCGGCTTCCCCACTTATCCCATGGACAAACATGATTCACCCTATGCCGACTAAATTAAATACAACACAAAATTTCAGCCAGATCACAGTGTTTCAAAGCACGGAGGTTAATTTGGCTCGCGAACTTAAGATTTTCAGAGTATAAGTTTTTATCTCTAGTGCTGCTCCACTCCCATCAGGCCTAGACAATAACCTGATGGAGTCATGCAGGAACACACATTGCTCCATTGCCAGCAAGCCTCGACAGTACCCCGGTGGAGTTGCTTGCTTCTCTGCGAATGAATCCTTTCTCTTCTTTCACCTTTGTTATTATTATTTTTTTGAAAGAGAACTGTGCATAGGCACTTATTTATTTTTGGGGCGAAAGAGGGATCCCGACTTATCGAGAGAACAAGAGGTTTTTCCTTCGTTTTCTTCTTACACATCTTTGAAAAACCAGACACTTACGTGAATAAGCATGTGCATCTTTGAATAATGTAGGCCAGTAGAAACTGGCCCGCGTGACCTTATGCACTGTTGTGTTTCCCGCGAAGTGACACCTGATTGGTCTATCATGGAGATCACGTAACACCCTTTCGGAATCTTATGCCTCCAGGCACCTGAGAAAGACATCATTGTGATGTTTTCTGTAAATCACTCCATGCACCAACTGGTAAGATAAAAATTTCAGTTAGAATGCCCTCTTTTGCCGCATGGAGAATTGAGAGGGCATGGTTCCATGCTCAAGGTACTAGCGCACATCTGCATACCAAGAGATTTCATGCAAAGTGGGGGGGCTCGCTCAACATTATACATTTCAATTTCATGCTCCCAACTGATGAGCATTACTTCTTCCTCTTGCCCATGTACTATTTCATCTGCTAATCTGCAAAGATCGTGACACTTTATGGTGTGAACTGGCTTGATGTCAAGTTCATACTCTTGCAGTCCAATTATCCAATTCGCCTGCCTCTCACCCAATTCTTGTTGAATAAGCATTGATCTAACTGTTGGGTGTGGCACAAAGACAATGCGGTGATTTTTCAAGAGGTAGGGTCTGAAATGTTTAACCGCCTTGTATACAACGTATGCTTATTTATGCATGGTGGGATAATTCAGTTCAGGTCCTTGCAAGCTTGCGCTCATGAAAGAGATGGGTCATTCATTGTTCAACTCGTATTTCTGAATGAGCACATCAGCGAGTGAAGTATCATAAGCAAACATGTAGAGCAAGAAATCTTTGTTGAAGTTCAGGTTGTATAGTGCAGGTGTGTCTTCTATAGCTTGCTTAATCCGGGCAAATGCTTCGTTTTCCTTTTTTCCCCAACTATACATTGTGTCCTTCTTGGTCATCTGAATGGGTTTGACAATCTGCGCATAATCAGAGATGAACTTTCTCAGGAATTTGATCTTCCCCAAGATGGACTGCATACCTTCTTGTTCACGGGATGAGGAATCTACATGATGGTCTGGACTCTATTCATATCTACCATGATCCCACTCTTTGAAATGATGTGCCCTATTATCACCCCAAGAAACTCTCCTAGGTTGTATATCAGAGATGCTCGGGAACATTACAAACTCAACATAAATGTTGGAAAATGGTGGATGAATGAGAGAAATGATGCATATTCAAGCCAGATAACCACTTCTACTATGCTTAACCCTAGACATGGGTGAACACCCCCAGACTACAAGGCTTTAGACCACCAATTACTCATAGTTTAAGGAAAATGTGATGATGGAGAACACTGATCACACCAGCAGATGCACAAGACCCTGTGATGGCTAGATGCAACCAGTTTAAAGGTCTGTAAATCTATTTCCTAATGCATAGACAAGATGACAGCTCTCTGGCATTAAAACAACAAAAACCTGCATACAAATTCAATGAAACTAACTAGATTCTAACATAGAGGTGGGATGACATCCCCTCTAATGCTAAACATTAGCAGCACATGAATAAATGCACAATAGGCACAACTTGGAACAAAGAAGAAGAAGTGGAAAGTGAGCAACTAACATCAAAAGAAGCTTGTATTAGCTGAAAATGAAGACCAGAAGTTGCAGGTGTCACAGTAGTTATAGTCTCCAGAAGTTGAAGCTTACATCAAAATAACATTCATCAATCATCAACCTGATTACATTTTTCTTTTTGGTATATATAGAGTTTGTTTACAAAAAATATCTGCTAACCTATGCGTGGAGGGGTCATAACTGACCACCAACCGCATTTACAATCAGATATGGTCTTTGATACGAATTGATTATTTTAATGGACAAAATGACCTTTCTACTTCTCTGTTGTACTTCACGAACAGGTGAAATGTCGTGTTTATTTGCTCAAGGTTGTCCTTCTCGTCCTTCATAGGTACACTGTGTTAAATGTAGTTTTTTAGGATTTAATGCGCAGAGTGCTGGTGGGAAGCTGAACACCGTTATCCTTCATCCCTTGGAAGCATGGCAGAGGCTGTGGGCATAGACGGCATGGAGGAAGATCCACCGTTGGATAGCGTGGATCAACGACAAAAAGCGCTTCACAATAGCTATCGGGAAGAAGCGGGGATCAAATGTGGACCATTGGATGAAACAGGTGGACGACGGAGATCAATCTACGGAGGAGATCAGAAGAAAGGGAAGCGGGAGATCACTAGTCGTTGGATCTCAAGCACAAAGATCCAACAGTCGACGGGCATGGAAGTTGAGTTAAACTTAACGAGCGGGAGACCGTACGCGGTGGCGGTAAGCGGTTTCCCTGCACCGCTCACGGGAGTTGGGTGGTTTTTGGACACAGGGCGCGATCCAACAGATTCGTGACACGTGGCTAGCGCGACTTGCGGGAAACCACCTTCCCCACTAACTAACATGCATGCAGGTTCGCAGGGCGGGAACAGTGAAAGGCATCGAATCCCACGGGAAAAGATCGGATGACAAAGATTTAAAACATGTACTTTGGTTGATGTGATTGGTGAGGGCCCCGATGGTGACGTTTTTATTATATGCGCGCGGTTATGTGAATAATAGCATATGGGCTATGAAATTAAGCAAATAAAGGTTTTAACCGAATAAAGGGACTTACATGGGGTTTTGTAGTGTTTAAACAAAAAATGCGCGGGAGCCTGGGAAAAAGGGTTTATGCGGGGTTTTGGGAGAAAATCAAGGATAAAGGGGTTTAAAGGATAATAAGGAGGATTTAAGGGGAAGGAGGAAACAAAGGTGTGGGAGTTATAAGGAGAAAAGGGAAAATGAAGGAGAAAGCATGAAAAAGCTGTTGCTAGCCCTATACCACCAAACCATCACTGCTCAACACCTATTTTAATCCATCAAGTGTCAAAAAACATAGTAGAGCTAACATTGGCTCCTTCTGGGGATGAGATCCTCCCTGTGAAGTCTCAAGAACCTGCAAATCAATGCCTTTCCAGCTGAAAACAAATTAGCCAAAATTCCTAGTGTTCCATTGGGCATGGAGTCTACTACATCTATACTAAAACTGATAAAAACACAATATTTACAACTTTTTAAGGTCCAAAGACCTTAAACAACATAATTTTTTAGAAAACGCCCATTAACTGGGCCATCAAAAACTTCTTCTCCTCCCATACTTTTCAGTATGAAGGTGTTGTTCCCTTGAATCTGTGACATGATGAAAGGCCTTGTCCAAAAAGCATCAAATTTCCCATGGTTGCCTTTCTTTTATTTAAGTGCATCCCACTTCAAAACCAAGTCACCCACCTGAAAATTATTTGTTTTTGCCTTCTTGTCAAAGGCTTCCTTGATCTTTCTCTGATGTGCTGCAACCTTTTCAACCAGCTGTTCTTTAACATGATGTACTTCTGCTAAATTAGTGATCCTCTTTTCCATTTCTTCTTCCTCATTCTGCTCTTCTTGAAGGAATTTTGCCACAGGGAGAGTTAGCTGAATTGGAAATACAGTCTCAATGCCATATACCAGCTTGAAAGGAGAATTTCCTGTGGATTTCTTAATGTTCACTCTGTCAGCCCACAGTGCATACTTGAGCTTTGAATCCCAATTCTTCTTATTGTCCTCTAACAGCTTCTTAATTATCCTTATCAGGCTTTTATTAGAGGATTCTGCCAAACCATTTCCTTGTGGATAATATGAGGTGGAATGAACAATTTTAACTCCCATTGAATCACACATTTCCATCAACTCTTTTGCCCTGAAAACTGCTGCATTATCTATGACCAATTTGTGTGGACAACCAAATTTGGTAAAGATATTTTCAATTAAAAACTTCATGACCACACTGTGATTAGCCTTCCTTGAAGGGACTGCTTCAATCCACTTAGTGAAATAATAAGTAGCTACTAATATCCGTTTATGCTGGCCACTGGAATGGGGATTGATTTCTCCAATGAAATCCAAGCCCCACTGCTGAAAAGGCCCTCTTGCATGTATTGGTTTTAAGGGCAGGGACCCAATTGCTGCTTTCCTTCAAATCTTTGGCACCTGTCACAAGATTTAACAAAAGCAAATACATCAGAAAAGAAAGTGGGCCAATAGTACCCAGCTCTAAGAATTTTATGGGTTGTAGTTTTCCAATAATGGTGCCCTCCACACATGCTGGAATGAAACTGCTGCATAACTTCTTTTGATTGTTCTTTTTCCAGACACCTCAAAAGCACTCTAGATGGATCCCTCAAATAGAGCATATTATCATTGATGCAATATTTAGCTGCCCTAAGCTTAATGGTTCTAGCTTGACTTTGAGTAAAATTTGAAGGGATTTCTAGCTTCAGCAAGAAATTAATTATTTCAGTATACCAATTACATGAAGCTAGATTTTGTGCCACCAGCTGCTTTCTCTGTGGTTCAACTGTTTCCTCTTCTTTATCTGTCTGACCATTTTCTGCAATTGTGCACAGGAAATCTATATCTAATGATCTGCAATTTTCTTCAGCCAACAATCTGGCAAGACCCTGACCTCTAACCAATTTAGTGGGCTCAGCTCTATGTTAAATTCAATCATCTTTGCAATCCATTTTTCCCTTCTTCCATCAGCATCAAGTTGTGTTAAGACATCTTTTATTGTAGCAGAGGGTACATATGAAATTATCTTTGAATGCAAGATATAAATTCTGAAATCTTTCAAGGATTTAATAAGATAATATGCCTGTTTTTCTATAATATCATACCTTAGTTCAGCATCCCTCAAGTTTTTGCTGAAAAATGCCACCGGATGTTCTGAACCTTCTTCATCTTCCTGCAATAAAACTGCTGCAATGGTGTCTTCAGAGGAAAAAGAAAATATATGAAACTTCTTACTGTAATCAGGACTTATTAAAGTGGGAGCCTCCATAATAGCTTTCTTAATAGACTCAAATGATCCTCTTGCTGCATCAGTCCATCTTACCTCTGACCCTTTTCTCAACATGGAGGTAGCATGCTTCACTAATTCAACAAAATTCGGGATAAACCTCCTTAAAAAGTTAATCTTGCCCAGAAAGTACTGGATATATTTCTTTGATCTCGGGACAGACAAAGTCTGTATTGCTTTTACTCTTTCTGGGTCAATCCGGACACCTGCAGCAGACACATGTCCTAATAGCTTGCCTTCATCTAAAGAAAATTGTGACTTTTTAGGATTGACTGAAATTCCAAACCTTCTGCACTTCAGAAACACTTTTTTCAAATGTTGCAAATGATCTTGATGGCTGCTGGAGTAAACAATGATGTCATCAAGGTAGATAAGGACAAATTTATCCTATAGCTCTCTGAAAGGTGGCTCCAGTATTCGTCAACCCAAAAGGCATTTTGGCATACATAAAAGTGCCCCAAGGAGTGGTGAATGCAGTCTTATCTTGATCATTTGGGTGCACAACAATCTTATTAAAGCCTGAAAATCCATCCAAGAAACACATTACTTTGGCTCCTGAGACTTTTTGTAGCAAATGCTCCATATTTGGTAGAAGATAGTTGTCTTTCTTGGAGCATTTGTTTAAATTTCTAAAATCAACACACAGTTTGATTTCTCCACTCTTCTTCCTCACCACCACCAAATTGGCTACCCATTTTGAATACTTGAGAGGGACTATGATCTTGGCAACCAGCAACTTTTTAATTTTTTTTCAATCAGAGGAAGAAGCATAGGGTTTATTGGTCTCAACTTTTGTTTGAAAGGAATTGTGTCTTTATCCAGAGGTTTTTTGTGCTGGATTATGTTCTTATCATACGTTTTCAGGTCACTATACTCCTAGGTAAACACATCAGCAAATTGCCTCATTAAATTGCAGTATTCAACACTTTGATCAGCTGACAAATGAGTGGACAATTTTACATATCTAGGCCGACCTGGACTTCCTATATCATGATTATAGACTTCTGATTGATCTTCTTTTTGGGCAGCCTTGTAAGGCATATCATTCTGGTCAAACAGTCTTTCTAAAGGAATTAAACCCCTAGGAATATGATTGTTGGGAAGCTGAACAATGTTGTTTTTACCAATCTTATTTCTAAGTTGGAACTGGGGGCTTTCTTTCAAGACATCATTCTCTTGGTCAATTTGCATTTCAGAAAATTCATCAATAACTTGTAGGAACCTATTTAACTCATCATCATCATCAAAAACTTTCCAATGGTGGACATTGTCAGGCAAGGAGGGTCTATACTTCATTTGGAATTCATAAACTAGTTTGGGAGGCATGGGAGGTATAAATAGACTAGCAGAAATAGCAAGGGAATCAGCAAGCTGATTTTGGGCTCTATGAATGTATGAAATACAGAAATAATCAAAAGAATCTATGATTCTCCATACCTCATCTCTGTATGCTTTTAGCCTTGGGTGCTTTGTTTGAAATGTTTTATTTACTTGCTGAATGATCAAATCAGCATTTCCAAATACTTTCAGATTCTTGATTCCTCTGTCTTTTGCTACATTAAGGCCCAACAGCAAAGCCTCATACTCTGCTATATTGTTTGTGACTTGAAAAACCAGCTTAAAAGATAGTTGAATGCTTTTTTGTTGTGGAGATATCAGCACCACCCTTGCTCCTGCAGTCTCCCTGGAACATGCTCCATCAACGAAAATCTCCCAAACCTGACTTCATTGCTCTTCTTTGGCCTGAATTGTTGGTTTCCTGATCTACATTGAGGCCTTATGAGATTCTTCTATTTGGAGAATACATGCTCCAAAATCAGTATCCACTGCATATATGGGATGATTTGTAGGATTCTTCTTATCACTGATGATGTATGCCAATTGTGCTTCTCTGTGCAATCTCCTGCTTTCTCCTCCAAAAACTGGGATAGTAGCATAAGAAAGATCATTCTGTAATGTCCCACCTAGTCTCTTGATCCACCCTCTGGACAGCAGCATGCAAAACTTAGGAGGGACATCTGCTACCACAATATCCATCATCATACTCTTCATGGGAAGCTGAGTTAGGGTAATTGCAATATCTTTAATCAATCCAAGACATTTCACTTTCCTTGAATCAAAAGAGAATAAATCATGATAGGGTCTAGTGATATCAAGGCCTAATTCTTCCATGACAGCTTTAGGCATCAGATTGTGGCTGGCCCCTGTGTCTGGCAGGCAATTGTGGAGGATTTTATCATGAATGGTCAAGGAGAAATAAAAAGATGGAGAATTATTATCAGCAGGTTCAATCATGGGGCTGAGCATAATGGCAGGCTTGTCATCTTGCAAATTGACAGAGTCAGTGGAGGTTTGTGTGGTTTCTAGCTCAAGGGCTTCAAGAATAGGCTTTCTAAATACTTCACTCTTTACCAACTCTACCAGAGGCACAGATATTTTTCAATTTCTGGACTTCTAACTCAAAGCTGAAAAAAGAAGGTAGCTTATCAGAACCTTTTACCTCTTGAACTTGAGCTTTGAGGATGACTGGATCAACTGCTGGTATTCTCTGCCTGGTATTCTGTAACTCTGTTTTGACAACAGCTCTTTGGGTAGGATTCTCCTTGGCATTTTTTGCATTGGATCTTAGATTGTATCTCTGCTGCTGTTCAGTTTGTAAAACAGCTTCTCTGTCCCATTCCTGACTGTCTTGTTCTTGCAGCAATGATTCTTCATAATCAGCCAATGTCAAAAATGCAGCGCTGCCTTTATCTTCCATGCAGTGAATTTCATCGTCATCTTCAAATTGTTCCTCCTCCATGACTACATTTTGGAAAGGAGCTTTAACTTTCTGATCTTCCTTTGATTCTTCATCCCTCTGCATAATTGGTAACTGCTCATTTTCTCTTCTGAATGGATTGGGATTTCTTGGTGCAAATGTGTTCTATTGCCTTGTTTTTCTTGAATTCGGCTCAACCTTTAGCTTAGAAATTTCAGCAGCCAATGACTCTATCATCTTAGTCATTTTGTCCAATTTAGGCTATGAAGATGATGCAGAAGAAGTAGAAGCTTGACCTCTCTACCTCCTTCTGTCAGCTTGACTTTTGAGCTTTTCTGCAGCCATGATATTAGACTCTACTTCTAGGGCTGCATCCTGCATGTCTGCTAGAGTAGCACATCTTATTTCTCTCAATAACAGGCAGAAATCAGAGTCAAAAGCATTGGCATAAGTGAGTTTGGCAGAGGTAGGAGTAGGTTTTACTTCAACTGGTATCTTACTATACATTTGATTGAATCTTTTATTAAAATCAGGCAAATATTCACCATTTTCCCTCTTCAGGTTACCAAACTCAGTATGGTAATAAAGCAAGTCATTTTATCTCCCCAGTGCTTCAAAAATGCATCATCTAATGCTTCAATATCTGTTATAGATCTCTAGGGTAATTCTCTGAACCATTTCCTAGCCTCTCCATCAAGGCTCTGGACAAAAACTCTCATCCACACATCATTTTCACTTATATCTAAATTATCAGCATAATTGTAAAAAGCTTCTAGGTGTTCTTTTGCTATCACTCACTCTGTTCCAGTGAATTTATGCATAGATTTCTGATATTCTCCTACAAGAATAGGATTTAAAGGAACAGGCAAGACTAAAGGTCCATATCTAGTAGCTACAATTCTTTCTGTCTTCGTGAGTGCTTTCTGGCCTGCCATGATTGGGATATGTGGAAGAGTACTGGTAGCTTGAATGGTAGGAAGTAATGTAATGGATGGTAGAGACAAAGGGATGTTTTGGACTAAATGGGAAGCTTTCTTTGGATTGAGATTCAAAAGGGAACTAATTCCATAATGGGTTGAATTAATCTCTGAAGGAATCTCCTTATTAACAGTGCTGGGTTCTAAATCTTGAAACTGTAAATCTTCAGCAATAAATTTATCTTTCATAGAAGAATGAGATTTTTTAGGCTTACTTGATCATGATGCCCCTTTCTGTGATGCTTTCTTCGATTTGACAGTCCTCTCAGGATCAAGCACTGGTTTAGCTGGTGATTTTTGAGGATTTCTTCGAGTATGTCTCACAAATTGAGCCAGATATATGATTACAACCAAATTATGTGCCCAGACCTTGTCTATCATCAAAATTTGGAACTGTGTCATTCTCCTAGGGAAGTTGAGCTTCAATTCTCCTCTCCCCGGCAATGGCGCCAATTAATTTTATCACCCCAAGAAACTCTCCTAGGTTGTATATCAGAGATGCTTGGGAACATTACAAACTCAACATAAATTTTGGAAAATGGTGGATGAATGAGAGCAATGATGCATATTCAAGCCAGATAACCACTTCTACTATGCTTAACCCTAGACATGGGTGAACACCCCCAGACTACAAGGCTTTAGACCACCAATTACTCACAGTTTAAGGGAAATGTGATGATGGAGAACACTAATCACACCAGCAGATGCACAGGACCCTGTGATGGCCAGTTGCAACCAGTTTAAAGGTCTGCAAATCTATTTCCTAATGCACAGACAGGATGACAACTCTCTAGCATTAAAACAATAGAATGTTGCATACAAATTCAATGAAACTAACTAGATTCTAACATAGAGGTGGGATGACAGCCCCTCTAATGCTAAACATCAGCAACAAATGAATAAATGCACAACAGACACAGCCTGGAACAAAGAAGAAGAAGTGGAAAGTGAGCAATTAACAGAAAAATAAGCTTGTATTAGCTGAAAATGAAGACCAGAAGCTGCAGGTGTCACAATAGTTACAGTCTCCAGAAGTTGAAGCTTACATCAAAATAACATTCATCAATCATCAACCTGATTACATTTTTCTTTTTGGTATATATAGAGTTTTTTTACAAAAAATCTCTGCTAACCTATGCGCAATCGCATTTACAATCAGATATGGTCTTTGATACAATTTGGTTATTTTGATGGACAAAATGACCTTTCTGCTGCTCTGCTATACTTCACGAACAGGTGAAATGTCGTGTTTATCTGCTCAAGGTTGTCCTTCTCGTCCTTCAGAGGTACACTGTGTTAAATGCGGTTGTTTAGGATTCAATGCGCAGAGTGCTGGTGGGAAGCTGAACACTGTTATCCTTCATCCCTTGGAAGCATGGCAGAGGTAGCGGGCATAGACGACATGGAGGAAAAATCCACCGTTGGATAGTGTGGATCAACAGTGAAAAGCGCTTCGCAATAGCTATCGGGAAGAAGCAGGGATCAAATGTGGACCATTGGATGAAACAGGTGGACGGTGGAGATCAATCTATAGAGGAGATCGAAAGAAAGGGAATCGGGATATCGCTAGCCGTTCGATCTCGAGCGCGGAGATCCAACGGTTGATGGGCACAAAAGTTGCATGAAACTTAACGAGCGGGAGATCGTACGTGGGACCGGTAAGCGGTTTCCCCGCACCGCTCACGGGAGTTGAATGGTTTTCGGACGTAGGGCGCAATCCAACAGATTCGTGACACGTGGCTAGCGGGACTTGCGGGAAACCACCTTCCCCACTGACTAACATGCGTGCATGTTCGCAGGGCAGGAATAGTGAAAGGCGTCGGATCCTGCGGGAAAAGATCAGATGACGGAGATTTAAAACATGTACTTTGGTTGATGTGACGGGTGAGGGCCCCGGCGGTGACGTTTTTATTATATGCGGGCGGTTATGTGAATAATAGCATATGGGCTATGAAATTAAGCAAATAAAGGTTTTAATCGAATAAAGGGACTTACACAGGGTTTTGTAGTGTTTAAACAAAAAACGTGTAGGAGCCGAGGAAAAAAGGTTTATGCAGGGTTTTGGGAGAAAAGCAGGGATAAAGGGGTTTAAAGGATAATAAGGAGGATTTAAGGGGAAGGAGGAAACAGAGGTGTGGGAGTTATAAGGAAAAAAGGGAAAATGAAGGAAAAAGCATGAAAAAACTGATGCCAACCCTATACCACCTAACCAGCACTGCTCAACACCTATTTTAATCAATCAAGTGTCAAAAAACATAGCAGAGCTAACATGCCCAAGGAGGTTACCCTCAAACACTGCGAAGATGCTCTTCTTGAGATTCAAGGATATCTCGTACTTCTAACATCGCTTAAATATTTTCTTGGGATGGTGCAGGTGGTCTGACTGATGTCTAGAGAAGATTGTCACATCGTCGAGGTAGACCACTACGCTCTGTCTAATGAGCCCATGGAAGGCGATGTCCATTGCGCGCTGAAATATGGCTCATGTGTTTACTAACCCGAATGACATTCTACGATAAGAAAATGTACCCCACTTGGTACAACATGTTGTTTTCAGTCTGTCATGCTCTGCTACCAAAACCTGATTGTATCCCGAGAAACCATCTAGCAAAGAGAACATATGTACTCTAGATATTGTTTGTAATATGTGCTCCATGGATGGCACTAGGCAGTTATCTTTATCTGAGGCATGCTTAAGATTTTAGAAATCAACACACAGGCGGATCTCCCCTGACTTCTTCCTGACTTGGACTAATTTTGAAACCCACGTGGAATGAAGAACCTTGTAAATTATCTAAGCATCCATCAGCTTAGTTAGTTCGTTCTGTATGAGAGGCTTAAGTGATGGAGGTACCGTCCTTAGCTTTTGCTGAAAAGGCTTGGCCTCTTCTTTGATTGGAATGACGTGTTGGATTATACATGTGTCATATGCTTTCAAGTCATTGTATATCCACGTGAACACATCACGGTATTGTCTGAACAGGAAGACAAAAGCTTGTTGCTCTTCTGGTGTGCAATATGTACTGAGATTTACAAACTTCGGATCTTTTTCCATTTCCAGGTTGATTTGTTCGTCTAACATTGTGGAACTATGGGTTTTGGCATTCACTGGCCCTTGAAAGAGGTTCTTCAAATCATACAGCTTCTTGAGTGATACCACGCCTTTGGGGATGAGGTTGCCTTTACTGTCATCAGTGGCACTCTGCAGAGACTGCTCATGCTCATCTTCATATATCATTGCATCCTTGAAGACGTCAGCATTGACCATGAAATGCAGTATCTGTTGATCATAATTTACTTATCAGGGATAGACGGCTTATACAAAATTTCAACAGAAAATCTATCCCTAAGCGATGTCATCCTAGCAACTACATTTTCCAAGGCATCTACAGCTGCATTACACATTCTTGGTACATAAATAATATTGAAGGCTATAATATTGAAGGCTTGGAAGTTAGAGATAAGTCGTCATACCTCTTGTTGGTAACTCTTAATATGGGTGAAACACAATGTATGGTGTTACGTACCTAATGTACCATGATCTCTGAATCACGTACCACTTTAAGCACAACAACGTTGAGGCTAATGGCTTTCTGTAAGACCAAAAAGAGTGCTTCATACTTAGTGGTGTTGTTTGTGCACTTGAACTCCAAACAGCTTGAGACTAAGTGTTTCCTTTGCAACGAGTCTATCAAAACACAACCGACTCCAGAGCCCTCTTGTGCCTTGGATCCGTCAAAGTATAAGGTTCACATATTATCTATATAAGAAACACTTGCCGCACTAGTACTATTGTCACTAATGTTGTTACTATTACAATCTATGGTACAAGTTTCATTTTCACCAGTTGGGAAGGAAGGAGACCCAACTGTGCATATGATGGGGTTGGGACTGGCTGTGCAAGATAACACCTTAGTTCTTTTTCCATAAATAAATTGCTGAATATAAGTTCTGCAAAAGCCAATGGTTCATTTTGACCATCTAAGGGAGTAATGTTATGTTTCATGTATCTTTCTAACAACACCTAGATCTAGTTGTTTCTACCCTTGTGCAAAAGCCATAAGTGTGACCATTTCGTAGCAAAGTATCCTTGCAGCTTATTGGACCAGTCCTTGCTAAGAAATAAGCCATATGCTTCCGGGATGTCCACAATCACAATGTTAATGCACTGGTGAACTCATCCGTCAAACGATAACCGGATGATCACATCCCGAAGTTCACCAATGGTTGACACACATGTTCTGTCAAGTTGCATGATCTATGTAGTTGTACTAATCCATTGAGCATTAATCCACTTACCAATAAAGAGTGGCATGGCATTGAGTGACGTGTCAAAATCAACCAAACAATTGTGGACATTGAAGTTAAATATTTCTAATGATAACAAAAATGGTGTCCAAATCGAGTTCGCTTGCGGCATGCGAAGTGCGTTGAGCACATATGTGAGTGAGTCAAGAGACTTTCTTGGTCGCTTGCTGGAAGAGGCAACACTATCTATGGAAGTTTTCCTCAATTTGCGTAAAAGAATATCCTGTTGAGCTGTGATCTTGGTTAACTCATAAAGAGAGATGTTTGCACGGGTATTTTTCATGTCTTCAACAATGTTGTAATCCAGAGCAACAAGACTCACCAATACGTCTGGGGTTAGAATTGTGCTCGTGTTGTCTGGTGGGCTTCTTTTGTCTTTGCTACTCATGGACATACTTTTAGTTGTAACTTTCTTCCCAGACTTGCCTTGTGTTTTTTGTGTTGAGTTGACCGGTGGATCAAATGTTTTGAGTAGATGTTGTATTACTTTCTCTCTTAGTATCTCAAAAACAATGGGGCCCCCTTGACTCCTCAAACTGTATTGACTGTTCTGCTTTGGGGCTGGGCGATCACTCGAAGGCTCCTTCTCTGTGGTTATCTTTTGGGGAGTGTTATCACATTGATACATGTTGATTACATGCCCAACACTTGGAGCTTTGTCAAATGCAGCATCTTCTTCTTCATCTTCATCCTCAGGCTCGGCCTGCTCACTAGCCATAAATTCGTCAATCAACTGTGTAGCCAAGGTGCTCATTCCTTGGTTCCATCCTTAGAAAGTCGTCTCTGAATGTCGTTCACTATGGAACTTGCAGCAATGATCTGTCGCAATCTGATCCAAATTGAACACAAGGTTAGAGCTATGCGTAGATTTGGTTGAGTCACTGTTGCTGCTGCCTGAAGCTGAGTTCTTCTTCTGCGCAAATTTGGGAGGCCTAATGTTCACTGTTGTCTCGCTCATCCGTTGCTTGAGTTCAGAAACTTCAGTTGTCAAGGACTTGATGAGAAGAGTAAGGCTTTCAATTTCACTTACCCATGGTAGCCTGAGACCTCCTACCCGTGACTTTGGATTCCTTAGCTAATTCGTCATCTGCAATGACTCCAATAGTGCGCAGATATTTCTCCACATCAATGGCCTCTTGGAAATTTTCCAAAAGTATTGGTTTCACAAATCATTTGACGAACTACGCAATGTTGGTCAGTAGTGCAGATGTGTAGTAGTCAATTGTGATGGAGTCATGAGGTTTGGTGTCTATAGTGAACTTGTTCAAGATACAGTTAAACCTGTGGTTGAAATCTTTCACTTTTTCTTTTTGCTCCATCTTGAGACTACCCAACTCTTTTAAAAACATGGTGGGGGTTTTGTCTTCAAAAAACTTCTCAAGGAAAATTCTCTTGAACACCCTCGAGTTCTGAATGGAGTTGATAGGAAGGTTGTGGTACCATACAACTGTTCTGCCATCCAAAGTACATGGAAACAATCTACATGCAACATCATCATAATGTACCTCAAGTGTCTATAGATGTAGGTAGAACGTGTCTAGATGATCTTCCCCCTTCACTTCTCTGTTAGGGTCATACTTTGTTAACAACTTCTCTGCATGTCTTGGCATCTTATGAAAGCCACCTAGGAGTGCCAATGGGCACTGTGTCATCCCTTCCAGATTTTTTTCAGCCATATTGTCCTCTTCTTTGTCCTCCTCCTCTTCTTCTAAATCTGATGGTTCAACCTCTAAATCTGTTGGTTCATCCCTACCTCCTCCTCCTTCGTTGCCTTCCCCTCTGCTACCTTCGTTAGAACTTGAGCCCAAGAGTAAGAGATTATCTTCTTCTCCTTCTTGGAAAGTTGGAGGTTCCTCTTCATTTTCAACAACTTATGGTAGCTCTTCAAGAGTGGTGAGGATTGCTTCTTCCACAAACGAGACTACCACTCCCGTGGGAGTAGCCTTTTGCTTCCTCTGCGAATAAGGAAGAGTGTGCACTCCTAGAATCAATCCAACATATTTAGCAAATGGACGGGTGATGGGACAGACAACATGGATGTGCTGATATGAATTTCTTGTGCGGGTCTAGGATGTGAGGAGTAACCAACTTCATAATTGCGCATGGGAGAGAGGGAGTTCTTGTTACTGCCTTGACCAGATGATAGATAAGTGGGGTTGGTAGGACATTCAACCATAAATTGTTGGTTCGGGCCCTCCTTCTAGCGCCAGAAATGTTGACGACGTTGGACCCATAAACATTCAGGGGATCTCCCCGGTACGAAGCCCCAACTAGACCTCGCATCGTTTGGTGTAGGAGTATCATTCGGTACAATGGCCTAGTTGCCATTATCTTAGAGATTTGTCTTAGATCTTATTTTTCAGCACATGAGAGTGTTTTGCTTGTATCTTCAAAAAGTGAGGTGAGTATGCCTGGTGAGTGCGTAATATAAATTTGTGTCTGGGTTCTCTTACTGTAAGGGAGAGGGTAAAAGTGAGCCTCTAGATGAGAGGTAGTAGTACCACCCAGGGAGAGACACACACTAAAAAAACAAGGGTCTGTCTAGCATCTAGCAGATTAGTCCACAGTTTAAAACCAAAGTGAAAGGGAAAATATGCAGACCATCCAACACAGTAGTCCACACAGGGGTGACGGTCATTATAACCAAGAAAAACAAGAATGGTATGTCTAATTTCCTACGGAGTAGTCCACACAAATGAGACAACAATGATAAACAACAAAACACATCTTCAACAATGTAAGTACTAAACTAACCAAAGTAGTTCAACTATCTTAGTACAGGTTAAGCAAACATGCATTAGAAATATTTAAAGAGTAGTCTTACAAACATCTACAAAACATGTGTGAAAACATGTTGGCCTAAAACAGGCTTCTAAATTAAGCAAAAGTCCCAAGACACATCTGTACACCATACATCACTAGTCCCAGTAATGGGACATTGGAGCCACTCCTCGCTCCTCAAAGGACAGACTACATACTCTCAAGGCTATGTGGGAGGAGCCAAGTTAAAAAGTCCTTTGCTCATGCAATGGGAGGGGTATATATAGCCAAGGGTGATGCTTGACCCTTGTGACTCTTGGACTACCCTCGTGACTGTTCAACTTCCCATGACTTTTAAAATTTTGTGTGTGTCCATTGGACTTCACTTTACATTACATTCAGTTACAATGGATATGGCCCATAATGGTGTTGTGGTTGAGACATCTCATGACACAACTTGACTTGACACTGCTGACATGTATTGGATGACTATAGTGTCCATGTCAAGCTGATGGATGTACTCTTAGTGTGCTTTTTTTTCTCCTCCGCATGGCATAATGTTTTGGGGTCTTCAATGGTCTTGGTCTTTCTTGATGGTTCAATACATGTGTTCCTTTCGCTTGTTGCTTGATATGCTTGGTACGTCCGTCTAGCGACAAGCAAGTCTTCTAGCATGTGCGCTCCTTATTCATCCCATTCATCGTCTCGCCATGATCTACCAGTGTACATGTTCCTGCAATTCACTCATGAGGGAATGACATCAAATCCAAAACCTCCTAGTCTATCATGTTGCATTATTCTCATGTTCCATGTGACAGGGAGGGAGGAAAACTCACTCAGATATCACAAAGCGCAGCTTAGGCCGGAATGAGGCATTTCAAGAGGACAACTTGCAATGTCAGGAAAAATTTTGCAATGATCACTGGGAGGCAGGATTGTGCAGTGAGAGTCACCAGTGTCAGCTACAAGGTGGGACTCTAAGGGAGGCAGATTCTGTGCAGTTTTCAAAGGGAAGACCAAGCAGGATGTAGAGGGACTGCTGGTTAGTTCTGCACAATTTCCATAGGAAAGACAGAGCAGGGATGCATAGGGACCTATTGGACATGACTGCGCAATCTCTGGGAATAGTGCATGACACTCTGTAGGGGAACTGCCATACATGTCTATACAATTTCAGGAGGCAGTGCAGAGTAAGGAAGCAAGGGTCATCTAGGTAGATTTGCACAATTTTGGGGAACAGTGCAGAGCAAGGCAACAAATGACCAGTTGGGCATTTCTACACAATTTTGGGGAACAATGCAGACCCAGGTCTCAGGGCAGTGCAGGCTCCTAACGATCAAGGAGGAGGGTTGATGATTGTGCTCGAGAAATGTGTAGTTCAATTGGACAAGGAGGTATTTTTTGCACAATTATGGGAGTTAGATAGGCTGCTCACCTCCGGGATTGCATAGTGCAGCTGACTTGGGGGACAACCCTGAGCATTGCGCTGTTTCAGACAGCAGAGAAGGTTCACTGAGGGCTGAGACTGCGCAGTGCAACTCAGTTGGGGTCCGGTGGAAGAGGGTTGTTCGGTCGAGTAGATTTTCAAGAAAATGGCTAAGTGTCGAAAGCAAGAAAACATGTGCAGACTAACATTGTGAACATATACTTAGCATACTCGATGACCAAACAACATAGACCACCATGACAACATGAAAAAACATTCCCTTAGTGAGATTGTCTTGGAGTCTTGGAGTTGAGAGTGAGAAGTGCAACACTTATGATAGACCTTCGGATGACTGTGATGACACTTGTACGATAATGCTTACAACCTTGTGTGTGAGTACAATGGATGTTTACATAGCGAAGAAAACCCAAACATACAAAGACAAACCTTTAAACTCACCAGAATTAGATCACAAGCTTGGCAAAGCAATCAACATGCCGAAAGACAGTCATTGGTCAAACAAGAAAAAAGGTGAAAATACTTCACAGGAGCTCATAGGGTGAGCTCGAGTGTTTTCAACCATCAAAGGAAAAGCCAAGGAAAGCTCTGAACTTTGGACTCAAGCCAAAATTTTGGAGGGTGTTGCAGTTGCTACAACACATCGAAACTGTGAGAGGTACTGTGTTTTCTTCTTTTGGTTGTGATTCAGGTTCTGAATGCTTCATATTTTTTTTATTGATATTACTTGATCCTTGTTGGTAATCACGATTGTCATTAGACCAAAACTCACAGGTGTTAGTCAACAATCGCATCACCAGAGATAAGGTTCCACGAGAGGTAGTTAGTCGATGTCGCGAAACACACAGGGAGAATTGATTTATCCAATGTCCAACAATCCTGACATCAAAATTATCCTAAATTGTCTTGCTATTGTAGACTGATCCTTCAATCTGGACAAATCCCTTCAACTTGCTTTGATGCCCTTCTTGAAGTTGATCCTTGAATGTCTCTTTTTGTTTCCCTTCCTTTGATACCATGTTGAAGAATCTAGGGCAATTAGATTAATAATATTCTTCTTTCCATGATAACTATTTGTGAGGTGTTTTATTTTTTCTTATTAGCACAATCTTTAATGTTATAATGTATCTTCTTTAGTTCATCAAATAGCTACCAAAACAAAGAAACAAGAACACAAGATGTTGGCTTTCTGGTAGGGCCAAAACCTCTCACCCTTTGAGAGGAAAACCTGCACAAAATTATTCTTATATAGATTCCAATTTATGAATACCAAGGCCATGACCCTTGACCTATTAGTCCACTCCAAGACCAAGACACCAATCCTCTTTTTTGTCATTGTTGAGATCATCATCATCATTGTTGCTTCACTGAGGTCATTATCAATACACCATCACTGAGATATTCATCATAATAATGAGATCATTACTTTTGTACCATAAATCTATCTTCACTTAGATCATTGTTGCACTCTTACTGAGATCATAATCATGTCAATGAGGTATCTATACTAAGATATGTATGTACATACATATGAAAGTTGCACTGAGATCTTGTCTTCATCAAGATATGTCTGAGACCATGGTTGCCACTGTGTCGGGATTATGACTATGTTTGGTATGCCAAGAGTATATAACAATGAGGTCACAATCATGCCAAGACTGTGGCTATGTCTAGAGAGTAATGCCGAGTGTGTATGATTGAGAATTCCTTGCACCAATATCTTCATCACCAATTATGTCGAGACTGTTTATACCGATACATTGATCATGATGATGATCCAAGAAACATAGAACTACTCTCCTCATCCGAGATTTTGAACCACTGCATTCATCCGAAAATATTGTCCCACTGTATTTATCTGAGATGTCTGCACCCCTGTACTTGTATGAGATTTATGAGCTTCATGTACCCATACGAAACTACAGAGTCTGAGGCTTTCTTTGTTTTCTATGGTGACCCTAACTAGGTATTTATATTGGTTCAACCCATATCTTAAGTCGACATGATAGTGAATTGTTGTGTCTCCTTTCTTGAGTCGACGTGACTAGTTTTTACATCGTTTTGTTGGCTGACTTCTTCAAGAGGATTGTGCTTGTCTTTGGAGGGCTAATATACACAATAGGTTGACTCATATACATTTGATATATGCCCAAGATGAGTTCTTCAATATTTTCTTTGACTCTTTGACTTTCCTTTAGCACTTCAACGTGTGCTAGACCTATGCAATGAGCAAGAAACTCATTTTTACAATTTACAAAAATAATATTTGGTACAAAGATCAAAATTACATTTAGACTGAACCTACTTACACTTTCTTCGACATTATGGACCTAACTAATCCATTGGAATCAATAATGAATCATTTTGTCCCAAAGAGAGAGAGAGAGGGATTTTATGAAAATTAAATAAATATTCTATTATTAATAAGAAAATGTACAAACATATGTGTTGTCTCCACATTGAACATGTATGCTTTTGTCCCTTCGTATAAAAATTAGTCGTGCATCTAACTGACTAATTACCAATTTTTCTAAGAAAACCGCATCTTGAATTCACTAGTTTACAAGATTGAGGACACGTCCTTAATAAAATGCCCCAACCAAATATCACACCTCCATTTCAACATGTTTTCCCTTAAGTTTCTTTAACTTTATTCTAACCAATCACTACGTTGTTTACTATTGGAGTATTTATCACCATTGGTTTCTTTTCTTCATTTGTTGAAGACAAAAGAATCAAATTTTACTCTTACACCTTTATGTCCTTCGTAAGGGCTAATCATTCATGGGAATGAAAGGGAGGTGAGTTACCTCCTATATATTATTGTAATAATGGATTGTCAACTTCTCTTAGGCATTGAAATGTAGTACTTTTTGAAGGAGCAGTTTCAAAGTTGTCTTGAATATTATATGGCTTAACCCATTAGTTTCCCATCATCATTTCTTTCTAGAAGAATGTACTCTTATGTTTCCCTTTTTGAGCTAGTAAAAACTTATCCTTCAAGAAAAAAGCCCCAAAATGATCATGATCAAAGGATCTAATGAGATGTTCTCATAATCTAAGGAACGATTCTAGTTGTGGTCTCCATTCTCCAACACAATTCGTTAATACCCTTGTCGAAATCTTCATAAACACATATCTTGATGGAGGTAGTGAAAAATTTCTCACAAGTTTTTTTAGCCGCAAATATACTTAAAATAACAACATATAACTTGTAAGGTCTCATCATCCCAATATTCCAAGGGGATAAGGCAATCAAATCAATATCAAAAACTCTAATAGAGATTGTGTATACATATTGAAGAAAAAAACCATGGCTTCATAAAATTTTCTAATGTCATCTATAAACCACAACTCTTTCACCGCAAGTTGTGTTTAAACAAACTCTAGAGTCAAAAATCCTTTTACATGTGGATGTATAATGATTTTATCCTTCAAGAACCATCCTTTGGTTGATTCTATCCACGTGTGAAACTTCTTCAAGGAAGACCATAAATCATTGAACCTGCAATTTATGTCATGATCTAGAAAGGGTGCCCCAACGCCCTGGTTTCTTCAGTAGCAACAGAATGGATGCCCCAACACCCTAGTGAGACTCAACTCACCCTAGCACCACCCTACTGCTCTGAAGTGTTTACAGGCCCCAACCTGTAGGTGACTTCATTCACCTTCCTAGCACCACCCTACCACCCTATAAAGACAAAAAGTAAATACAAAAGTGTGGACTCCTGTACCAGGGACAATGATCCATGATACAATATGATTTACAATGATTTTGACCAAACACCCAATCACACTATGACGTGCAACCCAACCATGACATCATCCCAACAGAGACTCCTATACCTCCCAATAATGCCATTTCGACTCTAGGCAGATTGACACTTTTACAATAATGACTTTTCCAATGATGACACTTTTACAACTTTACAATGATGACTCTTGGCCTTGACACTTCTTCAAAATATAAGGATGGTTGTCATATCTTCAAAGGATGTCCCGTTGAAATGATTCCTTTGATTTGATACTTCTTCTCTTGAATTATTTCTTGAAGTTGTACTTGAATATTCTTCTACCTACATGCAAAATTTTCCCGGCAAAACCAATCCTAAAACAAAACAAATTACCCTTCAACTTACCTCTACCTGCAAAACACATGTAAGTACATAAAAATGAATAAATACAAATTAAAATTACAATGGGTACCTAAAGTGTGCTTGTCACCTTTTTTGTTGACTTATTGCAGCAGTAGACAAAGACTCCCACTCTTGATATAGGCCTGGACTCTATGCAAGACTATATCCAAAATTGACCTAAAGATATATACAATAAAAACTGATGACAGACCCGAGACTTATGATGGAAAAAGTTCTAAGTACAACAACAAATAACATTCTATCAACTATAAAAAGACAAGTAACATGAATTTACAACGTCATATAGATTTAGTAGACTTGGTGTAGCATCAAGAATATGTAGCATCAAATGTGTAGTATCAAGAATAGGACATCTGAAATGTGGTATCAAAACTAACTGTGACATATAGAGACATAGAGATATAACCGAGACCCTGTATATACTTACGTTGTCCTGTAAAAACATATGTCAGAGATGATACTCATATTTCAAATGTAAACACTAATCATACATACCTTGTTGTAGGAGACTTAACCTTGAATGTTGATGTGTGGTCCTTACTGCAGTGATCCTTGAATGCATGATATTTCTTGCCTTCTAGGAGCTCGATATTGAATCTGTTCTATCTATGTAATTTCGGATCTCCAGGGTCTGAAATTTCATCCTGTGGTAGCCCTCTGAGTCCTTCTTCCAACCCCACGTGTCTGATCAATATTGGATTCTATAAGGAAGAGTTATGCCCAATCTCCCACAATGGCCTTATTATAGACTAGTTCAGTAGAGCGAACTTGTACGAAGTTCCACGTGTCATGGTTATGACCTTCGGCCCTGAAAACACTACTCAACAAACTAAAATCTATCCTCTTTTTGTGACTATTTATGAAATTTGAATCCAACACTTAGAGAGAAAGTTATGACGATTTTCCCAACATCACCTGTTTGACATGGAATTTGGGAGCCTACAAAAACCTTAGATTCCTCAGATCATATCTCCGAAAATATAGCGAACCAAGATCTGAAATTTGGTCACAAGGTTCATCAAGATTTCAGCACAAATGGGTTTTAATTTCAACTTCTGAAGCTTCATCAAAAACATTTATAGCAAAAATTCCATGATGGCATGTTTTAAGCCACAAAATCCATACTAGAGGAGGATATGAGGGTCATTATTTATATGAATGTCTTGAGTTGAGAGGGTCCTCAACAAGTGAATGTTGGAGGGATTTTAGGAGAATTTTTTTTTTATTAATTATTGACTATTCAATGACCATAACCAATTATGAGTGCCATGCCACAACCCCATAGGGTTTTAGCCTACTAACTGGGGTTACTAACTTCAAACACAAATAACTCTCAAACCGTGAAGAACTGGGAGGTGTACCATATATCAATGGAAACATCTCGATGATTAGAATCCATCTAGAAGATATTTGATGCAAAATAATATTAGTTTTAAAGTCAAAATTCCTTTGCAAGATTGGGGTAGCCCCTGGTGCTACTTGGGTTGACATCAATGAAAACCACTGATCAACAATCTCCCCCTTTGGCATTGATGGAAACACAAGTACTCCCCATGCGATCATGAAACCTCTTCCTACTACCTTCTCCCCCTTTGTCATCAATGGCAAAGGGTAACTCTCCCTGACAAACAACCATCCTACGAACCTATACACACCTCCGCTCTCCCTTTCTACTCGAGTAGATAACAGAAAGAGTCTAATGAAAACTTGGGAGAATCCCAAGCTTTTGGCGAAGATACTCAAATGCTTCATGAGGTAATGGTTTGGTAAATATGTCAGCAATTTGTTCCTTTGTGCCAACATATTCAAGCTTGATATTCTTTTTGGTGACCTGCTCTCTAACAAAATGATATTTAATCTGAATGTGCTTTGTTTTGGAATGCATTACAAGATTCTTGGATATATGGATGGCACTGGTGTTATCACCAAATATGGGAATAGGCTCATCAAACTTGACTTGAAGATCTTACAAAGTTTGTTTCATCCAGAGAACTTGTGTACAACAAGTTGCTGTAATGATAAATTTTTCTTCTGCTGTGGATAACAAGATTGAAGATTTCTTTTTACTTAACCATGAAACAAGACAACCACCTAGATAGAATGTTACTCCACTAGTACTCTTACGATCAACAACACTTCCTGCCCAACCACATATGTATAAGCTTGGATAACCATATCATTTCCTTTTGGATACCATAGGCCATCGTTCGTTGTGCCCTTAAGATATCAAAGAATTATTTTGACGACAATAATATGAGAATCTTTTGGTTCTTCTTGGAATATTGCTACTTGTACAACTTCCTACATCACATCAAGGGGGGAGGCTGTCACATATGGGAGACTACCAATCATGGGTCTATACAACCTTTGGTCTACATCCTTTGACAAATCTTCTAATCTTCACTTGCAACCTGTTATCATGGGGGTAAGGATTGGCTTGCAATCTTCCATCTGTAATTTTTTGAGCATTTCCTTGATGTACTTGGTTTGATATATGAATATTCCTTTATCCTGTTGAGAAATCTGAAGCCCCAAAAAGTATGTCAGCTCACCAAGCATAGACATTTCAAACTCACTTTGCATTTTTGTTAAAAATTCTTTACTTAATTTTTCATCATTGCTTCCAAAGATTATATCATCCACATATACCTCAATAATTGTTAAATTATCTTGATGCACTTTCACATAGAGATTGTTGTCAGCGCTTCCTTTCTTAAATCCTTGTTGATGTAGATACCTATCAAGATGAGCATACCAAGCCCTAGGAGCTTGCTTGAGGCCATATAGTGCCTTCTTTAATTTGCAAACGTAGTTTTCTTTGTCAGTGAGCAGAAAATGTTATGAAACCAACTCAAAAAAGGATAGAAAAGATAGATAAACGACTTAAAAATCAGCCTCTTTGAGGGGGAAACCTCCTTTAAATTACATAAATGAATAAATCTTGGATGATACAAATGAAAATACCTCCTTTCTATATATAGGAGTCTAGGGGGTCCCAATACAATCAGAGTCTACATAACAATAATATTGTAGGGGCACAACAATAACAATAGTGGGCTTCTATGGGGCACAATAATAACAATATGGGGACTACATGGCCACAACAATATAATAAGGGGGTTGCACTAATAACAATAAGGGGTTACACTAGTAGTATAGGGACCTAACATGCCCCTCTCCTTCAAAAGTGTTGTCCTCAACGATTGAGTAGTTTTGGATGCTTCTGTATAAAATTCTCGTCCTCCCATGTGGAATCTTCAGCAGGTAAGTTCTTCCACTTGATGAGATACTCTGAAATTGATCAATTTTGTAGCTATCGGATTCTTGTTTTTGTGACTACTTTAGGTTCCAATATGATTTTTCCTTCCTCATCAAATTTCAACAATATTGTTTGAACTGGTAGCTTGTCACCTATAACCTTCTTTAAGCATGAAACATGGAAAACTAGGGACACTCGGGAAGATGCAAGAAGCTCCAATTTGTATGCTATAGTATCAATCTTTTGTAGCACTTTATAAGGACCATAGTATTTTTGTGATAATTTATTATCCTTCCTAGCTTGCTTGAGGGACATTTGTTTTTATGGTTGTAGTCATAAAAATACCCAGTCGCCTATGTCAAAACTTCTTTTGTTGCGATGTTGATCTGCCTGTTGTTTCATTCGATTTTGCACGAAAGTGAGGTTATCCTCTTTCTTCTTGATATGCCCTTCTATCTTGAGAGTTTGAGGAGTGGTAATTCCTGCCAATGCATTAAAAGATATGGTTAGATTGATATCTTCTTTCTCTGGGGTTAGTTCCTGGTGTATATCCTCTCCTTTTGACGTTTCTTGATCCTTTTCTTCCTCCTCTTCACAATCAATATAAAATAATTTCTTCTCAGCACACTTATGTCATTTAGTGTATTTTCTATCGCAATTGTAACAAAGGTCATTGTCACCTTTTTCTTCCAATTGTTGTGGTGTCAACCTTGTAGGTTGTGGAAGGCTAGGAGAAACAACACTTCTATCTTTATAAGTGTGAGTGGTAGGATTTCTTGTTGCCATAATTTTTCTTTCCAACCTGAATGCCTTCTCTAATGAATCAGGTTCCCAAAGACAAACCTCATGTTGAATGTTATCTTTTAAAGTTCCTGTGAAGACATCAATCATATGCTTCTCTAGAATATCATTTACCCTTATATTCAATTTTTGGAAGTCCTCAATTTGCTCTGCCATTGAACCCTTTTGTTTGAGATTTATCAATTGGCTAAAGAAGGTGTTGCTCTTTGTATCCTCATAATGTGCTATCATTTCCTCCATGAAAATTGACCGTGTGACAAGTGGTTTATGAGAACAAAGCCCTTTATACCATAAAAATTGATTTGGTTCTAAATATAAAGATGCAATATGCCTTTTGTAACAGTTGCACATCGTGTAGATCAAAATATTTCTCCATTTGTAGTATCCATGTTATGGGATCTTTACCATAAAACTTTCTCATTCGATCTTTGAAATATGGTGGGCCTTCAATCCAATGTTAGATTCTATGAAATCATGATTAACATTTTTTTTCTCAACATGAGTTTCCTCTACTACCTTTTCGTCATTAGGAGGCCTTTCTTGTAGCAACTTTGTCCCACCTTCCTTCAAACCTTCCATGTATTTCTTCAAATATTCCATGCATTTCTTCAAATATGCTTCCATACCATCGATATTAGCTTCCATGGAACATATAAAACTATTTATCTTAGCTTCGATCGCATTCTTCAAATCATCCATCCAATTTTTATTACTAGGTGTTTCTATTTTCTTGATTCAAGTCATTCTTTTTCTTTCTTTTAGCCACTCGATCTTGAATATGTTGTATCTCTTAAATTTCAGATCTCCAAGGTCTCAACTTGCAATATGCAGTATCCCTCTATGTCCTCTTTCCAATGCCACCAGTTTGATCGAAATTGGATTCTCCAAGAAAGAGTTATTCCCAATCTCCCAATATGACCTGGTTATATACTTTTTTAGTAGAGCGAACTTGTACAAAGTGACACGTGTCACTATTTCGACCTTCGAAATTGTTTGGGATGTAATTTGGGAGCTTGCAGAAACCCTAAATGTCTTGGACCATATCTCCAAAAATATAGCAAAGCAAGATCTGAAATTTGGGCCCGAGCTTCACCAAGATTTCGGTTCAAATGGTTTTTAATTTTAGAGTCTGAACCTTCGTAGAAAGAAATTATAGCGAAAATTCCACGATGACCTGTTTGAGATGGAATTCTAGAGCTTGTAAAAACCCTAACTTCCTCATATCATATCTCCAAAAATGTAGCAAGACAAGATCTGAAATTCAGACTCGAGGTTTAGAACAATTTCGGCTCAAATGGGTTTTTGTTTTAACTTCTGAAACTTCATATACAAAACATTATATTGAAAATTCCATAATGACCTGTTTGGAGCAGCGAAACCCTAGAATCCAAAGCTCTGATACCAAATGTTATGAAACCAACTCACAAAAAGATAGAAAAGATAGATCAATGACTTAAAAATCAGCCTCTTTGAGGGGGAAACTTCCTTTACATTACACAAATGAATAATTCTTGGATGATACAAATGAAAATATCTCCTTTTTATATATAGGAGTCTAAGGGGTCCCAATACAATCAGAGCCTACATAACAATAATATTATAGGGGAAAAACAATAACAATAGTGTGCTTATATGGGGCACAATAATAACAATATGGGGACTACATAGGCACAACAATATAATAATGGGGTTGCACTAATAACAATAAAGGGTTACACTAGTAGTATAGGGACCTAACAGAAAACCTTCAAGTTTTTGAATGTAAACTTCTTCTTCCAATTCACTTAACATCCATTTTGTAGACCTTGATTTTTCTCGAGCATGCATATGTGAGAAACATCTTGATAGCTTTTGTTAGAGTCGGTCTAGAAGCCCTCCATCAGCGATCAAAGCTCTTTGCATTTGCATGAGTAGGTGTCTCATTAGTGTCATCTTATTGCATTCCATTAGGCATGCCATAACCCTGATGGAGGATCTTGTGTCTTTTATTCCCGTCTTGGCACTGCTGGATTAAGTTTGTTTTAGTCAATAAATTCTTTACAGGGTCATTGGTCTTGTCTTGAAGTCAAAGTACTAGGTCTAGGTTTTAGTCCAATTTTGTCTTTTAAGGTCATGTCTTTTTAAGGTCAATAAGTGCCCAGTAGGCCAGAGGGATGTCCAGCAAAGCACCACTTCAGAAGATTTCATATTGTACAGCTAATTTTTACCTTGAGTTCAAAAACCCTGTTTTTGAAGGCAAGGTCATTTTTCATTTTTTGTAAAAATTTGTAAAAATTCAAATTCTCTAGAAGTTGGCATAAAGCCCTGGTCACCTTTGCCAAGACTCCTTAGAAGCTATCCCTGCAAAAAAAAAAAAAAAAGAATTTCAAGAAAAAGCATCATTTCAACCAATTTCAGGACAAAAAGGAAACCATAAGTCAACAGCATTTAAATTTTGAAAAGTGTCATGTTATAAACATTAGAAAGTGGGTTTGAGGGGAAATTAATTCAAATCAAGTTTATAAAAGCCCCCCTCCCATCATTTTATCATTATTTGCCTCCAAGACTCCAAGAGCAAGTGTGAAAGGTGACTTAGTGAAAAAACTGGGCGAAATTGCTGTGAGAGCCTGCGCGCTACGCATCAGGACCTGCGCGCTACACGTTGGGCAGGCGCTACACATCGGGGCAGTCATCGCAGTGGGAAAAAGACACAGGCACTACGCGTTGGGCGCGCTACGCGTCAGGACCCGCGCGCTACACGTTGGGGTTTACACACAGAAAAATTGCCTTCAAACCTCAAATCGACCCCAAATCTCTTCAAGGTTGCAGGTAGGCCTCCAAACATCAAAGTATATTGCTTGCTAAATCTTGAATGAGCATTTAAATGTCATCATTTTGAAATGAGAAGTTCATATGTATTTTGCTTACAAATGTCAAAGTGCAAGTAAGGATAGGGTTTTGCTTTTGCTGCTCAAGGTCATCCCTTTTCACCCCCATTTTTTCCCCACATCCCATTACCATCTCCATTGTTATTTTCACCTAATCTCCCTAACAAAAATACCAAAAGCCCTAAAACCCTACCCCTATCCCTAAAATTCAATAACATAACCCTAAACCCTACTTCCCATAAAACCCCTGCAAATTATAATTGTATGATGTTGTATATGTCATGATTCCTTCCCTAAATCCCCTTTTACTTATATTTTCCCTCAGTTCCCTCAAAAGTCTCCCTTCCCTAACATCTCCCTTGTGTTATTTGTCCCCTTGAAGCAGCATTTCAACAGTTAAAACAACAGGTTTTTGAGTAGAAGCAACAGTACATTTCAGCCACTTTGCTCTTGAAACCATGTCAGAAACCGAAACCGACTATGAGCAAAGTGATGACCGTGAGTCAACACTAGAGGTTGGGGTACAAAGGAGGCCTCACAGGGGTGGTAAGGGTGGTCACCATGTGAGAGAGGAGCCCACCTCTTTGACCTATTTATAGGCTTGTCCACTTGCAATCACATGTTTCCGCCATCAATCATGTTATGAATTTTGCGAGAGGATTTCTCAAATTCAGCACCATGGGGAATTGGTCTGCTTGTTTGTTTTGCATTTGCATGACAGGCATGTGAATCTTGCAGAGGTGGATTTTACATTATCACCCGAGATTGTTGCTCAAGAAATAGGGATACCCAATGTTGGAGAAGAGTGGAATAAGCGCCAGCTGTTGGACAGATTTCAGTATGAGCCCTACATTAAACCTGTATACATGAGGCACATGACTGGTGTATTTCCTTTCAGATTTTTGAAGGATGAGTATGCTCCCTTGATGAGGCTCATCATTCGCTATTTCACCTGTGAGGGTATATTTTCACGTTTGTATTCATACCATATCCGCTTGTTGATGCATTTCACACGGGTACGGATGATGAACATACCATTTTCCATGTGCCGGAATATTGAGAGGATGGTGCCCTTGATGCAAAGAAAGGTCCCAGCATAGCAACACAGGAGCATCTATCATTATGGTTTGATCAAGCTTGTGGTCATACATCAGTTGGCCCAGCAGGGTATCCCATGGGAGGACTTCATCTCTCGAGATTTCTTCACAGCACCACCACTCCCTGAGGTTGTTCATGAGGAGGGAGGACCATCACAGCAGTATGACATCCCTAAGCCCAGACATGTCAGCTCCCCTCCATTGCTCACATATTAGAGAGGCCACAGGGCCTTATTTGCATCAGCGCGGCGAGTATTTTCTCCACACCAAGTGGAAGGGGTCTCGCCATCTTCATCAGCACCGCGAGTGTTATCTCCACATCAGGTTGAAGGGGCCTCGCTTCCGACAGCAGCACAGGTATCAGAGAGGGGCGAGCAATCCATGATTGAGGAGGGAATGTCAGGTGATCCCAGATATTGACATCATTGATCTTGACACCCGTTCTCCTAGCTCGGAGCTTAAGGAGATCATTCAGCAACGGGAGGCTGAAAATCGCTTGTTGCAAGAAAAATTAGAGAGGGCACAATGGACAATCACATATTTAGAGCAGTGCAACAAGCAATTAGAAGATGAGCACACTCTCGATGAGTTGTGGAGGATCCATGAAGACCGCAACTTGGCTCGTAAGAGACCCGGTGATTTGGTACCCATTGAGCGAGAGGCTATGCTTCTCCAGGTCAATGCTCATTTGGAGAGGTTGCTGGCCAAGGCTAACAAAGATAAGGACCTGCTCCAGAACATGAAGAACCACTATTGGGCCCGAATGCACGTATGCAAGGCGAGAATGAAGGTGCTCCAAGGACGGTTGGCCAAAGCACTAAAACGAAGAAAAAGGCCCGATCCCCTCCACATCTTGGCTGAGGCTTCCTTGAAGGAGCATGATGCTAAATGAATCAACTCCAACACAAATTTCAGAAAGTTTTGAGCATTTTTGGTCACTTGTGAATTTTTTGGGCTAAAAACAGGTTTTTTTCACCAACGCGTAGCGCGCCGCGCGCGACCCTTAAGATGGGCAACTCCATTTCAGGAAAACTCAGAATTTTTGGATTTTTCATGCAAAAATACACTTGCTCAGCAATTGCCAAGAAATTTCACCAAGTTTTGAGCCTCCAGAAGGTCAAAAAACAAGCAAAAAATGACTTTTTGCCACGTTTTTGACACACAGGAAGCAGTCTTGGGAGATTGAAATTTTAAAGGAGCAAATGGACACCAAATTCATAAATTCCACTTGGGTTGGAAATTCGACATCCAGACCTTTCCAACAAGCCCACTTTTGCCTCATTTGGACACCTGGAAGTGCCTCAAAAGTTTCTCCAAAGGCGCGCTACGCGTTCAGAATCAGGGTGCTATGCGTTGGGCAATTTTCACATAAATGCACCTACAGCTCAACAAAACGCAGTTTTGACTGGATTTGACTTTTTGGAGTGGATTTTGATCCTTCTTGTTGTAAATGATGTAATTTTATGATATTTTGACACTCATTTATCTCTTCTAGAAGATTCATTCATGAGATAGACAAAAATTTAATGAATGAATTGGTTTCCTAGCTTATAGAGGAAAGTTGTTTTGACTGCCTAGTTTTCAGTGCTCAGTTTAGAATTGGTTGAAACAACTCCTAGGATAGTGAGCTCGACCCCTAGAGGCAAGGAAAGATGTTAGATTGCCTATATTATGTACTTTCTTGGTCATTTTCATGGTTGGACTCTTGAGGGAGAAGCTTCTATTGTATTACTCATTGTATCTCTGCAATTCTTGGCAAAGGAAGACCAGGGTTTTGCAGTCCTTTTTGGGATTACTGTGGTTACATGTATTGATGGTGTGTTTCTCTTTGTACTTGTAAGTTTGTTATGTGATTCATCTTCTTACTTTTCCTTCTGTAAATTAAGCAAATGAAGTGTTAAAGTAGAATTCATGATTGCCATGCTCTGCTTTTAAGTTTGCTTAATATCAATGTTTTCATCTGTTTAAGGAGAACTCAAGGTGTTTACTTGCTCTCCTTAGCTCCTCACCAGTCATTCTTTCCCATCTGACTCTTTCAAAGGCATTCAATACAGTCTCCTATCTTGCCCCAAAGAGCCCCCTACGAAAACTGTGTCCAATCCCCGCACCCAAAATTGCCTTTCCCCGATTTTCCACCAAAATCCTAAAAATCTCAAATCAAACCTTTTATCAGTTTACTAGCCTAAAATCAGTGTTCTTTATTGGTTATCTATGCCCTTTGAAGATCTTTGCCGAGATATACCAGAGAGAGCCCTCTCCTGCCCCGTAGGGCTAGCTACGAGGCTAAGTGGTTTGATGTTGCCTTGGAGTTTGCTTTTCTCAGCCTGAGGTGAAATTTCAAGCGCTAACATATTGGCGACCATAGTGGGGAGAAAAAACTTGTCTGTTGATTGATGTGTGTGTTTCATAAGTCTTAGATGGAGCCTGAAGTTATGTCAGGTAGCCTTCGAAACGCTTTTGCTTTGTATAAGCGCAAGTAGATAAACGCTGCTTCAGTCAATCTCCGTGAGCTTGTCAATACGAACACTTCATTTGCATTCTACCCCAGTACATTTGTAAACTCTGAAACTTTTGATGATAAGTTGAGAGTTTACACAGGCTGAAATCATTCACTAGCGACTCCTTCACTGAAAAATCCAGAGATCAATGCTTCATGGTGACTTCACTGCAGAGAGATCAGTAGCTGTGAGATTTTCAAGATGGATCGAATCACAAGAAGATATGCTCCTATGAGCCGAGATCACATCCCTGGTTTTCCAAATAAAATTCCGAAGGTAGATTGGTCAAAGAATTTGCCTACATTTAAAGATGATGGTAGGAAGGACGCTGCTCTACATCTGGTTAGATTTCATATGCATATTCGCAAGTTGAAGGTTGATTTTCCTGAAGATTGCTTGATGAAGATATTCTTGGCCACTCTGGAAGGTAAAGCCGAATCATGGTATGAAAATTTGCCGCTGGCCTGTATTTACTGTTTAAAGGATTTTCATTCCTTGTTCATTGAAAGATATCAAGCATCTTATCCATCATTAAATTTGGTTCATGATTGTTGCAAACATGCTTCTACTTTTATTGAAAGCCTTGAGAAATATTATGAAGATGATAATTTTATGGATGTTGAAATCATGGAGGCCCTGTACGAAAATCCATTTCAGCAGCATAAAGAAAACTTAGAGAATTCCCATCAAGATGATCAAGACATTTTGCAGCAGAATCAAGATCAGCAGGCTGAAGATGGTCATATAGTGGAAGATGATGAAAGAGAACAACTTGTTTTAGATCTGCCCACAGAAGAAGACCAGATTGCAGAATGTGATAATGTTAGGACAACTACTTCAGAACAACATTTAGATTATGATGACCAGGAATATCTTGTGCTGAAGCCCATCAAAGAGAGCTCTACTGTTGAGATCATAGACAGAGTTTTGGATTCAGATGTTCATGAACAGCAAGGTGAGATCTTTGTGCAAGTAAGTGATGAATCTCCTTTCAATAACTCAGTAATAAATGATAGTTTGAGTGCCCTATCATATGAAGATAATTACTGTTTAAGAAGAAGAGAACAAAAGGCATTGTCTCCTTTGTCTGAAGAGGAGATAGATCAGCTTTTGAAAGGTCTTGTTACAGCCCAAGCTACAGCAGATTTGCAATGCACACATAGTCAGGAAAGTGTTGGGGAAACTTCTTCCTCTGTTGAAGAAGATGATTGTCTTGTAGATCAGCAAACAGATAATTTTTTCCTTCACAAATATGATAATCTGGCTGTCATATCATATGAAGATCACCTACCATATTGTCAGACTACCGAAGATCATAGCATACAGGATTACCTTTCAGACTCTTCATATGTTTCATGTGTTGAAATGCTTTTCCAAGAAGAGATTTGCCCATCCATTTGTTCAGAGTTTTTTGAAGCCCATGAGCATACTTTTACCGAAGCACATGATGAAGGCAGATCAGAATTTGAAACAAAGGACACCTTGATCTTTCAGCAGGAGGTGGCAGTGGCAAATATTCATGTTTTTTACGATCCTCTAGCGAGTTTGTTGCAGCCAGCAGTGAAAGTGTTTATTACAGTGTTTTGTTGCAGCCATGGTCAACTATGTTTTTGGATGCCCAGTGATAGGTTTGTATTATTGACCAGAAGATCTAATCAGGAGAATCAATCAAGAAGGCATCTCCTTGATTGGTTGCATTGGCATTTTGATATAGTTTGATGTATATTGTCTTGTAAGAAACACAGGTGGTTGTCATCATGATTTCAAATCTTGATGGACTGCTGCCCTTCAATAAGCTTTGTAAGTTCTTGTTTTAGTTAAGTCAGTAATGAGTCATTTGTGAGTCAGTTTTCAGTCATGTAAGTTTCATAATTGTGTCGGCTTGAGTCAGGTTTCAGTCAATAAATGAGTCAAAGTCTTGTATTGTTTGTCAAATAATGACTCCATCGCCCAATGGTTGAAAGGCATTGGTCTGCTCTCCCAGAGGTCTAAGGTTCTTGGCACCTCCAAGGAGCTACCATCCCCATTGGAGCCAATGTTAGAGTCGGTCTAGAAGCCCTCCATCAGCGATCAAAGCTCTTTGCATTTGCATGAGTAGGTGTCTCATTAGTGTCATCTTATTGCATTCCATTAGGCATGCCATAACCCTGATGGAGGAGCTTGTGTCTTTTATTCCCCTCTTGGCACTGCTGGATTAAGTTTGTTTCAGTCAATAAATTCTTTACAGGGTCATTGGTCTTGTCTTGAAGTCAAAGTACTAGGTCTAGGGTTTAGTCCAATTTTGTCTTTTAAGGTCATGTCTTTTTAAGGTCAATAAGTGCCCAGCAGGCCAGAGGGATGTCCAGCAAAGCACCACTTCAGAAGATTTCATATTGTACAGCTAATTTTTACCTTGAGTTCAAAAACCTTGTTTTTGAAGGCAAGGTCATTTTTCATTTTTTGTAAAAATTTGTAAAAATTCAAATTCTCCAGAAGTTGGCATAAAGCCCTGGTCTCCTTTTCCAAGACTCCTCAGAAGCTATCCCTGCAAAAAAAAATCAAGAAAAAGCATCATTTCAACCAATTTCAGGACAAAAAGGAAACCATAAGTCAGCAGCATTTAAATTTTGAAAAGTCTCATGTTATAAACATTAGAAAGTGGGTTTGAGGGGAAATTAATTCAAATCAAGTTTATAAAAGCCCCCCTCCTTTCATTTTATCATTATTTGCCTCCAAGACTCCAAGAGCAAGTGTGAAAGGCGACTTAGTGAAAAAACTGGGCAAAATTGCTGTGAGATCCTGCGCGCCACGCATCAGGGCCTGCGCGCTACGCGTTGGGCAGGCGCTACGCGTCGGGGCACTCATCGCAGTGGGAAAAAGACACAGGCGCTACGCGTTGGGCGCACGCTACGCGTCAGGACCCGCGCGCTACGCGTTGGGGTTTACACTCAGAAAAATTGCCTTCAAACCTCAAATCGACCCCAAATCTCTTCAAGGTTGCAGGTAGGCCTCCAAACATCAAATTATATTGCTTGCTAAAGCTTGAATGAGCATTTAAATGTCATCATTTTGAAATGAGAAGTTCATGTGTATTTTGCTTACAAATGTCAAAGTGCAAGTAAGGCTAGGGTTTTGCTTTTGCTGCTCAAGGTCATCCCTTTTCACCCCCATTTTTACCCCACATCCCATTACCATCTCCCTTGTCATTTTCACCTAATCTCCCTAACAAAAATACCAAAAGCCCTAAAACCCTACCCCTATCCCTAAAATTCAATAACATAACCCTAAACCCTACTTCCCATAAAACCCCTACAAATTATAATTGTATGATGTTGTATATGTCATGATTCCTTCCCTAAATCCCCTTTTACTTATATTTTCCCTCAGTTCCCTCAAAAGTCTCCCTTCCCTAACATCTCCCTTGTGTTATTTGTCCCCTTGAAGCAGCGTTTCAACAGTTAAAACAGCAAGTTTTTGAGTAGAAGCAGCAGTACATTTCAGCCACTTTGCTCTTGAAACCATGTTAGAAACCGAAACCGAATATGAGCAAAGTGATGACCGTGAGTCAACACCAGAGGTTGAGGTACAAAGGAGGCCTCACAGGGGTGGTAAGGGTGGTCACCATGTGAGAGAGGAGCCCACCTCTTTGACCTATTTACAGGCTTGTCCACTTGCAGTCACATCTTTTCGCCATCAATCATGTTATGAATTTTGCGAGAGGATTTCTCAAATTCAGCACCATAGGGAATTGGTCCGCTTGTTTGTTTTGCATTTGCATGACGGGCATGTGAATCTTGCAGGGGTGGATTTTACATTATCACCTGAGATTGTTGCTCAAGCAACAGGGATACCCAATGTTGGAGAAGAGTGGAATAAGCGCCAGCTGTTGGACAGATTTCAGTATGAGCCCTACATTAAACCTGTATACATGAGGCACATGACTGGTGTATTTCCTTTCAGATTTTTGAAGGATGAGTATGCTCCCTTGATGAGGCTCATCATTCGCTATTTCACCTGTGAGGGTAGATTTTCACGTTTGTATTCGTACCATATCCGCTTGTTGATGCATTTCACACGGGTACGGATGATGAACATACCATTTTTCATGTGCCGGAATATTGAGAGGATGGTGCCCTTGATGCAGAGAAAGAGCCCAGCACAGCAACACAGGAGCATCTATCATTATGGTTTGATCAAGCTTGTGGTCATACATCAGTTGGCCCAGCAGGGTATCCCATGGGAGGATTTCATCTCTCGAGATTTCTTCACAGCACCACCACTCCCTGAGGTTGTTCATGAGGAGGGAGGACCATCACAACAGTGTGACATCCCTGAGCCCAGACATGTCAGCTCCCCTCCATTGGTCACATATCAGAGAGGCCACAGGGCCTTATTTGCATCAGCTCGTCGAGTATTTTCTCCACACCAGGTGGAAGGGGTCTCGCCATCTTCATCAGCACCGCGATTGTTATCTCCACATCAGTTGGAAGGGGCCTCACTTCCGACAGCAGCACAGGTATCAGAGAGGTGCGAGCAGCCCATGATTGAGGAGGGAATGTCATGTGATCCCAGATATTGACATCATTGATCTTGACACCCATTCTCCTAGCTCGGAGCTTAAGGAGATCATTCAGCAACGGGAGGCTGAAAATCGCTTGTTGCAAGAAAAATTAGAGAGGGCACAATGGACAATCACATATTTAGAGCAGCGCAACAAGCAATTAGAAGATTAGCACACTCTCGATGAGTTGCGGAGGATCCATGAAGACCGCAACTTGGCTCGTAAGAGACCCGGTGATTTGGTACCCATTGAGCGAGAGGCTATGCTTCTCCAGGTCAATGCTCATTTGGAGAGGTTGCTGGCCAAGGCTAACAAAGATAAGGACCTACTCCGGAACATGAAGAACCACTATTGGGCCCGAATGCACGTATGCAAGGCGAGAATGAAGGTGCTCCAAGGACGGTTGGCCAAAGCACTAAAACGAAGAAAAAGGCCCGATCCCCTCCACATCTTGGCTGAGGCTTCCTTGAAGGAGCATGATGCTAAATGACTCAACTCCAGCACAAATTTCAGAAAATTTTGAGCATTTTTGGTCACTTGTGAATTTTTTGGGTTAAAAACAGGTTTTCTTCACCAACGCGTAGCGCGCCGCGCGCGACCCTTAAGATGGGCAACTCCATTTCAGGAAAACTCAGAATTTTTAGATTTTTCATGCAAAAATACACTTGCTCAGCAATTGCCAAGAAATTTCACCAAGTTTTGAGCCTCCAGAAGGTCAAAAAACAAGCAAAAAATGACTTTCTGCCACTTTTTTGACACACAGTAAGCAGTCTTGGGAGATTGAAATTTTGGAGGGGAAAATGGACACCAAATTCAGAAATTCCACTTGGTTTGGAAAGTAGACATGCAAACCTTTCCAAAAAGACCCCTTTTGCCTCATTTGGACACCTGGAAGTGCCTCAAAAGTTGCTCCAAAGGTGCGCTATGCGTTCAGAATCAGGGTGCTACGCACTTGGGCAATTTTCACAGAAATGCACCTACAGCTCAGCAAAACGCAGTTTTGACTGGATTTTACTTTTTGGAGTGGATTTTGATCCTCCTTGTTGTAAATGATGTAATTTTATGATATTTTGACACTCATTTATCTCTTCTAGAAGATTCATTCATGAGATAGGCAAAAATTTAATGAATGAATTGGTTTCCTAGCTTATAGAGGCAAGTTGTTTTGACTGGCTAGTTTTCAGTGCTCAGTTTAGAATTGGTTGAAACAGCTCCTAGGATAGTGAGCTCGACCCCTAGATGCAAGGAAAGATGTTAGATTGCCTATATTATGTACTTTCTTGGTCATTTTCATGGTTGGACTCTTGAGGGAGAAGCTTCTATTGTATTACTCATTGTATCTCTGCAATTTTTGGCAAAGGAAGACCAGGGTTTTGCAGTCCTTTTTGGGATTCCTGTGGTTACATGTATTGATGGTGTGTTTCTCTTTGTACTTGTAAGTTTGTTATGTGATTCATCTTCTTACTTTTCCTTCTGCAAATTAAGCAAATTAAGTGTTAAAGTAGAATTCATGATTTCCATGCTCTGCTTTTACGTTTGCTTAATATCAATGTTTTCATCTGTTTAAGGAGAACTCAAGGTGTTTACTTGCTCTCCTTAGCTCCTCACCAATCATTCTTGCCCATATGACTCTTTCAAAGGCATCAATACAGTCTCCTACCTTGCCCCAAAGAACCCCCTGCAAAAACTATGTCCAATCCCCGCACCCAAAATTGCCTTTCCCCGATTTTCCACCAAAATCCTAAAAATCTCAAATCAAACCTTTTATCAGTTTACTAGCCTAAAATATGTGTTCTTTATTGGTTATCTCCGCCCTTTGAAGATCTTTGCTGAGATATACCGGAGAGAGCCCTCTCCTGCCCCGTAGGGCTAGCTACGAGGCTAAGTGGTTTGATGTTGACTTGGAGTTTGCCTTTCTCAGCCTGAGGTGAAATTTCAAGCGCTAACAGCTTCCATTCTGGCAACAGGAGAAAATGTTTGTTCAAAATTGATTCCTTTAACTTGTGCATATCATTTGTAGACTAATCTTGCTTTATTCCTAGTAACCTGTCTGCCCTCATTCAATTTGTTTCTGAAGACCCATTTAATTCCAATAACATTTGTATCCTTTGGTCGTGTAACCAATTCTCAAGTGTTGTTCTTCTCAATTTCATCCACTTCTTCATTCATAGCTGCTACCCAGTGTTCATTTTGACTAGATTCCTCAAAATTGTTAGGCTCAAAAGTCGTTAAAAGAGTAAGATGGGCTTGCTGTGATGAACGAAGTTGTCGACTTATTCTAGCTCCAATTCCTTCATTTATGTTGCTGATGATTTGATTTGACAGATGATTCTTTTGATACCATTATTTTGAAACTTTTGGAGAAACTTCTTGTACATCCTGATGATCATTTCTTATTTCTTCTTGGTTGACTGGTGTTTCCTTATTTGATTGGTCTTGTTCTGGAACTTATTCTTCATCCTTCACAGATTCTACCTTAAGCCCCTCATATTTCCTTGAAGAGACGATCTCACAGTCTTTGTCAAAAGTAACATTCATGTATACTTTCAACTATTTGTTTTTGCCTCAAATTGTAGCATCTATAAAGCTTTCTTTTGCGTGAATAACCAACGAAAATACCTTCGTGAACATGGGAATTGAACTTGCCCAAGTTTTTATCTTCTCTTTTGATGTAGCATTTACTTCCAAATATTTTGAAGTATTTGACGTTAGTTGGTCTTCCTTTCCATAGTTCGTATGGAGTCATGTTACAATTGTTCCTGAGTAGACCTGTGTTTATAATGAACATGACAACATCCATTCCTTGAACCCAGAATTTATTGTCTAAGTTTGAGTCTTTTGACAAGGTTCTATCCATTTCCTGTATGGTTCTATTTTTTCGTTTAGCTACTGCATTTTTTTGTGGTGTTCTGGCTATTGAGAATTGGCTTTTTATTCCATGTTCATCACAGTATTGTTGAAATGCTTTGGATGTGAATTCTCTGCCATTATCTGATTGTAGACATTGATCTTCAAATTGGTTTCATTTTCGACCAATTCCTTGTAGATTTTGAAACATTCGAATGCCTCAGACCTTTTTCTTCAGGAAACTGACGATTGTCATTCTGGTGTATTCATCCATCGTTAACATAAAGTATAATTAACTGTCTAAACCTTTTGTCCTCATAATGTATTAATTCCAATGGACGTGATGCAAAACGTTCCTTTGTTTTGAACTCGACTTTTGTATGTTTGTCATGCCGACAAGATTCACATATCGTATTGCTAGGTTTTGAAATTTTTGGCATTTCTCTAACTGCTTCCTTTTTGTCGATCTTGACAAAATTGCCAAAAAATATATGTCCCATTCGTTTTTGCCATAACTAGCTCTCGTCTTCTTTTGCCAAGAATGACCCTTTAGGTGTCTCATCCAAAATATATATGTTATTTGAAGCTCTGCTTGTTGTAGCCATAATTTTACCAAACTTTCCTTTCCTGATTTCACATTTCTTTGAGTTGAATAACATCGTGTGACCTTGATCGAACATCTACCCAACACTGAGCAGATTATGATTCATATTTTCAACCAGCAACACATCCTTTGCTAATGCATCCTTACTTCCAAGAGTAACCATACCTGCTCTTGTGACGTTTGAAGACCCGTCATTTCCAAAAGACATTGTTCCATCCTTATTTTCTTTCAAGGATATTAACCTATTTCTATCTCCAATCATATGTGTTGAGAAACCATTGTCAACATACCATATATTTTTGTTGCTTTGAGCCTTGAGAGCGAGAGCACACCTTTCAATCTTCCTTTTCCATACTTGTTCATTCTGATTTTGCGATAATTCCTTTGAATAACTTCCAAGTCTGCAGCCTTTGACCAAGTGTCCAAAATTGTTACATTTGAAACATTCGACATCATCTGTCAAATGATCAAATACGTTGATATTCTGCTGAGTTTTGAAATATCCATTTTTGAGAGATCTCCTGGAATTATATTCATTCCAAACATACATGCGACAATCTGCAGCTCTATGTCCAAACCTTCCACATGAATAACAATGACCATAAAAGATAGGTTGATACCTGGGAGGAAATCTTCTTCGAGGAATTGTCTTCCAAGGTTCTTCCTACGAGTCTTGATCTCTTGATCTAGTTGCAACATCTATCTACTTGGTAGATTTTGCATACCCATATTCTTTATTTTTCATAGGACTTGATGCCTTTTTGAATTTTTCTTTGTAACCAAGACTAATCGTGTCATTGCATGACTATTGGTTGCTGATGAGTTCATCCAAAGTCTAAGTTGTTGGCGTATTTTTGAAGATTTTTTCCATTTTTTACGTACTTTTGTAAAGAAACAATTTCAACTTCCAATGCTTCTCTTTCCTTGTTGCTTTCCTTTAATTTTTCCTAAGTGATTCTTCAATTTGTTTGTATTCTTCAACCTTGATTTTAAGATTTAGGACATGTTCCCTTTCTATCTTTGATTCATCTTCAAGAGTGTTGACATGCTTCTTCTCGACCTTGAGCTCTTTGATAACCCTAATCACTTCGTTTTGAAATTCAACCTCAATCATTTCTTTTCTTCATCTCCTTCTTCATCAGATGCCTCTTACTTATTGTGCTTGGGCATAAACAATACTCTTCTGTTGAATTATTCTTCATTATCATTGCCTTCTTTGGATGAGGAGCTATTTTCTTTGGAGAAGAAACTTTTCTTAAACTATTTCTTCTTGCCTTTCTTGTTGAACTTTCGAGGACTTTTCTTTCCTTTCGTAACAACCTCATTTTTGTGAGGACATTTGGCTACAAAATGCCCAACCTCGCCACAATAAAAACATATTAATGGAAGTTTACCTTTGAATTTTCCCATACATGTTCTCATTTTTTGCGTGAATTAGGAAAACTCTTTATCTGAGAATTATTCTTCATCTTCTTCCTTTTCATCATCCTTACAAATGAAAGTTTTTGCTTTTGGAGTCTGCTTATCCTTACTATTCTTCTTGGATGCGGCAAATGATGTTTCTAAGTGAGATGTTCCATCCTCTTCTTCAATCCTCATTTCATATGCCATAATAATTCCATGCAATCCATCTATGTTGAGATTGGTCCAATTCGATCTATCTTCCAAGACATATAACTTAGGATTAAATCTTGCTGGCAAGGCTTTGAGGATATATCAGACAACAATTTTCATTTCAACATGTTCTCCCAAACCTTCCAAAGAATTTTTTGTTTCATCAACACACTGAAAGTATGCAACAATATCTTCATCTTCCCTCATTTTGAGTTGCTCAAATTTTGCCTTTGAAATTTTGAAGCTTTGCTTCTTTCACCTTTAAGTCACCTACATATATGTTTTCAAGCTTTCCCCATACATCTTTAGTAGTTTGCAACTCAATACCTTAAGATAAACAGATTCGATAAACCCACTAATAATAAGATCTTTAGCCCTTGAATCATATACCATATTTTTCTTACCTTGTTCATCATGGGTCGGTGTGAAGCCTTTGTCAACGATTTCCCATACTTCGTATCCTTGTGCGAGCAAATCAACCTACATTCTTCCACTCCAAAGTGCATAGTTATTCCCATTGAACAAAGGAACTCTATTCTTAGTATACTCCATGATCTCCTTCCAATTGAGACTGCTATTGAAGGAACCAAGCTCTTATACCAATTGTAGGAAATATTGAGAAGGGGGGTGAATCAATATTCCTTAGAAATTAGCACTTTTTAAATCTTTCATAGCATTAGTTAATCTTCAATTATTATTAATGTTTATGTAGTAAAAATAGAACATAGTAGGCACAATAATTTTAGGTGGAAAACCCCCTCCGGGTCAAAAACCACTGAACGCTTTTCTAATAAATTCTTTAATCTTCAGTCCCAACTGAAATGAAAGTTACAACTTCCTAGAATTCTAGAAAATCATTCTTCTCCAGCTCCCACTGGAAGGATGCCCCAACACCCTAGTTTCTTTAGTAGTCAATTGAATGGAGGCCCCAACACCCTAGTGAGTCTCAACTTGCCCTAGCACCACCCTACCACCCTAAAGTGTTTACAGGCCCCAACCTATAGGTGACTACATTCACCTGCCTATCACCACTCTACTACCCTATAAAGACAAAAAATAAATACAAAAGTGTGGACTCCCTTACCAGGGATAATGATCCATGATAAAATATGATTTACAATGATTTTGACTAAACACTCAATCACACTATGACCTGCAACCCAACCATGACATCATCCCAATAGAGACACCTATACCTCTCAATAATGCCTTTTCAACTCTAGGCAGATTGACTCTTTTACAATAATGACTCTTCCAATGATGACACTTTTACAAATGACTCTTTTACAACTTTACAATGATGACTCTTGGCCTTGACACTTGTTCACAATATACGGATGGTTTTCATGTCTTGAAAGGATGTCCTGCTTCAATGCTTCTTTTCATTTGATACTTCTGCTCTTGAATTATTGCTTGAAGTTGTACTTGAATCTTCTTCGACCTGCATGCAAAATTTTCCCACCGTAACCAATCCCAAAACAAAATAAAATACCCTTCAACTTACCTCTAGCTGCAAAACACATGTAATTGCATAATAATGAATAAATACAAATTAAAATTACAATGCGTACCTGAAGTGTGTTTGTCACTTTTGTTGTTGACTTGTTGTAGCAGTAGACAAAGACTCCCACTCTTGATATAGGCCTAGACTCTATGCAAGACTATATCAAAACTGACCTAAAGATATATACAATAAACACTGATGACAAACCCTAGACTTGTGATGGACCAAGTCCTAAGTACAACAACGGAGAACATTCTATCAACTGTGAAAAGAAAAGTAACATGAAATTACAACATCATATAGATTTAACAGACTTGGTGTAGCATCAAATGTGTAGTATCAAGAATAAGACATCTGAAATGTGGTATCAAAACTAACTGTGACATATAGAGACATAGAGATATAACCGAGACCCTTTATATACTTACGTTTTCCTATAAAAGCATATGTCGGAGATGATACTCATATTTCAAATGTAAACACTAATCATACATACCTTGTTGTAGGAGACTTACCCTTGATTGTTGATGTGTGGTCCTTACTGCAGTGATCCTTGAATGCATGCTTTTTCTTGCCTTCTAGGAGCTCTATATTGAATCTATTGTATCTATGTAATTTCAGATCTCCAGGGCCTGAAATTTCATCCTATGGTAGCCCTCTTAGTCCTCTTTCCAACCCCACATGTCTGATCAAGATTGGATTCTTCAAGAAAGAGTTATGCCCAATCTCCCACGATGACCTTATTATAGACTAGTTCAGTAGAATGAACTTGTACGAAGTGACACATGTCACTGTTGTGACCTTCGGCCCTGAAAACACTACTCAAAAAACTAAAGTTTGTCCTCTTTCTGTGACTATTTACGAAATTTGAATCCAATGCTCAGAGAGAAAGTTATGATGATTTTCCCAACGTCACCTATTTGACATGGAATTTGGGAGCCTGCAAAAACCCTAACTTCCTCAGATCATATCTACGAAAATATAGCGAACCAAGATATGAAATTAGGTCACGAGATTCATCAAGATTTTGGTACATATGGGTTTTAATTTCAGCTTCTGAAGCTTCTCAGAAAAAAAAAAAAAAAAAAAAAAAAAAAAAAAAAAAAAAAAAATTATAATGAAAATTCCACAATGGTCTATTTTAAACCACAAAATCCATACTAGAGGAGGATATGAGGGTCATTATTTATATGAATGTCTTGAGTTGATAGGGTCCTCAACAAGTGAACATTGGAGGGATTTTAGGAGAAAAAAAAACATTATTAATTATTGACTATTCAATGATCCCAACCAATTATGAGTGCTATGCCACAACCCCATAGGGTTTTAGCCCACTAACTAGGGTTACTAACTTCAAACACAAATAACTCTCAAAATGTGAAGAACTGGGAGGTGTACCATATATCAATGGATAAATTTCGACGAGTAGAATCCATAGAGAAGATATTTGACGCAAAATAATATGAGTTTTCAAGTCAAAATGCCTTTGCAAGATCGGGGTAGCCCCTGGTGCTGCTTGGGTTGACATCAATGACAACCACTGATCAACAATTACAGTGATGCACTCAAATCATTTCAATTTTGTGGAGTATACCAGTGATCCTCACTTCTTGATCATTGAACTTTATCCATTCCATAAAAGATAGTCTCAAGTATATATACATTATATCAAGTCAATTTCGGTGATGAGACAATCTATCTATACAGTACCACCCATAGTTTAGTTATGTTATTCATTGACAAGTTTCGGCTCTCAATACATTGCCACTATACAATACACATAGACATCATTGTGGAGTGCCATATCAATATACTTGTCACAGTATCGAATTCTTTCTATGATTATGATCTCAATAGCATGGTGCTCGAATCATAACATATATCACTAACATGTCAACAATATGTTGAAGTGAAAAGTACATTAAAATGAATTGGGAAGGTTGTGATGCAGTCTCAGTGATTTCAAGACCACAGGTGTCATGGTGCTAGAAGGCCTCCAAGGAAGTCGTGATCAAAGGATACTAATGATGGGTAGCTCAAGCAAAAGAAGCATCAAGGTGAAGATCTCCCCTTCACACACCATGTAAGTATCTTTCAATTTTATAATTAGATTTAGTTAAATGATTTCATGATTGCAGGGGGATTTATAAACTGGTTAGATAATCGAAAGTCCTTGCATAGAATAAGGAGGATAGTCATAATCCTCATAGAAAAGAGAAATCATTGATATATATGAAAAGCTCTATTAAGGTCAAGCATTGTTTGAATCCATCAAGAGGTTCATAGGATTCATATGATATCACTCAAAAGTCCTCTCATACCTAAATAGCAAAAGAGGAGACATAAAGAGAGATATATGAAATGCTAGATATACTCTCGGAAATTAAAGTAAAGAAGGTCACTTAGACCTATACAATAGTAAAGGTATCAAAGAATGAAGGAATAACTTCATGAATATACAGGAAAGATGATAATAAGGAAGTCATCATCAATGAGAAAGGTAACAAATATCAATGAACAAAGAAGGTTACCTCACCCGACAATTGTGGTCTTTATGCCAGATAGAGAAAGACAAGTTGTAGTTTATAGTATTAAAGGTTAAAAGAATTCAACCATGTGCAGAAAGGAAAGGAAAGGTTGGTCCTCAAGCAAAGACAAAAATAAGTATAGTTAAGATTCAATAAATATTTTGGAAGCTCATATCACTGAAAGATGGAGGAAGTTGAAGAAAAGGGCCAAGGAAAGAGGGAGTAACAAATCTCTCCTATGAGTAAGATATTATCCCTCACAAAAGGGTCCTATCATAAGCTCCTAAATCTTGTGTTATAAGATATGAAAGTGATAATACGATGCATCATGGCATTGTGGAAGCATTAGAAACAAGAGCTCGTAACATCTCCATAAGGATCATGAACGAAAAAATTGCATGGCAGACGTCATGTACTATATATATCTCTTGGGGATCTCAGTGGACATTGAAGGAAATAAAGGAGTCATCTAAGGCTCATCATACATCAAGTCAAAAAGGAAACATACACGATCCTCAAAATTCTCTGATGGAATCCTCATCGTAGGGTTCATTAATCTATAGAGGAAGAAAGTGTTTCAACAAGAACTCGAATGTATGGAATCGATGAGATGATGATATGACATGAAGTAGATCAAGGGATTGAAGATATTTTCAATCAAGGAAGTTGCTAGAAGAAGCCTCGATGACCTGAAGGTAAAATAAGGTATGTATTCTTGTGTTTAATATTATAATGTCATGTCGTATGGTTGCAGGTAATATGGATCTTTGCTTCTATCTTAAGAAGCATGATCGAGAGAAAAAATATCTCTTCCTCTGACAAGGATGCGGGAAGGCATAAGTCACACTATATAGAATCAACACAATATGTCCTCATTGAAGTATGAGGTGGTTAACTACAATTATGAAAATCTGATTGAAAGCTCCTGGAATGGAATGTGTGAGGAAGGAAGAGATCATGAGATATGCAACCATGATGAAACCAATCAACATCCAAAAGACCAAGAAGATTTGACTAGGAAATCCCCCAAAAAGATATGAATACTCTGATGAATGTGTGAAAAATATGAAGGCCCTTGACAATGGATATCTTTGGGAGATGTGTCAATATGTGTGCAAGATGTTGATACCTACAAGAGGATGTCATGATGAAGAGCCATCTCGTAAGGTATGATTTGATTTAATGTTATGTTTTGATTTCTTGAATAATATTTGGATGAGTGCATGTAGGGCTATTGGAACAAGATTTGTAAGTACAAGTACAACTAGAATTCATGTAGTGGATGGAATTCCTGAAAGAAGCATGATAGGAAAGAAGTATCTATATGACGAAGGCTCCAGATATGAATCAAGAAGGCCACTTTGTATGAATAAAGGAATGACATGGCAAACCAAGAAGGAAAGTGATCAATGGTTGATACCCTACAGGGAATAAACTCAACTGAATTTTATGACATCAAGGAAAGAAGTTGATCAAATAGTTGAAAAACCCACGAAGAAGAATTTTTTGATGAGAAGGAGAGTCCATTGTTAAGGGGGATCTCTCACAAGTCCTTGATCAAGAGGGAGCTTGGATTGGATCACCCCTTATTAAAAAGGAGTGGCAGTTGTATTTTTCTGTTTCATGTGTCATGCACTAGACCAAGACTAACAGTCGTAAGTCTAGGTGAAGGCCATGAAGAGAAATGTAAAGACATGATATCCTCCCTACTTGAGAGGGAGAGATAGACACAACATTCTTGTCTTCACTTTGGAAGAAAGAATGGAGGATTGGGTAATCATCTATCATCCGGTGATCTTTAAGGATGTGTAGGGCATCCAAGACAAGAGTAGGCATGAGGACCCATATTCTTTGAGGGTTGGGAACCCAAGATAAGAATAGTCCTAGAAGTTCATGCGTAGTGAACACATGGGTGGGTATGTACCTTGAGAGAAAATGATGAAGATGTCTATAGTCATTGGTCTCGCCAACATTATGCTCTGATCTAATGAGAGATAGAGATGTCAGTCAAGGCCTTGTTGTGGAAACAATGTTGGTTACTATGATGCTATAAAAGATGGGTTAACAATCTGATTCTTCTTATGATAAATTCTTTAGATTGAGAATGACCAAGTACCATCATGAATACCTCCCTAGTTAAGAGGGAGTGTTGAATAAAATGTAACTAGGTTCGGTTTTCATTATGACTTGTAATTATAATATTATGTAAAAGAAGAAACAAATTATTATTATTCATTGCGTCATGGGTTTCATGAGCAAGATGTGTTTACCATAGCTCAAAGACATATTCTTGATGTCTTTATAATTTTATGTCTCAACATAAGTATTATAGAAGTCGTGATGTCAAAGATCTACACTCCAAGAATGAACATCACTATCCTCGTGCAAGTTGGCTAAATAAAAGACAATGATCTCCTTGAATGATACGTCAACCTAGCTTAAGGAACTCATGTCGGCCTAATAAAACAACACTGATCTATATATATATATAAGGAGTGGCATTGCATTACACAAATAAGTCTTTGAATCATCTTAGAATAGTCAGCGAAGAAGAAGTAACGCAATACACAGTGATCAAGGATGATTCATATCTCGGTGAAGTCTGCCTCTTACATATACATCATGACAGCTCTCGGTGAACTTTGAATATATCTCTCAGAAGACTATATATAAATAGTGACATCTCTCGATGAAGTCTGAATATATCTCTCGGAACACTATATATATACACAATGACAACTCTCGGTGAAGTATGGATATAGCTCTCAGAAGACTGTATATACACATATCTCCTCTCAGTGGTAGCCCATCCTATCATCATCAGAATAGTGAAGAACATGAAAGATTGTCTCAAGACAATGGCATGATTAAAGTAACTTAGTCTTGAGGAAAGAACTGTAGTAGACGAGGAAGAGGAGCCGAGGACTATGACAAGACAACAAAGGTATAAGGAGACGGAAAACTGAAGGAGTACAATGACAAAGTCTATATGTTGTGGATTGAAGGTCGAACAACACTGGGGATAGTGATAAGTATCTTGAAGGTAATATTGGGTCAATTTTGTCAAGGGTCTTGGTATTCGTCAATTGGAATCTCTATAAGAAGAATTTTATTCGGGTTTTCCTCTCTAAGAGGGAGAGATTTTGGCCTTGACAGGATGCCAACATCTTGTGTTATTGTCCCTTTGTTTTGGTAGCTACTGGATGAACTAATGAAGACACACTCTAATAATAATCAGTGAAGATTAGAATAAGAAGAAAAATGAAAAACCACCTCACAAATAGTTGTCATGCTAAAAATAATCTCATTAATTCAATCTGCCCTAGATTATTCAACAAAGCGGAGAATATGAAAAAATAAAATATTTTACCTTGAGAACTCTACCCTTCCGATGTTGGAAAATATTAGGTAGATAATGTACATAAGTAGCTTAATTAGGTAAAAGGGCGAAATATGGACATAGATGTAAGTATAAAGATTAATCCTAAAATAGTTAAACTTCATTAAGAGAAGAGGGTGGTGAATTAAAATAAGATTAACAAATTAAATTTTAGAGAAATTTAGAGAACCACCATGTCGTAACAATCAACATAAGAATATCCATCTAAGAGGAAAATTGAGTTAAATTAGGAAGTAGTTAGGGGACCAAATATGAGACTTATCAATTGAATTTAGTAATGAACACAAATTAAGGAGTTTAAAAGGGGGATCAAGAGACAACTAGAAGAAGAAATAGGAAGTCTTGCTGGGGTGAGGAAAAATATTATTTTTAAATTAAAAAAAAATAAAAAAATAAAAATAAAAAAATTGTAATGCTTGGTATGACTATCTATTTTCTATTATGTATATTAGGCAAATTTACACCACACAGCTTTACCCGGTGGCCTCAACTCGCACTGAGGGGAAATCGAGTCTGTTGGCCATCAATCAACATTATACGTCATCCAAAAACATAACTTCTTCAGTCTTTCTAGTAGAGCTAGGTAAGTTTCAGTCTCATGATAACAAACTATATAACTATAATAGCTAACATAGGCAACTGGAAATTTAAATTCTATCCACATAAAAAAAACTAAGCATAGGTAGTCTAATCTTGCTTGTCATTCTACTCCTCATTTTTTGAGGCTACTGGGGCAAGATCATCAGCAGTTGCTTCTGCCATTCCAAAGATCTCCCCAATGCAAGGGATGCGTCAGTCGATACAGTCCATCCTAACATCCTGTTTATGCAGCTGGAATAGGATCTTCTCCATGTCTCTCTTATAGTTGGGAAGGCCTTGCATGGTAATTTCCATCCCCATAGAAATTTGCTCAATTGCTTTGCCTAGCAGACTTTTCATCAGAAAATATAGGTATAGGGTGTGCTTGAACTGTGTCATTCGCGCTCTTTTAGTTCCTGGATCAGGCACCATTGTTCTCCAGACTTCAATTTCATCATCTGGTTCTAGCTCATTCTTCATTTGGTCTTCCCATTCATCTATCAATTTTCAGATTCCCTCATCTACTTCCTCTTTGTATGTCTCGGCTACCTTAGCTATGATTCTCTTGGTAGCCTTGCGACCCCTGCGGCCATCCATTCTGCTTGGTCGTTTTGTTGCCCGAGGTCCCGAGCCTTTATTACCTCAGCCACGGCCATGTCTTGCTGGAGCCATACCCTGACGACTTATAACCTATATGCATTTCAACATCGTTAGATTCTCTACATCATTCATCTCAACGCAGTGCAAATATAATAGCCATACTTCACTACCATGTTTGTCTTGCGTCAGGCAGAGGTACCCCTGTGCCCACAGGTGGCCAATGGTGATGGAATTCAAGTAGGGGTCCTTGGGCTTATCTCCCTACCTCGTGCCCTTACCCTGGTTCAGGTATTGGTCCCCCTCTTGCGGCCATATCTTGGCTCGCAGACCCATCTGGAGCCAGGTGTTGCTAGTGTTCCCATACCCACAAACCTTTGCCTCTGCCTGTCATTTCATGTCCTCTTTCAGCTCACCTCTCTGCCTCTCAAGCCCCCTAGGGTCCCTGGCTATTCCCATATGGTCTTACCTTGCCATTTTCTCAGGTTTTCTCATCCCATTGCCTACCCTACCAGCATCCCAACCCCTTGCCTGCAACTCCCCCTTACCTCGCTCAGTTGCATTCAAGTGCCCAAGCAGGGCTAGCCCTTGATGCCCTTTACCTGCAAGCTGGTCACTCTGGTTCGGCCTTGTTTCTAGGCTCCTCACGGTTCCAACCATGCCATAGACCCAATTTTTGCTTGACAACAGAATAAAAATAGCACAGAGCCAAGCGATATTTCCCCCTTGCCCACCCTGGTTTCTCCCTGGCTGAGTTAAGCCTCTTTGGGGTGGCCTCCTGCCTCTCCCTCCTTCCAAGCAACTCTCCCACCGACTCATGGGATTTCCTTTGGAACCCCACCAGAGCTTATGAATTAAACAAGGCCAGGGCCAGTCTACATACCCAATAGTCAAGGGTTGCCCACAGCCTTCGTTGCTTCCCCTCCCTTCCGCTTTGCAGCTCCTTCCTTCCCCGCTATACCTTCCACCTTCCCTGCACATCTAATACTCCTTCCCACTTTGCCACCTTCCCTTATGTCCCCCTTTTCCTCCTTGCCACCCTACCTCCCATGCAATCAAGGCAAAGGACACCACACTCCCTACCTTGAGCATGTGGGGTGCATCTGCAATGAATTTCACTGTACTGCCCATGTCAACTCAGGCATGGCACCTCTGACGCTACCCTCATCCCAATCGGGGGATTTTTAAATTAAAATTTAAGTAAATAATTTTGGAAATCTTTTTTCTGTATTCAGGCTTCTCTGATCCATAATGAATTAAGCAGTCTTTCGGTAGAAATCACATAAAAGAAATTTTTGGCCAACGTGTTTCGAACCAACAAGTGTGGTTCATCATCAAGACCAGATGAAGAGGCAAACCATGGCAAAGGCTTAAATAGAGAGCAATGTAGAAACATAATTTCAAGTAACGGCTATATTTGAACAATAATATTTAAATAATGATATTAGTTTATTAATCTATTAAAAATATTGATAGGTAATGGCTATATTAAACGGCTAGTTTTTGAAAAATAATAATTAAATAATGATATTAATTTATTAAAAAATATTAATAAGTAACGGCTATATTAAACGACTAGTTTTTGAAAAATAATATTTAAATGATATTAGTTTATTAATTTATCAAAAAACAAATATTAATAAGTAGCTCGATCAGCTCGTTCAGTCATAAGCTTATTGAAAGTTTCCCTCTTAGCCCCAGAATCTATGGTTTTCCAAATATTCATAAGGAAGGGGCTCCTATGAGACCTATTGTAATCACGATAAGAGGGCCAACTTATCTTCTTGTTAAATATTTGGCCCATAAGCTTAAGCCCCTTGTTGGCCATACATAATCCTTCGTCATGGACCCTGCATCGTTTGTTAATGAGTTAAAGGGTTTCAAGCTTAATCCAGATGACAAGCTTGTGAGCTTTGATGTGGTCTCCCTCTACACTAATATCTCTATTAACGAGGCCATCGAAGTCATCAAGCGCATCACGGTTCCTGATACAACTTATTTAGTTGGTATTTGTCTTACTTCTACTTTCTTTCATTCGATGGTGAATTCTATGCGCAAACTTGCGGTGTCGCCATGGGTTCCTCCCTCTCCCTTATGGTAGTTAATCTATTCATGGAGGATTTTGAATCAAAGGCCTTAGCTTCTTTTGTCTTCTGCCCAAGATGTGGAAGAGGTTTGTAGATGATACTTGCGTCATCTGGTCCCATGGTAAAGAAGAGTTGGAACTGTTTTTCCTCCATCTTAACAATCAATCTAATTCCATAAAGTTCACCATGGAATTTGAATGTAATGGTAGTCTGCCCTTCCTTGACGTCCTCCTCTCAAGGAATGATGATGGATCTTTTTCTCATCAAGTATTTCGTAAGAAAACTCATACAAAACAATATCTTCATGCTAATTCTCATAATTTCCCAGCACAAAAGCTTGGTGTTCTCAACAACTTGACGACTATAGCTTTAAGAGTTTCTGGTGACAACCATCTAAATGAAGAGAACGCACATCTCCTAAGTGTTTTACTTAATAATGGGTATAGTATACACCAATGGACTAAGGCTTTCCTCAGAGATGAAAAAAGTCCTAGTGCTAAGAAAGATACCAAGGATCAATTTTATGGTGTTCATCTTCCTTTTATCCAAGGGACCACTGACAAGATTGTGAGGATACTAAGGAAGCATAAGGTGGCTTCAACCTTTAGGCCTTTAAATACCATCTAGAGCTCCCTTAGATCTGTAAAAGACCCAGTGGACCCCAAGAATATGAAGGGTATTTACATTATCTCGTGCTCTTGTGGGACTCCCTACATTGGTGGGACTGGTTGCTTGATTAATCAAAGGATTCATGAGCATGATGTTGACATCAAGCATGGAAAGACCCATTCATCTTCTTTAGTAGAGCATGTAGATAAATCTAATCATCACATCTGCATTGAGGGAGGCCCAAGTCGTTTCTAGGGTTAGTCATTTCCATCATCGTAAATTGAGGGAGGCCCTAGAAATTGAAAAAAGACCAAACAATTTGAATAGAGATGATGATTGGAATATTAGTAGAAGTTGGGTCCTTGTCTTATCCTCCTAGTTTTTTTTAGGCTTCTTTTTGGGATTTATTTTGTTTGTTTATTTATCTATGTAAGTATTGGCATCCTTTTTATAGTATTTGTTGTTGATTTATTCTTCATTAGAGTTTATTTTCTTGATCCTTCGTGCTTTTTATGTATTTTATCATCCTATTCGTTCTTAAATCCTTTTAATATTTTTGTTATTTGTTTAATGGGTCTCAGCCCCATATTTTATTGTTGAACCTGTTTTATTTATTGATTACTTTTCTTTGAATATCTATATATATATATATATATATATATATATATATATATATATATATATATTTCTTTTGACTTGTGTATATTTTTGTTTTATTTTATTTATTTTTCCATTAATTATTTTTAATTTAGTTTATTTTATTTCCATTAATTATTTTATTTATTAAATGATCTTGTCTCGATTAGGGCCTTGACTCCTTTTATAATTTTTGACTTCCCTCCTTGTTTAGAGTTTGACTTTGATTTTTTTTTAATAAATTAATTTAAATATTATTTTTCAAAAACTAGTCGTTTAATATAGTTGTTACTTATTAATATTTTTTAATAAATTAATAAACTAATATCATTAATTAAATATTATTTTTCAAAAACTAATAGTTTAATATAGTCAATACCTATCAATATTTTTAATAAATTAATAACCTAATATCATTATTTAAGGATGACCACCAACACTGGAACGCTTAGTGCAATTCCCGGAACTCTTCCAAAACTAGCAAGAAGCTGAAGTCTTCTGCTAGAGGAAGTGCTCCTATTGCTTTTAAGAGGAAAACCTTCAACCAATAAAGGAAGGTTTCACCCCGCATAAAAGGGAGAACTTCAACCTGAAAAGGGGAGTCTCAACCTGTGATGGTTTAAGGATGACCAACAACTCTGGAATGCTTAATGCAATTCCTCGAACTCTTCCAAAACTGGCAAGAAGCTAAAGTCTTCTGCTAGAGGAAGTGTTCTCAATTTTGTTCCTGGAATTCTTCCGAAACTGGCAAGAAGCTGAAGTCTTCTGCTAGAGGAAGTGTCCCAGATTACCAACTGAAGGCATGTTCACGGGCATCTTTGTTTCTGGCTACAACTCTGAAACTGGTGTGGCAGGTTGTGGCTTAGGCTCGCTTGATGTGACTTTGAAGCTTGTAGATGACCATCATTTCCCCTCTATCAAATACAAGGTGAGATGATGGAGAAAACTCAATTGCAAGATTGTTCAATACTCTAGAACATGTTTTGACATGTGATTGGAATATCTTCTTGGTTGTTGATGCCCATTGCCAAGAAGCGATCCATCCAAGATGAATCTTTGTTCTTGCAGGATGTTTATTTCTAAAGCATCTATGTGAAAAATGGGTGGTTTTATGACAGTGCTTACATGGATGAAGATCAAAATAGTGATCTTCCAAATGGCCAACTGATGCAGGAGCATCAAGGGCGTTTTTTTTATTTTATAAATATGTTAAAAGGGGGTGTGATAATTTTTAATATTTTATTAATTAATTTGAATAAAATAGGAGAAGGTGAGGATTTTTGTAAATATCTTTTTATTTAATAAAAGGATATGAGGGAATTTAATTAGTTGAAGGATTTTAGGGATAAAGATCTATCCTTTAGGGATGTTGAGAGATTTAGGGTTTTGTTGAGGAATTGAAGGGATTGAGCATTTAATTAAATGATTTTTTAAATTGTATAAATAGGAGGGGGTTTTGAGAGAAAAACACATTGAGATTGAGAGTAGGCTTGAACAGTAAGGCTGTAAGCCTTCAACAATTGTAAAGGGCCACAGAATTGAAATATCTGGCCAGCAAAAGTTTGTAAGTCATTGTTTTGTTTCAGTTTATATACATTGATTGGTTGTGCAATTATATATATTTCTGGTTAAATGGTTGAGGTATCGATTGTTAAAAAATCGATCAAAGGAAGCCTGCAATAAGAGAAATTGTGATATCGATTTATATGTCCAAGCTAAAAGAATTGATATTTATATAACAATTGTTATTGGTGCATGAGTTTATGAATGGTTGTGAAGAAAGAAAGAGAAGAGCGCCAGCAAACGGTGAAACCCGTTATGCATCATCAAGGAACATAAAAGATGTTAAATCTCTGCGTAAGGGATTATTTTAACATATTTTAAGTCTGCAGCTTGGTATGAATTGTTGTTCTGTAAGGCTTATGTAATTCAGAGTATGATCGATAGCAGAAATTGTTATTATTAGTGCGTTGAAGCCACAGGTAAGGTCGATTGCAGAAAGTACTATTGGTTGAATGCGTTCTGAATAGAATTAAAGAGATACACAGTCTTGATTCGTGAGAAATTTGGTTTGCTGAAGCATTAATTTACATATTTGTTAGAATGACATTGTGACATTGTTAGAATCGATATCATAGAATATGGACTGGCAGCGTGGTGGTTTGTACAGAATTAAATGGCAAAGACGTGTGATTAAAAGGCGGAGTAGAGGTCGAGTTGAATCAAGTGCAGAAGGTGAGATTTAAAGTGCAAGCGGTGAATGGACCATTGCCAGAAGTGATGGCATAAAATAAATGACGCTGTTCAATGATCGATGATGATAGTGTAAGAACCAAATTTAGAAGCAGAGCGTGGAATTGTTGAAAAACCAAGTGGAAAGCCAACTACTGAAAGGTATGAAATTGAATTAATAAAAACCTGGTAGTATATACAAACTGTCATATCTACTGCTAAGGCGTTAACCAGCTAGGAAAACCAGAATGGGAAAGGCGCAGAATGGTTGAAGAAGGTATGAATTTGCATTGAATTCAGTTAATAAATTGAGATCTGGAATTGTTTGACAAAATCGACTGTAAATATTAAAATACCTGTGTTGATGTGAGACCGCTGCATACGCTGTAAGGGAAAAGGCGCATATATTTGGTACTTTGATTTGGGTTGTTATAAATGGTTAACGCAGAGTAGGCACAGCGTTTAATGGTAAGTGTATTAAGTGTTGAAGAAATAGACTCTGCGTTGAAATGTTGAAATGTTGAATTGAATCGATATTCATACAGCTCGAGTGTAATGTGTTAAGCTTTGAACACATTCAGAAGTTATAAGTTTTATAAACTGATACATCTGCCAGATTGTTAAAGATTGAAGGGCGCAGTAAAGTTATGGATCGAATCCTGAATGAAGTGATTGTATGGACCAGCATTGAGATTTGATGACAGTGTTAAAAGCAGAGTTTGAGCTGGAGGATGGACAACGCTTAATAACACAGGTATGTTTAAACCGAATGGAATTAGTTTGAACAGCGCTGGTATAATAAGTTGTGACTGAGGTTTATATTGGGTTCAAAAGTGGAACTTTGTTATAATGCAAATTGGTTTTTATTCAAATATTGAACTCACACTATTATTGGATCCTATATACTCATGTTGTTGAATTGAAACAAATGAGGAAGTGATGGGTGAGTAGTATGGGATTTATGTTGAAAGGATTCCGCAATTAAATGGTATTGTATGAATTTGCCAACTATTGAGGTTTTGACTTGGGTATATAATGATGATACATTTGGATAAGAACAGAGTTGAAGTTCCTGGGTATTGCAAGCTTTAGGCTTGCGTCACCAACTCGATCACAGTGTTGGAATTTCACAATCTATTGTTGTTGTTGTTGTTGTTGTTGTGGAAGAGGGGCAGAGTCTGGAACAGCTAGAGGTGAACTGTCATGAGGAGTAGGTGAACTGCCATGAATGAATCCAGCACTCTGAAACTGAATGGGCTTGGCGTAGTCTGGAATATGAAAGGACAAGTCCTTGTCATATCCAAGAATAGTTATGTGCTTGTTGTGGACAAGCTGTTCCCAAGGTCTGACGATGGGTTTGGGAAGTGCACACTGAGTTTCTGCATCTGCATGTACAACTGTTGCTTTATTGGGTACTAAATCTGAACCAACTGTAACATTATTGACTTGCTTCTGATGGGTTGCAGTCTCAATGTTCTGAATAGAAACATGTTCAGAATGACTCCTCTATTTTAGTTCTTCTTGCTGTAACTGAGTTTCAAGCTACAAAAAATCAATTTTCTCTTGTGCATTTTGTAGACAGACTTGAATGTCTGTGAGAGAAACTTTGCTGACTTTTAATGTTTCATGATTAGTAGACAATATGAGAGTTTTGAGGAACTCTAATACTTCACTGGTTCTAGCCATTTTTTATTTTTATTTTTTTCAATGTCAGATTTACACCTTAAAAAATTGATCACAACTACTACTCAGTGCAGAAAAGTAATACCCACTCACAGTACACAACAATATCCTTTATAAATGTGCAGCAAATGCATCAAGGAATCAATGCATATATATGTAGACAGAGACTATAATGAGTTTTAATACCACAACTGGGGCAGCAGCAACTGCAAACTTGCTTGGATCCTTCAGATACTCCTTCCCTTTTGAATCGGAAATGATGGCTAACAAAACTTCAACAATTATAACACCGTCATGGATAGGACTTGAATGCCCATATGCCCTGACTGGGGTACGAATAAGTATTCTCTGATCTTGCCACTTTCTTCAAAGAAAACAATAATCCACTTCAATATTTGAGATACCAGATTTGCATGAAAACAATAATCCACTTCAACTTTATGTAATAATTTCATGAATATATTTGCAGTGATGTACGTTGCTACCAGAGGTTCCACTCTGCAACTAGTTCATGATTCACTATAGGACAAGTCCACGTCCCTTTATCAATAATCCCCTTGACTCCAAATGAACTACGGATAGACAATGTCTTCTTTTCCTCAACTTGTGATCTTGATCAATTTGCCCAAAGTTACCAGCAATTCCAAGCCTATAGGTGAGGTCCTATAGCAATGAAGGACTAGAAACTTGGAGCAACTATAGCTATAGTGATAGCTCATGTCTTTTCCCTGTGTAGATTTATTTACCAAAATTTAAATGATTTTCTGCAAATAGCTGCTATGCAGGCTCCTGGGATTCGCTCCATTTTTTTTTTTAGAGAAGACAAAAATGATCTTTATAAACTTGCTGACAGCGCTTAATGCTATGCTGGAAACAATGTGTCCCTCTTATCTAGCAGAGAAAGATGACCAGGAAAGCAATATGAACTTGGTCTGGAAGCTAAGTTGGCCTTTTCAACATAAAAACAATGCATAAATAGTCCTAGCACAAGACACGACCATGGTCTTCATAGAGAGTGTATACAATTTAATGCATAATGAGTTTGATAGTAGGTGAGGGCACACAGGCTTTAATGAGGAGCACACTTATAAAAATTGTTTATCGCACAACTCACACCATAATAGATTCATGACTTTCAAAAAAATCTTCAACGCTGGACTAACATACTGAAATCGAACAGTTTTTATTCCTTGTGGAGAGAATAGACAGATACTTTTATGTTGGATCAATTGCAGAGTCCACTAATAGCTCTGAAACTGGCCTTGAGCGAATCAAAACATCTGAATCATACGAGCGAAGGGAAAAGTGTGCGAAGAATATATGATGAAGAATCGGAAGCCAGAGGACGTGATTCCACACTCAACAACTACAATAATCATAATGCTCGGCATACCACTCTGACATATATTACATTGACTCTTGGCCTATTACATTGAATGATCCCATACACTCAGGTGGCAGAGTTAAGTTCAATTCTCGAGGAGGAGGAGAGTTGGCCGCTGCGGTTTTATAGGATTCGGGGAATCGGGGTCAGGTTCGATTCTCAAGGAGACTCGACCGCTGCAATATTACAGGTTTCGGGGATCGAATCCGACGGAGCCCTTCATGTGGAGCCCTCATGGGAAAGAAACACAGATTAAATCCATACAGAACCTAATAATGGCGTAGGATTTACCCATTTAAGCCCAGGAAGCAACAAAGGAAGTTGCAGGGACTGCCTTGTTTTCTGTACAATTTCCCAGGTAGACGAATTAAAAAAAGCAGAATGGATAGGAAGTAGGAGCCGAAATATGCCAAATTAAAGGGCACAAGTATCCAGAATCAATGTCATTATTTAGCGAGGGATAGGATAGATACGCATCCTGCCTTTGCTGAAAGCTCTAAGAGCACAAATGATGTGCCTCTCTTATTTGCTAAAGTCATGGCTTCTTTTCAGTGGCTTCGACACCCTCTGCCAAGTTTTCTTCGTTGCACCTTGCGAGGTTCAAGTCACATGTTCGATTCTTCGGATTCTTAAATTACAGTGAGCTGAAATCACCATTTTTTAGTGTGGAGGAAGGCGCAATTCATGTGATGGAGACAACGTTAACTCACAACATTTAAAATAGTTCAATATTCAACCCATACCATTTTACAATATGCCATGAACAGTTCAATATTCAACGCCCTTCAAAACAGTTCAACGGACCAGCATTAAAAACGGTTCAATACATACCATGTAATTAGATCAAGCAGACCAACGTTCAAAACGGTTTAATATTCAACGCATAAACTAGTGAAAAGTCTCACAATGCAGCTACACAATAAACTCTCCAGCGTGGTCCGGAGGTGAGGCTCTACCAAAAACCAATTGACTATTATTTCGAATCCTCATGCAACAAAAATGTACACAATGACAGTGGTCAGGTAACGCAGAAGAGAGTCTTAAAATAGCCAGAGTCAGGTGTAGCGTATACAGTGCCAGAGGTCAGGTAGGAGAGGCAACATATTTCTGGCAGACAATGAATTAATGGAGTGTTACAGGTAATGGGCAGAACTAGTAGGTCTGAGCAAGGAGAGTTTTCTTTTTAATGCTCACAGTAAAACGCTTTATAAGGTGGCAATTCTGATCAATTCTGATTAGGAGAAAGGCAGAACTGACATATATAAAGACCACAAAACAAGTGGCTCAAATTGGAGAAGGACCAGCAATCGCCTGCTCTGATACCATGTTAAACACATATGGGCAGCAAGAATAATCTTAAGGATAAATCATGAGAGTACAATTTTTATTAACAAATGATTTACATTTATAGTACATGTTGTGACCGTTGGGTTTCACATCCCAAGGTCTCTTGGACTCCTTTTGTCCATTCGACTTCCACACTAACCCATTGAGGATTAGGTGTCCAACAGTACGTCTAAGTGAAGGCCATGAAGGGAGAATGGAGAATGGATGATTGGATAAGCATCTGTGATTTCCTTGAGGATAGAAAATCCAAAGAACTATGGTTGGTAGACAATGGGGCCTCTAGACATTTCTTTGGGTATCGGTAAGTCCTCTCAAACCTGCTTGAAAGGGAGACTAATATGAAAATCATTCTTGGGGACAACTGTACTTATCTTGTGAAGTGTTTTGTTTCTATCAAATTTCATTTGGATTATGGGGAAACTATACTTTTTTATGATGTTATGTATGTTCTGGGATTAAAGAAGAACCTAGTATCTATATCTACTTTGAAAGACAAAGGGATGAGAGTTTCCATCATAAGAGGAAAGGTCCTCACCTGGACTATGGAATCTCGCATGAGGGATGAATTTGTTAGAAATACGCTTTCATTGATAGAAAATTTGCCAAAAGTTGCCTCAGGAGATTAGGTTTTAGGCACAAGAAGAAGAATGGAGTATCATGGATAAAAATGATGTAGAGAATTTGGAGCCATTTCTAGTGCAACATATCATTTCAGATTGTTAAGTTATGGTATGTTCTATGCTTATAACAGTTTACTTCTTTTTCTTATTATATTCCACCGATTAGCAATCACATGTACATAAAGTAAAGTGCAGATAGAACATTAAACGATCGACAGAAAACAATCCAAGACAAGAGACACAAGATGTGGCGGCTAGCCAGGGACAAAACCCACAATGTGTGGGGAAACCCTTTGATCAAATATTCTTTTATCTTCAATAATTTAGCAAAGGGAAATAGTACAATAAATCTGATTCATATCAGCAGTAGCAAACCCTAGATCACCAGCATCAACATTAGCGGCTTCATTATCAAACTAGGGCAGACCATATCTCACAAACCGACCGTCGGATTGACTTCATTCCACCACCAAAAGTTTCGGCTTCTAGAGGAGGTTCAAATGAACCTACAGCGTAGTTCATATGAGTAGATCTTCTAGGCCATGCAAGTCAATCTTTACTTCTGCAGTTGCAGCTTCAGTTTCAGCAGTTTCCGGCTTCAAACTAGGGCAGTCGATATCTTGCAAACCGTTCATCGGATTGACTTCATTCCACCACCAAAAGTTGCGGCTTTCAGAGGAGGTTCATATGAACCTACAACGCAGTTCCAAAGAGGATATCTTCTAGGCCACGCAAGTCAATCTTTACTTCTGCAGTTGCAGCTTCAAATTCAATAGCTTCTGGCTTCACATGTGTGAGAGAGAGAGCCATTTCAGTGCAGTAGAGAAGAGACTCATTTCTGCATAGTAGAGAGAGAGAGAGAGATGTGATGAGATAAGTGAGTCCAAATGAGGAAAATTCCTCTTATATTTATACACAACGTTGGTGGGTGAATAGATGCGACTGTTGGGCTTCTGAGCCTACATGAGTTGTAGGTCGGCTTGATAATAATTCCATAATCAAAATAAATTCATATCTCCATGAATACTTATCGAAATCGGATGATCTTTATATCAATCCTACACCTCTCGACGAGAGGAATCTAATAAAAATATTATCAGCCATGAATAAGATGACCCACATGAAGTTTTGCCCTGGTTTCCAATTTTAACACTCCCTCTCAACCATGGAGAACTTCATCTGCAATCTGTCTATCGGTCGTGACTATTCATCCATCAAATGCACTGCCCTGCATAGCGTAACCCTTGCCCTACTCTGCTCTATTCTGCCTATTCTTCTTTGTCTTGTTCTACCCTGCACTAATCTGTACTGTTTTGCTCTGTTCTGCTCTGCTCTTGCATTGTTCTGTTCTGCTCTGCTTTTGTCTGAATTATGAAGAAGAAGAAATGATCGAGGATGTATCATACTGACTCAAAGTCAGTCTCAGAGTATGTACCACTGGTCCCAGACCAGTCTCAACCAACCCAAATTCAGCGTCATAGTGAGTACAACTCCATTGGTCCTAGACTAGTATCATCCTCCACTGACTCAAAGTCAGTTTCAGAGTGCGTACCACTGGTCCCAGACCAGTCTCAGCCGACCCGAAGTCGGCTTCATAGTAAGTACCACTCCTACCACTGGTCCTAGACCAGTATCGCAGTCTCAGAGAGTGTACCACTGGTCCCAAACCAGTCTCAACTGACCTGAAGTTAGCGTCTAGTATGGTACAACTCCTACCACTGGTCCCAAACCAGTATCGTCGTCTCAGAGAGTGTACCACTGGTCCCAGACCAGTCTCAACCGACCCGAAGTCAGCGTCATAGTATGTACCACTCTCACTGGTCCCAGACCAGTACTGCACTGACACAAAGTCAGTCTCGGAGTATGTACCACTAGTCCCAGACCAATCTCAACCAACCCGAAGTTAGCGTCATAGTATGGTACAACTCCTACCACTGGTCCCAGACCAGTATCATTGATCCCAGATCAATGGAGGTCATCCTAGCGTAGGGAGTATGATAGATACAACGATGCGTCCATAGGTACTACTATGGTCCCTAACTTCATTTCCCTGCTCATTGATTAGATGAGAGGTACTTCCCAGGAGTCCCAGACTGCATGGGTAGGATGCCTCGACAGGAGAACTAATCAATCCTGTCCTCACACAAGAACACATCAATACTGCTACAATCGTCACGGAGAACACAACAATACAGGCTGCCATGGAGAACACATCAATCCAAGCCTCACAGGAGAACTAATCATCCTGCTACACAGGACAGCGAATCATCCTGTTCCATAAGAGAGCGAATCATCTTGTTCCAGTGTGCACCACCAGGGGAGGGTGAGTCACCCTGTGGTCATATGTTGCTCCAGTAGGAACCGCAAGCCCTCAGAGCTCCCAGAGCTCAATGTATGCAACATGCAGGACCCTTGTACAAGGGTTTCTTGCCGACTCCAAGTCGTTTGGGAAAATCACAGATTAGATCTTTCCTCGGGGCTTTGACAAGGTGTATCAACCTATACATCATCTTAATGTGATGGAGCTCCCTTTCTCATCGACTTACCATATCCCAGATGATGTCTATCTGCTGGAGCAATTGACGAATACGAGATTCCTCAATAATCGAAACCCACCTCTGGTTGTTACAGAGAATCACAGTGGTATCCAATGTAAATCCAAACAGCTCACTGAAGAGCTTTCGCAACCAGACTGCCTCACACGAGGTTATGCTAGCAACAATATATCCTGCTTTGGCGGTGCTCAAAGCCACCGACTTCTACTTCCTGCTCATCCAAGATATCGAAGCAGATCCCAAGGTGAAACAACACCCGAAAGTGCTCTTACGGTCCACCGCACTGCCTGCCTAATCAACATTAGTATATCCAAGTAGTCTCACATCTCCGGCAGTGTATCTTAATCCATGAGAGGTTGTGTCCTGAAGACATCTCAGAAGATTCCAGGCATCAATTCAGCGAGGCTCAACCAAATATGAGCTCACAATGCTAACTACAAAACATATGTTCGGACGGAGGTTCACTAAGAACATCAATGCGAATGAGTTTTTGAAACTCTGAGGCATTTCCCAAGTCTGGTCCGACATCACTACCATGTAACTTCTAAAAGTTAAGATCCTCAAGGTAGTCATAGGCTTGCAGTCCATCATACCGAATCTTTCCAATATCTTTACCACATATTTTCCTTGAGATAGGAAAATTTCCCTTGGCTTCTGCCACACTTCAAGTCCTTGGTCCTTCATTTCAAATTCAGAAGCCATCTACCTCTTACATTTGTGAATGAGAGGGTTTTCACCTATAGAAAGAGGTCATCCACATGCAACACCAGTATGATAGGCTTGTCATCTTCAACCTTAAAGTAAAGGTTAGGATCGGCTTCACTCCTAGTGAATCCCAACTTCATCAAGTAGCTATCAATCCTCTCATACCATGCTCGGGGTTCTTGCTTCAGCCCATATAGAGCCTTCTTCAACCTGCATACATGATATTTTCAATCATAAATCTCAAATCCTTTGGGTTGCTCCACGTAGACCTCTTCTTTGATCAAACCGTGCAAGAACGCAGTCTTGACATCCATCTGATGTAGGTTCCATCCTTGTGAAGTGGCAAGGGCTATGATCGGGCGAATGGTCGTATATCTAGAAACAGGTGCAAATATCATAGTCTATACCTCCCTTCTGGGAGAAACCATGAGAAAAAAAACGAGCCTTATACTTTTCCATACTTCCATCTGCTGCATGCTATATCTTGTAAATCCACTTGGAAGTAACAACTGTCTTGCCCTAGGGTCTGGGAACTACTTCCCAGACATCATTCTCCATAATAGACTCATATTCTATGGTCATAGCACCCTTCCATAGTTAATGCTTGATGACATCTGAGAATGATGAAGGCTCATTTTTTATGATCGTTCTCATGATGGTCAGGTATCCCTGATACCTATTAGGTTTCTTACTTTCACAAAAGGTTCCTCGAGGTGTAGCATGTCCTTCAGCATCATCAACTAGGCCCCTAAGCCATGAAGGCCTATTCCTAGAAGAGGAAGGCTCATGTGGAGGAGGATCAATCGGATCCATGGGTTCTTCTACATCAAGCATTGATTCATCAACCTTTTCTTTCGATTCCTTGCTGTCGGCTTCTTGAGGGCTCCTCAAAGTCGGAAGATTGTTCACTTTGCTGAGAGCCATATCTTCGTCAAAGGTGACATCATGAGTAATTACAACTTCCCTTTGACCAGCTACATAGATTCTATAGCCTTTAGTATTTTCACCATAGCCCACGAAAATTCCCTTCTTTCCAAATGCACCCAATTTATTTCTTTTCTCTTTTGGCACATGAAAATATACAGGGCTTCCAAAAATTCTGAAATGAGAAACATTAGGTTTCTTACCAGTGAACTTTTCTTCAGGAGTCTTGGAACCCAATGCTTGATGAGGGCATCGAATTTTGTACATATACGGCAGTGTTTGTAGTTTTAGCCCATAGAAACTTTGGAAGTCTTTAATCATGTAGCATGGCCTGGACAACTTCCACAATCGTGCGGTTCTTCCTTCCCACCACACCATTCTGCTCAGGAGTATGTGGTGTAGTAGTTTCCCTCTTAATGCCAACCTCAGGTATGCCTGAGTGAACCAACTGTAATATATCGGAGGTCTTGCTTTGGCTTGAGGGGAATGGTCAAATTTTGAGATTTACTTTGGCACATCCCGGACATACACCTTCTTTCTCTACTTGGAATTCGGGCATCCCTGTTACCATCTGTCTTACATCGGATAGAGCTTTGTAATGAAGGTGGGAAAACCTCTGATGCCAAAGTTCAGACTAAAGAGTTGTGTCACAAGACATGACACCTAGCGGACTTCCATCGACCTGATATAATGAATCAACACTAAACCCAAGAGTAAAGGCATCTTTAACATTATTTTTCCATATACATACCTTTCCATTGCTGAAGGTTACCTTGTAGCCTCTGTCTTCCATTGCCAAGATGGACACTAGGTTCCTTTTGAGGTCAGGTGCATTTAATACATCCTGGACTTTCTAGCCTTCTTGAATGGTTGTCCTCTTTCTCGATCTCCAGCTCTCCTCTTACCTTTGCTGTTGAATTTTTCATTCCTTTGATTTTCCATCAGAGGGATTTTGATCATCGTCCCGGTGTAAGTCCTTTCTTCTCTTTGCATGAGAAGAAAAGGCAGCAGGAGGACCTTTAGGCATGGGCATTTCTTGCACTTCTTCCCTTGTTTCTTCTTGAATGCATCTAGCCATTAATTCCTCGAAACCAGGAATTACATTATATTTCAGAAGAGTAGTCTTGAACACGTACCATTCGGATGGTAATCCTCCAAGAGTTGTGAGTGCCATTTCTCTGTCAGTAATAGTTTCCCCAATAGATAGGAGATCGTTCTTGATCTCGGTGATTCTTAAGAAGTATGCTTGCATACTTTCATCCTTACTCTTCTTGATTTACCTCAGCTTATTTCTAAGAAACAAAACTTGATTTGCATCATTAACTTTAAATAAACTCACCAGTCTATTGTAGATTTCCTTGGAGGTGTCCAATTCAGAGATGTAGGCCACCAAGTGCTTGTTGATAGAGTCCCGGATGATCTTCTATTGTTTTGACTTCTCCATTTTTCCATTTGTTCCAGGCAGCAGCGGATGCATTTGATGGAGGCTCAATAATATTGCCTCCAACACTCCTTGATTCTCAAGGGTTAGATCGATAGACATCTTCCATCCATGATAGTCAGCTTTCTCATGGAGCTTGTCTTCGGCATGAAAGGGTGTTGAGGACCCCATAGTTCTTTTAGGATAGCCTTGCCAATCTTCTCTTCAATGATTGCTCTTACTCTTGCTCGGGCTTTGTCTTCACCTCAGCTCTGATACCATGTTAAGTTATGGTATGTTCTATGCTTATAACAGTTTACTTATTTTTCTTATTATATTCCACCAATTAGCAATCACATGTACATAAAGTAAAGTGCAGATAGAACATTAAACGATCGACAGAAAACAATCCAAGATAAGAGACACAAGATGTGGCGGCTAGCTAGGGACAAACCCCACAATGTGTGGGGAAACCCTTTGATCAAATCTTCTTTTATCTTCAATAATTCAGCAGAGAGAAATAATACAATAAATTTGATTCATATCAGCAGTAGCAAACCCTAGATCACCAGCATCAGCATTAGCGGCTTCATTATCAAACTAGGGCAGACCATATCTCACAAACCGACCGTCGGATTGAATTCATTCCACCACCAAAAGTTTCGGCTTCCAGAGGAGTTTCAGATGAACCTACAGCGTAGTTCAGATGAGGAGATCTTCTAGGCCACGCAAGTCAATCTTTACTTCTGCAGTTGTAGCTTCAGTTTCAGCAGTTTCTGGCTTCAAACTAGGGCAGTCGATATCTTGCAAACTTTTCATCGGATTGACTTCATTCCACCACCAAAAGTTGCGGCTTTCAGAGGAGGTTCAGATGAACCTATAGCACAGTTCCAAAGAGGAGATCTTCTAGGACACGCAAGTCAATCTTTACTTCTGCAATTGCAACTTCAAATTCAATAGCTTCCGGCTTCACATGTGTGAGAGAGAGACCCATTTCAGCGCAGTAGAGAAGAGACTCATTTCTGCGTAGTAGAGAGAGAGAGAGATGAGATGAGATGAGTGAGTCCAAATGAGGAAAATTCCTCTTATAATTATACACAACGTTGGTGGGTGAATAGATGCAACTGTTGGGCTTCTGAGCCTACATGAGTTGTAGGTCAGCTTGATAATAATTCCATAATCAAAATAATTTCATATCTCCATGAATACTTATCGGAATCGGATGATATTTACATCAATCCTACACCTCTCGATGAAAGGAATCTAATAAAAATATTATCAGCCATGAATAAGATGACCCACATGAAGTTTTTCCCTGGTTTCCAATTTTAACACAGATGCATATAGAACCCAAGTAGATGGATATATCTTTGAAATATCTTTCTAATGGTATGTGGAAGTTTACAAATGGCTTCCTGGTTTGAAAGTTAGATCCAGTCAAAGTTGTAGTACTCCCGAAGACAACTATGTAGAGCTAGATGTGGTTGGAGGAGCTTTGGTGCATGGTTAAGTTTGGCACATAGCCAAATATAGTGGAGAAGGTTAGTGGAGTGAACAAAGGAGGACCGAGAAAACGTGGCAACAAACAAACAACACTACAACGAGAGTATTTTTAATTGGCCCAAGGTGGAGCTCACAATCCATGCTAGCTCGGCAAAGGCAGCCCGACAGTGTTATCCCGACGAATTTTATATAGCGCTCAAACGAACAAGCGATATGAAAACAGTCAAGAAGCGTGGCACTGACAACAAGAAGTAGTAGAAGTAGGTGATTGGCTATTGGTGGTCCCCTCCCACTCCATCCCGACGAAGGAAGCCCAATAGTAATACCCCAATGATTTTTAAAAGAGTGCTCAAAGAAACTATTGGGTTGACATTTGACGGGTTGTTTTGCTTGAATACATGTAGCGGGGAAACTTCCTATTGGTTGTTGGTGGTCCTCCCATCACCCAAGCCTGCAAACGCTACCTCAGAAGATACAAATAATTGCGCACAAGAGAGGACCGGGATGACACAAGCAGCAAGGTTAAACTACAGGCAAGTACAATGGTTATTTATGCAACACGTGCCCCCACCAACATATCAAAAACAAGTGTGTGGTCGAATGCTTCAGGTGTTAAAAAGCAAGCCTGGGGATCATGCAATGGGTGTGTTTTCCCAAACCATCAATCAAAGATCGATGATAGAGGTTAAGTGTGCATAACCCCCCCTCTACAACCATAGACCATGTTACGGGGGGCATGCAAAAACCACAAACAGTTTTTCAAGCAGCTGGGCAACGTGGCAAGCGGAGGAGGGTCGGGGCAGTGTTAAAAGGGTCGGATACTTAGAAATTTTTTATAAAGTATTTTCTCGCAAAACCAAGGTTCGGGGACCCTTTTCTCTCTCCTCTAATAGGAGGACACTTGGCAACAAACTATTTTCCAAATGGTGGAGCCTGGGACAACTTGACCTACTGAGTTTATCCCTGCAACACAATGAAAAAGGCTTGACATGCTTAAAATTTTATAAAGGAAAAATGTTGAAAAACCAAAAGCTTGGGACCCTTCTTGTTACTTTTGAAGCCCAAGGACAAAATTATTCCTTTGGACAGTCTTCCTCATCAAGAAAGACCCCTCCTAGCCCTTGGAAGAATTTAATTTGGTTAAAGAAAAATATAATTTTATTATGGAAACCCACTTATGCACAAAAGGATAGGTCGGCCCTAAAAGAAAATTGGACACCCTTGGATGGCTATAAATACAAGTCAAGTGACCCTCATTTGGAGATCATCATCAATTATTTTCTTCTCTATTCTTTGGTTTTGCTCACACAAATTTGAAGTTGGCTCATGGAGATTGGTTCGTATAAGTCTGAGATTGTAGGGTCTGAAGCTTCCACGTGTAGATTAGGGTTTTGGTTTGCAACCACAGGTTGTCATAGAAAATTTCTGGTTGTAGCTGCATGCATACAAGCCTCTTTGTGTGGTCATAACACTACAATTGCACGCATGATCACTTGCTCCATGTGGCCAAGACTTAGGTTTTTAGGTAACAGTTGACCACATATGACTACATGCTGGAAAAGTTATCTATGATCAATATTGTTGTTGCGCTCATATTTTTGGATATTTCTTGGCTGATTTTTCTAGATAGTTTTGTGGTTGAATAATTGGATCATTGTAATCTCTCTTTGTTGAACATTTTATGACAATCTAATAAGAAGAAGAATTTGAAACGGTTTTCCCCCTTGTGGGGTTTTTCCCTACTCTCCTACCAATCCTAGTGTCTCTATGTGTGAATGTTTTCTTCTATTGTTCCTTTATGTTATGCTTCATTGTTGATGATATTATTCTTTCTAAATAATTTCATATGTTGTTAATGATGTTAAGATGTTTTGGGGCGAATTCAATACATAAATGATGAAATGCAATTATCTAATGCAAAGAACAATATATCACTAAGAAAAATTAACATGGTATTAGAGCTGGGTTGAAGAAAAGTCATTGAATATCACCCGTGTGAAGACACCATTGATGGAAGCAAGAAAATATGGAGGAGATCTAAAAGAATGCTAAGGTTTGAAGGAAACCATAGGTCATCTAGTTGTTAGGGTTTGATGTATATCATGAGGTTAGGGTTTGTAATAAACCTTGTAGTATCATAAAGGCTTGAGCTATGTAGTCTTGAAACTCTAGCATGATCAGTGAGAAGATGTTCTAGCACTTGTGACAGGTTCAGTATAACTCTAGATGGACTAGTCTCAATTAGGTTTGGTTGCTAATAAAGACTATTAGAAATAATGAAGGCAATATTGGTACATGGATAATGGACAATACTAACTCTTGAAGGTTGGTTCAAGAGTGAGATGATCACCTCTCATTAAAGGTAAGTGGCTTTTAGATTTAAGTTATCTCTTTGTGACAATATTCTTGTTTTGATTATTGCTTATACTTCTTGCATGAATATTTTGAGTATCTGAATATGTCTAACCTCTGGATGAGATGTGATAAGCAGATCCTTCTTAAGGATCAACTAAAGTGCAGGGAAATAAAGTGAGTGTAGGAAGAGAAGATATAGTGTTGGAAAAGGAAATAGGTACCTGATGGAAATTTGACAAAGTGCTACAACTACCAATGAAAAAATAAGTACTACAAATTGCAAACGTATCTGAATATTACAAGGTATGTATAGTATATTGTGTCAATTTAGCTACAACACTGGATAGAAAGTCAATCCCTAATGTATGACGAGAATATCACCTTCATAAATGACTTATGGAAGTAATTTTGATTTCCGGTTCATGCAATTTATTGATATTTGGAAAGTATCTTAGATTTTAGACACGTTTTCCTATTCTTATAAAGAAAGCTAGAAACATTGATTTTGATAACTTGATACCATTGTTAATGCTTGTGATATGAATGATAACCCTGATAAGAAAAGTGATACTCATGATCCTCTTATTGATCTTGGTTAGGATTTGATAAGCTAGTAAATTTGATTGTAACAAAAATGAGTTTCATGACTTGATGATGTTAGGATTTTAAAATGGTTGAGTAATGTGATAAAGAAGTGATGTTGTGATCATGATCCTTGAAGTATGAAGATAAACTTATATTCCACTAACCCTTGATGAATGTTTGATGATATGTTCATATGAAGAAGCTAATGATGATTTGTTATGATATATGTCTGAGAACATGATATAGTTTGATTTCATGATCTAAGCTTTTTGTTGATGCATGACAATATTATGATAGATAGGTTGATGTTGTGAATGATGATGATTGAAGGGGATTTCCATTCAGAGGGAGAAACTCTCCATGAGATCCCAACACCTATTATTATTTGTAGTAAATGAATAAAATAATATTGATTATTGAAGCAAGGTGTCTGAACATGAATAAATGATCTTGATGAAGGAAGATGTTTTGGCGAATTCTAGTTTGAGTAGAGAAGGTATATCCTAGTCCAAGCCTCAACCACTGGGGGAAAGGCTTAAAGGTACAACTATAGGCCTCCCAGCCACACTAAGGAAGGCCTGTGAGTGCAGTTGAACCTACAGGATATATTAAAAAAGAAGCTAAAACATATGCATAAAAAAAGAGTGCATCCGGAGTATGACAAACCTACAGACTTGACGCAAATGATAGAGAGTTCTATGAGCAGGGACGTTTAGGAACAATAATACCTACATAATATTTGACATGTTGCAGAGAATGTGAATGTCTTAACTCACCTTCTGTTTGCTGGGGTTTGTAGTAATATTATTATGTTATTTGTCTTAATTTGATCATTGGAGCTAGTATTGCAATAAAATATTGCTCCTTAGTGTATAGTAATTTAATTATGGCTATTGTAGAAATCTCATAATGAATAGATGAAATAAACTTATATGACTTGTCCTTCATATATGCATTTACATTTAGTGACAAAAATGATTCATATTACAATCATGTGGATGGATTGATGAAGTTTGGCTTGATATTGCTTGATAAATGACAGTTGTTGTCATGAAAATAGACAAGGTTGTAACCTAGTACTTGGGGACTTGAATTGAAAAGTTTAACAATGATATTGATAGAAACTTTCATGGCTTTGATATTAGTTTTGGTTTGGAATTTAAGGTTGGATAAGAAGACTTGGTTGATTTGAATGCACAATATTGATTTGTTCGAAGCTGGGTATATTGGTTTGGTCAGTGTTATGTTTGCAAAAAATTTTGTATGGTTTGAAGCAAGCTCCCCGAGCCTAGTGTGTCCACATTGACAACTACATGGTGAAGCTTGGAAGTCGTGCTGATATGAACCATTACTTCAAAGTGGTCCAAGGTATGCATTTGATTTTTTTTTTATATGTTGACGATCTATTCTTAATAGGTAATGAGCCTCTAATGATAAAAGTAATAGGGAGTTGGCCTTTGAGTTCAAGATGAAGGAACTTTGCATGATGCATTACTTTCTAGGATTAGAATTTTAGCAAAGACCTGAAGAAACATTCCTTTCTCAAGGAAAATATGACGTGAAGCTATTGGAGATATTTGTAAAGATGGAATGAAAATCCTTGGACACCCTAATGGAATTGAATTTAAACAAATTATGCAGAGATGTTGATAGACCTAACTTGGCAGAATCCTCTGAGTACCGACAATTGATTGAGGAAATGATGTTCCTTGACAACACATGTCTAGATATATGCTTTCCAATGAATATCTTGAGCACAAATTGGTTTTCCACCGAGCACATTTTGAAATAATCTTCACGGTTTGATCAATCTTGGCCTGAGATATACTACAGGTGATATACGATTGCATGGATACATTGATGTTGACTGGGCTGGATGTTGAGATTGCAACAAGATGATGGAGCTTAGTGAAAAGAGTCGCCTTCACTAAGTGGGCCCGCAAGCTATTTTTGGCGCAAGTCTATTTTTAGACTATGTCTATTTTTAGACATATGGATCATGTCTATGTTTATGGATGATTGATCAAGTTGGGAAAAATAGATGGACTTCTATTTTTTTGATGAAAGTGTGAGTGATCATAGTGTGAGTGATCAAATTCTATTTTTAGACTGGTTGTCAAAAAATAGAAAAGTCAAATATTATTATCTCACAATAATATTTGGACTATAAACTTAATCTTATTCTCTTGGAGCACTTCAGTTTGAGCTACAGAAGTGGCACATGCAGCTGTCAGAAGGAAATACGCTTTTCTTATGAGTCAGTTGAGTTGTTGCATGCATGACTTCAGTTAGAACTCAATCAGTTGAGTTTGGTGGAGTTGATTGTGGAGTTGATGGAGTTGTGTTCAGTTTAGCTTTGTTAAACTGGTTGTATTTAGTCTAACTGGCAAATAGACTAGAGATGAGTTGAGTGAATTAGTTATTAATTAATTCACAAGTTATTAACTCATAATACAACTAATGAATACATCAGTTAACTCAGTTGCATGTCAGTGCATGTTCAGTTCAACAGGGACAGGTGGTAGAGAATCAGATTGCTATCAGTTGTGACTATAGTTGTGCATCAGATCTTACACAATCAAGGGATTGAGTATGCCAATGAGTTTGCTCACGTATTTGGCCCACATTTTAGCCTTTTCTCACGTCCACAAAGAGTGAGTGACTATTTTGCAGGTGAAAAACGAGTTTGGGAAGCTATTCTCATCAGTTCTTGAGCAGGTATTGAGCAGTGGAGGCAGGCAAGCAGTGGAAGAGATTTGGAGATCAGATTTAAGCTGTATTGTGTGTAACAGAGGTGGAGATACTTGTGAGAAGTATTATGCTGTGTAATGTTACATGACTCAATCATTAATATACAGATAGTTGGGGTTTCTAGCGAGATGCTTTCCCCGGGATACATACTGTGTTAATGTGTGAATGCTCTTGATGTTTTATTGTTATTGATGCTGCTATATTGATGATCAACGTAGAGGAGCTTATGTATTGTGTATGTTTTCCGCAATAGTACATGATCAGGATAATCTCCATTGAATATGTGTTAAATTATTCAAAATTTCTACGTGGTATCAGAGCTAGATAATTGTAGAAAAAGTTTCTACATGGTATCAGAGCAGCTTGATTTGTAGAAGAGATTTTTACAGGATATCAAGCGAGGATTGATCATCAGATCTACTATTGAGGAAGTGTTTACATTCTATTTCTTCAGGCAGAGTCTGTAATCGGGCCAGGTAGCCTCTGGATTCATCCTTCCTTTGGAAGGTGAGATATCCGGTAAAAGCCCATACAGTCAATCTCTGTACGAGAAATATTGTGTTCTCACGAATTTTAGATCGGAGGCGGTTGAGTTTGGAGCTGGTGGAAAATCGAATTTGCAGCAGTGTTGTTGAAATGTCTTTCAACGGATTGCAAATGTTATTCCAAAGCAAGAATGACCTGGCGCTCAAGGATAAACTCAGTAACAATAAAGGTGAGAATGGTTCTTCATCAAAGGTATCTGATGAAGAGAATTGCGCTTTGGCTGCCAAAGCAAAGAAGGGGAAGAACAAGAAAGCTTCTCATTCCGGTGCGAAAGGCAAGAAGCAGGATATGTCCAAGGTGAAGTGTTTTCACTGTCACCAGCATGGACACTATGCCACAAATTGTCCGCAGAAGAAGAAGAACAAGCAAGCTGTTGGATCTGCAGGGGGAGAGGCCTTAGCTTCTCAGTTTGAGCTTGATTTTTCATTGATCGCATGCTTGGTTTCAAGTGTGATGGGATCAGTGTGGTTCTTGGACAGTGGTGCGTCTTTTCACATGACGGGAGATAGAGATTTGTTCTCTGATATGGAGGACAAAGATCTTGGAGTGCACATCGAGATGGGCGATCATGGTAGATACAGTGCGACCGGTATCGGTACCATTTCCTTTGAGAGGGAGTCTGGTAAACCCTTTGTATTGAAGGAAGTCATGCATGTTCCAGGATTGAAGAAGAATCTCATCTCAGTGGTGATGTTAGAAGACAAGGGGTATGATGTTGTTTTCAGCGAGGGAAAGGCCTTCCTGTGCAACAAGACAACTGGTGAGACCCGGAAGATAGGGATTCGAGTGAGGAATCTTTATCAGTTGCATGTAGATGGATGCGCAGCAATGGCAGGCAAGGTAGAAGGATTGGTGAGCCGGGATGATGGCGAGTTGTGGCACAGGAGATTGGGTCACCTTCACCATGGAGCCTTGAAGATACTGCAGCAGATCACTACAGGGCTTCCTAAAGGCACACTTGCGCAGTCAGATCAGTGCAAGGGGTGTACTTTGGCGAAGTTTGTGAAATCCACCTTTCACGAGAAGGATAGTCGCGCCACGACGATCCTTGAGAGAATTCACACAGACGTGTGTGGACCTTTCTCAGTTGCTTCGACAGCAAAACACAGGTATTATGTGATTTTTGTTGATGATTTCTCTCGTAAGTGCTGGATCTTCTTCATGCAGAAGAAGAGCGAGACATATTCAAAGTTCTGTGAATTCAAAGCACTGGTCGAGAAGGAGTCGGGGAAGAAGGTGAAGGCTCTTAGGAGTGATAATGGTGGTGAATACATCTCGGACGAGTTCAAAGAATTCTGCAAGGCAGAAGGGATTCGTAGAGAGCTCATAGCTCCCCATAACCCACAGCAGAACGGGGTAGCTGAGCGGAATAACAGAACGATTGTGGGTGTTGCACGGGCAATGTTGCATGATCAGGGCCTACCCCTTCACTTGTGGGCGGAAGCATGCAATACAGCAGTTTATGTGCATAACCGTTGTCCTCATAGGATACTTGGCATGAGTACACCTGAGGAGACTTATTCTGGTAAGAAGCCTGATCTTTCTCATTTGAGGATTTTTGGTGCTAACGTTTACATGCATGTGACGAAGGATGCCAGAAAGAAGTTGGAGCCGACTGCAGAGGTTGGGATATTTGTGGGGTACACTGATACACCCCACAACTATCGTGTGTATTTGCCAGATAGTGGTAAAACTGTTGTGCGACGGGATATAAAATTTCAGGAGGAGAAAGCCATGAAGTGTTCGCTTGAGAGGGAGCTACACTTGCATGCAGATGAGGAGCTATTAGTTACTAAGGATGAGCTTCAGGACGTGGATCAGCCACAGGACGAGGTTCATGGAGTGGAAGAGACCACTCATGCAGCGCCAACCATCAGAGGGCGAAAGCGCTTGACAGAAGCTGAGCGACTGGCTCAAGATGCAGAGAAAGTTGTAGGACCACCTACAGCCCAACGCAGGCAGAGACAATCACCTGATCGATACACTGGATACATGGCTCTTATGAGCAAGTGTGTTGTGACTGAGCCATCCTCTTTCGAGGAAGCTGTGGAGGATCCCGCATGGGTAGACGCCATGGTGGAAGAGTATGATTCTATTGTTAGAAACAGTGCATGGGAGATTATTCCTAGATCGGAAGGGAAATCAGTGGTAGGTTCGAGATGGATCTACAAAGTTAAGCAGGCAGCTGACGGGAGTGTGGAGAAGTACAAGGCAAGATTTGTTGCCCGAGGCTTTTCACAGATTGAGGGGATCGATTATGAGGAGACCTTTGCACCTGTCGCAAGGTATTCTTCCATAGGGACGATTCTTGCTCTCTTAGCGCAGATGGGATGGCACATTCATCAGATGGATGTGAAGACTGCGTTCCTCAACGGAGTCATTGAGGAGGAGGTGTACATTGAGCAACCCGAAGGCTTTGAAGTCTTCAGCAGCGAGTCGCATGTGTGCAGGCTCAAGAGAGCGTTGTATGGGTTGAAGCAAGCACCACGTGCTTGGTACACACGGATAGACAGCTATTTCACAGGACTTGGATTCTCCAAGAGCGAGGCGGATCCGAACCTATACCAGATTGTGGTGGAGGGTAAGTTGCTTATCATTGTACTGTATGTTGATGATTTGATTCTAACGGGTGATGAGCTGTTGATACTGTCATGCAAGAAGGATCTTGCTACAGAGTTTGAGATGAAGGATTTGGGCCTCCTTCACTTTTTACTAGGATTGGAAATATGGCAGCGCAGTGGTGGACTGTTTGTTTCTCAGGGCAAGTATGCTCGGGAGATACTGGAGAAGTTCAACATGCATGGTTGCAAGCTTGTTGATACACCTCTTCCTGGAGGTTGGAGGAAGGAGGATGCCACTTCGAGAGAAGAAGTGGATGCCACTGTTTATCGACAGTTGGTGGGGTCGCTGATGTATTTGGTCAATACACGACCTGATATATGCTATGCAGTTAACCAGCTTTCACAAGCTATGGTTAAGCCTACCAAGCTCTTCTGGAAGGCGGGCAAGCATGTATTGCGCTACTTGAGAGGCACATCGGGATATGGTTTGTGGTACAGACAGGAGGATGAGGTGAAGCTATGTGGCTTCACGGATGCAGATTGGGCAAGGAGCCCAACAGACAGAAAGAGCACATCAAGGGGGCTCTTCAGTATCGGATCGACAACAGTTTCTTGGTACAGCAGGAAGCAGAGATCCGCGGCACTCAGTTCAGCGGAGGTCGAGTATATGGCAGCAAGTTTGGCTGCATGCGAGGCTATATGGATGAGGAAGATCCTGGTTGGTTTGTTCGGTTCTCATTTGGATCCTACTGTGATTTACTGTGATAACCAGAGTTGCATTAAACTCTCGGCTAATCCTGTATTTCATGATAGATCTAAACATATTGACATCAGGTACCATCATATCAGAGATTGTGTGCAGCGGAGGATCATGTTACTTTCGTAAATTCCAACGGAGGATCAGGATGCTGATATTCGGACGAAGGCTCTCACTAGGAGCAAATTCGAGTACCACCGAGGCAGGATAGGGGTTGTTGATAATCCATATCTTGTCGAGAGGGAGTGTTGAGATTACAACAAGATGATGGAGCTTAGTGAAAAGAGTCGCCTTCACTAAGTGGGCCCGCAAGCTATTTTTGGCGCAAGTCTACTTTTAGACTATGTCTATTTTTAGACATATGGATCATGTCTATGTTTATGGATGATTGATCAAGTTGGGAAAAATAGATGGACTTCTATTTTTTTGATGAAAGTGTGAGTGATCACAGTGTGAGTGATCAAAGTCTATTTTTAGACTGGCTGTCAAAAAATAGAAAAGTCAAATATTATTATCTCACAATAATATTTGGACTATAAACTTAATCTTATTCTCTTGGAGCACTTCAGTTTGAGCTACAGAAGTGGCACATGCAGCTGTCAGAAGGAAATACGCTTTTCTTATGAGTCAGTTGAGTTGTTGCATGCATGACTTCAGTTAGAACTCAATCAGTTGAGTTTGGTGGAGTTGATTGTGGAGTTGATGGAGTTGTGTTCAGTTTAGCTTTGTTAAACTGGTTGTATTTAGTCTAACTGGCAAATAGACTAGAGATGAGTTGAGTGAATTAGTTATTAATTAATTCACAAGTTATTAACTCATAATACAACTAATGAATACATCAGTTAACTCAGTTGCATGTCAGTGCATGTTCAGTTCAACAGGCACAGGTGGTAGAGAATCAGATTGCTATCGGTTGTGACTATAGTTGTGCATCAGATCTTGCACAATCAAGGGATTGAGTATGCCAATGAGTTTGCTCACGTATTTGGCCCACATTTTAGCCTTTTCTCACGTCCACAAAGAGTGAGTGACTATTTTGCAGGTGAAAAACGAGTTTGGGAAGCTATTCTTATCAGTTCTTGAGCAGGTATTGAGCAGTGGAGGCAGGCAAGCAGTGGAAGAGATTTGGAGATCAGATCTGAACTGTATTGTGTGTAACAGAGGTGGAGATACTTGTGAGAAGTATTATGCTGTGTAATGTTACATGACTCAATCATTAATATACAGATAGTTGGGGTTTTTAGCGAGATGCTTTCCCCGGGGTACATACTGTGTTAATGTGTGAATGCTCTTGATGTTTTATTGTTATTGATGCTGCTATATTGATGATCAACGTAGAGGAGCTTATGTATTGTGTATGTTTTCCGCAATAGTACATGATCAGGATAATCTCCATTGAATATGTGTTAAATTATTCAAAATTTCTACACTGGAAACGTTATCAATAGGAAGAGAACATCTGAGTGTTATTTTAGCTTGGGATCTGACATAGTATCTTAGATGAGCAAGAAATAGAATTATGTAGCTTTAAGCATGACTGAGGTTGAGTACATTGTTTCTAGCATGGCTATCTGCAAGGTAATTTGATGGAGAAATCTCTTTGGAGAGTTGTGTGAGCAGGTCCTGGATTCAACAATGACATTTTGCAACAACAAGAGTGGGATCTGATTGGTAGATAATCTCATATATAGCTAGGACAAATATATCTTCATATATTGAGACAATGTTTTTGAATGAGACAATCATAGGCTTGTGGTTGTTGCATCTATGAGAGGGAGAAATGATGAATAAGATGTCCTTTTATTACATGTATTTTCTCTAACATAAAATTTGATTTGATTGTAACATCCCCTCCCATGTCTACCCAAAGTAACCATTCCAACTGGGGTAAACATGAAGAGATATGCTACTACAATCAAATTCGACCTCCTATGTCACCTTAAGGAAGTGGAATCGATGGAACATCACATATAGTCACCCCATATCATCAATAGAACCCTCAGGAGACAAGTTAGCCATTCTGACAGCTTATCCCTGGGTCCCACTGCTATTCTAAAACTCTTAGGCCATAGTCACTCTCATGCTATGGGAACGGGAGAAACCAACAACCTAAATTCGCTCTCATAGGCCTGCTTGCCAATGACTGTGGACTAGAATTTGCAGTTCTATGCCAACGACCCTAGGATTTAAGCCACTTTTCTAGCCCATAATCGTGGCCTCTGCCTAGAACTTGTTGTAACTTTCCAAAATTCATTAAAAACATAATAACAATGTTGATCAATCAAAATCACCCTCAGGACTAGGCGTGAGCATCCCCAACCAGGAATAACATTATGTCAAACACTTGGCATCAATGCAACCTACAGGTCTAGGATAAAGGACAGAGCATAGACAACTAAAACAACTTATGAAACATAACCAGAAGGATGACATCCTTCTCCATGAGCTACTACATCATCAATCAGGTCTTTCATCCATCCATTTAACAGTTACAAGTAAATATATGAAATAACCATGACATGAAGCAATCATTCAAACATACTTATGACCAGCATAAAACCATATAAATATCAGAGATATGACAACCATTAAATCCACATATAAATCAAATCAAAAGTAAGAGAACTTAGATTTTATTAATCATAGGAAAATTCGACCAGGTTTGGGACTTCCATGTACCACCCGACCATAGACATGGCTGAACCAAAAGTCTCTTTCAGCTAGTCACCCCCGAGCCATATTCCAATCATGAATGTGGGATCTCATAGAATCCATCATTATCCTTGAGTAATTTGTTGAAAATGCAACAAGATGATGGAGCTTAGTGAAAAGAAGTCGCCTTCACTAAGTGGGCCCGCAGGCTATTTTTTGGCGTAAAGTCTATTTTTAGACATATGGATCATGGTCTATGAGTTGCAGGATGTTGTTTATGGATGATTGGTCATGTTGGTAAAAATAGATGGACTTATATTTTTAGACATATGGGAAGAGTCTATTTTTAGACTGCCAGTCTAAAAATAGAACAGCCGAATATTATTAGCTCTTAATAATATTTGGACTATAAACATTATCTTATCCTCTTGCAGCACTTCAATTCGAGCTAAGAATGTGGCACATGCAACTACTAGAAGGAAATATGCTTTTATTATGGGTTAGTTGAGCTATTGCATGATGGACTTCAGTTAGAACTCAAGTGATTGAGTTTGGTGGAGTTGATTGAGGAGTTGATGGAGTTTTGTTCAGTTTGACTTAGTTGAACTAGTTGTATTTAGTCTAACTGCCAAATACATTAGTGATGAGTGATGTGAATTAATTATTAATTAATTCACTAATTATTAACTCATAAATAAACTAAAGAATACATCAGTTAACTCAATGCATGGACAATTCAATGGAGACAAGTGTTAGAGGTGGGTGAAAGAGTGAGACTACTATCAGTTGTGACTATAGTTGTGCATGAGATTTGCACAATCATTGATTGAGATTTCCAATGAGGATTGTGCAGTACAAGCCAAGGGAAAAAGAGCTTGGATCATTCATATTCTCACATTGGATTGTGCAGTAAAGGCAGACAAACAGTGGAGTAGATTTGAACCTGTGACTTGATTCAGATCTGAGCTAGTTTGTGTGTAGCAGGTGGAGATAGTACTGAGTAATTGTGAGGAGTATTGTACTATGTATTGTTACATGTTCTCTATCATTATAATATATAGATAGTTTGAGGTTTTCAGCTGTATGCTTTCCCCATTACATACTTTGTTAATGTGGGCATGTGATTGATGTTTCATTGTTTTTAATTCCGCAAAATTGATGATCAACGTAGAGGAGGTTATGTATTATGCATGCATTCTGCAAATAGTGTATAATCAGGATAATATCTATGAATAAGTGTTATATTATTCAAAATTTCTACAAGGTATCAGAGCAGAGTTGATCGTTAGATCTATTATTCAGAAAGTGATTACATTTTATTTCTTTAGGCAAAGTCTGTAATGGGGCCAGGTAGCCTCTGGATTCATCCTTCTTTTGGAATGTGAGATATCTGGTAAAATACCATACAGTCAATCTCTGTACGAGAAATAATTTGTTCTCACAAATTTTATATCAGAAGCGGTTGAGTTTTGAGCTGGTGGAATTTGAATTTGCAGCAGTGTTTTCTTGGTGTCAAAGTTGAAATGTCTTTCAACAGATTGCGATTGGAGTAGGCCCTTGAAGGAAGCTCGACTTATATTGCATGGAAAGACATGATGGAGGCAATGTTAGATGACAATGGGTTGAAGGAGTTCATATAGGCTGAGGTCCCAAAGCCTACTGATGCTCACGTTGAGGCTTGGCAAAAGAAGACAGCAAAGTGTCGAAGGATTCTGTTGGAGGGCGTGAAGGATCACATTGGATCCATCTTGCATGGAAAGGCTTCTCCATACTTGATGTGGAAAGCATTGATAGATTTATTCCAAAGCAAGAGCGACCAGAGGAAGTTGGCGCTCAAGGATAAACTCAGAAACATTAAGTGTGAGAAAGGAGACAGTATGCCCAAGTATCTCACAAAGTTTACCCAATGCCGGGATGAGATGGGAAGTGTGGGGGTGACTGTCGATGATGAGGACTTGGTGAGCTTGGCTCTCCTTCGTCTTCCGAAGAGTTGGCATTCCTATGAGGACTCTGTCAATGGTCGGAAGAAATTTCCAGGATGGGAGAGACTTTGGTCTGATCTTGTGCAAGAGAAGATCAGGCAGAATACCAGGGACGGATCTTCATCAAAGGCATCTGATGAAGAAAATTGCGCTTTGGCTGCCAAAGCAAAGAAGGGGAAGAACAAGAAAGTTTCTCATTCTAGTGCGAAAGGAAAGAAGCAAGACATGTCCAAGGTGAAGTGCTTTCACTGTCACCAGCACGGACATTATGCCACAAATTGTCCGCAAAAGAAGAAAAATAAGCAAGCTGCTGGATCTACAATGGGAGAGGCCTTAGCCTCGCAGTTTGAGCTAGATTTTTCACTGATCGCATGCTTGGTATCAAGTGTGATGGGATCGGTATGGTTCTTGGACAGTGGTGCATCTTTTCACATGACAGGAGATCGAGATTTGTTTTCTCATCTGGATGAGAAATATCTTGGAGTGCACATCGAGATGGGCTATGATGGCAGATATAGTGTGACCAGTATTGGTACCATTTCCTTTGAGAGGGAGTCTGGTAAACCCTTCGTATTGAAAGAAGTGATGCATGTTCCAGGATTGAATAAGAATCTTATCTCTGTGGCGATGTTAGAAGACAAGGGATATGATGTTGTCTTCAGCGAGGAAAAGGCTTTCCTGTGCAGTAAGACAACTGGAGAAACCCGGAAGATAGGGGTTCGAGTAAAGAACCTTTATCAATTGCATGTAGATGGTTGGGCAGCAATGGCATGCAAGGTAGAAGGATTGGTGAGTCGGGATGATGGTGAGCTGTGGCACCGGAGATTGGGCCACCTTCACCATGGAGCCTTGAAGATACTGCAACATATTTCTACTGGGCTTCCTAAAGGCACTCTTGCGCAGTCAGATTAGGTGTACTTTGGGAAAATTTGTGAAAGATACCTTTCACGAGAAGGATAGTCGCACCACGACGATCCTTGAGAGAATTCACACAGACGTGTGTGGACCTTTCTCAGTAGCTTCGACAGCAAAGCACAAGTACTATGTCATATTTGTTGATGATTTCTCTCAAAAGTGTTGGATCTTCTTCATGCAGAAGAAGAGTGAGACATACTCAAAGTTATATGAGTTCAAAGAACTGGTCGAGAAGGAATTGGTGAAGAAGGTGAAGGCTATTAGGAGCGACAATGGTGGTGAATTCATCTCTGGCAAGTTCAAGGACTTCTGCAGCGCAGAAGGGATTCGAAGAGAGCTCATAGCTCCCCATAACCCACAACAGAACGGGGTTGCTGAGCGGAAGAACAGAACGATTGTGGGTGCTGCACAGGCGATGTTGCGTGATCGGGGCCTACCCCTTCACTTGTGGGTGGAGGCATGCAATACTGCAGTATATGTGTAGAACCGTTGTCCTCACAAGATACTTGGCATGAGTACACCCGAGGAGGCTTATTCTAGTAAGAGGCCTGATATTTCCCATTTGAGGATTTTTGGTTCTCCTTTTTACATGCATGTGACGAAGGATGCCAGGAATAAGCTGGAGCCAACCGCAGAGGTTGGGATATTTGTGGGGTACACTGATACGCCCCACAACTATCATGTGTATTTGCCAGACAATCGCAAGACTGTTGTGCAACGGAATATCAAATTTCAGGAGGAGAAAGCCATGAAGTGTTCGCTTGAGAGGGAGCCACACTTGCATGCAGATGAGGAGCTATTAGTTCCTAAGGATGAGATTCAAGACGTGGATCAGCCACAAGATGAAGCTCATGGAGTGGAAGAGACAACTCATGCAGTGCCAACCATCAGAGGGCGAAAGCGCACTACAAAAGCTGAGCAACTGGCTCAAGATGCAGAGAAGGTTGTAGGACCACCTACAGTGCAGCACAGACAGAGATAGTCACCTGATCGGTACACTGGATACATGGCTCTTGTGAGCAAATGTGTCGTGACTGAGCCATCCTCTTTTGAGGAAGCTGTGGAGGATCTCGCATGGGTAGATGCCATGGTGGAAGAGTATGATTCGATTGTCAGAAACAGTGCATGGGAGATTGTCCCAAGACTAGAGGGGAAACTAGTGGTGGGTTCGAGATGGATCTACAAAGTGACGCAGGTAGCTAACGGGAGTGTGGAGAAGTACAAGGCAAGATTTATTACCCGAGGCTTCTCATAGATAGAGGGGATCGATTATGAGGAGACCTTTGCACCTGTCGCAAGGTATTCTTCCATACGGATGATTCTTGCTCTCTCAGCGTAGATGGGGTGACACATCCATCAGATGGATGTGAAGACTGCATTCCTCAATGGAGTCATTGATGAGGAGGTGTACATAGAGTAGCCCGAAGGTTTTGAGATCTTCAACAGCGAGTTGCATGTGTGCAGGCTTAAGAGAGCGCTGTATGGGTTGAAACAATCACCTCGTGCTTGGTACACATGGATAGACAGTTATTTCACCGGACTTGGATTCTCCAAGAGTGAGGCGGATCCTAATCTATACCAGATTGTGGTGGAGGGTAAGTTGCTTATCATTGTACTTTATGTAGATGATTTGATTTTGACAGGAGATGAGCTATTGATACTTTCATGCAAGGAGGATCTTGCTAGAGAATTTGAGATGAAGGACTTGGGCCTCCTTCATTATTTCCTGGGATTAGAAATTTGGCAGCGTAGTGATGGACTATTTGTTTCTCAGGGTAAGTATGCTCGGGATATACTGGAGAAGTTCAACATGCATGGCTGCAAGCCTGTTGATACTCCTCTTCCTGGAGGTTGGAGGAAGGAGGATGTTACTTCAGCGGAGGTAGTGGAGGCCACTGTTTATCAATAGTTGGTGGGGTCGCTTATGTATCTGGTTAATACATGAACCGATATATGCTATGCTGTTAAACGACTTTCACAAGCTATGGTTAAGCCAACCAAGCTCTTCTGGAAGGCAGGCAAGAATGTATCGTGTTATCTCAGAGGCACATCGGGATATGGATTGTGGTACAGACAAGAGGATGAGGTGAAGCTATGTGGCTTCATGGATGCAAATTGGGCAAGGAACCCAACAGGAAAAAAGAGCACATCTGGAGGAATTTTCAGTATTGGGTCGACAATAGTTTCTTGGTACAACAGGAAGCAGAGATTCATGGCACTCAGTTCAACAGAGACCGAGTATATGGCAGCAAGTTTCGCTGCATGCAAGGCTATATGGATGAGGAAGATCATGGTCGGGTTGTTCGGGTCACACTTGGAGCCTACTGTGATTTATTGTGATAACCAGAGTTGCATTAAACTCTCGGCTAATCCAGTATTTCATGATAGATCCAAGCACATCGACATCAGGTACCATCATATCAGATATTGTGTGCATCGGAGAATCATGTTACTTTCATACATTCCCACGGAGGATCAGGATGCTGATATCTTGACAAAGGCGCTCACCATGAGAAAATTCGAATACCACAGAGGCATGATAGGGGTTGCAGATAATCCATATCTTGTTGAGAGGGAGTGTTGAAAATGCAACAAGATGATGGAGCTTAGTGAAAAGAAGTCGCCTTCACTAAGTGGGCCCGCAGGCTATTTTTTGGCGCAAAGTCTATTTTTAGACTATCTATTTTTAGACATATGGATCATGGTCTATGAGTTGCAGGATGTTGTTTATGGATGATTGGTCATGTTGGTAAAAATAGATGGAATTCTATTTTTAGACATATGGGCGGATTCTATTTTTAGACTGCCTGTCTAAAAATAGAACAGTCGAATATTATTAGCTCTTAATAATATTTGGACTATAAACATTATCTTATCCTCTTGCAGCACTTTAGTTCAAGCTACAGATGTGGCACATGCAACTGCCAAAAGGAAATATGCTTTTCTTATGGGTTAGTTGAGCTATTGCATGATGGACTTCAGTTAGAACTCAAGTGATTGAGTTTGGTGGAGTTGATTGAGGAGTTGATGGAGTTGTGTTCAGTTTGAATTAGTTGAACTAGTTGTATTTAGTCTAGCTGCCGAATACACTAGTGATGAGTGATGTGAATTAATTATTAATTAATTCACTAATTATTAACTCATAAATCAACTAAATAATACATCAGTTAACTCAGTGCATGGACAGTTCAGTGGAGACAAGTGTTAGAGGTGGGTGAAAGAGTGAGACTACTATCAGTTGTGACTATAGTTGTGCATGAGATTTGCACAATCATTGATTGAGATTTCCAATGAGGATTGCGTAGTACAAGCCAAGGGAAAACGAGCTTGGATCATTCCTATTCTCACATTGGATTGCGCAGTAGAGGTAGGCAAACAGTGGAGGAGATTTGAACCTGTGACTTGATTCAGATCTGAGCTAGTTTGTGTGTAGCAGGTGGAGATAGTACTGAGTACTTGTGAGGAGTGTTGTACTATGTATTGTTACATGTTCTCTATCATTATATTATACAGATAGTTCGGGGTTTTCAGCTGTATGTTTTCCCCATTACATACTGTGTTAATGTGCGCATGTGATTGATGTTTCATTATTTTTAATTCCGCAAAATTGATGATCAACGTAGAGGAGGTTATGTATTATGCATGCATTCCGCAAATAGTGTATAATCAGGATAATCTCTGTGAATAAGTGTTATATTATTCAAAATTTCTACATAATTTTCTGTCTCCTTGTCTCTTAGGCTTTACCGCAATCTAAACCCAGATGACTAGGCCCTAAACTGAGACTACTCCTTGAGGCTTTACTATGTATCCCACCAAAACCGGTCAAGGGATTCCTAGACCTTTGGGAATGAACCTTGAGACCACCTCCACCCTAGATTTTGAAATCCATCAGGCAATTCCAAAGCTCAAAACTGATATCAACATCCCAACACACCATGGCATCCAGAAAAAGTCTAGGCTAGTCTGAAACCACCGTCATAGCCCGAAAAACCCATGCCATTGACAACAAGAGAACCATACACCAATATGAAAAGCCATGCATTTCCAAACTAGCTAGGAAATCACACATGAAAAAGGTTACCTGCAAGTATTCATGGTGAAGTTCCTTGTTCCTGCTTTCCTTTCCTTGTTCCTTGCTTGTTTTCCTTTACTTTTCTTGCTTTTCCTTTCCTTGCTCCAAACTAGAGTGCTTGAAGAAAACTCTAAGTGACCAAGAGTGAAAGAGAGAGAATAATGAGAGAGATCCCAACTTGAACTTGACAAAAGCCATTAACTAATACTCATAAGCCTTTTTATGCACGAGGCCTCTATTTTCTTCATTTTCCATTATTTTCCTTCATTTTCCTCCTCACATGCAACCTGTGACCTTTCACCTTACTTTTCTCCTAATTTCCTTTATTTTCATAAATAAATATGCCAAAAATGAATTTTTTTCTTTTAATTCCTTTGCCTTAGCCTTTGCCAATTTTCCATAGCCAAAACACACATCTATTTATGCCCACTAGGATATATTTGCCCAACATTAAGCTTGGAATACATGTCCCTTACTAGTACTTTCAATTTGGTTCTATGCTAAAATGTTTCCAATTGATCTCTAGAATTTTTTTCTTCTTAATCAAGGGTTTTAAGTTCTTTTGTATCAGGTCCTTCTTGGTTTTAACCTTTTCAAAGGAATCCTTTTTTACTTTTGAGAACCTCTTGGGATATATATTCTGTAAATTCCCCAAATCATGGAAATTTTTTAATTTCAATGGAATGCATTCTTAATCTAGGTGTTGAATGCATCCTTTGTTCCCAAGAGTTAAAGATTTTTTTATTCAAGGATTGTTTTATGAGATCCACAATGATGCATATTATAGAATAAGTATATTTCTCCCATTCTCCATTAATTATGAGGATATAATATACAAATCAACTCTATACCTAATTAGTCTCAATGAATATCCATTCAAAAACTCAAAGGGTATTTACGTAAATATGATTTCAAGTAAGGTTTCCACTAAAATCAATCCATCTGTCAAAACCAATATACCAATACTTCATAAAATCCATACCTTATCCATAAACTATGGGAAATTTTCAAATATTTTCTCTTTTTCACCGATTAAATCAAGGATGTCTAAAATGGTAGCTCCTCCCTGTAGAAATTTTGAATAATTTAACACATATTCAACAGAGATTATCCTGATCATGTACTATTGCAGAATACATACACAATACATAATCTCCTCTACGTTGATCATCAATATAGCAGCATCAATAACAATAAAAAATCAAGAGCATTCACACATTAACACAGTATGTAACCCGGGGAAAGCATCTCGCTAAAAACCCCAACTATTTGTATATTAATGATTGAGACCATGTAACATTACAAAGTACAATGCTTATCACAAGCAATCCAGTACTAGCTCCACCTGTTGCACACAATACAGCTCAGATCTGATCTCCAAATCTATTCCACTGCTTGCCTGCCTCCACTGCTCAATACCTGCTCAAGAACTGATGAGAATGGCTTACCAAACTCGTATTTCACCTCAAAATAATCACTCACACTTTGTTGGACATGAGCAAAGGCTACAATACTGGGAAAATATGTGAGCAAACTCATTGGCATACTCAATCCCTTGATTGTGCAAGATCTGGTGCACAACTATAGTCACAACTGATAGCAATCTGATTCTCTACCACCTGTCCCTGTTGAACTGAACATGCACTGACATGCAACTGAGTTAACTGATGTATTCATTAGTTGCATCATGAGTTAATAATTAGTTTGACAACTCATCATTAGTTTATTTGCAGTTAGACTAATTACAACTATTTTAACCAAGTCAAACTGAACACAACTCCATCAACTCCACAATCAACTCCACCAAACTCAACTGATTGAGTTCTAACTGAAGTCATGCATGCAACAACTCAACTGACTCATAAGAAAAGCGTATTTCCTTCTGACAGCTGCATGTGCCACCTCTGTAGCTCAAACTGAAGTGCTCCAAGAGAATAAGATCAAGTTTATAGTCCAAATATTATTATGAGACAATAATATTTGACTTTTCTATTTTTGACAGCCAGTCTAAAAATAGACTTTGATCACCCACACTGTGATCACTCACACTTTGATCAAAAATAGAAGTCCATCTATTTTTCCCAACTTGACCAATCATCCATAAACAGCAACCTGCAATCCATAGACATGATCCATATGTCTAAAAATAGACATAGTCTAAAAATAGACTTGCGCCAAACATAGCTCGCGGGCCCACTTAGTGAAGGCGACTCTTTTCACTAAGCTCCATCATCTTGTTGCAATCTCAACACTCCCTCTCGACAAGATATGGATTATCAGCAACCCCTATCCTGCCTCGGTGGTACTCGAATTTTCTCCTGGTGAGAGCCTTCGTCAGAATATCAGCATCCTGATCCTCCATTGGAATGTACGAAAGTAACATGATCCTCCGCTGCACACAATCTCTGATATGATGGTACCTGATGTCAATATGTTTAGATCTATCATGAAATACAGGATTAGCCGAGAGTTTAATGCAACTCTGGTTATCACAGTAAATCACAGTAGGATCCAAATGAGAACCGAACAAACCAACCAGGATCTTCCTCATCCATATAGCCTCGCATGCAGCCAAACTTGCTGCCATATACTCAGCCTCCGCTGAACTGAATGCCACAGATCTCTGCTTCTTGCTGTACCAAGAAACTGCTATCGATCCGATACTGAAGACCCCTCCTGATGTGCTCTTTCTGTCCGTTGGGCTCCCTACCCAATCTGCATCCGTGAAGCCACATAGCTTCACCTCATCGTCCTGACTGTACTACAAACCATATCCCGATGTGCCTCTCAAATAGCGCAATACATGCTTGCACGCCTTCCAGAAGAGCTTGGTAGGCTTAACCATAGCTTGTGAAAGCTGGTTAACTGCATAGCATATATCAGGTCGTGTATTGACCAAATACATCAGCGCCCCACCAACTGTCGATAAACAGTGGCATCCACTTCTTCTCCCGAAGTGGAATCCTCCTTCCTCCAACCTCCAGGAAGAGGAGTATCAACAGGCTTGCAGCCATGCATGTTGAACTTCTCTAGTATCTCCCGAGCATACTTTCCCTGAGAAACAAACAGTCCACCACTGCGCTGCCATATTTCCAATCCTAGGAAATAGTGAAGGAGGCCCAAATCCTTCATCTCAAACTCTGTAGCAAGATCCTTCTTGCATGAAAGTATCAACAGCTCATCACTCGTTAGAATCAAATCATCAACATACAGTACAATGATAAGCAACTTACCCTCCACCACAATCTGGTATAGGTTAGGATCCGCCTTGCTCTTGGAGAATCCAAGTCCTGTGAAATAACTGTCTATCCGTGTGTACCAGGCACGTGGTGCTTGCTTCAACCCATACAACGCTCTCTTGAGCCTGCACACGTGTGACTCGCTGCTGAAGACCTCAAAGCTTTCGGGCTGCTCAATGTACACCTCCTCCTCAATGACTCCGTTGAGGAATGCAGTCTTCACATCCATCTGATGAATGTGCCATCCCATCTGCGCTGAGAGAGCAAGAATCGTCCGTATGGAAGAATACATTGCGACAGGTGCAAAGGTCTCCTCATAATCGATCCCCTCAATCTGTGAAAAGCCTCGGGCAACAAATCTTGCCTTGTACTTCGCCACACTCCAGTCAGCTGCCTGCTTAACTTTGTAGATCCATCTCAAACCCACCACTGATTTCCCTTCCGGTCTAGGAACAATCTCCCATGCACTGTTTCTGACAATAGAATCATAGTCTTCCACCATGGCGTCTACCCATGCGGGATCCTCCATAGCTTCCTTGAAAGAGGATGGCTCAGTCACAACACACTTGCTCATAAGAGCCATGTATCCAGTGTATCGATCAGGTGACTGTCTCTACCTGCGTTGGGCTATAGGTGGTCCTACAACTTTCTTTGCATCTTGAGCCAGTCGCTCAGCTTCTGTCAAGCACTTTCGCCCTCTGATGGTTGGCGCTACATGAGTGGACTCGTCCACTCCATGAACCTCATCATGTGGCTGATCCACATCCTGAAGTTCATCCTTAGGAACTAATAGCTCCTCATCTTCATGCAAGTGCAGCTCCCTCTCAAGCGAACACTTCATGGCTTTCTCCTCCTGAAATTTTATATCCCGTCGCACAACAGTTTTACCACTGTCTGGCAAATACACACGATAGTTGTGGGGCGTATCAGTGCACCCCACAAATATCCCAACCTCTGCGGTCGGCTCCAACTTCTTTCTGGCATCCTTCGTCACATGCATGTAAACGTTAGCACCAAAAATCCTCAAATGAGAAAGATCAGGCTTCTTACCAGAATAAGCCTCCTTGGGTGTACTCATGCCAAGTATCCTATGAGGACAACATTTCTGCACATAAACTGTTGTATTGCATGCTTCCGCCCACAAGTGAAGGGGTAGGCCCTAATCATGTAACATTGCTCGTGCAGCACCCACAATCGTTCTGTTCTTTCGCTCAGCTACCCCGTTCTGTTGTGGATTATGGGGAGCTATGAGCTCTCTACGAATCCCTTCTACCTTGCAGAAATCCTTGAACTCGTCTGAGATGTATTCACCACCATTATCGCTCCTAAGAGCCTTCACCTTCTTCCCTGACTCCTTCTCGACCAATGCTTTGAATTCACAGAACTTTGAATATGTCTCGTTCTTCTTCTGCATGAATAAGATCCAGCACTTACGAGAGAAATCATCAACAAAAATCACATAATACCTGTGTTTTTCTGTCAAAGCAACTGAGAAAGGTCCACACACGTTTTTGTGAATTCTCTCCAGGATTGTCGTGGCGCGACTGTCCTTCTCGTGAAAGGTGGCTTTCACAAACTTCCCCAAAGTACACCCCTTGCACTGATCTGACTGCGCAAGTGTGCCTTTAGGAATCCCTGTAGTGATCTGCTACAGTATCTTCAAGGCTCCATGGTGAAGGTGACCCAATCTCCTGTGCCATAACTCACCATCATCCTGGCTCACCAATCCTTCTGCCTTGCCCGCCATTGCTGCACATCCATCTACATGCAACTGATAAAGGTTCCTCACTCGAACCCCTATCTTCCGGGTCTCACCAGTTGTCTTGTTGCGCAGGAAAGCCTTTCCCTCGCTGAAAACAACATCATACCCCTTATCTTCTAACATCGCCACTGAGATAAGATTCTTCTTCATTCCTGGAACATGCATGACTTCCTTCAATACGAAGGGTTTACTAGACTCCCTCTCAAAGGAAATGGTACCGATATCGGTCGCACTGTATCTACCATCATCGCCCATCTCGATGTGCACTCCAAGATCTTTGTCCTCCAGATCAGAGAACAAATCTCTATCTCCCGTCATGTGAAAAGACGCACCCCTGTCCAAGAACCACACTGATCCCATCACACTTGAAACCAAGCATGTGATCAATGAAAAATCAAGCTCAAACTGTGAGGCTAGAGCCTCTCCTGCTGAAGATCCAACAGCATGCTTGTTCTTCTTCTTCTGCGGACAATTAGTGGCATAGTGTCCGTGCTGGTGACAGTGAAAACACTTCACCTTGGACATATCATGCTTCTTGCCTTTCGCACCAGACTGAGAAGCTTTCTTGTTCTTCCCCTTCTTTGCTTTGGAAGCCAAAGCACAATTCTCTTCATCGAATACCTTTGATGAAGATCCATTCTCATTCTTATTGTTACTGAGTTTATTCTTGAGCGCCAAGTCGCTCTTGCTTTGGAATAACATTTGCAATCCGTTGAAAGACATTTCAACAACACTGCTGCAAATTCGATTTTCCACCAGCTCCAAACTCAACCGCCTCCGATCTAAAATTCGTGAGAACACAATATTTCTCGTACAGATATTGACTGTATGGGCATTCACCGGATATCTCACCTTCCAAAGGAAGGATGAATCCAGAGGCTACTTGGCCCGATTACAGACTCTGCCTAAAGAAATAAAATGTAAACACTTCCTGAATAGTAGATCTGATGATCAACAACTCTGATACAATGTAGAAATTTTGAATAATTTAACACATATTCAACAGAGATTATCCTGATCATGTACTATTGCGGAATAGATACACAATACATAAGCTCCTCTACGTTGATCATCAATATGGCAGCATCAATAACAATAAAGCATCAAGAGCATTCACACATTAACACAGTATGTAACCCGGGGAAAGCATCTCGCTAAAAACCCCAACTATTTGTATAGTAATGATTGAGACCATGTAACATTACAAAGTACAATGCTTATCACAAGCAATCCAGTACTAGCTCCACCTGTTACACACAATACAACTCAGATCTGATCTCCAAATCTATTCCACTGCTTGCCTGCCTCCACTACTCAATACCTGATCAAGAATTGATGAGAATGGCTTACCAAACTCGTATTTCACCTCAAAATAATCAATCACACTTTGTTGGACGTGAGAAAAGGCTACAATACTGGGAAAATACGTGAGCAAACTCATTGGAATACTCAATCCCTTGATTGTGCAAGATCTGGTGCACAACTATAGTCACAACTGATAGCAATCTGATTCTCTACCACCTGTCCCTATTGAACTGAACATGCACTGACATGCAACTGAGTTAACTAATGTATTCAGTAGTTTCATCATGAGTTAATAATTAGTTTAACAACTCATCATTAGTCTATTTGCAATTAGACTAATTACAACTAGTTTAACCAAGTCAAACTGAACACAACTCCATCAACTCCACAATCAACTCCACCAAACTCAATTGATTGAGTTCTAACTGAAGTCATGCATGAAACAACTCAACTGACTCATAAGAAAAGCGTATTTCTTTCTGACAGCTGCATGTGCCACCTCTGTAGCTCAAACTGAAGTTCTCCAAGAGAATAAGATCAAGTTTATAGTCCAAATATTATTATGAGACAATAAGATTTGACTTTTCTATTTTTGACAGCCAGTCTAAAAATAGACTTTGATCACTCACACTTTGATCAAAAGTAGAAGTCCATCTATTTTTCCCAACTTGACCAATCATCCATAAACAACAACCTACAATCCATAGACATGATCCATATGTATAAAAATAGACATAGTCTAAAAATAGACTTGCGCCAAAAATAGCCTGCAGGCCCACTTAGTGAAGGCGACTCTTTTCACTAAGCTCCATCATCTTGTTGCAATCTCAACACTCCCTATGAGTTAAATTTCCCCATCACTTGTTTAATTTGAACTTTACCTAAGTAGAAATTTTTCTAACTACCAAATTCCCATGAACTTATACATCAAGCAATTTAATTGAAGTCTTGAAAGAAGCTCATTCAAAAACTCAAAGGGTAACTATGTAAATATGATTTCAAGTAAGATTCCACTAGTAAAATCAATCCATCTTTCAAAACCAATATACCAATACTTCATAAAATCTATACCTTATCCATGAACTATGGGAAATTTTCAAATATTTTCTCTTTTTCACCAATTAAATCAAGGATGTCCAAAATGGTATCCCCTCCCTATGAGTTAAATTTCTCCATCACTTGTTTAATTTGAACTTTACCTAAGTAGCAATTTTTCTAACTACCAAATTCCCATGAACTTATACATCAAGCAATTTAAGTGAAGCCTTGAAAGAAGCTATATAATATTCATTGGATCCACAAAAATATCAAAGTTGAGGGAGATTCTTATCAAATAGTCATATTTTTGAGCCTCTAAACATGGATCCCAAAAACCATCCTCTTGTAAGAATATCATTATCTCTTCTTAACAAGGAAGAGAGGTTGAACCCAAATGGATCTATTTGAAATATTTTGGTGACTCTGTCATGCAACATTTATGCCTTATTTTGCTATAGCTTATCTATAGCTTCACCTTACTCCAACTCATGTGCTCTTTGCATATGTAAATAATGTACATTTATATCTAACATTTTGGGTTGGCATGTAGCTTGTATACCAACTAGTACAAGAATTAGAATTACTTAGTTTTTTATACCCAAATTGTCATTGTAATTGACAAGTTCATGAGATATTTATGTTTATTAATTTGTCAAAATTAATGCAAATCTCTTCCTTAACTTATTCATAACAAATTAAATATGTATGTTATGTTAACTTGCATCAAGTTTTTGCCCATGGGGCTTTGGATTGACGGTGAATGGGTGCGTTGTTAAGGCACTCCTTGCGATAGGTCACCGGTTCAAATCCCCTGTGGGTACTTAGGTTAGTCTAATAGATAAAAAAAAAACTTGCATCAAGTTTTTGTAGTCAAAACACTTGGTTAAGTATAGTAGCTACACTTTTTATTTAGCTTATTTATTTATGTTGTTTAATTTAAGTTCATGCATCTCGTTGTGAATATATTTTACTAGTAATGATAGGTATTCGTTGTTGGTTATGTGTGTTATAAATATTCATAATAGTTATAAGTTAACATGTTTTTCAAGTCCCCTTTGCGGGGTATGTGTTATATGTTAATTTGGCAGCTCAAGGACAAATTCTCTCCTTTGGACAATCTTCCTCATCAAGAAATACCCCTCCTATCCATTGGAAGAATTTAATTTGGTTAAGGAAAAAAAAATATTTTTAATACAGAAACCCACATGTGCTCAAAAGGAAGGTTCGTCCCTAAAAGAGAAATTGGACACCCTTGGATGGCTATAAATACAAGTCAAGTGACCCTCATTTGGAGATCAGCATCAATCATTTTATTCTTCTCTCTTCTTTGGTTTAGCTCGCACAAGTATGAAGTTGGTTCACAGATATTGGTTCATACAGGTCCAAGATTACAGGGTCCAAAGCTCACATGTATGGGGTTCTAGTTTGTAGCCACAGGGTTGTAACAAGATATTTACAAACATCTCTTTTTGGCTGGAACACTTTAGCCACATGCATGACCGTTAGCTCCATGTGGTCGAGACTTAGGGTTTCTTCTTATAGGTGGCCATAGATTCAGACAGTTGATCGCAGATGTTGGCAATTTACCATAGGCTTGTGAACAATGGATTTTTATTAATGATGTTGTTGGGCTCGTCTCTGGGATATTGTTTGGTTGGCTTTTTTGGATAGTCATGTGAATGAAGAATGGAATTATTGTACTCTCTCTCTCTTTGTTGAACGTTTTATGACAATCTAATAAGAAGAATAATTTGAAATGGTTTCCCCCCTTGTGGGTTTTTTCCCTTGTGTCTCTATGCGTGAATGTTTTTTTTTTCTATTTTTCCTTTATGTTTCGCTGCATTGATGATGACATTGTTCTTTCTATATAATTTCATATGTTTCTAATGATGTTATGGTGTTTTGAGGTGAAATCCATATGTAAATAATTAAATGCAATTATCAAAGAGAAGAACAATATATCCCTAAGAAAATTTAACATGGTATCAGAGTTGGGTTGAAGAAAAGTCATTGAAGATCACCCCTATGAAGACACCATTGATGGAATCAAGTGAAGATGACATAGACCTAAAAGAATGCTAGGGTTTGAAGGAAACCCTGGGAAATCTGGCTTTTAGGGTTTGATCAATTACATGAGGTTAGGGTTTCGAAGAAACCCTGGAGTATGATAAAGTTTTGAGTTATGTAGTCTTGAAACCCTAGCATGATCAGTGAGAAGTTGTTCTAGCACTCATGACAAATTCAATATAACCCTACATGGGTTAGTCCCAATTAGGACTGGTTGTTAATGAAAACAATTAGAAATATTTAAGGCAACATTGTTACATGGATAATGGACAGTAATAACTCTTTAAGGCTAGTTCAAGAGGGAGATGATAATTTCTTATTAAAGATAAGTACATTTTAGATTTATGTTATTTCTTTGTGATACTAGACTTATTGTTTTGATTATTTCTTATACTTTCTACATGAATATTTGAGTATCTAAATACTTCTAACCTCCAGATGAGATGTGATAAGAAAATCCTTCTTGAGGATCATCTAAGGTGCAGGAAAAGAGAGCTAGTGCAGGAAGAGAAGAGTTGGTGTTGGAAAAGGAAAGAGGTACCTGATGACATGTTTTGCAAAGTTGACAAAATAGAATAAAATCCAGAAATTACAAGTGCTACAACTATCAATGACAAATAAAGGTATATGAATATTACAGTATATGTTATATATTGTTTCAGTGTTATGATTTAGCTGCAATATCAAATGGTAAGGTAAGCCCTGAGGTATGACGAGAATATCACCTTCATAAATGACTCATGCATGCATATGAAAGTAAGTTTGATTTCTAGTACATGTGATATATCGGTGCACTTGATATTTGGCAAGTATATTACATTTTAGACATGGTGGATTTCTTGATCTTATAAAGTGGGTTAGAAACATTGATTTTGATACTATTGTTAATGCTTATGATAAGCATGGTAACCCTGATAATAAAAGTGATACTCATGGTCTTCTTGTTGATATTGGTTAGGTTTTGCTAAGCTTAGTAATTTTGACAATGTGACAAAATTGAATTCACTGACTTAATGATGTTAGGATTTTGAAGAAAATTGGTTGAGTAATGTGTCAATTAAATATGATGATACGCTTGTCAGTTGCCTCAATTATATGCCACTAACCCTTGATGAATTTTTATGACATGCTCATATGTGATGATGATTTGTTATGACTATGATACATATATGTTTGAGAACCTGATCTAGTTTGATATCATGATCTGATAGTTTTGTTGATGCATGACATTATTATGATAGATAGTTTGATGTCTTGAATGATGATGATCTAAGAGGCTTCCCATTCAGAGGGAGAAAATCTCCTTGAGATCCCAACACCTTTTATTGTTTGCAGTAAATGAATAAAAGACTCCTGAGTGTTATAGAAATATTTCTAAACATGAATACATAATCATTTGATGTTGATGAAGGAAGAAGTTTTGGAAAATTCTGAGCAGAAGGGGTTTCTCCTAGTCCAAGCCCCAGCCATTGGGAGATAGGCTTAATGGTGCGGCTATAGTCCTCCCTCCTACACAAAATAAGTCCTATGGGTGCGGTTGATCCTGTGGGATACAACAACTAAAATCTTATGCATAAGACTAGAAGTGCACCAAGAGTATGATAAACCTACATATATGAAGAAAATGATAGAGAGTTATATGGCAAGGAACAATGAGATCTATATAACGTTCAACTTGTTGCAAAGAATTTAAATGTCTTGAATCATCTTGTGTTTGCAGGGACTGTAGTATGCATATAAATATGTTATTTGTCTTGATTTGATGATTGTAAAGGATTTCTCCTTAGTATGTTGTGATTTTATTCTAGATATATCATAGTGAATGGCTAGCATAAACTTATATGACTTGTCCTTGGTGTATGCATTTAGTGAAAAAAATAATTCATATTATGTTCATGTGGATGATTTGATGAAGTTTGGCTTGATATTTCTTAGTAAATGACAGTTGTTTTCATGACAATAGACAAGGCTGTAACCGAGTACTTGGGGACTTGGATTGAAAATTCAACAATGATATTGGCATAAAATTTCATGTATTTGATATTATTTTTAGTTTGAAATTTAAGGCTTGATAAGCAGATTTGGTTGATCGGAACCTCTAGTTCAAGGTGGTCGAAGGTATGCCTTTCATTTTGGTTTTATATGTTGACGATGATTTCTTGATAGGCATCTCTGATGATCAAGTGTAAGAGGGAGATAACTGTTAAATTGGCAACTAGGGCCAAACTCCATGTGGGTCAGCTTATTTATGGCAGCTGATATTTTTATTGGATCCCTCTCGTCGAGAGGTGTAGGATTGATCCAAAGATCATCCGATTCCGATAAGTATTTATGGAGATATGAATTTATTTTGTTTATGTAATTATTATCAAGCCGACCAGCACTTATGTAGGCTCTAGAAGCCCAACCGACGTGTCTATTCAACCCCTACAAGTTAGTATAAATAAAAGAGGATTTGATGTCATTTGAGACATACATTATTGTGGTGATCTCTTCCTCTCCACGTCTTGGGTTTTTGGAGCAGGAGAGAGACACCATGAAAATGTACATTGGCCTATGATGCCCTAGCCACAGTAAATCTATCAGCGGCATTTAAGGGTGCCCTAGCCATAGCATTTGAGGGTACTCTTGATAGCAATAAATGATAATCTAATGCAGCAAAGGGAGGCACTTATACGCAGTCTAGAAGAGACTTAATTCCACTAAGAAAGGAGGTTCTAAACGCAACCATAAGATGCCCTAAGTCACAGCAAAGGGAGGCTCAATATGCAGTCCATGAAGGCACAGTAATTAGATTCTTATACGCTATTCTATATGCAGCAAGAAGAGGGACTTCGCTGTCCCTATAGACACAGTCCTAGGAGACCCTGTAACGCAGGTAAGAAGATGCCCTAGGTACAGTTCAGTGGGTACCCAATCCGCAGTCATAATGTGCCCTAGCCGCAGGCTTATGAAGAATCATATACGCAATCCTGATTCACGCTAAGGATAAATGCAATTCTGTTCACGCAAAGGATACATGCAGTCCTGTACACTTGTTATATGCAGTCAAATGGATTAGAAGTATCCTCGGGAGGGTCTAAGGTATAGTATCCCTGTAGCAGACAGCAGTATAACTTGGCATAGGAATATATTACAATGAGAAGACCAGATCTATTATTCTCAGCATACTTGTAACTTGATGATCTCATAACAGTATACCTCAACGTCCTTCATTCTTGCTTCAACCACACATATTTGTGATCACTGTCTCAGTCCGGATACTCTCGTGGAAAGATACAGCAGTGAATGATCTTGGTGATACAGCTGTGAAGTTGTAACCGCGATGGTTTCAGTATCAAGTAAGTTCTTGTTAAAGGCTGTTGTAGTAATGACAATGATAGTTACATTCTCGGCATATACAGAAGTATTTTTGTGCCCTTACTATCCTCACTGTTTGGGTCTAATGGAGATCATAGTAATGTTGTAGTTGCTATCTCAGTCTCAGCATTGATGTGATCATGTTGGAGAGTATTTAAGTGATGACTATGTCCTCTACACTCTAAGCATAATCTACAGTGATAGAATGGCATACCTGTAGCAGCCATATGACAATGAATAGCAGTGATAGAATGTCATCTGTTAAGGCAGCAACATGATGATGATGCACATTAGTATGGGCAGCATGAAGTTGAAAGATGATCATGGATATGAAGGGCAGCATGATGATGGATAAGATCATGGACATGGGCAACATGATGTAGATCATGGACAGCATGATGTATGGGCAACATGATGAAGATCATGGGCAGTACAGTGATATATGAGAGCATGAGCAGCATGATGATCATGGGCAGCATGATGGTGCTACACAGTGAGGTGCAGCAAATGGACGAGATGCAGCATGATGATAGGTGAAGGAGTCACCTTGAGAATCAGTTGAAGCAGAATGTCTTCAACTGATCTCATCATGATACGAAATGATCTATGCTAGATCTAGATAAGTCAAAGTATTTGACTTCTGTTGTAAATGTACTCTCTCTCTCTCTCCTTCTCTGCTGAACTTTGAAGATAAAAGAAGATTTGATCAAAGGGTTTCCCCACACATTGTGGGGTTTGTCCCTGGCTTGCGCCACATCCTGTGTCCTCTTGTCTTGGCTTGTCTTCTGCGTTTTATATTTATGTTCTATCTGCAGTTTATCATAATGCTGATGTGATTGCTAACTGTGAAAATTTAAATAAATTGCTCTAGCATAGAACATACCTAATCTTAACATGGTATCAGAGCTGAGGTGAAGACAATGCCCAAGCAAGAGTGAAATAGCAATCACCGAAGACAGTTGGGACAAGACAAAAGGATCAATGGGTTCCTCATAATTCACCAAGGGTGAATTCAAAGCAAAGAATGTTATCAGAATGGTGCAGCGGAAGATTTTGATGATCCATCTTAAGATCACTTCATTGGGAAGTTCGGATCTAAGGGTGGAAGGAAAGGCAGATGCCTTGTTGAAATAAGTTCGGCCGTTATGCGAAGGAGTGTCCGAATGGCAGAGACACATCTCTTGATGAAGATAACAATCATTCCTGGGACATCTTCAATGATCAAAAGAATGACTGGTAATGCAGGTCATCAAGGAAATGGTCGACTCTTCCACGAAAGCAAGGAACCCCAAAATCTCTTTTATGTACCTGATCAAACCTGGTGTCCATCTCAGAAATGGAAGTCAAAGGTTATAGGGTGGCACTTATCGATGGAAAGGTACGTGTTTGAAAATAGATCTTTTAAAGATGTTTTTCATGGTTGTATCAAGTTGCAGGAAGTCCACTGGGGACCATGTCCTTTGACTCAGCACCAGAGGTCTGTGAGTCAGATGGTGACTAGGATGCCTGAATTAAAAAAAAGAAAAAAAAAGGGAGCATGAAGGTACATGTCTGAAATGCACCAAAGGAAAATATTATAAGGGGACCATTCCCCCTCATGCAACAGGTCCACAGGCTTGGAACAACCCGAGGAGTTTGAGAATAATGATCAGGGAATCTCATGTATACAGGTGGAAGAAAGCCCTCTATGGCTTGAAGAAAAACACCTCGGGCGTAATATGAGAGGATTGATAGTTGTCTAATGCAGCTGAGATTCACTAGGAGTGAAACCGATCCAAACCATTACTCGAAGGTCGTGGATGATAAACCTCTCGTACCGGCACCTATGTCTGACAGGTGCAGACCCTCTCATTTATAGGAGACAGAGGGAGTTGGATTCTGAATGTGGGAAGATAAGATGCAAGCTTGTGACTGCCTCGAGGATCTTAACTTTTAAAAGTTATATGGTAATGATGTCGGACCAGATTTGGGAAATGCCTCTGAGTTTCATAAACTCATTCGCGTTGATGTTCTTGGAGAACCTCCGTCCGGACATCTGTGTTGCACTTAGCATGGTGAGCTCATATTTGGTTGAGCCTCACTAGATTGGTGCCAAGAATCTTCTAAGATATCTTCAGGGCACAATCTCTCATGAATTGAGATACACTGCCGGAAATATGAAACCACATGATTATTCGAATGATGAGTGGGCAGGAAGAATGGAGGATCACTAGAGCACTTCTCAGTGTTGTTTGGAATCTGCCTTGATATCCTGGATGAGCAGGAAGCAGAAGTCGGTGACTCTGAGCACCACCAAGGCAGAATACATTGCTGATAGTATGCCCTTCTGTGAGGCAGTCTGGTTGCTGAAGCTCTTCAGTGAGCTGTTTGTACACATGATGAATATCACTGTGATTCTCTGTGACAACCAGAGATGGGATTCGATTATTGAGGAATCTCGTATTTGACAATTTCTCCAGCAGATAGACATCAATTACTGCCTTATCTGGGATATGGTAAGTCGATGATCAAGGAGGCTCCATCACACTGAGATGATGTACAGGACAGAGCCCTGAGGAAAGATCAAATTGTGATTTTCCCGAACGACTTGGAGTCGTTGAGAGACCTTTGTAAAAGGGTCCTGCATGCTGCATACATTGAGCTCTAGGACCTTTGGGGGGCTTGCAGTTCTATTGGAGCAACATACGATCACAGGGTGACTCACCCTCCCCTGGTGGTGCGTACTGAAACAAGATGATTCGCTCTCTTGTGGGACAAGATGATTCGCTCTCTTGTGGGACAAGATGATTCACTCTCTTGTGTAGCAGGATGATTAGTTCTCCTGTGAGGCCTAGATTGATGTGTTCTCCATGGCAGCCTGGATTGATGTGTTCTCCATGGCGATTGTAGCAGGATTGATGTTTTCTCCTGTGAGGACAGGATTGATTAAGTTCTCCTGTCGAGGCATCCTACCCATGCAGTCTGGGACTCATGGGAAGTACCTCTCATCTGATCAATGAGCAGGAAAATGAAGTTAGGGACCATAGTAGTACCGATGGACGCATCGTTGTATCTACCGTACTCCCTACGCTAGGATGTCCTCCATTGATCTGGGATCAATGATACTGGTCTGGGACCAGTGGTAGGAGTTGTACATGCTATGACGCTGACTTCGGGTCGGCTGAGACTGGTCTGGGACCAGTGGTACATACTCCGAGACTGACTTCGTGTCAGTGAAATACTGGTCTGGGACCAGTGAGAGTGGTACATACTATGACGCTGACTTCGGGTCAGTTGAGACTGGTCTGGGACTAGTGGTATGCACTCTGAGACTGACTTCAGGTCAGTGGAGAATGATATGACTCATTCTCGATCAATTCTTCTTCTTCATAGTTCAGCAGAGATGAGCAGAGCAGAGCAGGGCCAGCAGAGCAAAGCCAGTAGAGCTGAGCAAAGCAGAGCCAGTAGAGCCAGCAGCGCTGAGCAGAGAAGAGCCGAGCCAGCAGAGCTGAGCAGAGCAGAGCAAAGCCAGCAGAGCTGAGTAGAGCCGGCAGAGTAGTGCAAGGCACTAATGGCAGAGATAGTACAGTCGTACATATGGATCAGCGGATGGAGTTCTCCCTAGTTGAGAGGGAGTGTTAAATTGGCAACTAGGGCCAAACTCCATGTGGGTCAGCTTATTTATGGCAGCTGATATTTTTATTGGATCCCTCTCGTAGAGAGGTGTAGGATTGATCCAAAGATCATCCGATTCCGATAAGTATTTATGGAGATATGAATTTATTTTGTTTATGTAATTATTATCAAGCCGACCAACACTTATGTAGGCTCTAGAAGCCCAACCGACGTGTCTATTCAACCCCTACAAGTTAGTATAAATAAAAGAGGATTTGATGTCATTTGAGACATACATTATTGTGGTGATCTCTTCCTCTCCACGTCTTGGGTTTTTGGAGCAGGAGAGAGACACCATGAAAATGTACATTGGCCTATGATGCCCTAGCCACAGTAAATCTATCAGCGGCATTTAAGGGTGCCCTAGCCATAGCATTTGAGGGTACTCTTGACAGCAATAAATGATAATCTAACGCAGCAAAGGGAGGCACTTATACGCAGTCTAGAAGAGACTTAATTCCACTAAGAAAGGAGGTTCTAAACGCAACCATAAGATGCCCTAAGTCACAGCAAAGGGAGGCTCAATATGCAGTCCATGAAGGCACAGTAATTAGATTCTTATACGCTATTCTATATGCAGCAAGAAGAGGGACTTCGTTGTCCCTATAGACACAGTCCTAGGAGACCCTTTAATGCAGGTAAGAAGATGCCCTAGGTACAGTTCAGTGGGTACCCAATCCGCAGTCATAATGTGCCCTAGCCGCAGGCTTATGAAGAATCATATACGCAATCCTGATTCACGCTAAGGATAAATGCAATTCTGTTCACGCAAAGGATACATGCAGTCCTGTACACTTGTTATATGCAGTCAAATGGATTAGAAGTATCCTTGGGATGGTCTAAGGTACAGTATCCCTGTAGCAGACAGCAGTATAACTTGGCATAGGAATATATTACAATGAGAAGACCAGATCTATTATTCTCAGCATACTTGTAACTTGATGATCTCATAACAGTATACCTCAACGTCCTTCATTCTTGCTTCAACCACACATATTTGTGATCACTGTCTCAGTCCGGATACTCTCGTGGAAAGATACAGCAGTGAATGATCTTGGTGATACAGCTGTGAAGTTGTAACCGCGATGGTTTCAGTATCAAGTAAGTTCTTGTTAAAGGCTGTTGTAGTAATGACAATGATAGTTACATTCTCGGCATATACAGAAGTATTTTTGTGCCCTTACTATCCTCACTGTTTGGGTCTAATGGAGATCATAGTAATGATGTAGTTGCTATCTTAGTCTCAGCATTGATGTGATCATGTTGGAGAGTATTTAAGTGATGACTATGTCCTATACACTCTAAGCATAATCTACAGTGATAGAATGGCATACCTGTAGCAGCCATATGACAATGAATAGCAGTGATAGAATGTCATCTGTTAAGGCAGCAACATGATGATGATGCACATTAGTATGGGCAGCATGAAGTTGAAAGATGATCATGGATATGAAGGGCAGCATGATGATGGATAAGATCATGGACATGGGCAACATGATGTAGATCATGGACATGGGCAACATGATGTAGATCATGGACAGCATGATGTATGGGCAACATGATGAAGATCATGGGCAGTACAGTGATATGTGAGAGCATGAGCAGCATGATGATCATGGGCAGCATGATGGTGCTACACAGTGAGGTGCAGCAAATGGACGAGATGCAGCATGATGATAGGTGAAGGAGTCACATTGAAAATCAGTTGAAGCAGAATGTCTTCAACTGATCTCATCATGATACGAAATGATCTATGCTAGATCTAGATAAGTCAAAGTATTTGACTTCTGTTGTAAATGTACTCTCTCTCTCTCTCCTTCTCTGCTGAACTTTGAAGATAAAAGAAGATTTGATCAAAGGGTTTCCCCACACATTGTGGGGTTTGTCCCTGGCTTGCGCCACATCCTGTGTCCTCTTGTCTTGGCTTGTCTTCTGCGTTTTATATTTATGTTCTATCTGCAGTTTATCATAATGCTGATGTGATTGCTAACTGTGAAAATTTAAATAAATTGCTCTAGCATAGAACATACCTACTCTTAACACTCTGAAGTCAAAATGAAGAATCTTGATTTGATACATTAATTTTTGAAATTACAAGTTTGGCAGAGATCGAAATAAATTTTTCTTTCTCAGGGAAATAATGTTGTGAAGTTATTGGATAGATTTGGAATGATGAAATGCAAATCCATGGCCTCCTCGATGGAAATGAATTTCAATAAATTATTCAGAGATGATGCTAGACCTAACTTGGTTAAGACATTGATGTTCCTTGTGAACACATGTCAGGATATATGCTTTACAGTGAACTAATTAAGTTAATTCATGTCTGGCCCACTTCATACAAATTGGGGTTGTCATCAAGCATATTATGAAATAATATGCATGGGACAATCAATGTTGGTCTAAAATATACTACGAGAGACGTATGATTGCATGGATGCACTAATGTTAACTAGGCTAAAAATGTTATTGACAAGAAGAGCACATCTAGGTGATGCTTTAGCTTTGGATTTGCCATGATATATTGGACGAATGGGAAGTAGAAGTTCATAGCTTTAAGCATAGTCGAGGTTGAGTAGATTGTTGCTAGCATGGATATTTGTGAGGCAGACTAGTTAAGGAAGCTCTTTGGAGAGTTGTTTGAGTAGGTTCTAGATACAACAATGATATATTGTGACAACAAGAGTGGGATATGATTTGTAAAGGATCCTATATATAGTTGGGGCTGAGATATTTTCATGTATTGAGACAATACTATTATATGAGACAAGATTAGGCTTGCAATTGTTGCCTCCGTGAAAGGGAGAAAAGATGAATAAGGTATCATTTTATGACATGTATTTGTTTTAACATAATATTTTATTTAATGTCCTGCATGAACAAGCAAAAAATATGATTGTTTCTCTTGGTAATGTATGAGGCAGTGTGACTGAAATCTTCAGTGAGTTGTTAAAGTCAGTACCAGATATGAGCATGTTGATATGTTTCTGATCTACAGAGAGTAGCATGGATTGATGGATGTGACCCTCCTGGGTAATGGTTCAAGCTAATTGAGGACACTGAGCTAGCTCTTGAGCTTACAGGGTAAGGAATTGAGCCGGAGAGCTCCTCAGGTTGAGGGAACTGGATAATAAGATAGTTGTGATCCTCACCTCACCGTAAATAGTATCCTGCCTATTGTCTAGCAATAGGATAGTTGAGATCCCTACCACATGGTAAGTAGCACCTTTTCATCTTTGAGTCGTGACAAAGTATATGCTAGTTGGCATCCTACCCACAAGTTAGGCTTGTTGGGATTGTACCTCCCCATCTAGCCAATGGGTTGAGAGGTGTCTTGGGGTAAATATTATCCTTACCATTTATGGTAAGTAGTATCCTTCCCAAGTGAGTGGATGCAAGTGTTCTACCACTGAACCTTGAGGGTCAAGTTGGGAATATCAACGAATAATAGGAGATTTGTGATCCTCACCTCTCGGTGGGTAGCATCCTTCCTAATGTTCCAGCAATAGGAGAGTTGTGATCCTCATCTTTCAGTGAGTCGCATCTTGCCTATTGTTTGTTAGTAGAGGGTTGAGCTGAGCTCCCCAATGTGGTTCTAGGTTGAGAAAGGATCCCTAATGTTATTCCACATTGTGCTAAGCTCTCTGACGTTGCTGAGGGTCGAGCTGGGCTCCCTGACTATGAAGTGGGTTGAGTTGGAACTCCCCGATGATGAGCTTCCCAGGTTGTAGCATTGGGCTCCCCACTGGCAGATATTCCCAGGCAGTAGCATTGGGCTCCCCACTAGTAGTGATTTAGGGTGGTAGCAGTGGATCCCCAATGGATAGAGGGTGGTACCTTAGGGTCTCCTCCGATGTCAAATTATTCTTCTTTTAGATTCAAGAGTGTTCAACAGATGAGCAAAGATGAGAATAGATGAGCATAGATGAGAATAGATGAGCAGAGATAAGAAAAGACAAGTATAGATGAGCGAAGATGAGAAGGGATGAACATAGATGAGCACTAATGACATTTGTTGATACTTGTGATGGGACATATGTTGTAGTCAGTAATTTCTCCCTAGTTGAGAGGGAGTGTTAATTTGGCAGCTCAGGGACAAATTCCCTCCTTTGGATAATCTTCCGCATCAATAAATTCCCTTCCTAGCCCTTAGAATAATTTAATTTGGTTAAGAAAAATATATAACTTTAATATGGCAACCCACATGTTCTCAAAACGACAGGTCGACCCTAAAATAGAAATTTGACACCTTAGGATGGCTATAAATACAACTCAAGTGACCCTCATTTGGAGATCATCATCAAGCATTTTCTTCTTATCTCTTATTTGGTTTGGCTCGCACAGGTCTGAAGTTGGTTCATGGATATTGATCTGTAGCTTGCACGTGTGAATTAGGGTTTCTAGTTTGTATCCATATGGTTGTAACATGGTATTTACAAACATTCCCTGCAACCTGAACACTTCATCCAAATGCTTTATCGTTAGATCTGTGCGACGAGACTTAGATTTTCTTCTGACAGGTGACCGTAGATTTGACAATTGATCGCAAATGTCAAAATTTGATTGCACGCTTGTGAACAATGATTTTTTATTAATAGTGTTGTTGGGTTCATCTCTCGCATATTGTTTGGTTGGTTTTGCTGGATAATATTATGAATGAAGAAATAAATTATTGAACTCTATCTCTTTGCTGAACATTTTATGACAATCTAATAAGAAGAATTTGAAAGGTTTTTCCCCCTTGTGGGGTTTTGTCCTTCTTCGACCAATCTTTGTGTCTCTATGTGTGAATGCTTTTCTTCTCTTTTTCCTTTTTGTTCTGTTGCATTGATGACGATATTGTTCTTTCTATATAATTGCATATGTTGTTAATGTAATAATGTAATGAAATTATCAAAGCAAATAACAATATAGCTCTAAGAAAAATTCACATATATTTTTTGCATGAAAAAAAATGATGGTTTTTGCGTCCATTACAGTTTTTGGCAGATGATTTTCACTTTTGGTGGTTTTAAGGGTCATGGTTTTTCAACCCATAGTTTTCTAATTCTAATCAAGGGATAAGGTTTTAATCTAATATGGGTCAATTTATTATGGTTTTTGATGTCACATGATCCTATATATTGTATTGTAAATGATTAAGTTGTATGATGACAAACATTAGAGGTGTAGCTCTATAAATTTTGCTGCTTTTCTTAATTAAAGGTTTCTGGGGTAAATCTATGAGTATTATTTGTGGTTTCCATTGTATACTTTCCAATTTATAAAGAATCTCTGTATATATTTCTTACTATAAATATTTAAATCTTACACTATTAGGTGTACAAATGTAGTGATAAACTCTTGCACATATAATAAATATAAAAATAAGTTCTAAATATCAATATCCCCTTTAACTAGCTAAATAAACGGGCTCATGTAGTTAAACCACTATAGAAGACACCCCATATGACCCCAAACATATATGGTCTCCACTATGAGGTGAAGGGTCGTGATAAAATATATTATTAAATTTATAATAGAATCTTACAAGAACTAGAAAAATAAGAAATACAATGTTGATTGTTAACATGGGTAATGTAAGTTGGTGAAAATCATGGAATCTCTCAAAAAAGACCCATGGTCAAGCCCTAGTTTTCCCTCAGAAGATTTTCTTTTGTTGTAGTACAACTGGAAGAGGGTCTCAAGTACCTGGGGTACGGGCTCAACCCCTGTGGATATAATATTGCAGATTGGACATGGCTAATATCAAAGGTAGAGAAGAGGCTCAATATTTGATACCCTAAATATCTATCTAAGGCAGGGAGGCTAGTACTCGTCAAGGTAGTCTTAGAAGCCACTCCAGTATATTGGATGAATCTAGCATGGATTCCCAGAGGTATATTGTCGCGCCTTCAAAATCTGTGCTATAGATTCTTATGGAAAGGGAACCAACCTAGGAGAATATTTGCTTAGACAAGCTGGGACTCTCTGGCTTTACCTAAGAGCTAGGGAGGATGGGGCATAAAGAGGCTGGGATCCTTCTCACAAGCACTGGCTTCCAAACTAGGGTGGAAACTGCTAAATAATGACAGCCTTTGGACGAAGGTTGCAGTATCTAAATACATCCATCCTGTAAGTGTCCTCGACTGGATCAGACAAGACATCAGGCAGAATAATATTTCTATAATCTGGAAGGCGGTCAACAACTCGAAGGAGCTCATCTGCAGTGGACTAACTTGGAGAATTAGATCCGGGTCTAAGATTCAGATAGGTATAGACCCTTGGGTGGGTTATGGAAATGCTCACACTCTCTCAGATGGCCTACGAGGACACCTGCAGGCTATTGGTATTACACATATCAATCAGATTGCAGATGAGGTTCATTCCACCATCTTACATCAAGCATGGAAATCTGCTACCGCACTAAATATACCTAAATGTTGGGTTCAGGAATGGAACAACTACACAAATGCTTTGTCGGAGGCCCACATTAGGATAACTGATGGAGAGGACGAGCTAATCTGGGTGCATGCTAAACATGGAACATACTCCCCCAAGGAAGGCTACCTGGTACTGATGGAAAGATTCAATCCATTGAATCTGGTTCTATGGTGGAAACACCTATGGAAGCTGAAGGCATCCCCCTGGAAAAAGTTGCTCATGTGGTCTATCCTTCACAACAAAGTCCTGACCGGGGCCAACTTGATGAGAAGATCTTATGCTGGGTTGTTCTAGTGCCATCTCTGTAAAAGCGATAATGAGGATACTGAACACCTTTTTCTACACTGCCCGCTCACTCAAGAGCTCTGGAATGGTTTCCTACACTCTATCTCTTCTGATTTGAAATGGCAGGGTCCTCATCTTTTGGATACTTGGAATGTGTGGTACACCTGAAAATCCTCTAAACTAAAAAACGTTCCACTTCTTATTAGTTGGGCCATCTGGATTGCTAGAAATCAAGCCATTTTTCTACAAAGACCTCCCCACTGGCCTTCCATCACTTCAAGGATACTAGTTGATTACAATTCCCTCCCTAATGAGGAGGAGTCCCTGAACCGAAGATCATTACCCTTGAACCCATCAATCATTCCTACCCTTGGGCTTATTTTGATGGTTTAGCATAGGAGAGGGGCTGCATGGGTGATGCTACACTACACTTATCTGATTCCCATGTCTTCAAAATAAAAATGGGCCTAGGAAGGGGAACAAATAATTTTTCAGAACTAGTTTCGGCAAAAAACATCATACTATTTGCATTATCCAAAAATTGTCATAAATTACAACTTTTTGGAGATTCACAAATAATTTGTAACTGGTTGAATAAATCAGCACACTGCAATTCATACTCTCTACAACATATCTTGGATGAAGCACACCGACTCATAACTCATTTTGATATCTTCTCTTGCCGTCACATTTACAAGTAACGCAACATAGCCATCGACAGCTTATCCAAGGAGGCGGCGCTTAGGGACGACACTAGCTGGTTAATCATGGAGGAAAGGGATGACAGTTGTTATCAGTACTACCATAGGCCATTCATAGAGCTGGAAACATGACAGCTCTACAGAAATGAAACTTTTGCAATTTTGCATTTTTGTTTTTTGAACAATAGTCGACAGTCATATGTAAATATTCACTGCTTACATTTTATCAGTATATACAGTTACAGAGCTCTCTGTGTAGAGAAGTACATATATTTATAGACTCTCTATGTATTTTCCAAAAGCCTTAATTGGCGAACACAGTTTTGACTGGCCAAGAAGGACAGGCTATGCCTGAATATTATATATGCTATGCATTTGCAAAATGCAGTTTCTTTATTAATAAATAAAGTGCGACTTTTTCCATGGGGAAAAAAAGCACCCATGGTCAAACCCTACAAAATACAAGTTTAGGAAATGAAGCTGAGAAAATATAATTTATGCTATACTTATGTAGCATAGGGTCCACATATCCCTAGGAAAATGGAAAAATAATTTTAAAATACCAACGAAAATATTTATTATTATTATTATTATTATTATTATTATTATTTTGGTAAAGTTAGGAAATTTTTATTAAATTTCAAAAAAAAAGATACATGGCTATTTTGCCTTTACTGTTGGTCTGCCACTTGGGAAACCAAATTGGTAATAGAGATTCAAAATTTTAACATTACTTATCTCCAAAACAACTAATATGTAATTCATATTATATTTATATAGCATAGGGTCCATATATCCCTAGGAAAATGATAAAAACATTTAAAATTACCAAAAACCCATTTATTATTATTATTATTATTATGCTAAAATTAATCCATTTGTATTAACTTTCACAAAAAGAGATACATGGTTTTTTTCCTTTACTATTGGTCTGCCACTTGGGAAACCAAACCAATATTAGAGATTCACAATTTTCACATTACTTGTCTCTAAAGAAACTAATGTTTAACTTAAACTAAAAAGATAACTAATCAAAATTCATTTCCACTAATTAACTATCATAGTCAATATAGTGCCATTACAAAAAATATTAACTAGTAAACTAGCTCACTTAATCATTTCATGTCATGGGAGAGTTTGCCTAGATTGGTAGAGGAGAGTCACTAACTTCATGAGAGAGGTTAAAGGTGATGTCTACTTGCTTCTTCCCTAGTAAAAATACTTTTATGTCTAGCCTTTTAATTTTCTCCATCATTTCTACCATGTAAACCAAGATCTCCTACTGAGTGTATGATCGCTCAATAAAAACTCTTATAATAAGAGTTTGATGAGCTAATATAAGTTGAACAACTGCATATAAGAGGTTTGTTGAGACCTAATTGAAGGGATTATTTCTAGGATTCATTGCCTCGTCTCTCTTTGAACATGTAGGTTAGGAATAAATCGATGTTCCTATTGGAATTCCTCTTCCACTTTTGCTACAATGTGTCAAACCACTTCAAGAATAAAATTTGCACAGTGAGCCATGGCTCATATTATTTTTTCCTAAGCCCAAGTTTGTGAGGAGGAAGGAGGAAAGTCATCTTGACCTATAAAGGGGGGAATATACCCTTTATACCACCTATGTGTCCCAAGTATAATCTATGTTTTTCCATCAAAGGCATGGAGAGGAAATTCAAGGTAGAGCTTGACAGCATAGAGTTGACTCCTAGGAAAAAATAGGGTGGTGAATACTCAATCCAGGTAAGAAACGAAATGGAAAAATGACTAAACATCGATATTAGGGTCAAAGGGTTGAAAATTAAGCTTAGAGGTCTAGGGAGAGTGGCAGGTGAGGGAGCTTAGAAGTGTAGGGATTTTGCAGTGGATTAGAAAGAGGGCATGGGAAATGATATATGTAAGAGTATATGACTTGAAAAAAATATCAAACTTGGAGTTTGGAGAGAAAGCTAAGGGACTATGAAATAAAACTTGAAATTCATGATTGAGAAATTCACCATGAAACCATTGAAAACTAGAGTCGCCTTGGGATCATAGCATTGAATCTCTCCACATCAAGGGCTAGCACCAACAAATTTGAATCCAAAAAGTTCCACTAATAATCACTTCCATAATAGACCTTTCTAGCTATTCACCCAAATCACAATGACCACCTAGACCAAATAACCCAAAAAATCCAAATACAAAGCCAAAAAAAGTAGTAAGAATAGAACACAAAAGACTAAGTTTGTCAAAGGTAGTTTTCCATGTTGAAACTTTCACTAGGCAAGAGACCAATTAAAACGAACATTTGTCATCCTCGACTTATTTTGCCATTTCTTGCAATAATTATGTCATTTTCTCATCAAATCTAAGACAATGATTCTTGGAGTAGGTTTGAATGCCATCTCTCTATATATTTGTACTTCCAGAGAATCTACACAACATTGAACATTCATGAAACAAACTTCATATGACCTCATCTCATAATCCACCACTTGTTCACACTACCAATTGCATGCACCTCTCTATTTGGGCGATTTACAATGCCCCTCGTTAAATTCCTTGGCTAGGTTGGGCCTCACATCCCAAGTCTAATCACCCTCCTTGGGGATAAATATCTATTGATTTTACTTGTACATTAAAGTTAAATGTATTACTAGCTACAACTCCATTTTTAAGCTTGATGTAGTTTTTCCTACATCAACATGCTCTACATTCTTAGCCTTCTAGTTATTAACTATAGAATGAAGTTAAAATATTCAATTTTTTTAATACGAACTCCAAGCCTATTTTGTAGGGAAACCTTTCTTACAAAATCCAAAATATGCATGTAGCATAAATGATGCCTAAGAAAGAAACATAAAAAGAAAAAGAAACTTCTAGATACTTCTCAAGGGTTAAGTGCCACATATCAACTATTCATAATCCACTTACTCATACTTGGGATTAGAGATATAGCTTGTCTCCTTCAAAAATAATTGACCATATTGCTTGTTAACCATCAATGTATTTGCATAAATTGTGCATCTTCCTAAGTAGATTTTACAAACAAAAAGTTCTTCCATTTAATAAAAAACTATGTGATTTCCTATCAATAACTATTCTACTCATTTAACAAACATCGCTTTTGTTTCTAATATAGTTTTTCCTTCCTCATCTAGCTTTAAAAAAATATATATGTACTAGAATCCTATCATTGGTAACTTTATATTGAGACCCTCAACTAGCCCTAGGTTCTAGGACCTACAACCCCCCTCAATGTTTTTGTTAATCCTCAACAAATAATTTTTGGTACTCATACAACTCTTTCCTTTTTGACATGAAGAGTGCTTGAACTTTATTCAATAGTTTGTACTCCTTGTATGCTTTTGATGTAGGTTGTTTGATGCTTCACATCAACAAAATCATGATTGATTGCATATTTCATTTTAAGCATAGTTTGTTTTCTTTTTGTATGAAGAATAGTAATCTTTTTGTTTTCTTGCATAGTTATTTGAATATGGCTATAGTGGAAGTTGACCTATTATGTTTTTAATTTATTGCATTGTACAATATATCCAAACATTGTCAACATAGGAATTATGAATCAATGGATTAATATTATTACATTGAAACTAATGCTTATTCAATATAATCATAAGAGGAAAGTTATGAGATGTTATGAGTGACAAGGAGCGAGGTTGTTTAATAAAGATGCAAGGGATGGTAATCGTCATTCATAGGAGAAGCAAGCATTCAAATTAATATTGTATGCAAAAGAAATACAAGTAATGCATACAAATATTTGTCAATGTTATTATAGGTCCATTGGCGAGGTGAGATCATGCATGTGAGTTTCACTAATTTGTTCTCAAAGATCAAAGCTTTTAGATCCAAACGCCTTATTTCAAGCAGAGGGGATTGGCAAGTGAAAGGGAAAGGAAAGAGGCATTATATTCATGAGCATAAAATATTACCTCAATATTCACCAATGATTATCCATGTCGTTTATTATCACCAATATTCAATTAAATGAATTTTGAGGCATGATGAATAACATTTTGTGGCACTTTCTCTTATGGATTAGTTAGTGTTTGGCGTGATATTTAGCATGATGTAGTTGATTCTTATGCAATAAATTAGAATGCATTATTATCATAGATTAAATAATATATTTTGTACATAATGAGCACATGCAAACTCGTTAAATTCACCAAGGCAACGATTCATATGAATAACAAACTTTAGTCTTGGCAACATGTTTGCACATAATTTTTTGTTCCAACCAAATTGAGTATGGGGATACTAGAAGGGGATAAAATAATGTTTTCAAGTCATGATGAAGAATAAAACCATAATTTAAAACTAGCATATCCCCTAAACACATGAATGGAATGACAAAGTAATGAAAGGAAGGTGTGCATGATTTTATTGTTAAATGGAAAAAGATTTGAAGAAAAGTTAGATATCTTTGTATATAATTTTATAAAAAGTAGAATACATGTTGGGCCTATGCATGAAGTTGGATTACACTTTTTGGAAAGCAAGGGCACATTTTGGGTGAAAAACAACTGCTCAATCGAGCCATTTTAAGCACTTGATCAAGAAATCTTTCAACCCTAGATCAAGTTGTTTGAGGGCCTAAAAATAGCTCGATTGAGCATTAAAACAAACTCTTGATCGAGCTCTTGTGTAACCCAAGGTTATCTAGGAGCTCGATTGAGCTAGTGGCCCAATCACTTAATCGAGCAATAGTCTTAGTTGAGCCATTTGTTTGAAATTTCCCTCCAATACATACTAGGTGCAGAATTTAAAAAAGAGGCTCAATCAGTCCTTAATGCTCAATTGAGCTATGGGCTTGATGGAGCCTTAAAGCTTGATTAAGTTATGGGATCGATCAAGCCTTAAAGCTAGATTGAGCCTCTGTTTAAACATGTTAAGGGCTCGATTGAGGGTTTCTTAAACCCTTGATCTAGCTACTTTAATTTTATAAATTGAGCACTTGATCAAGCTCTTGAGGTCCTAAAAATCATAGTTTTAGCACCTCTTCTGCAGATTTCTTTGCAACACCATTTTGCACCATGGTGGACTTAGGGCAGAATCTGTCCTTAAGTGGAAAATTTATCATGTTGAATTAGTGAAGGAACCCTCTTTGCGATGGCATATGAGTTTGACATTTTCGAATTCATATGATATTTTTCGTCTAAAATCTTTTAAACATAATGCTTGAAATTTTTTTGGATAGCTTCAAATGGGTTGAACAAAAAATCAATAACATAAAATATACATAATGAATTTTTTTATTTGTTTACAAGTCCTCTTCAAAAGGCTACTCTTGGCTTTTCAATTTATTTAACTAGTTGAAAAAAAACTTAAGTGAATACATGTGTCTGCAAAATGCAATTGAAATATTACTTCACCAACTTAAAAAATAATAATAAAAAAAATAATTTGCATAAAAAATTAATTTTTTAATACGAAAAACTTAGTTCTCTTTGTGTAGATCATTCTCATAAATATATATTTTTTAAACTACACGTTTTAGACTAATTTATGCTACACGAACACGCACATACCTCTTAATATGTACAAAAATTTGAAAACACAAGCATTTTGTTTAATGGAAAATTGACATATTATATGACACTAATTCTTTTGCAAAAAATATCATTAGGCTCCTGTCATCTCTGCACATTGCATTATTTCATCACCCTCCTCGACACAATCCACTGCCCCCCTACACTTACTCGTGCTCCATCTCCCCCAAAAGAATCCACCCCCAAAAGACACCAGCCTCACTCATATTCTCTTCGCCCCCGCACATCACTTCCGGATTCTTTAGCTCCCTCGATTGGTTTGGGCATTATTACCCCTGGGATGGGTCTCACTACCACCAAAGGCCGAAGATCGGCACTTAACAAAGCCATTATTCGCGCTGGGGCCGAAGTTGCCTCAGGCCGCCAATCCACCATTGATGGGGTCCTTAGAGCCACAAAACCCCCTCAGCAGGGGCCCCCATGAAGTTCCTCTCTTTCAATTGTAGGGGGCTGGCCAGTCACCCCAAGAAACTGGCCATCAAACGACTTTTTGAGGTCGAAAATCCTGACATCATCCTCCTCCAGGAAACCCTAGGATCAGCTGAGGATGTCTCTCGATCCCTCAGTCTCTCATCTCCCCGATGGCATTTCATTGCAGTAGATGCCAGTGGGCGATCTGGGAGTTTGGCTATTGGTTTCAACCCTCTTTCCATCAAGCTGGACTCTTCCTGGGGAGGTCCTGGATTCTTGGGAGCGGACATTTTTGCGATTGAGCTTGGAATGAATCTTCGTATAGTTAATATATATGGACCATGCCATCAAAGGGAAAGTTTCTGGAGAAATCTCCTGGGATTCAGATTGATGTCCCTGGACCACATCATCATGGGGGGGATCTAAACTTCTCTTTGGGATACAGTGAATCCTGGGGCTCTATGGCGCAGATTGACTCTATTACAGACTTCATGAGAAGACTGTTGGATCTACATGATTTGGTTGACGTCCCTATGCAGAAGCCCCTTCCAACTTGGAGAAATAGGAGAGTGGGACAAGCTGCACTTGCCCGTAGACTAGACAGATTTATTCTCAAAGGGACATTGATTCAAAAACTCCATCGTCTTAAACAATGGGTTGGATCAGGAGGCATATCTGATCACTCTCCTATCCTTATGGAGATCATGGGCCCCCTTCCAAAGCCGAAATCTCCATTCAAATTCAATCACCTCTGGCTCGAGGATCAGAGTTTCATCAACCTGGTATCCAATTTCTGGAAGACACATCCTATTGACAGAGAAGCATCATTGGCAAGAGGATTTGTCAAAAACCTAACAGAGCTCAAACACTTGACTATTGGATGGGCAAAAGAGAAGAAAATCAGAGAGGATGCTCAGCTCATTAATATAGAAGAAGAGATTCATGGTCTCCTAGATGACCAGAACCGGGCTTTTGGATCCATGGGGGACAAATCTCGGCTATTGGAGCTCAAAAATCAGAAGCACAGAATCCTGAAACTCAGAGAGGAGTCCCTGAGGCTGAGGAGTAGGGCTGTATGGCTCAAAGATGGGGATGAAAATTCCAGTTTCTTCCACAATTTCGCAAAAGGAAGAAGGCTGGCAAATACTATTTGGAATCTTCCTATGCCAGGCGGAGGAGTGGCTGATTCTTTCAACAAGCTCTCACAGCTTGGCACCTCACATTTCAGGCAACTGTACAAGAATCCGGCGGGCACAAATTTGGCAGAAATCATCAATGTGGCATCACATTTCCCCAGATATGTAATGGAGGAGGACATTGATTCTCTCACAGGACCAGTCACTATGGCAGAGTTGGAGAGCACCATCAAATGGTTTCAGAGAGAAAAAAGTCCAGGTCCGGATGGATGGACCATAGAGTTCTACTTAGCCTTTTTTGAGCTTCTTGGAGAGGACATCCTGAGGGTGGTGGAGGAAAGCAGATCGACGGGACAAATCTATGATGCAATAAACACCACTTTTATAGCGCTCATTCCCAAATCAGACTCCCCCTCATCATTTGACGATTACAGGCCAATTTCATTATGCAATGTACTTTATAAAATCATCTCCAAGATCATTGCCAATCGGATTAGGCCCATTTTATCCAAACACATCGGGCCCCAATAGTTTGCCTTCCTGGAAGACAGACAAATCCATGAAGCCATTGGATCTGCGCAGGAAGCTATACACTCCATTTGGACAAAAAGGCTTAAGTGCATCCTTCTCAAGATTGATCTCTCCAAGGCTTTTGATAGAGTTAGCTGGCTCTATATCAAAATGATACTCATCCACTTAGGCTGCCCCATCCACTTCATCAATTGGATAATGGCATGCATCACATCCCCCTCGTTCAGCATCCTTATCAATGGAGCGGCCTCCCACTTCTTCCACTCTGAGAGAGGCCTTAGGCAGGGATGCCCCCTATCTCCCTTGCTCTTCCTTGTTGTGATGGAAGCCCTGAGCCGCCTCATCATCTCAGCCAAAAGAGCAGGTACTCTCAGGGGATTGAAGATCACAGACGAATGTTTTATCACACACCTACTGTTCGTTGATGATGTGCTGATCATGCTTGATGGAAGGTTGCAGGACACCACTACATTCAACCGCATCCTAAAGCTCTTTGCACAAGCTACTGGAATGGAAGTAAACCAGGCAAAATCCTCCATCACTCTGGTTGGAACATCAGTATAGGAATCATACACTGCATGCCAGGTATTTCCATTCACCAACCATCCTTTGGATATAGGGCTTAAATACCTAGGGTACTGGCTCAAACCAACCTCACAGAAGATTACAGACTGGGTATGGCTGGTTGCAAAAATAGAGAAGCGGATCACTTGCTGGAGTTTTCGATATCTATCTAGAGCGGGCAGATTGACTTTGATTAAATATGTACTGGAAGCCACCCCGGTTTTTTGGATGGCTCTGGCATGGATCCCTCGAAACATATTATCAAAAATCCAGAGAATATGTAACAGATATCTATGGGGAGGAAAACAGGATAAGCGCACATTTGCATGGACCAGCTGGAACTCTATTGCTCTCCCAAAAAAGTGGGGGGGATGGGGAATAAAGGATCTTCCCACATTTGCACAGGCCATGGCAGCAAAGATGGGATGGGCACTGATGACATCACACAGCCTCTGGACCTCCATTGTCTTCCACAAATACATTTGGCCCAGGAACAAGCTGGACTGGCTTAGAATGCCATCATGGAACAAGGTGGGTATATCATCTGTTTGGAAGGCTGTGCTTCACGCCCTGCCCCTCATCAGGGATAACATCGTTTGGAGGATTAACAACGGTAACTGTGCCCGTGTGGGCCTTGACCCGTGGAATGGTAGTGGGGGTCGGCACAATCTACCTAGGGATCTAGTAGACTGCTTATCAGCACAACATATATTTGTGATTGCACAGGTCACGGACAGGGATCGCTCAGACATGTTTCACCAAGCCTGGAAGACGGCCAACCAACTACACCTCCCTGCTAGATGGCACTCGACCTGGCGCGAATACTGCACTGCCCTATCTGAATCTCATATCAGGATAACAGAAGGTCCGGATGAATTGATTTGGTTTCTTGCTGACAGTGGTAAGTACTCACCAAGGGAGGGTTATACGCAGCTTAATATTCAGAAAAAGCCTGGGGTCCTTGATAAATGGTGGAGACAGATTTGGAAGCTTGCTGCATCTCCCAGATCAAAGCTGTTCACTTGGTGTGTACTCCGGAGCAAGGTTCCCACAGGTGATTTCCTTATGAGACGCGCCATACAGGGCCCGACGTGGTGCATTCTCTGCAAATCTGACTCGGAGACCATATCTCATTTATTCCTTCACTGTCCGATGATGCAACAGATCTGGCAAAACATAAAACCCTTCATCCCATTCAATGGAGACTGGAGCGGGCCCGATCCGATCAGCTCATGGATAGATTGGACAGCGAGGCATAAGGGCACGAAACTGATCAACCTGCCTGTTATCATTCTATGGTCTTTGTGGAAAGTTCGGAACAGATGGACATTTGAGGATATAGCACCCCACTGGCCCCTCATCGAAGCTGGAATCATCTCTGCTTACAGAGAGTTACCTGAGCCGCCTCCCCCAAAAATTCGCCATCCAAATCCTCCGCCCAATATTGATCTATCCACCCCTTGGGCATACTTTGATGGAGCGGCAAATGCTCAGAGTTGTGGGGGGGGCATCATTCTGCATCATAACCTTACTCATTCCTATCACATCAAAGCTGGCTTGGGCATTGGAACCAATAATTATGCAGAGCTCATCACACTGCGGCACCTCTTGCATTTTGCACTATGTCATCATTACACTAGAATCAATATCTTTGGGGACTCGCAGATTGTTATAAATTGGTTCAATGATATCACGATTTGTCACATGCACACACTCAGAGCTATCATGGATGAAGTGCATCGATTAAAAGATGCTTTCTCACATATCTCTGTTACACACATTTACAGGGAGCATAATATGGACGCTGACAAATTATCCAAGGAGGCCGCGGTGATGGATCATGGCATCTGGGAGATTACGGAAGTTTTGGGCCAGCAGCAACAGAAATACTACCACCGGCCATATATAGATCAGGACTACCCAACAGGGGGTCCTCATCTCGCATAAAATAAGGACAACAGCATCCACAGATCACTGATTTTTGCACAGCAAACACAAAAAATTCACAAGGATTATGCTATCAGAATAGTTGCAGAAATTGAAACAACACATTTACAGACAATTGATAGAATGTATTGATGTAAATTTTGAACTTTTGTACAGATCCTACAGTGATCACAGATCATGATATACTGATATATATGTAAATCTCTTCATATTAATGAAAGTTTTTACGGATTTTCCCAGGGGATTTTAACATAATTCTCCACAAATTGTCTTTTTACTTTGAATCAAAATTCAAAATGCTTATATGAATTTTGAGGGCTTCAATTCGACAAAAGAGTAAAATTTTGAAATTCTATTGCCATATTTGGCCCAAAAGTGTAAACCATCTTCATGCATTCAAATTGTTGAAATATAAATGAAATCAAGCTAGATAAGTTGCATAGGGTTTAGTATCTTCCCATGATAAAAGCAAATGTTTTCTAGTTTGATCCAAAAAGTCTAGCTTGAAAATGTACAAAAGAGCCAAGTTTTCTACAAAGGGTGAGGATTATATTGGGAGCAAGAATTTATTGAAATTAGAAAATTAATAGATAATTTAATCATGTAATACATGTCTTCATGCTCGATGTTTCCTTCAACCACAATGGAATTTCTATATGGCAAAGCCACTTAGGATTTTTCCATGAATCAAAATGTAGAGAGATATCACCTTGTATCTTCCTTCTTTGTCGGGAGCGAAAAATCATAACAAGATGCTAGTGGTATCTTAATTATTGAATAATCATGCCCTCAAGTTGAAAACATGCCATGTAGACAATGTGGCATTCATTATTAAGAGGGTTTCCTATATCAACATTACAACTTGTGGATCAATGGGTGATCATTTTTTAATAAGGTGTGCTACCTATTTTTTGTTCCATAGAAAATATTTCCATGCATGCACAATAATTATTTCATCCATGCATGTGTCAATTCCAACTAAGCATTTGATTATAGAAAAAACAGAACATTAGTGTGATGCAATATAGAAAAGGCTGTCACAAAAAAAAAAAACAAAAAACTTGAGGAGATGTAACATGTCACACAAAGAAAAACTTGGTCCAAAAATTTCAAGGGAAGAAAACTTCATCCTATGTGATATGTCACAATAAAACTAATTTTCTAATAAATACATCACGTGAATGTAAATTTTTGGGAGATATGATATATAACACAGAGTAAATTTTCCTTTCCAATATGACATGGAGAAAGCAAATGTTAACTTACATTATATGTCACGCAAATATTTTTTGAATGTAAGATGTTGCAAGGGCTCTAAAATTTGAAGGATGTAATAAAGAGGGGGTGTGTAAAATATTTTCACTTCAAAAAATACAAAAAATTAGAGTGAAGTGATGTGACAAAAAAAGGTTGAGGAGCAATATGTGTTGTGTCACAATCAAAGGTATATTATGTGTGATACTATACAATGAAGCAAGTTCAATGAAGCAAGTTTATGTGAGGGGTGAAAATAAAATTGAATCAAATAATTAGTTGTGATATGCAACAAGGAAATGAGTTTTTATGAGAGGCAAAAATAAAATGTGTATAATTATTGGAAGAATGCCGAAGTGGAAAACAACTTGTTAGAGGTTGAGAAAAAAGTAATCCTTTGAGGAACCTAGTGAGTTTCAAAGGGAAAAGAACTAGGACAAGCTTCATATAAAAAATATTCAAAGGAAGACAATGTATAGTAAAATTATTTTCACACATTTAAAAGCTTTTTTCAAGTCACGTCAATAATCACAATATGTATCGTATGAAATGGAACATTGGTGCAATGTGATAGAAATTTTGTTGCAATGAATTGAAGTTTCAGAAAGTGTGGTTTGTCACTTGAAATGAATCTTTGGTGTAATGTGATATGCAAAAGGTTATTGTGGAGATAGAAATCTCAAGAAGTTTTGAAATGTCGCATGAAGAAAAACTTGGTGTGATATATCACGAGGGAGGAAAATGTCATCCTATGTGGTATGTCATAGTGAAAGTTATTTTTTGAGCAATACATAATGTGAATGGAAACTTTTCGCGGATGTCATACATTGCATGAGTAAAGTTTTTCCTTGTGATATATTGGAGAAAAAGAAAACTTTAAGTCATGTGATATGTCACACAATTTTTTTTTTTGCGTGGTAGATAAAAAGGTGTTAAAATTCTAAGGATGATGAAGAAGAGGGATGGAAAAGATTATCACTTTAAAATATCCCTTTGTCATGATAAGAACAAATCTACATTGAAGAAGACATAGCAACTAAGAAAGGTTGAGTTATGATATGTGCTATGTCACAAACAAAGAAATTCTAGGCGATAACATCACAAGGAAGCAAGTTTTTGTGTGAAGAAAAAATATATTTTGTACAAGTCTTGGAAGAATTCTAAAGGGAAAAACAACTTGTTCACATGTTGAGGAAAAACTAATCCTGTGAGGAACCCAATTAGTTTTAACGGGAAGAGAACCAATACAAGCTTCATATACAAAAACTTCAAAGTAAATAAGACACTTATAGTAAAGTTCTTTAGCACATTTAAAACCCATTTTTAATAATCACATTATAGTCGATATATTGCATGAAAAAAAACATTTTGTGATGCAATAAAAAAGAAAATTATAGTTAAGGAAAATTTGATGAAGTGTGATATGTCACATGAAACGAAACTTTGGTGTGGTTTTTTATATAAAAGTTTGTCACAAAGATAGAGAAAATTGGTGCAATATATCACAAGGGAGGAAAAAATTATTCTATGTGATATGTCACAATAAGAATAATATTTTGAGTGATACATGATGTGAATGGAAACTTTAGGAGAATACGTTGTGTGTAATGTTTCGGAGCTTGATTTGACCAACCAATAGCATAATTATATGTTTCAAGAAGAGGATGGAGTAATGATGGACAATCAAGGTCTTTTGACAATTTAAAGTTCTTTTATAGAGTCATAATATAGACATCGAAATCATTCCCCCAGTCACCGCCTTCAATTCAAATAGTAATAATGTGTGCATCTACATTCCATCATGTAGCCAAGATGGGAGATTCATTTTCAAATATGTCATTATTGATTCTTACAAGTACGATCCATGTTGAAGGCCTCTACCTTGGCAATGCAAAGTACAAGTATCTACAAGTTCAAATGTGTTATACTTATCAAGTGTTGATTTGGGACAATAACCCATAGCCTTTATTCAACCACGGAATAGGACGAAAACTTCCCAAGGCCTATTCTCTTGAATTCTTTGTCTTTTTCAAATCACTAGTTTTTCCATTGAGTCAAACATTTTAGAATTAATAAGAAAATGATGCAGGGATAGTGGTCAAGATGATGAAATTTATGGGTTACTTTACATTGTGTTGATTACTATATTAATTTCTTTGGCAGACACTTAAAAGTAGGAGGAAGGATAGAAAAGAGTTTTTGTGGTTGTTTTTTTTCTTGCAAACACCCATAACATCATGGTATGGAAAAGAATAAACACATATTTATTGAAATGTATTGATTGATTAAAACAAAGTATAAAAATGTGTTGTAAATATATTATGAAATAGGTTGTAAATGAAGAGCATTAGAAACATTTAAAGAAACCACAAGAATACATGACATATGGACTACATATGACATAGTTATGGAGTACAATCATAGATGGACTATGTTAGACTCCGTCTTATGACAGTGTAAAATTGATTCTTCTTCAAAACCCTGTTTTGAAGAAGAAATCATTAATATGTAATTTGTCATGATGTTTCAAGGCTCTACAGTTCTTCAAACGACAGTGTTTTTGATGTGGATCCCTGCAAAAGTTAGAAGAATGGTTCAAATATTTCAACATGCATGGTTGCTCAAGGAGCCTTAATCAAGCCATGGATATTCACTGAAATCAAGGAACAAAGGCATTGGGACATCAGCTCCAGGGAAAGATTTGAATATTTCAAAAGACTTTGTACGTTCTGGGCTTCAACATTGGGGCTCTATTTAAAAAGTTTAAGTGAACCGGAATGGAGGCTGGTTCAGTTAAGTCACATGTGTATTGTTACTCATGCTTGGATTGAAGAATGCATACGAGGTGGAAAGAAGTTGGATTCAGCCCTTTACAGTCTCAGGAATGAGGAAGATCTTGCATCGAATCCTGCTTCAAGCTCTATTGATGTTAATTGTAAACCACGCCACAAAGTTGAGAAGGCACTAATGCAATCAGTTCTGCAGAAAGTTCAGATGGTGAGAATCAAAGCCCTTCCAATAAGAATGATTCCATTGCCGAGAGTTCCCCTGTGGTTGCATGTGGTGATGAGAGAAAGACACGTTGCTCATTGGTCTCTCAGTCAGAGTCTTCTGAACCGAAAATCATTGATAAGTCTGGCTGTAGTTTGGGACTGTCGAAAGATTGTGCTTCTGATGTTGTGGAGAATATGATCCAAATTTTTCTAGTGGCTCCATTGTCTGCTGGGCTTGTGCAGAGCTGTCATTCATTCCCTTCAAATTGGGAAAAGGCCACGGAGTATAATTGTCCAGCACTCAAAAAGAAGAGATTCAAGTGAATGAATATTGGTTTTCTTTCCAGGCTGGAATCCTTGCCATCAGAGGCATTACAGTAGTATCTCATTCTGCACTGAAATAAGATTTGGGAAAAGGTCCAAGGGCTTATCTGCTTCCTGGGGAAAGCCCAGGCGTAGATCGTTCACTTTCTATGTCAATGCAATATTCTGGAGGAATACTCAAAGGAGACACTTGGTAGAGCCACAAGAACGTGATTTTCTTATCAGCACTGAGCAAATTATTGATCCAATGATAGAGGGAACATCCAATGGTGGGGATGCATCTCGGAAAATCTCTATATCAGTAGTGTCATCCATCTCACAAGTTTCTTCAGAGGATTGGGATGCATGTGCTATAGGTGCCACAGGCCATACGAAACTTAATCCATTCCTTACTCATGCTTTTCTTCAAAGCTTAGAGGATACAGGGTGTGCTGTTCAGGAAACGGGATGGTTACCTCAGCACATCACTGCGACTGATCAAGATGGTATTGTGCTAGGTGTTGTTCCACTTTATGTAAAAAGCCACTCATATGGTGAATATGTATTTGATCACTCCTGGGCCGATGCTTACTATCGGTTTGGTTCTTCTTACTACCCAAAGCTACAGTGTTGTGTGCCATTTACGCCAGTAACAGGTCAACGGATACTAGTTCGTGATACTTGTTACAAGGATCAGATTTTTGACAAGCTTCTGATTGCCTTGAAGCTACTTACTGATAAGTTGCAGATGTCATCACTACATATAACATTTCCTACAAAAGAAGAATGGGAGAAAGTGAGTCAATTTGGTTTTCTACAAAGGATTGGAATGCAGTACCATTGGAAAAATCGTGACTATAAGAGCTTTGATGATATTTTAATGGACTTGAAGCAGAGCAAAAGAAAAACTATTCGGCAAGAGCGCAAAAAGATTCTAGCTTCAAACTGGAAGGTAACATCTTCACAGATATTAACACAAACTATTCGTTTGAGGAACCCAAATGTTCGAACACATGGGGAAACAGGGTGGATACAAAGAGATTTGATAATACAAATGTGAAGTGCATGTGCGGTATTTCAACTCCAAACAGCTGTGATGGTGATGGGATTCAAGATCACCCCTCAAGTTATTTTCATAAGGAGCAAATGATTTCTGAAAAATACTCGGATAGACTGTCAGAAGAAGAACGACAGAAACTTCAGTGTTCTTTGCATTTCAGAAATTTATATACAGAAGATGTTTTGCTTCATGGCAACCTTTTCATGCTAGTTAATTGTCTCGAGTCAAAAGAATTATCAGAGGAGATATTCAGAAGGAAGAACTCAGACCTCTGTCAATATACCTGAGGAATTTGAAACTGCATCTCAACATAATACCAGTGCATAGCAGGCAAATGATCTTCCCCATTTGAGATCAGAAAACAAATATTTCTCGGAAAAAAGGTCGAACAGCAATTCTAGAAACAAGAGGGATATGATTATGGGCAGCCACCAAGCTTTCAGATATGATAACAGAAGTAATTATGATGAAGGTGAGCATGGGGGCCATAATGAGAGGCATCATACATCAAGGTCATACTATAAAGATGGAGGAAATCGAATACCACGCAGTACACATCCTACAAAAGAGGGTGAAAGGATTTGCTGACCAAAAGCGACATACAATAGAGGAGGTTGGTGAACACTCTGATGTCGAAACAAAGAAGAAAAACCTGCCTAGTATTTTGGGTCCAGGACCAACAGAACTGAGGTTTCAACAGCCCATTGATAATCAACAAGACTTAAACGATTGTAGACAAAATGAGAGAATCTTGGATTGATTTGCCTAATAGTTTCAATGCATCTTAATTGAAAGGGAGATATATCAAGCTGGCAATCTTTACACTGCTGTAAATAGGCGGCCACAGAGTGTGAAAGTCAATATAATCCAATCGCACGCAGTTCAAATATCTGGGCTGCCTGGGGTGGTAGTCGCTCTCAGTTTGTTTTAATTTACACAGGCAAGCGGGGTTCTCATTAGATGTATCGAGCTTCACTTTTAAAACTAGAGTTATTCCTTTGTGGGCATTCTGCAAATCAAATTTATTCATGTGTATTTCCGTCTCTATGCTATTACTCTTCTGGATGGTAGTGCGAAGGTGTGTGCGTATGGTTCGCAAGTATTACCATATGAGTCCTATGCTAGGCCCGAAAATGGAGTAGCGCCCCTCCTCTGCACAGCTCTATACCAAGAAAATCACTTTCAATGTAAACAGATGATGAATTTCAGATCACGGGGAGCCTGAGACAGACGGAATTTCGTTCCATGATTTCCGCCAGCGATTGATCCTTTGGAGATTTTGTGGGCGATGTGGCTCTTAGAAGGCGGATTATGGGCTTTTGTTGATGCCACCATATTGCATGTGATTGGGTGTGTTGGAATTCGATGGTGGCATATTATAACTCTGGCTTGGTCATCTTTGGTGTAGATTTCTAATTCTGGATATGGTTGTTCATCAGACGTGTAACAAATCTGTAAATACCCTTTTGATCCATCGACCAAGTGCGTCCATAAAGGAGAGAATTCCGAAAGCAGGTGGCAGTCTATGACAAATGGCAGCTTTGAAGATTCCTATTTCAAAACAGTTTGACCAGCAACCTTCACAACTCGACACCTTGTGCAATCTGATCCCGATTTGGTCTATTTTTTGAATATTAATTAGTTTTAATTCCTAGAGGTTAGTTTTCGGTTCCTAGACGCTAGTAACAGCTTGAGCATGTAATTGGTATTGAAGCAATACTTTGGATTTTTTTTAGAGAGAGAGAGAGTCAGAGGGGGAGAGTTTCTGAGTGCTGAGTGTTGGAACAGAGCTTTTAATGTACAGTTTTCTGCAGAGATTTTTAATGAAAATTTTGCAGCTCTAATTTCTGAGATTCATGTGGTATGTTAATTTAGCATAAGTTTTCCCTTTGTCTCATATGTAAACTGTTATGTTTCATTCACCTCATGATCATTTCTAATTGAGCAAATGAAGTGTTTAGGTAGAATTCATAGTATTATATGCTCTGCCTATAAGTTTGTTCAATTCAATGTTTTCTACTGTTTAAGGAGGATTCAAAGTATTGTTTGCCCTCCTTAGCTCCTCACCTGTCTTGCCATCTCATTTAAAACTAGATTTGATGCTAAATTCCTTGCCTACCTTGCCTCAGTCGTCAACCTGTATTGTTCATTATATTTCTCTGTTTGAAGCTGTGATTTTGCCCATGCAGCCCAGAAAAACCCCGTTATTTAATTAAAAACCCCCAAATCAACCTTCAAATCAGTTTACTAGCCTAATATCTGTGTTACCTTGATTGGTCATCTCTTCCTATTGAAAATTTGCCGAGATAGACCGGAGAGAGCCTTCTCATACCCCGTAGGGCTAGCTACGAGGTGAAATGGTTTGATGTTGCCTTGAAGGTTTACCTTCCTCAGCCTAGGGTGAAATCTCAAGCGCTAACAGACTACATAGGCATGGTAATGTATTTTGAAGAATATTATTGATATGAGAAGAGATACAATGAGTTCTATTGATAAAGCATCTAAGCATTCTTTTACTTTCTTTCTTAGTGAAATTAATGCATTATCTTGCATATTTTCATACCATTCAAAAGTGGAGACAAAGATGTGAAAAACTACTAATGACTTGATGTGTGATATAAATATGAAGGTTAAGCCTTTCCATTCAACCTTTCCAATGTCAATGTGTCAAGTCTTGGGACTTATGTATTATCAAAGTCCATGCCACCTTGAGCAGGATTTGTTTCTTATTGCCACATTTTATTGGTGGGATTAGAAATTGTTTTTGGTTGATATTGTACCATGGTGGATTGATATATGTATCAAATTTCACAACAAGATATTATGGAAAGTTCGAAGGGATAATCCCTCTATGTAGGAAATTTGGGCAACCATTCCTAGTGCTCCATTAACCAATCCTACTTGGATACACAAATTGCATGTCAACATAAAATGTTGGCTAATACATAGCAAGATTTTTTTGGTCCAATTGGTGGGCATAATACTCCTTAAAGATACCATGACTAAGACATTTTGTGTTATTTTGTGTGTTCAACAAATTTAGGTTTGTCTAATATGTTGGGAGACCAAAATATTTGTTACAAATATGTGTGTTTGTAACAAATAATTTGCATTCTACTCTATACAATGATGCACTTATCTAGGACTAAATGATTTCCCATCCTGTTGTAGCGAAGTTGCATTCATGAGGTTTGTCAACAAGTGACATAAATGGATTTTCTTTACATATTAAACATATTAGTAGAAGATTGTTTGTAAGGTTACATGAATGGTGGAGGAAATACCCAAAGACTTACTTGGTATTTTCCCCACCTACAAAGGTGTTTCCATAACTAGAAATAGTTGTCTTAATTACCAAAGAGAATTGACCAAATGCGAAATTTTTATTTTCTCAAAATGCTTCGCATCGTTGGCCTTCAATTTACACCAAAAATTTAGGCCATATGAAGCTCATCTCAGCATTGTGAACCTAATAGATATGTTTCATCTCTTCCAAGAAACTACCATTGTTTATGCTTGTAAATACTAGATATCTTTTATTGGAGTTTAAGTGATGCATGTATAGTGGTTGTCTGTGTTGAAAGTTGCAATTCTAGTGGGTGAAAGAAGTGGTATTGGTATATGTATATATGGTGAATGAGATTTGAAACAAGATTTAATGCAACTGCTAAGGTAAGATTTTCCAGTCCTAATTGTTCCTTAGATGATCATCATTAGGGGTTTTATGAATTTTTTTTGGTATATGCTATAATATTATGTTGAATGCTTCACATTATTTTTGTGAAAATGTATTAGCATGTGGATTGACATGTCAGTATTTATTTGGACACTCATACAATCCTAGTTTGTCTTGATGAACTATGGTGTAGATCTAAGAATTTCTTCTAGAAAATTCAAGTTGTTCCAACAATAGTTGATGTAAAAATCATGAATGCCAAGTATGTCAAGCTCATTGAAGTATATATTGGCAATAAGTATCAATATTGATAACAATTACCCTTCTTTTATGTCTATTCCAGGTTTCTTATATGTATCATTTTCTTCAACTCCATCTATTATTATTTCTTTTGTTGTTATAATGGCATAGTCCACATTCCATCCATGGGAGGTTTCTTTTATGTTTACCCAAATTTGTATGATTGGATCTTTTGAGATGCCTATGTCAATAATGAAGTTATGTGGTTGATGGTGCTGGAAATTTGTTAACCAACGGGATCTCGCCGATATGAAGTCCAAATTAGACCTCACACCGTTTGGTGTAGGAGTCTCATCTGGTATAAAGGCCCAGTTTCCAAATCCTCAAATATTTGACTTGGCTCTAGTTGTCAGCATAGGAGAGTGATGCAATGGTGTCTTCGAACAACAAGGTGAATGTGTCTAGTGAGTGTGCAGTGCAACTGTGTCTAGGTTCTCTTACTACAAAAAGGGGGATAAACGTGAGCCTCTAAGTGAGAGGTAATAGTACCACCCAGGATGAGACACACATGAACCAGAAAGGCTTGTCCAACATCCAACGGAATAATCCATAGCATACGTGAAAGTTGCTACAACCAATTATCAAGGGAATATCCATCTAACATCCAATGAAATAGTCCACATCGGACGTGATGACCATTATAATCAATAAGTGAAGGACGGTTTGTCTAGTATCTCGCAGAATAGTCCACAAGGACAACAATAACAACCATTACAACACATTCTCAACAAGATAAGCACTACAAAAACCAAAATAGTTCAACTATCTTAGTACATGTGAAAGAAAACATGAAATACAAACGCTCACATAATAGTCTTACAAACATTTATAAGTCATGCATGAAGAGCGTGTTGGCCTTAAAAAGCTTCTATTATTAAGAAAAGTTCCAAGACACATATTTACATTGTACACCACTAGCCCCAATAGTGGGACATTGGAGCCACTCCTTGCTCCTCAAGAATTAATTGATTTCTCTAATGCTTTGCGCGAGGAGCCAGGGTGAAAATTCATTTTCTCATAGAATGAGGGGGTATATATAACCAAGGGTGATGCTTCCCCTTGTGACTCTTTAACTACCCTCGTGACTATTCAACTTCATATTACTTTTCAACTTACATGAACCTTCATATTCAAGTGTGTCCATTGGACTTCCACTTTAGAATACATTTGATTTATAATAAACATGGCCCACAATGGTGATGTGGCATATTACAACTCATGACACGACTTGACATGACACTGTTGAGATGGATTGGCTTGATGATGTGGCATTGTCAAGTTGTTATTTCTGTTGAGTGATAGATGTGTTCTTTGATGTGCTTTCTCTTCTCCTTCACATAGCTTGATGATGCGAGGTTTTCAATGATATTTGTTCTTAGAAGATGGTTGCAAACTTTTGTTCCTTTTGCTTGCTCTTGGTAGGTTCATCCATCCATCTAACTACAAGTGAGTCTTTAGGCATGCTTCCTCTTTCTTTTCCTTCTTCATCATCTCACCATGATTAGACTTTGTACTTGTTCCTACAATTCACTTATGATGGGACAACATCAATCCGAAACACCTTGGTCTAAGATGATGCATTGTTATCCATGAATTAAGCTTAGGACAAGTGACAGGTTTGGAGAGGGCCCAATAAATGCACATTATGTAATTCCATGTGACAGGGAGAGGGCTTGATCATTGAGACTGTGCAAAGCGTAACTCAGGCTTGACTGAGGAGATTTTTAGCACAGTCCCCACTAGGGAGAAAACTTGTGTAATTTCCACTGGGAGAAAGAATTGTATAGTTCAAGCCAGTAGTGGTTGATGCAGGATGAGGCCATGAGGGGTCATTTCTGTGTATTTTTCAAAGGCAAGGAGGACTAGAAAATAGAGAGACCTGGAGGATAAATCTGCTCAGTTCTTGAGGTCAGTGAGCTCTGATTAAGGGAGGACACTGGGGGCACCTCTACATGGTTATGGAGGCCAAGGGAGGATGGGGTCTCTGCACATTGTGGGGTTCCAATAGACAAGGAGAAGAACTTGAGGACTATAAGTTTGAAGTGTGTAGTTCAAGTCAGATTTGGAGGAATTGTTACACAATTATGGAGGTCAAGGGAGACTGCTGGGCTCTGGAATTGTGCAGTGCAACTTCCCATATGATAGTGAATGCACACTGTATAGTTCCAGGTAGCAAGGTCACAAAACTAAGGGCTGAGACTGTGCATTGTATAGTTCAGTCAAGGTTCGGTGAAGCTCAGTTTCTCGGTCAGGAAGATTTTCCAAAAATGGCTAAGTGCAGGATGGGGATTGACCCTTGATGAACTTGAACTTGTGATCACACACTTAGCATACTTTAACGACACGACAACATAGATCACCGGAGCAACAATAATTTTTTTTCCTATGTGTGGTTGTTTCATAACAATAAGCAACAAGTGTGACACTTGAGATAGACTTTAGGATGATCGTGACGACACTTGTGTGACAGTGTTCAAGACTTTGTGCATGAGTGTGAAAAATGTTTACATGGTTCGGAAAACTCATATACATAGAGGTCGACCTTAAAAACCACTAGAAAAGACTCAAAAAATGACATAACAGTAAAACACGCCAAAAGACAACAGTTTATCCAACAAGTGAAAGGGAGAAAACCACTTAGAGGAAACACATGGAATGACTTTGAGTGTTTGCAACCATACATGTCGTTGAAGACATAATGATATGAGAATGATAATCTATCATTCATACTATGCTAAGAGGTTTATTTAAACTCCATGAAATATGTGTTTTGTTTTTCATACCTACCCTCCAAAGGGTTGTGAACTAGATGGAGTCATCATTCGGTCTCAATCTTCTATCATACCATGAGTTCCTTGGTCTTATTATATCATAATTATCTTTTCTCCTTAGCTCCTTAAGTATAATCTAGCATGTCCTCCTTCTTCATCTCCTCCTTAATCATCTTGACATAGCCTGGTAGAATTCATGTATTTGTAATCCACTCATGACAAAATGACATTAGTCTGATAAACCCCCAGTCTAAGATGTTGCATGATAATCCACTGACTGAGCCATAACTGGTGTAAGGTCAAGGGGAGAAGGCTCAGTGACTAGGATGGACTTAGGGATAAGACTACACAGTGCCCATTGAGGGAAATAATTGTGCAGTGCCTATTGAGGGACAAAATTGTGTGTTTTTCAGAGGCAAGGGGAACTGGGAAACAGAGGGGTCTGGAGGACAAATATACATATTTTTGGATGCCAGTGAGCTCTAACTGAGGGAGGGTAACCAGAGGTAGCCTTTGTGCAGTTTTGGATGCCAAGGAATGTTGGGCTTTCTGTGCATTGTGTAGTTCCAACAAGCAAGGGGGATTCTTGAGGGTTGCAGATGCAAAGTGGACAATTTAGGAAGGCTAGATGAGGCTAGATCACCAGGAATCCTCTGGAATTTGTTTAAGTGTGGGATTATTGGAATTGATGTGAACAATAATAGAACTTGACTGTGACCACACACTTGGACTCTTAGTGATACAACATAGATCATCCAGAACATATGAAAAAATACTTTGCTTAGTGAAACAACCTTTGTGGCAGCTTATAACAAGTGTGGTTCCGACAATAGACTTTGTGAGGATAATGACGACACTCGTCTAATAGTGTGTGAAACTTTGGAAATGAGTACGAAACATGTCTACATGATGGGAACAACTCATTTTCAAAAATATTTCCCCTTGAAGTAAACCAAAACTTCCCTTAGCATGATAAGAGATAACTCACATGCCCTTAGATGAAACTTGATATATAAAGATAAAAACATGAACAACACTTGAGATCAAAGAAGGGAGCTTGAAATCATCATCTTACTAATAAGTGACTAAGGAATAACCAATCACGGGAACCATGATAGGCTCCAAAATTTGAGTGTACGCAAAAAAATTGGAGGGTGTCGCAACGGCTACAACATTACGAAATAGTTTTCATAGTAGAAAATCACTCTAGTATAAGTCTCTAGTGGTATTAGAATATGTTGTACGAATGACCATCAAGTCTGACCAAATTTGGAAAATTACCAAGGACCATCTTCATCACTATGGGCCATTTTTTTCGGTGGGGACTATATGACCAATGTTTTGCAATTTCAATGAGAAAGAGAGGATGAAGACAAGGAGGGTGATAGGTATCATTAAAGATATATATAGGTAATTAATCATGCACATCCTAGGATACGTGATGATATATATGGAAACCAACATTTAGAGTGATTAACATATGACTACATGTGACAAGGACAAGTTTCTATAACATATGGAAAGCTTCTTGGGTATCTTTTTATCGATTTAAAATATATTATTTGTGAAATATACTTTAGGCATATGAAAGAGGGTATTCCAGATTCAATGCATCTATGATTCTATTCAACATATGAGGATATCTCTATGACCTTCCCTCTTCTTTAGAAGCATATTTGGAAATTTATTTCAACATTATATGATGGGAGAGTATAGGTTGTAATATTTGTTTGATATATCTTAAGTATGTAAGGGCTATGGATGTTTCTACAATCATCATTATATACAAGTTGATATTTTTTTGAGTGATATCATTAATGAAGAGTGGTGACTCAATTCATAAGTTCCATAAGAAAGTATACCTGCATAGAAGTGCATCCTTTCCTTTGGAGACATGTACTCTCAACACAATTTATATGGTGCTAAAATTGATTAAGTAACACTTTATAGTCATCGAATGAGTTGAAGGAAGGATTTATATTGTATTTCTTAAACAAGGGTTTCATTTCAAGGAGTCCAAGGCGTTACATATTTGTTGAAGAAATTCATAACATACCTTATTTTCATGGGATCTTCCCAATCCAATTTTTCCATGTATAGAGAACCTTGTAACCACAAAATACCATGGATATGTGATGAGCCCCTAACAACCCTTTTACTTAATCCTCCTATTATAAATAATATTATCATATTGTTGTAATTAATTGGTTGAGAGTTGGGATATAGATTTCAAAGCTTGGAGAGGGATAATGGGTGGTTGAGTGCTTAATGGCTTCCATATCCTTGAATATTTTAATTATTTTGATTAGCTGAGTCCTAATGGTAGAGATGGTATCTTGTGGACAACACAGAAGAAAGCAGAAACAAAACCACTAGCCAGAGAATGAGAGGGAGGAAGGTTTCCATGGGGAGTACACATGACCACAATGAGGATGATTTGGTTACAACCATGGTAACGAAAGGTGGAAATAAGGGATTCCCCAAGGGAGAAGTGGGATAACGTGGAAACAGTGGAGTTGGCCAGCAAATTGGAAGGCCAAAAGAACAAAATAGGATACACTAGCCAAAAAGAGGATCATTCTAAGAAAGAAAAAATTCAACATGGGAGTATTCAACGAAAGGGGGCATTACACAACATTTCCTGCACAATGAATGAGAAAAGGAGAATTCTTCAGTCGAGGAGTGGAATATTTGGTTGGCAGCTTTCAGGAGAAGGGCATACATCTCTAGATTCCTAGTTTGGATGGAGACCATGCTCTTTGGATTGTTGGTCGAGGAGTGTCCCTCAATCCTTCCTTTGCTTGGTTTGTAGGACTAAGAATCACTTAGTAAGCTCTAGATTCCCAATTTTAGGTTGATATGAAAATGGGGCACTTAGGCTTCTTGTCTAACTTACAAGAACCTCTCCCACTTCCAAAGCTTATTTATTCCCAAGTCTTATTGATTAACTAATTCGGAATTGAATATGTGCTTGAAATAAGGTGTATGCTTGTGTTTATTATTGATTGTTTATGTGTTTTAAGTCTATTTTCTTGAACTGATATAACAACAACTAAAGCAACAGATATAATGCAGCAATAAAACAACACACATAAGACAACAATTTAATGAGGATTTCACCCAAAACTCTTGGGCTACATCTCCTTGAGCTCTATTCAACTCGACTAGACTCTCGGGGATTATGGCAACAATCTTTTTACAAGCTCTCTGGCTCAACTCCACGGTTTAACATAGAAACAATGGGTTTAGAATTCCATTTTGTCCCCAGCTCTGAAGCTCTCGGCCTTCTTGCTTTGGCTTTGGATCTTAGGCTCTCGTGCTAGCTCTTAGGCTCTTGGCTCTTTGACTCTGGCTTCTCGTCTCTATCTCTCGGCCTCTGCGTGCCTCTGTGATCCGCTTGACCTCCAAGCGATCCTTGACAACCTTCCAGCGACTTTGTTGCAGCTTTTTTGCCTGTCAATCGCACACTCAGGATTTCTCGCCCCTTCAGCTCTCTACGATGCCTTCTTATGCCTCTCAATCATGCTCTTAGACTCAGAAATTTCTTTCAGCATTCAGCTGTCCCTCAATTAAGCTCTTTGGGCTCCTTTGAGGCATTTTCCTGGCTTTTCGGCTTCCCCAGCCATTTCCCTGCGTTCAATCATTCCCCTGCAGCTCTGTGGCTTCTTTGCACCTCATCGTCTTCCAAAAAGCCTTCTTGTAGCGTGGAATGATGGTTAGGAGCTGTTACAGAAGGAATCGGGGCCGTTTCATAGGCGAAAACCTGAAAACAAATAAAATTGCCTTACATAGAGATTTCCGGAAAATACACTATGTATTCTGGACATGAAATACCATTCAATCGCCCTTAAAATCTGTATTGGATCTGCCATTAGGCATTATATCACATATCATTAGTGTTTTGGGAAAAATCCCAAATACACGAGAAAACCTTCAAAAACCCGACAAAATCCACTTTATCGAACTTCAAAATATTATCGCAATCGCCCTAAAATTGCCTTAGGTCTGCCTTTGGCTGTTGTCGCAATCTCCACCATTGATCTATGGGATCCCTGATCCAATGGTTAGTATCCCATTTTGGGCGGCTTAGGAGCACGGAAGTTACCCACCCAAAAATGCATTTTTCCTCTCTCCTTTGCCAGCCACGTGTCATTCACTGTATGGGATCGGGCGGAGCAAGCCAAAACCATTTTTTGCTTGAGGCCCGCCTGAAATCCGCCTTTACGGAACTTAAATTATATAGATCATGCCTTTATTTCCCCTTCAGGTCCAGTTTTATCGCTTTCGGGCATTTTCCTTTGTATTCTAGTTATATAGCGGAAATGCGTAAATACACAGGAAAATCCATTTTTTCGAATTTCAAATTTTATAAACTGTGCTTATGAAATCCGTTGGGTCTAGCAATTGCCGATCTGATTTAATCATGGCTGTCCATTCCTCTTGCGATCCGACAACTGAGATTGGCTATCACGATCGCTATCGCATATCACGTCACATACGGCCCAAGGGTTTTGTACATCACCAATGCCGATTCGCCAATCTAATCATCGGCGATCGACGTATCGCATGATCGCAATCGCCAGGTCCGGGGTCCCGATATCGCACATATGTTTGCATCTGATATGATACATCGGATCAGCGGATTAGAGTTTCTTCCGCCTCCACTTAAACCCAACCCTTTGCCTTTTTCCGATGCAATTTTCCTTTATAAGGGTTTTTGCCCATTTTAGAGGATTTTTCCTCTTTTTCTAAAGAACATAGGGCACCTTATTTTGGTGATAACTCTTGCATCCTAAGTCCATTTTTTCCCATTCAAGTTGTAGTAGATTCAGAATGAAAATATCTCTACAATGGGGCTATGTCTAGGAACTTCCTTGGACTTTCATTTTCCTCTGTGAGGAACACTTAGACTTACAAATGTGAAGTACACATGCTCCACAAACTTTCATTTGTACCTATTTGACAAGCTGTCAACAAAAATTGTTAACAAAAACAAGAACACAAACAACAACTAGATGAGCTAAACTCCTGCTTCAACAAAAGAAACAGATTTCACATCTTGTAAACACCTCCATGCCTTACATTTTCATACAAATGATGGAATAGACAACAAACCCACAAAACATGCCTTTAAACAAATGACTCTTCAAGTCAAGCATGTAGGAAAAAAGACCATTTGGACTCCTTTTCAAGAGATGAAACACTTCATTATTACCTCCATCTTGGAGACCAATTCAACTTTTTCCAAGTTAATATTGCATTACATTCATGTTTACAACAAAGCAATCAACCCTTCAATTTAATTACACATACATGCTCAAATACAAGGAAAGCATCAACATCCCTGTGCTCATGCATGCATTTCATCCTTCAACTTTCACTTAAGTAAATTGTCCTTCGAAACTGAAATGAAATATAATGTTGCATAAACTGAATCTCCTACTCAACTTTTCCTTTCACCTTCTTCGTAAGAACCTACAACTTGCATCTCATCAACAAAGAAATGAAAATAGATGCATCAATAGACATGCAACCTTAATTGGATAAGAACTCCAGCAATTTCTTACCAATCCAGTTCCAAGGTCTTTCCTTTGTCTACACATCAGTATCAACATGTGAATCATCCTAAGACACTTCATTCATGGAAACTTCCTTTCCATTTCTACCATCTTCTCTTTCCACTTTCCTCAGCTTCTGTGGAAGCATTGTTGGATTCAAAGTCCAACACCTTTTAGCAAGATGCCCTTGCTTATGGCAGTAAGTGCAACACATGTGCATCCTCTTGAAAACATGATTTGCCTTGTCCAATGGACCTTTGGCTCTTTGCTTCTTTTCCTTCAAAAGTTTCCTGTATGTGGCCATTCTCTTCCAACATCTAGAAACATGATGGCTATCCAAACCATATAAGGAACATACAATTCTTTTCCCATTCTTATGTGGAAATTTACCATGCTTTGTAAAATCAAAAGGGATATGATTAGAACCAGATTTATACCTACCTCTTTCACCTTTATTGCCTTCATGAGGAGGTGAAGCAAATGAAGAAGTGGATCCCTTTGGAACACCATCAATCTCTTCAAGGTTGTTAGAGTTTCCACAACTCTCTAGTTAAAGTGTGTGCTTTTGAACACCTGCATCCTGCAAGTGATGTTTCAAGCTATTGCATTCCTCCTGAATACAACCTTCACACTCTTGAGGTGGAGGACATGAAATGAAACTCCTTCTTGGGACTGTTTCAATGGCCTTCATGGCAGCTTTGGAACTTTCTCCAGAAGGCTCTCCATAGCCAAGACCCAAATACTTAGGCCTTTCCTCAACCATTATTGGTTCAACAATACCGTGTGCATGCTTTCCCAAGCCCTTTCCTTCATAGCCCATATTGGACATTAGCTTCAAACCTATGCCTCTAGTATGTTTTTCAAAAGAACCAATATAAGCATTCTTAGAAGAATTTGAAGACAAAATGGTTTACCTCTTCTTCAAGTTGATACTTGACCAAGGCTTCTTTGGCAACAAAGAGTTGTGACTCCAACTCATGCATCCTTTTCAGGTTCATATTTGCAATATGAAGTTACTTCTCCATTTCCTGTAGTCTGTTAGCAAGCAACTGCTTTTCTTCCTTCATGGAATTCAATTGCTCTCTAAGTATGCTGCTCTTTCTTCCATCCTCATACATTTCTCTCACCTTTTCCATCATGATGAACAAGTCTTTCTTCAAGTCTCCATCATAGAGTCTTGTTATGAAGGAGGAATTTGAGGATTCACTTGTAGAAGTTGTCATTATACCAATGAACAAAAGAACTTCAAACAATATTAATAAAGGGCTTTATAAAGCAACCTTTTGCAACAAACCTCTTGTGCTTCAAGGATTGCTTTGAGGTCCTTTGGAATAGAGGAATGCCTTCGGCCTTTCTTCCTTCTTGTCCTTCCTGGACTGAGCTATCAACAGCTTTCCCTTCACCTCTATAAACTCAGAAAATAATCAGTCTGCAACAAGCACACAATCAATCAGACAATCAATCCTTGACTGCCCAAACACCTTTTAGATATGCAATCTTTGCTCTGTCAAACAAGAATTCTGATATAACCTTATTTGAAGATGAGAAGAATCAATCTCAGGCTCTGATACCACCTGATCTGAAAATGGGTCACTTAGGCTTCTTGTCTAACTTACAAGAACCTCTCCCACTTCCAAAGCTTATTTATTCCCAAGTCTTATTTATTAAATAATGCGGAATTGAATATGTGCTTGAAATAAGGTGTATGCTTGTGTTTATTGTTTACTATTTATGTGTTTTAAGTCTATTTGCTTGAACTGATATAACAACAACTAAAGCAGCAAATATAATGCAGTAATAAAACAACACACATAAGATAGCAATTTAATGAGGAGTTCACCCAAAACTCTTGGGCTACATCTCCTTGAGCTCTAGTCAACTCAACTAGGCTCTTTGGGATTATGGCAGAAATCTTTTTACAAGCTCTCTGGCTCAACTCCACGGTTTAACATAGAAACAATGGGTTTAGAATGCCATTCTGTCCCCAGCTCTAAAGCTCTTGACTTTCTTGCTCTGGCTTTGGCTCTTAGGCTCTCGCGCTGGCTCTTAGGCTCTCGGCTCTTTGACTCTAGCTTCTCAGCCTCTGTGTGCCTCTGTGATCCGCTTGACCTCCAAGCAATCCTCGGCAACCTTCCAGCGACCTTGTTGCAGCTTTGCTACCTGTTAATCGCACTCTCAGGCTTTCTTGCCCCTTCAGCTCTCTGCGCTGCCTACTTATGCCTCTCAATTGTGCTCTTAGACTTAGCAACTTCTTTCAACATTTAGCTCTCCCTCAATTGAGCTCTCTGTGCTCCCTTGAGGCATTTTCCTGGCTTTTCAGCTTCCCCAGCCATTTCAGTGCATTCAATCATTCCCTTGTGGCTCTGTGGCTTCTCTGCACCTCATCGTCTTCCAAAACACCTGCTTGTAGCGTGGAATGATGGTTAGGAGCTGTTACACAAGGAATCAGGGCTGTTTCATAGGCGAAAACCTAAAAACAAAGAAAATTGACTTACACAAGGATTTCTGAAATATACACTATCGGATGCGTTTACTGGACGTGAAATACCATTCAATCGCCCCTAAAATCCCTATCGGGTCTGCCATTATGCGTTATATTGCATTGCATTAGTGTTTTGGGCAAAATCACAAATGCACAGGAAAACCTTCAAAACATGACAAAATCCACTTTATTGGACTTCAAAATATTATCACAATCGCCCTAAAATCGCCTCAAGTCCACCTTTGGCTGCTGTCGCAATCTCCACCATTGATCTGCAGGATCCTTGATCCAACGGTCAGTATCCCATTTTGGGTGGCTTAGGAGCACAAAGGTTACCTAGCTGGAAAGGTAGTTTCCCTCTCTCCTCTGCCAGCCACGTGTCCTTCACTGTATGGGATCAGGCGGAGCAAGCCCAAAACCATTTTTTTCTTGAGGCCCACCCAAAATCCACCTTTACTGAACTCAAATTATATAGATTGTGCCTTTATTTCCCCTTTGGGTTAGGTTTTATCACTTTCGAGCGTTTTCCTTTGTATTCTCGTTATATAATGGAAATGTGTAAATACACAAGAAAATCCCTTTTTTTGGATTTCAAATTTTATAAACTGCGCTTATGAAATCCGTCAGGTCTGGCAATCGCCGATCCGATTTAATCCTGGCCATACGTTCCTCTCACAATTCGACGGTTGAGATTGCCTGTCGCGATTGCTATTGCATATCGCATCGCATACGGCCTAGGGGTTTTGTACATCGTCGATGCCAATTCGCTAATCTGATCATCGGTGAATGGCGTATCACATGATCGACGATCAACGTATTGCATAATCGCAATCACCAGGTCCAGGGTCCCGATATCACACATATGTCTGCCTCTGATTCGATACATCGGATCGACGGATCAGAGTTTCTTCCACCTCCGCTTAAGCCCGACCCTTTGCATTTTTTCGATGCGATTTCCCTTTATAATGTTTTTTTCCCATTTTAGATGATTTTTCCTCTTTTTCTAAAGAACATAGGGCACCTTATTTTGGTGATAACTCCTGCATCCTAAGTCCGCTTTTTTCCATTCAAGTTGTTGTAGATTCAGAATGAAAATATCTCTGCAATGGGGCTATGTCCAGGAACTTCCTTAGACTTTCATTTTCCTCTGTGAGGAACACTTAGACTTAGGAGTCTATCCAAAATCCATTTTGGATCATAGGTGGAGCCACTCAAAGTATTGTTGGCCTGGGTTCTTTCCGTTCTCAGTGAGTTCTGGACTCTAGGTTTAGGGTGGAGCCACTGAGATTAGTTCTCTAGGGGTGGAGGTGGTGTAGCTTTTAGATTCCCTTAACTAGTTGGTGGGTGGAGATGGTGTAGTATATGGATTCCCTTGACTAGTTGGTTTGTGGAGGTGGTATATTCTCTAGATTCCCTATTTCAACTTGAATGCTTGGATTAGTTGGTAGATGGAGATTGTATAGTTTTTGGATTCCCTGTTTCAGTTGAAGGGTGGAGATTTTGTAGTCTCTGGATTTCCTTGATTAGCTGGTGGGTGGAGATGGAAGGATCTTTTGACTCCCTATTTTATCTTGAAGCATTGGTTAATTCCTTTGAGCACTCTTCTTCAAGCTCTAAAATCTGGCTTGGGGGTGAATACTTGCAAGGAAGGTTGTAGTGCAGAAAAATATAAGATTGGGTGGAGAGTTGAAGGCCCAATCTTAGTTTCAAGACTTATCTTCATAATATAAGTGCTTACCTAAGTCTTTGTACATGTGAATATTATGTACATGTTTTTTGTGATGTTTAATTGCATATGTTCATGATGAGGAATGTGATTTTCTATGTGATTGTTTAGGACTTTTATTTCAAATATAAATAATGTGTAATGTTGATTTCTTGTGTGATTGTTGAGGAATGTTATTCCTATATGAATAATTAGGAATGTTGATTTATTGTGTGATTGTTTAGGATTGTTGATCCTTACAAGTTCATGAGGAATGGTTTAATTCTTATGTGTCAAATGAAGAAGTTACCAACTTCTATGTGTGTTTATGAGCTTGAATTCAGTATATGTTCCCGAGTATAAGAGATGGGTGAAATATTTGTATTATGATTAGATTTTTAAATTTAAATGATTTGAATAGAAAGCCTTGAATAAGAGCTTGCATGCAGGGAGGATGTATTCCTTGTATTTCTTTTATACATACATACATACATACATATCTATATGTACACACACACACACACACACACACACACACACATACATATATACATGTATACATATACAAGTCAAGTCGAATGCATGTAAAAGCTAAGGAGAGGCATGCCTATGTGACAGGGCATCGAAGGCTTCCTGTCCATGTGTTTATACACTATAAAGTCGACTAACTGACTAAGTGTTGGCTCCACTTCCCCCTCTATGACATCAGTGAAGGGGATGGGGGCCGCTCATTTTAATTTTAACCATTGGATCAGTAGGGGTCCTCCTTTTCATTTGGGGCATTGGTGTCCTGAACCAGCATATACATCGGATGGAGGCCTTCGGGACAAGGTGAATTCCAAACTTATTTATTAAGGAAAATTGAATTTTGAGCAAGTGCTATAAGGTCGATGAGACCCATACCTATGAGGACACATGGACAGGATGATGTCAGCAAGACATCATCTTGGGGTATCAGACCTCAAGTTGGCATGAAGTATGCATGAGGAGAAAGATCAAGTTTAATGGTTGAGGGAGATGGAAATGTCCTTGGAAACTGATGGTAAAATTCTGATCTTGGGCTGACGCCATCTCAAGGTCTCAAACCTTGGGGTGATCATGGTGTGCACAATAGGAGCAAGGTCAAGATTGACGAGACCGAGAGATGGGATGTATCCCTAGTAATTAATGGAGATATTTATTTCTCAAGCACTCTAGTCTATTTAACATGGGAAAGCATGGTGTACCATGGGATTTGGCCGAGGACCGATATTTCTTATAATGAGTAATCAATGAATTGTAAGGCATGGAGGTTTTTGGTGGGGGGAACATTGTGGTGGGGTGGCATATGCCACATAGGCATGCCATAGTGGAATAATGTGTGATGACATGGACCAAATAGGCATGGTGTAGTTCCTACGTGGAAACCATGTGTGTGCCATGTGGCAACATTTATTGACATGGCAGGGTGAATGAGGCTAATTTTAAATGGCCATATCTTTTGATTTAGAAGAAGTTTTTGATAAATTTTGTATCATCAGAAAGATCTTAATGAGATGAATGCAATGGTGATGTTTATTTTAAGTTTTAAGGAGTTTGAAAATTGAAAAAATAAAAATAAAACCCTATTTCCAAAATAAGACCTTGGAGCTCGAGTCTATGATAGTAACACCTTCCATATTAACTAGTTTATCTAAGAAGGAAGGAAGGGTTTCTTATGGAGTGGTAACAAAATAGTTGGTTCAAAAATGGACCTCTGGAGTGGAGCTAGGGGCTCTAGCCCAATGTGACGATATGCCAGGATTTATTGTAGAATGAATTAACTATTCATGAATATTGTTATCTGGTGTTTGAATTTTGAATTAGATGTTGATTGCATTACTGTTTCAATGAGTAATTATTATGGATGTAATGAATTGGAATTTGATGTTTTAAAAAGCCTCATAGCCATGTGTTTATGGCAAGATTTCCAAGGCAATGATGAATAGGTGTTATTAATGTTATTGATTTGCTAACGTTTATGTGTGTGGCAAAACATAAGAATAAACTAAGGGCTAAATGGAATGAGCAATAGAATGGTGCAGAATAGCACTAACAAGTCACAACATGGACATGAAGAGGAACTAGTTGAGAAGAGAGGAGAGGAAGAATCTTCTTATTAGATTGATACATTGAGGAGTTTAAGGACTGTGATAATGAGTTATAAGACCAATAATGAGAAGCTTGTCATGGGATAAGAGAAGCAAGATGAAGTGAATGTAGTCATACTACAAAGTCTCTCATACTTATAGAGTTAGAATCAGTATGAGTTAGGATCTAACCCAAAAGGTTATGCAGGGCTCATCAAGGAAAAGAAAACAAGAAGAAAGATTTGGTGGACAAACGAAAATAGATCCAAGAAAATGAACAGGTTATTGAGTCAATATACAATAATGGTAGTGTTAGTGTTAGTCTTTCCAGCCTTCCTCCAGTGATCAAATATGCTCTTACAAAGTGGTCTCAGAGTGTCAAGGTCAAATTTTGTCATTTCAAAGAGTTTTCAAGTAAAATTTGGTCACTAGGCATTAGGTCTAGGGTTTGCTCTCACTCTTTTCAAAGTTGCCCAAATTCCAATCTATGTCACTATTCAGCTGATTCTATCATCATTCATAGGGCTTTCATTATCATCTCAGTGTCTAATGAGTCTTTTTACGCCTTGTCCATGCTTCAGTTGCGCCTATGTAAGGTCATTTTCCTCTCCTAGGGTTCTGAAAGCTAATTTCTCTTGAATGGTAAAATCGTTAGCAAAACTTGTATCCAGATGTTCATACACCTTCCCCTATCCTTAATGTACCTTATCAAACACTTTCCATCACTGAGATCCCCCAAATTCCTCATTTTTGCACAAACCCTAGTTTCTAGCTACAACCTGGCAATTTTCTAGGTTTGGCCTGTGTTTTGCCCTTTTGGACCCCTTCCCCTCTCTCAAACTCTGAGATTCAACTTTCCCCTACTTCCTAACATCCCTCCCCACTCCCAAAAATTTCCCCAAGAATTTAGAAGCCCCCTATCCCCTTCATTTCGCTTCATTTCCACGAAATTCCTTGTTTCACACATCGGGATCAGTTTCACTCAAAAGATGTTTCAGAGCAATCAAAGATGAATTTGGGAAAACTGAGAGAGGTTTTTGTCCACAATAGGCCAAGGAAGAAAACCCTCCTTCACTTTTTGCACAGGTGTATGGTTTTAAAGAAATGTTAAAAATACAATCGCTAGATCCAAGGAGGTTGGCCAAGGAACTAAAACGACGGAAAAGGCCCGATCCACTCCAAATTTTTGCCAAAGCCTCTTTGACTGAGCATGGTACTTTATTGGGGACTCCCAGCCCAAATTTCAAGAAATTTGGAGAAAATTTTGTCAATTGTGAATTTTTTGTGCTACAAACAGGTTTTCTTCACCAACACGTCGCGCGCCACGCGCGACCCTTTCGATGGGCAACTCCTTTTCAGGAAAACTCAGCATTTTTTGATTTTTCATGCAAAGATACACTTTCTCAGCAATTTCCAAGAAATTTCACCAAGTTTTGGGCCTCCAGAAAGTCAAAAAAAAAAGCAAAAAATGACTTTCTGCCACCTTTTTGACACACAGGAAGCAGTCTTGGGAGATTGCAATTTTGGAGAGGAAAATGGCCACCAAATTCATAAATTCCACCTGTTTTGGAAAGTAGACATCCATACCTTTCCAACAAGCCCACTTTGGCCTCATTTGGACACCTGGAAGTGCCTCAAAAGCAGCTACAAAGGCGCGCGACGCGTTCAGGATCAGGGCGCGACGTGTTGGGCAGTTTTCACAGAAATTCACCTACAGCTCAGCAAAACGCAGTTTTGACTGGATTTGACTTTTTGGAGTAGATTTTGATCTTCCTTGTTGTAAATGATGTAATTTTATGATATTTTGACACTTATTTATCTCTTCTAGAAGATTCATTCATGAGATAGGCAAAAATTTAATGAATGAATTGGTTTCCTAGCTTATAGAGGCAAGTTGTTTTGACTGCCTAGTTTTCAGTGCTCAGTTTAGAATTGGTTGAAACAGCTCCTAGGATAGTGAGATCAACCCCTAGAGGCAAGGAAAGATGTTAGATTTCCTATATTATGTACTTTCTTGGTCATTTTCATGGTTGGACTCTTGAGGGAGAAAGCTCTATTGTATTACTCATTGTATCACTACAATTTTGGCAAAGGAAGAAAGACCAGGGTTTTGCAGTCCTTTTTGGGATTCCTGTGTTTACATGTATTGATGGTGTGTTTCTCTTTGTACTTGTAAGTTTTTTATGTGATTCATCTTCTTACTTTTCCTTCTGCAAATTAGGCAAATGAACTGTTAAAGTAGAATTCATGATTGTCATGCTCTGCTTTTAAGTTTGCTTAATATCAATGTTTTCATCTGTTTAAGGAGAACTAAAGGTGTTTACTTTCTCTCCTTATCTCCTCACCAGTCATTCTTTCCCATCTGACTCTTTCAAAGGCATCAATACAGTCTCCTACCTTGCCCCAAAGAACCTCCTGCAAAAACTGTGTCCAATCCCCGCACCCAAAATTGCCTTTCCCCGATTTTCCACCAAAGTCCCAAAAATCTCAAATCAAACCTTTTATCAATTTACTAGCCTAAAATTAGTGTTCTTTATTGGTTATCTCTGCCCTTTGAAGATCTTTGTTGAGATATACCGGAGAGAGCCCTCTCCTGCCCCGTAGGGCTAGCTACGAGGCTAAGTGGTTTGATGTTGCCTTGGAGTTTGCCTTTCTCAGCCTGAGGTGAAATTTCAAGCACTAACAGGTAGGTACTAGATTAAGTACTCTGGAGAGAAACACAAGCATGCATGGGAAAACATTTGGTGTTGATACTAGGATACATCATCATCATAGGAAAAGGGGGTAAAATGAGCATATGCTAAAAGAGTTCAAGAAGGTCGAGCCTCCCATATTTGATGTTGAGGTAAAGAGGATGAGGCATGGTTGCTTGGAATGAAGAAGTTCTTTAGATTCCAAAGCTAGTCTATGAACATGAAGTTAAAGGTGGCTACCTTTAATTTAAGGGGAAAGGTTGATATACGGTGGTAGGTGTAACCATCTCATCCCACATTTATCCATTTTCACCAGCTTACCCGGGGTAAACATGAGTTGAGGGTCACTATGATAAGAATCAACCTCCTATATGACCTTAAGGAAATGGAGTCAAAAACTTGAGACCTTATTGACTTCCCTTAGGTGCTATAGGACCTTCAAGAGTAACCCAACACCTCAAGGTGTCCAACCCTTGAGATGACTCTCCCTTTCACTAACTTAGAGCCTCAGTTGCTTCCTTTCCAAGCCCTCCAAGTGACTGATTGCCTCCAGGCACTCTCATGAGCATGCTTGATTATGACTATAACCTTTTTCTATTAGTGTTATTCCAACAACTACGAGATTTAAGGCTATTTTCTAGGGCTAGGACCCAGTCTCTACCCAGAACTCCATGGAATTTCTAGAACCCATAAAAGACACAGAAAAAATGCTTGTAAACTAAAATTAAAACCAGGACTTGACCTGACCTTCCCCAAACAGGACTGACATTCTATCAAACACTTAGTAAGCCTGCAAACTACAAGTCATGAATGCAAGTCTAAACATAAGGATCTGAAAACTTATTTGAGTTTTAACAAGAAGAATCATTGCCTTCTCTCATTAGTTGTCATAACACCAACTAGGTCTTGCATTCATTATTCATTCATTTACAAGTGAAAATATGAAAAGATCCATGCCTAAGAACTATCATATAACCATGCTTATAACCAACATACAACCAGATAAGTAACAATGATATAAAAACCATTAAAGCCGCATCATAACAAGTACATTTACTCATCAAAAGCAAGAGAAAATTAGCTCTTATTAAACATAATCAAAAGCCAACTAGGTTCGGGACATTCATGTACCACCCAACCATAGCTTACCTTAACCAAATCTTTCTTTCAACCAAGCACCCCCATGCCATATTCCAAGCATGAATGTAGGATCTCATGGGACAAACCAATCCATAAACAACCAAGGGAATCCAAAGGTTAAACCACCTCCACCCTCACCATACAGTGACCTCACTTAAATCAGTGTCAAGATCACAAAACCAAACCGAGCTTGGTGCCTTATAATTTCTTCTCCAATACCTTGAGGAATTTTCTTGTCTCCACCCTTAATATTTATCGTGTATCCCGCCATTACTAGTAAAGATATTCCTAGGCCTTTGGGAATTTTCTTGAGATCATCTCACTTGGATCCAAAATATTCAGGCAATCCAAAGCCCAAACTGAGAAAAGTCCCATCACACCATGGATATCCAAAAATGGCAAGGCAAGGCTAAAATCCACTCTCGAAACCCAAAAATATCCATGCTAATGATAGTAAAAGATCCAAATACCAACATGCACATACCATGCATGTCAAAACTAGCTAGGAACCATACATGAAACCTGTTACCTGCAAGTATTCCCGTTGAGGCTACTTGATCCAACTATTTCTTGCTTGATCCCTGATATACTTGTCCTTCCTTTGCTTGTTTGCTTTCCTTCTCATCTTGGTGCTCTTCTCCTCTCTCAAACTAATTCCAAAATTGAACTAAAAAAAAGGTTGTGAACTGATCCTCATAATCCTTTTTATTAATGAGGCCTCTATTTTCTTCACTTTTCCCTTATTTTCATTCATTTTCCTCCTCACATGCAACCTGTGACCCTTCACCTTCCTTTTCTCCTAATTTCATAAATAAATGCCAAATAATGCCACTTTTCCTTTTCAAATCCTTTATTATTGCCTTTTCCAATTTCACTTATCCATAAACACATCAAGTGATGCCCACTAGGATATTTTGCCCAACATTCAACTTGGAATAAGTGTCACTTGACCTTGATCTTATTTTTCTTTTATTAAATTTTATTACATGAAATTCTAACCCGGGGCTATTACAAACCCCTCCCCCTTAGGGAAACACTGTCCTCGGTGTTCAATGATGCCTATAACCAAAAAAATAGCTGAAAAGAAAAGCATATTTCCCATGGAGCTTTATAACTTAGCTCGTTGCAATATATACAATGAGTAACCTGCTGAAAAGAAAACCAACATGTCACTTACTGGTGATTTATAACACAAATCATTATAGTATTTACAATAAAAACCACATATACACTCAGTCACATTTTTTTCAACCAACAATTAACCATAATTTTCATGGAGCTTCAATACATTATTTAAAATTATATACACATATGCACGTTTTCTCAACTAAAAAATAAAAGGATACGATGCCTGTATTAGCAACAAGGTAATCCAGAGGCTCACACCTCCACCCTCAAAGTAAGACCAAGATTCAACTCCTTCCCAAGAAGTATAGAATCCACTGCCAAAGTTAAACATGCATCCAATCTCTAGCGTTATGATCATTTGCCACTTGTCATCTCATTGAACAATTATCGACTCATTGTTCCAAGGAACACTGCCAATGTGCATCTGATTCCATATGGAAATGCTAATGACCAAAAAAATCCATCCCCAAAATTCCCTTGTCTTCTACATAGTCCCTCAGGAAATCCGGCCACCCCCTTCCATGCAGTCACTCACCTTCCAAGTTCCCCAATATACCCTATGTCAGGCGATCCATCCCTTGGTAAGGTTTCCTTGCATCGGAAGGTCCAAAAACCAAGGAAAATCCCTACCTCAAAACCATCATATCGGTCATAGCATGCTCATGGAAATCAATGGACATTATTGGGTACTAGTGTCCCACAATGGCCCTGATCCTAAAGTGATTTACCAACATACTGCTACCTGTTCCAATTCCTTTTTCTTCTACTACTAATTCTCATAGTCATTTCAAACCACCGCAACCGGGCATTTCCATGCTTCTTGCACCAAGCACATAATTTCCATTAGACTAAAAGGAATTGAAACTAATTCAAATCATACCTCATTAGTGGCCAGTCAATAAGGTACACTTGTAATTCTATTTACTTCCTGTCACAACAATCCAAATTACCTCTTTTGATCAAATCATCATGTATAAACATATCATATTCGGTTAGCTCAAAACACAACCATCATAAATAAAAATCATATATCACATGTAACCATCATAAATCAAAGTCATAAATCACATGTAAATATAAAACTGAAATAAAATACTGATACTTATTTTTCAAATGATTATTTTTCTTCTGTCTTTGTTCTTTACCCTTTCCGTACACACACTGAATCAGTTTCCAAACCGGGCAAGCACCCAACGCCTTCTCTTTAAGCAACAAGGGAATATAGAGACTAAACCACCTCCTCCCTCAATATCAACAACAAGGGTCTCTCGAGACTAACTGCCTCAATGCTCAATAACAACAAGGGCATCCCGAGACTAAACCACCTCAATCCTCAATAGCAACAATGTATGCCAAGATGAAATTGTCTCAATCCTCTATTGCAACAAGGGTAGGTCGAGACTAAACTACCTCAACACTCAATAACAACAACAATGACCATACAATACCATACATTTATTTCCCATCACACTATAAAACATATACACATACACAATATACAACGCAACACATACACTTACACCCGATGTACAACATGACACATACACCTACACTCAGTGTACAACACCACACATACACCTACACCTAGTATACAACATCACATATACCTACACCCGGTGTACAACACAACATATACACTTACACCTAGTGTACAACATAATATATATACATATCCACCGTACAATACCATGAATACACATGTCGCGATACAAGGAATGCATAATACCCATAGCACAATAGCAAATATACACAACACAACATGTACGCTGTGTACACAATACCACATGTACACGACACCACCTGCACAACATGTACACAACACCACCTTCACAACGTGTACACAACACCACATGCACACATCGCCACATGTACAACATCTACACAACACCACATGCACAAAACACCACATGTAAAACATGCAAACAACACCATATGTACATAGCTCTACATATCAACATGCCCACCACACCATATGTACACAACATTGCATATCCAACATTCTCACAGCACCATATGTACACAACACTACATATACAACATGCACACAACACCATGTGTACATAGCACTACATATACAACACATACACAACACAATAGGTACATAACACCTTATATACAACAAGTACACAACACCATATGCACATAGCACCGTTATGCAACACATACACAACACCATATGCACACAATACCATATATGCAACATGCACGAAACACCATACATACATAATACCCCATATCCAACATGCACACAACGTTATATATGCAATATGCATAAAACACCATAGGTACATCATGTACAACAGATACACAATAGTATATTGCACATCCAGAATCCATACTATCTCTACCAGGAAAACTTACTTCTAGTGTCTTTCCACTATCCATGCTTGTCCCAACATGTCACATATTGCACTACTTTCATTCCTCTAATGTATCCCTCAGCATTACCTGCTATAACATAAACATGGGCATAGTATAAACACATAATATCAATTCATATCCACTTGATACTAACCTCATATATTTGTCCTGGCTACTATGTCCACTTGGTTTCATGAACTTCTTAATGCCATTCAATTGCATAAGCAATTATTCCTCCACAAGGATGATCCTTAACGACTTTGTTAGACAACGACATACATACATATATATACATATATAAACATCAGCATAAAACAATCATGATCTATGATGACCTTGTCATAAAAATGGCATACATAGATACATATATATAATCATTAGTATAAAACCAACCATGATCCCTGACGACCCTATTAGACAATGACATACATACATACATACATACATATATACATAAACACACATTAGCATAATCATGGTCAACACATAATTACTAGATATCATAAGGTCTAGGTTAAGAGAACTCTCTTTATTCGTGAAACACATGCACAACATTGAGAGCAATAGTTCCCAACATAGCCAAGGCATTTGACACGTCAAGTCCATTTACCTTACCTTTCATGTTACCTTTTTCATGATTGTCCTACCACCATCCATTTACCCCAATGGACCCCACCAATGCAACCAGTTGTCATACTCTTGCCTTCAGTTGTCCTTATACATGCACCAAGCTTCATCTAGATCTTATATTACCTGTTGGACTTCAATCATATCTCCCCTAGCTCCACTAAGTTTCCTCTTTCCACAACCAATCTCCAAGACCCTCAAAACATAAAAGGAAAGAACCAAAAGCAACCAAGAAGAAACCCCTGAAAACCAATAGCAATATGACACCACAAACAAAGTGGTATGGAAATACACTAGACATAAACAAAACCGCAATCAAGCACAACAAATCACAAGGCTAGCAACAAACACCATGACTCAATCCCCATGGCTTCCCAATAATTCCAAAGGAAAGCTCAACCTGAGCCCTCTCCAAATTTCATTATAATCTCTTAGCCATGCAATTCCCTACATCATACTGCCATAAACACATAAGTGTTAGTGTATAAATAAATATAACAATATACCAGTTATCTTACCTTTTTGTGGCAAGCACACTTCCTTGTAATTGAACACACATGTTAGCCACATGTTCTAAAGATCAAGACATCATATATATTAATTTGAAATCAAACTTTACCAAGTCTAACAACCATGTCATAATCAACAATCAACTCACATTCATCAGCCATAATACATAATGCTACAACTATCACCTACTTACACTCAAGTACATACCAATTGTTCTTAGCACATATGTGTTAGTGCAAACATATCAAACAATATCATTCCTTCATGCATTCTTATAGATAAAAACTCATATCATGCAACTAGTCAAAAATTTAATCAACATATAAATGACATAATAGAAACCAAACACTCAAAAAACAAATAGATGACATAATCAAGAATTCAAGCCCCAAATAGACAACATAAGCAAACTCATACCAAATAGGAAACATAATCAAACACTCAAATGCCAAATAGACAACATAATCAAATGCATACCTCAATGTATCTCATGGGAGGCTATCATGTTTGCATAATCAATCTAGATTATCACGATATAAATTCACAACATATCAACCCAAACATAATTAAGGTCATGATATCCGTAACATTAACTAGCTAACATGTGCTCATCATAAACTCATAAACAATTATCATTCATGCATACAATCACATATGCACAGTTAGTCTAGATTATTATGACACAATATCACAAGCATATCGGCTCATATATGAATATCATAACCCTAACCATCTGCATAGGCTAGTCTAAATTAGCATGATACATATAACATTAAGATCCTAAGTACATTTACCATAACGATCATGCATACAACCACAATGCATGCATATTGATTTAGTGTACATGTTAGTTTTAGTGTACATATTGATTTATAATTCTATATGATCACTTGCACTAGATGCATTGATTTCAGGGTAGATGTCGATATTTTAAAGTTTCGATATTCTCAAGTTTCGATATTCTACATATTTATATATCGTTAATTAATTTTTCAATGCACATCAAATAATTGTCTCTAAAAAAATAATATTTTTTAACAATTGACATAAAAATAAACATTTTGAACATAAATATAACAAAAAATTACATATTTTGATAATTTTTTGCTAGAAATGACATGTCAAAATCACAATTTTTATAGGAAAAAATTAACAAAAAATAGTTAAATAATAGTTTTTTTATGATTCTCATGTCAAAAAATAATAATAATCACAATTTTTTTCAAAAAATAATGATTCACATAAAAATTAAAATGAAAATCACATAATACAAATATTGAATATATAACAACATTAACTAAATATTTATTCTTCTCATAAAATGTCAAAGTCAAAACATTACAATTATAACTAATTAATAGTTACAAAAAATAAGCTTGATTTCCAACCATAACTTAAATTTAATCAATAGTATCATGTAATCCAAACTCTTTATCTTTTAGAGTTTCATCATTGTCTTCTTCCACAATATTTTTTGCTTCGGTTTGCTCATTTTCCTCTTCTGATGGATCTTTGATGTCTATGAATCTCCCAATGTATGTCTTTCCAATCATTCTATCTAATGGTGGTTGAGGTTCCTTTTCCTTTTTGGCCACACGTGATTCATTAAAATCCCCTTTCCTCAACCCAATTTCTTGCATTGCATCTAGAAGAAATTGAAGAGCATTAATTCTTTGCTGAATAAATTTGCACTATACTGGGTCTTTTTCAATGGCAATGCAATTTCTTCATTTTTGTAGGAAACATGCTAGTGTTGTACATAATTATCAAGCACAAAATAAATAATGAAGTAAATTAGTATAATCGCATATGAATTAAGAAAGAAGATATTGAAATTAAATTTTATATAATAAAACTTACATGGACCTGAGAATAAATCCATAACCCAATCTCCTTCATTTGAACATAAGTCTATAAGATATTTAATCAATGGCTATGGTTTTTGATAAATGTTAACTATCTCTCATTTTTCTTCTTTATCTTCATATGTTAGTTTTTTTACAACAACATCATAAACCAATACTTGGCTATGACTCTTTCTATATACCCGATTAAGAAGCATAAACTTATAGCTATCATCTTTTGTCCAACTTTCAACATGGATGAACTCACAATCACTTATAATTGGTTGACCTTCACAGTTAATAAGATTTGAATTTTTCCTGTAACATGAAATAGTAAAAGTTCAATTAGCTTGTATATAAATGAATTTTTCAACATTAATCAAACATATAATTTCAATGTCTTACCATGTAAGTTGCATCCTTGAGTTTGCTTTCCCCTTGTCAATGACATTGCCAATTGTGTGTTTGAATGAAATGTCAAAAATATCCATAATGGTGATGATGTGACTTCTACAAAACCCGCAACCACTTTACTAAGAGCTTGATAATTATAAGGGTCACTATCATAGTCAATGTTTGGGATATTGAAACTATGGGGAATATCTGGAATAACTAGGGAATAATCTCTTTTAGGTATGGGTTTAGCAATGTCTTCATAATCACCTTGTGTTATTTGATATTGAATAGTGTCAAGCCCATTCCAAATGAAATGAGTAAGATTTGGATCAATTTCAACATCACTAAGATGTTGCTTTCTCAGTGTTTCAATCTTAATTTTTTCATTAAAGCTTCTGAAACTATCTGGTGCTCCACATGCATCCTTCTTCATCTTTAATAAAATAAACAAATATATGTATAAGTTATAAAATAAAAATAGTATACAGATGAACAAAAATGAATGTATAAATCAACATACCTTTTTAAATGCAAGATAAAAATCTTTTAGTGTTGATGTAGAACTTGAATCTGGGTAATTGCGTACAACATCATCCCAACTATCTTCATTCAACAATTTAAATATTTGTTCTTGTATTTTCATGTAAACCTTGTGATTAAATAGCGAAAGTAAAAAATGTTAATATAATGATATGTATAAAAAATACTACCAACAACAATATGTTATATTTAAAAGAAGATTATAATCTAGAAATAAGTAAAAATAATTCTACAAAATTACTTTTGAAATTCCTCACACATTTCGTCCAATGATAATTCCCCTGAATTCACACGAGATAATATTTTTTTCAAGTTTTTCATCCTTCATTCTTTGCAATGCTCTCCAATGTGTGATAGTCATATCTTCTGGAAGCTGCTTCATTTCAGGACCTGATTTACTACTGCTACATATCAATGGTTTAGACTTTTTGACCTTCTGGTTTTTAATGCCAATGTTCTCCCACATGCCAAAAATCTCATTAATCAATTCCCATATATCTCAAGTTCTAAATGCCAACTGGAAAATGTTATCAATACGTCTGAATATATCACAATATACTTTTCCACCTTTTAAATTGATTTTTTCCTCAATTCAATAGCCTATTTTTGTACAACATTCCTTTCGAAATTCTAGACTAACCTTTGTCTTATCCCCACCACAATTTTCTTCACATTCATTATGAATAAATATAACCATTTGGATGAAAGTCATAGACATCCTATACTCATTATATGTATTATGATCCCATGCCAATAGCTTTGCTTCTGTATCTAATAAACCAACATAAATGATACATTTCATTATTTCAAAACATGGGATATTGGGATATTCCTCCATCAATTTCCTTTGTTCTTCTATAGAATAGTTCCCACCAAATACATAATAATTATATTCAAAACATTTTGACCTATCAAATGCTTCTTTGTTGGGAACTTTAACTATATCAACAAGAAGCACATAATCAACCACATGAGCATATTGATTGTACCTCATCAATGTCTTCAAGTTGTGAACATGTAGGTGGTGTGGCTTTCTAATTTGATATTTAAATTGTCCTTGACTTGGCTTATATATTTTTCTGACATTAAGATGAAATGTATGACCACCCTCAATTAAGTTTGTCTTTGTCTTGTGATGTCAAATGGAATTTTGTTTTGTTTTAATAATGCCATCCTCTAAATCATCTCCTGGTGTAATGATTTCCCTTATTTCTTTTGAATTTTCACTAGGATCCTCACTGTTGGCCTTGACTATTTGAGAATGATCAACTTTTATTTTATTCCTCCTCTTTTCTTCTAGATAAGTAGCATCCTCATCATCAACTAGAACAGATACATTCTTGGGCATTTTTACTTTTGGTCTTTTAGGGCTCTTGTCCTTTATAACATTGGTTCTAATCTCATCCTCAGTAATGGAAACATATTCTTCAGCTTCAATTTCAACTTTCTCCTATTCAAAAGTAACATGTCTAGCTTTGCTAGATTTATCCACTATAGGAATTCTTTGCTAATCCCTTGGATGTAGTTTTGTAGCATCATGAATTACTTTTTTTTTCTTATTTTCCATATCTTCTTCTGACCCTGAGTAGAAACTACTGACAACATTCATAATATCTTTCTCTATAAAATAAATGCCTCCCAACATAATTGAAATATTTTCAATAAAATTTTGTCAAACAAAATATCATATGTCAATAAAAACTAAGTTATAAAAGATATAATGATATAGTTACAATAATGCAAAACACATAAATATAAATAACAATACTTACGATATCTTGTGCAATCTCATTTATGATTTGTTTACACATCTTTGTAGATTCATATGTCATGTCATACATTGACAATGCAAACTGATATCTAATCTTGTCATGTGACTTGGGCGGTTTTGTAAGTACATAAACAACTTCAGTATCCGGTATCAAACACATGTCTAGTAATTTTCCCAGCACCTCATAACTTCCACTATCGTATCAACATATAGATATATCTACAGATGTTGTTTGCCTTCTCTATCTTTCACAAACCATATATGTTCTATATGCTTCACCTCTTGTGATTTCTTCTAGTAAGAAATCAACTTCTTATCATTTGAGGCACTTGATAGACTTGTAGTTATTAGCTTAGGTTTGGTTCGTTCAGTAGTATTTTTTGAGGATCCACCTCTAGTTTTAACAGTATTTGGTCTAAAAAGTTTCACAAAAATCTTCCTTGACACCATTTTCCCTCAAAAAATATACACATATATATAAATTAGTAAATTACAAAAAAATAGCTTAAGTAAACAAACAAAACGAAACAAAATCTAAAAATTAAAAAAGACTAGAAACATGCACATCGACCCCCATGACAAATTGGATGTTAAGTTCATATAGGGAACAAAAAAAAATTCATTCCTTAGAAAAAAAATATTTTTTCATTTGTCCTCGATCCCTTGGTAGTCCCCCTACTAGGGGGTCATTGTGCCTTAATGTCGTGTCGTGCCTATGCCTGTGGGCGGGCACACCCGGCTATGGGTGTTCTTACCCAGGGAAAGAAGGCCCTCTGGCCTGCCCAGGGGCTAATTCCCAGAATCACCCCCTGGCCTGTTGGGGACTGATTCTAGGAATCGGTCCCCTGGCCTGTCGGGGGCGATTTTGGGAATCAGCCCCCGCCCCTACCAGGGGGACGATTCCCATAATCACCCCCTAGCCTATTGGGGGTGATTCTGGGAATCGGCCCCTAGCCTATTGGGGGTGATTCTGGGAATCAGCCCTCGGCCTTGCAAGGGGGTCGTTTTGTGTTTTGCATAAGGCAGGCAAGCCCACGGCCAGGCGCGCCCCCCCCACAGGTAATGCCTATGGGCAGCCGCACCCGGCCGTGGACCTTCCTTCCCACAACACGGTGGTGTGTTACATACTATCTTGTCGCAGGCGGGCACACCCACAGCCTGGTGTGCCTGCCCACAGGCACTAACTTTAGGTTAGCGCGCCCGGTTGTGGGTGTGCCTGCCCGTGGCCTAGCGCACTAGCCTACAGGCAGTTCCTATGGGTGGGCGCGCCCAAGGTAGAGCAGCCCCCTAACCTCTGCCCTGGGCAGACATGCCCACAACCAAGAAGCCCACGACTGGGCTCACCACGCCCACTGCTGACATAGTGGCTTCCTACCTGCGAACGGGTTGTCAGGTAAGCATGGATCATGTAAATTTTTAATTTTTAAAAGGAATCTAAATTTCATTAATAAAAAGTTAATTTTTTTTTTACTGGAATGTGTTTTTTGTCTAGTATTTTGTGCGAACATAACAACCTAACTGACACATAACTACTAGTAAACCTATGGGAGTTTAATACCTGCACTCAGCAAAAGGGAAACTAACCTTTAAAATGCAATAATCTCTCGTTGAATGTGTTTTCGATAACAATGTAGTTCCTCCACAAAATCGCTTAGTCTTTTAACGAAACTTCGAAAAGTCTTGATGCGATGTGAGGAATAGTGATAATGAAATTTATGATATAGCAGAAATTACAGAATTGTTTTACTGCATGGTGAATGTGGTATTAATTATTTTTTAGAAAAACTTAACATATAAATCATGTTATGGTGATATAGTAATTTATTTTAAATGTGTGATAGAAGATATAATAAAAAAATTTAAAAAATATTCAATTGTCTAGTAAATGCAATATAGTTTAAGTAAAAGATTAATTTAGGTAAAGATTTAGTTTAAAAGATTAATTTCATGAGAAAATTTTAGTTAAAATTTTTTAATAAATTGTAGAAGAAAATTTTGGAGGGAAATACATGAAACAAAATTTTTGGAGGGAAATTTTCGGCAAAAATTTTTTGAGGGAAATTTTTGGTGAAAATATTTGGAGGGAAATTTTCATTCTTTAAAGTACATATTATCATTTGGAGAGAGTGAATTTGTATCATTCATCCTGTTCTGTTTGAAATACATGGATTCTTATGATAGTGAAATTTCACTTTGTGAAGCATCAACATCTTTGCCGCATAACTCTATTCATATTGATGAATATAATGAAAATTCTTTCACTATGAATAGAGAGTCAAATCTTCCACTTAGTCCTAATCCTAACGACTATGAGAGTATCATTAGTGAAGGGAAAGATGAATAATTTCAAATAAACAAAGAGTTACAGTTTCCACTTAGTCCTAACCCTATGGACTATGAGAGTAGTAGTGATGAAGAGCATGATGAAGAATTTCAAATAAATAGAAGAGGACAACAAATAAGACAAGCATTGTTTATCATCACAATCGCCCTTTTCAAGTTTAGCCACATTTTCATTTAATCCAAATGAATCATCTTTCATGCAAAGCATTATTAAACCAAACATGGAAGTAAATACACAATAAAACAATGAAACAAGATAAAAAAACAAAGAAAATGGAAACTCAACTTAAAAGCCACATGCAAGACAGAATTGACAAAAAAACAAATGCAGAGGCTAGATGGATAGAAAATGCAGGATGAGTGTACAAGGGAAGCTAGCATGAAACTAGATCTACTCCTAACCTAACTGGCTAAAAGGTCAAGGCTAAGTGTAATGAAATTTCCAATGTAGCCACCATATTTCTCGACCCGCCAACTCAAATACTTAGAACTTGAATAGCTAGCACAGAAGAGATAAGGTCTTTTTTATATGTAGAAATATGTTCCAAAACCATCGACCTTAACCAACCTACAACCTTACTTTTTTTATGAAAAGAATAACCAAACAAACTTCGAAAGCTTCTTGTGAATGCATCTTCATCTATATTGTCATACTTAGAAAACATTAGAAAATACCATAGCTTGTTAATAGCAAAGGGGATTGCTAAGTAAGATGCTTCCAGAAAATCATAAATTGGATCATAGAATTCAAAAACATCCTCTTGAAAACCCTGAAATCCTTGAAAAAACAAAATTTCAATTAAGGGCATGGACTTGGGATGAGAATTACCACATAAGGGAAAATGAATCAGATCATACGTAGAAGGCTTGTCAAGACATTGAGGACCTAAAATAACAATTAGCAAAGGTTGAAGTGCTTCAACTACTTGACAAGTATCCAAATAGTGAGATGATAAACCATAAAGATCAACAAATACAAAACAACTATCATACGATATACTGGTGGGAAAATGATTAGTTGAACAACAGTTGTTAGGGTCAAAATTATGATCTTATGGACTAATTAAAGCATAATATTCTTGGTTAATGGAAAATAAAGATATATCAGTTTGAAAAAAAAATTGAATGCTTTGAATAATAGAATCATATTCCTCTCATGTTGAATGTGACAAACCATTTCCTTGTAACTGGTTGCAAACTAAATCAACACTACAATCACTGAAAGAATTGAAAAGGAATGCCAGTATAGAAAATACATGAAACCAGTCAGGATGCAATGGGTAAGCATGTATATCTAATAGAGAAATTTGACTCACCATATGACTCAAGAATTCACTAACACTCAGGAAGGTATTTATGCCATGAAGAAAATTATTAGCATTATAACATTCATGAGAAAAACTAGGAGATGATTATTTTCAATAGAGTCTAACATATATGAATCCTTTGGCCAATGGTAATCTTTAAAATGATCATATTCCTAGCTTTGTGCATCCATGAAAGGCATACATTCTAAATCCAATCTTGATTCAATACATTTGCATGAAGATGAATCAACTAAAACATAATCCTGGATCCAATCAGAAATTGAATCTTGAAAGTTAGAAAATTTATATCTGAAATATCGAATATCTTCCAAGAAGGAATTTGCATTCAGTGAAACCATGCAAAGAAAATAATTTTTCGAGAAAATCTAGATCTGACTTAGTTCGGGAACCTTACTAGAGTCACAAGAACCTAACATAATTGTCAATGGAATTTAAAGTTCCTTGACTTCCTGACAAATCCCAAAACTTTCAAGGATTGTGGAATTGCATTGTAAAGATTGGATCAGATCATGCATGGTGTGTGGACAACTACTACCAATAATTTTAACAAGATCAGTACTATCCGGAAGGCAATCATCTACATCACTGGTTTGATTAGACTTTGAATCTTCAACAAATAGATTACTCAGGTAATAAGACTCTTCTAATTGAACATCTAAGGATGGAAAAATTGGATCAATCTCATGAGTAACCTGAACTGAATAATTTTCTTCATGAAATACTGGAAATGATAAGGAATGGAATGGATGCTTAATGATTTGATTGATTTCTTCTTCATCGTGTATAACCTCACTATCTTGTGCCAATTCAGAATATTTCTCATTAGATTATTAACTTGAAGAACATGGAGTATCTTCATCACAAGTTAATGCGTTACAAACAATAGGGCACAAGGGATAGTGAGATGAAGAGGAAGTTTGCATAAGAACATCCACTTTGACCAAATCAGATTCTAGATCTAAATCTTTCAAATAAAAATATTCTTGAGAAACCAAAACATCAGTTAGTTCACTTGGGAATTCATCACCATATACATCAATAGGGTCATCACCATAAGAATAATGGTAGTCGAAGACTTTAGATGGAAGAGGAAAATTGACTTCATTTGATTGACTATCGAGATTAATAGATTCACAATCCTCCAAGAATGAAGAAACATTATATTTACATAGAGGACTTTGAAAAAGAAGAGAAATATCAAAATAATATTCACCTTTCTTCTCCTTTACCCGTGAGATGTGAGTGCCTTGCACCTGATCACTACTTGGATTTGGAAGAGACTGATAAGGCAGATCAAGGGGCAAGGGATTGTGAGAAATAGATGATAGAGGATGAAAGGTATTCAAGTCATATTCAATATTGGAGTTATGAGTGTTAATATCATCTTGAAAATTCAAGGGATTAGTTTTCACCTTAGGCTTCATGAACTATTACAAGGTTTCCTCCATTGGATTTGGATCATGGAAAGTGGATGGAAGTTGAAGAGACAGATTAGAAATTTGATTTACAGATTTCCCAACTTCAATGTTATCACTAGGAGGCACTCGGATTGATACTGAGAAAGGAAGAGGTCAAGAAAAAAAAGGAATAGTAGGTTCCTCCTCTAAAATTAGAAGTGTCCCATGGTTTACAAAAGTTGGGGGAGTAGAAAAATCAAGGGGTTCAGATTCAAATTGCTTCAAATAAATATGAACCAAACACTCAAACTTTTGTTTAAATAAATCCCAATCCATATCTTCTTCAGGAAAATCATAACATAGGTGAAGGAATTGATTACAAAAATATTAAATTGATTCATTAGGGTACATTCTTAGTTTATTAATCCTTTCAAAAACATCCTGATAATCGTACTTATCAAAGGCTTGGTGAAGCTCCTTGAGGAATTGATCAAATGAATGAATGGAAGCAGACGATAAGGTATGACACCAGTGGTTAACTCAGCCTTCAAGGGTGAGGAAGAAAAGTATAAGAGCAATAACGTCAGAATTGATTTCATAAAATTCACAAAAATAGATAAATTTAGATATATGCTCGACTATGGATATTCCACCCTCACCATCAAACTTTAGTTATGACAAGTGATAAAGGGGTTCATCGGGGATGAAAATTTAATCACTGGATTGATTGGAAAAACACCTTGGGAGTATGATTCGGGGATGAGCCATTTAAGATAAGAAATTCAAAACAGACACAATGGGCACATCTTGTCATTTTTCCCTTCTTCTAGCACCAACTATTGATGGTGTTGGAAATCCATCAACCAAGGTGGTATCCCTGATGTGAAGTCCCAAGTAGAGCTCACACTATTTGTAGTAGGAGCCCCATTCAGAGTGTCATCCTATCCACCATAACTAAAGGTTTGCCTTGGCTGAAATGAATAACATAAGATATTACATACTTGTCCTTTGAAATTAGCAAGTAAGAGGACACTGTGAAACACCAATTGCAATGTGCAAACGAATACTTTCATGAGAGAGGAGACAATATTGAGTCTCTAGGATGAAAGTAATAGTACTATCCTAGGAGACGCACACAAGATCAAGGAAATATTCATTATTTATCTAGCAAAATAGTTCACATAGACACAACGATCATTAAAGCAAATACAAAACAAATTCAACAAGATAATTACCAAAGCCAATGAAGTAGTTCAATTTATTTATTACATATGAACATAATATATATTGTAGACATCTAAAGAATAGTATTGATGATGATGATGGTGGTGGTTAACGTCCACTGAGACCAAATTGGTCTATCAGACCTATAATTTTCTTAATTTTTAATATCTAGCTCCTCGTCTTTCTTGGCGAGATTGGTGTTGTAGCTTTCTTTTTTTTCTCTACAGTCTTCCAACTTCCTTTATCTTTCATTTCCTTCATCTCTTCTGGTTCTTGGGACATTGGTGTCTTAGCTTTGCGATCTATTGTGTTCGTTATTTTGAAGATAGTCAGAGAAGAAGTTTGGTCTAGGAGATCTACTTTGTTGTTAAATGAAGATTTATTTTGTGCAGTATTCGAATCCTCATAACTGTTGATTTGTTGGGCGGGGCTTTCAACTTGCTTGTCTTGAGAGTTGTTTCTTTCTTGCCTGATTTATTGTGATTCAGAGTTTTCTCTAGAGTATTCTTCTTTGATGACAGTGTAGTGTTCTTTTTGTGCTCCTTCTCACCATGTAGATCTGTGGTGGTTTTTTCTAGCAAAATTTTTCTTGGAGCCTTTTGGGAAATTTTTGGTTAGATGCCCTGTCTCAAAGTAGGATCGACATCTGAAGAGGACACTTTCATAGTCAATTTTTTGGTTCCACACATAGTCTTTACTTGTTAGGTTTATTTTAGCTGGGAATCCGGCGTTGAAGTCCATTTCCACACAGATGCGTGCATAGGTGGTTCCCGCATATTCCTCTGTTTCTGGGTACCTGCAATAAAATTTCCCAATTGCATTTCTGATGACTTCTAGCGAGGAGAGATTCCAGAGATGCAAGGGTAGGCTTGGCAATCTCACCCAAACTGGTGCTGAGGTTATGACTGTTGTAGAGGGATCGAATGATGGGTTCCATGGCTTCATGAATAGGCCTGATTTTTCCCAAAACCAAGGGCCAGAATCTAGAATACATTGTCTACTTTCAGGATTTTCAAAATCTGCTATAAAGAAACCCCTAGCACAGGGGTAGATATTAATTTCATCAGAAATGACAGGCTTTCATACCTCCGAGATCCAATTGTGGAGAGCTGTCAGCCGCAGCCAAAAACCATTGAATTGGTAGATTAGGGCACTTTCGGAAAACTTCAAAGCCTCATCGAGTGAGGCCTAGACCACTTGGATAGTGGGAGCTGGGGCTTCACTGACGATATGGGCAGGAGCTTGCCCTCCAGAAGCGGATGAGCCACCAGCTATTTTCGCGAAGGTGGGAGCCATATTTTACTTGCCCGTAGAACCCAGCCGCAGAAAAATAAGGCAGAAGATTAGATCTAGATCTGGCCGCAGAAGATTAGATCTAGAACCTAGCCGCCTAGATCTAGATCTAGCCACAAAAAATTAGATCTAAAACCCAGCTGTGAAGGGAAATGGATTCATCACACGTGACATTACCTTCGAGAATACAGTTGGACCTGCAAAGCATCAGGCAGTGGCCCTGCGCGTTGGATCAGATCTTGCGGCTCGAAAAGTAGCAAACCACGATCTGTGAAGCGCAAGCAGTAGGACCGTGGAGTAAATATATCGTACTGGATGCCAAAGGGAAACGCTGATACGATTCACTGTTAATTCGAAGTTCGTCGTACAAAGGCTGTTAATGGAACGAGCATGCACGGATTATAAGATATTGAAGCAATGTAGAACCACCACTCTTCTCGTCAAGCTCCCCACACCATTCCCATGAGAAACCACCGGCGACAACAGCGACTGCCTCTTCAGCGACTGTTTGTCTCACTCATGAAAATGTGTTGGCTTAACGATATTCCAATTCTTAGGTGAAAGATCCAAGTACACAGTTACAATGGTGAGCTACTAGCTCCAGTAGTGGAACATTAAGTCACTTCTTGCTTCTCCAAGGAATGATCTTCTCTCATATACCAATCTAGAGAAGCCAAGGCCACCTCTCCAAATTCTATGTCTCTAAAAGCTCTTTTCTTGAATTATGAGGGTGTATTTATAACAAGAGGAATGGCCTTTCATATCCCCATGACTTCCCTCATGACTCTTGGACTTTTCTTAGTGACTCTTTAGTCTACATGTGACTTTTCATATTCCACATGTGACTCTTGGATTTCCACACATTTACATTTCTCATTTTCTTGAAAATTACATAATTACATCCACAAATGATGTGGAAACATGATAACACATATGAATCTTGAGATGACACTTTGACATGACTTGACATTGATGACATGAGCTTTATGATGGTGTGTCAATGCCAAGCTTCTCTTCTTGCTGCTATCTTTGTATATTTATGATAGATGTTGCATGTTCTTCCTCTTTCTCCTCCAAAAGGCTTGAATATATGGAGTCTTTTATGTGATATGTATCTTCCAACTTTTTTTGTGATCTAGTGTCCCTTCACCTTCTTGTTCAATGATCATCTTGTTTTGTAGCCTTCTTGAGTGTCACCTTGCATAATCTCCTTGTCATCTTTATTGAACACCATCGTGTCATGTCAAGATACAATACCTGCAAATGAAATTCACTCATGATAAGGTGACATCAATCTGAAAATCTCTATTCTATATTTCTTAGTGCAATTCATTGATCATCTCGAGACAAAGTACTAGAAAGAGAAGAAGGCTCAGGGATTGTGTAATGTGTTGTTCCAAGAGGCGGGAGTGAGATATTGATGACTATAATTGTGTAATGCACATTGGGTATAGGCTTGAGAAGAAAGACTACGTAGTTGAGGGTCACAGTGAGGCAGGCTTGTGCACTTTAACTATGTAATGTGTAGTTCAGGAGGGAGACTAGACCACTAGATTTTGTAGTTGTGCAGTTCAGAGAGACAAAGAGATAGGATGCTGACTAAAACTGTGCAATGCAGAGAAATAGGTTGACTAAGAGGAAATATTGCGTAGTTCTGGGGAAAGGGGGTAGTTCTTAGGCATTGTGACTACACAATGTGTAGTCCTTGGAGACAGTGACTGCACATTGTGTAATTCCAAGAGGAAGGACAAGCTGACTAAGGCCTGAGACCGCACAATGCGTAGTCCAGGGAAGCAAACCAGAGGGAGACTAATCAAGGAAGGACCATCTTTGGGAAATGACTAAGTGTTGAATCCAAGGGGCAAGAGATCGAACCAAAACATGACTTGAACATGATTACACACTTATATATGATAAACCACTCAACATAGAAGCATTTCCCACCCACAATCAACATGTTTTTGTTGCAACAATAGTAGTACAATACTTACATCCAAGTGTGACACTTAAGATACAATTTACGACACAAGTGACAATACTAGTGAAACAGTGCTCAAGACATGGGCAATGTGTCTAACACATGTCTGTATGATGGATAGAACACACTAGTGTAGGAGCATGCATTAGAACTTCCCTTCAAGAATGTACAAATTATTCCCTTTTACTAGGTGTGACACTTCCATTACCAAAAGGTGACAATAAGAAAAAGTGAAAACGACACTTGCAAATTCTAAAGAAAATGAAAGAGACACATGCTAGAGTGAAGATAACATGAAAAGACACTTTTTAAAGTGAAATCAAGAAAAAACGACATTTGCAAATATGAAAGTGACACTTACGAAAACAAAGGTGTGTTAAAGCGATAGTTGATAAAACTCACCAAAATAGAAGTACAAATGCAGTCAAAGTGAAGGAGATTGTCAATAGAGAGTACAGACTAACTTTCGACATGTGTTGTACAATATAATGTACTTATGGATTGCGTAGTCACTGTCACTAGTGATTGCACAGCCATTGTCACTAGTGATTGTGCAGTCACTGTCAATAGTGATTGCTCAAGGCTTACCTTCAAGAGTTACGCAATGCCTATCTAATATTGCATAAAAATGATGTGTGTTTGTAAATTATCGAAGACATAACATGTGTGAGCTAGTGAATTTGACACTTAGAATCTGTGAAGAATATTTGAGTGCTTATCAAGAGATCCATTAGAGGAAATTTCAGCCTAAAAGTGCCCATAAAATTTTCATGTAATTTCCATGACATAATATGTAATCCAATCAAAATCCTTTAAATTTAAAAAGAGGTACATGTAAATATTTTGGAGGGAAAAGAAGAAAAACTATTTTTTAATTGTATTTTTCGCTTATCTCCTTGTAGGTTTACTCAAATTTCAATTGTAGACACCCGTTGGATGTGGAATTAAATTCCGCATCCAACGAGTACCCATTATGCATACTTTTGAGAAAACCCACATTGATAAAAATTGAAGATACATTAAAAAAGAGTCTACACTTGAAATTTGAGTAAACCTATAAGGAGATAAGCCAAAATACAACTAAAAAAGTAGTTTTCTTCTTTCCCCCCCAAAAATTCATAACTCTTATTTTATTATTTTAACTATTATTTTATTATTTTTCATTAGGAGGCCACTTTTAGGCTGAAATTTCCTCTAATGAATCGACCATGAAGCAATTATGAAACAATAGATCACAAGATCCACAATAGGCTCCAAAATTCAAGTGTAGGAAAAATTTTGGAGGGTGTTTGGCGCAACAAAAATACTCTGATAAATAATGTTGTAATGGTTCAATGCCTATGAATATTATTGCATTGGATTCTAGTCGTGAAATCTTAATCCAGTATACTTTTGGGCTAGCCTAGTACCAACAACCTCACTCTAACCCTCGGGTTAGGAGGGAAGTTGATTTCTTTCCATGAAAAAAACAAAAGAAAAAATATAGATATATGAATGAAAATAAGGAAGGAGTAGAAAATAAATGAATGAAAATAAGGAGGAAATACAAAAATCCATGATTTCCATGGAAAACCTCTCTTGGAGAGGTTTCCTAAAAGGGAAGTGGAGATCTAAGGAAATCATGAACATAAGGATCAATATGTTGTTGAGAATCAATATCATATGGGGAGTATGTTATCACATTTGGAGAGAACAAATTTTGAATCACATCACCATAACCATGAAATTTCAATCCACGTCATCAGAGCTTCAAGACATCACCAAGAAATTACTACATTCTAAAGAGCAATAGGATGAAATTTGATGGTAATGATCCTGTAACATGGATATTTCAAATGGAGGAACAATTTGATCTACACCAAGTGTCATCCTTATAAAGTAAATATTACATCCATGTTTTTAAAACAAGACTAACATGTATGATATCAATTGATTTGTGAAAGGAAAAAGGATTATGTTATATATTGGTCCATTTTTCCAAAGGAATTGTTAGAACATTATGAGGATATTAAGAGAAATAGTCTTTATTCTATTGGTAAATGTTTTAAAAAAGGTCTAGTTACATAGCACATTCAACAATTCCAACAGTTTAGTCTCAAAGGAAAGAATATTCAGAGGATAATTTGTTATACCTATTTATGGGAACTTTGAAGGAAATCATCCAACGTGAGGTGTGTCTCTTTGAACCTAAATATCTAGAGTATGCTTTCAGTTAGGCAAGGAAAGTTGAAAGTAAAAATATTGCCACTAGAAAATTGGTCACTAATAACTATAGATAAATTCATGATTCATTTCCCAAACTGACAAGGTTGACTCCTCAACAAATGGATAAAATAAGAGCAAAGGGACAACCAGTATAGTAAAGGGTATAAATGCAGTGAGAACAAAGTATTCTACATAGACTATGAATATGAATAATATCAAGAAGTGGAAACTTCAAAAGATATAGAGTAAGAACAAACTATTTCAACAATCCCTTGTCATGCATTGGCTAACATCAATAACCCACAAACCCTCAAGATAGAAGGATATATCAACAAAAAAAATGTAACAATATTGATTAATTATAGTACCCATAAGTTTGTCAAGTAAAAGTTGTAAAAACTTTTTATTGTTTTTTATATCCAACACTAAAATTTCAAGTGATGTTTGCAAATGGAGGTACCATAAATTGTTCAAGGAAGTTCCATATCTTTTTTAACAAGAACTAAGAGTAGTTATTATATTAAAAGACATTCAGATAAATCTTAGTTTAGATACATGATTTACATAAGAAAGTTGAAACCAATGGACATGATCAGAATGGAGTATGTATCAATGACAATCTATAGAATTCTCACCTTGAAGCTTTCGAACAAAATGCTACAATAACTATAGTATTCCTCTTGTACATCCACCAATATTGAGCTAACAAAAAAAAAATTACAAAGCATCAAAATGTTACATTAAACCATGAATAATTGTTCCTCCACTTTGATTATTGAGTCTCTTGATTAACCATTGTTTTCATTCAACTTCAAAGTTATTGACTTAATTTAGGATCTGAGAGAGTCAAATTCATCTTCCATTTTCAAAATATTGGATTGCGTAGAGAGCATATTGTCTAGAATAATATAAATATATTGATTTATAGGCTGAAGGATAGCCTCCAAATTAGTTTAATCCCCCCATGAGACATACTTTGAATCCAACTAACGAACAATGAGAAACAGGTTCTAAGAAGGGGTCCAAAATCAAGGGACCAATTCCACTACACTTTGAGTAAATTCCTGCCAACCAACATTGTGTTGAAATTCATATTCTGAGTTTTTGGATTCCATGAAGACTGGGCTCCCTAAGACAACACTAGAAGCATAAAAAACACCAGAACTCAAGGAAACAAGACATAGGAACAAGAGTAAATGATCTGAGTTGAAATGAAAAGAGACCAAGCATAAAAAAACCACTGCAAACTTTAGATTTTACCAAAATGTCCACCTAACACCTCCCAAGGTCTACTATAATATATTGTAATTTTCTTAGCTTCTAAGAGAGTCGAACACTTGGTCTTAAAACTGGCTAATTCACCTCAATTAACAAATAGCCTAGAGTTGGATGGAATCCCCCAATATTCATCCAAATTAACACAGTCCTTAAGAAATGCATGAGCATAAAATTGAGGAGCACCCTCATTGATTCACAGGGGCACCATGACAAAATGAAACCCAAAGATATGGAACACAATCCCATAGAAATATGGAAGCACATAAAAAATGGAAATAAACAACCAAAAGCACCATCAAATTATTTCTTTGAAGATAGGATTAGATAAAAGAAGCTAGAGAAACTAAAATTTCTTACAATGGAACATCAAAGGGGTGATAATTCACTTACCCAAAACTGAAATTACATCCTAGATATATTTCATGTATCCCAAGGCCTATACAACACGCATAAAAAATATTAGGGTGGAATGCATGCACCCACAACTTCCCAAAAAATGAGGAGGGCATCGTCTAACCTTCGAATGCTCAAAATAAACCAAATTTGTGTCCAAAACCACATGCTAGACAGGAAGTAGTCAAGTAGGAAGAAATTACAAACATTCCTCCCTACCATCATACTTTTAGAAGGGTTTGGACTTGATAAGTCCTCTACATACATATAGATATTACACTCCCACACACTTCATTCATTCAGATAATACTTCTCTATCAACCCACATCCTACTTTCATACAATGAGGAAAAACCCACTTCCTGCAAATATCTACTGCCTTCATCAAAAGATACCCACAATACCAAATTCAAATTGACCCAAAGATGTTCCATGAGGTGCCCCCAAAAGGAACAATATGGAGAACACACATGCCCAATTAGAATGATTACTAGTAGCATAACAAACATTAGAAGGGGGGTTAAGGAAGGGGGGGAATACATCTTTTTCCTGTATACCAAACTTCTCCTTGATTTAGCCTTGACCCCAAATCAACCATATGATCAACCTTGGAGTTTTTTTATCTGAGAACATGGCGACATTTATTCTTGGGGATAGATGGATATAGCTAATAAATCGCCTTTAAAATATGAATTCAATTTGTATCTTATGGGAGAGATCCTGAATTTAAATGGTGAATTATATTCAAGGAACCACTAAAAACAATCACCTTCTAAATTCCTAATTTCACAAATTGCCTCAAACCTTGAGATAAAGCATAGGCTTCAATGACATTATTAGAAGTGTGACCTAAACCTCAAACATACCTATGTGCTTCTTGATTATCAAGGAAAAAAATTACCCCCCCCCCCTTTCACTCATGCAATCCCCGGGTTTCCTTTTGCTACTCCATCAAAGCTTAAGAAGAAATGTTTATGCTCCAAGATACATTGATAAAATTCCTCCTTAGATAATCTTACTCTCTAGGTCTTTTTGAGATGTGTGTTCACCCTAATGACCCACCTTGTATAAAAAAGTAATACATTTTGATTCCTCCCCATCCAACTTCTGATCATCATCATATATTTTCTTAGCTTGGAAAGATTATCCAAGTAGCCCTATTGTTGGTCCCACCATCCTGATGACATCCACCCCTTCATCTTGAAAAACAACCTAACTAACCAGCCAAATTTCCAACATACATATTTAGGAAGCACTTGCCTTATTCTCTTCATTAATTTTTTCCTTGCAAAATATACATTATAACCTTTTCCCAACAAGTCTTGCAACGAAGAAGGCCAATTACCCTTGATTTTAATTGAGATAAGGTCACTCCCTAGAATTCAAGTGAGAAAGGGAATTATGTTTTGCTTGTGACCTATGAGAAATCCACAATACCATAAATACGAAGCATTATAGCCTAGAACACAAAATTACCACATTAAATGAGACAAACTGCAATATGTTTTATTATTCAGAAGCAGATTAAAATGTTCACTTGCCTCTTCGAGGGGGAAAACTCCAATAGAGTAGAGCTAAATTACAATAAGACTCAATGATATTTCCCCTACTAAGACTATTTATAGATTAATGACATACAAAAAACTAACTACTATTGGTCCCTTGCATAACACGGGTTAACCACTTACAATTATTATTAATGTGGATAACTACTTACAAGATTTCTTGACTCTCTAACTAAATATGACATTGAATTGGCCCCTTGGGCTTATTACATAAATAAAGCGGTTAGGGTTGGACCCTAACATGCCCTCCCCTACCAAAAGCAGCCTTTTCCTCATGGCTGAAGCTGTGGAAATTGTTGAAGAATAGTGGTTGATTCCCATGTCACATCTTCTGGAGAGGTGTCTTTCCACTTGATGAGGACTTCCTTGATCATGCAACTGCAAATATGTCTTTCAAGAGTATCAAGGACCTATTCTGGTTAGAGCCAAAGTGAGCATTCCTCATTCAATTCAGGCATACTTTTTTGAACCCTGCAATTGTTCCTCGCAATTTTCTTGAGGCACGATACATGGAAGACCAGATGGATTTTTGAAGTAGGTGGCAATGCCAATTTTTAAGCAACTTCTCCTATGCGCTGATGTATTTGATAAGACCCATAGAATTTTGGTGCTAGTTTCTGGCATCCCTTTTCTTTATGAGATTTTTTCTTATACGGTTGGAGTCACAAGAATACCTGATCCCCTTCTTGAAATGAGAGCTTGGAACGATGTTGGTCAACTTGTTGCTTCATTTTGTTCCGAGATTGATGTAGATTATCTTTGAGATGAGCGATCATGGCAGTATGATTCTATAGGCACTAATTAACTACCTGTACTTTGGAACATCTAGGGATATAAGAAACTGGTGAAGGTGGGATTCAACCATACATTGCCTCATATGGTGACATATTGGTGGCTTCATGATAGTTAGTATTATGCCACCATTCAACTAATGATAGCCATTTTACTAATTGATGTTTCTTTTCTGAAGTGAAGCACCTCATATAAGTCTAGATGTATAACTGAACCATGTCAATCCTATATATATGAAGACAGAAAGATCTGTGAGTAAGAAAATTTTATATATATTCTATAATATGAACTTGTGTTTGTAGGTGACCAAGATAAGAATGTAGATATGCCATTATGATTTAACCATTGAAATTTGTGACACAAGAGATTTGTCTTACTGATATAGATAAGAAGTGTTTAAAGTCTGACATGATACTTAACAATGATTTAGAACTCTGACTTGATATTGAGATATGTTTTTGGACTATAGATCTCTCTACAATAGCAAATCTAGATTTGACCTAATGTCTAATGATTTGATTTTATGACTGATGATTTGCCTTGATGAGAATGATATATGAGCATAGTCACTTACGATGACTTATATTGTGATAGAATGACTTGTATTATGATTATGAGAATGAATTGATTGATATTGCATGATAGATGACAACTTGTTGGAAAAATATTAAATGAGGTCAAGACTTGATATGAGCCCTACCTATCACCTGGACTAAAGAATTGATATTGTGATATTGACGACTTTGGTGAGCTGACTTAGTTGATGGTACAATATTGATTTATGAAAAGCTGAGCAAGTTGGTTTGGTAAATTATTATGTTTGCAGAGAGAATTACATGAAGCAAGCTTCCCGATCCAGATGTGTCTACATTAACTGTTATCCGGTGAAGTCGGGATGATGTGTTCCAATGTATGGCTTTAATTTTGGTTTTGGTTTTATACACTGATTATCTACTCCTGACAGGTAGTGATACTCCAACTTTCTAAGTAAGAAAGAGATGGCTTTTGAAGCTTGAGATAATGAATCATCTATATTGCGAAGCTATTTAAGAAGTATTAGAAGGAGGAAATGAAAATCCTTTGACACTGAGATTGAATTGGAAACTGACAACCAATTGAAGCATTTCAAACATTCATCTCTTTATATACATGATATGCATAGAACCTGAGTCGATTCATGATTGAGCCACTTCATAAACGTTGAGTTTCCGCCAATCATCCTTTGAGATATTTACATGAGATAATCTATTCTTGGTCTAAGATATTCTTCCTATAATATATGATTGTATGGATATGTTGATGTTGATTGGTATTGTTATTAATGAGATGAGCACATATGAGTGTTAACTTAGTATGATATCTGCCATCGTGAGAGTTTCTTAGCACAACCGAGGTTGAGTAGGATGTCCCTAGCATGGCTAGCTATGAAGCAGGATGAAGAAGCATTTGAAGAGATGTTTGAGAAAGTTCTGAATATGACATGGGTACATCATGATGACATAGAGAGGCATAGAATCCCATATATATAGTTGGGACTGAGATACTTTCATATATTGAGACAATGCAGTTGTAAGAGACAAGCCTTGGCTTGTGTTTGACACCTCCTTAATAGGGAGGATGATTATGGTATCCTTTTGTGATTATATGATTATTTATGTTCTAACATGATATTTGATTTGATGTCTTGTATGAATAGGAGACAACTGCTACTGATATATGATGATTACCGGATACAAGAACGACGATATGAGTATGAGGAGAGCATTGTTGATCAAGGACACTGAGCCAAGCTCTTCCTCCCTTGTTTGATCTCCCAGGGTGTGGAATTGAGATAGAGGGCTCCTGGGGTTAAGGGAACTTTGGACAATAGGGTATCACCCCTATCTGTTACCCATAGGGTTGGAGTTGTAGCTCACCCTATCTTGGTCTTCGAAGAGTATACCCCAGTTGGCATCATACCCACAAGCTGGGCTTGTAGGGATTATCCCTCTCTGTCTAGCCAACATTTGAGGAGGCTTAGGGGCATGAGATCCTTACCTTTCGTAAGTTGGGAATCCCTCCCGAGATATTGTTATGATGCAAGTGTTCTACCACATGACTATTGAGGGTAATTTTTGGGAAGATCAGTAGGAAATAGGATGGGTTGGGTATTATCTCCCCTATAGCACCTATTGCTCGATATGGGGTCATAGTAGTAGCTCCCCCATTAGATTTTAGGTTGAGTAGTAGCTCCCTGATGTGACTCCAGGTTGAGATGTGCTCCCTAAAGATATTCTCTCCAATGATGATACATTGACAGATATTCTGGGTAGTAGCTTGATGAAAGATATTCTAGGAAGTAGCCCGATGACTGATATTCTGGGTAGTAGCACATTGACCAATGATTCGGGTAATAGCCCATCGATAGACATTCTGAGTAGTAGCCCGCTAATTGATATTCTGGGTAGTGGCCCATTGACAAAGATTCTAGGTAGTAGCCTGCTAGCAAAGATACCAGGTGGTATCTTGATGAATATAGGGTGGTAGCTTAAGCTCCCCTCTGATTCTTCTTCTTCTAGATTTGATAATATTCAGCATATGAGAAGGGACGATCAAGAGATAAGCAAGGGATGGATTTAGATGTACATTGATGATTTGTGATGATGATCATGGCATGACGACTACATGAAAAAGATGGTCAGTGATGATACGTGATGACACTTAAGATACCAGGATGGCATATTGTTCAATGGACAGATATTGGTAGGTGGAATTTTCCCTAGTTGAGAGGGAGTGTTAAAATTATGCAACTGTGGTAAAATTCCACTTTGGCATTAGGGGACTTTTGAGGTCGAAAATGGACCTCCTAAGAAAAATGTAAAACCAAAATAAACTTTATAAGAAGAAATAGGATTCAAGATGATGATTTCAACCATGGGGGATGATTCATCATTTTTGGAGTAAAAAAGTAAAAATAATAAAATAATAAAGCTACATTTTCAGCTCGTATTTTTAACTTATCTCCCTAAGATTTTACTCACATTTCAAGCAGGAGTACTCATTGGATGAAAAATTTAATTCCTCATCCAAGGAGTACCCATGTTCCATACTTTCGATGAACCCTACTAAATGCAAAATAATAAATACATGAAAAAAACGTGATTGCAATCATGTTTTTCATGTATTTCTCATTTTTCATGTAGTAGGGTCCATTGAAAGTAAGAAACATGGGTACTCCTTGGATGAGGAATCAAATTTTTCATCCAACGAGTATTTCCACTTGAAATTTGAGTAAACCCATAGGGATATAAGTTGAAAATACGAGTTGAAAAAATAATTTCTTCTCTTTTCCCTCTAAAATTTGATGATATAATCTAATCTTATTTTATTATTTCCACTATTATTTTATAATTAGAGGCCCATTTTAGACCTCAAAATTCCCTAATGAAATATCACATGATGGATATAATGATTGCATTGAATTCCTCTTTTCGAGAGGACCAAAATTGACCTAAATATCATCTTATTTGGACAAGCAGAAGTTGGTTTTTGAATTTATTTATCCACTCATGTATATTGGATTAGGTCGGCCCTAAGCACATGTACAATTGGACAAGGCAACCTCAACATCAAGTGGACCCTAATGGAAGCATGTATATAGAAGAGACCTCAAGCACATTTGGATACAATCATCAAGAACTTTCTTTTCTCTTCTATTGTTTGGTTCGCACATGTATGATGGAGGAAAGCTCATGTAAAGGGTCTGAAACTACAAGGACGAAGCTTGCACGTGTCTAGGGTTTCTGAGTCTCGAACGCACACTCGTAACGAAGGATTTTGTTCCCTAGATGCTCGCACACTATGGTCAAAGGAGTGTCCGGGAAGTCTCGGACGCTCGCACACAGTGTCTAAGGGAGCGTCTTGGAGGATAGGGCTTCTACATTCCAATTTGGCCCCAGATGCTCGCATGTAGTTCACCTAGGAGCGTCCTGCGAAAATTATATCACTGCAACAACTGGTTTACTTTTCCTACTTATTCCTCAATAAGTTATTTATGAAATTACTTTAGTAAACATTAAAATAAATACTGCTATAGATATCACACCGTAATACAGAAACATATGCACAAGAATCAATGCATTGACACAGATATTTTGGACAACAGTCCCTGGAAAAACCCAATGTGGGAAAACTGGTGTAGCAAGGGAGGATTTTATTATTATGCAGGACAAACATCTGAATACAAATATACTATGCTCATCAAGCAATCCTTTATATAGAAAATATTGGTGGAAAATCTGAGTGAGTTTTACCTCACTTCACCTGGCAGAATTCTAGTTGATCCAACACAAGACTGGCTAACCCAGGATATTTCTACATCACCTCTTCTGCCCTCTACATCAGCTTTCCCGACAGTTCCGGAAGTTACTGATAGTTCCATCTTTTCCCAACAGTTCCAACTTCTACCCTCTGCATCAACTTTCTCGGCTATTCTAGCAGTTTCGGTTGTTCCCGGTAGTTTCGACTTATGCCCTTTGCATCAGCTTTCCCAGTTGTTCTGGTAGTTCTTTTTGTTCCTGACAGCTTCAGCTTCTTCCCTCTGCGTCAGCTTTCCCAGCAGTTACAGCTATTCCTAGAAATTCCAGCTTCTGCCGTCTTGACTACTCACTAGACCACTGGTTCAATTTCTCAACTAACCCCGCTCCAGAAATTGAACTGACCGATCTCCCTCAGTGTGTTCTCCAAGTGACCCTTAAGCCTCCTCTTAACTTTTATCATTGACATATCAATGTCTGAGATTAAGACCATAATCAGTGGCTAAGATTAACTCTAGCTTGATCCATGACTTTTGGATCATTCTAAGACAGTTTTTTATTAATTCACACTAATATTTTATTTTCCCTAAGTTTAGACTTAGGGACTCCATTAAAAAATATTAATTATTTTAATATCTCCCAAACTATTTAGAATCTACCCAAACCCTTTCTGGGTATTGGAGATCTCATGTGCCTTAGCCTCTCCACCAAATTTTGTGGCTAGAGAACATCTGATGCTACCTCAAATCAACACTCCCTCTTAGCAAGGACTATGCTCTAGTAGTACTCCTTACTGAGTATCACCCTGATCATATGGCATCAGTCCTTGTGCTAATGCTAAGCCTCCCTGCCCAACATCCTCTACATTGTTGTATCTTGTATTGTTGCCCATGGCTTTTCATCTATATGACAAATCCCTCTACATCCGTGTTTTTGTTGGTCCTTTCTCCCAACATTGCATCTGCACTACAACTCCCTCTGCATCGTTGTTTCTATGACTCCCGTTCCTGCTTCTGAAATGGGTTCTTTACCATCCCCATCTTTTCCCTGAAGTAGTCAAACTTTGTCCTTCCAAGGGCCTTGGTGAGAATGTCCGCCACCTATTCTCCTGTAGGACTGTAGCTCAACTGTACAACTCCTCATTGGACACAGTCTCTGACAAAGTTACACCAGATATCATTATGCTTTGACCTATCATGAAAAATTAGATTCTCGGAGAGTTTGATGAAACTCTAATTATCGCACATGATCTTGGTCGCCTCCATATTCCTTTTGAATAGGTTCACAGGTAGTTTTCTAAGCCATATGGCCTCACATGATTTTTTGCCATATATTCTACCTCAGATGAGCTTAAAGCCATGGAATTTTATTTCCTACTGCACTAGGAGGTCATTCCTGATCCAACGTTGAAATAGTACCCAGAAGTAATTTTCCGATCCACTGAACTTCTTGCCCAATCTGCATCAGTAAATCCACTCAAACTGATATCCTTACCTCTGGTGTACAGGAGCCCATAAGCAATTGTTCCTTGTAAATACCTGAGAACATGTTTGGTTGTTGTCCAGTGTGCCCTCTTTGGTTCTACCATGAACTGACTGTGGGTGTTGACAGCGTAGCAAATTTTTGGCCTGGTATTGACCAGATACATCAAGGACCCTATGAGTTGCATGTATAGGGTGGGATCAACATCCTTGTCTTCTGATGCATCAATCTTCTTCCAGTTGGTGATCATTGGTGTAGCCATTGGTCTACAGTCCTCCATCCTGAATCTTTTCAGGATTTATGTAGCATACCTCCCTTGCCAAGGAAGATTTATCCCTTCTGCTGCCAGACTTCCAACCCTAGGAAATAATGCATTTGTCCCAAATCCTTCATATCAAATTCTGTGGCTAGATTCTTCTTGTAGTCCCCAATGAGTCTAGATGATCCTTTTAGAAAGAGATCATACACATATAATACTAAGATTAGTGGCTCATTCTCTACAACCAGATAGTAGAGATTCGGATCCGCGTCACTCTTGACAAATCCCATCTTCTACAAGTAGCCATCTATTTGACCATACCATGCTCTCGGTGCCTGTTTTAGCCCATACAAGGCTTTCTTCAATCTGCATACATGAGACTTCTTCTAATGAGTCTCAAAGCCCTTTGGTTGTTCAATGTATACCTATTCTTCTATTACCCCATTCAGAAATGTTGTTTTGACATCCATCTAATGAATCTCCCATCCCATCTGAGCTGCAAGATATATCACGGTCCTAATAGATGTATACCTGGATACCGGGGTGAATGTCTCCTCATAATCAATTCCTTCCTTTTGAGCATACCCCTTAGCCAGAAACTTAGCCTTGTATTTCTCAACATTGTCATCTATAGCATATTTGATCTTGTAGATCCATCTTGAACCTACCACTAATCTGTCTTGAGGCCTTGGCACCACCTCCCAGACATTGTTCACCACTATGGAGTTGTACTCCTCTACCATCACATCTAGCCAAACCTGACAATTATTTGCCTCCTTGAAACTGGCAGGATCTCCATCCTGAGCTACTAATGCCTGATATCTATCTGGCTGTTTTTGCTCCCTCTTATTGTTTCTTGGCACACCGATGAAGTCCTCTGCATTTCACAGAAACTGACGAAGTTCCCTACTAGTTCTTCCTCTGACAGCAGGTCCTTCTGTGATCTCCTCCTCCTCATCCTAAGAATCTTCCTACCCTGACGAAGAATTCTTTACTTTTGTTGGTTGAAGAGGCTTAACTAGTGGCTCCTCTTTGGATTGGTCCTCGAAAGAAATCTCACGAGATCTTCTGAAAGCCCAGTCCTCCATGAACTTTACCTCTTGTCGAACTACTACCTTCCTTCTCCCTAGAAGATAGATTATGTATGCCTGAGTGTTCTCGCTATATCCCACCAAATATCCCTTTTCCACAGTTTGATCCAGCTTCTTCCTCTTTTCATCGAGTATGTGGCAATATGCTAAACTCCCAAATATCCTGAAATAACTGACTTCAGGTGTCTTCCCTATGAAAACTTTCTCTGGATTAATCCTTCCCAATGCCCGATGAGGAGTCTTGTTCTGAACATAGACTGTTGTGTTGCATGCTTCTGCCCACAAGAATTTTAGCATATCCTGATCATACATCATGGCCTTAGTTGCTTCTACAATAGTCATGTTATTTCTTTCTGCTACTCCATTCTGCTTCGGATTGTAGGGAGTTGTCCACTCTCTTCTGATGCCCTCCTTAGCACAAAAATCAATCAAGTCCTTATTGACATACTCTCCACCATTATCTGAGTACAAAACTTTTATTTTCTTCCTAGTTATATTCTCCACCATAGCCTTGAACTTCTTGAATCGACATAAAGCCTCGTCCTTGGTTTTCAAAAAATAAATCCAAGTTTTCCTTGAGTGGTCATCAATGAAGGTAAGGAAATACTCAGCACCACTGAGAGCTTCAACGAACATAGGTCCGCAGATATCTGAGTGTATCAATCCTAGTACACTCTTGGCCCTATGTTTTCTCCTAGGAAACGTTGCCTTGGCATACTTTCCTAGAGTGCATCCCTTGCATACATCATCTCATTCCATACTCAAATATGGAACCTCTATTACAATGCTCCTTAGAATTCTCAGCGCTCCATGGTGCAAGTCACCCATTCTTCTGTGCCATAGTTCATTAAAGTCCTTGTCTCCATGATTGCCTATTAGTGCCATTGATGATTCTAGTTGTAATCTATACAACCTATTACGTTTGATCTCGATATGCACTTTATTTTTCCAGCTCGGGTGTTTGATGTATACCTTCTCCTTGATGAAGTAGATGTCATAGCCCTTGCCTTGAAGTTGCGACATGGAAAGTAAGTTCATCCCCAATCCTAGTACATGCAACACATTTGTAGCACGAAACCGTTCTCCTGATTCTGTTTGAAAAACTATGGTACCCTTCCTTACTAGAGTACACTTTTCCTTGTTCCCCATGGTGATCTAAAATTTCATCTTCTCTTCTCGATATTCTGAGAAACATTCCCTGATTCTAATCATATTCCACGAAGCTCCACTATCTATATACCACACTTATGATGATTCAGAACTAGTCATACAAGCCACATGTTCTTCCAGCCTAGAAGCCAACATAGAGAAATCAGAGTCTCTTTCTCTTGTGCAATATTCTAAAAATCTATGTGAGTCCCTTGATGTGGATGCCTCTACATCATGGTCTCGACCCAGAACTGATTTTCCCTTCCTATCTCTGATTACTCCCTCTGATACCATGTGAAAATTCTATCACTGCAGCAACTGATTTACTTTTCCTACTTATTCCTCAATAATTTATTTATGAAATTACTTCAGTAAACGTTAAAATAAATATTTCTGCAGATATCACACCGTAATACAGAAACATATGCACAAGAATCAACACATTGACACATATATTTTTGACAACATTCCCCGGAAAAACCTAATGTGGGAAAACTGGTGCAGAAAGGAAGAATTTTATTATTATGCAGGAGAAATATCTGAATACAAATCTAGGGTGCTCATAAAGAATCCTTTACAGAGAAAATATTGGTAGAAAATTTGAGTGAGTTTTACCTCACTTCACCTGGAAACTTTCGGATGATCTGACACAAGATTGGCTAACCTCGACTATTTCTGTGTCACCTCTTCTGCCCTTTGTGACAGCTTTCTTGGAAGTTCTGGTTGTTCCCAGGAGTTTCAGCTTCTGCCCTCTGCATCAGCTTTCCCGGTTGTTCTGGTAGTTCCGGTTATTCCCAGCAATTCCAACTTCTTCCCTTTGTGTCATCTTTCCCGGCTGTTCCAGCAGTTCCCGGCAATTCCATCTTCTGCCCTCTATGTCAGCTTTCCCGGCTATTCCGACAGTTCCCGGTAGTATTGTCTATTCCCGGTAGTTTCGATTATTCTCGGCAGTTCCGGCTTCTGCCCTCTTGACTGCTCACCAGACCACTGGTTCAATTTTTCAGCTAACCTCGCTCTAGAAATTGAACTGACTGGTCTCCCTTACTGTGTTCTCCAAGTGACCCTCAAGCCTCCTCTTATACTTTTCTTATTGACAGATCAACGACCGAGATTAAGTCCCTAATCAGTGGATAATATTAACTCTAGCTTGATCCATGACTTTTGGACCATTCTAACACAGTTTTATATTAATTCACATTAATATTTTATTTTCCCTAAGTTTAGACTTAGGGACTCCATTAACAAATATTAATTATTTTAATATCTCCCAAACTGTTTAGAATCTGCCCAAACCCTTTCTGGGTATTGGATATCTCATGTGCCTTAGCCTCTCCACCAATTTACATGTCTAGAGCACATCCAATGCGACCTAAAATCAACATGTCCAAGTCAATCTCAGACACTTGCATATAGTGTCTCAGGGAGCATTCGAGACCAAAAGAAGAATTATCAGTACTCTGAAGTTTTCACTCAGTGACAATAGCATCCAGCAATTAACTACCACTCAATGACGGGCATTATAGTCCTTAGGATCATGGAATTCAAGTATAAACATGTTCAGGGTTGTGTCATGGATGTTATAGTTATTTTTTTGCATAGATAAAGATATGAATCATTGTAATCTCTTTTGTTGAATCATTTTGTTAGGCCCCTATACTACTAGTGTAACCCCTTATTGTTATTAGTACAACCCCCTTATTATATTGTTGTACCCATGTAGTCCCAATATTGTTACTATTGTGCCCCATAGAAGCCCACCATTGTTATTATTGTTCCCTTACATTATTATTGTTATGTCGGCTCTGATTATATTATGACCCCTTAGACTCCTATATATAGAAAGGAGGTCTTGTCATTTGTATCATCGAAGAATTGTTCATTTGTGTAATGTAAAGAAGGTTTCTCCCTCGAAGAGGCTTATTTCTAAGGCGTTCATATATCTTTTCTATCTTTTTGTGAGCTGGTTTCATAACATTTGGTATCAGAGCTTTGGATTTTAGGGTTTCGCTGCTCCAAATAGGTCATCATGGCATTTTCACTATAACTTTTTTTCGGCGACATTTCAGAAGCTAAAAAAAACACATTTGAGACGAAATTGCACTAAACTTCGAGTCCGAATTTCAAAGCTTTTTGCACTATATTTGTGAGAGATATGATATGAGGAAGTTGGTCTTGTTGCAGACTCCTAAATTACATTCCAAACAAGTGACCTGGGGAAAATCGTCATAACTTTCTCTTTGAGCATCGGATTGAAATTTCGTAAGAAGTTACAAAAATAAGACAGACTGTAGTTTCCTACGTATATTTTTCAGATCCTAAGGTTAACATAGTGACACGTGGCACTTCATATAAGTTCGATCTTCTGAAAAGGTATATAACCAGGTCATCTTGCGAGATTGTTCATAACTCTTTCTTGGAGAATCTAAATTTGATCAGACTGGTGGCATTGGAAAGAGGACACAGAGGGTTACTGTAGGTCGTAATTTCAGAACTGGAAGAACCGAAATTACAGAGTTATAGTTGTTGGAAATAATACTGAGAGGGGGGGTGAATCAGTATTATCATATTAATAAAACTTTTTCATTTCCATAATCAGATTCATATATGCTACTTCCACAACTTCTTATGATTAAGTTAATCGATCTTCAATGAGTGCATTAGAACATTATCAACCATATTATCAGTTAACAGATGCAGTAACATAAAGTAGATCATCACACATATGAACACAATGATATAAGGTGGAAACCCAATGCGGGAGAAAACCACCTGCTGCAAGTCATCTCAATCTTCTTCTTAATAAGAAAATTCTTTTACAATATTTGTACTGGTGCAGCCTTATACCAGTACGGGAGCTACAACCCCCTTTGCTCTTGTACTAGCCGATCCATTTACTAGTACGCAGGCTACTACCTGCTACAATGCTCCAAAGATTTCCTTTAGCTCTTGTACTAGCTTAGATACTAGTACGTAGGCGCCGGCCTACAATCTTCTCTCCTTCAAGTACCACGTTTCATCAATTTTCATACTGGATACACTGAAGCACAACCCATAAACTGAAAGGCCACATTTCATCCAATTTTCATACTGGACCCAACAACAACATTGAAGCTCAAACAACCTTCTGAAACACCCAATCAACTGAAGTAACCAGATCAACAATAATAGGACCAAGCCCAAAACACACCAATGATAAACAAAGATTTTAAGAGAAGGAAGCACCCTGCTCAACTGCTAGCCTGAGTCCGGACTCACCCTGCTCAACTGCTAGCCTGAGTCTCGGACTCACCCTGCTCAATTGCTGGCCTGAGTCCCTGGACGCACCCTGCTCAACTGATGGCCTGCGTCCCGGACGCACTCTGCTCAACTGCTAGCCTGCGTCCCTCGCACTGAGTCTACTGAACTGCCTGCGTCCCGGCGCACCTGAACCCTTCTGCGCCTGCGTCCGGCGCACCTGAACCGGTTCGCTCCTGCGTCCTGGACGCACCTGAACCCTTCTGCACCTGCGTCTCTTTAGATATGAAAGATATAAAGACTTCAAGACTAACCCAAACAGTCAGATCTACAGATCTGATCGTGCGCCATAGCGATCATAGTCCATTAGAAGATTCGCCTTCATAGATCTGGACTAGATCTCACCAAAAGATATTCAACAAAGATGGTGATTAATCCAAATGAACTCCTCTGCTTTATATAGGCAAGCTTCTCCCTAAAACATGGAACAATACCACGAGCCGACACCATAGAAACACAAAACCGTCGGCTAGATACCACACAAGAAACCCCCACGTGCTTTTCTCTGCCTTGAAATGTGTGCACTGGGTGGACGCACCCCCCGAACGGCTGGCCTGCGTCCCTGGACGCGGGTTCTGCATGGTATACCTGCGGGGACGCACTTTCTGTAAGGTGTACCTGCGTCCTTCATAATTTCAACAATATTTGAACCTCTTGCTTACAAGGAGCTTGCCATTTGATTCCTTTGAGCTATCCTGTAATATGTCACATCTGATATCTCTTCTGTAGATTCATCTGAATGTATATGAGTGAGATGATCTTCTATGAGAGTGTTGCCATCAAGTACAACATATGTATCATAATGCCAACAATCTCCCCCTTTGGACTTGATGGCAACAACACCAGATCACTCTCCCCCTTTGACATCAAGGGCAAAGGGGTATGCTCCCCCTAAGAACATGCTCCCTTTGACTATAACTAGATCTGCTGAAGTCTCTGAATGAGCTCCCCCTTTGAATATGAAATGATGCTCCAATCTGATAATGGTCTTTCTGAGAACAAGCTGAGATGTCTGCTCTGCTGTATAGTGCTTGTTCATGCTCAAACTCCCCCTGACTATAAACAAGGTCTGCAAAGAGATGTTCTACAAGAAGAACATGACTCTATATATCATAAATGACCTTCCTATCACCAAAAGACTCAATACATACATCCATCACCCATCACAATAAGGATCATCCATCCAACCAAGTGGGAATACATCAGAAATATGAGAACCAAATATATTACATCTTCATCCCATGCATAGTGGGGAGACATAGGCCGTTACATGACCTGAAGAGATGACTATAATCGATAGACTATTACAACATGAGTCTTGCTACGTCCTTCCAAACATCTAAAGATCATGACAAACAACAGCACTGTATAATCTGCTCCATAGTATCTGTCAACATCAACTCATAACCATCCAGATCTACATGAATCAAGAGCCATCAAATGAAAGCATCAGCATTAATCAACATATGTATGAATAATCATCCCTGTATCCAGCCAACAATCCTCATCCATTTGTGCCAAGAAAGAAATTATGCATCATACTCATGTCAACATCATCATGAAATGCATATGAGTAACTCATCATCATCATGTCTCCAACAATGCGACTTTGAATAATCATCCACGAAATCAGCCAACCTCATCCATATAAGACTTCATGCAAGCATCATTAGAGAATCAACCATACATCTGATCATGTGATCAACTCATAATGACAAGATGAATCATAAGCATTGTCATCAAGGACCATAATGCCAATAATGAATTTATGACATATGCTCCCCCTAAACCAGTGCCATCTGTTAAATCTGGTCATGCATATCAAGAAGAATCAGCCAATAAATGCTTTGAGACAGGTACGCACTTCATCTTCTGCTGCGCTGCGTCCTGTTGCTGCAGGGACGCACCCAAAAACACTATCGCGCCGCGTACTTTTACTCAGGGACGCACCCAAAATTACTATCGCGCCGCGTCCTTTTGCTGCAGGGACGCACCTGATCCTCAGTCGCTCTGCGTCCCCACGCAGATCTCCAGTTACTGAACTGCGTCCTGGACGCATTTGAGCTTAATCTGCCCTGCGTCCCCACTGCGTCTTGTACTTTCAGCTCCCTCTGATTCTGGTATGTCTGTAACTTGTGCTGTGCCATCCTTTTCTGACTGTACTTTCTTTTTCCTCCATATCTTCAAGCGTGATGATGACATTTTCTCCTTTTGATATGGAGCCCAAACTTTGTTCCTGCATTCCTTGGCTATATGTCCAAGCTTGTTACATGCATAACATCTTACATGTTTCATATTCCTCCTGTAACAATCAGTAGCTTTGTGACCAAACATATTGCAAGCAAAGCAATATCCATAAAAGTACCTTGATTGAGATGACCTTTCTGCATAATGGTCTTGAACTCTTCTTCTTCTACATCTTGCTGCAACATGTCCAAGATTATGACATACATAACATTCAACATTATTCATAGGAGGAGTAAAGGATTTTCTTTGAGGAATCTCTTTCCTTGGTTGATGATGAGATTGATCTTTCACTTCTTCGTTGATCACTTTAGATTTCCTTTTAGAGTTTCTTGCCTCACCTTGTGAACTAGATTCACCTTCAACAGATTCATGGAAACCAAGACCAGTCTTTATAGCAGGGGACCTTTGACTACTCAGAATATCATCCAATACTTTAGAGCTATCTTGAAATCGTAAAAGCTTATCCTTTTCTTCTAGTTTACCTTTCAAGATATTTACCTCAACCTGAAGCTGTTCTTCCTTTTCAAGGGATTTCTTTTTCAAAATTTCTTCAGCTTTCCTTCCTTCTTCCATTTGTTCCCTTAGTTTGAGAACTTCTTTTTCTTGTTCTTCATACAGATCCTGCTGCATTTGACGAACTCGGAAGGCACATTCCAGTTGAGATTTTAAGCTGGTGACTTCGTTTTCTTGTTTTGCAATAGCTTGGAGTAGATCTGTATTCTGCTTCTTTGATTCTTCAAGATCTCCTCTTAGTGAGAGGATTGTAGCTTCAAGATTTTCATAGTAGCTGGATCTATCTTTGAGTTTCTTGATGGTTGTGCTTCTTTCGTTGACTTCTTTTCTTAATGATGTCACTTCATGCTGCAATTTTTGACATTGGTCTTCCTTGTCCTTGAGTAGCTTTCTTACCTTGTTTCCTTCTTCTAGTTGGGCCCTTAGTTTGGTAGCTTCTTCTTTGAAATCACATTCCCTTTTGTTCAATAGATCTTGTTGATCTCTAATTTTGTCTGTCAGCTTTTTAAATTCTGCCTCTATTTGATATCTTTCTTGTTCACCCATAAGAGCAAATTCAATAGTTTCGCTATCACTTTCATCTCTTTCACAAGGAAATATAGCTGGAACATCAGAGGATAACACATTCATACCTGATACTGATTCTGAATCTGATTCTGAATCTGAAGAGCTTCTTATGCCTAATCCCCAATCGATTCTTCCACTATCATAGTTCTTCTGAGATGACTTCTTTTTCTTATGAGCTTTCTTCTTAAGCTTCTTTCCCATTGTTCCACGGATCTCCTTCAAGCGATCAAGCCTTTTTGAAGGACCTGCTCTGATACCAATTGTTGGAAATAATACTGAGAGGGGGGGTGAATCAGTATTATCATATTAATAAAACTTTTTCATTTCCATAATCAGATTCATATATGCTACTTCCACAACTTCTTATGATTAAGTTAATCGATCTTCAATGAGTGCATTAGAACATTATCAACCATATTATCAGTTAACAGATGCAGTAACATAAAGTAGATCATCACACATAAGGCACACATATGAACACAATGATATAAGGTGGAAACCCAATGCGGGAGAAAACCACCTGCTGCAAGTCATCTCAATCTTCTTCTTAATAAGAAAATTCTTTTACAATATTTGTACTGGTGCAGCCTTATACCAGTACGGGAGCTACAACCCCCTTTGCTCTTGTACTAGCCGATCCATTTACTAGTACGCAGGCTACTACCTGCTACAATGCTCCAAAGATTTCCTTTAGCTCTTGTACTAGCTTAGATACTAGTACGTAGGCGCCGGCCTACAATCTTCTCTCCTTCAAGTACCACGTTTCATCAATTTTCATACTGGATACACTGAAGCACAACCCATAAACTGAAAGGCCACATTTCATCCAATTTTCATACTGGACCCAACAACAACATTGAAGCTCAAACAACCTTCTGAAACACCCAATCAACTGAAGTAACCAGATCAACAATAATAGGACCAAGCCCAAAACACACCAATGATAAACAAAGATTTTAAGAGAAGGAAGCACCCTGCTCAACTGCTAGCCTGAGTCCGGACTCACCCTGCTCAACTGCTAGCCTGAGTCTCGGACTCACCCTGCTCAATTGCTGGCCTGAGTCCCTGGACGCACCCTGCTCAACTGATGGCCTGCGTCCCGGACGCACTCTGCTCAACTGCTAGCCTGCGTCCCTCGCACTGAGTCTACTGAACTGCCTGCGTCCCGGCGCACCTGAACCCTTCTGCGCCTGCGTCCGGCGCACCTGAACCGGTTCGCTCCTGCGTCCTGGACGCACCTGAACCCTTCTGCACCTGCGTCTCTTTAGATATGAAAGATATAAAGACTTCAAGACTAACCCAAACAGTCAGATCTACAGATCTGATCGTGCGCCATAGCGATCATAGTCCATTAGAAGATTCGCCTTCATAGATCTGGACTAGATCTCACCAAAAGATATTCAACAAAGATGGTGATTAATCCAAATGAACTCCTCTGCTTTATATAGGCAAGCTTCTCCCTAAAACATGGAACAATACCACGAGCCGACACCATAGAAACACAAAACCGTCGGCTAGATACCACACAAGAAACCCCCACGTGCTTTTCTCTGCCTTGAAATGTGTGCACTGGGTGGACGCACCCCCCGAACGGCTGGCCTGCGTCCCTGGACGCGGGTTCTGCATGGTATACCTGCGGGGACGCACTTTCTGTAAGGTGTACCTGCGTCCTTCATAATTTCAACAATATTTGAACCTCTTGCTTACAAGGAGCTTGCCATTTGATTCCTTTGAGCTATCCTGTAATATGTCACATCTGATATCTCTTCTGTAGATTCATCTGAATGTATATGAGTGAGATGATCTTCTATGAGAGTGTTGCCATCAAGTACAACATATGTATCATAATGCCAACAATAGTCATTTCAATATTGAGCTCCTAAAATCAAGAAAAGGTGATATGAGGAAGTTTGATGGCAAGATCCAGTAAATTGGATACTTCAGATGGAGCAATATTTTGATCTACATGGTGTACCATTGTTACAAAAGGTATGTATTGCATCTTCATATTTAGAACCGGATCAATTTTTATGGTATAAAGGGCTTTGTTCTCGTAAACAACTTGTTACGTGATCAATTTTCACGGAGGAAATGATAGCACATTATGAGGATACAAAGAGTAACACCTTCTTTAGAGCAACACCACAACAATTGGAAAGAGTAAAAGGGCTTTGTTACATAGTGGAAAGTAAAATTATGGCAACAAGGAAGTCTACCCCTCACAACTATAAATATGCTAGTGTTGTTTATCCTAGCCTTCCACAACCTACAAGGGTTACACCACAACAATTGGAAGAAAAAAGATAAAAAGGGCTTTGTTACAATTGTGATGGAAAATGCACTAAAGGTCATAAGTGTGCTGAGAAGAAATTATTTTACATAGAGTATGAAGAGGAGGAAGAAAAGGATCAAGAAACATCAAAAGAAGAGGATATATGCCAGGACCCAACCCCAGAGAAAGAAGAAATGAATCAGACCATATCTTGTAAAGCATTGGCAAGAATTATCACTCCTCAAACTCTCAAGATAGAAGGACATATCAAGAAGAAAAAGGTGCAAGAAATGAAAGATCACATCGAGAAAGAAGAAATGAATCCAATCATATCTTGTAATTCATTGGTCAGAATTACCACTCCTCAAATTATCAAGATAGAAGGACATATAAAAATGTTCAAGAAGTGAAAGATCACATCAAGCATCACGAAATGAATCTGACCATATCTTATAAAGGATTGGAAGAAATTACCACTCCTCAAACTCTAAGGATTGAAGGAAATATCAAGAAGAAAAAGGTTCAAGCAGTGAAGGATCACATCGAGCATCAACAACAAGTTCTCCAACTTTTAAAGGATAATGCCACTTTGGTGCAAAATCGAATGAAACAACAGGTAGATCAAAATCATAGTGAAAAATGTTTTGATGTAGGTGATTGGGTATTTTTACTGCTACATCTCAAGCAAGCTATTTATGAGAAGGAAATGTTGGCAATACTACATGCACTTAAGAAATGGCGACCTTACCGAATGGGAAGACACTTCATGGTAAAAATGGATCATGATAGTCTTAAATACTTTTTAAAACAACTATTATCTTTAGAAGAACAGAAAAAATGTGTCACAAATATGTTGGGTTATGAATTTGACATCATCTATAGAAAATGGAAGCAAAATTTTGTTGCAGATGCACTCTCAAGAAAGGATGAGGATGTGGAAGCATTGTTTTGTGCTATTTCTATTATCCAACCAGATTGGATAAACAAAGCAAGGGATGAATGAAAGAAGGACGAAGAAGTATGGCCACTCATTCAAAAGTTGCAGAAGATCCCAATTCAAACAATATTTTCAGAACTTGAAGAGGAAGGAAAAATCATATTGGAACCTGGAGCAGTCACAGAAATGAGAACCCGACAGCTACGAAATCAATCGATTTCAGAGTTTCTCATCAAGTGGAAGAACTTACTCGCTGAAGATTCCACATGGGAGGACAAGAATTTTATACAGAAGCATCAAGAACTACTCAAGCGTTGAGGACAACACTCTTTGAAGGAGAGGGGCATGTTAGGCCCCTATACTACTAGTGTAACCCCTTATTGTTATTAATACAACCCCTTTATTATATTGTTGTACCTATGTAGTCCACATATTGTTACTATTGTGCCCCATAGAAGCCCGCTATTGTTATTATTGTGCCCTTACATTATTATTGTTATGTCGACTCTGATTATATTATGACCCCTTAGACTCCTATATATAGAAAGGAGGTCTTTTCATTTGTATCATCGAATAATTGTTCATTTGCGTAATGTAAAGGAGGTTTCCCCCTTGAAGAGGCTTATTTCTAAGGCGTTCATCTATCTTTTCTATCTTTTTGTGAGCTGGTTTCATAACACATTTGATGACAATCTAATAAGAATAATAATTTGCAAGGGTTTTCCGCCGCATTGATGATGATGATATTTTTTTTTCTACATAGTTGCATATGCTGATGAATAATGATGTAAATATGAATAATGTCATAATTTTAACGGGTGAACTTAATGTGTTAATGAAGAAATGTAGTTATCAAAGCAAAGAACAATATAACCCTTACAAAATTAACAACTCAAAACAATGACCCTTTTTCTTTCAATTTTTTGGGCATTTATATTATTTATCTCGTAAAAATAATTTAACCAAAATGTTCTTTGTAGTCTCAGCCTTCCAATAAGCCATTTCTTTCTTAATTTGGCCTCCTGAAACCCAAGAAGTGACTCTCACAGGTTGGGACTCAGTAGCCATTGATTTCATTTCAAGATTAATTCTTGATCTTTGATATGTAGGTTAATTCTTTATCCTGCATGCATTTCAGAATAATGTTTCAAAGAGCTTATATTTGTTTTATCACCCATTAATATATGTATATGAAATTATTGGAAATATGGAGTGTGGAGCCCAAGCTAAACTTTAGGTTGCTAAATCAAAATAAAATACTTAAATAAAACCAATGAAATCTCTAGAGAATAGAATAATAAAATAGCACAAAATAAACAAAAATTAAATAATAAATAAAATAAAATAAACCAATCTCTTACTGGTCACCAAATTATGTCCCTCAAATATTGGAAGAATTAAGAAATAATGACAAATAGGAATCTTGATATCTCGATATCCAATCACCAGATTCCATCATGTTAAGGGACACCTGATATTGTCATTAATTATTGTAATTAATTTTCGTTACATGGGTTCTATTGACCGATGGCTCTCGGCCCCCGAATATTGGAAAAATTAGAAAGTGATGAGAAAAAAAAATCTCTATATTTGATAGTCCAATCTCTTTTTGCCATGTGGATTGGTGGACACATCATCTTCTACATCATCAAAATATGTCAAGTATATAAAAACTTTTGAGGGACATAACTTTGTGTCCCAGACCCAAAATGAGAATTTTTTTTTACTAGAAAGCTCTCGAAAAGTAGAAGATGATGATAGCTTTAAAATCGATAAATTATCAAACTTACAAGTACATTAAAAGTAAATTGCACAATAGTTCATGACATATCAAATTAAAAGAAAAACGGAATTCATAGATTTGATCTTGTAAATTGAAAATGGTGAAAAATAAATAATGACTTCGCAAGATTAGGTATTAAAAATAAAATTAGTAGGAGGGCCCCTTAATTTTTTTATGTTAAAAATTAACGAGGGTTGTTGAAGACTCAACAAGACATTATGGGCATTTGAAGTCTCATTGTAACCTACAAATAACCTTTTTGGCTAGAGAATTCCAACTTAGTCCTATTATCTATTGGTACAGGGACTTTGACAACCAAAGATGCCAAAATGACTCATATCTTGCTTCACACCATTGAATGCCTCCTTCGACTTCTTGTCCTCTAATATATTGTGAGGACAATTATTTTAGATGTGGATTATTGTCTTTCATGACTCTACCAAAAAATGTATCAGCAAGTCTTGTTTGTGAATCATGGCCTTAATGGACCTTTTGATGGATATATTCTTCTACTCTGCAGCCCCATTTTTTTTTGGGTTATATAGAACAATTAGCTCCCTCTATATTCTTACCTCCTTGCAGAAACCCTCAGACTCCTTGAAGGTATACTCACCTCCATTTTCTAATCTCAAGACTTTGATCTTCTTCCCATCTAGTTTTCAACTAAAACTTTGAACTCTTGAAAATTTATAAAGACTTCATCCTTGGTCTTTAAGAAGTAGGTCCAAGTTTTGCAAGAGAAATTTTCAATGAAGGAAACCTAGTATATGCTTCCTATATTTTATTTTACTAACATTATTCTAAAAATATCCAAATTCACTCGCATAGAATCTTCTTACACGTATGCTTTCTACTTTAGGAAATGGCCTTGGCATACTTTCCAAGCATGCACTCTTTGCATATTCCCCTCTATGTAATCTCAAAATATTCAAGACCTATGACTATCTCTCTCAAAATAGGTAATTCCTTGTGATGCAAGTGCCCCATCTTCTTGTGTCACAACTCACACAAGTTTTCATTCTTATGAAGTAGGTATCAAACAAGTTCACCCTACAACTTTTAAGGATTACCTCCTCTAACCCCTATTACCTAAGTTATATCAAGGCTAGATTCCTTTGGCTTCATCAAGACTTGCTAGCTCTTCAGCTCCATTGCATAGCCTTTATCCTCCATAACAAAATTGAAAGCAAATTCTTTCTTAGACTTGGAAAAATAAGGAAATAATCAACATATAAGGAGTTACTTGACTCAAGATGGAAGGGAATAATAGAAAATGTTGCAAATTGTTACTTGGCATCATCGCCAAGTTTGACTTGTACTCATAAGTCCCACTTAGAATAGAAACAATTATTGATATAATGTCATATGAATGGATGCCCCATTATCCGCATACCACACATTCCTAGGAACCGTGTTGGAAGAAAGGAAAGCTACAATATTTCTCAAACTTGGTAGCAAACTTATTCATCTGAGTTTTCAAAGAGGTTGCTACCTACTTCTATTATTGCTTCACTTTATGCTTTTTCATATCTGGACACTATAATGCATAATGATGGTATGGTGCTTATGAAAAAATAAGCACTTGGTTTCACTCAAGTCATTCTTTTCGAGCTATGAGGTTGACTCCTCACTCTTTCCCTTACCCTTGCTAGGTCCTTTTACCTCTACTCATATTTTTATGACCAAATAAGGGTGGTTTCTTGTCACCGCCATTCTTATTGACCTTTGAAACCATATAATTTTCCTCCTAGATACAATCACCCCATAACCTTTATAATTTAGGAAGGTTCCCACGAGCACAAATACCTTTAATAGATGGTTTCCATGAAGTTGGGAATCCATTTAGTCCCATGTTTTCTAGCTACACATCTTCAATATTCTCCATGACTACTGTAAATTTATCATGAATCTATGCGATCTACATAAGATAACTGGTGACTGAATCTAATATGGTTATATCTATCAATTTGAATTTGTTTTGTAATATGATATTTTCAAGTTTTATTCTCATGTGTATGAGGGAGAAATTGATCCTTTATGGAATCCATAATCATTTGCTTGGTCTTCAACTCCTTTTTGTGAATTATTGGTTGTTGTGGCTTTATAGGCGAAGGCACAACATCCTTGACAATATCTCAGAGATCATTCTCTTAAAATAAGAGAGTAACTCTCACTTTCCATGACAAAAATTTCGAGTCATCATCTATTCTATCCTCAAAGAGGCAAGTTGAGGAAATCTTGAAGATCTAATGCACAAACTCCTAAATTTGAAACTAATACTTCAAAGGAATATCGAAACCCTCTACTTGGTGGTCCTTCTTTCTAGAAATTGATTTACTACTGTAAATATTTTGGAATCTCAATTGGAGAATCTACTTATATACAATGTAAAAGTTTCAATCCTAGGTGATTGTTGTCTTAATGTTCTCTCATTAATAACTCAAAATTTAATTTATCTAATAATAGAGAATTTATTTTATAAACATCGCATTAATCACACAATGGCTGAAAAATGAACAATGGAAGAAATAAAACACATACACATGGATTTATCCTTCTAATAAGCTTTTCATTCCTTTGATCAAATCTTACATGGTGACCTTTGCATCTTTCTTAAACTAGTTTGTGTATGATCAATAAACTATACCTATATTATTTTTCAGTGCCATGTCTACTATGAGATTCAAAAGAGAAATTATTGCCTCCTTAGGGACACTAGAGGGTGTTTCTCTATATTTTTTGGATACTTTTAAATAAATATGTTTAATACTCCTTTTAAAGATGGAAATTGTATCACGACCCTTTTATGTTATGTCGCTTCATTAATTTCTTTCTTTGCACCTTTCTTAATTGACTACATTGGTATAAAATACCATATACAAGAATTTGTAGATGGTGGAGGCAGTACCTAGGAAATTAGGGGACACATTGCTTCATTCAATTTTATGAACTTCACTAGTACCATTGAATATCTTTTTACAAATGAAATTGGAGAATATCTATATTAAATAAGTGCAAAAAGGTACATCATTATAGAAAAAATTGGTAAGTTTCATCAAAAAAATTCCTTGGCTAAATAGGATGGCATATCTCCTTGGTCAAAATTTGCTTATGTAAGAGATTGAAACTTGTCCTATTATTTTCTTGAATACGTCTCTAGATTTTCACAATTTGATTAAAAATAAGATCACAAAAACAATACATAACTATCCTATAAGGAAATGCTTAATGTTTTCTTGGCTTGCTTCTAGCAAATTTGTGAGTCCTATCAATTTTTCTTCTCCTTGTAAGAGGGGGAGAGGGATTTCTTTAGTATTTCAACATAGGACTTATATGATTGGGTTGAACCTAAAATTTTGGTTCCACCACTTATTCCTTATCTTGATCTATGATCTCACCTTCTTCCTTTGATTCCTTTGCAACATCACTTTATTTCATGTATGTTTCTAAGTTTTCCTCTTCATCAACCTCCTCTTTTTATTGTGAATTGAGTATTCAGACTCCAGGGAATGGCTCTTGACTATTTTTTTGATGAGCGAGATCAACATGATCTAATTTTTTCTCCCTTTCAACTTACATAGGTCCTACATGGGATGGTTCATTGAGATTCCCAATAATTTCATACTTATTAATGTTTGATCAAGAAGGTCCTTTAGATGACTTTGGATTAGAGGGCCCTTTCGTGTTAAAATATGAAACTGCGGTAAAATTACACTTTGGACAATTCATTTGATGGATATTATGATTTCATTGAATTCCCCTTTTCGATAGGACCAAAATAAACCTAAATATCACTCAAATCGGATAAGATAAAGTGTACTTATGAAGGAAAGCCCACATATGCACATTTGAACAGGTCGGCCCTAATAGAAATTGGTCACCCTTGGAAGCATATAAATACAAGTGACCTCAAGCTTGTTTGGACATCACCAAGAATATTCTTCTTCTCTTCTTAATTGATTGGTTCACACAGGTCTGAGGCTGGGATGACAAAAAAAGTTTGCAAAGGTATGAAATTACAAGGCCTGAGGCTCGCATCTGATTTATGGTTTTTGGGTTGCAGTCGCAGGTAGGTCACAGGGAAATTTTGACCATAATCACTAGTTTGCAGACTCCAAGGTGTGACTCGAAGACTTTAGTTGCTTGCAGAACTCCTCCTACATGCGACCGTGAAGTTTGACTCAGATTTGACCGAAGACCAAAGTTGACCAAAATTGACCACATACATGTAAAGTTGTCTCTGATATATTTTGATGTTGGAAACATATTTATGAATGTTGTTGGGTTGTTTTTTTGTATGATATTTTATTGGGCTCATTGCACCCTCTGATGAACATTTTATGACAACCTAATAGAAGAAGAATTTCAAAGGATTTCCCCCTAGTGGGGTTTTTCCCTGGTATTTGACCAAACCTGGTGTCTCTTGTTGATGTGTTGAATGTATCCTTTGTCATTGCATTTATTGTTCTATCTTCAATTATTGTTGATGAATGGAAAGACTAATTGTAATTGGAAATATTGTTAATTGAAGTATTGAATTGGGCTAAAGTAATTGATATAACATACAACATTCTAAAAAAATTAACATGGTATCAGAGCTAAGGTGAAGGACAAGCCCAAAAGGAGACAAGAATTGAAGCAATCATCTTTGGAAAGTCGAAAGATTCAATCTATCCAATTCAAGATGACTTCCTTCTTCAAGGAAAATGAGAAGGTTGGTGACTCATCTAATTTTGTTGCATGGAAAGTCAAGTTGGAGATCATAGCTGATAACAATTATGTTTTGGACTAAATTCAAGGAAAAGTACTTGAGCCTTTGGAGAATGCTTCCGCTGCTATCAAGAACAAGCAGAAGAAATGTGAGCTGAAAGAAAATAAATTTATAGTTGATGGTATACAAGATAATTTACTTGCATATGTTGGAAACTTGAGAATGTATAAGGACATGTATGATAAGATAGTTGGCATGTATGAAGTCAACAATTTGAATGAAATTATCTACCTGAAAGATCAACTCAAAGACACAAATATGAAAAAAAGAGAATTTGTGAAAAAGTACATAATGAGGATATCTCATCTTAGAGATCGATTGAAAAGAGTTGGGGAATCTATGTCTGATAGGGAATTAGTGATTGTGACTCTAAGAGGTCTCCCTCCTATTTGGGAAACCTTTATTACTAATATAAGAAACAACAATGTCCTCTGTCATTTGATGAAATTGTTGGAAAACTCACTCAAGAAGAATCAAGGATGATATCAAGAGGAAGGATTCAAAAATGTGAAGAAGGAGAGCCTGTTTCATCCGTCTCTCATGACAAGAAGGAGAAGAAATGAAAAGGAGGTCCCTGAAATTCAAGAAAACCTCCTCCTCCTCGAAATCCAAATATAAGAAAGGAATTTTTGAACACCAAATGCTACAATTGTAATAAGAAAGGCCACTATGCTTGAGATTTCCCCAAGAAGAACAATGGATCATGCTACAATACTAAAAGCAATAACAACGGGGTCAATGATCAAAGAAGGAGAGATGACCAAAGGAATTATCGCAATGGAAAAGATGAAAGAAGAATAAGAGATGCTCCAAGTGATTATGAAGAAGATCATTATCCACAAAAGAAGTCAAAATTCTCCAAGTATGAAAGTAATGTTGCAAATCAATCTGAATATATTCTTATTTCTTCCCTTACTAGTTCATCTCCTCCAGATTCTTGGGATAGTTGGTTTGTTGATAGTGGGGCCACTTATCACTTCTCTGGTTATAAGGAAGTTCTCCTTAATTTGGTAGAGATGGATTCAAACTTGAAAAACATCCTTGGAGACAACTCCACTCATCCCGTTAAAGGTTTTGGGTTCGTCAAAATTCATTTGAACTCTGGGGAATCTATTTTTCTCCATGATGTGATGTATTTATCGGGGTTTAAGAATAATTTGGTACCAATATCCTCTTTAGAAGACAAAGGGATGAGGGTTTCCTTCATCATGCTAAGGTTCTTACCTGGTTTATTGGATCACCTATGAGAGATGCATTCACATTGGGATCAATATGTGAAGGACTCTACAGGGTTACTGGACGACCACTTCTAACATTGGTCCATGATAATAATCATCTAAGCAATTTATGGAATCGAATATTGTCCCATCTACATTATGATTCTCTTCCAAAATTGGAGGAATTGGTCCCAGGGATTCCCAAGGTTCAAGCTCATCATGATGGAGTATGTCCAGGTTGCACCAATGGAAAGAAGACAAGGGGGCCATTCCCCTCTAGTGAAAACAAGACAACTGACATCCTCCATCTCATTCATTCTGACATATGTGGTCTGATGCCCGTGCACTCTATTGATGGCCATATCTACTATATCAGCTTCATTGATGACTTCTCAAGAAAGACATGGATATATTATTTGAAGCACAAGGATGAATCCTTCGAAATGTTCAAGGAGTTCAAAGCTTTGATTGAAAATAAAACAAGGAACAAAATCAAAATATTCAAGTCTGACAATGGTGGAGAGTACACATCAAAAGAGTTGGTTGATTTTTGAAAGAAGGAAGGAATCAAGAAAGAGACAATTGCGCCCTATACTTCTGAAAAAAATGGAGTGGCTGAAAAAAAGAATAGGTCCATTATGGAAGCTACATGTGCCATGCTCCATGATCAAAAGTTGTTGAAGTTCCTTTAGGGAGAAGCAAGAAATTCCATCCTATATGCTCAAATAAACCTACCTCATCAAACATTAGACAAGAAGACCCCCAAAGAAATATTCACAGGTTTCAAGCTCGATGTTGGTCATCTCTATATCTTTGGCTGCCCCGTATACTTTCATGTGCCAAAGGAAAAAAGAAACAAGTTGGAAGCCTTAAAACAAAAGGCACATTTGTTGGATATTGTGAAAATTCTAACAATATTCCTGGTGAAAGGAAGGTTGAAATTAGCAGGGATGTTACATTTGATGAAGATGTCTCCCTTGGAAAAGAAAGGGACTTTCCTATGCCTCCTACTCCTAAGAATAATGATGATATGGGTATTTTAGATGGTCCTTTCATGCTTGAATCTGAGATAGATGTTGGTGATGATCCCATGGAGCCCATAGATCCCTTAGTTCCTCCTCCATGTGATTCTCCCACTAGGAAGAGACCACTTTGTCTATGAGACACACTACAGGATGATGAAAGACAAGCTCTCATTTGAAGATCATTTAGAGAAAGGAAGAAGACATGCAGGTACCAAGGATATGTTGCATCCATGAGCACTATGATTCAAGCTGAACCCCCCACATTTGAAGAAGTCGTAAAAGAACAAATTTGGAAAGATTCTATGGCCAAAGAATATGAATCGATTATGAAAAATGATGTATGGATCTTGTGCTGAGACCGAAGGGGAAATATGTGGTGACTTCAAAGTGGTTTTTCAAGATCAAGCATGGAGTTGATGATAGCATTGAGAAATATGAGGCAAGGTTTTTGGCTCAATGATCCTCCCACAAAGAGGGAGAATATTATGATGATATATTTGCACATGTGGCTCAATATAAAACCATTCATTTCATATTTTCCCTTACCGCAAGTCAAGGATGGACCCTTCATCATATGGATGTGAAGACTACATTCCTCCATGGCATGTTGCAAGAAGAAGTGTATGTTGAGAAACCATAGAGATTTTAAGTAGAGGATCGAAAAACACATGTTTTCATATTGAAGAAGGCATTTTATCCTTTGAAGCAAGCCCCTAGAGCATGGTACGCCCACATAAACAGTTATTTGATGAAGTTGGGATTCACAAGAATCAATGTCAATCCCAACATCTAATTCAAGGTAGTCCAAGGTATGTCGTTGACTTTGGTTTTATATGTTAATGATTTGCTCTTGAAAGTTAGTGAGCCCATAATGATCGAGTGTAAGAGGGATATAGCCTCTGAATTTGAGATAAAGGACCTTGGACTCGTGCACTACTTTCTAGGCCTTGAGGTGTGGTAAAGGCCCGGTGCAATTTTTATTTCACAAGGAAAATACATTGTGAAGTTGTTGGAGAAATTTGGAATGAGAGAATGCAAGTCCCTACCCATACCGATGGAAATAAACTTCAAGAAGTTATGTGGAGAAGTTGCAAGACCGAATTTGGTGAATCCATCCAAGTATAGGCAGTTGATTGGGGCTCAGATGTTCCTAGTAAACACATGTTTGGACATATGCAATGCAGTGAAAACTTTGATTCAATTCACGACTGAGCCTCTCTATGCACATTGGATCACTGCCAAACACATTTTGAAATATTTTCAATGGACAGTCACACTTGGTCTAAGCTATTTTGTCAAAGATGTTCGACTTCATGGATACACTGATGCTCACAGCATAGGAAACATTGTCGATAGGAAGAGTACATTTGGATGTTGTTTTAGCCTTGGATATGCCATGATATCTTGGATGAATAGGAAGCAGAAGTCTGTAGCATTGACTACTACTAAGGAAAATCATATTGCCACTAGCATGGATAGTTTCGAAGCAGTTTTGTTGAGGAAGCTCTTTGAAGAGCTATTTGAGAATGTTCTACACACTACAAAAATGTATTGCGACAAAAAGAGTGGGATCCGTCTGGAAGAGAATCTTGTATTTCATGACAATTCCAAACACATACATACCTGATATCACTTTATTTGATACATCGTGCAGAGAGGAGTCGTTAGAGTCCATCACATATCGACATATGAGCAGATTGGAGATATTCTCACCAATGCTTTGTTGAAAGGGAAGTTATTGGTCTTTAGATAGCAGCTTGGATTGATGGATGTGACCTCTCCTGATAAGGGGCGTCGCTGATCAAGGACACTGAGTTAGATCTTCCCCCATGTTTGAGCTCCCAGAGTGTGGAATTGAGATAGAAGGTTCATGAGGTTGAGGGATTTATGGACAATAGGGTATCACCCCTATCTATTACCCATAGGGTTGGATATATTTCTCCCATATCTTGGTTTTTATAGAGTATACCCCAGTTGGAATCATACCCATAAGATGGGCTTGTTGGGATTGTCCCTCCCCATCTGGCCAACGGTTTGAGGAGGCTTGGGGGCGTGTGTTTGTTATGCAACCAGCTCACAAAAATACAGATCAACGACTTAAAAATTATCCTCTTTGAGGGGAAAACCTCCTTTACGTTACATAAATGAAAAATTCTTGGATAATACAAATTACAATACCTCCTTTCTATATATAGGGGTCTATGGGGTCACAATATAATTAGAGCCTACATAACAATAATAATGTAAGGGCACAACAATAACAATAGTGGGTTTCTATGGGGCATAATAATAATATGGGGACTACATGGGCACAACAATAACAATAAGGGGGCTACAATAAAAATAACAATAATGGGATACACTAGTATTATAGGGACCTAACATGCCCTTATCCTTCAAAAAAGTGTTTTCCTCAATGCTTGAATAGTTATGTATGCTTTTCTATAAAATTCTCATCCTCCCATGTGGAATCTTCAGCGAGTAAGTTCTTCCACTTGATGAGATACTCTGAAATTGATCAATTTCATAGCTTTCGGGTTCTTTTTTCCATGATTGCTTCAGGTTCCAATATGATTCTTCATTCCTTGTCAAGTTCTGGCAACATTGTTTGAACTGGGATCTTGCCACCTATAACCTTCTTTAATCATGAAACATGGAAAACTAGGTGCACTCGGGAAGATGTAGGAAGCTCCAATTTGTATGCCATAGTACCAATATTTTGCAACACCTTTTAAGGACCATAATACTTTGATGATAGTTTATTATCCTTCATATCTTGCTTGAGGGACATTTGTTTGTATGGTTGTAGTCATAAAAATACCTAGTCACTTACATCAAAACTTCTTTCGCTACGATGTTGATCTCCCTGTTGTTTCATCCGATTCTTCACCAAACTGAGGTTATCATTTAAGAGTTGTAGAACTTCTTGTTGATGCTCGATGTGATATTTCACTACTTGAACCTTAGAACTTTATCTTAAATATGATGTGATGGATGGTGGATGATATCCATAAAGTTCCATAAATGGGGTCATTTTTGCTATAGTATGGAAGGAAGTATTATACCACCATTCAAACAAAGGTAACCACTTAACATATTGTGTTTGTTTATCATATGTAAAGCAATGAAAATATCCTTCCACACATTTGTTAACTATCTCACTTTTCCCATTAGATTAAGGATGATAAGATGAACTATAAGCTAATTGAGTACCCATACAAGGAAATAATTTCGTCCAAAAATTTCCACTGAAAATGGGATCTCTATCACTTACAATATTCTTTAGGTTTCCACGTAGATTTTTAATTGTTTCCATAAATGCAGTAGAAATTGTACTCGCTTTAAATGGATGATGCATAAAAATGTGCATACTTAGTAATTCTATCAACTACCACCATGATGACACTCTTTCCTTCAGACTTGGGTAAACTTGTAATAAAATCCATTAAAACCCCCTCCCAACATTGACTTGGAATGGATAAAGGTTGTAACAAACTTGAGGTCTTAATTGCCTCAACTTTATTTTGTTGGCAAACCAAACATTCTTCCGCAAAATTTTGAATATCATATTTAAGGCACTCCCAAAAAAATTCCTTCTTGACCCTGTGGTAAGTTTTTAAAAATATTGAGTGCCCTCCTAAGGGAGAGGTGTGCAATTCCAAAAGAATATTTTTGTTTGAGTTGTGAATTATTACAAATATATAAGTGATCTTTGTACCGTAATGAATCATTTTTCTATCTAAATGCAACAGATATACTAGGATATTGCTGCAAATTTTGAATGAGCATACACACTTCTTCGTCATTCTTCCATTCATCTCTTGCTTCAGTTATCCAATCTGGTTGGATAATAGAAATGGCGCAAAGAAATCCTTCCACGTCCTCATCCTTTCTTGAAAGTGCATCTGCGATAACATTTTTCTTCCCTTTTTTGTAGATTATTTCAAAGTCATAACCCAACATCTTTGTGACCCATTTTTGTTGTTCTTCTGAAGATAATATTTGTTCCAAAAAGTATTTAAGACTATCATAATCGGATTTTACCTTGAAGTGTCTTCCCATTAGGTAAGGTCGCCATTGCTTTAGTTCATCTAATATTTCCCACATTTCATTCTCGTAAATGGGTTTGTGTAAATACTTTCCTTTCATTGGACGAATTTCAAAAGCAATGGGTCATCCTTATTTCATTAAATAGTACCAGTTTCATTTCCTAAGGCATCACATTCCACAATAAAGGTTTTTTTGAAGTCTAGCATAGCTAAGACCGGTGCTTGACACATTTCCTCTTTAAGATGTTCAAAGGCCTTAGTTGATTCTAGAGTCCAAGAAAATGTGTCTTTCTTCAGTAATGTATTTATAGGTGTTGCTATTCTCCCATAATTCTTAATAAACTTGGGATAATACCGAAGAAATCCTCGCAGATGCTATATGGTTGTGGGTATTTTCCATTCCTTAATGGCTTTAATTTTGTTAGGATCTACCTTAACACCCTCATGAGATATAATATGACCCATATATTCCACTTCCTGTACTCCAAAGAAACATTTGGAGGTTTATCCATATAATTGTTTCTCCTCCAATAGTTTGAGCACCCTGTCAACATGTTTAAAATGATCCCTTCCAAGACTTGTTGTAGATTAGTATATCATAAAAAAAATACTAACACAAATTTACTAAGGGTTTGAAAATGGAATTCATCAAACCTTGAAATGTAGAAGGTGCAATGGTAAGTCCAAAAGGCATGACCAAAAATTCATAATGACCCTCATGAGTTTTAAATGTTGTTTTTGGAATGTCTTCAGTCTTCATTCTAATTTGATCATATCCTTAATGAAGATCCAACTTGATGAAGCAAATTGCTCCATTTAATTCATCCAACAATTCATCAATGATAGGAATGGGAAATTTATCTTTAATAGTGAGCTTGTTAAGCTCACTATAATCTGGACACATGCATCATGATCCATCCTTCGTATGCACCATTAATACTAGAGGAGAGAAAGAACTTTGACTAGGTTGAATTATACAGCGTCTAGCATTTCTGCAACCATACGTTCAATTTCACTCTTTTGGGCATAATGATATCTATAAGGCCTGATGTTTGGAGGAACACTTCCTAGAAGCAAATGAATAGCATGATCATGATCACGAATAGGTGGGAGGCATTTGGGAGTATCAAATACCTTGGAATGATTTTCCAATACTTTTTGGAGATCTAGAGAAATAGATGATTTCGATGTTTGAATCTCTAGTGAGAATAATTGTGAAATTACACCCCATTTTTATTTCTTTAGAAGCTTTGTCATTTCATTAGAGTTGAATATCTTTCCTATTTTCCCTGAAATACACCTTAATTCAACTTCTTTTCCTTCCCAAAATAATTTCTATAAAAGTTCTTGAAAATTAAAAGCTATCATACCCAAAGATTGTAACCATTGGACTCCTAGTACAACATCAGCACCACCCATTGGAATGGAAAGCATTGGACTATTCAATACATATTCCCCCATGGTTAGCTTGATATTATGGCACTTTCCAGAGCAATTTATAGTTCCTCCATTTTCAACCATCACTTGAAACTTTTGTACTGGATATAGGAAGAAATTCAATTCCTTAGCTATCTTACAATGAATAAAATTATGGGTACTACCCGAATCAATCAACACTATTACCTTTTTTTTCTTGATATGTCCTTCTATATTGAGAGTTTGAGGAGTGGTAATTCCTGCCAATGCATTACAAGATATGGTTAGATTCATTTCTTCTTTCTCTAGGGTTGGTTCCTGATGTATATCCTCTTCTTTTGACGTTTCTTGTTCCTTTTCTTTCTCCTCTTCACAATCTATGTAAAATAATTTCTTCTCAACACACTTATGGCCTTTAGTGTATTTTCTATCACAACTATAACAAATCCCTTCTACTTTTTTTCTTCCAATTTTTGTGGTGTCAACCTTGTAGGTTGTGGAAGGCTAGGAGAAGGAACACTTACATATTTATAGTTGTGAGTGGTAGACTTCCTTGTTGCCATAATTTTGCTTTCAAATTTTCTTGCCACCCTAAATGCCTTCTCCAATCAATCAGGTTCCCAAAGGTGAACCTCATGTTGGATTTTATTCTTTAAATTCCCTATGAAGACATCAATCCTATGTTCCTCCGGAATATCATTTACCCTTATATTCAATTTTTGGAAGTCCTTAATGTGCTCAATAATTGAACCATTTTGTTTGAGATTTATCAATTGGCTAAAGAAGGTGTTGCTCTTTGTATCCCCATAATGTGTTATCATTTCCTCTGTAAAGATTTACCAAGTGACAAGTGGTTTATGAGAACAAATTCATCGATACCATACAAACTGATTGGGTTCTAAATATAAAGTTGCAATGCATACCTTTTGTGTGTGTTGCACATTATGGAAATCAAAATATTGCTCCATCTATAGTATCCATGTTACCTGATGCTTGCCATCGAACTTCATCATATCATTCTTTGGAATATGGTGGGTCTTTAATCCAATGTTAGAGTCTATGGAATCATGATTAACATTTATTTTTTTCTCATCATGAGTTTCATCTAATATCTTTTCACCATTAGGAAGCATTTCTTGTAGCAACTTTGTCAAACCTTGTTTCAAACCTTCCATGTCTGCTTTTAAACCATCCTTAAAACCTTCCATGTCTGATTTTAATCCATCATTAAAACATTCCATGTATGATTTTAAATCATTCTTCAAACCATCCATCTTAGCTTCCATTTCATTTTTGGTTACTCTTTGCGAGAGTGAAATTCCTTGCACTTGGTCTTGTAATTTTGATATATCATGTTGCATTTCTTCCTCTTCTTCATGTTTCATAGAAGAGTTATCTGGTTGCTTACTAGGTGTGTCCATTTTTTTTAGAGTAATTTTGAAATCAAACAATGATATATATGCTTCACTATACCCTTTGAATCACTTCAAACTGTTTTTTCAAATAAGAGTTATGCAAAATTTAAAAAATACACAACGTTTTCTTGCATTTTAGGAGCTAGATATTGCAGATGTTGTATCTCTATAATTGTGAATCTCCAAGATCTGAAATTATGTCATGTATTATCCATATGAGGCTTCTTTCCAACCCAAAAAGTCAGACCGATATTGGATTCTTCAAGAAAGAGTTATGCCCAATCTCCCATGATGGGCGGATTATAGACTGGTTCAGTAGAGTGAACTTGTATGGAGTGCCATGTTTCACTGTTTTGACTGTCAGCCCTAAAAATGATACCCAAAAAACAAAATTTCTTCCTCCTTTCACTTTTTACGAATTTCAAATCCAATGCTCAGAGAGAAATTTATGTTGATTTTCCCTAGGTCACCTGTTTGAGATGGAATTCTGGAGCCTGCAAAAACCCTAAATTCCTCGAATCGTATCTCCGAAAATATTGAGAGACAAGATCTGAAATTCATAAATGAAGTTCACCAAGATTTAGACTCCACTTGGTTTCAATTCCAACTTCTGAAGCTTCGTAGAAAAAATTTATAGCGAAAATTCCACGATGACCTGTTTGAAGCAGTGAAACCCTAGAATCCAAAGCTCTAATACCAAATGTTATGCAACCAAATCACAAAAAGATAGATCAGAGACTTAAAAATTATCCACTTCAAGGGAGAAACCTCCTTTACATTACATAAATGAACGATTCTTGGATGATACAAATTACAAGACCTCCTTTCTATATATAGGAGTCTAAGCCATCATAATATAATCAGAACCTACATAACAATAATAATGTAAGGACACAATAATAACAATAGTGGGTTTCTATTTGGCACAATAATAATAATATTGGGACTAAATGGGCACATAAATAACAATAATGGGGTTACACTAACAATAACGATAAGGGGCTACACTATTATTATAGGGACCGAATAGTGATCCTTACCTTTGGTAACTTGTCACGTATCTCGCCCAAGATTGGATTACAATGCAGGTGTCCTACCGCATGACTCTTGAGGGTCATTATTGGGAAGATAAGTAAGAAATAGGATGGGTTGATATATGCTCCCCTATATCACCTATGGCTCAATATGGGGGTGGAGATATTTAGCTCCCCCATGAGATTCCGGGTTGAGATGTACTCCCCCGATGTGGTTTCAGATTGAGATATGCTCTCCGACGAGTTAGAGGGTGGTATCTTTTGCTCCCCAATGATTATTATTGTTTATATTCAAGAATGTTTCAAAAAATAGAGTTGAGAAGAGATGGGAGATATGATGACAGGATGACATGTTGATCGATGATCATATATTGACAAGTGGAATTTTCCCTAGTTGAGAGGGAGTGTTAAAATATGTAACTACGGTCAAATTCCACTTTGGACAAATAATTTTATGGAGATGATGATTTAATTCAATTTCCCTTTTCGATAGGAGCAAAATTGACCTAAATATCACTCAAATCAGATAAGGTAAAGTTTACTTATGAAGAAAAAGCCACATATGCACATTTGGACAGGTCGACCCTAACATAATTTGGTCACCCTTGGAAGCCTATAAATACAAGTTACCTCAAGTTCATTTGGACATCACTGGAAATCTTCTTCTTCTCTTCTTGATCTGAAATGATCATAAGTTAAAACTGATGTAGAATTGATTAACCATTACCGAATTGATTGTTAACTGAAAGTGCGAAAATCGAGAGAACTACTTGAGAATAAGACTTTACGGTAGCTGATAAAACATAAGTAAGATGCATAACAGAAGTGAAAATAGTAAAAACACAGTGATACCAGATAGAAAATTTGATTACGGAGTTCGTCCCTATTGGACTACATCTCCAGGTCCGCTTTCAAAATGGGTGACCACTTTATTAGGATTGAAACGAAAGAGGTAGATTACATAGAGATTTTACCAAAATAAATTTCCACATAGGCTCTTTTGGTTACTTTCAAAGGATAACTCTCTGAACCAGCTTTCCAATGTCTGTCATAGTTCCCAATTCCAACTCCAGATGCTCTTGTTACACTGAAAACAAAATTGCCTATGACCTCCATAATTTGCATACAAAAACCAAAATCACTCTCCCCCACTTCAATGGACAAAATTGTCCTTTAAAACCCACTCGGTGCATTCAAACCTCCTCAAGCTGAATTTGGGATGCACAAGCTGCAATCTTGGGGTGGTTTGGTCTCAGTCTAGTCATGAAATGACACATTAGGATAGCACCACGGTCCTTGAATTAATTTGTTTAACAAACTTTGAACAAAACCCATAAAAAGACTTTGTAATAACTCTTTAACTGTTGGCGGCTTGTTGACCGGGCGGAGGAGGCTAACGGTTACATGTGACCAACCACAGGCTGCCACCTCTGCACTTTCCCCGGCGGTCATGGTTGACGATTCTCTGGTGGTTCCGGCTTGTGGTTACAGTGTGTTCACATAACACAACCTTCGACACAGATACGGTTTAGGATTTGTTCCACACAGTTAACTCCTGATGCTAACCCGATGGCTAACCACTAACTGTTCACATGTCAACAGTTGACTGTAGCTCTAACACGGTTAACATCCTGGACACCTGCTACCGAAACCGCGATCTGTTCACATGTTAATTTTACTCTGCTACAACTCTGATGCAGTTGATGTTGCGATTAACTGCTAACCAGGTGGTTAACAACTCCAACGTTTACACACATCTAGTCACATGTCTTTACAACCCGCGGTCTTCTCCCACGCGATCAAGGCTGCGGCTTATGACTATGTTAATTTATTTAACGTTTTGTATTGTTTTATATGTTTATAACATATGCCAAGAGGGTTTAGAGCGAGGGTTAGGACTTTTTAATGTATGGATTTAGGGTTTTAAACATAGTTTGTAATGCGATAGGTTTGATAGGTTTAGAACTTAGCATTCTAGGTCTAGAACTTAGGTTTTAATGGTTTAATACATGGATTTTTAGCATAGGTTTTGTTGCATAGGTTTCTAATGTTATTAGGTTACATTTTACATAATTTTGATTTAAAAATAACCCATGTACATCACTTCGTCACAAAGTGACATTTTTATCAACATCACAGGATGACAACCTATATTGATAATCAACCCTTGCAAAAGGGAAGACAAACCCCACATCGATGATCATCCTGGCGGAATTGATGACAAACACTTGTCGACAACCAGGTACACACCATATCAACTGAACACCATGTAAAACCATAGACATCACTTGAACAAGCTAATCCATAACCAACACTATTGAAACTGAATGACACCGGATTGAATTGTTGACGACACTGAACTGAATGTTGATGATGATACTGAATACTGACGATGAACCTATGCAACTGATCTGACGAGATCCTCCTGGATCAATCCTCTCCACTTGAAAGCTTTTGGACCATAAAAGTTTGACTAAACAAATCATTGATGAGGGTAGAGCTCCCTCACTCTCCACCTCCGCCCGGTCAGTAAGCAACTGTTAATTTCCAAACTTGGACTGAATTGATTCATTCTGACATTAGGAAGAAGAGCTTTAGGCACAAACTGTAATTCGTGTTGTATTCCCTGCTTATGAGTAAGATGTTTGGTTTTACATAGAACTGAAATAGTTTCTACCTCTTTGATCAAACTATCCTTAAACTGGGACTCATAACTTGACTAAACATCATTGTTATGTTGTTCCTTTACACACATGATTACAAATATTTTATTTGAAATTATTATTCGCTTCATCTGATTAGCATTAATATTCAAATGATTTTTGTTTCGATGTGCCCTGACAATAAATTCAACCCCATTTTTCTTAAGGTGATATATATGCTCTCTTCTGTAAAATACTGCATCACAATCATAAAGATAAGGACTTCCTAAGACAACTCCACATATGTCTACTGGAACCACATCTAATTCCACTTCATTAATGTAATTAGTTGTAATGGAAAATCTTCAAAACAGGCATTAAAGTAGTAGATCTTTTGGCTCCTTACCGCCGTAGGGGAAAAATTGGTTTATTTGGAGGAGCTGGAGTGGGTAAAACAGTACTCATTATGGAGTTGATCAACAACATTGCTAAGGCTCATGGAGGGGTATCTGTATTTGGAGGAGTAGGAGAACGTACCCATGAAGGGAATGATCTTTACATGGAAATGAAAGAATCGGGAGTAATTGATGAACAAAAAATATCAAAATCAAAAGTGGCTCTGGTCTATGGTCAAATGAATGAACCACCGGGAGCTCGCATGAGAGTCAGTTTAACTAATCTAACCATGGTCGAATATTTCCGAGATTTCAATGAGCAAGACATAATATTATTTATTGATAACATCTTCCATTTTGTCCAAGCGGAATCAGAGGTATCCGCCCTATTAGGTAGAATGCCTTCCGCCGTGGGTTATCAGCCAACTCTTAGCACGGAAATGGGTTCTTTGCAAGAGAGAATTACTTCCACAAAAAAGGGATCCATAAACTCGATTCAAGAAGTTTATGTACCTGCTGACGACCGACCCTGCTCCTACTACGACATTTGCACATTCAGATGCTACTACCGTACCATCGAGAGGATTCGCTGCGAAGGGTATCTATCCAGCCGTGGATCCTTTAGATTCAACATCGACTATGCTCCAACCTTGGATCGTAGGCGAAGAACATTACGATACTGCACAAGGGGCTAAGCAAGCTTTACAACGTTATAAGGAACTTCAAGACATTATAGCTATTCCTCGACTGGATGAATTATCGAAGGAAGATCGTTTAATCATGGCAAGAGCAAGAAAAATTGAATGTTTCCTATCACAACCATTCTTCGTAGCAGAGGTATTCATAGGTTCCTCGGGCAAATATGTGGGTCTCATGGAAATAATTAGAGGTTTTCAAATGATCCTTTCTGGAGAATTAGATGGTCTTATCGAACAGTTTTTTTATTTGGTGGGTAATATTGATGAAGCTACCGCGAAGGCTATAAACTCCAACATGGAAAGTTAATTCTGAAAATATTTAATCAGCATTGTTTGGTGAGTTTTATATGGGTTAATTTATTTAGCCATCCTAATGGGTAAGGTCTTGGATGATTCCGTGTTTCCAAACCCAAATTCTTAACTAAATATTCAGATATTAAATTCACCTGCGATCCACTATCAAACATTGTATCTATCTTTGTATGCTTAGAATTTATCCTTATGTTAAAAAATTCAACTCTTTTATCCTCATTTGAAGTATTTATGTTTGATGAAGATGCAATAGTTTTCGAACTTGAACTAGTGTCATAAGTTTTACCTATCATAACCATAGCTGTTATCCTCCTTTCATCACCTGAATTTGAACCTAGATCTTGCTGGACTGCTGCAATTGCCTTCTTTTCATCCTTCTTCTTAAGGAACTTTTTAGGCTTAAGTTCTAGATGAAGTTTTCAACACTTAGATTCATCATGATTGATTCTCTAGCAATGAGAACAAGTAGGCCTTTCCTTCTGAGCTATCGCTGATTTCTTTCTCTTCGAATTGTTCATCCCCTTAGTGTCATTGGAAACTTTGATTTCCAACTCTTTGGATGATTGCAATGAAAACTTGAATGGTCTGCCACCTGATTCAATACGTATGGCCTGAACACACACCTCATCAAAATCATCATGATTAAACATCAATAATGTATGCTACAAATATGAACGTAAACTGATGATGTATTTTAATAAAGTTTCACGTGTATCCAATGAAATACCAAGCACCTATGCTTTCTTTCTGAACTCCTGAGTAAACTCCTGAACACTCTGCTCTTTACCTTGCCTCAGATGTTGCCAATCAATAACAACGTGCTGCATGTATCCTAAAGGATAGAATTGTTTCCTAACAACTTTTAAAAAATTAGACCATGAAGAGATGACTTTTCCTTTACAATTTACATCTATCTGAGTTTTAATTTCCCACCAAATTAAAGTTTTTCCCCCCATTCTAAGTGTAGCTAACTAAATTTTTGTTTTATCATCAAAAATTTTCTGAATACGACAATACACTTCTAACTACTTAATCCAATTATCTAGTTTTTCAGGATTCATTTCACCATCATAAATATGTAACTCAAATTTTACATCAAGTTTCAAAAGAGATGTTTTTTGATGCAGGAGCATCGGAACCCCCCCAATCAAAAGAGGAATCCAAAGCGAAGAACGAGAGGACATGGACCATCGAGCTAAAACAGGGGACAATTCCTATTTAGAATAGAGTAAATAATGGAAGCGATAAGTCTCTAGAAGACTTAAATTAAATTTAATCTGCCATGTATGTGATTTAGCACCGACCATCAGACTCGAAGGAGTAATGGATGGTGAAGATCGGCCGATCAGAGATCGGAGATTGGAGGACGTAGAGGTCAGAGAGAGTTGTATAAAGGAGTGGAGAAGCAGACCCACCGATATTTATATATACGGGTCTATAATTTTTAAAGTCTGGCCTTAAGGGTTTCGACACTTGTTCCTGTGTTTCCCGGTGTATTCCCGTGTCATTCTGATAAAATGAGTGGTCCCTATTTTATGTGTTGGGCGAGTGTCTTAAGGCCAAAGTGCTATTTAATTCTTCTGATAGGTTTGTGGGCCATAACCCATAGGCCTCAGGATCGAATTTATTAAAGAAAGGGGAATTTGGTTTACCCCCAAAATCTCCTTTCATCATTTGGTATTAGAGCAAGGAAAGGTTTTCCTGGGTAAAAGAGGATTTCCTGCGAGAAGGAGGAAGAGTTTGCAAGCAGAAGGAGAAGAGGTATAGTTGTTGAAGTATGGTGAGTTTATAGTCTTTACTGTCATGCAGATAGTGGTAGCGGAAGGTGAGAAGACTTGCAGCAACCTAGAGCAAGGAGTGTTCAATTGGTTCCAGAGGAGAGAGCCAGAAGGATGCCAAAAGACTAAGCTCAGAGGAGGAAGCTTGGTGAGGTATCATGTAACAAAGGAAGACTGTTACTTCAGAAGTTGGTTGTAGCTCACAGAAGATCATGAAGACAATTCCACTGAGAAGTGGGTAGAATTGCTAAGGACAAGGAGAAGCATATGACCAGGAGGTCATAAATTTTTGTGCCTCAAGAGTCTGATACAGAAGCATCTGACCCCCCCTTAATCAAAAGAGGAATCCAAAGCAGAGAACAAGAGGACGTGGACCATTGAGCTAAAATAGGGGACAATTTCTGTTTAAAACAAAGTAAATGATGGAAGCGATAAGTCTCTAGAAGACTTAAATTAAATGTAATATGCCATGTATGCAATTTAGCGCCGACCATCAGATCCGAAGGAGTAATGGACGACGGAGATCAGCCAATCAAATATCAGATATTGGAGGAGGCAAAGGTTGGAGAGCGTTGTATAAAGGAGTGGAGGATCAGACCCGACGATATTTATATATGTGGGTCTATAATTTTTTAAGTCTGGCCTTAAGGGTTTCGGCGCTTGTTCCTGTGTTTCCCAGTGTATTCCCGTGTTATCCCGATAAAGTGAGTGGTCCTGATTTTATGTGTTGGCTGGGTGTCTTAAGGCCAAAGTGCTATTTAATGCTTCTGATAAGTTTGTGGGCCATAACCCATAGGCCTCAGGATCAAATTTATTAAAGAAATGGGACTTTGGTTTAACCCCAAAATCTCCTTTCATCATTTTCTTAGGTTTCTTTTCCGTTTCAGATTCTGCACTGGAAGAAGAAGAAGAAGAAGAAGGGATGATGGAGATGATGGAGGTGAAGGTGGTTTATTAGCCTTGCCTTTACCTTTGTCCTTCTTGTCTTCATACAATTCTCCCAACATCTGCTTCATAGTCAAGAATGCTTATTTAAATTGCTCATCACTCATCTTAGTTTTAGTGTTTTCACCCGCATAAAATCCTGTCATGGTCGACTTATGAACTACTCGTCACTTTCCAATCTCTGGATCAATATACTCAAGGATTCCTTCTCCTCTTTGCAACTTTGACCTGGTTAATATTCAATGGAAAATTCTACAAATGCAACCTGCTCTAATACCAAATTATATTATATGAAATGATCATAAGTTAAAATTTATGTAGAATTGATTAGCCATTATCGAATTGATTGTTAATTGAAAGTGCGGAAATCGAGAGAACTGCTTAAGAAGAATACTTTACGACAGCTGATAAAACATAAGTAAGATGCATAACAGAAGTGAAAACAGTAAAAACACAGCAATACCAGACATAAAAGTCAATTACAGAGTTTGTCCCTATTGGACTACGTCTACGGGTCTGCTTTCAAGATGGGCGACCGCTTTATTAGGATTGAAATGGAAGAGGTCAATTACACAGAGATTTGACCAAATTGAATGTGCATGTAGTCACTTCTAGTTACTTTCAAAGGATAGCTCTCTGAACCAAATTTCCAACGCCTGTCATGGTTCCCAATTCTGACTCTGGATTCTCATGTTACACTAAAAACAAAACTGCCTATGACCTCCAGAATCTGCATACAAAAACCAAAATCACTCTCCCCCACTTCAATGGAAAAAATTGTCTTTTAAAACCCACCAGGTGCATTAAAACCTCCTCAGGCTGAATTTGGGATGCAAAATCTATAATCTGGGGGTGGTTTGGTCTCAATCTAGTCATGAAATGACACATTAGGATAGCACCATGGCCCTCGAATTAATTTATTTAACAAACTTGTAACAAAACCCATAAAAGACTTTATAATAACTCTTTAAATGTTGGCGTCTTGTTAACTGGGCGGAGGAGTCTGAAGGTTACATGTGACCAGCCATAGGCTACCAACTCTACGCTTGCCCCGACGGTCATGGCTGACGGTGCTCCGATGGTTCCGGCTTGTGGTTATAGGCATATCCCCGATGGAGCATGAAGATGGAGCTATACCACTATATAGAGACCCGGGAGCAATGGAACCTGCCTCCATAGAGACGACGAGACCAGGGAGGTTCCACTACTGTGTTCACATAACACAACCTCCGACGCAGTTACGGTTTAGGCTTTATTCCACACGGTTAACTCTCGGCGCTAACCCAACGGCTAACCACTAAATGTTCACATGTCAACAATTGACTTCAGCTCTGACATGGTTAACATCCCGGACACTTGCTACCGAAACCACAATCTATTCACATGTTAAGGTTACTCCGTTGCGGTTCCAATGTAGTTGATGTTGCGGTTAACTGCTCACCAAGCGGTTAACAACTCTAACATTTACACACATCTAGTCACATGGCTTTACAACTCGCAGTCTTCTCTCGTGCAGTCAAGGCTGCGCCTTATGACTTTGTTAATGTATTTAACGTTTTTTATTGTTTTATATGTTTATGACATATGCCGAGAGGGTTTATAGCTAGGGTTAGGACTTTTTAATGTATGGATTAAGGGTTTTGAACATAGTTTGTAATGCGATAGGTTTAGAACTTAGGGTTTTAGGTCTAGAACTTAGGTTTTGATGGTTTAATACCTGGATTTTTAGCATAGGTTTTGTTGCACAGGTTTATAATGTTATTACGTTATATTTTACATCATTTTGATTTAAAAATAACCCATGTACATCACTTCATCACAAAGTGACATTTGTATCAACATCACAGGATGACAACCTATATCGACAATCAACCCTTGCAAAAGGGAAGACAAACCCCACGTCGATGATCATCCTGGCAGAACTGACGACGAACACTTGTCGACAACCAAGTACATACCATATCAACTGAACACCATGTAAAACCATAGACATCACCTGAACAAGCTAATCCATAACCAACACTATCGAAACTAAACGACACCGGACTGAATTATTGATGACACTGCACTGAATACTGATGATGATACTGAATACTGATGATGAACCTGTGTAATTTATCTGACGAGATCCTCCTGGGTCACTTCTTTATTGGTTGATTCATACAAGTCTGAGGCTACAATGACAAAATAAGTTCGTAAAGGTCTGAAATTACAGGGTTTGAGGTTTGCATCTGATTTAGGGTTTTTGGGTTGTAGTCGTAGGCACGTCACAGGGAAATTTCGACCATAGTCACTGGCTTGCAGGCTCTAGGGTGTGACTTGAATCTTTCAATCGCTCACACGAGTCCTCCCACATGCGACCATGAAGTTTGACTCAGATTTGACCGAAGACCGAAGTTGACCACAGTTGACTACAGACATGAAAATTTGTCTCTGATATATTTTGATGTTGAAAACATTTTTCTGAATGTTGTTAGGTTGTTTTTCTGGATGATATTGTATTGGGCTAATATTACTCTCTTCTGAACATTTTATGACAATCTAGTAGAAGAATAATTTCAAAGGGTTTCCCCCTAGTGGACTTTTTCCTTGGTCTTTGACCAAACTTGGTGTCCCTTGTTCATGTGTTGATTGTCTCCTTTGTCATTACATTTATTTATTTATCTTCAATTATTGTTGATGAATGGAAAGACCAATTGTAATTGGAAATATTGTTCATTGAAGTATTGAATTGGGCTAAAGTAATTGATACAACATAGAACAATCTGAAAATATATATATATATCATTTTGTTGAAAAATCCTTCGCTTGTTTGTAACTATCTTGAACTCAAGCTCTTTTCTTGATTGTTACTCTTATTACTTCGATAAAGGCATGAGATCCTCTTTAACTTTTGGAAAACGTTTAACAAAGTGTCCATAAACATGGCATGCAATGCATTTTAAAGGAATATATTCATAGTCTAATGTTTGTTGATGGCTTCACCCGTCGAGGTCGATTTGAAGGGATTTAAGAGACCCTTTGCTAAATCAACCTCCACATATATTCTTGCACATGAATATAAATTCCATTTTGGATCTGCACAAGAAATGAAGCAAACTAGTTTATTTCTAGTCTCTTTTAGTGAACTTTCATCCCAAAACATTACTGGAAGGTGGGGTGACTTGACCTAGAGAGGGGCTAAGATAATCTCATCTTATTGGTTGGACTATAGGGTCCATGGGGATAAAAAAAAAATCCCAAGGAACCCATAGAAAAAGGGTTATATCTAAAAATGAAATCTCAAGCTTCCTTTCATGAAAAAAAGAAGAAGATGAAATACCCATTAAGGAAAATACAAAAACTTGGCTATTGATTTTTGGGACCCATTGTTCTTCTACCCATGAATCCATCAATTTTGGAATGCACCATAGGCCTATTAATCCAGGTGGATACCGGTGGCCACTCGCCTACTCCATTAGGACCCCCAACATTATTTCCTTTCAGTTTCCTTAATTCTAGCACAACTTTCTATTTTTGGCAATTTTTCTAGTCCTAAACTTCCAGAGTTGTTTTGAGGTCCTAAAAGACGTTTTTTGGGAAAATGGAGAGACCAGAAAACTCATAGAATATGACTTACAAATTCTTCTTTTTCCTCCTCATGGAGGTCTTCGAAACAAGGTGTTATGATAGTCAAACGAAGATCGTATGCCAAATTTACAACCCCAGGAAGTTGGCGGTCCAACTTACCCCAATGAGTCCTAAAACCATTGTCGCTTCATCTCCTATGGTTAGGGTTTCACACTTATTCTTTATGATAAAAAGGCCTCTGAGCCTCATCGTAACACAATTCAGAAGGCATGTAACCGTCATATCTCTTCTTAGATATAAGCTACCATTGCCCAAGCTAGTTTGTTCCATTTTGGAAGTAAACAATTTTCAGTACTTGTTATTAATTAATTGAGGTTATGTACTTTCATTGTATCCCTGTGTTCAGTTTAAATCTGTATATTATTTCATTCCTTCATAAATTTGGATCACCTAATAAATTTCCCAACTAGAGTCCTATCAGATAATAACTTTCTTTCTTGCCCCGTGAATAAGAAATCCAAGAGGGGAATGCCATCTAACTTTTTGTTAAACTGATGATCAGGCAGTCATGGACAACTACATGAAGAAAGCAACATGCCAAATGCCTCAACTTTTTCTTTGGAACCATCGCATGGAAGATCCCATTGTGGGAGAAAATTATTGTTGCATGTAAATAACCCACCCCACCAACACTCAAGCTAAAAGATATCTAAAAGGTGGTTGCAAAATTGTAGCGATTGTCGAACTTTTGTGGACTAAATTGATGATGGAAACTATGGAAACTTTACCTACAAATCACTGTGCCCAAACACCATTCTTTTGTTTCACTGGTACCCTTAAATATTATCATTCACACAAGGTAACAATAGATCTTAACCTATACCATCCTCCATGTGACATTCTTTGGCACTACCTTGAGGAGAACCTACAAGTTGAGTTTGGTTGGTGCTTCCTATACTACTTTAACTCCAAGGTTAGGTCCAATAGCTACCTTAGCCAAGACCATTCTCCATATGGAATTCTTTGGAACTATATTGAGGCGATCCTACAAGTTGAGTTGGGCCTAGTGTTCCTTAACATTAACAATTACACATAATTATTTAAATTGAATCCTATTTGGATTGTATTCTTTTTTCCACTATAATATCATCTCTCATGCTCTATATTCAATAGATGTGCATTAGGCATCATGTGTCAATTATTTTATGTTGCTTATACTTTTACAATCCAAATAAAACTTATGAATACTTTTTTTTTTTGTCTACTAACCACATGTCCATATCATTAGAGTATATAATAGATGAATTTGTCTAATTTGTAACAAACATTCTTTCATTTCCTAGAATCCAACAATACAAGTAATCAAATTTTTTTTATCTATCTATACTTTAATTGAACTTTTGACCATCTGGATTGATTTATATTTGGGAAAATATCTTGGGGTATCGCTCCACCATGCTTGGAACTTCGATCATGGTGGAATTTTGCTTATGCCTAAAATTTCTATCAAATTCTCATGAAATTTGTGGCCAAAAAAACAAATATTTTAGAACAATATTAGTTTTCTCCTATAATGGAATATCTCAAAATAAAGAATACACGCACACATGTAAATAACAACATTAAAAATTATATTATTATAATTCCCTATATAATTTAATATACTATACAAAGAAAAAAATAACATAAAAATAGTGAAAGATAATAGAGCCCACTGGACATAGAGAAAATGGTGACAAGGTGTTCTATTAAGGAACTCTATGGTGTAAAGGTCGTCAGTTTGAAACTTCGCGGACAAAAAATCCAGCCATTCTAAGGGTTGGTGTGGCCCAAGCCAAGTGTGATCCCATATATATATATATATATATATATATATATATAAACTTAGAGGATAAAAAATCCGGCCATGCTAAGGGTTGGTGTGGCCCATGGCGAGTATATATATATATATATATATATATATATATATATATATATATATATATATATATATATATATATATATATATATATATATATAGATATATATATATATATATAATGTGGTTCACATACCCTATATATTGATGACTGCTACGTTCACGGAAAACAAAATAAAATTAAAGGATAATAATTGTAGTCTATATAAGACAACTAATTTATTAATAAAGAGAAAAAGATTAAAAAAAATAGAGGAATTACTAAAAGGTAATAAAAAAATGTAAGTCAAGAAAATTTTTATAAATTGTATGATTAATTATTTAAATGATAAGTGGAACCTGTGCATGAAACCTCTTGCATGGATGGGTAAGAATAATTTTATGTAATGAAGGTGGAGAAAGAAGTGTGACATCTTCTGCTTCAAGATTTATTTATGTATTTATTTTTTTAACCATGGTGAATTCAAGTACTTTGGACAAGGCCTAGGATCAAGCCTACTGGAAGTCACTATAACATCAAAGAGTATATTCAACAACTCACAAGCTAGTACTTTGGACGAGGCCTAGGATCAAGACTACTGGATGTCACTATAACATCAAAGAGTATATTCAAAAACTCACAAGCTAGATATATCAATAACTTATGAATCAACATCTTTTGCTTGGGTAATTTGATCGAAAGACTTGGAAGTTGGCATAGGTAGTTGATTGAAGGATCGGTGTGCTCTCACTAATTATAAGTAAGGGTTTTTTTGACCCGTAAACTATCATGTATATTCCATTGGATAATTCATCCCATTAGATCTGATAAAATTAAGCTTAAAATCTGAAATCTACATTATGAGGATTTATTCTCCTTATATTTTTGGATCTATTAATTATTGTGTATTATGTATGCATTCAAATTATAATTATGCAAAAAAGAGAAAAAAATGAAAAAAAACTCACAAACCACGATTGAAACTATATATATATGGAATCCCCTTTTGGAAAGAACTCAACTAGAATGTGAGGTTGCCCTACTCTCTTCCTCTAAATAGAAAATGGATGTCAGTACAAAGAAGTGAGACTTCTGGCCCGTGGGAACTTGTAGCACATAGATTCTCTCTATTTTCTTTCTTCCTCAACACTCTCAACTTCTCTACTCATCTATGAAACAATATCAAATAAAATGAAACCCATTTTCTTGCTAGTAGCTTCATTATCTCACAACCTGATATCCTAGTAGTGTTTAAGTTTAATATTTACTCTTCTAGAGTAATCTTCACTATGATCACATGTCTAACCCCTTTTCCAAGAATAATTGGGGCTGATATGGCATCCTCTCGAATTATGGTGGTCAAAACAGGAAGGTCAAGTTCTGAGTAGCATAAATTTTGCATACAAAATCCAATGTGGCAATTCCTTCACCATTTGAAAGGAATTTGTGTGTATAATAGGATAGAAAAGTTCGGACACCAAAGTGGCACAATTTTACCCCCAAAAAATTCCATTTGATGTCTCAAACTTCTCTGAGAAGTTTTTAGACCTCAATTTTCCAAACTGGGTACTACCGGTAAAATTGGTCGTGTGAGTTAATTCCTCCACTTTTTCCATTCTAAAATAATTGAGATGAATGAAAAAAATATAATGATCCAACCCAGATTTCACCTCCCCATTTTGGGAGGCTTTTGGTCCCCAAAAGATACAACTAAATGAGGTGAAGAAAAATTCCCCCCGCCTTCTCTCAAGGAAACCATTAGCCTTTCCTGGAATCTATCCTTTTAACCCAATCTGCCAAAGGTCATGCGGCCCCAATCTTATAGTTGAGGACCTCTTCTACAAAAATCTATCCTTTTTCAACTCTACATGAGCATCTAGTTCCAAATACTTTATAGAAATTAGGACTTGTTCCTCTCTCTAATTCATCATGGAAGGCTCACAGAGTTTCATATTCTCTACATTCGTTGTTGAGTAAATGTGCATGTGTGGGCATAGACTGAGTTTATAAGTGTTATCTCCCACTTTTTCCAATATCTCAAAGGGACCATATCCCAGAGCATTTATTTTCTTATCAGGACCTTGTAGCCTCTCCTTGTTCAACTATAGCTATACTTTGTCTCCCACCTTGAAGGATTTCTCTGTTCTGTGTTAATCATGTTTGGCTTTATAATTTTCCTATGATTTTGTAGTGTCTCTTGTACTTGTATATGGATTTTTCTGTTCTTCTCAACATATTTTTCAGACCTCAAGGCATCCCCTGTAAGATCCTTCCTCACTCTTCCTTGTTGCCCATATGAAATATCCAAGGGATAAGGTGGAAAATATCTAAGGCAAGTTTCAAATTGGGATTTACGAGTAGAAGTGTGGACTGCTCTGTTATAAAAGTGTTGTATATATACTATATTTTCATCCCATGTCTTCAGATGCTTCTAATTGTAACCACTCAAAAGTTGCACCAAAGTATTATTGACTTCTTATGTTTTCCCATCTTTGTGAGGATGGAATGTTGTAGATGTTTAGCCAATTTAATGTCCTTAAATTGTCAGCATAAATTATCGACCAGGGCAGGTATACTGATGAAGCACAAGTGCACTATATGTGCTAGAAGTTAATTGATGTTGTTATATCTATGTTCTTGTTAAAGCGTAAATTTAGAGTTAATATGAAGATGGTATTTAGGAATCATGCCTTAAAGTTGTTAGCTACTTATCTTTAGAAATTAGATTCTATTGAATCAGTTTATAGATGGTTTAAATGTGATTCTAATCTTTACTCTTGTTAGACTGTTTTGGATTTTAGCTTTGAATTTTATGCTGCAGCCAAGCCTAAATTACTATGTGATAAAGAGATCTATTCTATCAGATTGTAAATGAATGATGTCTGGATTTAATTGTCAAGAAAATTATTGTGGCTCTTTTACTATTCAACTTCATCCAAACAAGTCATAAATATAATAAATTGAAAAGCAACCATGCTATGAAAATGAAACAGTTGACTACACTAGGTAGAAAGAAAGGAAAATGATCAAATTGTACCAGATAAAAAGCAAATGAAATAACAAAATTAAGATAGGTATGAAGCAAAGGGAATTGCTTATGTAGACAACGATTCAATTATGAATTCCATCATACTGCATTTAGCATCTACGTTAAAGCAATTAAGGAAATCTATGTGCAATTGGTTAAATACATGTACTGGTCGTAGGGGTCCTCCACGAAATAGTCGACAAGCTCCAATCAACGTAGTATGGAAAACATAAACCAAGTCTATTACTCGCAAACAAGTGTATCAAGATGTTCTTAAAATTTACATATATCGGTGCGCACCCAAAACATAGAGCCGTCGTTGCTTTTATAATACTCCTATGTATAATAATATGAGCGTTTCAAGCCTATATATCTTTATTTGATTCTACTAAATCAAACTATATTGCTAAATAATTGATTTGCTATTTGAAAAAGCAAATCAATAAGATTTCGAGAAAACTCAGTCTCTGTCCCGGCGATAATCTTGTAGTTGACTTTGACGTTGACCGTGTTGTCATGCGATCTTCTTGAAGAATTGGTTTGAGAGAATAGGAAAGAATCCATGAGGGAATCATTCCTCACCCATCCATATCTTCCTTGGCTAAGCTGGAGCATCTGAACCCTGTTAACAAAGGAGATAACTGCGGAAATTTGGATTAGCTGCGGAAACAGGGCAATTCCATAGCCACATGCATACTTTAACAAAACAATAGAGTATATAGACAAATATGAAGAAGAAGACATTTAAATGCTTACCTTTAATAAAACCTTGTGTCTATTGCATTATTTAGGTGATAGGTATAGGGAAAAGGGAAGAAGTATAGGCAAAAAGGGTGTCAAGGTAAGACAATCCTTGGACTTTACATACCCCCACACTGGAGGTTTTGTATGTCCTCATACAATCCATCATTATCATTCTCTTGTTCTTTCTGATTATCGCCTTCAGGATTCATTTTTTTCTTGCTTTCTGGCAATCACTGGCATCCTTTGTTTTCTCATGAGGATTTTGTATTTTAGGTTGATAATTTCTCTTTGTGTTGCCCTGTTCTCTTTCTTCATCTTTTTGTTCTTTTTATACACAAAATCAAATTAAGGATAAGGTTGTCACTTTTTGCAATTTGAATCCCATTTTGTGCTTTCAGTGTATAATTTTCATTCTTGAGATATCTATTCAATGTCTCTAGCTCAAAGATTTCTTGCTTTAAAACATTGGATGCTGAAGGTTCTTGTGGTTCATTGAACTGATTGCTTCCTTCTCCGAGACTTTGGATTGATTCTTTAGTTGTTGCTTCCTTTCTTTCTAATGAATCTATGTAGTCATAAATCTCTTGTTGAATAGCATCAACACCTGAACTGTGCACTAGAATTTTCAGTGGTGATGACACTTTTGGTGATAGTTTTGAGTGATCCTGGAACCTTCAGGGTTTTCAGTTGGCTCATTTTCTTTGAGATCAATATATTATGTAGCTCTTGAGACTGTTTGTTGCATTGTGTTCAACCTAGTACTCCTCCTTAGTCCTAGGGTTTGTAATCTCTGTGCTTTCCTTCTTTTGTATTTTGGATTTTCTTCCTAAGGAAGGGTCTCGATTTGTGGTAAATCTTATGTTCTTTTGCTAGCTTTCTTTCTTCTAAGATTTCCCCTTTTCATTTTCTACAAAATATCAACTATGGGAAATTCATCTTCTAATAATTCCTATTGAGACTGGGGTTCTTTTATTGTTTCCACTATTCTCTTCTTTCCCCTGAGGGTTCTACTACTATTGGGTTGTTCAAGAGATTTTTCTTCAAAATGGTTTCTTACCAAGAAATTTTCCCAGTTATCCCCTACACTCTGAAGGTGGAATTCAACCAAGATCTTTACTAATCCATGATGATACATGGTACTATCTATGAATTGAATCTTCTTTTGAACATTCATGGACATTTTCTTAAGACTATGCAAGAGGAAATAAGGAAGATTCATCTGATGTTCCTCAAGAAAATGCATCATTATCCTAATGTGGTAGAAATACATGTATCCAAACCAACCCTCACAAGTAATAAATTTCTGAATTACAAGAAGTAAATTCCTCCATTTACTCTTAAGGATTGTACTAGGAATACCTTTCTTGAAGACTGTCATATCCATGTTTGGATTTTTCAGGAAGACTCTCCAATCTTCTCCATTGATTCCCCTAGTTTTGAACCATTTCTCTCCTCTTCTGGGCAATTCAATAGCTTCTGCAATCAAAGACTCCATTATAGGGAACTTGATGTCTCCTATCTCAACCTCTGTTCCCTCAAATGAGCATGCAAAAGTCTTCATCACTTCTCTGTGGAAACCATTGAATTTCTCTATGAATTGTAACCATTGTTTCTTTTACAACAGCTCCATGGTCTGAGGATATCCTTCTAAGAATTTCTTTCTTGCTAGCTCGGTTCAAACAATAACACCCATTATGAAGGATGCTTCGTCACAAGGACTACTTATTTTGACAAGAGAAATGGTGTTGGTAGGGTTTCGGTTAATGGCAGAGAGATAGAAAGGTTATATGAATTCGGAGAAATGGAAGAACATATGAATTATAATGAAGGTTGTGGGAAGGAATTTGACCGTTGGAGCACATTCAAAACAATGATTCGGTGATTTACTTCAACCAATTCAGAATAAGGACAAGACAAAGGTTTTAGGTGGTGGTTCATGATGATTTTGACATGCGGCCTTCACCCTTAGTTTGCAATGATTTTGTTTTATTTTGGCAATACTATGTCCTCTTAGTTCATATATGCAATATATTAATCCTCATTGCTAAATTAAAGTATCACATACCTTTGATTAACTTTGCTAACCTTAATTGTTCGTTGATATCTCCTGCAGGTACTTTGCACTGTCAATTATCCTTCCATTCGAATTACCAAGTGTTCCTGTCAAGTGGCCTCAAAAATTTATTAGGGTTGCATAAACTTGTCTTAGCTGCAGAAAGTTGTTGATTCTGTAGCTGAAAAGAAAAAAAAAATTAAGGAACTTTATTTTTGAAAAGAAAATTTAAGGTGCCAACAGGAGTTGGTTTTCACTTCAAATTTTGGTATAAACATGCCAACAACATGTTGGTTTTCATGTTTATACCTTTTATTATTATTATTTTTATTTTTTTTAATATTATATATATCTATATATATATATATATATATATATATATATATATCAATTTTTTTTTTTTTGAAAACATAAAATTGAGTAAAATTTCTAAGGTGGAAAAGATGGAGAACTCTTTTCAACCATCTTCAATTTTGAATTATCTTGGAAAAGTTTGACAAATTCTTCTTTTGTCAATGGCTTCTGATAAAGTCTGAGTCGATGTCCATTTACTAAAAGAGGAATTTTCGCTTCATCAATACTCCTGATTCTAACTGCACCATTGTCAAAGACATTTTCACACATAAGGTCCAAGCCAGTGGGTTTGGAATTTCCCTTGAAAAATTTTGAACTTTGAATCAAAGAGTAATGCCTAATCTCCAAGATGAATTTTTCTTTCTCTAATGTACTTATCATGCCATCTGGATCTCTGTTGTTGAACTAGACTCGTTCTCTGGAGGGATTCTTGTCTTATTTCATCAAGCTCATTAAGTTGTTTCATCCTTTGCTTATGTGCTTTTGATAGGTCAAGATATAGCTGGATTGTTGTTTTATAAGTCTGGATCTGGAACTCTATTGGAAGTAAGACTTGCTTCCCATACACAAGTTCGTAGGGAGTATGTCCTGTAGTACTTCTCCATGTAGTTCTATAAGCCCACAAAGCTTCTGGAAGCTTTTCTGCCCAGTCCTTCCTGTGTAAGTGTACAGTCTTTGTAAGGATTGCTTCAATCACCTTATTTGTAGACTCAACTTGTCCATTGGCTTGTGGATGGTACAAAGTAGACTTCCGATGTTTGATTCTGTATTGCTCCACAAGCTTCTGCACTAATCTAGATGTGAATTGTGTTCCTTGATCTGTTACAATTTCTCTTGGAACACCAAAACGAGTGAAAATATCCTCAAAAAGAAATGAAACTACATCATTTTCAGTAGCAAAAGGAAGTGCTTTAGCTTCTACCCATTTAGTGACATAATCAGTACATACCAGAATATACCTCTTTTGCTTTGAAGGTGGGCTGATTGGTCCAACAAAATCTAGTGCCCATTTTTCAAATGGTTTAATTAGTACCTGTGGTTGTAATGGCATTTCATTTGAAAGCATGGGTTTGCCCATTCTCTGACAACTATCACATATTTTAACATATTCCTTGGTATCCCTGAAAATGGAAGGCCAATAATATCCTAAAAGTAAGACTTTATAAGAAGTTCTTTTGTCAGAAAAATGTCCTCCACATGTTTCATCATGGCAAGCTTTAAGTATTTCTAGTATTTCATCCTCACGAACACATCTTCTGATGATGAGATTTGGTCATTTTTTGCATAACTCATCATTTATCCATGAATAAGATATGCTATTGTGGACTATTCTCCTCTTTTCTCTAGGAGAAAAATGAAATGGCATTTTCCCTATAGCTAAATAGTTAGCAATATCTACATACCAAGGTGATTTAGTAGATACTACAAAAAGATATTCATCAGGAAATTTATCCTCTACAGGTTGATCATTATTATCATTTTGAATTCTAGATAAAAAGTCAGCAATTGTGCTCTGTTTTCCAGGTCTACCTAGAATGGTGATGTTAAATTCTTGTAATAATAAGAGCCATCTGGTTATTCTCCCATTAGTGATTGGTTTATTCATTAGGTATCTAATGGAAGAATGGTCTGTGTGAATGAAAGTTTCATAGCCAGTTATATAATGTCTGAATTTGTTAATGGCATGAACTATAGCTAAAAACTCCTTCTCAATTATAGTATAATTTAACTCTGCAGGAGTTAATTTTTTACTGGTATAATAGATTGCATAAGGAGTAAGATCTTTTTTCCCTAACACAGCTCCTAAGGCTGAATCTGAAGCATCAGTTGAGATATGGAAAGGTAATTTCCAATTAGGTCCTTTTAAAATAGGTGCTTCAGAAATTCTCTTTTTCAAAGTTTCAAAGGTAGTTTGGCATTCAGAATCCCATTTGAATTCACAACCCTTGGTAAGAAGTTTAAAGAGTGGAGATGCAATTTTTGTGAAGTTTTCTATAAATCTTCTATAGTATCCAGTAAAACCAAGAAAACTTCTAACATCTCGTTGGCAGTTTGGCACTGATAACTTAGAAATAACTTCGACTTTAGATGAGTCCACCTTAATTCCATTTCCTTAAACATGGTGACCGAAAACAATTCCTTTGATAAACATCATGAAACATTTCTCACGACTTAACGAAAGATTTGTTTCTTTACATCTTATTAACACTTTCTGTAAATTTCCAAGTGCTTCACTAAAGAATCACCATAAAATTTGAAATCATCCATGTATACTTCCACACAATCACGAATAAGATCAGAGAATACTATGACGACTGCTCTTTGGAATGTTGCCGGAGTGTTGCATAATCCAAAGGGAATTAGTTGATAAGCATAAGTTCCCATGGACAGGTGAATGTGGTTTTATCTTGATCTTCAGGTGCTACCTAAATCTAGTTATATCCACTAAAACCATCCAAAAATGAAAAATACTTTTTCCCTGCTACTGTGTCTAAGACTTGATCTATGAAAGGTAGTGGAAAGTGGTCTTTTAATGTTGCTTTATTTGATTCCCTATAATCAATGCATACTCTCCATTTTCCATATTTCTTTGGAACAATTACTAAGGGTGAAACCCACTCACTGTCTGATATTGGATAAATGAAATTTACCTTTAATAGCTTTTTCAATTCCTCATTAACACTTTCTTTTAGATTTGGGTTCATTCTTTGTTGCGGTTGTCTAGCCAGTCTTGCACTTTGTTCAATGTAGATATGATGTATGCAAGTTTTACGATCAATTCCTCTCATATCAGTGTATTCCCATGCAAAAGCAGAAGAATGTTTCTGTAAGATTTCCATCAATTGATTCTTTTGTAGTTCTTCCATGTTTTCATTAACATTCAAAGTTTTACCTAGAAATAATTTTATTACAGAATTCCCAAATTTTTCCATAGAGAACAAAGATACTTTATAGATGAGAGATATTCATTTCGACTATGGTCATAATGTGAGGAAGATTCATTATTTTCCAATAGATTTAAAATTTGTTCTTCCTCTCTTACTTGTTCAGTAGTAAAATCAGGTTGTATATCATGTTCATCATCTATCCATTCTTCATTTTCTGTTTCTATTATTGTTCTTGCAGGAGGGTATAATGTAAATTTCTTTGTAGAATTTCCATCTGAAATAAACATGTCACCTGATCGACAACCGATGAAAGCATTAGCTGTAGCTAGCCAAGGTCTTCCTAGGATTAATGGATGTCCTCCTAGATTATTCTTGGGTGTTAAGACCATGAAATGAATAGGATATTCCCAAGAATCTAAGGATACACAAACATCCTCCAATACACCATCAAGTTTGATCACAGACCTATCTGTTAATTGTAATAGCGGTGGTGTGTGTTGTAGGTTAGGAAGCTTAAGTGAGTCCATAACTTATTTACTCATTATGTTTATGGCTACTCCTAGATCAATCAGTGTGTTTGGGATTCCAGTTCCATTGATGTGAAATTTTACAATGGGGCTTCCTGGATCTAAATATTTTTGAATTGTCTTTTCCCCATCATGATGTCTGCATTTTTTCCAACTAATTGAATTCTTTTTATGTCCTTTCTTTTTCTTCATGATCTTTGAGTACTTAATTCCTTGATTTTTTTTAAAGATTGGTTTTTCTTTTATGGCTTGTAACAAAGGAATTTTGATACATACATTTCTTAATTCATCCAACATATCATAATCAGGCAATGTAATTTTCTTTTCTGCTCCTTCATCAATTTTCAACTGTTCAGGGAAACGTGGCCTAATTGATACCGAGGGTTGTTCTATGATAGGAGTATTTATTGGAATATTTTATTATTATTATTTTCTTTTTGAGGGAGAGAGGCCTCTCCTCCTTCAGATTGATTTTTATCTTTTTGAATATTTGGTCCTGTTTCCTAAATAACATCAGGCGGTTTTCTTTGTAACACTCTTTTAGACCTTAATTGGACATTATTTAGATCTAATGGAGTTATTACATAAGTTTGAGGATTTTTCCCTTCCATGTTGTACACAAGTTGTTGTGGTATTTTATTATTAGGATTCAAGAGTGGTTGAGCAGGTAGTTGATTTGGTTTTTTGGAAATGGTAGGGAGAGTTGTGGGTTTTGATTTTGAACTTGGATTTGAGGTAATTGATTAGCTTGGGTAATTTGATTAGATTGGGGTAGAAATTGTTGTGGAAGATAGGATGGTGAATATTGTTGATATTGAGCATAAGCCCCATAAGGAATTTTCCATCCTTGATTCCAAGATTGTAATTGTGGCTGAGCCCAAGGCTACCAAGATGGATTCAAATTATTTTGTCAAGACTGAGCAAATTGTTGTGGTCTAAACCCTTGTGGTTGATTTGGTTGAGAATTTTTCCCTGGTCTCTTGTCTATAAAGTAGATAGGGTCTACTTGTTCTGGTATTCCTTCCTCATTAAATATAGCCTTGAGACCTCGTAAAGAAGGACATTCCTTAGTATCATGATTATCTTCACATATGACACAAGTTTCTATAGCCTTTGAATCTAAGGGACACTCTCTTAGTGCGTCTTTATTTCGACATCTAGGACAGAATATAGATAATGCAGACTTTTCATATTTTTGTTTGTTCTGTATTTTAAGGGTGTCTATTTGTTCACTTAGACTCCCTAGAATATCTGTCTTGAAGGTATCAAGAAAACTTCCTAATTCTGCCCTGCTGACTGTCTCAGCTATAGATTTATTAATTCTTGATAAGAGAGGGTATCTAGGACTCTTTCCAACTCATGCTTTACCCCTTGAGATATGTACACATAGATCACAAATATCTGCAAATGGTAATTGAGAAATATCTGTTTTCCCAATTAATTTAAGGAGATCGACCCATTCATCTTTAATAGCTTTAAGCAGGAAGGCTTTTAGAGTTTCCTCATCCAAATTGTTCATTTTTTCTCTTTTAATATTGTAGACAAATCTCTCTACTAAGTATTCAAGATTTGCATCTTCCTTTTATGTCATTTTTAAGACTTCATCATTAAGGTTACTAGGCATACAATAATCTCTATATTTGCCTAGGAAAGCCTCTTTCATTTGTTTCCATGTTCTTATAGAATGCGTCCCTAGACTCATGAACCATTTTAATGTTGAATCCTTTAAGGTAGCAGGGAACATTTTTAGTTTTTGAGCATCATGAAGATAGTCATATGATCTGCATAATACTTCAAATTCGAAGAGAAATGTCTTTGGGTCCTCATTTCTTTTTTCCGTGGAAATTAGGAAAAATCTAGGGTGATATATTCTTCATTGTGAGAGTTGTATCTTCATCAAGAATAGGAAATCCAAAAAGATCTTGGTTTCCTCTACCCCTACCCCCTCCTCTATTCCTATCTCCACCTCCTCCTCTACCTCTACGTCTACCTCCTCCAATCCTATTTTCCTCACCATTGACATTGTGTACCTCTCCTTCCCCTTCCTCATCCATGACAGATTCTTTAGAATCAATATAGGGTTCTTCTATCAATGGTTGTTCAAAATAAGTTTCTTGTTCCTCTTCTTCACTAGGAACTTCTAATTCTTCTCCCAAAATTTGTTCACCAGTGGAGGATAGAAAAACTACTCTTGTAGTTGGGGATATACGATTTTCTTCAATTACAGCTTCAATAGATGAAGTAGGTGAAGTTCTGGATTGGATTTCTAATCTTGAGACTTTAGGAAGTCTTTGTCGACCTACAAATGGAATCCGGGTTTGAGTAGGTGGTGTGGAATTTCGAAATCGAGGTGAAGTGAGTGGATTTGTGGGAATTAAACTTCTTCCTCGTCCTACAAATCTACCTCTAGAGTCTCTATCCCTACGCATATCATGTTAATGATTTTTATTCTTTTTAACTTCTATTTGTACTTCCCTGGTAATAGCACCAAAATGTTTAGCCAATTTAATGTCCTTAAATTGTCAGCATAAATTATCGACCGGGGCAGGTATAATGATGAAGCACAAGGGCACTATATGTGCTAGAAGTTAATTGATGTTGTTAAGATATCTATGTTATTGTTAAAGCCTAAATTTAGAGTTAATATGAAGATGGTATTAACTAATTGTGCCTTAAATTTGTTAGATACTTATATTTAGAAATTAGTTTCTATTGAATCAGTTTATAGATGGTTTAAGTGTGATTCTAAGCTTTACTCTTGTTAGATTGTTTTGGATTTTATCTCTGAATTTTATGTTGCAGCCAAGCCTAAATTACTATGTGCTAAAGATATATATTCTATCAGATTGTAAATGAATGATGTTTGGATTTAATTTTCAAGAAAATTATTGTGGCTCTTTTACTATTCAACTTCATCCAAACAAGTCATAAATATAATCAACTGAAAAGCAACTACGCTATGAAATTGAAATAGTTGACTACACTAGGTAGAAAGCAAGGAAAATGATCAAACTGTGCCAAATAAAAAGCAAATGAAATAACAGAATTAAGCTAGGTATAAAGCAAAGGGAATTGCTTATGTAGACAACGATTCAATTATGAATTCCATCATATTGTATTTCAAACACAGAACAGAGCATCTACGCTAAAGCAATTAAGGAAATCTATGTGTAATTGGTTAAAGACCTGTACTAGCCATAGGGGTCCTCCACAAAATTGTCGTCAATCTCCAATCAATGTTGTATGGAAAACCTAAACCAAGTCTATTACTCTCAAACAAGTGTATCAAGATGTTCTTAAAATTTACATATATTGGCGCGCACCCAAAACACAGAGCGCCATTGCTTTTATAATACTTCTATGTATAACAGTACGAGAGTTTCAAGATTATATATCTTTATTTCGATCCTACTAAATCAAACTATATCGCTAAATAATCGATTTGCTATTTGGAAAAGCAAATCGATAAGATTTCGAGAAAACTCGGTCTCTCTCCCGGCAGTAATCTTGCAGTTGATTTTGAGGTTGACTATGTTGTCAAGCGATCTTCTTGAAGGATTGTCTCGAGAGAATAGGAAAGAATCCACAAGGGGATCATTCCTCACCCATCCATATCTTCCTTGGATGAGTTGGAGCATCTGAACCCTGTTAACAAAGGAGATAGCTGCGGAAATCTGAATTTGCTACAGAAATAGGCCAATTTCGTAGCCACATGCATACTTTAACAAAACAATAAGATATATAGACAAATATGAAGAAGAAGACATTTAAAATCTTACCTTTAACAATACCTTGTGTCTATTGCATTATTTAGGTGATAGGTATAGGGAAAAAGGAAGAAGTATAGGCAAAAAGGGTTTCAAGGTAAGACAGTCCATGGACTCTACAATAGACCTCTTTAACTTCATTTCCATCTTCTCCCACATTGTAGTCCAAAATTAACTGAGAAACCTTATGTCCCTGTATGAAATGATGTTCCTCGGTATCCCAAAGTGCACACAGGCCTGTCCAAAGGACAAGTTTGTTGATTCTTGTCAACTGATGGTGTTTTTATAGGGCATCAGAACACACATCTTGGTCAACCTAGCAACTACCATGAATAAGTGGTCATGTCCCTTCCTGGTTGTTGGCAAACCCACTACAAGGAAAATACCTTCTAGTGTAGGTTATAACAAAGGTTTTTCATGTTATCAGATAACATTCGTTTGTGGTATCATATGTTTTAGCAGAGCTGATAATGGAACTTCATCACAACTAATCAAATCTGGGCGACTGAGGGTTTTAGTGGATGTTTTTTTAGCGGTGTGGTTAACGGAGAAAAAAAACACCAGTACATTAACACTATAAATGCATCGTGTTGTAAATTTAAATAAAATCACCTAGTAATTGAATGCAAACAACATCGGTGCCTGAAATGTATACTGCCACGGTGCTTATGTCTTAAACAAACGCCCCGGGAATTACTTTTCAAGAATCGCACCGGGGCAGGCAAAAATTTCTACAGACTCAGTGGTTTTATTTAAATTTGCAACATCGATGCTTATGTATTGTACAAACGCACCAATTCGCTACTAATATAAATCACCAATGTTGTTAATTTGAATAATGCACCAGAGGTGGAAACACTATTTTGGAGCATCAGGGCATTGGTTCTATGAAAACGCTGGTGCTTTAAGAATTGCAATGCACCGAGGCATTAAATGAAAATAATGTTGGTGCTTGAATAGTATAATGCCTTGGTGCTCATTTGTTTCTAAACTCTCCGGTGTTGTAATGTTCAGGAAAGGCATCGTGCCATGTAAAAAAAAGTCTTGCTAGACCGGTGCTTTTACATAGAATAACGCACCAGTGTGTTTTTTTTTTGCATTTGCATCGAGATTTTGTAGACGATACCATTTTTTATTATTATAAATATCATTACTAAAAAACTCATATTTGAAGTGGTGCACATTAATATATGATGTCCCGGTATCCATTTTCTCTTTTTTAGAAACATCGACCTGTGACAGTGCAATTATTGTGATTTTTTAAATCCATTATTCATAAAAAAAAATCGAGATATATCTTATAAAAATATTCATATAAATTAATTTTTTATTAGTGCATTTGTATATGATGTTTGGATTAATTTGTTATATCATCAGATTTCACATCTCTTCATTATAATATTTAATCATCCATATATTTAATCAGTGTTGTAACATTTCATAGCGACATTGGACAACACAATAAAATAAATTAAAATGTATTTTATTATATATGAATAAGAGGCTCTTTGTCATACAAAATGGGATAGTTATTGGTAACCCCTCGTCTTTGGACACTATGTCCATTACATTAACAAAATGTATGATTTTCACAGACAATTACTTCAAAAAATACAACAACTTGCATTAATATCCAAATAGATCACCATTCTTCGTTGGAACTGTTCTCAGTACTGCTCGAGCTACTTCCATGACTTGGGTTATTTGGATGGATGTTTTGTTGATTGCATTGATTGTTTTCGTCTTCTTCTTGTTCCATATGCAAACATAAAAATAAAGTGTAATGAGTGTATCTACATTGGTGAGAATAATGAAAATTGAAATAAATAATATACATCAATGTAAATCGAATAGCAATGTACCATAGCAAGTAAGTCATGAATTGTACACTTGGTTTCAAAACAAAGTCTCATGCCTTGTTTCAACAACTCTTATGTTGGTGTAGTTCCATACTTCGTTTCCTGCAAGTTTTATACACCATAATAAATCATAGATTTAATATAAAGGATTTTTTTATTCTATTATTAAACTCGGAAAAGTAAAACAACATAGATACTTATAAAATCCACAATTAATTTTTGATATGCCAACATATTCTCACAACCCATATTTAACCCGATGTCAATCAATTCTTCCAATGGCCCTTCTTTGTATGTTAACACCTATTTGAAGACATTCAAGGATGGTTGTTGTAAAACAACTTAAAATATACAAAAATGAAATCTTAAGTTCTTATAAGGAAATATTAACAATTATTCACAAAATTTGATATCAACCCTCTTCTTCCTTGTCATCTTGTTTTATGCGCTAAATGGGTTCCATTTTTTTTTTGCAAGAAAATACTTGAAAATTAATATTTAATGTTAAATTATTTGTTTATATGTACCTAATAGAAAATTTCTATGGTTACATACATTTGAAGCACATTGTTGTTGAGATGGCTCCTCTTGTGATGCAATTATGTCCATTTCTTTAACCATCTCCTTGTACACTTTTTTGGACATTCCTACTGGCATGTTTCGAATATCATCTCGTTGATCCTTTGGGATTTTCATAATCTTCCTGAAAAAGTAATAAACTATTTTTATATTGATATATGAAAACTAAATATAACAAAATTGATATTAATAAATGAATGCTTTGTAGTAATATATACATATAATTCTAGAAAATAATTTTAATTAGGAATATTATTTTTTGAATGATTCTTTTTTATTGTTGTATGTTTTTTCTATTACAAGTCTAATAGGTCTCATTGACCATTGCTCTGGAAACGCTTCCTGTAGTTTTAATATAACTTGGTTCTTGGAATCATTAGATTGATTTTTGTATTGTAAGTGGAAAGTACGTCTATATGTTCGTTCCACTATATCCCTTATAGTTTTGTAAAAATATTGGCCCCTTTCATTAACTTCCATCACCACTCCAAGTGAGCTAAGGACCAATTCATCGTCATTTACATGTTCTAAAAAAACAAAAAATCTTAGAAATACATTATTTTCCTTCATTGTCAGTTCCTATAAAAGATGCTATCTAATATTCTTAAGTATATTACTAATGAACATTCAAAAGAAAAAAATTCATATTGAACAATATTTTTTCATTCACCTAATTCATCCTTCTGCAATTTTTCTATCAAGATATCACGCTCTTTTCCACTTAGATCATAAATAACCTTATCGAGCTTCCACAATTTGTGGCTCTACATGACACACACTAACCAATGCATATTAGTTAAACTTACATATACTTCAAACATATTAATTTTGTAAAGAACTTGTCTTTTCTGCTTTTTTGGATGTGCTATCATTGTGTCGATCAATTTTTTTGCTAATTGACCACTTCTTGGACATTTTTTATGAATATACAGCCTATATCATTTAATAAGGAAGCCATTAACTATATTTTATAAATAAATCACATAATTTTCAGCCTAAAAGAGCTCTGAAAACCAATGTGATTATGTGAATAAACACACAATTGCATTTAATTTAATAAACACATCGAGCGTTTAATTATTAAGCACCAATAACAAATATTTAAAAAAAAAAAAAACTTTAAATTATGATGGTGCAATATGTAACTATAAAAGCACCGCCATCACAATAAAAAATGAAAACAATAAAATAATCACATGTTTTTTTACTTAATGGTGTTATTTTTCATAGACGCTCTGGTGCGTTATATAAAAATGGGGCACCGGTGCATTATACTTTAGTAAACGCACCAAGCATTTAATTATTGAGCACCAACAATAATTTTTTTTATTTCAATTTTTAAATTAAACTTTGACAGTACGACATGTAACGATAAAAGCACCGCCATCACGTAAAAAAACAAAAACATGTTATTTAACTTAACAATGCTATTTGTCATAGATGCATCATTGTATTATATACAACATGAAGCATCGCTGTGTTTTATAAAACACAGCACACCAGTAAACGGAAGTCGTGTTTAAAAAAAGGACAGGGCTGATAGGGTTTAGATCCCATTCAAGAACTGTTCTCCATACTTTACATGTGAAACGTCTTATATATAGTAATACACAAACCCCTTAAATCTAAAATTCTGAAAATGAAAAGTCTTAATTGTGAACCAGTGCAGTTATTATTTTTTAACACCCTAGTGTGATTATTAGTGAAACATATCAGTGCGATAGTTTTAGAAGAGCCCCAATATGATAGAATTCCTTTTTTATTTTTGAAATCTCTGAAATCGATGTGGTTTTCATTGAAACACATCAGTGCAATTAGTGTTAGAAGAGCATCGATATGATGGAATTTTTTTATTATTTTTTTTCGAAATCCAAGAAATCAGTGCAGTTATTATGTTAACGCATTGGTATTGTTATTATTGGATGCATTAGTGCATTTAAGTGTAAAGCACCAATATGCTTTAAAAGTTATTTGAATTTTTATTTTCACATAAAATGGCATATTCATCTCAGATTATCCTTTAAAATGCATCCACATGAGTTACAATAGTTCATATTATACATTTTTCGCTTAACGTAACCTTATTCTTAAAAAACCTTTGAAAACTATATTGAAATTCAAATTGTAGTTATATGGTTCTTGAAATTAATTTGAGGTATGTACACAAAAATTTGTTATTGATTTTGCTCAAATGTGGGGAGAAAATCTCATAATATCAAATGACCAATTCTTTATATTCTTTCTCATTTCATATTGCTCAATGTCCTTTGCGAAGTTCTCCCTTTCCATCTCAGTAAGTTCAGATTTTATTTATATTTTGATTATCTAATTGAATTTTATTTTTTATCCGTGTCAATTTGAATAAAAATGTATCCAAATTTGCAAGATCCTTATTCAAAATCGAGTTCAGATGCAGAAAATATCCCCCCATTTCAAAAATGTCAGAAGCTCTTATCAGGAGCAACATACCGTAAGTTGTTGGTAAATGAAAATGGATATCCGCTTCACCTTGCCAATCAGAACATAGCATCTTCCAACCACAATTCTGGGTCAGCGATGATAATAATTGTTTGGTATAATTTAATTTCAACAAACCGATTGCACTGTTCTTTCTAATACCCTTGATGTACTAATGTTCACTATTTTTTGAAATTAGGATTCTAGTGATGATGAGCGACCCACCTACCATATTTCAGAGCACACCTACCATCTTCCAGAGCACCCCACTACAATGTCAAATTGAGAGAAGGTTGCATTAAGAGAAAAACTTGAGGAATCATATAAAGAATGGTTGAATCAACCACCTATTCAATTCCCACTACATCCAGATTCACCAATTAGGAAGGACTACAACAATAGTAGTTATTCAACACAAGTTCGCAATGGAGGCAACCAAATAGAGGTTAGTATGGATGATAACTTACGGGATATGACTGCCATGGAGACAATGTTGTTAGATGCATTCCAGAATGATGAGCTAGGGGATGATGCTCATGTCACTGATACCTTATTCAAAAGCCTAAAATCTACTTCCACCACCCCTCTTTGGACCTAGTGGCTAGTAAAATTCTACCCAGCTGGGGACAATGATGTTACTATACAACTTGAAAGTAAAGTTTGGCATGTCAAATGCATGCTTCTCGGCAATATTGAGGTAATTGACCATGATCAAGTCCCTTATATTTTGATATCAAATCTTGTCACACAATCAACATGAAAAATGGTTGATTTTGTGAATGTTAAATATTGACATTCTACATTTATATTGCCCACCAACGGCTCCTTATTCAAATATAAGGTTCTTCAAAGTGGTAATGTTTTTCTCAGTAGTTGTGAAGATGCAAAGCAATTGTTGAAAATGTTTGGTGTTAAGTACATATCATATCATGCATGTATGAATGATTATATTCTATATAGAGGAGAATATGCAGACAAAGAGATATGTCTGAAATGTGGGCATGACAGGTACCGTAAAAAGAAAAAGTTAAATCACATGGTCCTCCTCATAATATATTGAGGGACATACCTATAATACCAAGGATTCAAAGGCTCTTTCATTGCAAAGAATTAGCTATGTTGCAAGGATGGGATGCCTCACATAGAAGTGAGTCGAGAGTTATGTGAATCCCAACAAATTCAATAGCCATGAAGCATATAGAGGATACATGGCCCGAAAAAATCAAGGATGAAGTATGAATTCTATGACTCAGCATAGCCATGGATGGCATCAACCCATATTCCCTCCAAAATACCAACTATTATGTTTGGCATGTAGTAGTGATCAATAACAATATCCCCCCCTGGTTTCCCATGAAGAATGAACATCTTATGTTGGCTCTTATAGTCCCTGGTAGAAGGCAAGTGTAGAATATGGATGTTTACTTACAGCCATTGGTACCATTGGTAGATGAATTGAAGGAATTATGGGAAGGGACACATCTATACGATGTATCAAGACCCATCGTAACAGAGAGGACTTTTATGTTGTATGACATATGTGCTTACACCATACATGATTATCTAGGGTTAGGAGTTTGCTCTGGTAAATTACATGTTTATTGATTTGTTTATATACGTAACAATATTGTTTCATATATTAATTTAATTGTTGCAATTGTTCTGATGTTCATGATTGCTAACATGCCCTGTATTATACAATAATTTCGTAGGTATTGTAACAAAACGGTATCATGGATGTAAATATTGTGGACCTTCTTTAAAGGCTAGGGGTTCCTACCACCTACGAAAGCCAGTATATGACTACTCCAGGGTATTCCTCCCAAAAGAACACCCTTACATAAGAGAAACATTTTCTTTCAATGGTAAACCAAAGAGAACCCAAAGTTCTGCAATAATGACACCAGTTGAATGGATTAGAGCATATGAGAGAGAGAAGTAGAAGGAGATTACAAAAATGTTCGATTCAAATGGGGAGCCTAGTTCGATGATCAAGAATTCTTCGACACTTATGTTGAGAAATTTCCCATTGGGATGAAAAGGAAATATGTCTTTTATGAGCTCCCAAATTGGGAGCATCTCAAGATTGCCCACTTACTAAATCCTATGCATATATTTAAAAATGTTTCATCTTCTTTATGGAGGTACATATCATCGAAAGAAAATGACACATTGGTTTTTAGGAGAGATATTATTTCTTCAAAAACTAAAAAGAAACATTGGCCAAGAAAAGAAAGTAGAGGAGAGGTTGGTCCATCTTGGTCTTTCAAAGAAGGTGATGTCCCATGGATTTTAAAGAAATATGATCTTTCTTTGGCAAATGAAGTTATAATGGGTGTGAGGATGCCTTCTTTATATGGGTCTTCACTACGTCGTTGCTTCACTGTGGAAGACCATTTGTTGGGGTTGAAATCACATGACCATTTGAACCTTCTAAGAGTACGTATGTCAAAAATATGATTTTATTATTTTTATGCAATGGGATAAAATATAATTATTTTTTGTATGTGTTTACTTTACAATGTCATTATCCTCTGCTCATGCGTGGGTGTGTGAACCATGACTTCCCCCAAGACCTACAACGTGCCATATGTAAATTATTTTCATTTGTACATTGGATCACATCAAAGGAGATTCATATGGCTAACCTTCCACAATGGCATAAAGAGATAATTAAGATTGTTTGAATGTTTGAAAAGGAACTTCCAACAAGTTTCATGGACTTGCAAGTTTATCTTCTAATTCACCTAGTAGATGAGGTTGAATTAGTTGGGGTGGTTTCTTGTCGTCGGACGTTCTTCTTAGAGAGGTACATGAAGAAATTGAAACGTTTTGTTCGAAAAAGGGAAAAATCTGAGGGGTCTATGCAGAGGGATAAATATCGTATGGCTATTTCTATTTTGACAATGAGTACATCAAGTAGATCGAAAACACACCAGGTGCGGTGATTTGGGATGATGAAAGGGATGAAGACAAAAGAGAATGGGAGCTTCTCTAAATGAATGGAAAAAGATGCATGATAAAGAGTAAGTGACTTATCATTTGTCATATTTCTACAGTAACTATTCACACTGAACTTCATAATTAATGCATATTTTGATCTCATATGTACTATATATGTTAGTTTGATTTCATCAACAAATTCTGAAATTGAAGCCATCAACAAATTCATTCTTTACAATTTGGAAGCCACACCACTATGGGTCACATTGTACGAACATAAGAGGGGGAAATAGGATAGTGACAGGAAATAATCCAGATAGCTAAGTGGTAGAAGTGTGACTTATCCTGATTATTAAAAGAAAATATGTCAATGACATGCCCTAACAGTTGGGTTGATGACCAAGTCAAAGAGAAATATGGTGCATCTGGTCATTACCCGCGTGCTTAGGAGGATGTGCTAAAAATAGTTATTGGGTGCAACAACTCAGTAATAATATCTTTTTGTACATTTTTAACTTCATAATGCACCTTTGAATTGTAACATCTATATTTTATATTTTAATTATGTTCGATTTATTAGACACATGACACTGTGATTTTTTTTCACTCTTTTATAGGTTCATTTTTTCCCATCTATGTGGGCATATGGAAAACATTTTCACACTGAGGATATCGATGATGGATACATGACATAAGACTATGGAGTGGAAGTCAAGTTTGACCAATCTATTTGTGTTAGCCACCATGATCAAAACCTAATAAAGGGGATGTTAGGTTACGTTGGAGAGATACAAGAGATCATTGAAGTGGACTTCTATTTGTTCCAATGTATTGTTTTTAGGTACAAGTGGTGGGACACCTTTGATCGGAATAATGTAAATGAAGATCGCGATTCTGGGATGATATATATCAACTCCAGAAAGATCTAACATGAAGCTAGGGAGCCTTATGTTTTCCCCAAACACTGTAACCGGGTTTTTTTAACACAGATGTATTGGATATGGATTGGTGGTTTGTATTAAGACACAACCCTAGATCAAAACATATTTTTTAGAACAACAACGTTATCATTCCAAGCAAGGAAGATAATCAAGGTGATGACAACAAAGAGTAATATGTACTTTTGTTATTTCGTCATTTATATTATTGTTTCATGTTTTAGTTTTCTTTATTTTAATAATTATATTGTTTTTGTTCGTCTTTTTGGCATTTTATATAATCGGTAAGATTCACAAAAATTTTTACAAAAAAAATCCAGTTGTAACATTTTTACACTTAAAACTAAGTATTTCCAATTGTGTAAATTATAATTTAAAAATTAAAATTTTAACATATTTGTTTAATTTGTTTACTTCTAATTTATAGTAGACTTCTTCTATAGGCTTTGGATAGACATCACGATGGATCAAAAGATTGTAATTATATGCATCCGTTATCGATTTTGTATTCTTTTGTCATACTTTTGTGATCCCAAACATATATTTATAATATAAAACATTTTCTACTCTAGATAATGTAAAAGTCCATTTTGAATCCTAAAGGTGAGCACTCCATTAAGAATGCTTATTTATAACTATATTTTTTTAAGATATCAATCTAAATATACTCATTATCTCCTTTCTCAAATGACATTGTGAGTATCAATCTAAAATAACTCACAAAGTGATAGAAAATGGAGAAGGAAAATCATATTTGTGTTATATATGTGTACTAAAAGGCCTACTACAACCATTGTCAAAGTTTTTCAATATAGTAAAATAAAATTCCTTATTTTCACTATGCAACATATCTCCATAAATAAATGTTTAAAACATGGTGTACAATATCTATGATGATAAAGATTCAAGATGACAATCCTTCTCAAATAGGAAAATGAGAAGAATATACTAAAAATGTGAAAATAGGCAATTTGGAAACATAACATTGAATAATTATTCTAGAAAGTTTCACAAGAGCACTCCATGATTTCGATAAAATAAGTCGATTCTTCCCACATAAAATGGTTGAGATGAAGGAATTAAAGAGAAGGAATGTATAATTAAATGTTAGATACTTATTGGTTTATTAATTATTTCACATGTTTTTTCTTCAGGTTTATATCAAAATCAATATAAATCATGTAGTGATAAATCTATGAGGACTTTAACAGTGAAAAAATTATTTATTAATATGTAATATTAAATTCCTGACATGAGAGGTAAACTCATGTTTACTATATTTAAATTCTAGTTCCTGCAACATTATGTAAACTAAAAAGAGGCCTTATGTGCATGTTTAAAATGTTGATTTCATCTTTTCATAGACCATACGAAAAACAAATGGGCTTACATGGACGCATGAGAAGTTTCAATTTTTTCTTCATGGATAATGGAAGAGTTTTCACTTTTCTTTTCAATGGTAATAAAAGTTGAATTTATAAAAAATTTGTGGCTAAAAATTAAATGATAAATAGTGTGATGGTGATTAAGAGGCATTTGTTTGACTTTCTAATAGATGTGGTGATGCATTTTTCTTTCCTATTTAGATTATGTAAAATAAATATCTATTTTTATGTATTTACAACTAAATTATTTAAAGTAGACATGTATTTATCAATATAAACTTGATATATTAGCTAGGAGAAATATGAGAGCATGAATTTTAGTGACTATATTGTGATGAGTTTGTGGAAAAAATAATATTTCTTGAATTCTTCATTATGAAATATCAAATATATTATTTGTCAAAATGTTAAATCTAACATAGTATGATTTTTGTATTATTTATCTTGTATTTATTATTAAAAATATATAAATTTAAACTACAATAGAAAATAAAGAACCAAATTAGCACCAAAATGTTATATCCTTATTACTAGAAAAAATTCATCTTGCCTCTTTAAGGGAGAACTTCCAATAGAGAAAATCCCCAACTACAAGTAACTTCACATGCTTTATTTTACATTTCTTCTTCCTCTTTAGAGAGAGAAAATTCTAATTTAAATTGGTAAGGGTTGCTATCAATATTAAATTGAAATTGCTTGAAACTCCATAACTTTAGTGATAAATTAAATTTTATTAACATATATTTTTTTAAGTTATATTAAATCTAAATTAGTTATAAAAAAATTGACTTAAGTTTTCTTAATTTAACAATGGATTGATTTTTATAAACCAATATAGATACTCTTATCAACGGATTTACGAAGAGTAGAGAGGGATCAAATCTCATTATATGAAAATCTCGTTTTAGAATACAAAACTTAAAAAAAGATGTACATATTAAAATATTTAATCTCTTTTAGTGCTTCATAAATATGTGATTAAGATGGATCTATATTGGTTTTCTATCTCAATATATAGACCATGTTTCATTGTTTAAATTGTATTTTAAAATAATTTATTAATATTAATATTTTATATTAAAAATTGAAAGAGTTATGCATTTTCATCTTCTTAAAAACTAATTAAATTATTTTACCTTTAATTATTTTTTCCTTGTGAGTATTCAAATATTTAATTAATTAGGTTAGAATGAATATGTATGAACATGTAATTTCATATATAAAATTTTGATATAATTTCATCAATACATAATCTATAATAATTATCATTTCATAAAAATAAACATCATGATGATAACCATCCAACAAACATAAATATCATCTAAAATACACATTCAAATTCGCTAACATCATCTAATTATATACATCTCTAGCACATATAAACGTCATTAGGTAGCACACAAATCTAATAATCTAACAGAGCATCATCATCATCATCACATCTAACAAAACACAAGAATTGTAATCTAACATCATCACCACACACATCCTCAAATATATATCTCATGTCAAATAACAGTTATCACATACACATCTATATGCAAGCACATTAAATGAACATATCTAATTGCATGACCTAACAATATACACATCAACACCAACATATAATGTTGTTTTTGTTTGTCAAGTTTTTTGTGATGCTTCAGGCTTGAACTTTGGCTTAAGAAACCGCGACCTAGGGGCATCTAATCCGTCAAAGTCACCCGGGGATCACACCCAGCATGGGCCACACCAACCCTAATTTGACTGGATTTTTTAGCATGTCTCATCCCCCTAGCACAAACACAACAACCTCTATGAGGTTTGATCCTGGATTTCCTTGCTAACGAGGCCCATCGTCAACTGGTTGTACTAGTGGGACTTAACAACACTAACATATAAATTAAATACATCAACATGAACAAAAAAATTGTACCATATATATGTGTGTGTGTTTCAAATAATTGCATCAAGTCAAATATTTGATACAATAGTAATAATGGCAGCCTGGTCTGTGGCAGAAGATTATAAAACAGTAGTAGCGATAGTCTGGTCTATAGCAGAAGACGATGGATGGTCAACTGCCTCAACAGTCAAACTATGAGGTGGAGGAGAAGATGGTTGGTCTGCTCTCTAATCAAGAGGAGCATGAGGCATTGGGTGATCATAAGGCGAACGATTTAGGTGGAGTACTACTAGAAGGATCACCATCACCCTGATCATGATCTGATGGGTTCATAATAAGTCTGGGTGATGGGGTCATAATAAGTCTGGGTGAAGACCGTGTATCTAAAGGATCACCACCTTAATCACAAAAATCGTCATCACCCTGATCAACATGATCTTATGTGGTAGTACTGGGTGAAGACTCATTTGTATTTGTTGCATTCCCATGATCCCTCCTCGATGCCACTAACCTGGTAGCTTCGACAATATGACTCATCTGAATCATCATATCACGCAGACAACCCCTCATGAACTCCACAAGCCTAGGATCTACCCTGATGTCTCTATCTACTGCAGGGCAGACTCCCTCCTCGACCAAAAGTCTAGAGAGTCGATCACAGTACTCCATCCTAAGTCGAACACCAACTCTATGTTATTGATAAATCTTCCCATCCACCTTACTAGATAATAACTATTAGGTTTTATTTAGTTTGTTGTCCACTATCTTACTTTATAATGAGTGCAGTATCAAATGTGCAAATCATAAGCTTATCGCATGCTTTTCAATGATTAATGGATCATGGTAACCCGTTGGGCCACAACCTACATACATCTTAACCACCCTAATCTTCCTTATCGGTGTAACTCGCCATCACCTTTTCAATGATCGGGTCATCCAGTATCAAATCAATGCTCCCAAACATTGCATCGCATGCCAAAATATGTGGGGGATAAACTTTCCCCCAATGTATCGTGATCGTTTATAAAAAAAACTCATCCAATAGTCGGCGTGTTATATCAGATCTGAACATGCAAGTAAGATAACCCCTGTCGCCAACCCGATATGATCTTGATCGTCCATCCAACATGAATCGACGACCATTGGGACCTGACTTACATGACGTTTAACCCATCTATGCGACCCAATGAATGGGACCCATACTCGATCCCTGAGATAGCCAATTGTAATGCGACAGTTGTCCTCCCTTCATTAGTTAGCTACCTAACTTAATTAAGCCTTATATTTGCCAAATTTCTATTATTTTCCTCATGTGTCCTTCTTTTCCTTGCATGTCGCTTAGCAGCTCGAGAGTGGTGAAAGTTTCCCTCTATGTGCAGGCCTAGAATTCAAACGTTTTTGCCCTAACCAAGTAAGCCTCCTCCTCTGCTTATTCATTTTTTAGCTTTTTGTTGATTCACTCTTCAGAAAAGAGGGAAAATGTCCGAAGAAATGTCTAGGGAATCTTTACTAAACGAATTCATAGGCATTAGGGACACTGAGATGCATATAACAGACATCCTTTCCTTTAAAAGGACCCTAAATTCTCCCTCATGTAGCTCTAGTGAAGACCAATGCCTCTTGAAATCTAGGGTTTTAGCCACTACGCTTCCCCTGTTAACTTTGACCGAGATTCTATTCTCATGCTTGCCAAGTACTTTGATCATGCACCTCAAGTTGTCATCTCTCCCATAGAGCATAAGGTATTTGTCTAAGTTAGCGAAGAGGTTATCGCTAAAATTCTTGGCATTCCAACTTCGGGAATTGATATAATAGATAAAGGATTATGCCAAGAATTCATCACCTTGGCGGAAGAGGAAAAAACCGAATTCCTTGGGATCTTTCCCAAAACCTTGAACTGAATTTAAAATTTCAATTCTCTTTTCCCACAAATTGGTTAAAGCCCTTTTACCAAACCTTGACGTCCCTTTTTCCTTTAATTTTTGGACTAGTTGACGACTTAAAGATGGATGAATATATTTTCTTGGTCATCTGACTTATCACCATGAACCCTGACTAACCAATAATAAATTTTACAAAATACCTAGCCAGAGCTATTACAATCGATCTTACTACTACTATTCCATTCAACTCTTGTCGCCACTGCACATACCTAGTTCATTTGGTTTTGTTTAATTACTCTAATTACTTCTTGTCCACTAAATTCCTCACAAATTTTAAATATGAAAGTGATAAAGAAAGAGAAGTCTACCAATGGACTGGTGTACTTTACCCTGGTTGCCTTTCTAATTATTACACTCAGTATATATATTGTTTTTCTTTCTATTTAAAAATTAAGTTATCAGGAAAAGCCTCAAATAGGATTTCTGAGGAGCAAAGAAGAACCCCCATACTTAATGAGGTGGAAAGTATAGGAATTTGGTTCATGTATCCAGATTTCACTTTAATTCGTCTATATGGTTTCGAAAGAGAACCTTTTTAAATTTCCCAAGTATATTTCACCGTTTCTTTTTTCTTACGAAGTGCCTAGATAGAAAATCATTGTAAATGAATTATATTTTGTATCAAAGAAAAAAGGAACACTATTTAGTTATCCATTCTCAATCCCTCCTTTAATTACTAAAAAGGAAAATTTATAGATGCAATCGAAAAGGAAATGTTGTCATTTGGTTTGGTTCAAGATGAATGATGGCATTATGATCGCTTGGTGATTATTTTCAAGTTGAGGAAACAGGAAAGATTGTCATCATACACACAGGAGAGCAGCCCAGAAATAGAAAAGATGGCAAATATCCTTTCTCCGACTTCTGGTCACATCTAGGTGGTTATGCATATACCAACACGGGATGAAGGGACAAAATTCCAAGCTTTGGTGTCAACTAAAATGCAGGTTCTTGAAACAAAGACCGAACAATCATAGCCAGTCGTATTTGTTTTGGTGAAAAAGAGGAATTTTGAGGCTTTAATCCCAAAAGAGGCAATGCATCATGTAAAAACAAAGGAAGGTGACGTAGACACTGAAGTGTTCGAACAGGAGGTTGAACAATTAAGTAAATAAATGCAACAAGCAATTGAGGATATTGGGTTGAAGGATTTCGAGGCACAAGCATTAGATATCAACACAGTTTTATTGAAGGATTGTCAACACAAACACTGGGCACATAATTGATGTTGTTTTCACAATAGGCTCAGTTAGTAGAGGAAATGGTATTGAAGTAAATGGCCCCCAAGTTCGGGCCAAGGTTTATCTCTTCTACTAATTTTGAGAAAAATACTTTAAATATCATAAATCCAACCAAAACTGAGTGAAAATCAAAAATTAGTTGGCTCCCATGCATCCTCTATGGCAATTAACTTGGGCAAAGTGTCAGACTCTGATATGATCAATTTGCATAAGAAAGCTGGGGAAATCGTCGCTAGATGATTCCTTGACTCCACATCTAGAAATAGAAATATGCAAGACATGCTAGGAAAAGTATCTGATCAATCGAATATTGCATGAATGGCTTTGAGAACCGGAGCCAATAGGATTACAGAGTCGGAAGACATGGCAATCGTCAAGCCGGTCAGCCTAAAGAAATTGGACCTTTTAAAATATTATTGGAAGAAAAGGAGAAGGATATTAAAAGTCTGCAAAGTATTATGAATTTCCCTCACTATGACCCTCATATTTTAATACAATCCTTTGAGATAAAATAAGAGATGGAGAAGAAACTACAGGTGATGAAGACATTCGTCCAGCTCAAGGAAGAAGAACTGAATAGAAAACACACTCAGCTGGAAGTTTTCAAAGAAGAACTCCTGGCGAAAGAAGAGAAACATCTCAAAACAATCCCAGAATACAAAGTTCCATTTGATCAAGCCCTTGCTACTCCCCAAGCATAAAAATTTTAAGGCTTGAAGTTCATATTCATAAAGGTTTCTCAATTAGAACAAGAACTCGATGAATCTAGACAAGAAAGGGAACAAGTTGAGAAGAGGTAGGCAACATAGCTGCAACGGAAGAACGACATAATGGAACAAATTCAAAATGCACTCAAGGAGAAATAGAATGAAGTCAAATCCCTGCAAGAGGTGATCAAGCTGAATACCATGGGTAGACAAGTTCTTATATAAGAAAAACAAGAAATTTGGAGAGAAATTAATCAGTAAATCTCAATAGTAAGAGCCTATGTGGATATTCTCTTAGATTACGAGAAAGGAATAATCATTAGTGCCAATCTAGAAGCCAAGAGAACTGCTTCGGCACTTGAAGAAAGATTAAAGGATGTCATCCCGATCATTGACTTTATTAGCACTCTAGAATATGATACTATCACTATTATGAATTTGCCTCCAAGGGATAATTGTGTATACTCCTTGTGTATGATGAAACAAAAACGCAATGCAATGCAGCTCATGCGAGAAGAATTTGACAGGACCTCCAAAGAGACTGAGAATTTCAGGGTTGAATGGAATTATTTAGGCAAATTTGTTGTTCCATAATTCTAGGGAAAAGATAACTGGTTGATTTCCAATGAAGAATTCCATGATAACTTGAAGGCTACATAACAGGATCTTGGTTATTTAACTATGCAAGGGGAAGAGGCTATTTCACCATCTATAGTGATCAATGCCCTCTACAGAGACTTTTCCATCTTAGTTTGGATTAATAAGTTAATAAATAATATTCCCACAGCTCGCTACCAAATCCGTTCTCAACTAACAGTGGTAATAACCAAATACAAAAGTGTTCCTTGGCTAGTACGGTTGAGTGGGATAATATTGCTAAGGTCAAAAGGCTCATCAACCAAAACATCATCCTAGAACAAGTGTCTGCAAGTACCTATGTTGTTCAACAAGTTAAACCAATGCAATCAATTACAGACCAACCAGAAGATTGGAGCGAAATTCCATTGATCACAACCCAAGCACCTGCAGTAAAAATGTGTGGAGCCCAAAGTTCCTCTCCTATGGTTACGATGAAGAAATATAAAGTGTCCAAGTTACGAAGGTGGTCATGATATTCTAATTAATTTTCTTATTTTTGAGTTATTTTAAATTTTAATGCAAAAATTGATTATTTCAAGACAATTACTTTAAGGCAATTACTTTTTGTTAATATTGTTTAAGACCTTGTATCTTGCTAAGAGGGGGTCGTTGACAGAAGAATGAAATTTTTTATGTGGCTAGATTTGATCGTACCCGATACGCAGGTATCTTGTTGATGAATGAAACAATCATGCATTTTCTCTATTAATTTCTTTTGTTGCCTCTATGTTTACAACAATATCAGATATTGTGGATAACGAACTCGGCTCGCTTTCTATGATATTTATGTTGTTCTAATTTGAGATATTTATTATTGATCCAACAATTTTGGTATTGAGTAATTAGATTAAGCTTGAATTCTTAGATCTTGCCTCTGGAAATGAAGGATTGGTCGTCTTCTTAATAGGTTTAAGAATGTTGTGTCTTTTCTAACTTTGTTAATTCTATGAGATATTTATGGTTTTGATGTTAGGTGTGGAGCCTAATTATCTTCTTTATTTAGAGGTATCGCTGCATTGGACCCCAGTTCATAATGTGGCGGAAACACCACCCATAAATGTACACTGCCATGGAGGTCTAGGGGTTGCAGACCCCCCTGGCAGGGGATCAGGGGCAACACCCCCGAAGCTAAAAATAGATGTAAAATTGCCTTGTAAAATGTTGTAATTGCATAGTCAATCTGGGTTGTTCATTAGGCAGAAATTTGGCATTCGAAGTTATGTTTAATTTACGATTTTTTCTCCTAGAAGGCAACCCCTCGCTATATATGAGGGAACTTTATTGCGACTATGTAGATCTATATTCTGAGGGAGAAAGAGAGAGGGGATTTTGTGAGAGAGAAGAGGGAATTACAATAGATTTGTTGTAGGTTGTATCTCTTCATTTTGTAGGATAATATAATAGGAAGGATTGGTTGTTTCTCTGTGGACGTAGCCCAAATTGGGTGAACCGCATATATCTATGTCTCTCTTGTTTTATGCAATTTCTGTGTTTATATTTCTGCAATATATTCTATGTGTTCCATTGCTCTATAATATATAATTTTCTAATAATTAGTATTAGAGTTGAAGGTATATTTGGCTGATAAACTTGCAAGAGAGAAGGATTCCTGGTTCGAGTGGGAGAAATGGCGGAAGATGGTAGGTTTAGGGTCAAAAAATTTAACGACCAAAACTACTAGCTATGGAATATGTAGATGGAATATTCTCTGTATCAGAAAGATCTGTACCTACCATTAAGCGGAAACACAAAGAAGTCGATGAGTATGACAGACACAACATGGGATATTCTCGACAGAAAGGCACTTGGAACAATACGGTTGTGCCTAGTGGCGTCGGTAGCGTTTAATATTTCAAAGGAAACGACAACAAAGGGTTTAATGTCGACATTGGCCAAATTATATGAAAAACCCTCAGCCTCAAATAAGCTATTTCTTATGAAGCATTTATTTAATATGAAAATGTGAGAAGGTGGATATGTTGTTGATCATTTAAATGAATTTAATACAGTTACCAGTCAGTTAAGTTCTATAGGGGTAACTTTTGATGATGAAGTTAGGGCTTTGTTATTTATGTGCTAATTGCCATAAAGTTGGAATGGTTTAGTTATGGCCATTAGTAACTATGTCTCTAGATCTAGTACTTTAAAGTTTGATGATGTTGTCGGTGCAATCCTTAGCGAGGAAATGCGACGGAAAAGCTCCGGTGAGACATCAGGTAATGCTTTGACTGCAGAGACTAGGGGAAGAAAAATGGAAAGAGGAAAGAGCCTAGGATATCGCAGTAAGTCAAGGAAAGGCATATCCAAGTCCAGATCAGGGATAGCGTGCTGGAAATGTGGGAAGAAAGGACACCTGAGGAAAGACTACAAATCTCGAAAGGGAAAAGAAGGAGACGCGCAACAATAAAACAATCATGAAGCAAATGTGATAGGTGTTCTATTGCAAGATGCTTTGATTCTTTCATTAGAAAATATTATTGATGCCTGAGTGGTAGATTTAGGGGCCTCATTCCATGCCACACATGATAGGAAACATTTTCATGATTATGTCCAAGGAGATTTTGGATAGGTTCGATTGGGTGATGATAAATCATGTAAAATCATTGGAATGGGTACAATTTTCATAAAACAACAGAATGGAAATCAATGGTTGTTGAAGGAGGTAAGATATCCAAATCTAAAGAAAAATCTTATTTCAACAGGGTAGTTGGGAGGTGAAGGTTGTGTAACAACTTTTACAGATAAAACCTATAAGGTCACTAAAGGATCACTGATAATAGCAAAAGGAGAAAAGGTTGGTACATTGTATTTATGAAATGGTATTTCTAATTTTGTTAATTCTTTAACCTCTACAGGGGCAGATATGACATTGTGGCATCATAGGCTTGGGCACATGAGTGAGAAGGGGATGCAGATCCTTCACTCAAGAAATTTGTTGCTAGGTTTGAAGCATGTTGATTTGGAATTCTGTGAAAATTGTGTTTATGCAAAACAAAAGAGAGTCAGATTTCGCAGAGTTGGGAAAGAAAAGAAGAGCGAAAAATTAGAGCTTGTGCATACAGATGTATGGGGACCTTCTCAGGTATCATCTCTCATTTTCTCTTGTTATTATGTTACTTTTATTGATGATGCAACCAAAAAAAACTTGTATTTATTGTATTCAAAATAAATCTGATGTATTTGATACTTTCAAGAAATGGAAAGCTTTGGTTGAAAATGAGACAGGAAAAAGGTTGAAGTGTCTCAGATCAGAAAATGAAGGTGAATATTGCAGCAAAGAGTTTGATATGTATTGTTCAGAGAATGGAATTCACAGAGAGAAGATAGTTCCAAGAACACCACAAGAAAATGGGGTGTCAAAAAGGATGAACAGGACAATCATGAAGCGTGCAAGGTGCATGAGATTACATGCAGGATTGCCTCTACAATTTTGGGCAGATGCTGTAAATACTATTATTTATCTAATAAACAGAGGGCCTTCAAGTTCCTTGGATGGTGGTATTCTAGAGGAGGCATGGACAGGTAAAAAGGTAAACTACTCATTTTTAGGGACTTTTGGTTGTGAAGCCTTTTTCCACATTAATAAAGAAAATAGAACAAAGCTTGAGGCAAAATCAAATAAATGTACCTTTATTGGATATGGTGTTAATGATTTTGGTTATCACTTTTACAATTATGAAAGACACAAAATCATTAGGAGCAAAGATGTCATATTCAATGAAAGGGTTGCGTATAAGGATCAGATGCAGGAAAAGAAACAAGAAAAAGAAAATGGAGAAAACAAAGTGCTTGATGAGACCACAAAAAAAGTGAATTTTCCTAAAAATCATAATGATCAACAACAACCACAATAGAAACAAGCACCTCAAACACCTGAAAGTGGTGTTAGAAGATATACCCGGATAAGTAAACCACCTGAATGATACTCTCCTTCATTATATTATGTATTTTTGAGTGATTCTGGTGAACTAGAATGTTATGAAGAAGCAGTGCAGGTAGAAACCAGGAAGAAGTGGGAGCAATCCATGAAAGAAGAGATGGACTCCTTAGCAAATAACCAAACTTGGGACTTAGTCTGGTTGCCTGCAGGTAAAATAGCATTGCCGAATAAATGGGTTTACAAGTTGAAGGAAGAAGATAGAGGTAGAAAAAGGTATAAATATAGACTTGTGGGGAAGGGGTTTGCACAGAAAAATGGTATAGACTTTGATGAGATATTTTCTCCTGTTGCTAAAATGACTTCAATCAGAACTATTTTAAGTCTAGTAGCCGCTGAAGATTTTCATCTTGAGCAATTAGATGTAAAGACAGCCTTTCTCCATGGGGATTTAGAGGAAGAGATATATATATGCAACAACCACAAGGATATGAGGTAAAAGGGAAGGAGAAACTAGTGTGAAGGTTGAAGAAGAGCTTGTATGGCTTAAAATAGGCTCCAAGGCAGTGGTATCTAAAATTTGATGGGTTTATGTCTAAACAAGGTTATAATAGATGTCACTATGATAATTGTGTTTATCTCAAAAGGAAAAATGATGGCAACTATATTATATTGTTATTGTATGTAGATGACATGCTTGTTGCAAGTTCTGACATGTAGGAAATAAATGTGCTAAAAATAAAATTGGCAAACTCATTTGCAATGAAGGATTTGGGTGCTACAAAACAAATCCTTGGTATTAGAATAACTAGAGACAGGAAGAATCAAAAATTAACATTGTCTCAGAGTGAGTAGATAGAAAAGTTGTTGAAAAGATTTAATATGCAGAATGCAAAACCAGTTAGTATACCTTTGGCTAGCCATTTCAAGCTAAGTAAGGAGGTGTGTCCCAAGACTCAAGAAGAAATGGCTTATATGTCTAAAATTCCATATGCATCAGCAGTTGGAAGCTTAACGTATGCAATGGTCTGCACAAGGCCTGATATTGCACATGCAGTGGAAGATGTAAGCAGGTATATGAACAATCCAGGAAAAGAACTTTGGATGGTGGTGAAGTGGATTCTCAGGTATTTAGAGGTACCACAAATCAAGCATTATGCTTTGGTGGTTCAAAAATTTCTCTACAGGGATATGTTGATGCAGATATGGCAGGTGATAGACATAACAGGAGGAGCACCACAAGGTATGTGTTTATTGTAGGTGAAACAGCTGTTACTTGGGTTTCAAAACTGCAAAGTGTTGTTTCACTCTCAACAACGGAAGCAGTGTATGTTGTTGCTACAGAGGCTAGGAAAGAAATTATTCGGTTACAAAGGTTTATGGATGAATTGGGTAAGAAACAATAGTTGGGTAGGTTATAAAATGACAACCCAAGTGCCATACATCTTGCAAAGAACTCTGCATTTCATTCAAATACTAAACATATACAGCTCAAGTACCATTTCATATGTTCAGTGTTGGAAGATGGACAGTTAAAGCTGGAAAAGATACAGACTAGCCAGAATCCTGCAGATATGTTAACAAAAGTTGTAACCAAGGACAAACTGAGATTTTGCCCAGTTTCAATTGGTCTTCAAGTATGATGATGAAGATGAGAAACAACCAGGTCCAAAGTTGAGTCATTGTCCAGCAAATGAAGCAGCGATGGAGTTGCTATAATTAGTCTCCAAGTGGGAGATTGTTGGGTGTGGAGCTTGATTCTGTTCTTTATTCAGAGGTATCGTCACATTGGACCCCAGTTCATAATGTGGCACCAATGCTGCCCGTAAATGTACGCCACCAGGGGGGTCCAAGAGTTGGAGCCCCCCCCTGGTGGGGGATCGGGGGCAACGCCCCCGAAACTAAAAATAGATGTAAAATTACCTTGTAAAATGTTTTAATTTCGTAGTCAATCTAGGTCATTCATTAGGCAGAAATCTGACGGTCGAAGTTATGTTTAGTTTAGGGTTTTTTTTCCCTAGAAGGCAACCCCTTGATATATATGAGGGAATTGTATTGCGGCTATGTAGATCTATATTCTGAGCGAGAAAGAGAGAGGAGATTGTGTGAGAGAGAAGAGATAATTACAGGGGATCTGTTGTAGGTTGTATCTCTTCATTTTTTTGGATAATATAATAGGAAGGATTGGTTGTTTCTCCATGGACGTAGCCCAAATTGGGTGAACCACGTATATCTGTGTCTCTCTTGTTTTATGTGTTTTCTATGTTTATATTTCTACAATATATTTTATGTGTTCCATTGCTCTATAATATATAATTTTCTAACATTTGATAGTTCTCAACATGTCATAGTTCTACATTAATGTCATATTGATTATCGTCTAATATTTAGTATTGGTTCACGATTCATCATGGAAATAGTGTGGAATAGAGTAATGTTTGCACTTGTTACAACATTCTCTTCGTTTTATTGATGAGATAATATTAATGTCATAAACATCATAGCCTTTTTAGTTACTTTCTTTCTTGTTAATGTGTTTTCCTTTTCTTTTGAACTGAGATGCATTGAATATTTCATCTTTCAATTATCAGTTGTTTTGAATCTTTCTTCTATATATACCATTAAAATGCTACAACGTCCTTCTTACTGATATCCAATCTTATTATATTTTCATATTGAAATTTTGTAGAGTTATATCCAAGGATAACCCCCTGTGAATTATGGGAGACCGATATGAAGCACCTAGAATGGGAGGATTTCAGAATCCTTGGTGAATGCATTCTTAGATCGTTCTAACAAAGGAACGATTTGAATAGCAACACCATATGCACCTACATGCCCGCGCCCATCTGCATCTAACGATGTGCCCCACCATCTGCGGCCTTGGCCATCTCCTCATCTCCCTTCGTTGAGGGAGGAGGCATGTCCCCAAAGAAACTGTCGATGTCTACAAATTATATAGTACAAAATAATAATTAGAAAATTTCATTAAACAATTTAATAAAACAAGTTAAAGAACATTCTAGAATAAATTTTATTCTAATTAATTAAGACAATAAAATGAAACTAGATTAATTTAAAGAAAACACTAATATTACCTCTATCATTTGCAGGCTCATTCGGTGTGAAGAGGATGTTGGGAAAATGTCGCCAATCCATCCCCACGTAAGGACACGACACAAAGACAAACATGTGGTCATCATCACTTCCCAATAGCCCCAGTGCCTCGATGGAAATCTTGGTCGGATACTCTGTTAGGCCCCTCTTGGGCATCATCTTGCCCCACATGCGCATTTTCACCTCATTCATCGTCCTAAGAGGGAAACATTCAAAAGTAGGCATCATCTCCGGAAACCTCTCAAACAATAAAAAACAAATCTCTGACACAAAAGGGAAGTTCGCCCTCCCTTGTATCATAGCACGACATCTATCTAAAGACATACAAAATTGCTGCAAAAAAATGGTAGACCATCAAATACATCATGGCATCTGCACCAAAAACCCAACATAAAACAAAATATGGAAACTAATGCGCTACCCATCACTAGTATAGTGTGCAATGGTACTGACTAATAGTGAGAGGCAGCTAACCTCCTCTGCACCAAAATAAAGGATCCATAGTTGTCCACCAAAGACCTTAAAATATGTTGCACGCACTATGATCCCCTCTTCTGGGTAAGCCAGTGATGAAATATATGTCCTCCTCAATGGGCTCATACCACGTGTTAGGATCGAAATGGAAAGCTTGTTGGTGGGCATCCCATCGATGGATCAACTATGCCAACAACCAAGAGTGCCCCTCCAGGGATGTAGCCTCCTCATAGTACTTAAGGAGGCCTACATTCCTCAAGAGGGCTTGGGTCGTTGCGGTATTAGGGTGAGGGTATAAATATCGCTCCCTCTCTCATGCCTCCCATGGTCATACCACATTGTATTGGTCTGCCATTTTCTCCTATTGTTATTGCTCCTCCCTCTATTGATGTCTTTTTTGCATGATTGACATATAAAATACATTAGGCTCATACATAAAACATTCTTTTATTAAATGAAAATTGTGTTTATAAATATGAAAATATAACTTTCAATAAAAAAACATCATTTGTGTGCAAAAAATAGTAAAGCACCAAACACGGTGCACCACAAAACCCAATAAAGCACTGACAATGGTGCATACAACTACTTCACGCATTGTTTAAACAATTTTTTTTCTGACATTCAATTTGCATCGGTGTGTATGAATAACCTTTTCGCACCAAAACAGAATGTTCATGTTAACGAATGCACCAAGCTATATTTTTTAAATATTTATGCATGCAATGTGTTTGGTAAACATAAACTTACCAGGAAGTAATTTTTACTAGGAATACCATGATAAAAATTATAACTTTCTCAGTGCGTATCAATTTACCAAACACACCTCTTAAACATTGGATTTTTTGTATTTCTCAATGTTGTGCGTTGACATGCATTTTGCATCGGTGCGTATGAATAACCTTTTCGCACAAAAACAAAATGTCCAGGTTAACAAAAGCACCAAGCTATATTTTTTAAATGTTTATGTATGTGGTGCATTTGGTAAAAACAAACACACTAGGAAGTAACTTTTACCAAACACAACACAATAAAAATTATAAATTTCCTGATGCGTATCAATTTACCAAATGCACCGCAAAACTGAAATGTGTTAATGGAACACACTGATTTGCAGTGCAACCTATAAATTTAAAGGTGCACCACCATTAGTGTGAGCAAAACCAGACGAACACACTGCACATGAACAAAAAAAATGGATTTTTTAACCTAATTCTCATTTCTACTCCGCTAAAAAGTTAAATTAAAGAGAAACATGGACATTACTTGGACATTTTCTCGTAGGGAAGGCAATATGGTTACCACATAAATGAAAAAAACAAATTTGAGCACAGCTTGAGAAAATTCGAAAGAAACGCACTGAGCAACGGACGAAAGGATGGAAAGCAAGGGAAGCACCAACTATAAGGCACTTAACAAAGGCAAGAGTAACACCAATGCTTGAGAGCTCTAAAACACTGCAAATGGTAAAAATGAATCTTATGGCTAGTAGATTTTTTTTTTATTTAACCCTATTTCGATGCACTAGGGTAATTTCGTTGATGCATGCACGTTCTTAAGGACACCGTTATTTTTTTAATTCAAAACCCTATCATAGTTCACCTTGTTTTTTATGCATTGGTGCATTTAAATACAGTAAGAACATCAGTGCATCATTCGAGTATAGCACCGAAATGGTGAATATGAATTTTATGATTGACATTTTTTAAATTTAATTTTTGTCTGGTGTTATTGAGTAGTATACACAGAAGTGCACCTTATATAGGTAGCACACAGTTGTTTTGTATTTGTATAAAAAATAACCATGCAATGGTGAACCACTTGCTATTAAGCACATGTTCTTTATGTTGGTTACGCACCGGGGTGTCTTGAGAGTATAGCATCGAATAAGCAAAAATGAATTTTATGACCAACATCTTTTTATTTAACCCTTTCTGGTGCTATCAAGTATTATACACATCGGCGCACACTATGTACCTATCTCACCGTTATGTTTTTATTTTTTTATAAAATAACTTTGTCACAGTGCACCATATTCTATTAATCATCGGTATGTATGATTATACAATGCACGGAAGTGTTTTGGGTATTATAGATGCACCGTTGAAAAACATTTGGTAAAACATCTACCTACTCATCTCCGCTAGTGGCATCCGATCCTTGGGCTATTTTAATAGGGGCTTCTCTAAAAACCTCTGCTAGAGGGTCTTTTCCTTGTAGTGACCTCCCACAAGGTCCATGGAAATTCTTTACCAAGGAAGAGTGGGTACAAGAAAGGGATGATATAGACCTTGTTTCCTATTACTATGTTGGATGGAATGACACAATGTGCATCCTCTTATGAACCTAGCTAGCTTCTTGCATCTTGGGCCAATACACATACCTCCGTAAGTTGGCAATTATCTTCCCTATGCTAAAGTTCCCTGCAACCTTGGAGGTGTGAGCCTCTCTAATCAACGATAATTTCTCACCTTTAGGAACACTTAACTTGTGCAACCTATATAGTAACCTATCTTGGAGATGGTATTCAACTATGTTGTCACCATCGTGCATGTGACTTTAGCTCTGCAACTACTGAAACACCTCCTTGAATTCCTCATCCTCTAAATATACCTCTTTGTATGCATCATGGGTGAATAGCTCCATGTGTATCAAAGTTCCCAAAGTTGTGATATTTTATGTTGGTGGCATTGAAATCATTTTGGCCAACTTGTTTGTGTCACCTTTCTTATATTTGATTACTAAATTAAATTCTTGTAAGAACCCCGTCCATTTGTAATGCCTGGTTTGTTGTAGTTTGCTCTGGACTTGTAGATACTATAGCGGTTGGTGATCTGTGTGGGTTACTATCTCCTTTCCCATCATAAAGTGTTTCCAATTCTTCATGGCTTGGACTAGGGAATAGAGCTCCTTGTCACAGGTAGGGCATTAAGAATTTCCCCATGAAATACCTTACAATGGTAACATACCAACCTTCCTCCTTGCATTAAGACAACTCTCATAGCGTAACCACTCATATTTGTCTGCACTTTGAAGGGTTGCTACAAGTTCAATAATGTCAGAACTGGTGCTTGATCAATGTTCTTCTTTAACTCCTTAGAGGCCCTCTATTGACCCTTTCCCCACTGAAAATTATTGTCACTCGTTGTTATGGAATGGAGTGGTGTTGCTACTGCTGAAAATGAGGCTATGAATTTCCTCAATTATTGTGCTTTCCCAACAAAACTCTTGACCTTAGAAACATTAGTAGGTATTGGGTACTTCAAGATGGCCTCCATGTTGGCAAGATCTATCTTCAACTCTCCTCCACTTATCACATACTCCAGATATACCAAAGACTTTTGTACAAATTCACACTTCTTGATATTTTCCAGCAATTGGTGTTTCTTTAATATCTCTACCACTTGCGTCAAATGTGAGGTGTGCTCATCCAAAGTAGCACTATATACCAATATATCATATAAATAGACAATAACAAATGAATCTATAAAAGAGAACAATATATCATTCATTAACCTCATAAATGTAACAAGTGCACTGCATAGACCAAATGGCACGACTAACCACTCATACAAACTTTATATGGTTTTGAAGGTAGTCTTCCAAGTATCTTCCTCTATGACTCAAACCTAGCGATATCTAAAATTTAAGTTCAACTCAATGAAGTATTTTTCTTGCTGCAACTAATCTAACAAATCATCTATCCTGGTGTTGTCATTGTAACAACGACCCTCCGAAATTTTTTCCTATGTCAATTTTGGAGCCTATGATAACTATAGTTTCCAACCCCCATGTGTCATCATTTGTTCGATTTTTTATTTCTGTGTTTTCTCCTAATGTCACATCCTCTTAAGTCTATGTTTCTCAAGTGTTGTCATTTAACCATTAGAAGTGTCTAAGTTAGCATTTTATGGTTATGTGATCTCATGATCTTTTCTAGACTTAGAAACTTGCCATATAGCCATGCGCACACTCAGAAAGCATAAAAAAGTGAGAAAAATCAAGCAAAAGCACAAAAATCCCTCACACAAGCGAAAAGCGCACTCAGAGTTGACAAAGGCTTTGACTTGAAGAAAGCGCACTTCTTCGGGTGGAAGAAATGCACCCTACCTAAGTGCACTTCTTTAGGTTGAGCAAGTGCACCCTACTTAGGCACACTCCTTCGTGACTAAGACTTGCACCCTATCCAGTTGCGTGCATGATCCAACTTGTTGCATGAGGATGCACTCCTAGAAAATAGGAACTGCCTTAACTCCCCCTTAACTGATTCTTTCATCCAACAACAAGTGGCACCCATGCATGAGTCTGTTTTGCATGTTAATCTATTTAAATGAACTTAGTTAATCATTATTTCACCATCATTCCATCTGAGTTGAGCACACAACTGGAGAATCAAGAAGCCTTTCATCAACTAGTGCAACAATTAAGTTTGCATGCTCAAATCTTTATTGCTTTTCATCATTTCACTAGGCGCATGGGTGCATCACAAAGGCTCGAAGTGTTTCCCTTCAGCCTTTTAGAGTGCTACAATGTCTCGTCTTTGCCTTAGGGTGCATGGGTGCATCACAAAGCCTCATCATTCATCCCTTCAATATTCAACAGTGCACCCTCCTTTGTCTTGAGCACATAGACACACTTTGGAGACCTGAATCTCCATTTTCTTCATCCTTCATCTGTTTGGAGTGTGACATTACACCCTCCTTGTCTCGACACATGGGGGCATAGGCACAGAGGCAAGACCTAAAGCCATATTTTCTCATTCCTTCAATCCTTCCGGCTGCTACAGTGTGTCCTCACTATTTTTTGCCTCTTTTTTGGGCACATTAGCATTCTACTAAGCCCCAAATGACCATGCATGTCCCTTCGTTCTTTAAGAGTGCACCCTCCTAGTTTGCATGAGTATTTTCCTTGCATGCAAGTTATTTTTGGGTGTCATTTATAATTTTTCATGCTCTATCGTTCGTCCTGACCCTTTGAACGTGATTTACAAATATTGTTGCATAGTTAATTGTTTTAATTTGAACTTATCACTCAAAGAGTGATTCCACAAACAAGCGTTTGTGCAACAAGTGTTACCACTATGTCGTCATCTATTGGAGACATGTCACCACGCAAAGTATGTTGAGAAATGGCAACAAGAAAATCTAGTTTGATTTGTCCTTGATTTAAAATCAAATTCTATTCTCATAGCAACTTGTAAATAGTTAATTAAGTTTAATTAACTTAATTAGCTTAGGAATTTCGAGCTGGAAGTCTTTTTGTAGTCATGTATATGTTCTCCCTAAAATTTATGGGTCCAATATGAGTTTAAATTGAGTTGGAAATTAGATCACTCAGTTTACTAAGTTAAGTTCAGTTAAATTAGTTCTAAATTGTTTTTGGAACTAATAGAGAACTGACAATCAGTTGGTGCACAAATGCATCCACTAGTGCTACTCCAATTTACTGAAGATTCCCTCATGAGAAACTCATGCATGTCGATTCTGAGAAAGACCTAAGTGATACTAGAGTGCAAGGACAATGTACTCTCAGTGATACCATGCATGCATCATAGATTGATCCTATGTTAGGGACAATGTACTATCAGTGGTATTATTTACTGGAGTGTAAACATCATGCATGCATCAGAGATTGATCCTATGTTTGGATTGCGCAGTTTTGGAAGCATGAATTTCCTTTAAATACAGGCTATTCATCCTAGGAATTACACAAGAGGTTAGGAGCTTGGAGAGCTGTTGAATATGCTAAGGATTTAGTTTGATCTAGCTTGTGAGATAAGAGAGTTGAGCACACTTGTGCGGAATTCTTCTAGTGAGAACAAGATTTGTATCTTCACTCATATTTCTAATATATGCAATACATATAGCAGGGTTTCGAGCAATGGCTTCCCCAGATACATCTTGTGTTATGTGCCATTGATTTATCTTCTTCTTGTTCATATTATTTTCATCGATCTATTGGCTTCCGTTGGTTGAAAGTAGGAGCACATTCTTGTCCTGTGCTTTAGTAAATTGCATGAACTTGTGAATTTACAGGATTTTCTACATGGTATTGGAGCTGAGAACAATATACTGGACGAGATTTCAAATTTTTGAGTTTTAGGTTACAGGTGAAATTCGAATTTGCAATACATACTTCAGGATCGACAGATGGCGTTCTATGGTTTGCAACTCGAGTATGCCTTGGAAAGCAACTCAAATTTTATAGCCTGCAGGGACAAAATGGAAGTTGTGCTAGAGGATAATGGCTTGAAGGAATTTTTTGATCAAGAAATTCGTAAGCTAGCAGCATCAAATGCATAGAATTTGGTTGAATGCAAGAAGTGTGTGGTGAAGGCGAGGTGGATAATCTTTGAGGGAGTTCGAGACCACATTGTCTCGAGTCTCCTAGGCAAGGAAACTCTGTATTCTATGTGGAAGCATTGATGGAATTGTATCAAAATAGTAGTGACTAAAGGAAATTGGAACTAAAGGACAAACATTGAAAAATCAAAATGGAGAAAGGCGAGAATATTCCAAAATACTTGACCAAGTCCACTCAATGTCATGATGAACTTGGAAGTGTTGGAATTGTTAGAGTCGGTCTTTACATTCCTCCGTCAGAGATCATTTCTCTTTATGCATTTCACTTTTAGGTGTCTCGCTTGATTCACTCAGTTGCATTCCGCTAGGGGCATGCCATAATATGATGGAAGGGCCTTGTCACTCATCACCCCTCATGCCTTACCCTGTTGGCTCAAGTTTGTTCATCAAATCAATTTTAAGGTCATTTACAGTCCTGTTTGATGTCTAGGTCAGCAAAGAGTTATTTTAGTCATTAGGTCTAGGGTTTAATACCAGCAGACGTAGGAGGGAGGTTTCCAAATAAGTTTTCATCGCATGCTTCATCATCGCCATCTTTGATCATGACTTTTCTTCAAAACCCTGTTTTGAAGAAAATTGTCATTTTGTTCTTTGTAATAAATGTCGTGTACATTTTTCAAGTTTCTAGTTGTCAAAAAACTTCAGGCAGCCCTGGTCACCTTGCCAGGTTTCAGTAGCTCCTATCCCTGCAAAAAATCAACCAAGAAACCATCATTTCAGCCAAAAGTCAAATGGAAACAAGAAAAACAAAGTTATAAGCAAAGTGCCAAAGTCTGCAAAATTAGAGAGAAAATTTTCCAAATCAAAAATCTGTAAGACATAGGTAAGAGTCAACACTCCATATACACGCCAAAGACATCAATAAGAGTCAAGACAAATCAAGGAACTGAAAACAGAGTTTAGAAGCCGAAATTTTGTTGAAGATCAGTGCGTGGCGCACTGGAGGAGCGCGGCGCACTGGGCGCCTCTGCAAAGTGTAAATTTACTCCAGCGCGGTGCACACAGCCTGCGTGGCGCATTGGGCTAGTGCGCGGCGCACGGAGCTAGAACCAAATTTTTGCCACTGTTTTATGAAATTACAAATCGACTTAACTTCCTATGATTCAAATAAGTTTGTGAGCCCTTACAATTGCTTGTGAAAAGTGTCGGTGTGGTTCGAAAGGAGGCATTGAGTTTCTTGTATCAGTGACTAATTAGATGATTGAGAAAAAATGCGCTGGTAAAAATGGTACGCACAGCCAGTGGAAACTACATTTATAAGCTCTTAACTTTTATACCATCTGCTCAAATTATCAAACAATGTTGACACAACTAATTTCTTCAAATTGAAAGTATGAAGAGCTTATTTTAAGCAAATGGATATGTGTTCGCTGGTATTGTAGGAGATATTGTTGAGCTTAGCAAATTTGCAGCTGGGACAGTTCATTTACAATACGTTTTTCCCTTCACTAAAGGCCAAATCTCCGTTCAAAGCTATTTTTGTTAAAAAGTTTTCATTTAAACGGAAATGTAAAGTGAAAAGTCAAAGACCGGAGCTTAAAATAAAGCGTAGATATCTACCATGGCAGAGAAATAGGATTCAATTACCTATTTGTATCTTCAGTTGCGATTCAAAGGGATTTACACCTACAGATTTCACCTCTTCATTGGTCATCAACAGATTCGAGTAGAAAATGTAACAATGCTCCTTTTACAGATGGTTGGCTTTTCATCTTTTGTTAGTAATGATTAAACAATCCCCTATTTTTGGTCGATCTGTTTTCTCATAGTTGAGTTTATTTATTGTATTGAAAATCATTTGTAAGGGGTCTGAGTTCTGGGAAAAGTGTAGAAGAAAAACTCAGCGTTTCACTGTACAGTTTGGCCAGGAAATTAATAAAATTATGCAGCTTTGATTCATGAGATTCATGTGGTATGAGTTTAGCACATGTTTCTTCTTTCTGTTTCATATGTATCTTGTTATGTTTTACAGTTCATTCATAATCATTTCCAGTTGAATGCTTTTAAGTAAGAAAGGTAGAATCCAGTTTATTGCTCTGCCTTGGGAAGGCATTCATGCTTTGTGTCTCTTCTTCTGTTTGAAAAGGATTCATTTATTATGCCCTTTTCAACCTCTCAACAGTCTTTCCACTCCATATTATTTAAATTTGATTGCTAAACCTCCTGCCTATCTTGCCTCACGAAATACTATGTGTCTTTGATTTAATTTCCCAGCTCATGTTGTCCTTTGTCCCATACAGCCCAGAAAATTCAGTCATTCAATAAATTACCTCTTTCATATTTATTTACTAGCCTAAAATCAATTCCCATTTTAAGTCATCTCAAGCGCCATTGAAACACTTTTCGCTGAGATTGAACTGGAGAGAGCCCTCTCCTGTCCTCGTAGGGCTAGCTACGAGGCTGAGCGTGGTTTGATGTGGACCTAAAACCTTGCCTTTTCAGCCTGAGGCAAATTATGCTCTAACATAGTGGCGACCATATTGGGGAAGAAAATGGTTTGCTTGTTCATGTCATTTGTTTTATAAGCTACAGACGGAGCCTGAAGTTATGCCAGGTAGCCTTCGAAATGCTCTTGCTTTGCATTAGCGCAAGTAGATAAACGCTGCTTCAGTCAATCTCCGGTCTAGCTTGTGAATGTGACACTTGACTTGTGAATTACCCCCAGTACATCAGATCGTTCTAGACTTTGGGTGATGAGTCTAGAATTCGATAGGCTGAAATCATTCACCTGGCAACTTCATTCACTGAAAAATCCAGAGATCAATGCTTCATGGTGACTCCACTGCAGGAAGATTAGTAGCTTTAAGATTTTCAAGATGGAACAGGTTGCAAGAAGATACGCTCCTATGAGCCGAGATCACATCCCAGGTTTTCCGAATAAAATGCCCAAGGTGGATTGGCTTCAGAATTTGCCTATGTTCAGAAATGTGGAAGGTAATGACGCTACTCTTCATCTGGTGAAATTTCACATTCATGTGCATAAATTAAAGATCAATTTTCCTGAAGACTGTTTGATGAAAATTTTTATGGCTACTCTGGAAGATGAAGCCCGATCTTGGTATGAAAGTTTGCCACCTGCTTCTATTTATTGTCTAAAAGATTTTCATACAATATTCTTTCAAAGGTATAAGGAATCTTGTCCATCCTTAATATTAGTGCAAAATTTTTGTGAACAAGTTAGTAGTTTCATTGAAGATATTGAGACTTTTTATGGAAATAATGAATTGATGGATGGAGAAATCATGGAAGCATTGCATGAAAATTCGTTTCAGCAGCATACAGAAATCTTAGAGGATACTTATCAAGATCAACAGGTTGAAGATTTCCATATTGCTGAAAATGATGAGAGAAGAAGTTTTATTTTAGATTTGGTTGAAATAAAAGATGATATGCAGGAAAATGATGTTCCAATCTCAGATAATGATGATGATAAATCAGATCGAGAGACAGATTGTGATGAGGAAAAACATGTTGTTTTGGATCTCATAAAAGAGAGTTGCATTGTTGAGGTTGCCTCAAATGAAGAAAATAGAGTTACAGACCTAAATGCTCTCATCCCTCTGGAACTAGACCTTCACGAGGAGGTAGTTCATTCCCTCTATGAAAAACAAGATGAGATCTTCGCTCAAGTAAGTGAAAAAGTTTCCTTGGATGAATCGTTGGTAAATGATAGAAATGTCATATTTGAGTATCAAGAATCATCTAAAGTTTCTTTTCTTATGATTGATGAATGTAATTAGAAACATGACAATCTGGTTGTTATATAATATGAAGATGATCAAAATAATATTTAGACTACAGAAGATCAGAACATTCAGGACCGCCTTTCAGATTCTTCTTCATATGCCTCATGTTTTGAAATGTTTTTCCAAGAGGAAATCTGCTCATCTACTTGTTCAGAATTTTTTGAGGACCAGGAACATACTTTTACTGAAGTACATTATGAATGAAGATCAGAATCAAAAGAAAAAGACACCTTATTTCTTCAGTAGGAGGTAAATCTTCATGCTTTTTAGGATCCAATGGCAAACCTGTTGCAGTCAGCAATGAAGGTGATTATCACAGTATTCAATGATGAAGGAGATCATGGTCAATTATGTTTTTGGATGCCCATTTACCAGTATTTATTGTTGACCAGAAGATCTGATCAAGAGAATCAATCAAGAAGGCATCTGCTTGATTGGTTACATTGGAATTTTGATATAGTTTGATGGTATATTGTCTTGTAAGAAACACATGTGGTCATGTACTGCCATCAAGCTTTAAGTTTTAAGTTATTTTGTTAGAGTCAAGTTTTTTCAGTCATTTCAGTTTGCATCGAGTAAGTTTGAGTCAAATTTTCAGTCAATCAGTTAACAGTCTGGTGTTGATTTGGACCCCATAGCCCAATGGATGAAGGCACTGTCTGCTCTCCCACATATTTGCAATTCTTGGCACCTCCCAGGAGCTACCATTCCCATTGGAGCCAATGTTAGAGTCGGTCTTTACATCCCTCCGTCAGAGATCATTTCTCTTTTTGCATTTCATTTTTAGGTGTCTCGCTCGATTCACTCAGTTACATTCCACTAGGGGCATGCCATAATCTGATGGAAGGACCTTGTAACTCATTACCCCTCATGCCTTATCCTGTTGGCTCAGGTATGTTCATCAAATCAAATTTAAGGTCATTTACAGTCTTGTTTGATGTCTAGGTCAGCAAAGAGTTATTTTAGTCATTAGGTCTAGGGTTTAATACCAGCAGACGCAGGAGGGAGGTTTCCAAATAAGTTTTCATCGCATGTTTCATCACCGCCATCTTTGATCATGACTTTTCTTCAAAACTCTGTTTTGAAGAAAATTGTCATTTTGTTCTTTGTAATAAATGCCATGTACATTTTTCAAGTTTCCAGTTGTCAAAATCTTCAGGCAGTCCTGGTCACCTTTCTAGGTTTCAGTAGCTCCTATCCCTACAAAAAATCAACCAAGAAACCATCATTTCAGCCAAAAGTCAAATGGAAACAAGAAAAACAAAGTTATAAGCAAAGTGCCAAAGTCTGCAAAATTAGAGAGAAAGTTTGCCAAATCAAAAATCCGTAAGACATCAATAAGAGTCAACATTCCATATACACACCAAAGACATCAATAAGAGTCAATACAAATCAAGGAACTGAAAACAGAGTTTAGAAGCCAAAATTTTGTTGAAGATCAGTGTGCGGCGCACTGGAGGAACGCGGTGCATTGGGCGCCTCTGCACAGTGTAAATTTACTCCAGCACGGTGCACACAACCTGCGCGGCGCATTGGGCTAGTCCGCGGTGCACAAAGCCAGAACCAAATTTTTGCCACTGTTTTATGAAATTACAAATCGACTTAACTTCCTATGATTCAAATAAGTTTGTGAGCCCTTACAATTGCTTGTGAAAGTGTTGATGTGGTTTGAAAGGAGGCATTGAGTTTCTTGTATCAGTGACTAATTAGATGATTGAGAAAAAATGCGCTGGTAAAAATGGTACACACAGCCAATGGAAACTACATTTATAAGCTCTTAACTTTTATACCATCTGCTCAAATTATCAAACAATGCTGACACAACTAATTTCTTCAAATTGAAAGTACAAAGAGCTTATATTAAGCAAATGGATATGTGTTCGCTGGTATTGTAGGAGATGTTGTTGAGCTTAGCAAATTTGCAGCTGGGACAGTTCATTTACAATACGTTTTTCCCTTCACTAAAGGCCAAATCTTCATTCGAAGCTATTTTTGTTAAAAAGTTTTCATTTAAACGGCAATGTAAAGTGAAAAGTCAAAGACCGGAGCTTAAAATAAAGCGTAGATATCTACCATGGCAAGGAAATAGGATTCGATTACCTATTTTTGTCTTCAGTTGCGATTCAAAGGGATTTACACCTATAGATTTCACCTCTTCATTGGTCATCAATAGATTTGAGTAGAAAATGTAACGCTGCTCCTTTTACAGATGGTTGGCTTTTCATCTTTTGTTAGTAATGATTAAACAATCCCCTATTTTTGGTCGATCTGTTTTCTCATAGTTGAGTTTATTTATTGTATTGAAAATCATTTGTAAGGGGTTTGAGTTCTGGGAAAAGTGTGGAAGAAAAACTCAGCGCTTCACTGTACAGTTTGGCCAGGAAATTAATAAAATGATGCAGCTCTGATTCATGAGATTCATGTGGTATGAGTTTAGCACATGTTTCTTCTTTCTGTTTCATATGTATCTTGTTATGTTTTACAGTTCATTCATAATCATTTCCAGTTGAATGCTTTTAAGTAAGAAAGGTAGAATCCAGTTTACTGCTCTGCCTTGGGAAGGCATTCATGCTTTGTGTCTCTTCTTCTATTTGAAAAGGATTCATTTATTATGCCCTTTTCAACCTCTCAACAGTCTTTCCACTCCATATTATTTAAATTTGATTGCTAAACCTCCTGCCTATCTTGCCTCACGAAATACTCTGTGTCTTTGATTTAATTTCCCAGCTCATGCTGTCCTTTGTCCCATACAGCCCAGAAAATTCAGTCATTCAATAAATTACCTCTTTCATATTTATTTACTAGCCTAAAATCAGTTCCCATTTTAAGTCATCTCAAGCCCCATTGAAACACTTTTCATTGAGATTGACCCGGAGAGAGCCCTCTCCTGTCCTCGTAGGGCTAGCTACGAGGCTGAGCGTGGTTTGATGTGGACCTAGAACCTTGCCTTTTCAGCCTGAGGCAAATCTAGGCTCTAACATAGTGGCGACCATACTGGGGAAGAAAATGGTTTGCTTGTTGATGTCATTTGTTTTATAAGCTACAAACGGAGCCTGAAGTTATGCCAGGTAGCCTTTCAAATTCTCTTGCTTTGCATTAGCGCAAGTAGATAAACGTTGCTTCAGTCAATCTCCGGTCTAGCTTGTGAACATGACACTTGACTTGTGAATTACCCCCAGTACATCAGATCGTTCTAGACTTTGGGTGATGAGTCTAGAATTCGATAGGTTGAAATCATTCACCTGGTGACTTCATTCACTGAAAAATCCAGAGATCAATGCTTCATGGTGACTCCACTGCAGGAAGATTAGTAGCTTTAAGATTTTCAAGATGGAACGGGTTGCAAGAATATACGCTCCTATGAGCCAAGATCACATCCCAGGTTTTCCGAATAACATGCCCAAGGTGGATTGGCTTCAGAATTTTCCTATGTTCAGGAATGTGGAAGGTAATGACGCTGCTCTTCATCTGGTGAAATTTCACATTCATGTGCATAAATTAAATATCAATTTTCCTGAAGACTGTTTGATGAAAATGTTTATGGCTACTCTGGAAGATGAAGCCCGATCTTGGTATGTAAGTTTGCCACCTTCTTCTATTTATTGTCTAAAAGCTTTTGATACAATATTATTTGAAAGGTATAAAGAATCTTTTCCATCCTTAATATTAGTGCAGAATTGTTGTGAACACGTTAGTAGTTTCATTGAAGATATTGAGACTTTTTATGGAAATAATGAATTGATGGATGGAGAAATCATGGAAGCATTGCATGAAAATTCGTTTCAGCGGCGTATAGAAATCTTAGAGGATACTTATCAAGATTAACAAGTTGAAGATTTCCATATTGCTCAAAATGATGAGAGAAGAAGTTTTAATTTATATTTGGTTGAAATAAAAGATGATACGCAGGAAAATGATGTTCCAATCTCAGATAATGATGATGATAAATCAGATCAAGAGACAGATTGTGATGAGGAAAAGCATGTTGTTCTGGATCTCATAAAAGAGAGTTGCATTGTTGAGGTTGCCTCAAATGAAGAAAACAGAGTTACAGACCTAAATTCTCTCATCCCACTGGAACTAGACCTTCACGAGGAGGTAGTTGATTCCCTCTATGAAAAACAAGACGAGATCTTTGCTCAAGTGAAAAATTTCCTTGGATGAATCGTTGGTAAATGATAGAAATGTCATATTTGAGTATCAAGAATCATCTGAAGTTTCTTTTCTTATGATTGATGAATGTAATGAGAGACATGACAATCTGGCTGTTATATCATATGAAGATGATCAAAATAATATTCAGGCTATAGAAGATCAGAACATTCAGGACTGCCTTTCAAATCCTTCTTCATATGCCTCATGTTTTGAAATTTTTTTCCAAGAGGAAATATGCTCATCTACTTGTTCAAAAAAATTTGAGGACCAGGAACATACTTTTACTGAAGTAAATTATGAAGGAAGATCAGAATCAAAAGAAAAAGACACTTTGTTTCTTCAGCAGGAGGTATATCTTCATGTTTTTCAGGATCCAATGGCAAACCTGTTGCAGTCAGCAGTGAAGGTGATTATCGCAGTATTAAATGATGAAGGAGATCATGGTCAATTATGTTTTTGGATGCCCAGTTACCAGTATTTATTGTTGACCAGAAGATATGATCAGGAGAATCAATCAAGAAGGCATCTGCTTGATTGGTTACATTGGAACTTTGATATAGTTTGATGGTATATTGTCTTGTAAGAAACACATGTGGTCATGTACTGCCATCAAGCTTTAAGTTTTAAGTTAGTTTGTTAGAGTCAAGTTTTTTCAGTCATTTCAGTTTGCATCGAGTAAGTTTGAGTCAAATTTTCAGTCAATCAGTTAACAGTCTGGCGTTGATTTAGACTCCATAGCCCAATGGATGAAGGCACTATCTGCTCTCCCACAGATCTGCAGTTCTTGGCACCTCCTAGGAGAAACCATCCCCATTGGAGCCAATGTTAGAGTCGGTCTTTACATCCCTCCGTCAGAGATCATTTCTCTTTTTGCATTTCATTTTTAGGTGTCTCGCTCGATTCACTCAGTTGCATTCCGCTAGGGGCATGCCATAATCTGATGGAAGGGCCTTGTCACTCATTACCCCTCATGCCTTATCCTGTTGGCTCAGGTCTGTTCATCAAATCAATTTTAAGGTCATTTACAGTCCTGTTTGATGTCTAGGTCAGCAAAGAGTTATTTTAGTCATTAGGTCTAGGGTTTAATACCAGCAGACGCAGGAGGGAGGTTTCCAAATAAGTTTTCGTCGCATGCTTCATCATCGCCATCTTTGATCATGACTTTTCTTCAAAACTCTGTTTTGAAGAAAATTTTCATTTTGTTCTTTGTAATAAATGCCATGTACATTTTTCAAGTTTCCAGTTGTCAAAATCTTCAGGCAACCCTAGTCACCTTGCCAGGTTTCAGTAGCTCCTATCCCTACAAAAAATCAACCAAGAAACCATCATTTCAGCCAAAAGTGAAATGGAAACAAGAAAAACAAAGTTATAAGCAAAGTGCCAAAGTCTGCAAAATTAGAGAGAAATTTTGCCAAATCAAAAATCCGTAAGACATCAGTAAGAGTCAACGCTCCATATACACGCCAAAGACATCAGTAAGAGTCAAGACAAATCAAGGAACTGAAAACAGAGTTTAAAAGCCGAAATTTTGTTGAAGATTAGTGTGTGGCGCATTGGAGGAGTGCGACGCATTGGGCGCCTCTGCACAGTGTAAATTTACTCCAGCGCGGTGCACACAGCCTGCGCGGCGATTGGGCTGGTGCGCGGCGCACAGAGCCAGAACCAAATTTTTGCCACTGTTTTATGAAATTACAAATCGACTTAACTTCCTATGATTCAAATTAGTTTGTGAGCCCTTACAATTGCTTGTGAAAAGTGTCGGTGTGGTTCGAAAGGAGGCATTGAGTTTCTTGTATCAGTGACTAATTAGATGATAGAGAAAAAATGCGCTGGTAAAAATGGTACGCACAGCCAATGGAAACTACATTTATAAGCTCTTAACTTTTATACCATATGCTCAAATTATCAAACAATGGTGACACAACTAATTTCTTCAAATTGAAAGTACGAAGAGCTTATTTTAAGCAAATGGATATGTGTTCGTTGGTATTGTAGGAGATATTATTGAGCTTAGAAAATTTGCAGTTGGGACAGTTCATTTAAAATACGTTTTTCCCTTCACTAAAGGCCAAATCTTCATTCAAAGCTATTTTTGTTAAAAAGTTTTCATTTAAATGGCAATGTAAAGTGAAAAGTCAAAGACCGGAGCTTAAAATAAAGCATAGATATCTACCATGGCAGAGAAATAGGATTCGATTACCTATTTTTGTCTTCAGTTGCGATTCAAAGGGATTTAGACCTACAGATTTCACCTCTTCATTGGTCATCAACAGATTCGAGTAGAAAATGTAACGCTGCTCCTTTTATAGATGGTTGGCTTTTCATATTTTGTTAGTAATGATTAAACAATCCCCTATTTTTGGTCGATATGTTTTCTCATAGTTGAGTTTATTTATTGTATTGAAAATCATTTGTAAGGGGTTTGTGTTCTGGGAAAAGTGTAGAAGAAAAACTCAGCATTCACTGTACAGTTTGGCCAAGAAATTAATAAAATGATGCATCTCTAATTCATGAGATTCATGTGGTATGAGTTTAGCACATGTTTCTTCTTTCTATTTCATATATATATCTTGTTATGTTTTACAGTTCATTCATAATCATTTCCAGTTGAATGATTTTAAGTAAGAAAGGCAGAATCCAGTTTACTGCTCTGCCTTGGGAAGGCATTCATGCTTTGTGTCTCTTCTTCTATTTGAAAAGGATTCATTTATTATGCCCTTTTCAACCTCTCAACAGTCTTTCCACTCCATATTATTTAAATTTGATTGCTAAACATCCTGCCTATCTTGCCTCACGAAATACTCTGTGTCTTTGATTTAATTTCCCAGCTCATGCTGTCCTTTGTCCCATACAGCCCAGGAAATTCAGTCATTCAATAAATTACCTCTTTCATATTTATTTACTAACCTAAAATCAGTTCCCATTTTAAGTCATCTCAAGCGCCATTGAAACACTTTTCGCTGAGATTGACCCGGAGAGAGCCCTCTCCTGTCCTCGTAGGGCTAGCTACGAGGCTGAGCGTGGTTTGATGTGGACCTAGAGCCTTTCCTTTTCAACCTGAGGCAAATCTAGGCTCTAACATAGTGGCGACCATACTGGGGAAGAAAATGGTTTGCTTGTTGATGTCATTTGTTTTATAAGCTACAGATGGAGCCTGAAGTTATGCCAGGTAGCCTTCGAAACGCTCTTGCTTTGCATTAGCGCAAGTAGATAAACGTTGCTTCAGTCATTCTCCAGTCTAGCTTGTGAACGTGACACTTGACTTGTGAATTACCCCCAGTACATCAGATAGTTCTAGACTTTGGGTGATGAGTCTAGAATTCGATAGGCTGAAATCATTCACCTAGCGACTTCATTCATTGAAAAATCTAGAGATCAATGCTTCATGGTGACTCCATTGCAAGAAGATTAGTAGCTTTAAGATTTTCAAGATGGAACGGGTTGCAAGAAGATACGCTCCTATGAGATGAGATCACATCCCAGGTTTTCCGAATAAAATTCCCAAGGTGGATTGGCTTTAGAATTTGCCTATGTTCAGAAATGTGGAAGGTAATGACGCTGCTCTTCATCTGGTGAAATTTCACATTCATGTGCATAAATTAAAGATCAATTTTCCTGAAGACTGTTTGATGAAAATTTTTATGGCTACTCTGGAAGATGAAGCCTGATCTTGGTATGAAAGTTTGCCACTTGCTTCTATTTATTGTCTAAAAGATTTTCATACAATATTCTTTGAAAGGTATAAAGAATCTTGTCCATCCTTAATATTAGTGTAGAATTGTTGTGAACACGTTAGTAGTTTCATTGAAGATCTTGAGAATTTTTATGGAGATAATGAATTGATGGATGGAGAAATCATGGAAGCATTGCATGAAAATTCATTTCAGCAGCATACAAAAATCGTAGAGGATACTTATCAAGATCAGCAGGTTGAAGATTTCCATCTTGCTGAAAATGCTGAGAGAAGAAGCTTTATTTTAAATCTGGTTGAAATAAAAGATGATACACAGCGAAATGATGTTCCAATCTCAGATAATGATGATGATAAATCAGATCGAGATACAGATTGTGATGAGGAAAAACATGTTGTTCTAGATCTCATAAAAGAGAGTTGCATTGTTGAGGCTGCCTCAAATGAAGAAAACAGAGTTACAGACCTAAATGCTCTCATCCCACTAGAACTAGATCTTCACAAGGAGGTAGTTCATTCCCTCTATGAAAAACAAGACGAGATCTTCGCTCAAGTAAGTGAAAAAATTTCCTTGGATGAATCGTTGGTAAATGATAGAAATGTCATATTTGAGTATCAAGAATCATCTGAAGTTTCTTTTCTTATGATTGATGAATGTAATGAGAAACATGACAATCTAGCTGTTATATCATATGAAGATGATCAAAATAATATTCAGACTACAGAAGATCAGAACATTTAGGATTGCCTTTCATATTCTTCTTCATATGCCTCATGTTTTGAAATGTTTTTCCAAGAGGAAATCTACTCATCTACTTGTTCAGAATTTTTTGAGGACCAGGAACATACTTTTACTGAAGTACATTATGAAGGAAGATCATAATCAAAAGAAAAAGACACCCTGTTTCTTCAGCAGGAGGTAAATCTTAATGTTTTTCAGGATCCAATGGCAAACCTGTTGCAGTCAGCAATGAAGGTGATTATCACAGTATTCAATGATGAAGGAGATCATGGTCAATTATGTTTTTTAATGCGCAGTTACCAGTATTTATTGTTGACCAGAAGATCTGGTCAGGAGAATCAATCAATGAGGCATCTGCTTGATTGGTTACATTGGCATTTTGATATAGTTTGATGGTATATTGTCTTGTAAGAAACACAGGTGGTCATGTACTGCCATCAAGCTTTAAATTTTAAGTTAGTTTGTTAGATTCAAGTTTTTTCAGTCATTTCAGTTTGCATCGAGTAAGTTTGAGTCAAATTTTAAGTCAATCAGTTAACAGTCTGGTCTTGATTTGGACTCCATAGCCCAATGGATGAAGGCATTGTCTACTCTCCCACAGATCTGCAGTTCTTGGCACCTCCCAGGAGCTACCATCCCCATTGGAGCCAATGTTAGAGTCAGTATTTACATCCCTCTGTCAGAGATCATTTCTCTTTTTGCATTTCATTTTTAGGTGTCTCGCTCGATTCACTCAGTTGCATTCTGCTAGGGGCATGCCATAATCTGATGGAAGGGCCTTGTCACTCATTACCCCTCATGCCTTATCCTACTGGCTCAGGTCTATTCATCAAATCAATTTTAAGGTCATTTACAGTCCTGTTTGATGTCTAGGTCAGCAAAGAGTTATTTTAGTCATTAGTTCTAGGGTTTAATACTAGCAGACGTAGGAGGGAGGTTTCGAAATAAGATTTCGTCGCATGCTTCATCATCGCCATCTTTGATCATGAATTTTCTTCAAAACTCTGTTTTGAAGAAAATTGTCATTTTGTTCTTTGTAATAAATGCCATGTACATTTTTCAAGTTTCCAGTTGTCAAAAATCTTCAAGTAGCCCTGCTCACCTTGCCAAGTTTCAGTAGCTCCTATCCCTGCAAAAAATCAACCAAGAAACCATCATTTCAGCCAAAATTCAAATGGAAACAAGAAAAACAAAGTTATAAGCAAAGTGCCAAAGTCCGCAAAATTAGAGAGAAAGTTTTCCAAATCAAAAATCCGTAAGACATCAGTAAGAGTCAACACTCCATATACACGCCAAAGACATCAGTAAGAGTCAAGACAAATCAAGGAAGTGAAAACAAAGTTTAGAAGCCAAAATTGTGTTGAAGATCAGTGCGCGGCGCATTGGGCGCCTCTCCATAGTGTAAATTTACTCCAGCGCGGCACACACAGCCTGCACGATGCATTGGGCTAGTGCACGGCGCACATAGCCAGAACCAAATTTTTGCTACTGTTTTATGAAATTACAAATCGACTTAACTTCCTATGATTCAAATAAGTTTGTGAGCCCTTACAATTGCTTGTGAAAAGTGTCGGTGTGGTTCGAAAGGAGGCATTGAGTTTCTTGTATCAGTGACTAATTAGATGATTGAGAAAAAATGCGCTGGTAAAAATGGTACGCACAGCCAGTGGAAACTACATTTATAAGCTCCTAACTTTTATACCATCTACTCAAATTATCAAACAATGGTGACACAAATAATTTCTTCAAATTGAAAGTACAAAGAGCTTATTTTAAGCAAATGGAAATGTGTTCGCTGGTATTGTAGGAGATATTGTTGAGCTTAGCAAATTTGCAGCTGGGACAGTTCATTTACAATATGTTTTTCCCTTCACTAAAGGCAAAATCTCCGTTCAAAGCTATTTTTGTTAAAAAAAATTCATTTAAACGGCATTGTAAAGTGAAAAGTCAAATACTGGGGCTTAAAATAAAGCATAGATATCTACCATGGCAGAGAAATAGGATTCAATTACCTATTTTTGTCTTCAGTTGCGATTCAAAGGGATTTACACCTACAGATTTTACCTCTTCATTGGTCATCAACAGATTCGAGTAGAAAATGTAACGCTTCTCCTTTTACAGATGGTTGGCTTTTCATCTTTTGTTAGTAATGATTAAACAATCCCCTATTTTTGGTCGATCTGTTTTCTCATAGTTGAGTTTATTTATTGTTTTGAAAATCATTTGTAAGGGATCTGAGTTATGGGGAAAGTGTAGAAGAAATACTCAGCGTTTCACTGTATAGTTTGGCCAGGAAATTAATAAAATGATGCAGCTCTGATTCATGAGATTCATGTGGTATGAGTTTAGCACATGTTTCTTCTTTCTGTTTCATATGTATCTTGTTATGTTTTACAGTTCATTCATAATCATTTCCAGTTGAATGCTTTTAAGTAAGAAAGTTAGAATCCAGTTTACTGCTCTGCCTTGGGAAGGCATTCATGCTTTGTGTCTCTTCTTCTGTTTGAAAAGTATTCATTTATTATGCCCTTTTCAACCTCTCAACAGTCTTTCCACTCCATATTATTTAAATTTGATTGCTAAACCTCCTGCCTATCTTGCCTCACGAAATACTTTGTGTCCTTGATTTAATTTCCCAGCTTATGCCGTCCTTTGTCCCATACAGCCCAGAAAATTCAGTCATTCAATAAATTACCTCTTTCAAATTTATTTACTAGCCTAAAATTAGTTCCCATTTTAAGTCATCTCAAGCGCCATTGAAACACTTTTCGTTGAGATTGACCCGGAGAGAGCCCTCTCCTGTCCTCGCAGGTCTAGCTACGAGGCTGAGGGTGGTTTGATGTGGACCTAGAACCTTGCCTTTTCAGCCTGAGGCAAATCTAGGCTCTAACAGGAATCACAGTTGATGAGGATGATATGGTGATTCTTGATCTTCTAGGACTCCCAAAGAGTTGGCATAGTTATCAGGACTTTGTCAATGGTCTGGAGAAGTTGCAAGATTGGTAACGACTGTGGTCAAATTTGATGCAGGAGGAGATCAAGAGGAACACCATGAATGGCTCTTCATCAAATACTAATGGTGAAGGGAACTATGCCTTAGCGATTGAGGCAAAGAAGGGGAAAGGGAAAGATTCCATTCCAAATTAGATTCTTACCATGGAGGTAAGAAGAATGACATGATGAAAGTTAGGTGCTTTCATTGTCATAAGCTGGGCTATTTTGCTACAAATTTTCCACTCAAAAATTCCAAGAAGAATTCCTTAGGAGGAGCGGCGGGTGAGGCTTTGGCCTCTCAATTTGAATTGGACTTTTCCCTCATTACATGCATGGTGTCATCAATGATGGGAAGTGTATGTTACTTAGACAATGGAGCTTCATTTCAAATGACTAGTGACAAAGAGTTATTCAATGACCTGGAGGAGAAAGATCTCCATATCAATATCGAGATGGGTGACGATGGGAAGCATAGTGTTACTGGATTGGGTATGATTAATTTTCAAAGGGAGCATGGGGCTCCACTCACTTTGAAGAATTTTATGTATGTGTCCAGGCTAAAAAAGAACTTGGTATATGTTTCCATGCTTGAGGATAGAGGCTATGATGTGATCTTCTCGAAAGGAAAGGCGTTCCTTCGACACATAGCCACGGGTCAAGTAAAGAAGATAGGGATTTGGGTGAAGAATCTCTATAAGCTGGAGGTAGAGGAGTGTGTTTCTTTGAGAACAAAGGAAGAAAGGTTACAGAGCCGACATGTTAGCAAGTTGTGGCATAGGCGTTTGGGCCACTTGCATCATGGGGCTTTGAAGATATTACAGCAGATCTCTACCGGTCTTCCCAAATGTACACTTGAGCAAGTTGATACATGCAAGGGGTGTACTTTGGGAAAATACACCAAGTCTTCCTTTCACGAAAGAGACAGTAGAGAAAAGGCTATTCTAGAGTGGGTCCATTCAAATGTGCCACGGCTAAACACAGGTATTATTTTATATTTTTTGTTGACTATTCTCGTAAACGCTAGATATTTTTCATACACAAAAATGATCAAACTTTCACCAAGTTTTGTGAGTTTAAAGCATTGGTGGAGAAAGAGTTGGGAAATAAGGTTAAAGCTCTATGGAGTGATAACAGTGGTGAGTATGTCTCAAACGGTTTTAAGAACTTCTGTGCAGCGGAAGGGATTAAACAGGAGTTGAAAGCACCCCATAACCCTCAGCAGAATGGGGTGACTGAGAGGAAGAACAGAAGCATAGTAGGGGCAGCGAGGGCGATGTTACATGATCAGGGCCTACCATTACACTTGTGGGCTGAGGCATGAAACACAGTGGTTTATGTTCAGAACCATAGCCCACACCAGATACTTGAGATGAAGACACCAGAGGAGGCTTATTCCTGTAAGAGGCCAGATGTTGGTCATTTCAAGATTTTTGGGTCATCAATATATTTCCATGTGACCAAAGATGCATGGAAAAATCTTGAGCTGACAAAAAAGTTGGGGATATTTTTGGGGTACACTAATACACCTCATAACTATTGGGTGTACTTGCCGACCAATAGGATGACAGTGGTTCACAAGGATGTCAGATTCGATGAGGAGAAGGCCATGCAAGTTTCCCTTGAGAGGGAGCTTGAGCTACATGCGGATTAGGAGCTTTTAGCTCCTAAGGTTGAGGAGCATCAAATTGATGTGGAGCAGCCACATGCAGAGGATCCGGGAGTTGAGACATCCACTCAAGCAGAGTCTTCCTGAGAAGGAAGACAGTGCACCAGAGAGGCTGACATATTGTTGGATGATGCACGGGAGAATGTAGGAGCACCCCCTTCTCAGCGCAGGAAAAGGAGGTCACCTAAGAGGTACATTATATACATGGATCTTATGGGCGAATGTGTTATGACAGATCCATCTTCCTTTAAGGAATCAGTGTAGCAGCCGATTTAGGTTGATGCCGTGGTGGAGGAGTATGACTCCATACTTCGTAACAGTGTTTGGGATGTGGTCCTGAGACCGGAAGACAAGTCAGTGGTGAGCTCCCGTTGGATTTACAAGGTAAAGAAAGCTACATATGGTAGTGTGGAGAAGCATAAGGCTAGATTTGTGGCCCGTGGATTTTCACAGGTAGAGGGGATTGACTATGATGAGACCTTTGCTCTTGTTGCAAGGTACTCATCGATCATATCTATATTGGCACTATCAACATAGATGGGTTGGAAGATACATCAGATGGATGTGAAGACAACCTTCCTTAATGGCATGATTGAGGAAGAGATGTACATAGAGCAACCTAAAGGTTTTGAGACCTTTGATCATGAGTCACGTGTTCCAACTCAAGGGAGCATTGTATGGGCTGAAGAAATCACCCCATGCTTGGTACACCAGGATAGATAGCTACTTCACTGGGTTGGGCTTCACAAAGAATGAATCGGAAGAAAACCTGTACCACATAGTGGTGGAAGGTAAAATGTTGATCATTGTACTTTATGTTGATGATCTCATATTGACAGGTGATGATCATCTGATCAAGTCTTGCAAGGAGGACCTTGCAAGAGAGTTGAGATGAAGGACATGGGGCTCATGCATTACTTTCTTGGCATGGAGGTATGGCAGGGATATGGGGAGTTGTTTGTGTCTTAGAGCAAGTATTCCAATGATATACTCAAGAGATTCCGCATGGAGAGCAGCAAACCCATGGAGACTCCTCTAGCAGGTAATTGGAGGAAGGAGGATGCTACTTCAAGGGAAGTAATGGAAGCTATTGTTTATAGGTAGCTTGTGGGTTCACTCATGTACTTGGTGAACACGCGACCGAATATGTGCTATGCAGTTAATCAACTTAGTCAAGCGATGGTTAGGCCTACCAAGATATATTGGAAGGTGACAAAGCATATGTTGATATACCTCAAGGGAACTTCTTGGTATGGATTATGGTATAAACGGACAAAGGGAGAGAAGCTTCAAGGCTTCACCGATGCATATTGGGTAGGGAGTCCATCCGACAGGAAGAGCACATTAGGAGGGATCTTCAGTATTAGTTCAGCGGTAGTTTCCTGGTACAGTAGGAAACAGAGATCGGTTGCACTCATTTCGACAAAGGCAAAGTACATGGATGTGAGTCACGCAACATGTGAGGCCATCTGGATGAGAAAGATCTTGGTTGGTTTGTTTGGTCAGATGATGGATCCAACTATGATTTACTGTGATAATCAGAGTTGTATCAAACTCTTTGAAAATATAGTTTTTCATGATCGGTCCAAGCATATTGATATCTGATATCATCATCTCAAAGATTGTGTATTGAGGTGAATTATGTTGTTAGAGTACATTCCCACAGAGGATAAAGATGTTGACATTTTGGCAAAGGCATTGTCAAGATGTAAATTCGAGTTTCACGGAGACAAAATCAGGGTAGCTGATAATCCATTTCTTGTTGAGAGGGAGTGTTAAGAAATGACAACAAGAAATTCCGTTTAATTTGTCCTTGAATTAAACTGAGAATTAAAATTGAATTATATTATCATAACAACTTGTAAATAGTTAATTAAGTTTAATTAACTTAATTAGCTTAGGAATTTCAAGTTGGAAGTCTTTTCGTAGTCATGTATATGTTCTCCCTGAAATCTAGGGGTCCAGTATGAGTTTAAATTGAGTTGGAAATTAGATCACTCAGTTTACTAAGTTAAGTTCAGTTAAATTAGTTCTAAATTGTTTTTGGAACTAATGGAGGACCAACAATCAATTGGTGCACTAATGCATCCACTAGTGCTACTCCAGTTAACTAAATATTCCTTCATGAGAAACTCATGCATGTTGATTATGAGAAAGACCCAATTGAGACTAGAGTGAAGGGACATTGTACTATCATTGGTATTATTTACTGGAGTGTAAATATCATGCATGCATCAGAGATTGATCCTATGTTTGGATTGTGCAGTTTTGAAAGCATGAATTCCCTTTAAATACGGGTTATTCATCCTAGGAATTATCCAAGAGATTAGAAGCTTGGAGAGCTGCTGAATAGGCTAAGGATTTAGCTTGAGCTAGCTTGTGAGCTAAGAGAGTTGAGCGTACTTGTGCAAAATTGTTCTAGTGAGAACAAGCTTTGTATCTTCAGTCATATTTCTAATATATGAAATACAGATAGTGTGGTTTTGAGCAGTGCATTTCCCCATATACATCTTGTGTTATGTGCCATTGATTTATCTTCTTCTTGTTCATATTGTTTTCATCAATCTATTCACTTCAGCTGGTTGAAACTAGGAGTAGATTCTTGTCTTGTGCTTTAGTACATTGCATGAGCTTGTGAATTTACAGGATTTTCTACAAAGTAGCCACTAAAGAACTTTCTAAAGCAAGCGCTGATGAGCCAATTGAAGTTACAAATTCCAATATTCCTATATATGAAAACGCTCAGTGTTTTATCGACAAAACGACAGAGGTTACCTAGAGCATGATCTACAAAACATTCACGGTGGGAACATTTCCTAAGGACTTGGAATATGTACATGCATATATCAACATCAAGAAGTACAGGATACACAAGATAGCGTGCAGATACCTAGTCATACCATGCGCAAAATTTATCGAATGGATCATCACACACATGGATGACTCTCACCTTGTGCTTCGCAGTGAGAGTGGTGGTCACCTCGCCACCTATTATGATGAGGATATGCACACATATTATAAGATGCTCAAGCCCAATGAAAATGAAAATGATTTCTTTTACATAAGATGGTCAAACCTCGACATGACCAATGTTATCAAGCAATGGTGTCGAGAACCTGCCAAGTTTCACCATCATTCATCAACAATTTATCTGACGAAGATATTAAGGCACGTATATCAATATTTGATAACTATGTAATATCGGATGTTTGGGTGCAAGAAAATTGAGGTTTTCCAAGAGAAATGGATATATATTCTCAATCTAGTAGTGAACCATGCAAAATATTTCAATTGGGCAGATATATTATCATTTGAGTTACAGTGGCAGGTGGGGCGGGCCAAAGCATCTTTATAAGAAAATCAAGCTCCATAGTTTTACATGTTTGCATATCTCCTAGATGGTATCTGTGCACGATATGCATTCCCAAATCTATATTGGAACTGGACTCCTAAAGACAAGTTCCCACTTTATGTTCATTTTAGGGTTTTATCAGAAGGAAGCTTCATAGGCACATATGACAAATTAGTTGAACACTTCTTTGCAACCATCTTCTATTTGATATTCGAGACTGATCCGCGATGCATGACAGATCAAGTGAAGGAGTTACTTCAAGATCTTGTGGTATGGTTTACAGCTCTGGATGGAACATACATCAGATGCTTCCTATGTCAAATAGCCCCTCAGCTTATGCCATAATACGTGATAAACAGGGTGGTCATGCAGGAGGTGGCAAATCAGCTAGACAAGGGATTGTTGGGAACCCTTCACAGGAGGAAGAAAGTGCCTTGGACTATAATTACATTAAGGATCAGATTATATGAATTGAAGAGTCACACAACATTGGAAGCCAAAACTGAAGAGTTGAACCGCCTACACTTCGCTACCAAATATTTCCATCCATATGATCCCAAGATAATTTTAAGGCAACATTTTGAAAGGATCGGGCATAGTACAAAGCATTCATCAATATGTTGACCAGAGGATGAAAAGATATAGAACTTCAACTCATGATCCTCCTTCTCAGGACTTGCAATAGCAGGAACAAGAAGAGGAGGAGGAAACAACGCCTCAAGTAAAGAAGTTAGCTCCCAGGAAAAGTATCAGGCACTCATCTGGCAAGAGCAACAGGAAATGGAAGGCTGATCCTTTAGACACACGAGCTACACAAATAGAGCCAAAGAGGAGACAAGGGGAAGAAGAAGAAGAAGGAGAAGAAGAGGATAGAAGGAAGCAAGATGAGTTGCTCGAGAAGCAACTGGTAGAATAGGAAGAGAGGAGACATATAGAGGAATAAAAACGAAGTCAGTCTTAGGAGGAAGAAGTAGCACAGAGATTGGAAGAATAATAGTTGAGTCATGAACTGAAGGAGGACAAATATGAGGAAGAAGACACCATCCAACCCGTGGATGATGAGCCTAGTACTCCAGGTGAACAACCACTCACAAGAGGACATCTTCCATTCAATGAGATGGGGATTACACCCCCTCCAACATATCAAGTCATGGATGTGTGCAGTGTAATGTTTGATTAGTTTAAGAAGAGGATCGTGCAACAAAGGCATATAAATTTCCCACAAGATCCTCAGAACCCTGTCTCAATGGCGACAAAAAAGGTGATCAATTCCAACACTAGAATAAATCAGAAGGAAGTTATGGTGACAAATGTTGCATTCACTACAACGACAAAGGATAACTCATAGTATTTTCTAAATGAGAATTCTAGGTTTAGAAGAGAACTCAATGTGACGAAGCAACAGGTAGAGCATCTTGCAGTAGAGAACCAACGGTTATTATCACAAAACTTCAATTCTACAGAGTGGAAATCAGTCATGCTAGATGAATTGGTACAAATGGAGGATACCATGGCATGACTATACGATGAGATAATACTTATACAATAGGTCATGGCTCCTCCCATTGGCATAACAACCAGATCAATTGACTAGATGCAAGAGTGGACTACCAAATATTTAAATGCCTCGAAGCATTTGGAAAAGAAGGATAAGATCTCTGCAAAATAGATAGAATGAAATTGAGACTCCACCTAAAAAATTACTCACATCTGGGAGCACAATCGGTGAACATTATGGCTGCATATAACTGAATACATAATGGGTTTGAGTCTCTTACGATAAAGCATGGGATTCCTACCATCAGATCTCTTGAAGAAATATGAGGTAGGGAGGTCATCTTTCAGGAGATTAGAGAATACATTGAACAAATCAAGCAAGTAACCGAACAGGAAGGATTGGAAGTGACCAAAGATGTTATTCAGCACCATGCCTTTGCACCATTCAAAGCACATATTAAGCTTTCATGGTTGTGGAATAATGTCCAGTCAAGTTCCAAGAACATACTTTCAAAGGCATTGAAGGTGAGAGTGCGCTAGAAAAGAGACTTCCAAATCGGATCGAAGCCATTGGAGAGGAGTTCAAAGCATGGCAAACTTACATCAAGGATGAACTCCATGAAGAAGCACATGATCTATCCTTTTGATGAGCTTTATCTTTTAGCAATTTTGTCTTATTAGGCCATTATCTCATGTGTAAATTGTCTTTTGTAATAAATTTTATGCTATGAAGTCCAAGTGACACAAGTGGAATATGAATGGCCACACATTGGAATGTAATGAGTCATATTAGAATATGAACAGTGACAAAAGTCAAAGAGTCATAGGGAATATCAAAAGTCATTGTGTTTTGTTATAAATAGATCCTCATAACTCAAACAAGGGGCTTTTTTGGGACCAAGCTCTTAGGAGTTGGAGCCTTCACTCCTCTTGTATTAGATAGGATATAGAATATTCTTTGGATAAGAAAGTTGTGGATTTGTCTTCCACTATTTGATACAATGATTCACTCATGTAACAATGTACTTGGGATCTTGCACTAATTATCAGAAGCTCAATGAGCCGACATTCCTTCATATATGTGTCGTGTAAATAGTTGGACTATTCTTGTTATGTGTACGGTATATGTTGATTTATTTTCATTATCGGTTAATGAACTATTTTGTTGCTTAGCTAGGCTTGTTATTGAATGAATGTTGTTATGTCTTAACGATTGTTATTTACTATGTGGATTAATCTACAAGTACTCAACAAGTCTTTCTCTTTATCCCCGGGTCCCCCTTTAGGATAATATTATTACTTTTCTAACTCGTGGCTCGTTTCTCTCTCTAGTAATGTAAGTATCCCTCATACACCCTACATCGACAGTCTCACAAGGCTCACATTCTTGCTGACCCAAAGAGGCGTTGTGTTCTCTTATGTCCAATTGTAACTAAGGCCTATCCTGGAAAACCATTCAACGACGACTGGGTCATATGACCGAAAGGGACTCGTTTGGTTTCCTAGACTCATAGCATACCACTTGTCCATCCTACATAAGGGCTCTATAACACCATCCTCTCACATCTACCCAAGAAACCGGCCAATCGGGGTAAACATGCGACGAGAGGCTACTATGATATGATTCAACCTCCTACGTAACCTTAAGGAAATGGAATCGACGGAAACACAACACACAGACCTCCCTTAGGTGCTTCAAGACCCCTAAGAGCTAATCCACCACTTTAGGTGCCAAACCCCTGAGTTAACCTAACATTTAAATGAATTAAACCCAAAGTCGCTCCCACGACAAGGCATGCATGTGACTGTAACTCTATAGTCGATCTCACAAGCCTGCCTGCCAGCAACCAGAGACCCAAATTGTTAGTTCTATGCCAGAAACTCTGTGATTTTAGCCACTTTTTCAAGCCCAGAGCCCAGGTCACTGCCCATAAGTGAAACATCTCTTAAAATCATTAAATAACATGGACATGATAGTACCAAAGCAAATATTGTTCAAGACCTTGACTAGACGCCTACTAGCCATGACAGGAATTTTGTCAAAACACTTAATAAATATGAAACCTACAGGTGTAAATAATAGATCTGAGCATAGGAGGCTCATACTTATCTAAGATTCGCTATGAATCGTTGTCTCCTTATCACATTAGTTTCCATTTCATCCATTAGGTCATAGATACATTGATCATTAAATAACAAGTAGGAACTATTAGTGTCAGTCTTTCCAGCCTTCCTACAGTGATCAAATATGCTCTTACAAAGTGGTCTCAGAGTGTCAAGGTCAAATTTTGTCATTTCAGTGAGTCTTCAAGCAAAATTTGGTCACTAGGCATTAGGCCTAGGGTTTGCCCAAATGTCAGTCCATGTCATCATTCAGATGAGCCTATCATCATTCATAGGTTTGTCATCGTCATTTCAGTGTCTAATGGGTCATTTTACACCGTGTTCATGCTTCAGTTGTGCTTTGGCAAGTTCATTTCCCTCTCCTAGGGTTTTGAAGGCAATTTCTCTTGGATGGTCAAATCACTGGCAAAACTTGTTTCCTGATGTTCATACACCTTCCCCTATCCTTAAAGTACCTTATCAAACACTTCCCACCCCTTAGATCCGCCAAATTCCTCATTTTTCCACAAACCCTAGTTTCTAGCTACAACCTGGCAATTTTCTAGGTTGGGCCTGTGTTTTGCCCTTTTGGACCCCTTCCCCTCACTCAATCTCTGAGATTCCACTTTCCCCTGCTTCATAACATCCCTCCCCACTCCCAAAAATTTCCCCAAGAATTTAGAAGCCCCCCGTCCCCTTCATTTCGCTTCATTTCGACAGAATTCCTTGTTTCACACATCGGGACAAGTTTCACTCAAATGATGTTTCAGAGAAATAAAAGATGAATTTTGGAAAAATGAGAGATTTTTTTGTCCAAAACATGCCAAAGAAGAAAAACCTCCTTCACTTTTTGCACAGGTGTCCTGGTTTGAGAGAAATGTCAAGAATACCATTGCCTCAGGAGAATCAAAGACACCTCTGAAGTGACCTTGGGAAAATCAATTTTTCTCCTATCTTGGTGGGCCAAATGATTTTCTTGATGGGTAAAATGATAACTAGACATAAAGAGCTTTCCAATGAGCTATCATGAGCTAAATTTGGGGTTGAGGAAGGCATTCAAAAGTTGACTGCAACAGAACTCTTCTTTCAGGCAGCCTCATTTGGCACTTTTTGACCAGTATTGGGAGATTTGATTGTTTATAGGTCAAATCAACTCCAAATTAAAAAATTCTACTTGGGTTGGAAATTAGACTCAAAGACCTTTCCAACGAGCTATTCTGCGCCCAATCCCGACACCGGGAAGGCCCTCAAACAAGGCTGTGAATGTACGCTACCCGTTGAGAGGTGCGCTACCCGTTGAGAGGCTGCCCGCAGTGTTAATTTTGAACTGGCGCTACCCGTTGAGCTGTAAAAGCCGAAATCACCTCAAACTCACTCAAATCTTCTTCAAATTTGAAAATTGGGTTTAGGTAGGCTCTATACATGTTGTTTGATGGGTTGATGATGGTTATGGGTCTACATGCTTGCGATTATGCCTCCAAGAATACAAGGGAAAAAGATATTTGTAACTGTTTGTCAATGTGGGCAGAATGTTAGGGTTTTATGTTTGTTTCAAGGTTTTTTGGTCCCATTTGATTCCCTCCCTTGTTCCCCCTTTTCTTCACAAAGTCATGCTTATGTCTCTGCCCTTATTATTTGCAAAGAAATGTAAATTTCCCCCCATGGCCTAATATGTAAACCCTATCCCTTCCCCAAGTCCAAAGAAGGTTGTCTGAGGCCCTCAAGAGGAAGAAGAAGACCAACCCACTCCGTATCTTGGCCGAGGCTTCTCTCACTCACCATGATACTCATTAGCCTCTTCCTAGCAGCTGGCACAAGAAATTTTGAAAGTTTTGAGGCATTTTTGACATTTTTGGGAAATTGACAGGTTTTGGCCTTTTAACGGGTAGCGCCCTGTGCGCTACACTACATGGGGGCAACTCAGAACGGGAAAAACTCAGCATTTTTGGAATTTTCATGCAAATTTACACCTACCTATGGATGGAATTCAGTTTTTATGGAGATTTGGGCCTCCAAAAGGTCAAAACACACGCAAATTTTGACTTTCTGCCCCTATTTTGAGTTGCAGAAAGCTGTCTTGGGAGAATTGAGTTTTGAGGGGTCAAATGAACTCCAAATTCAAAAATTCCGGTGGGGTTGGAAAGAAGACTTGCAGAACTTTCCAATGAGCTAGCTTTCACCTGATTTGGACACCGGGAAGGCCCTCAAACAGGCTTCTCAATGTGCGCTACCCGTCAGGCACATGTGCGCTGCATGTCAAGGAATTTTGCCTATTTTGACCAGTTCGGCCAGAAAAACATTGTTTTCACTTGGTTTAATGTTTTGGGCATGTAAATCATGGATTTTTATGTAACTTTCATGGCTCTAAGATACTTTTACTCTCCTTGATCACTTCTAGAAGATTCTTGAATGTAAATGGTAAAAATTTAATGCATGGATAGGTTTCCTAAGTTTTAGAGGCAAGTTGTTTTGACTGCCTAGGTTTTAGGGCTCAGTTTAGAATTGGTTGAAACAGCTCCTAGAAGGATGAGCTCGACCCCTAGAGGCAAGGGAAGAGGTTGGCTTGCCTATATTATGTATTTTCTCAATCATTTTCAGGGTTGGAGAGGTTGGACTCTTGAGGGAGAAGCTCTTATTGTATATTTTACTTGTATCTCTGCAATTTGAGGAAAAGGAAGACCAGGGTTTTACAGACATCATTGGGATTCTTGTGGACTATTGTGTTGATGGTGTGTTCTCTTATTGTAATTGTAAGTGTGTTTATGTGTTCCATCTCTTTCTTTACTGCAGCTTATTAAACAAATGAAGTGATAAAGTTTGAATTCATGCTTGCCATGCTCAGCTTTCAAATTTGTTTAATGTTTATGTTTTCCACTGTCTAGAGAGGATTCAAAGTCATTGTTTGCCCTCTTTAGCTTCTCTTTTTTCTTCCTTGATCATTCATCTCAGCTAAAGGCATCAGCACAAACTCCTACCTTGCCCCAAAGACCCACCTGCAGAAATTGTGTCAAATCCCCGCACCCTAAAATTGCAGATCCTCAATTTGCCACCAAAAACCCCCAAATCAACCTTTTAATCAGTTTACTAGCCTAATATCAGTGTTACCTTTGATTGGTCATCTCACCCCATTGAAAATTTGCCGAGATAGACCGGAGAGAGCCTTCTCATACCCCGTAGGGCTAGCTACGAGGTGAAATGGTTTGATGTTGCCTTGAAGGTTTACCTTCCTCAGCCTAGGGTGAAATCTCAAGCGCTAACAGGAACATGATGAGATCCATACAAAGTTGTTGTCATAAAATAAATACATAACCAGCATAATAGGCACATAAATACCAATGAAACCACATATTGTGATGCAGTCAAGTTCCCTCTGTAGATAGAGGCAACCCCTCTAGCCCTAGAGTGGGTCTAGTCACAACAAAGACAATACCAAAGCAAATTTCCTTAGAAAGTTGATGTCATGAAGGTCTACCTTCAAATCGTCGTTTGATGAAGTCCCTATTGTGTTGCTCCAGCTCTCATTCTTCTAATCACTTGTACTTGAAAACATCATACACAGAACAACAACGAACATAATAGAATACGACAAAAACTATCTACTTAAAGAGTCAAGGAGCTTCAAGCTATCAATATGGAATTCGACATAAGATATAGGAAATAAACCATTGATTTGTATTAATGTAAACTGAAGTAAAACTTACAACCAAGCCTTGACGTCATAAGTCTCCTTGAAAAGTCCTGTCAGCCTGTCTCCGCAAGCATTCGCTCATGAACTGTCTCCCAAAAAGACGAATAACTCTATCTCCTACCCATAAGGTTGATGCTAGAACACTCTCACAATCAAGCCAACTCCACTCAAAACTATCCCAAGCTAAGTTACATAAGATGCTACTTCCACACTCTGGAAAAACTCTCTACTTTTACTATTGAACTCTTGAACTCTGAAGCTAGATGATATCAGGCATGGAGGAAGTATTTATAGGAGGAGGAGCTTCCATAAGAGATGGGAGAAAGAGCTTATCCCTTTGAGAGGTTTCACAAAAGGTGGAACAACAATCCCAAATGAGAGAGGTGAGCTCATCTGATCCAACAACCAACCCTAGGACTTCCCATGAAGTTGTTACACTTCGAAGCTTTGACGAGTTGTTTTAAAAACTTCCCAAAAGTAGCTCGTCGCGAGTGAAACACAGAGACAAAGCAAAGACATCGCTAGGGCTAGTTCAATCTTGGTCATATTCATGGGTGGAACTACTGTTGACTCGCAACGACCCAAAAATATAGGCAAAAAAGGGTCTGCTCCAGGAGTAGTGAACTGAGGTATTCTTCCTGAGATGAAAAGGAAGACATTCACACATAATTTTCAACATGACACAATGCAGATGTCAATAACACAGACCGGCAGTGTCCGAGATCAGGGAATGCGGGGTCAATGACAAATTACTATGTAACAGATGCCCCCTAAAACATGAAGGTCGAGAGAGTGGGAGGGGTGAAATAATTTACGAATACATAACTGAAACAGAACACCATCGCGTAGAACCTAAAAACACAAGTACAACTAATATCTATGATACATGAGTACATAGTGAAAGGAAATACATGTGCATAAGGCATGATCACAGCCATCCAGAAGATAAACATAAATGATCTATGGTATGGACGCAGCCATACAATCAGAAGGACCATATAAAGGACTCAGGTATGGTCGCAACCATCCATTCAAAAGAGTCATGTATACAATCATGAATCAATCTGCGCAACCTAGGCTTGTGTAATCTGAGCCCAAGGTCTTGAATCCCAACCTGATCATGGTACAAATACTAATATGCAAATAGATGTGTTGAAGTCGAGCATACTAGAAAATCGCTTGATTACCAGTCAATGATGTAAACTGTTAACAAGCGCGAGAGAGACCACCAGTGATGTCAATGACTCTCAAGGTACCGCTAGTACAATCCACGAAGTGTGAAGAATGATCTGAATATGAACACCCACGAAATCACCCAATTGAAGGTCAATGATGAAATCATATCATCGAATGTGAAGAACTTGCCATTAAGGCATGCAAGCTCCTAGGTATCAGAAAGGGGTCTCTAAATCAACTTCTTGGATAATGATTTGAAGTCGACAGGAAGTGATCAGTCGAAGGAGGGCCATAATGCTTCCCACATAATCGACGCGAGACAAAGGAACAAGATGAATGTGGATGAGACAGAGAATCTGAGGAAGGTGTGTAAGGATACAAACTGCAGAAGGATTAAGCTCTTGAACATATCAGTGACACGACTCTGGAGTTTGGCATCATTTTGGTACCAAGGGATCAAAGGTCATGATGATGCAGCAAGGATCAGATGGAATGAGGCAAAATGGATAACCCAAAACCCGAAAGGCCAACGATAAAGTGAGGATAGCCCAACTCGACATGAAATGGAAAGAGTGTCGATGTTCAAGAGCGACAAGCTGTCGTAATAATCAATACAACCAACGGAATACTTCCAAATTTTCCCCCACCATTTCTAGCGAGTACCCCTATTATTTTTGAAACACAAGCTTGAATGGGATAACATATGCTTGTAATAAAAGTTTTTCCTTCGAACAAATCCAACCTAGTAAAGTTTAACAAGCCCTAGGAAGGAGAAGCTCGGTCTCTTCATGATGACAAGTCCAATGTCGTCAAGGTTTAACGAGTCCGACATAGGTAAAACTCGGAGTCTTTTTCATATTTAGAGAGTTTGAAAAGGATGCAGAAAATAAAACTCCAAAGGTCCCTTTTCATAAATTTGTCCCTCGAATCCGAAAAGGTAGAAAACAATACCCAAGGGAACCTATTAACCATGGTAGATCAACGTATACCATTTTCATAAGTAATCTATCCCAGTCTGTAAAAGGGGTAAACTTATACTAGGTAGATGACACTTCGTAACCTTTAACGAGTTCAAAGCGACAAGAGCTCAGCAATCTTTTCATGTTTCGAGAGTCAGAAAAGGGCTTAAAGATGACTCCAAAAGGGACTCTTTTCGTGTTTTTACTGAGTCTGAAAAAGTATAAAATACAACTCGTAAATCATCATCACCAGAGTATTTGGAACCTGTTGCTGCACAAAAAGCAAGTGTAAGATCTGTTTTTGACGTAAATACGCATAAAATATTCAAAAATAGACCTAAAACACTAATTTGCCAAAAAGAGCCTATAAAAGGGCCAATTGGTAAAAAATAATTCACTTTTTACTTTTACCTTGGAGTGGAAAAAAAATTTACCCCTGTGCACTGCGATTTCGACGATCGATTGGAGGAGTTTCAGAAGCTTATTCGCGAATCTGTTTTTTCCAGGTAGGCAAAACAGCTTAATCTTGGCCAATCCTTGTTTAAATTTCTTGTTTTAGAGATAGAGAGTGAATTCTGTCTAAACCGTTCAAGCTTGGCAGACAAGTAGTTAAGCAAAGAAGTAAAGGAGCTCAACAGTTAAATCTGAGCCCCTGGAGGAAATAAGGGCAGACTTAGATAGGAGGGCAGTTAAAAGAAAACAAGAGAGTAAGGGTTTGCTAGTTCAAATGCACCCAATGAAAAGGAAGAAAAAATGTTAGGTTTGATAGGCTGGGTAAGCAGTTTTGATGTTGCAGAAGCAGGTTTGTGAGTAGTTTTTTCTTTTTGAATATGATCTATCTCATGGATATCATAAGTTCCATGGAAAGGTGGCTACCAAACAGGTGAAGCATGACTAATTTTCCTCCTCATTTCTACAAGAACATTTACGAATTCCCCCTCAAGGACATTGAGATCTGCTCAGTGTTCCTAGTTCATTTCATTTCATGAAAAAGACTAAGTGAAACTTTGTTTTTACTTAGGCAAAGGAAGCCACATTTCTTGTGTAAAAATGCTTTTCTTCCATTATGCTAAGCTTCCCAGAATTCATGGCCTAGATCCTTTTCATTTCCCTAAAGCCTAAGTCACTCTTCAAACTTAGTATTTTGTTTCAACCTACCTTCCATATTAACCTACTAACTTTATATTATAAGTCCTACATGAATATTTCCCTCCCCATACTATGTAAATATACAAAAAACCCCGACATTCTTAATATCCCGCCCCGGGCTTATTTATAGCCATATATTAATATTTTAAGGGGGTCCAAGGTTTATCCGAAACCTTATGGACAACCCTCCCCGCGCGCGCATATAAACATTGGATTTCATTTAACATTTGGTTAAACGAATAACAAACCCACCTGACAAACCCAAAGTTTAAATACACTGCATAACCTTACAAAATGTTGGTTTATCGCGTGGGTCCCCCTGCCATACCCTTCCGCCATCTCTGTCCACTCTCGACCATCCAATCCGGGCTTTCCCATCGGACGACCCACAGTGATATCGGAACCCTCCGATGACCAAACATTAGCACCCAAGAAAATGGTGATTTTTCCATCGTACAAGAACCACGTGGCACCCACCCGGTGTTATCACGACCCCTCCACCCAAAATAGATTTTGTCCAAAAGTGGTGCGGGATAAAACCAATTACCACCCACGCTTCCCCCCGCTCACATCGCCACCCACGTCATCACCCACGTCGTCTGCCACCTCACCTCCGCATCGTCTGTCGTGTCATCCACATGTCAGCTTCCGTATCCCGCTACACGACAAATATTACGTCATGCTGACGCCACCTGATCGAAGCGCGCCAAAACTCGCCAAAATCAAATTTTTGTCAAAAAGGTGTAAAATGTCATTTTTTGTTCATTTCTATTTGTTTCTTCTGCGCAACTTCTGCATGTTGTTTCACATCCAAAGCAGCATTTTGACTACACAGTCCACCACCCAGCTAAATTGAGTCCACAGCTCGGCCCCTCAGCTCGGTCCGCCACCTGCATTTCGCACAGGGCGCCCATTAAAACAGGTATTTACCCAAATTTTTCTCCCAAACCCCATTTTTTCTAGTTTTCTCTGTAAATTTGCCAAAAACACCCAAATTTGAATTAGAAACGTTGTGCTGCCTTCAAACCCGTGCACTATAACCTCTGTTTTTACCCATTTTTCCAAGAAATCCCTCAAACTCTATCTCCCTCTGCAAATTCGCCCACTAAACTAAATTCAAATCGGTCTTGGCCTGCAAATTCTCTGAGAAAACTCCCAGAAGATATAATTTTACCTACTGTTGCTGCATCAAGCCCAAATTTCAAATTGAAAAATCACAGAAGATTGAATAATGGAGGCTCCAGTGGCCCTGAATGTTGCCCCCCTCAATGCACCACACAAAGAATTGGAATGGTTGCCCCTTGCTGACAGAGATTTCCAGATTAATGACTTAATTGGTGACAAGCCTCACCTCCAAGATTTTTGTGAAATTAGGAATAGCTACCGCAGCAATGCTGATATCTATGGAATTGGGGAGTCCAGCATGCCCATATATTACCTCCCCTCAGTAAATGTGCTTCCTGATATCATCCACTTATGCTGTGCCAATTATGACCCCACTCAAAGAGCAGTTATGGCTCCATCTAGGACTGTCTTATTTTACATTACCCCTGAATCCATAAATGAGATGCTACACTTTAAGCCAACTCAGCCTCTGGCCCCTCTCTCCATGGAATTCTTGCTTGACCAAGGTGCCAAACTGCCCAATTCAGAGATAACCAGAATTGCTCAGTTATTCATGAGACCAGATTGCCAGCCCAGGCAACCACCTCCTTTTAACCAGGTCTGGTTCAATGAAGCTGGAAAATTCATTACTGACATGATATCCTACATATTGGGATTTAAAACCAGTGAGTATGTTGATGAGACTACCTTAATTATGTTGTCCATGTTTAATCCAGGACAGCCCCCTGCTGTCAAATATGATTATGCCACCTTCATAGCTGATAAGATCCATGAGCAATTCATGAGCCTGGACAGAGAAAGAGTGTTCAAATACACATCATACATATATCATCTGTTGTTGTACAATCAACCAGATAGTTTTCAAATTCCCCTTAGAAAACTGGATCTCAAAGGAGAGTGAAGGTATGTAATCTTCTGGACCTCAGTCTTCCACCGTGTTAGTGACTCCCCTTATACTTATTGTGCATTCATTGGCCTGTTCATACACCCAGCCTCTTCTTTATTGATGATAACTCCTCCTGCTAGAATCTCTGGTGAAATGCAGAACATTTTACATCTCTCAAAGGGCTACAGTATAGGTGACTAGTACTTTTACCAGAATCACATTGAGATCAGGATATATGGTTGTGAGTTGTGCCCCTATAAGCTGCCAAAATATGTGCCTATGAGACTATTTTCCCTGGAATACTTCAGGCAATTTATTAGCTCAGATTTGACTCATTTCTATGCTGCCAAGAAAAAGGCACAGCTGAAAATAAGAAATCAATTGGGCCCATTTGTCTTCAATAAAAGGGAAGCCTGGGAGGAGGCTGACAAGATTTTAGGGGAGCAACTTAAGTTGAAACAAAGTTTTTATTGGGCACCTTATGACCCTGATCATTTCATAAGTTATAGAAAAGTGAAAAACAAGCTAACAGCATATGTTCACCACAAGATCCCTGAAATTCAACAGTATGCTAACCAACAAGAATGGGTAGAAGGCACATTAGTTGAAGAAATTACTGAGGAAGAGAAATTGGAAAAATCCATGAAAGAGCTTGAAAAAACGCTTGACCTGGACTCTTTTGGACAGGTATCCTTCAAGCTACCTCAGCACACAGGAGGTGATACATCTTTTGCCGGGACTTCTCAGCAACCCACACAAAAAGCCAGCACAGGGTCAGCAAAGGGCAAAGAGGTAATAGGTTCAGAGCAGGACATAATGATAGACCAACCAGCTACATCAAAGGAACAAGGCCAAGGGCAGGTTCCTCCAGCTCAAACAAAAGCACCAGAAATCCCTGTACTACAAACTCCTCTAAATGAGGAGAGAGGCAAGAAAAGGGATAGGCAAGAAGACACACCGATCAATGGTTTTGCAGAGCAACCAGGGGAGAAAAGGCAGAGATTGAACCCCCTATCAAAGGAGGAATTCATTCAGGAGACCACAGACAGTATAAGGGAAGAAAGAGTAGTCAGCCAGGATACATCTCCGGTCACAGAAACATCGGCCAGTTCACACAGGCAGGAGATCGGAAGACAACATAGAGTGGAATTTTCTTTTGTCGGGCCACAAGGCAGGCAAGGCTCTAACATTAAGATAACATTTACTGAAATAAAGGCAAAGAATGAGCTAATAAAAATTCAACTTTATAATCACTTACTGAAGATGGCCCCCACAAATCAACAAAGGTTAATGTCAGCATATGACATTCAAGAAGGAAAGATGATCCTGAGTCACTTTAAGCCCAAAATGCAGCAACCACAGTCAGCTTCTAATTACATCAGGACCAATCTGGAAGTATTAGCCAAAGACATTCAACCAATTGACTAGATTGAGTTACATAAACAAACTGGAGAAATGGTATACTCCACATTGGAAAATAAGGCATTGTTGGCCCACAAATTGCAGAATTATTTAAATAATACCTCTGCCCAATTGGAGTTGGAAAAAGCTTCCTCTTTAGCCAAGGATAACAGAATCAAGTCCTTGGAAGAGATTATCATAGAGCTAGGACATGACACCAAGGATGCCAAAGGCATCAAAGCATTAATAAAAAAGAAGGAAGAAGACATTGTAGCTCTCAGGAAGCAGCTCAAGCTTCCCATTACCATGCATCCCCAAACTACAGAGATTGTTGAACAAAAATCACATGAAGATACGATGTACCTACTAATGAAAATGAATGAGATATTGGCAGAAACAGAGAAGGCATTAGAGAAAGAACTGCAAGGAAAGCAGGGAGAGTCGGCCTCCCAGCCATCTCAAACAGCTCCAATAGTTACAACTGCTCCTTCTACAGTCACAACAGTAGTCCCTCCTACTGTCCCGGCATCAACAGCACCAAGTACTTCAACAACAACAGCAGTAGGCAGCAACACTACCATGACTACTGAGGAACTGATAAAGGCTATGGAGGATCTAAGACTCCAAGTATCAGAATTAAAGGATGCTAAAGAGAAGTTGGCCAAGTTGGAAATAAGTTATGACAAATCTAAAATGACTGTGGCAGAAAAAACAAGGGAGGTAAAAGCATTAGAGAATAAAGTAAAGGCATTGGAAAAGGACCTCTTATTAGAAAAACCTCTGGGAGAAATCAGGGGCATTTTGTGGGCCAACATTGGCCAATCCATCACTGATATATGGACATCAATACAGATAATTCATGAGTAGATTGATTTGGTGACAGTAGCTCAAGAAGAAATTCAAAAGGCTAGGGATTCATTGGGACACATGCCCGAGCAGGCCAATAGGCTAATACAGTTTTTGAACACCCACACCAAGGAACAACTGGTAGCACTGGATATCAGGGACAGGACCGGCACCATCCTAACAATTAAAAGAGTTCTGACCATGAGGAACTTCATACAAAATCTGGAGAGGAAGTGCCAGGACATGCAAATGGAGATAAATTCTTTCACACAGAAGTTTACAGCTTTGGAGGAAAAGGGTTTGCCCAGTTTATTAACTAATGACTATAGACTGATGACACATGCAGACTATGTACACAAGTTGAATACATATGTGGATAATCAAGTCACAACATCATCAAGTTCTACAGGAGAGAAGGCACTCCCATCTGGACATAGCCTGTATGACAATTTAGAAAATCTATTTTTTATTGAGCATGAAGTGAGGCATATTTTCGTAGTCCAACCTACTTTCTTCAGGTACACGGATGCTGATGAAACTCTAATGAAAATGCACAAACACCAATTACCAGAGGACCAGTGGTGGCAGAGTATGCTCGAAATTTTGTAGGTGGATTTCAAAGTTTGTTTATTTTTCCTAGAACACAACAAGATATTATAAAGTGGAGAAAAAGAGCAGATAAAAATCGCGCTGGGAAATAGTCTATTAAAGCGCTATTAAAAGCACCCAGGAAAACAAAGCCGACAGCACGGGATTTCACTAAAGTATCCATCGGCCAACTCGCTGAGCAAATAATCAATGCATCTCACCAACTGAGCGGCCAGCACAGCATCTCTTACTTCTGCATTCATTTCTCTCTGTTCCCAAGATCATTTACTTCTCCTGTAGAGTAGGTAGAAGAATTTATTGCTAGATATTATCTCATTGAGATATTTTGTAAACCTTTTTGTACAAATACCTCCCCAAGCTAAGTATTAGGGGTTGGTGATACAATTCTGGGACTGCGCTGTAAATCTGAGAACTCTTCTGAATAAAAGGTTGCTGGAATGTGTTGTTGCTGAACTCTCTGGTTGTGGATTTGATGGCAGAGGACCATGTTACAGAATTCTTGAATTACTTCATGGATCAATAAGTCTTTTTAACTCATGTTTTACTGTTTCTGTGTTTTATATATCATTTATATATCATATTCTAAATTACAGGGAAAAAGAATAACTCAGAACTTACTTAAATGTACTTTGTGTTCAATCCCTGTTATTTTAAATGTTTTCTTCAGGACTAGCATAAGCAGGAATTCTTAATTGCTCCTGTTTCCCCTGGTTCTTACATCTCGAATATAGCTAAGGAATTCTTAACTGCTCCCTGGTAATATTCATCCACTTTCCCTCTGTTAGCATGATGAAGGATTCTTAGTTTCCCTTCACCCCCTGACCCCATTTTCACCTAATTCCAGCTTACAGTTTGTTCCATGGTTAATTATCTTGCTCTGTAGTTCCTCCCTCTGTCAAAGAAACCATATCCAGCAGTTCATCTTCATAGACTCCATTAACCCAATGGACCAAACTTTTCATATTTTCACCCCTATTCTTTGAATGTCACCATCCAAAAATCAACCAAATACTTGTGCTTCATAACTAGCCTAATATACCCTGAAACAAAGCTAAATCATAAAGAGAGAGCCCTCTCTGGCTGCAGATTGGCTAGAATCTGCATCTAAAAGATTGGTTAGTGGTTACCTCGGCCGTATTCCCTTTTCTTACAACTTTTGGGATTAACCTGAGTGATAACATCATTGGCGACTCCACTGGGGACCTGAATGACTATTTGTTACTACTGTCTATTTTCTAAAGCTACAGATGGAGCCTGAAGTTAGCCAGGCAGCCTTGGAAACTGTTTTTGCTATGCAATTACAGGAGTAAATAAAAGCTGCTTCAGTCTATCTCCAGTCTAGTTTTAGGCTTTAAACAGCTGTCTCAAAAATTTGATCAGTTTCCTTTTTTTTATTTCAAAAGATCTTCAGGAAAATTCAAGGCTCTCACAATTCATAATTTCCTAGAAAGATATTGTCAAAAGCAGTGTTCTTCAAATACTTCCAGAAAATACCAAAAACAGATTTAGAAGCTGGCTCCAAAGAAGAAAATCCGTTACACTAGATCAAATCCAGATCCAAATCCTCCAGCTATCTTTGAAAATCCTAACTTGATCTCTAAGAACCTTAGAAGACAAGAAAGTCTAGAAAATTCTGCTGATTTAAACCTTGATACACTTCAGCAGAACCTTACCCAATCTGAGCTTGCTCCTGGAAAAGCAGCAGTCCTTTCTTCCATTGCTGCAGCTTCTTCTAGTTCACCATTATTACTTCAAAACATCTTTTCCACTCCACCATCCACTGCATATCTCAGTGGTTGTCCCTGTTCTTCCAGCTGTCCCATTTATACCTGTAAACATGGCAAATCGATATGCTCCTTTGCAGTTACCTGCGAATCCAGGGGCTATGCCTCAAGATTATCAAAGCAAAATCACCTATTTTGATGGTACTGGCACCTACACAACACAACAACATACTAAGAAAATGATGGATTACTTTTAGAACTATGAAATTGATGATAATGATGTCAGAATGAAAATTTTTGTCCAAAGCTTAACCAATGATGTAAGGACCTGGTTTAGGGCACTTCCTGTAAATACTATAGCCGATCTGGATGCTCTTTATCAAACCTTTTTGAACAGATGGGAAAAGAAGAAGGACCCATTACATATCCTGTCAGAATATGAAAGCTTGAAAAGGGGCCCACAAGAAACTGTCCAAGACTACTGTGCCAGATTCAATAATGTGTACAATGCTATTCCTCAGAACCTTAGACCTCCACCAGAATTGGCCTTGATCACATTCCCTGATGGATTTGACTCTGACATGGCTTATCAGCTTAGAGAAAAAGCTCCTCCAAGCTTAGAAGACATGCAGAGCATAGCTGTCAGTGTAGAGGCCAATATGATTTCTAAACGAGCTCGAGCTAGAGTTGAAAGAAGGACTCCCTTCAAAGAAGAACCTTCTGCATTTGAGCAAAAACTAGATGCAATTATCAAAGGAATGGATAGACTGGGTGATAGAGTAGAAACAATTGAAAGGAAATCCTCTTGGGAGGGTCAACCAAGCAACACCGGAAGAAACCCAAACTTCAGGAAAAATCAGAATCCTAATGCTGGAAAGGCTAGTCCTGACCAAAACATTAGACCTCCATTCCAAGAAAACTATGCTGAAGCTTCAACCTCTAGTGAGCCAACAGAGGATACTCAAATCAACCTAATGGGTCTAAACAGTGAACAACAAATCTTTTTAACCCAGGATGACCAAGAAGCTCACACCTTTAATCAATTTCAAACCAAATCCGGAGAATCATTTGATTTTAGAGAGGGATATGATGCAGCTGTCTATGAGGTTCATAAACAATATAAACTGAGAAGCAGAACGGTAGATGTTCCTGAAACCAACAAGCAGAAAGATACCAAGCAGCCTAAAAAAGCAAAGGATAAAACTTCCCCTATAGAACTCCCTGCTAGAAAAGACCTCAACCCAAAAGAGCCCACGATTGAGGACATATCAGACTTACAGCCATCAAACAATCAGCCATCCACCTCCTTTCCTCCAAAAGAAAATGCAAACAAATCTCCTGAAATTGATTTTAAAGCAGATTTAGTTCATAACAGCACTCCTGATAGAGAAAAAACCACTGAAAACACAGCAGAAAAAGAAAATCTTGCTGCCCGGAATGCAAAAATTCAAGTGGAAAAACCTTTCAACCTAGAAACCGAAATAGGCAAGTTAAAAATAGCCATTCCACTGTCCGAATTGGCTAAACATGAGGTCTATAGAGAACAAATCAGCAGGACACTTCAAATTTCCAAAAATAGAGATGCAGTGAATGTCCTAGATGACCAGCCAGAATTAATTTTTGGCCCTGAAGTAAATGGTAAATCAATAGATGGAGGAGTTCCTCCATTCTATGTAAGCCTAAACATTCATGACAAAGTACTCCACAATGCAATGTTTGATTCGGGAGCTTCCCATAATCTAATGCCTAAGTCTGTGATGGAAAAATTGGACCTAGATATCACAAGGCCATATAAAGACTTGTTTTCATTTGATTCTAGCCAGGTCAGGTGTCTAGGCCTAATCAAAGATTTGTGTGTATCTCTAGTTCAATACCCTACCAAGACAATTTTAATGGATGTGGTGGTAGCTGATATCCCACCAAAATATGGAATGCTTTTGTCCAGATCTTGGGGTGCAAAGCTCCAAGGATCTTTGCAACTAGACATGTCTTATGCTACCATCTCAGTCTTTGGCCAGCCAAAGAGATTGTACCGAGAAACTTTAATGAAATATGTGGTCAGTAGTCAAGAGAAACCCCAAAATTTCCCCATTTATTCCATGCATTCTGATATGGACTCTTTCATACTATACAATGCTAAAATTTGTCCCAAAATTGATGACAAGGGTCTAAAATCAGCACAAGAAAGAAGCATAAATGAAGAATCCATTGCTCAAGATCTAGAAATTGTTGAAATAATTGATGCAACAAACACACAAGGCAAACCATATGAGTTACAAAATCCAAATCTGCCCACTAAGAGAGTTTCTAAAACCCCTGATGCTGGTATCTAGAATTTGATGGGTCAGTTAATAAACTAGGAGCAGGGGCAGGGGTTTGGATACATAACATGCAAAATGATTATGCTGAAGGACATGCATACAGATTGAATTTTAGATGTACAAATAACATGGCTGAATATGAAGCCCTCCTACTAGGACTCAAATTGATTAAGAGCCTAGGGGCAGCTAGGATTTCAATTTTGGGAGATTCTGATTTGATTATTCAACAGATGAAAGGAAACTTTGTCACAAACAATCTCAAGTTGAGAGCTTATAGAGGGGCAGCAATTGAAATACTCAATACCTTTCTAGAATCACAGCTTACCAAAATTCCAAGAAATCACAATTTGCATGCTCATAGTTTGGCAACATTTGCCAGCACTTGTAAACTGTCATTTGAGCCTAACCATCTTTTTACTGCTGAAATTAAACACAGACCTGTTGTTCCAGATAATGTAAAAAATTGGCAGGTGTTTGACAATGACACTCAAATCAATAATTTCTTGACACTAAAAGAGGAATTTTCCAACACAAACATAGACACAAGCACCATTGGTAAAGAACAACAAATAGACAGAATTGAAACTAATATTTCAGCTGAAACAGTAGATCAAATTTTACATCCAACAAAATTTACCAGCAAAGAAGTGCAAGAGCTGAAGGAAAAAAACTTTGATGAAATTGCTGAAGGAGAGTCTGAAGTAATTGAGTTAAAGGATAATTTTTTACCCACGGGCTTGACTCCTCTGGAGGATATTTTTTATTCAAATGATATTCCAAGAAAGCCAAAAATGCAGCCATTAAACGCAGAAATTGAGGACTGCAACATAGGCACTGAACAGAAGCCTAAAATGATAAAATTGTCTAAAGCATTGCCACCTGACCAAAAACTGAAATACATTGAGCTGTTTAAAGAATTTCAAGATGTTTTTGCATGGAGCTATGAAGACCTTAAGTCCTATGATACTTCTGTGATCCAGCATACAATACCCTTAAAAGAAAATCAAAAACCTTTTAAACAAAAACTTAGAAGGGTTAATCCCGTCCTCCTTCCCCTTATTGAAAAGGAAGTCAAAAGAATGTACGAAGCTAGAATAATTGCACCTATTATATTCTCAGAATGGATTTCGAATCTAGTTCCTACTGGGAAAAAAACGAGAGAGATAAGACTGTGTGTTGACTTAAGAAATCTGAATAAAGTTTCTCTCAAATACCACTACCCCTTACCCAAGATGGATCACATTTTACAAAGGGTAGTGGGAGCCTCAAGAATTTCACTGTTAGATGGATTCTCAGGCTTTAATCAAATCCTAGTTCAGCCTGACGATCAAGATAAAACTGCTTTTACAACACCTTGGAGAACCTTCAAGTATGTAAAAATGCCTTTTGGACTAAATAATGCAGGGGAAACCTTTCAACGAACCATGGACATAGCCTTTTCAAAAGAGATTCATGATTTTATAGTCATATATCTTGATGATCTCACTGTTTTTTCCAAATCAGACCAAGAACATTTAGAACATTTGAGACGTGTTTTTAATATCCAGAAAATATGGCATATCATTGAACCCAAAGAAATCATTATTTGGCCTAGAAGAGGGTAAACTATTAGGTCACATAATCTCAATAGATGGCATTAGAATTGACCCAGATAGAATACAAGCCATTCTCCAAGTTCCTCACCCTAGGAATATCAAAGAACTGCAAGCTTTCCTAGGAAAAATCAATTTTCTAAGAAGATTCATACCCAACTTGGCTGAACTAATAAGATTGTTGACTAACATGCTGAAGAAAGATTCCAAAGTCAAGTGGACAATAGAAGCCAAGCAAGCTTTTGAAGAAATTAAAATAGCTTTAACAAAAACACCAGTCCTCACAAGCCCGAAATTTGATAGAGATTTTATAATCTTTTCCTTTGCATCTGAACATACTATTGCTGTTGTTCTATTACAAAAAGATGATCAAGGATGTGAGAAGCCCATTGCTTTTTTCAGCAAAGCACTTAGATATGCACCTCTAAAATATCAAATCATGGAAAAACAATCTTATGCCTTTGTAAAGGCCATCAAGGATTTTAGAGTTTATATCTTATACTCTCATGTAATAGCTTATGTCCCAAATGTTGTGGTCAAATATATCCTAACTCAGGAAGGACTTGAAGGCAAGAGAGGTAAATGGATAGCTAACATTTTGGAACATGACATTGAAATTAAACCAACAAAGCTGATAAAAGGACAAGGATTAGCTAAATTGATGACTAAAACCAATTTTCAATCCCTTGACATCAATGAATTGGATAACGAACAGGGTATGGTGACTCCACAGATCAATCAAGCCTTTTTACAATCACCTTGGTATGTTGATATATTCTATGTATTGTTAAACCTGCAGGCTCCTCCAGGGTTATCTAGAACTAAAAAGAGATTCCTGAAAATGAAAGCTTCAAAATTCTGTATTATAGATAATTTTTTGTTTTGGAAAAATCATGAAGGCATTTTGTTGAATTTCTTAACAAAGGATGAAACTGACAAAGTGTTGAAAGAATTTCATGCAGGGGACTGTGGTGGACATTTGTATTGGAAGTCAACTGCTGATAAAATCTTAAGAGCTGGATTTTATTGGCCCTCCCTGTTTGCTGATGTAAAGAAATTTGTAGTTTCTTGCCATAAATGTCAAATCTTTGAAGGCAAGAGAAAGTTGTTACCTTTACCCCTGAAGCCAATTTCCACTGAGAGACCATTTCAACAATGGGGTTTAGATTTCATTGGAGAAATTCACCCTCCCTCTTCTGGCCAACATAAGTGGATTTTGACTGCCACCGACTACTTCACCAAGTGGATAGAAGCCATCCCTTGTAGACTAGCTAATGACTCAGCGATCATAAAATTCCTAGAAACCAATATCCTCTCTAGGTTTGGCTGTCCGGAAAAGATTATAACTGACAATGCTGCTGCCTTTAAATCCAAAAGAATGATCAATTTTTGTCACAAATACCATATTACCCTAGGCCACTCCACGGCCTATTACCCTCAAGGTAATGGTTTGGCTGAATCATCCAATAAAAGCCTAATCAATATCATTAAGAAAATATTGGAGGAAAACAAGAAAAACTGGCATAAGAAGCTTATCAATGCACTTTGGGCAGACAGATTGACTACAAAGAGATCTATTGGAACAAGCCCCTATGAGTTGGTTTATGGCATGGAGGCAGTATTCCCTTCATCTTTGGGAATCCCTGTGATAAAATTGCTGCAAGAAATACAAGCAGAACCCAATGACATTCAGAGGAGAATCAATCAAACAATTCATTTACAGCAGACTAGAGAAGAAGTGTATCAAAGATCTCAAGTTCTACAAGAAAAACTTAAGAAGATATTTGACAAGAGGACAAAGGCAGAGGATTTTTTCATAGGGGACAAAGTACTCAAATGGGATTCCAGAAGGGAAGATAAAGGAAAACATGGGAAGTTTGACTTCCTATGGAAAGGACCTTTTGCTATTCAGGTTGTACAAGGAAACAACACCTACTTTTTGAGAAGCCTGGATGGTACAGAAGCAGAAGATGGGCCAGTCAATGGTCGGATGCTCAAGCATTATTTTGATCCACTTTTTTAAGATATCAGGACTATAACTTGTACATAATAGTGTCTATTTTCTGCAATTTATTACAGCAATAAGGTAGGGAAGGAATATGCAGCAAATTTTGAGAAAAAGGCAAGGAATTGTGCTACCTTTTGATATTACCTTTTAGTTTATCAGAAGAATTGAAGAAGGAGACTTGGGAGCTCAAAATATGATGGCAAGCATTCAGAAAAATTATCAAAGACAGAGTTGTAATTGTTCAAATCAACTTATAAGAAATGTATATCTGTTGCAGAGGTACAGTTTTGTTTATTCACAGCAAAGGAAAAAATTTCAGGTTGCAGCAAGAGTTGAATATAAGGCTATATGAACTGTTGTTCTTGGCTTTTCGCCTGGAAAAGTCATTGCCAAGTGGAGCCAGTGTTATGGTCCTATACCAATAGGTGTCATATTTCATGATTGACTGATGAAATGCCAAATATGTTCGTCCTTTCCATGCTACAAAGGTTCCATATTTTCATAAAATCAAAATAATTAAAAAAATGAAAAGAGGGTATGTCCTAAAAGAAAAATCAAAGGGCAAAAAGAAGGAATTGGTCCAAAAGAAAGAAAATGAACCCCAAAGAAAAGACCAGAAAAGTGTGTTAGTCATAAATGCCACTACTATCCTATTTTTTGCAAAGAAGTCCAAAATGTGCAATCAGTGACTTCTGTCACAGTTGATGGATGGCCAAACAGCTTAATCTTGGCCAATCCTTGTTTAAATTTCTTGTTTTAGAGATAGAGAATGAATTCTGTCCAAACAGTTCAAGCTTGGCAGACAAGTAGTTAGGCAGAGAAGTAAAGGAGCTCAACAGTTAAATCTGAGCCCCTGGAAGAAATAAGGGCAGACTTAGATAGGAGGGTAGTTAAAAGAAAACAAGAGAGTAAGGGTTTGCTAGTTCAAATGCACCCAAGGAAAAGGAAGAAAAAATGTTAGGTTTGATAGGCTGGGTAGGCAGTTTTGATGTTGCAGAAGCAGGTTTGTGAGCAGTTTTGTCTTTTTGAATATGATCTATCTCATGGATATCATAAGTGCCATGGCAAGGTGGCTACCAAATAGGTGAAGCATGACTAATTTCCCTCCTCATTTCTCCAAGAACATTTACTAATTTCCCCTCAAGGACATTGAGATCTGCTCAGTGCTCCTAGTTCACTTCATTTCATGAAAAAGACTAAGTGAAACTTTGTTTTTACTTAGGCAAAGGAAGCCACATTTCTTGTGTAAAAATTCTTTTCTTCCATTATGCTAAGCTTCCCAGAATTCATGGCCTAGATCCTTTTCATTTCCCTAAAGCCTAAGTCACTCTTCAAACTTAGTGTTTTGTTTAAACCTACCTTTCATATTAACCTACTAACTTTATATTATAAATCCTACATGAATATTTCCCCTCCCATACTATGTAAATATACAAAAAACCCTGAAATTCTTAATATCCCACCCTAGGCTTATTTATAGCCATATATTAATATTTTAAGGGGGTCCAAGGTTTATCTGAAACCTTATGGACAACCCTCCCCGCGCGCGCATATAAACATTGGATTTCATTTAACATTTGGTTAAATGAATAACCAACCCACCCGACAAACCCAAAGTTTAAATACACTGCAAAACCTTACAAAACGTTGATTTATAGCGCGGGTCCCCACGCCGTACCCTTCTGCCATCTCTGTCCACTCTCGACCGTCCGATCCGGGCTTTCCCATCGGACGACCCACAGCGATATCGGAACCCCTCCGATGACCGAACATTAGCGCCCAGGAAAATGGTGGTTTTGTCGTCGTACAAGAACCACGTGGCGCCCGCCCGGTGCTATCGCGACCCCTCCGCCCAAAACAGCTTTTGTCCAAAAGCGGTGCGGGATAATACCATTTACCACCCCCGCTTCCCCCCGCTGACGTCGTCACCCATGTCATCACCCACGTCGTCTACCACCTCACCTCCACATCATCCGCCGTGTCATCCGCCACATCAGCGTCCGTATCCCGCTACACGACAAATATTATGTCATGCTGACGTCACCCGATCGAAGCGCGCCAAAACCTGCCATAATCAATTTTTTGTCAAAAAGGTGTAAAATGTCGTTTTTCGTTCATTTCTATTTGTTTCTTTTGTGCAACTTCTGCATGTCCTTTCACGTCCAAAGCAGCGTTTTGACTACACAGTCCACCACCCAGTTAAATTGAGTCCACAGCTCGGCCCCTCATCTTTGTCCGCCACCTGCATTTCGCACAGGGCACCCATTAAAACAGGTATTTACCCAATTTTTTCTCCCAAACCCCATTTTTTCTAGTTTTCTCTGTAAATTCGCCAAAAACACCCAAATTTGAATTAGAAACATTGTGCTGCCTTCAAACCCGCGCACTGTAACCTCTGTTTTTACCCATTTTTCCGAGAAATCCCTCAAACTCTGTCTCCCTCTGCAAATTCGCCCACTAAACTAAATTCAAATTGGTCTCGGCCTGCAAATTCTCTGAGAAAACTCCCAGAAGCTATAATTTTACCTACTGTTGCTGCATCAAGCCCAAATTTCAAATTGAAAAATCACAGAAGATTGAATAATGGAGGCTCCAGTGGCCCTGAATGTTGCCCCCCTCAATGCACCACACAAAGAATTGGAATGGTTGCCCCTTGCTGACAGAGATTTCCAGATTAATGACTTAATTGGTGACAAGCCTCACCTCCAAGCTTTTTGTGAAATTAGGAATAGCTACCGCAACAATGCTGATGTCTATGGAATTTGGGAGTCCAACATGCCCATATATTACCTCCCCTCAGTAAATGTGCTTCCTGATATCATCCACTTATGCTGTGCCAATTATGACCCACTCAAAGAGCAGTTATGGCTCCATCTGTGACTGTCTTATTTTACATTACCCCTGAATCCATCAATGAGATGCTACACTTTAAGCCCACTCAGCCTCTGGCCCCTCTCTCCATGGAATTCCTGCTTGACCAAGGTGCCAAACTGCCCAATTCAGAGATAACCAGAATTTCTCAGTTATTCATGAGACCAGATCACCAGCCTAGGCAACCACCTCCTTTTAACCAAGTCTGGTTCAATGAAGCTGGAAAATTCATTACTAACATGATATCCTACATATTGGGATTTAAAACTAGTGAGTATGTTGATGAGACTACCTTGGTTCTGTTGTCCATGTTTACTCCAGGACAGCCCCCTGCTGTCAAATATGATTATGCCACCTTCATATCTGATAAGATCCATGAGCCTGGACAGAGAAAAAGTGTTCAAATACACATCATACATATATCATCTACTGTTGTACAATCAACCAGATAGTTTTCAAATTCCCCTTAGAAAACTGGATCTCAAAGGAGAGCGAAGGTCTGTAATCTTCTAGACCTCAATCTTCCACCATGTTAGTGACTCCCCTTATACTTATTATGAATTCATTGACCTGTTCATACACCCAGCCTCTTCTTTATTGATGATAACTCCTCCTGCCAGACTCTCTGGTGAAACGCAGAAGATTTTACATCCCTCAAAGGGCTACAGTATAGGTGACTGGTACTTTTACCAGAATCACACCGAGATCAGGATATATGGCAGTGAGTTGTGCCCCTATAAGCTGCCAAAATATGTGCCTATGAGACTATTTTCCCTGGAATACTTCAGGCAATTTATTAGCAAATATTTGACTCATTTCTATGCTGCCAAGAAAAAGGCACAGCTGAAAATAAGAAATGAATTGGGCCCATTTGTCTTCAATAAAAGGGAAGCCTGGGAGGAGGCTGACAAGATTTTATGGGAGCAACTTAAGTTGAAACAAAGTTTTTATTGGGCACCCTATGACCTTGATCATTTCATAAGTTATAGAAAAGTGAAAAACAAGCTAACAGCGTATGTTCACCACAAGATCCCTGAAATTCAATAGTATGCTAACCAACAAGAATGAGTAGAAGGCACATTAGTTTAATAAATTACTGAGGAAGAGAAATTGGAAAAATCCATGAAAGAGCTTGAAAAAAAGCTTGACCTGGACTCTTTTGGACAGGTATCCTTCAAGCTGTCTCAGCACACAGGAGGTGATACATCTTTTGTCGGGACTTCTCAGCAGCCCACACAAAAAGCCAGCACAGGGTCAGCAAAGGGAAAAGAGGTAATAGGTTCAGAGTAGGACATAATGACAGACCAACCAGCTACATCAAAGGAACAAGGCCAAGGGCAGGTTCCTCCAGCTCAAACAAAAGCACCAAAAATCCCTGTACTACAAACTCCTCTAAATGAGGAGAGAGGCAAGAAAAGGGACAGGAAAGAAGACACACCGATCAGCGGTTCTGCAGAGCAACCAGGGGAGAAAAGGCAGAGATTGAACCCCCTATCAGAGGAGGAATTCATTCAGGAGACCACAGACAGTCTAAGGGAAGAAAGAGTAGTCAGCCAGGATACATCTCCAGTCACAGAAACATCGGCCAGTTCACACAGGCAGGAGATCGGAAGACAACATAGTGTGGAATTTTCTTCTGCCAAGCCACAAGGCAGGCAAGGCTCTGACTGTTAGAAAATTATATATTACGGAGCAATGGAACACATAAAATATTTTAGAAATATAAACACAGAAAACGCACAAAACAAGAGAGACACAGATATATGTGGTTCACCGAGTTTGGGCTACGTCCACCCCGAACAACCAGTCCTTCCTTTCTATTATCCAGCAAAATGAAGAGACACAACCTACAGCAAACCCGCTGTAATATCCTATGTTTTCTCTCACAGTCTCACCTCTCTGTTTCTCGCTCCCAGAATACACATCTATATCTTAGCCTCTGATACAATGCCCTCATACAAAGGGAGGGGTTGCCTTCTAGGGCAAAAAACCCTAAACTAAACATAAGTTTTACCGTCAGATCATCTGCCTAATGAACGGCCCAGATTGACTAGAAATTACTATACTTTTACAAGGCAATTTTACATTTGTTTTTATCTTCGGGGGCGCTGCCCCCGAGCCCCCGCCGGGGGACCGCTGGCCCCCGTACCCCCCCGCGTGGAGGGGTGTACAAACTCCCTGGGGTATACATCCGACTGAAATAAATACCTCTGAACAATCATGCTCCACACACAACAATCTCCCACTTGGAGAATGATTGTAGAAACTCCACCGCTGCTTCATTCGCTGCACAATGACTCCTCTTTGGACCTGGTTGTTTCTCATCTTCATCGTCATCCTTGAAGACCAATTGAAACTAAGCATATTCTCAGTTTCTCCCTGGTTACAACTTTTGTTAGCATATCTGCAAGATTTTGGCTAGTGTGTATCTTTTCCAACTTCAACTCTCCATCTTCCAACACTGATCGTATAAAATGGTACTTGAGTTGTATGTGTTTAGTCCTAGAATGAAATGCTAAGTTGTTTGCAAGATGAATGGCACTCTGACTATCACTGTATAATGTGCCCATATCATGCTCCTTACCCAATTCACCCATAAACCTTTGTAACCAAATCATTTCTTTGCTAGCCTCTGTAGCAGCAACATACTCTGCTTCTGTTGTTGAAAGTGAAACAACACTTTGGATTTTTGAAATCCAACTGACAGCTGTTCCACCAACAGTAAATACATATCCTATAGTGCTACTCCTTTTATCCCTGTCACCTGCCATATCTGCATCAACATATCCCAGTAGAGAAATGTTTGCACCACCAAAGCACAATGCTTGATTTGTGGTACCTTTTAAATATCTGAGAATCCATTTTACTGCCATCCAATGTTCCTTTCCTGGATTGTTCATGTACCTGCTTACAACTCCCACTGCATGTGCAATATTAGGCCTTGTGCAGACCATTGCATACATTAAGCTTCCAACTGCTGATGCATATGGAACTTTAAACATATAATCCATGTCTTCTTGGGTCTTTGGGCACATTTCCTTACTAAGTTTGAAATGACTAGCAAAAGTTGTACTAACTGGTTTTGCATTGTGCATATTAAATATTTTCAACACCTTTTGTATGTACTCATTCTGAGACAATGTTAATTTGTGATTTTTCCTGTCTCTAGTGATTCTCATACCAAGGATTTGTTTTGCAGCTCCCAAATCCTTCATTGAAAATGAATTTGACAATTTTCTTTTGAGTACATTTATTTCATGCATGTTAGATCCTGCAACAAGCATGTCATCCACATACAATAACAATATAATATAGCTGCCATCATTTTGCTTTTTCAGATAAACACAATGATCAGAGTGACATCTAGTATAACCTTGTTCAGACATAAACTTGTCAAATTTTAGATACCACTGCCTTGGAGCCTGTTTTAATCCACACAAGCTCTTCTTCAACCTGCACACTAGTTTCTCCTTCCCTTTCACCTCATATCCTTGTGGCTGCTGCATATATATCTCTTCCTCTAAATCCCCATGGAGAAAGGTTGTCTTTACATCTAACTGCTCAAGATGAAAATTTTCAGCTGCTACAAGACTTAAAATAGTTCTAATTGAAGTCATTTTAACAATAGGAGAAAACATTTCATCAAAATCAATACCTTTCTTCTGTGCAAACCCCTTTACCACAAGTCTAGCTTTGTACCTCTGTTTTCCTCCATCTTCTTCCTTCATCCTGTAAACCAATTTATTCTTCAATGTAGTTTTTCCTGATGGCAACCTGACTAAATCCCAAGTCTGGTTATGCATTAAGGAGTCCATCTCTTCTTCCATGGCTACCTCCCACTTCTTCCTGCTTTCAACCTGCATTGCTTCTTCATAACATTCGGGTTCACCAGAATCAGTCAACAATAAATAATATAATGAAGGAGAGTATCGTTCAGGGGGTCTACTTATCCTGGTAGATCTTCTAACACCACTTTCAGGTGTTTGGGGTGCCTGTTGCTGTTGTGGTGGTTGTTGTTGTTGATTATTATTATTTTCAGGCACCTTTACCTTTTCAGTGATTTCATCAAGAACTGCATATTCCTTGTTTTCTTTTTCCTGTTTCTTTTCCTGCAACTGATTCTTATACAAGACCTTTTCATTGAATATTGCATATCTGCTCCTAATGATTTTGTGATTTTCATAATCATATAAGCAATAACCAAAATCATTAACACCATATCCAATAAAGGTACATTTCTTTGACTTTGCCTCAAGCTTTGTTCTATTTTCTTTATCAATATGGACAAAGGCCTCACAACCAAAAGGATTTAAAAAAGAGTAGTTTACCTTTTTACCTGTCCATGCTTCCTCCGGAACACCACCATCCAAGGAACTTGAAGGCCCTCTATTTATTAGATAAACAGCAGTATCTACAGCATCTGCCCAAAACTGTAAAGGCAATCCTGCATGCAATCTCATGCACCTTGCAGGCTCCATGATTGTTTTGTTCATCCTTTCTGACACACCATTTTCTTGTGGTGTTCTTGGAACTGTCTTCTCTCTACGAATTCCATGTTCTGAACATTACCTATCAAACTCTTTGCTGCAATATTCACCTCCATTGTCTGATCTAAGACACTTCAATTTCTTTCCTGTTTCAATCTCAACCAAAGCTTTCCATTTCTTGAAAGTATCAAATACATCAGATTTATTCTTAATACAATAAATCCAAGTTTTTCTAGTTGCATCATCAATAAAAGTAACATAATAAGGAGAGCCACCGAGAGATGATACCTAAGCAGGTCCCCATACATCTGTATGCACAAGCTCTAATTTTTTGCTCTTCTTTTCTTTCCCAACTCTAAGAAATCTGACTCTCTTTTGTTTTCCATAAATGCAATTCTCACAGAAATCCAAATCAACATTCTTCAAACCCGGCAACAAATTCCTTGAGTGAAGAATCTTCATCCCCTTTTCACTCATGTGTCCGAGCCTATGATGCCATAATGCTGCATCTACTCCTTTGGAAGTTAAAGCATTAACATAGTTAGAAATACCATTGCATAAATACAATGTACCAACCTTTTCACCTTTTGCTATTACCAGGGCTCCTTTGGTGACCTTCCAAGCTTTATCTGTGAAAGTTGTCACACAACCTTCACCGCCTAAATGCCCTGTTGAAATCAGATTTTTCTTTAGATCTGGAACATGCCTTACCTCCTTCAGTAGCCATTGGTTTCCATTCTGTTTTTTTACAAGAACCTTACCCATTCCAAAAATTTTACAGGGTTTATCATCACCCAAACGAACTTGTCCAAAATCTCCTTGAACATAGTCATGAAAGTATTTCTTATCAGGTGTGGCATGGAATGAGGCCCCTGAATCTACCACCCAGGAATCAGTAATATTTTTAAAAGAAAGAATCAAAGCATCTTGTAACACCTCACCTGTCACATTTGCTTCATGATTGTTTTCTTGTTGTGCATCTCCTTCTTTTCCCTTCTGAGATCTACAGTCTTTCTTTAGGTGTCCTTTCTTTCCACATTTCCAGCACACTATCCCCGATCTGGACTTGGATCTGCCTTTCCTTGATTTACTGCGATATCCTAAGCTCTTTCCTCTTTCCATTTTTCTTCCTCTAGGCTCTGCACCCAAAGCATTTCCCGATGTCTCACCGGAGCTTTTCCGTCGCATTTCCTCGCTAAGGATAGCACCGACAACATCATCAAACTTTAAAGTACTAGATCCAGAAACAGAGTTACTAATGGCCATTACCAAACCATTCCAACTTTCTGGTAATGAACACAAGAATAACAGAGCTCTAACTTCATCATCAAAGTTTACCCCTACAGAACTTAACTGACTTGTAACTGTATTAAAATCATTTAAATGGTTTGCAACAGATCCACCTTCCGAAATATTCATATTAAATAACCGTTTCATAAGAAATACCTTGTTTGAGGCCGAGGGTTTTTCATATAGTTTCGACAACGTCTACATCAAACCCTCTGTCGTGGTTTCCTTCGAAATGTTGAAGGCGACTGACGCAGCAAGGCACAACCGTATTGTTCCGAGTGCCTTTCTATCGAGAAGGTTCCATTCTTCGTCTTTCATACCCGTCGGCATCTTTGTTTTTCCGCCCAATGGTAGGTATAGATCTTTCTGATATAAATAATCTTCCATCTGCATCTTCCACAGCGAGTAGTTTTGGTCGTTAAATTTCTCGACCCTAAACTTACCATCTTCTGCCATTGCTCCCACTCGAACCAGGAACCCTTCTTTCCTGTGAGTTTATCAGCCAAATAGACCTTCGGCTCTGATACCAGTTGTTAGAAAATTATGTATTACGGAGCAATGGAACACATAAAATATTGCAGAAATATAAACACAGAAAACGCACAAAACAAGAGAGACACAGATATACGTGGTTCACCCAGTTTGGGCTACGTCCACCCCAAACAGCCAGTCCTTCCTTTCTATTATCCAACAAAATGAAGAGACACAACCTACAGCAAATCCGCTGTAATATCCTCTGTTTTCTCTCACAGTCTCACCTCTCTGTTTCTTGCTCCCATAATACACATCTATATCTCAGCCTCTGATACAATGCCCTCATACAAAGAGAAGGGTTGCCTTCTAGGGCAAAAAACCATAAACTAAATATAAGTTTTACCGCCAGATCATCTACCTAATGAATAGCCCAGATTGACTAGAAATTACTATACTTTTACAAGGCATTTTTACATTTGTTTTTAGCTTCGGGGGCGTTGCCCCCGAGCCCCCGCCGGGGGACCGCTGGCCCCCGTACCCCCCAGTCGGGGGGGATCGGCCCCCCCGAACCCCTGCGGGGGGGACAAGTCCCCCCCGAACCCCTGCGGGGGGGACAAGTCCCCCCCGCACCCCCCCACGTGGAGGGGTGTAGAAACTTCCTGGGGTATACATCCGACTGAAACAAAGACCTCTGAACAATCATGCTCCACACACAACACTGACATTAAGAAAACATTGACTGAAATAAAGGCAAAGAATGAGCCAATAAGAATTCAACTTTATAATCACTTACTGAAGATGGCCCCCACAAATCAACAAAGGTTAATGTCGGCATATGACATTCAAGAAGGAAAGATGATCCTGAGTCACTTTAAGCCCAAAATGCAGCAACCACAGTCAGCTGCTGATTACATCAGGACCAATCTGGAAGTATTAGCCAAAGACATTCAACCAATGGACCAGATTGAGTTGCATAAACAAACTGGAGAAATGGTATACTCCACATTGGAAAATAAGGCATTGTTGGCCCACAAATTGCAGAATTCTTTAAATAATACCTCTGCCCAATTGGAGTTGGAAAAAGCTTCCTCTTTAGCCAAGGATAACAGAATCAAGTCCTTGGAAGAGATTATCATAGAGCTGGGACATGATCCCAAGGATGCCAAAGGCATCAAAGCATTAATAAAAAAGAAGGAAGAAGACATTGCAGCTCTCAGGAAGCAGCTCAAGCTGCCCATTACCATGCATCCCCAAACTACAGAGATTGTTGAACAAAAATCACAGAAGATCCGATGGACCTACTAATGAAATGAATGAGAGATTGGCAGAAATGGAAAAGGCATTGGAATAAGCACTGCAAGGAAAGCAAGGAGAGTCGGCCTCCCAGCCATCTCAAACAGCTCCAATAGTTACAACTGCTCCTTCTACAGTCACAACAGCAGTCCCTCATACTGTCCCGGCATCAACAGCACCAAGTACTTCAACAACAACAGTAGTAGGCAGCAGCACTACCATGGAGGATCTAAGACTCCAAGTATCAGAATTAAAGGATGCTAAAGAGAAGTTGGCCAAGTTGGAAATAAGTTATGACAAATCTAAAATGACTGTGGTAGAAAAAAACAAGGGAGGTAAAAGCATTAGAGAATAAAGTAAAGGCATTGGAAAAGGACCTCTTATTAGGCAAACCTCTCGGAGAAATTAGGGGAATTTTTTGGGCCAACATTGGCCAATCCATCACTGATATATGGACATCAATACAGATAATTCATGAGCAGATTGATTTGGTGACAGTAGCTCAAGAAGAAATTCAAAAGGCTAAGGATTCATTGGGACACATGCCCGAGCAGGCCAATAGGCTAATACAGTTTTTGAACACCCACACCAAGGAACAACTGGCAGCACTGGATATCAGGGATAGGACAGGCACCATCCTAACAATTAAAAGAGTTCTGACCATGAGGAACTTCATACAAAATCTAGAGAGGAAGTGCCAAGACATGCAAATGGAGATAAATGCTTTCACACAGAAGTTTACAGCTTTGGAGGAAAAGGGTCTGCCCAGTTTATTAACTAATGACTATAGACTGATGACACATGCAGACTATGTACACAGGTTGAATACATATGTGGATAATCAAGTCACAGCATCATCAAGTTCTGCAGGAGAGAAGGCACTCCCATCTAGACAAAGCCTATATGACAATTTAGAAAATTTGTTTTTTAGCATGAAATGAGGCATCTTTTCATAGTCCAGCCTACTTTCTTCAAGTACACGGATGCTGATGAAACTCTAATAAAAATGCGCAGACACCAATTACCAGAGGACCAGTGGTGGCAGAGTATGCTCGAAATTTTGTAGGCGGATTTCAAAGTTTTGTTTATTTTTCCCAGAACACAACAAGATATTATAAAGTGGAGAAAAAGAGCAGATAAAAATCGCGCTGGGCAATAGTCTATTAAAGCACTATTAAAAGCACCCAGGAAAACAAAGCCGACAGTGCGGGATTTCACTAAAGTATCCATCGGCCGACTCGCTGAGCAAATAATCAATGCATCTCACCAACTGAGCGGCCAGCACAACATCTCTTACTTCTGCATTCATTTCTCTTTGTTCCCAAGATCATTTACTTCTCCTGTAGAGTAGGTAGAAGAATTTATTGCTAGATATTATCTCATTGAGATATTTTGTAAACCTTTTTGTACAAATACCTCCCCAAGCTAAGTATTAGGGGTTGGTGATACAATTCTGGGACTGCGTTGTAAATCTCAGAACTCTTCTGAATAAAAGGTTGCTAGAATGTGTTGTTGCTGAACTCTCTGGTTGTGGATTTGATGGCAGATGACCATGTTACAGAATTCTTGAATTACTTCATGGATCAATAAGTCTTTTTAACTCATGTTTTACTGTTTCTGTGTTTTATATATCATATTCTAAATTACAGGGAAAAAGAATAACTCAGAACTTACTTAACTGTACTCTGTGTTCAATCCCTATTTTTTTTAAATGTTTTCTTCAGGACTAGCATAAACAGGAATTCTTAATTGCTCCTGTTTCCCCTGGTTCTTACATCTCGAATATAGCTAAGGAATTCTTAACTGCTCCCTGGTAATATTCATCCACTTTCCCTCTGTTAGCATGATGAAGGATTCTTAGTTGACTTTCACCCCCTGACCCCATTTCACCTGATTTTAGCTTGCAGTTTGTTCCATGGTTAATTATCTTGCTCTGTAGTTCCTCCTTTTGTCAAAGAAACCATATTCAGCAGTTCATCTTCATAGACTCCATTAACCCGATGGACCAAACTTTTCATATTTTCACCCCTGTTCTTTGAATGTCACCATCCAAAAATCAAACAAATACTTGTGCTTCATAACTAGCCTAATATACCCTTAAAAAAAGCTAAATCATAAAGAGAGAGCCCTCTCTGGCTGCAGATTGGCTAGAATCTGCATCTAAAAGATTGGTTAGTGGTTACCTCGGCCGTATTCCCTTTTCTTATAGCTTTTGGGAACAACCTGAGTGATAACAGTTTGGATGTGCTCACAAATTGCGAGCTCCTAAAGTTCTTCATGTTGTCGTGCCTAAGAGCACAACCCGATCTACTCCAGTACCTTGTTGGAGCATGGGATCCAAATGAAGGGAGATTCAACATCCGGGGACAGGAATTAGAAATCGATGCCACCGATATCTATTTCTTGACAGGGTTATCATGGAGGGGAGAAAGGCCTCGAATGATAGGTACTCGGATCACAGGAGAGACCATGGACATGCTCATCGGGAGAATGTGTCTAGAGGCCCAAAAATCAGACAAGGGAGGCAAACTAAAGATCGCAACAGTAGCTGACTTGTCACTACGAGTCCTCCTTTCCACCATCACTAGAGCAGCTAGTTCACAGGCCCCACATGAGGCCACCAAGACTCAACTTCGGTTGGCCGCCAACTGCTTAAACCCCACCGTATTCAACTAGGCAGAGGTGGTATCAGACAACCTCAAAAGGCAATTGACAAAATGCCGATGAGGTGATACCAACAATTTTGGTATGGTTCGATCCTCATACCGTTCATCCTAGAACAGCTTCCTATCTTTCAGAGGCAGGAAGTGGTAGTGGCTAGGCCACTTCCACGAGAGGCACGGATCACTCGTTGGGCTATATTAATTCCTCGAGGAGGTGGTGGTCAATAGATGTCATGGAGACCAGAGTTCTTCGAGTGGCTAGATCGCCAACTCGTTGTTGTAGAGGACTAGCCATATGCCAGGACTAACTTTAGAGGTGATCCAGACCTAGTACTCCCTCCTGGGGAACACTGGGATGATAGTTGTAACAAACTCATTTTTTTATTTTTAAAGAGTTTTGTAATTTTTTGTTATTATTATTTTTTATATATATGTCCTGATCATTATGTTTCAATCTTGCAGATGTTGGACCTGAAAGACTTGCAGGTTTGTCTCCCATTGCTTGGAGAGTCGAGAGGGAGTTCGAGATGCCCCCTCCTGGCGGAGATGTGGAGGATGAGATTGCCCGTGACCTGGAGGGCTTTACAGAGGGGATCTCGGATTACGTGAGATTCGAGGATGTCCCTCGATATTACCAATGACACACAGTAGGGGTGTCAAACAGGATCCACCGACTACTTAGATGTGTTGTCTGAGCAGTGGTGTGTTATAGAGAGCATCACGCAGATTAGACCCATAGGTTTATTTTCTGCAATTTTGAGAGACATGTTGTTCATGATGTAACCTAAACACATATTTTTTTAGCACTACGAAGTGCAACACATGATATATATGCATACCTATGTTCTGCTTTATCAACTTATTATGTCTCAATGTTTACTTTTACAAATGTCGCAAATGTCTATCTAACACATGATTTGCCAATGCATATGTTAATGTATTTAGTCTTCTAGGAATATGTTGATATGTAATGAAATCAAAATTCCTTTCCAGTAAATGAACACGTAAATACAACCTTAAAATCTAAGGGTTTCTGACGGAATAACGCCCGTTGAGCTGAAGAACAACAAGTTGTGAATCTAGATTTACGATCAAGGCGCAAATATTGAGGGCAACAGCCTCAGTCAATAGCTCAATAATTGCACTATATTCAGCAAAATTGTTCATAGTACATCCTAGACAAACACCTTGAATATCTACCAACTCACTGTGAGGATCATAGATAACCCATGTTGTGGAGGAAAGATTCTGAGTACTGCGACAGGCACCATCAGTGAAACCGACATAAGGTGCGACAGACATCTGCATAAGAAGCAAAAGGACACAATAAGTGAAAAATGCTTACACACCAAGCCAAACATATACGAAAATGAAAATGCACTTATGTACACAGAAATGCACGAAAGACTCATGCATAATACTTCTTGAGATAAAGCCCGTTTTGGGGCTTATCTAAAGGATTGCCTTCATAATCAATCAGCTCATAGGCACCTTTTGCAAAACACATTTTACAATGTAGGGCCCATGCCACATGGGTTCGAATTTTCCTGCCCCCAGCTTATCATGAGCTTGATCATACAACAGGACTAAATCCCCTTCAATGAAGGAACGTGGGTTGACCGTCTGATCGAAGTGAGCTTTCACTCGCTTCTTCTATGCCTCAATGACCAATGAAGCAAGTCGACGAGTCTCATCAAGTTGTTCTAAATAAAGAAGACGCTCCTCCACCGAAGTGGTATTCAACAGTAATTCAATAGCTAATTTAAGAGAAGGAATTTCACATTCAATCGGAAGGGTAGCTTCCAGACCATAAATAAGATGAAATGGTGTAAATCTGGTAGCATCCTTAACCGAGGTTTGGTAGGCCCATAGAGCTAAAAACAACATCAAATGCCAATTGGACCTATGCATTCCAATGATACGTTGAAGCATGGTGACCAACACTTTGTTCACAGCTTCGACTTGGCCATTGAACTGGGGGTAATATGGTGTCGAACTATCGTGATGCAAGTCCAACTAAGTTGTCAACTTAGACATCATGTAATTACGAAAATGAGCCATAATCTGTGACGATGGCCTGAGGGACTCCGAACCTGGCAATCACATGATTGAATAAAAATTGAGCAGCTATCTTATCGTCGTTAGTCAATGTAGGCATCGCTTCGGCCTATTTCGTAAATTAAACAACGGCAATGATGATATACCCATGCCCCCCAGTCGATCGAGGGTTATGTTAGCGCTTGAAATTTCACCTCAGGCTGAGAAAGGCAAACTTCAAGGCAACATCAAACCACTTAGCCTCGTAGCTAGCCCTACGGGGCAGGAGAGGGCTCTCTCCGGTCTATCTCGGTAAAGATATTCAATGGGCGAGATAACCAATAAGGAAACACTGGTTTTAGGCTAGTAAACTGATAAAAAGAGTTTGTTTTGGGATTTTTAGGGTTTTGGTGGAAAATTGGGGAAAGGCAATTTTGGGTGCGGGGATTGGACACAGTTTTCACAGGGGGTTCTTTGGGGCAAGGTAGGAGACTGTATTGATGCCTTTAAATTAAGTGAATGGGTAGGAATGACCGGTGAGGAGCTAAGGAGAGAAAGCAAACACCTTGAGTTCTCCTTAAACAGATGAAAACATTGATATTAAACAAATTTAAAAGCAGAGCATGGAAATCATGAATTCTACTTTAACACTTCACTTGCCTAATTTCAGAAGAAAAATAAAGAGGATGATTTCACATAACACACTTACAAGTACAAAGAGAAGCACACCATCAAGACATGTAACCACAGGAATCCCAAAAAGGACTGCAAAACCCTGGTCTTTCTTCCTTTGCCAAAATTGCAGAGATACAATGAATAATATAATAGAGCTTTCTCCCTCAAGAGTCCAACCATGAAAATGACCAAGAAAGTACATAATATAGGCAATCTAACATCTTTCCTTGCCTCTAGGGGTCGAGCTCATCCTTCTAGGAGTTGTTTCAACCAATTCTAAACTGAGCACTAAAATCTAGGCAGTCAAAACAACTTGCCTCTATAAGCTAGGAAACCAGTTCATTCATTAAATGTTTGCTATTTCATGAATGAATCTTCTAGAATAGGTAAATAAGTGTCATATCAACATGAAAATACATTAATTACATCAAAGAGGGTGAAAAATCCCATCCCAAGTCAAAACTGGCCAAAGCTGGGCGAATTCCTGAGCTGTAGGTGAAAAATTATGAAAATTGCCTGATAGGTCGCGCCCTAATCCTTATAGGTCGCGCTTCTTTGGATCTCCGTTTGAGGCACTTCCAGGTGTCCAAATGAGGCAAAAGTGGGCTTGTTGGAAAGTTCTGGATGTCTACTTTCCAACCCAACTTGAATTTCGGAATTTGGTGGCCATTTTCCCCTCCCAAATTGCAATCTCCCAAGACTGCTCCCTGTTTGTCAAAAAGGTGGCAGAAAGTCAATTTTTGCATGTTTGTTGACCTTCTGGAGGCTCAAAACTTGATGAAATCTCTTGGTAATTTCTGAGAAAGTGTATCTTTGCATGAAAAATCCATAAATGCTGAGTTTTTGCAAAATGAATTTGCCCATCGGATAGGTCGTGCGCGGCGCGCGACCTATCAATGTGAAAAACCTGTTTTTTGCCCAAAAATTCTTAAGTGACCAAAAATGCTCAAAATTTTTTGAAATTTGTGCTGTAGTGAGGTCATTTAATATCATGCTCCCTCAAGGAAGCCTCAGCCAATATTTGGAGGGGACCGGGCCTTCTCCGTCATTTTAGTGCCTTTGCCAGCCACCCTTGAATCACCCTCATTTTCGCCTTGCATACGTGCATTCGGGCCCAATAGTGGTTTTTCATATTCCTGAGCAGGTCCTTATTTTTGTTGGCCTTGGCCAGCAACCTCTCCAAATGAGCATTGACCCGGAGAAGCATAGCCTCTCGCTCAACGGGTACCAAATCGCCGGGTCTCTTTCGAGCCAAGTTGCGGTCCTCATGAATCCTCCGCAACTCATCAAGAGTGTGCTCCTCCTCAAGTTGCTTGAGCAATACTTTCAGATGATAATATAAAATCCACCCCTGCAAGATTTACATGCCAATTATGCAAATGCAAAACAAACAAGCGAGCCAATTCCCTATGATGCTGAATTTGAGAAATCCTCTCGCAAAATTCATAACATGAGAGGTAGCGAAAACATGTGACCGCAAGTGGACAAGCCTGCAAATCAGTCAAAGAGGTGGGCTCCTCCCTCTTATGGTGACCACTCTTACCACCCCTGTGAGGCCTCCTTTGTATCTCAATTTCTGGTGTTGACTCATGGTCATCACTTTGCTCATAGTCGGTTTTGGTTTTTGACATGGTTTCAGGAGCAAAGTGGCTGAAATGTACTACTGCTTCTGCTCAAATGACCTGCTGTTTTTCCCTGTTTGTAATGTTGTTTCAAGGGGACAAATAACACAAGGGAGATGTTAGGGAAGGGAGACTTCTAGGGGAATTAGGGAAAATACATGAAAAAGGGAATTAAGGGAAGGAATAATGACTCATACAACATCATATCATTATCATTGCAAAGGTTTTATGGGAAGTAGAGTTTAGGGTTATATTATTGATTTTTAGGAATCGGGGTAGGGTTTTAGGGCTTTTGATATTTTGGTAGGGAGATTAGGTAGAAATGATATAGGAGGTGGTAAAGAGAAGTGGGGAAAAAGTGGGGTGACAAGGATGACCTTGAAACAGCAAACAAACCATAGTTCTACAAGCATTTTGACATTTTTAAAGCAAATATACATGAACCTCTCATTTCAACTTGACGACATTAAAACACCTTTCCCATGCTCATTTGTCTTTTCCAAGCAAAATACTTTGATGATCAGAGGCCTACCTGCAACCTTGAAGAATTTTGAGGTCGTTTTGGAGTTTACTGGCGGTTTTTGTAGATGAATTTCCCAACAGGTCATGCGCAGGTGCTGATAGGTCGCGCGCGCTTGATAGGTCGCGCCAGTGTAATTTTTCAACTGGAGGAACCCCCCTGATAGGTCGCGCGCAAGTGTTGACAGGTCGCGTACGGGTTCAGCTTGCCAATTTTGCTCAATTTCTCTCCAAATCGCCCAAATCGCTCTTCACTATTGCTTTGAGGCAAATGATGCTCAAATAGAAGGAGAGAGGGGCTTTATAGGCTTGATTTAAATTAATTTCTCCTCAAACCCTCTTTCTAATGTTTTTAACTTGACACTTTTTCAAAATGACTTATGGTTTCCTTTTGTCCTGAAATTGTTTGAACTGATACTTTGTCTTGAAAAATTTTGAAGGGATAGCTTCTGAGGAATCTTGGCAAAGGGGACCAGGGCTGCATGCTGTCTTTTGAAAACTTTTGAATTTTTACAATTTTTTACAAATTGAGAAAAAGACCTTGTCTTTAAAAACAGGGTTTTTACATCCAAGGTTAAAATTAGTTGTACAGGATGAAATCTTTGAAGAAATATTTAAAGAAAAACTTTGATAGTCATCCCTCTGGCCTGCTAGGCATTTATCGACCTTTAAAGACATGACCTCAAAGACAAATTGGACCTAAACCCTAGACCTAGGACTTTGACAAGACAAGGAACCTTGAAAGGATTTGTAGACTGAAACAACTTGATCCAGCAGTGCCAAGAGGGGAATAAAGACACCAGCTCCTCCATCAGGGTTATGGCATGCCTAATGGAATGCAATGAAATGACACTGATGAGACACCTACTTATGCAAATGCAAAGAGTTTTGATCGCTGATGGAGGGCTACTAGACCAACTCTAACAGGTTACAGGTCATAAAATCAATGCCCCACTTTGCAAAAGGGCCAATGGTAATGACAGGATGCAAAAGAGAAGGCGGCGCACGCATCTTGCACTGGTAAATCTGACATGCATGACATGAATGGATGGTAAGAATGAAATCCTTGAAAATGGATGGCCAAAAATAACCAGCACGAAGAATCTTCTGAGTAGTGGCATAACCAGACATATGACTGCCACAGGTGCCAGAGTGATAGTCATTTAAGACTTTCTCAGCTTCCTCAAGGGTTAAACAGCGATGGAGAATAGAATCAACTCCGACACAGTATAACGTGTCTCCAATAATACGATATGGATGAGAATGACATTGAATGCATCGTTGAGCATCCTTAGACAAGTCAAAGTGAAATGAAGACGTTTGGAGGTAAACAATGATGTCACCATACCAGGGATCGAGGGTACTAATCAAGAAGAGTGTATCGTCTAGAATGCGGTCCTCTATCCAAGAGGGAGTGGAAGCAGATGGTAAGGAGCAAATAAACTCAATGAAAACCAGTGACTTCTTAGATTTGGCAGTAGTGAACTCCAAATCAAACTCTTGAGGATAACTATCCACTTGGAGTATTTTCCCCCCAGCAATTGACGTGACAGAATATATGTCATTGGGTTGCAATCAAAAATCACGGTTGTGGTAAGCAACAAAATGTAATGACGAAAACATTGAACAGCCTGAACGATTGCCAAGGCCAGCTTCTCAAAATAAGCATATCGAATCTCAATATCAAGAAGGTTGCAGCTAAGATAATATATGACATGCTCAGAACCATCATCATCGTCCTGGACCAAAACCATGTCAATGGTACTATCAGCGACAACTAGATAAAGCAAGTAATCACGGTGATAGTTAGGTGGACGCAACAAAGGAGCAGAAACAAGAAGGGTCTTGAGTTGCTCAAATGACTTTTGGGCAATTTCATCCCAAATGAATGGAATTTCACACTTAAGCAGATGCGTATAACCTTTAGCAACCTTGGCATAGTTAGGGATGAAAAGACGTAAGAAATTTACCTTCCCTTGCAAACTCTACAACTGGTGCAAAGTAGCAGGAGGCGGGAAATTCAAAATATCTTTGACCTTGAGTGGATCGAGACGAATACCCTCCTTAGAAATGATAAACCCAAGGAGTCTGTCGGACTCAACGCAAAAGACGCATTTGTGCAGATTGAGATTAATATTATAATGTCTACAACGAAGAAAATTCTGATGGAGGTGGTTCGGATTGTCTGCGTGTTTAGATAAATGAGCAGGAAGATCATCCAGATAAGGTTGAACAATGTGTCTAATATCATGAAAATCATAGGAAATTGCTCTTTGGAAAGTCACACTGGCATTCTTCAGACCAAAAGGAAGCTTTTTATAAGCAAAAGTACCCCATGGACAAATAAAGGCGGTCTTGTGTTGATCAGAAGGTAAAATATTGATCTGCTTATAGTCAGAGAAGCCATCCATAAAAGAGAATATTTCACTCCCAACACAGTTATCAATAAGCTGGTTAATAAAGGGAGTGGGGTAGTTATCCTTCGAACATGCGTGATTGATATCATGATAATCAACACAAACTCTAATAGTGCCCTACTTTTTAGTCACATGGAAAATGTTAGAGACCCAGTCTGTCAATGGAATAGGATAAATTAACCCAGCCTTGAGAAGTTTTTCAACCTCTCCCTTAATGGCAGTTGCCTTTCTTGGGTGCACGGGACATAAACGTTGACGAACTGGTTTCGCATCAGGATACGTAGGTATCTCATGCACCACAATACTCGGATCTATACCAGGCATTTCTTCATACGACCAGGCAAACACGTCGTGAAACTCTCGGAAGAGACTAGGGTAAATCTTGATCTCCTCAGGAGAAAAGGTTAGTCCAATATGAAAATTTTCGACAACCCCTGGTTTAACAGAGATGTCGATAGGCATGGTTTGCGTGATATTTCCCATATTCCCTTTAGAAAATACCTCATGAGTTAAGATGGGCATCTGAAGCGGTTGAGAAGGAACATGGGAAGCAAAATTATCAAGACAAGCAGTCATTTCCCCAAAGCCAGGAAGAAATGAGGAACGATGATGACTATCAACCCAAGGAGGATCCTCAAAAGACAATGTTTCAAGAATAGCCTCATCAGAAGGAAACATCTCTTGTAAAGGATCAGGAGAAGAAATATCTCCAAGCCAAGGGGATTGGACATACATGTCAAGAGATCTACTCGAAGGAGTAGAGTCAGAAGAAGAAGTCGAAGCCGAGACAATTTCAACATAGTTAAGCTCAGCAGGGCTTAATGGCATAACATCACCCCGAGAATCTACCTGATCGAGGGGAGGAACCAACCAAGGATCAGGGTTAACAGAGATCACATTAACGGAGGCGAAATTAGGAGGTAGGAGGGGGAAAACACCAATGAGGGTAGGAACTTTAAAGAGCCCAGCCATATGGAACATTGCCTTCCGAGGAAGAGGAAGCAAAGAAGGACAATTGATCAACCATAACAATTTTCCCTTGATGAGGAAAACAAAGTACGGGAAATAGTGAAGAAGCAATGACATGCATAGCATACGTCCAACTTCGACCCAGTAGAAGGTTGTAAGTCAGATGGGTGTCCACAACCTCTACTTCAATGTTGACCGTTTTGCCATCCAAGGTGATAGGCAAATGCAGGAGAATACCAAACAGATGAGAATCTCTTCCATCAAATGCCTCCAGCGTATTCATAGATTGACTCAAATATTGAGAACCAATTCTTTCCAACAAGCAATAGACATGATGCAAGTCGAGGCTCCTTCATCTATAACAGTACAATGAATAGTCTTTGAGTTAATAACAACCTGGATGAGAAAAGCAATCTAGTGAGGCAAACATAGCACATGATTTTCAATATTGAAAGTAATCAACTTGGAATTAGTCGAATCAAGTCCACCGATGGTAGATAGTAATGAATTCCGTTGGGGAGGACAACTTTGGAGAACCTCCAATGCAGACATAGTCGAAGGAGCTTGGGCTAGATATTTGAAAATACTATAGTGTTGTGTAGCATGAGCATTGGGATTATAGGAATATTTCTGGAGAATTCCTTTAGCATGTGGTCGAATGGCGAACTCATTACTGGGCCCTTCAATATGAAGAGGGCCAGAATTGGATGGGGGAATACTAGAAGGAACTTCAGGTTCTTTCCCGACTGGCGGAGCATGACCTTTCGATCGAGTAGACACGTGAATAGGGATAGTCCTGGCCATAAAGATTTGGGAACGAGATGAGGAAGAGGATTGTGGTTGGTCCACCATTTGAGTTTGTTGGGAAGGAAAAGGTTCTTTAAGCACAACAGGAATCCCTGAAGTCCCCTTAAGCAAACGACTTACCTCGGACCGTTGAGGACAGTCCTTAGTGAAGTGATCCTCATCACAAATAAGACAAGGATACTTAGGTTTGCATTTAGAACCATCATTGGTAGGAGTCTTAGGAGGTTCTTGCTTTGGCGTGTTAGACTTATTTTTACCTTTCCCTTTCTTCTTACCCTTCGAAGTTTTCTCTGTCGTGGTGGACTAGACGGTGTTAACTTCTAAGGTTTTCCCAGGATTGGATGGAGACTGAGAAGAAGTTTCAATAGGAGCAGTAGATTTTTGCTTCGCAGGAGTCATGGAAGACTTTCGAGAAGACTGAGTGATGGAACCAATAACACCATCAACAGAAGGTGTCGGCAGAGCTTTAGAAGTTCCAGGTCGTGGAGCATCGGGCAAGACGTCATAAAGCGTGCCAGATTGGGAATATACCAAATCAAGATATTGAGCACGCGCGATGGCTTGCTCTTCAGTAACACATGCCCCCATAGCAATATCTCTGGCTATTGGACCGACAAAAGAGGTAGTGAACCAATCAGTCAATAGCTGATCAGGAATCCAGAACTTGATCAAATGGCGACACCTTCTCCATTCATGAATATGATCAGAGATGTGGGTAGTCGTGTCCTATTTCAAAGAGGTAAGAAGATGTGTTCCCATTTCATAGCGAATCGGTAACTGAAAATGTGTAAGGAATTCCATCGCAAGAGAGTTAAAATCTTGGAAAGTCCCACGAGTGAGTTCAATGTACCACTTTGCAGCAGAACCAGTAAGAGTCCTTTGGAAAAGACGGAGATGAATAGAATCGTCAAGCCAAGAATTGGATGAACACCAAAGGTGATAAGTCATGACATGTGCCTGGGGGTCTTTTCCGGACTTTCCTTCAAACTTAAGACAGTCACTAGGGATCTTGGTTGGAACAGGTGGCCAATATGGATTATGAAGTATAGGATCATTTGTCAACTTCGACACATCAGGCAGTTCCAAAGTTGCAAGAAAAGGTAACTGAGGATTGAAAGACATCATGGGTCTTTGATAAGGACCAGTGTTAGGGTTCCAACCAAGGCCTTGTTGCCCCCATGGATCTTGTCCCAGAGGATTTTGTCCATAAGGGTTATAGTTTGGCGGATTAAAACCATACCCTGGTTGTTGACCTGGATTTTGACCTCTAGCAAACCATTGATTACCAGCTTGACCAACAGGGGTAGCATATGGCTACTGAAAATTCTACTAAGGATTAATCTAAGGTTGTTGATAGTTCTAATATGGATTACCCTGAGGTTGTCCTTGGGGTTGCTGAGGTACTTGAGGACCAAACTGAAACTGAGGACCGAACTGAAACTGAGGCCCAAACTGTGCCTAGGGCCCAGGTTGTATCTGATAAACAGGTTGAGCTTGGAATCCAAACTGAGCCTGGGGACCAGGTTGAGTTTGGGGACCAGCTTGAGCTTGAGGTCCAAGTTGCATTTGAACACCAGGTTGACTAATAGCTGGATTGACCTAACCAAAAGGTTGTCCTTGCTGAGCAGTAGGTTGGCCTTGTTGGAACTGGGGCTGACCTAACTAACCAGAAGGTTGTCCTTGCTGAGCAGCAAGTTGGCCTTGTTGGAACTGAGGCTGACCTAACTGACCAGAAGGTTGTCCTTACTGGGCAGCAAGTTGGCCTTGCTGGAATTGAGGTTGACCTAACTGACCAAAAGGTGGTCCTTGAGATAAAGGAGGTTGTCCTGAATAAACAAAGGATGAACCTGTTTGGGCTAAATGTTGTCCCTAAAAGGGTTGTCCTTGTGAGCCCAAAGGTTGCCCCTGCTGACTATAAGATTGTCCTACTGAGACATAAGGTTGTCCCTGAACGGGTTGTCCTTTCGAACCATGGTAAGAAGTTTGATTCCAAGAAACTGAAGGTGTAACTTGACTATCGATTGGAGTTGTCTGAGGAAGAGGTCTAGCATAATAAATATGAGCTCCGCAGTGATCATAATAGTGCAGAGGGTTATGCAGAATGGACATCTGCTAAGAACTTAGAGGGTTATAAGTCAGATTTTGAAGAGCAAACAAATATTGATCATACGAAAATCCCCCCAAAATGGGATTCAAGGAGATAGGTGCATTACCCGCAGGTTGACTAAATCCGGATGCGAGAGTCGAAGGACCACTGCCAATGGGTCTGAAAGATGTCCCAGTAATAGTAGTGACTGCTGAGGATGTGGTAACCGCACTAACAAGAGGAGTCGAAGATGCCACACAAACGATGGGCATCGATGGAACATATGTAATAGATGTAACATGCGTTTGAGGAATGGAAGTCATGGTTGACTGGGCAGACACAAATGGCCCTAAAGTCAGAACCATTGTATGATACCATACAGAGCTCTGGTGTAGAGATGTGGCACCAAGTATGTCAACCAGAGCGCAATAGCGAAGCAATAATGAAACATTTGGAGAGGTGTGGAAAGGGAAACCTTCCGTAGGAAACTGATATTCACCAGTCGACACAAGGCTCTCCTGACTGTTAACAGGACTTGACTCATCCATGTCAGAAGAGGATATAGGAACCGAAGCACCAAGGGGAGTAGAAGGAAGATCCTTGTCTAAAAGTTCCCAAAAGTTGGGAGGAGTCCAATTGATATCAAAAGGTTCCCCACACAGAGCTCGAGAGGCAAGAGGATGAACACTTGGAACAATAGCAAGAGTGCCACTATCAAATGATACCTCAAAAGAGACAGGAGAAGAAGGCTCTCCGTCACTTGGTAAAGATGACAAAACATATGAGTCTGCCAGGATGGCCTAAACTCAAAAGACCAGGAGATAAGATTTCATTAAGAGGGCTTTAAATTCTTTACAAGGATGTAACTCACGATGTGGCCAAAATTAATAGGTAGGATGTTATCATGGGAAAATAAATGTTATGACACCAGAATGAAACTTTGCCTTTTCATGTTTAGAGAGTCAAGAAAAAGGGCTAAAGATGACTCTAGTCTCCTTTGAAGTTTAATGAGCTTGAAAGGACAAGTTCTCAGATGATCCTTTTACTTTTAAAGAGTCGAAAATGAATGAAAGTGACTGCTCTGGAATTCTAGGCAAAAGGTTTACTAGACAAATCGTAAAACTGCATATACACCTTGGTAGTAAAATGAAAGAGAAATGACCAAGGACTTTCCGTACGGAAGCTAATCTTCCCAAAAGTTGTTTTCAGTGCGTTACGATTCGTAAGGTGGCAGACTCGATTTCCTAGGGATAATAGGATTGTAACCTAGTGGGATCTCCCATCATATACGCGACAGTACAGGGAGCACAAGTCCATACTAGTACTTATCAAATCACAAAAGGAGGAATCACCCAACCTTAGTGAAAACAATAGCCACTAGGTTTAAAGATGCCGAAACACGTCTCTAGCCTAGACCTCTAGATATGTGAGCATTAACTTCCAATGCGTTTTTAGATTAATTCAATAAATTTTAGCAGTTAATTTTGAATTAAATTTCAGTTTCAAGGCCCTACCAAATGTATCTTCAAAAGCTCCTAGAATGTAACTAAATGAGTAAAGAAACCATTCCTTTTCAATGAACAACTAACTAAATAAAAGTGAGAGGTTCATTTCAAAGCAATTAAAGCAACAAGCAAGCAAATGCAAGCAAACCAATCAAGAGGAAAGAGAAATGCTTCTATATTCCACTAACTTGCAAGCAACCTAGTTAAGAAAATGAAAAATACATCCTTTGCTTTTCAACATCTAAATGCCAAGAATTTACTAATGCAAAAGATTGTTCGCATTTCCTAATGAAAAATGAATGCAATATTTTGATTTTTCAAATAAATGACAAGCAACCAAATGAAAAACTCAAAACAATGCTAGTTTTAAGTCCTTTCCAAATGAAATCATTCAATAAGTGAAGAGAAACATTCCACTCAGAAACTAATCAAAGACTCAAAACCAAGAAGATGTTTCTTTTTGCAAAAATTTTAGAGCGTTCCAACTCACTGAGAAGCAATGTGATCTATGCCAAAGTGATGGAAGGAAACCAAACAAACAAGACTTGAAAGTTTCGATAACCAAATGTCACATACCAGTTAGGAAGATGAAAGAATAGTCAATAAGGAGAAGCCTCAAACAAAGCAGGGGATCATTTCAAACACAGCCCAAAGGTCCAAACGAACAAGTAACCCAAGAAAAACTAATGTTTCAAGAAACCCTAAGGTAAATAGGTCACACAGTTCAAAAGGAGAAGTTTCAAGGGAATGAAACCCGAAGTCAAATATTCTAGCAATCAACAATTTGACACACAATAAATAGGCAGAAGACAAGATCACAAGGATAGGACACACTATCCAATCAACAAACAAAACTTCAAAATTGAAACCTATAGGAATCTTCGCGAGCGTAAAACTGACAACATCCATCGACAATGAAACGTCGCACCTCCCTAACTAGCACTTTGCAACGTTGTCGCTGAAGTACAACAGTTAATAATGCCAAGCCAATTTCAAATCTCTTCGCGACTGTAAGGCGATTTAATCGTGCCAAACAGTAGAAGGCACAACTAATTAGATAGCGCAAGAGTGACTATCATCACGACTATAATAAAGAAACAGCGATGACCCTAAATCAAAGGAAAAAATTCAAAATCCAACTGAGGGAAGGCCATACCTATCACTTATGACAGAGGGAAGACTACCAGGAGTAGTCAAACAACCCATAACATGAAGAATTCATCCTAAAAGTAAAGGATATAATAAATAATCAAATCAAGAGACAAAAGATAAATGTCCCCAGTATGGTCGCCAACTTTTGATGCAGGCAAGTTCCCTCTGTGGACAGAGGCATCTCCTTAGCCCTAGAGTGGGTCTAATCACATCAAAGACAATACCAAAGCAAATTTCCTTAGAAAGTTGATGTCATGAAGGCCTACCTTCAAATCGTCGTTTGATGAAGTCCTTGTTGTGTTGCTCTAGCTCTCGTTCTTCTAATCTCTTGTAACTGAAAACATCATATCGAGAACATCAACAAACATAATAGAATATGACAAAAACTATCTACCTAAAGAGTCAAGGAACTTCAAGCTATCAATATGCAATTCAACATAAGATATAGGAAATAAACCATTAATTTGTATTAATATAAACTGAAGTAAAACTTACAACCAAGCCTTGATGTCGTAAGTCTTCTTGAAGGGTCCTGCCAGCATGTCTCTGCAAGCATTCACTCATGAACTGTCTCCCAAAAAGATGAATAACTCTCTCTCCCACCCAAAAGGTTGATGCTAGAACACTCTTACAATCAAGCCAACTCCACTCAAAATTATCCCAAGCTAAGTTACATAAGATGCTACCTCCACACTCTAGAAAAACTCTCTACTTTTACTATTGAACTCTTGAACTCTGAAGCTAGATGATCTCAGGCATGGAGGAAGTATTTATAGGAGGAGGAGCTTCCATAAGAGATAGGAGAAAGAGCTTATCCCTTTGAGAGGTTGCACAAAAGGTGGAACAACCATCCCAAAGGAGAGAGGTGAGCTCATCTGAGCTGGATAAAAGTAGTAACTCAACCCACAACTTTTACCAGGCTCCAGAGAGTTTGTCCAACTAGGGCTATGGGACTAGTAAAACAACCCACCAAGGGCTCCAGAGCATTTGTCCAACATAGGATACGGGACTAGTAACTCAACCCAAGTTGTTCCAGGGCTCCAGATCGTTTGTCCAACCAAGGATACAGGACTAGTAACCCAACCCAAGATGTTACAGGGCTCTAGAGCATTTTTCAAACCAAGGCTTCCAAGAACTAATAGCTCAACCCAAGCTAAGAAAACATGAGAACCAACAAAAAAAAAACAAGGAAATAGACCCACAATCTCCATGGCCATCCAGGAAACGGAAAGGCTAGGCAAATCCACTATCAATCCAGACAATTCTCCATGCCAGTGACAGATCATAACCAAGAAACCACATTCATGTGCCATGCATTCCAAAACTAGTGAGGGAAACATACATGCAACTTGGTACCTGCAAGAAAAATTGTTGTAGTTGCTGATCCCAATGCCCTCTTGCACATTCCTGCTCTTCCTTTGCCTTCTTGCTCAAAAATCCAAGTATGCCACACCCTCCAAGAATGCTCCACCAAAACTTTTCAAAATCTTACCAACTGATCCTCAAAAGCATTTTTATGAATCAGGTCTCTATTTTCTTCATTTTCCATTATTTTCCTTCATATTCCCCCTCACATGCAATGTTAGGTCCCTATACTACTAGTGTAAACCCTTATTGTTATTATTCTAGCCCCCTTATTATATTATTGTGCCCATATAGTCCCCATGTTGCTATTATTGTCCCCATACAAGCCCATTATTGTTATTGTTGTGCCCCTACAATATTATTGTTATATAGGCTCTCATTGTATTGGGACCACTTAGACTCCTATATATAGAAAGGAGGTCTTGTCATTTGTATCATCCAAGAATTTTTCATTTGTGTAATGTAAAGGAGGTTTCCCCCTTGAAGAGGATGATTTCTAAGTCGTTGATCTATCTTTTATATCTTTTTGTGAGTTGGTTTCATAACATTTGGTATCAGAGCTTTGGATTCTAGGGTTTCGCTACTCCAAATAGGTCATTGTGGAATTTTCACTATAACCTTTTCAATTTGAAGTTTCAGAAGCTAAAAAAAAACCCATTTGAACCGAAAGCGTTCTGAACCTCGAGTCCAAATTTCAAGTCTTGTCTCACTATGTTTTCAGAGATATGTTCTGAGGAAGACAGGGTTTTTGCAAGCTCCATAATTCTATCTCAAACAACTTATCATGGAATTTTCGCTATAATTTGTTTTCTACGAAGGATCGGACTCTAAAATTAAAACCCATTTGAGCTGAAATCTTGTTGAAGCTCAGGCCCAAATATTAGATCTTTTTTCGCTATATTTTCGGAGATACGGTCTAAGACATTTAGGGTTTCTGCAGGCTTCCAAATTACATCCCAAACAGGTGACCTTGGGAAAACCGTCATAACTTTCCCCTTGAGCATAAAATTGAAATTTCGTAAGAAGTTACAAAAAGATGACAGACTATAGTTTTTTCTATATCGGTTTCAGGTCCTAAGGTCAAAAAAATGACACATGGAACATCGTACAAGTTCGCTATATTGAAAGAGTATATAATTAGGTCATATTGGGATATTGAGAATAAATCTTTCTTGGAGAATCCAATTTCAATCAAACTGGTAGCATTGGAAAGAGGACGTAGAGAGCTACCGCAAGTCACAATTTTAGAATTTGGAGATTTGAAACTACAGAGTTCCATTCGTTTCAAGATTGAGCTCGTAAAAGCAAGAAAAATATATATGAGGAAGTTTGATGGCAAGGATCCGGTAACATGGATACTACAGATGGAGCAAAATTTTGATCTACATGATGTGCAACTGTTACAAAAGGTATGTATTACATCTTTATATTTAGAACCGAATCAGTTTGTATGGTATAGAGGGCTTTGTTCTCGTAAAGCACTTATCACTTGGTCAATTCTCACAAATGAAATGATAACACGTTATGAGGAGACAAAGAGCAACACCTTCTTTAGCCAATTGACAAATGTCAAACAAAAGGGTTCAATGGCAGAGCACATTGAGGAATTCCAAAAATTGAAAATAAGGGTAAATGATATTCCATAGAAGCAGATGATTGATGTCTTCATAGGGACTTTAAAAGGTAACATCCAACATGAGGTTCACCTTTGGGAACCTGATTCATTGGAGAAGGCATATAGGTTGGCAAGAAAAGTTGAAAGAAAAATTATGGCAACAAGGAAGTATACCACTCACAACTATAAAGATGGAAATGTTGTTTCTCCTAGCCTTCCACAACCTACAAGTTTGACACCACAACAATTGGAAGAAAAAAGAGCAAAAGGGCTTTGTTATAGTTGTGATAGCAAATACACTAATGGTCATAAGTGTGCTAAGAAGAAAATATTTTACATAGATTGTGAAAAGGAGGAAGAAAAGGAACATGAAACGTCAAAAGAAGAGGATATACACTAGGAAAAAAAACCTAGAGAAAGAAGAAATGAATCTGACCATATCTTGTAATGCATTGGCCAGAATTACCACTCCTGAAACTATCAAGATAGAAGGACATATCAAGAAAAAAAGGTAATAGTGTTGATTGATTTGGAAAGTACCCATAATTTTATTCATTGTAAGATAGCCAAGGAATTGAATTGCTTCCTATATCCAGCACCAGAGTGTCAAGTGATGGTTGCAAGTGGAGGAACCATTAATTTCTCTGGAAAGTGGCATATATCAAGCTATCCATGGGAGAATATGTATTGAATATCCCAATGCTTTCCATTCAAATGGGTGGTGCTGATGTTGTACTAAGAGTCCAATGGCTACAATCCTTGGGTACAATAGCTTTTAATTTTCAATAATCTTTCATGAGATTTTCTTCAGAAACCGGGAAAGGTAATAATCTCTAACTAAATGACAAAGCTTCTAAAGAAAGAACAACGATGCATAATTGAAAAATTATGTTCACTAGAGGTTCCCACATCAAAATAATTTATTTCTCTAGATATCCAAAAAGTCTTGGACAATAATTCCAAGGTATTTGAGACTCCCAAAGCCCTCCCACCTATTTGTGATCATGATCATGTTATTCATTTGGTTCCAGGAAGTGTTCCTCCAAACATCAGACCTTACCTAATGGGAAGACACTTCAAGGTAAAAACAAATCATGATAGTCTTAAATACTTTTTATAACAAAGATTATCTTCAGAAGAACAACAAAAATGGGTCACAAAGATGTTGGGTTATGACTTTGAAATCATCTACAAAAAAGGGAAGCAAAATATTATTTCAGATGCACTCTCAAGAAAGGATGAGGATGTGGAAGCATTGTTTTGTGCCATTTCTATTATCCAACTAGATTTGATAAATGAAGCAAAGGATGAATGGAACAATGACGAAGAAGTGTGGGTGCTCATTCAAAAGTTGCAAAATATCCCAATTCAAACAATATTGCCAGAACTTGATGAAGAAGGAAAAATCATATTGCAACCCGAAGCAGTGATAGAAACAAGAAATTGACAACTACGAAATCCATCAATTTCAGAGTACCTCATCAAGTGGAAGAACTTACCCACTAAAGATTCCACATGGGAGGATGAGAAATTTATACAGAAGCATCCAGAACTACTCAAGCATTGAGGACAACACTTTTTGAAGGAGAGGGGCATGTTAGGTCCCTATACTACTAGTGCAAACCCTTATTTTTATTAATGTAGCCCCCTTATTGTATTATTGTGCCCATATAGTACCCATGTTGTTATTATTGTATCCCATAGAAGCCCACTATTGTTATTGTTGTGCCCCTACAATATTATTGTTATGTAGGCTCTACTTGTATTGGAACCGCTTAGACTCCTATATATAGAAAGGACGTCTTATCATTTGTATCATCCAAGAATTGTTCATTTGTGTAATATAAAGGAGGTTGCCCCCTCGAAGAGGCTGATTTCTAAGTCGTTGATCTATCTTTTCTATCTTTTTGTGAGTTGGTTTCATAACATGCAACCTGTGACCTTTCACCTTCCTTTTCTCGTAATTTCCATTATGTTCATAAATAAATGTGCCAAAATTCCATTTTGCCTTTCCAAAGACTTAGCCATTGCCTTTGCCAATTTCCCTAGTCATAAACAATCACAAGTTATCCCCGTCACTAGGATTTTTCCCAACACTCAGCTTAGAATAAGTGTCCCATCATCCATGGTTATTATTTTTAACTTTTATTACATAGAATTTTCACCAAGGTTGTTACAACTCCTACACCAAACGATGTGAGGTCTAATTGGGACTTCACATCGGGGAGATCCCCTTACAATGTTAGCAAAATCCAACACTGTTAACACCTAGGTAGGGGATACTTGTTCTTGAGTGCCATTTTTTAAACTACTTGTAATATATACACATCTTCCAAGTCCCATCCTTTTTTGGCTCAATGGTGATGGGTGACCCACGTGATGATGTACTTGGTAAAATGACACCTTCTTCCAGTAGATGTTGCAACTGCTTCTTCACATCACTTGCTTTTATAATAGATTATGTGTACAACCCAATGTTTGGAAAAGGGGAGTGATCCAGGTGGATATTGGTAGCCACCTGCCTCTTCCATTGGACCCCCAACAATGTCTCTTTCAATTTTTCAGTTTCCTTAATCGTAGCACAGTTTACTATTTTTGGCAGTTTTTTGGATCCTAAACTTTCGGAGTCGTTTTTAGGGAAACCGGAGAGACCGTAAATGTCCCAAACTAGCTCGCTAGTTTTTTTCGGCCTTCTCTTCGAGATCTTTGAAGTGAGGTATTATGATAGCCAAACAGAGATCGTATGCCAAAGTTATGACCTCGGGAAGTTGATGTACCAATTTACCCAAATGGGGCCCACAGTTTTGGCACTTCATCTCCTAGGGTTAGGTTTTTGGATGTTTAGGGTTTCCCATTGTTTCTCAATAATAAATAGTCCTTTGAGCCTCATTGTAACACAGTTCGGAGGCATGTAACCAGCACATCTCTTCTCATAGATAAGCTACCATCGCCCGAGCTGGTCTTATTTCTACTCTGTTTGTAAGCATATTTCAATATTTGATATAATGAAATGAAGTGTTATTTCTACTGCATCTTTGTATTTATGGTTATATTTTTAATTTGTTGTGTTCTTGTTTAAATCTGGATCAGTGGTATCAGAGCGGTCTTCTCTTTCTCTATTTTTCTTTGCATGTCCCCAACGAGGTCAGGATATAAGGAGTTAGGGCTTGACCTGTCGAACCTTTGCAAGACCAGCCTCACAAATCCCAACAGCCTCCCATGGCAGATGAAAATAAAGACAAGGGGGTAGGATATCCTATCAAAATCTTGCTCAAAGAATCCCTTGAGTGACAGAGGAACACGATGATGGACAACTTTGTCCATATCCTTCAACGGCTACCCAAGGGTGACGCATTTACTTCAGACAACTACTCTGGAAGTGCCACACCCTTTAAGGTACAAGTTAACTTTGGCGTTCCCATATTTGAGGGTTAGATAGATGCAGACACTGTAGATAAATGATTAAATCTACTAGAAGGATATTTTTCCGTTCATGATTTTTCCAGCTGGGAAAAGATCACTTTTTCACTTCTCAAATCAGCCCCCCACATCAAGCACTAGTGCGAAACCTACTGTGAGAAGAATGATGAAAATATAAGCTCACTGTTTTTAGCCACACCCACTTGGAACTCATTCCGGGATGCCATCAAGGAGCAGTACTACCATGTCAGGCGCTATGAGGATAAATACATAAAGTGGACAACACTGCAACAGGGAAGGGACCAAGATGTACTAGAGTTTACCAATGTTTTTCATACCCTTCAGACGAAGTTAGCTATCAAGGATTATGAGAACCATTTGGTTCTCAAGTACCACGGTTTCCTACACAGGTACATCCAAGACAAGATTGAGCTCCTGAACATCTCCTCGCTCGGCACGACATACCAATATGCCATCAAGGTTGAGAAAAAAGTTTAAACAAAAGAAGCGAGACTTTGGATCTGCAAATCCGAAGCAAGGGAAAGGTACCCCCAAACCGCAGAACAAAGGACAATGCTAAGGTGAGGCAGCCCAGGAAAACACACCAAAGTTGCAAGAAAAGAACAACACCATGAAGCCAAAGAAGGACACTGAAAGTGGTGTGAGCTCCATAAGAGCTCCACTCACAACAAAAGTGAGTGTCGGACCAAGCAGTCACTAGTGGCCGAGCTAAAGGCTTCGAAATCAAATGCATGTTCCAACTCTAAGTTAGAACCCGACAAGGGGAATGACAAAGGGAAGCAGATTATTGATGCGAAGCCCAATGCCACTGTTTCCACCATGAAGATCTAGAAGGCGGAACTAGAAGATCCATAGGAAGAAGAGCACCTCTTCCACTCCCAAATGTGGGTAAAGGGTTCCCCGCTACAATTCATTGTCGACAGTGGGAGCCAAAAGAACCTCATTTCGGCAGAGGTCGTGAAGCAGCTAGGCTTACCAACCGCAACACATCCACAACCGTACACCATCGGGTGGCTTCACCAAGGACGGGATCTTCACATGAGCCAACAGTGTCTCCTTCCATACAGCATCAAGCCCTTCACGGATGAGGTATTATGTGACATTGCGACCCTTGATGTTTGCAATGTATTATTAGGCCAACCATACTTATGGAAGCGACATGATGTGTATGAGTCAAGGCCTTGTGTTATTATTGTTACTTTGGGAAATAAGTTGTACAGGATACCAAAGGTAGCACCACATACCGCCATCTCTTTGGTTACCGCAAAACAATGTAGTAAGCTCATTTCCAAAACCGGGAAATTTGTTTTCTTGATGATACGCCCTCAGGAAAGAAGAAGACGGTGGCCACGACCTCCAGACATGGCCCCTTTGCACGACAACAATAATGGATAAGGTCGTGGAGGAGTACGAGGGCATCTTCACCTCCCCCGCAGGGGTGCATCTGCACTGTCAAGTCAAGCACTCCATCGATCTGACCCTAGGTGCACCGTTGCCCAATGGACCAATCTATCGGCGCTCCATTATGGAGAACGAAAAAATCAAGAGACAGATTCAGGGGTTGTTGTAGAAAGGTCACATCCAGCCCAAATCATCGCCCCCTGGGAGCCCGATCATGTTGGTACAGAAGAAGGATGGGATTAGGAGACTCTATATTGACTATCGGGCGCTGAACAAGATCATTGTTCGGAATAGGTACCCGATCCCACAGATTGATGACCTTCTTGACCAACTGAAGGGGGCAAAATATTTTGGCAAGATCAACTTGAAGTCAGGATATCACCAGGTACTAATCGAACTGTCTGATGTGTGGAAGACTGCCTTCAAAGCCAACGAGGGCCTTTTCAAATGCTTGGTTTTACCTTTCGGGTTGACGAATGCTCTTGCAACCTTCATGAGGTTGATGGATGACATCTTGTGGCCATTCACCAACTCATTTGTAGTGGTATACTTGGACGACATCCTGATCTTCAACTAGAGTTGGGAAGAGCACCTCCACCACATCCGACAAGTTATCCGAACACTGCGACAACACAAGCTATGTGCCAGTTTGGAGAAATGCACTTTTGGTATGACCCAGGTTCAGTATCTGGGATACATTATTGATGAAGGGGGGTGCATGTGGATCCAGCCAAGATCCAAGTCATCCGGGATTGGCCAGCTCCAACCACTTTGACAGAGCTCCGCAACTTTCTCGATCTTGCCAATTTCTACAGCAGGTTCATGTTGGGATCCTCTCATATCACATGGCCCTTGAGTTAAGTCACCAAGGGAGGAGTGAAAACAAAATTCTTTTGGTCTGAATCTCAACAGAAGGCATTCACAAAGTTGAAACATCGCATCTGCTCTGCACCAGTGCTCACATTACTAGACTTGCAACAATCATTTGATATCGAGACAAATGCCTTTGACTATGCTATTGGGGAAGTCCTTACTCAACAGGGGCATCCAGTGGCATATCACAGTGAGACACTTTCAGACACAGTCCAAAAGCATCCCACTTATGACAAAGAGATGTATTCCATTGTGTAGGCCTGCTGACAATGGAAGCATTACATTTTGGGGAAGGGAACAGTCATTCACACAGACCACCGGCCCTTGCAGCTCATACAAATGCAAGGGAAGTTGTAGAGTGATCGCCATTAGAAGTGGTCTACATACCTACAACAGTTCCATTTGAATATCAATTATAATAAGGGCAACACCAATAATGTTACAGATTGCCTCAACTAACCACCGATCATGGCGTTAACCACCATGCTCAACTCTTGTGGTAACAAGACCTCTGATTGGCCACTTCTCTACAAAAGTGACCCAGAATTCGGCCACATATACCAGACACTCTTGGAGGGCCAGCAAGTTCCAGATTTTCACCTCCAAGATGCCCTATTATGCCACCCGGGACACCTTTCTGTTCCTTCAAGAGAGCGTTCAAAGATGATTTGGGAAGCACACTACAGTCGGGTCGCTAGGAATTTCGGGGTCGAGAAAATGGTGGTCGTACTGCAGAAGTATTTCTATTGGCCGAATCTTCGACAGGATGTCGGGAAGTACATCAGATCCTGCACTGTCAGCGCCATTGCCAAAACGACCATCAAGAAGCAAGGCCTCTATACTCCGCTGCCTACCCCTAGTCGACCTTGGGAAGCCATCTCCATGGATTACATTTCGGGCCTTCCTTCTACTAAGCATGGCAACGACTGTATTTTTTTAGTCGGCGAAAAATTCTTGAAGATGGCCATTATGGCAGCCTACAAGAAGAATATCACAGCGAATGCCACTGCTAAACTCTTCTTTGAACGAGTGTGGGTACACTTTGGGATCCCACAATCTATCATCTCAGATCGGGATAGCGAGTTCCTTAGTACATTTTGGTCTAGTCTCTAGTCGATGCTGGACACCAAACTCGCTAAGTCCACAATTTTCCATCCCCAAACTGATGGCCAGACAGAGGTCGTCAACAGGATGATCGTACATATTCTGCGCATGTGAAACTCAAAGCATCCACACACATGGGATGAGAGCTTCCCCTATGTCTAGCACAGCTATAACCAGGATATCCACAGCTTGACTAGCCACAACCCTTTTTAGGTGGGCTTGGGATTCTAGCCACTATGTCCCATTGATGTGACCATGCCATTTGCAACTACTCATGTAGATTCAGCTCATGTCCAATCTGAAACTGATAAGGAAAACAACTTCATTGAGCACATCCAACATATCCACTAGCAAGTCCACGACATTCTAGAGAAATCAAATGTGAAGTACTAGCAGCGACATGATCAACATCTAGTGCCACACAAGTTTCAGGTGGGCGACAAAGTCTCGTTGCATTTGCAAAAGGAACACCTTACCGGAGCCTATCGAAAACTCAGACCACTCTGATATGGTCCTTACACCATTACCAAGGTGGTGGGAGACAATGCATTTGAGCTCAATGTTCCCCCATTCCTTGGCCTACACTGAGTGTTCAATGTGGATTGCCTTCGACCATACTTCCCACCATTGCTAGACACATCAGACATTGCAGAACAACTCACACCTACAGAGTTAAATCCAGATTGCATGGAACAAGCCACAACTAATCGGATCATGGACACGCAGATCAAGAACACTCGACAACAAAGGATCCAACTATATCAAGTTGTCAAAGCAGGCCAACTCCTTCACTAGGGCAAGTGGCTCACCAGGGACCAAGTTCAATGGAAGTTTCCTCATCTCATGGAGGAACTCAACGCAATGGGGACCATTGCTTCCTAAGGGGGGAGGAATGATTCAGGTGGATATTGGTGGCCACCTGCCTATTCCACTTGGACCCCCAACACTGTCTCTTTCAGTTTTTCGATTTCCTTAATTGTAGCACAGTTTACTATTTTTGGCAGTTTTTCGGGTCCTGAACTTCCATAGTCGTTTTGAGGCCCTAAACAACATTTTTAGGGAAAATGGAGAGACCAAAATCTTTTCACATTAACTTGCTTATTTTCTTTCAGCCTTCTCTTTGAGATCTTTGAAACGAGGTATTATGATAGCCAAACGGAGATTGTATGCCAAAGTTACGACCCCGGGAAGTTGATGTACCAATTTACCCAAACGGGGCCCACAGTTTTGGCGCTTCATCTCCTAGGGTTAGGTTTTTGGATGTTTAAGGTTTCCCATTTTTCTCAATAATAAATAGGCCTTTGAGCGTCATTGTAACACAGGTCGGAGGCATGTAGCCGCCACATCTCTTCTTAGAGATAAGCTACCATCGCCCGAGCTAATCTTATCTCCATTCTGTTTGTAAGCATATTTCAGTATTTGATATTAATGAAATGAAGTGTTATTTCTACTGCATCTTTGTATTTATGGTTATATATGTAATTTTTTGCGTTCCTATTTAAATCTGGATCAGGGAGTCTAGAAATAATTGGATCTTGTGCTCCACTTCCCTCTTGGGTGGTAGCTCTTCAGGCTCTTGGAACACGTCCTTGTACGCCTATAACAAATCTTCTAGTTGTTGTTTAGGTTTCTTAGTACACCCCTCCAGGGATATTTTTTCTCTTATTGATGCTTCTATAGACTGATTTTATGTTAAAAACAATAAAACATATTTCTTTCTAGAAATTATTAGTTTCTTGTCTTGGTTGGCACTTACAAGTGAAATTTTGGACTTGCCCTTATGTGTGTTGATGGTGAAGGATTTTCCATCCTTGATGTGCTTGTACTGGTTGGATTTACACATGAAGATTGCATCTGACATGTACATATAGGGACTCCCAAACACCACTCCACATACATCAATAAGAACTACATCTCGTTCTACTTCATCAATAAAATCAACACTAATAGAAAATCTAATTTTGCACTATTTGGTTACCTTTATTTTTGCATCCTTATTTACCCATCCCAATGGCTATAAGCTTAGATGATCACAAACTTCCAATTCAAGCTTGTTGACTAGCTTTGTTGTAATGAGATTCGGCTATGATCCTGAGTCGAATAAAGCATCAACCTTGTTCTTCTTGACCTATATCTTTATATTGAAGAGTCTGGCCTTTTTGTTCTCTTCATGTCGATGAAGGATACTCATATTCACCTCCTTTTGCACTAATTTATAAATGATATTCTCATCCATGTCTAAGCTTCTTTCACCCTGGTTGCTCAAATCAATGGCAATGAGATTCTTCTTCTTATTATATTTTCTTTTGTTCTTTGGGTTAAGCTCCAGATGTAACTTCTAACACTTATACTTTGTATGGTTGCCGATGTTACAATGGTTATAATGGTTCCTGGGATATTTGCACTGGTGTGTTGTGTCTACTATATTTTTATCTCCCCCCCCCCTTTCCACTTCTTCTTCCCTTCCTTAGAAGCGTTTTGGTGCTCCTTTTGCTTCGACCCACTCAATTGTCCTTTCTTTAGGCCTATGTTCTCTAGGTGTTGTGCCTGTACACAAGCCTCATCAACCAATCTAGGTTTGAATAACATCACTTGCTTCCACAAATGGTGATGTAGAACCCCCCAGATACTTGAGGAGTACATCCGGGTTCTTTGGAGAGATACCCAACATTATGGTCATCTTTCTAAACTCTATGGTGTACTCCTATACACTTTTCCCCTATTTTTGCGTGAAGTAACACCATTGGATCAACTGGTTCTCTACATACATGATAGGATAAATTTGTGACTTTGCGACAGTTTTAAAATCTTCCCACTTAGTCATTGGAGGATCACCCTCTAACCTTAAAGTCTTCGTGTGTGTTTCCCACTAGGTCAGGGCATGGCCCTCTAATTTGAATCGAGCAAACAAAATATTTTGTTTTTTCTCTATATGACGAACGCTAAAATAAACTTCTAATTGTTGCAACCAGTGATTTTGATTCAAAGTGTTAATATCACCTTGATATGGGTTGATGTCAACATTCACTTTGATTTTGAATAGGGACTGTGAATGGTTCATGACACTCAAACTGGGTTGATCTTTTTTTTCAGTTTTTTTCTTCGGCTCCTTCCCTATTTTTTCTTGTCTCTCAATCTCCCCTTTGATTAGTCTTTCAAACTCATCCCAAATAAGCTCCTCTTATTTGATGCCTCTGAGACTGTATATTTGTTTTTCCCTTGAGACTAAAGATAGCTATCTTGGCTTTCATGTTTTTTCAATAATCATGTGATATGAAGAATTTCTTCATCCCAATCAGCCATGTTGCTACATCTTCTGATTTCTTCATTTCTCCATAAAATGTAAGAGGCTTGGATTTATTGAATTCCTTTGGTAAGTATCCCTTCTCACTCCTCCTATAAGGATGTTGGCAGTGATGTTGATGATGTCTCCCGAAATTAGAGCTAGAATAAAATCCATGATTTTTATCCCTCCTCTCTGGTGTATCCAAGAATATGTCACTCTTCACTGTATCATCTTTTTCCATCCTATACCCTTTTCGAGACCTAATTCCATCTGCACCATTAGTATTTTCTTCCTATCCATGATTAATCCCCAATTGAAACTACTTCTAAAAATCTGAAAGCCTCTGGAGGATGACTGCATTAACCTCATATTGATTTTCTTGAGCTATTGCAATCCTTTCAGGTGCCTCAATCAACTACTCATTGTCTCCCTTGCAACTTATGATTTTCGCCTTCAAACTTCTCAATGTGCTTTCCAAACTAGGAGAATGTTCCTCTCCCTATTGCTAAACTGATCTTTCTCATCCTACCAATGTCTCTTCAAGCATATACGAAGAGTCATATGAACTGCAAGGAAAATTTTAAGGATGGAAATTTATCTTAAACATTAGAAACCTTGGTGAATCTTACTAATCCATGATATGAAAATTTTAAAATGCTTGGTGATATTTTAGTAAAAATATTCATAATTTTAATGATTTTATATAGTCTCTATAAATTTTTGGTGATTTTAAGGTAAAATATGTTTTTCTTATAAAATTTAGGCTAATCATTTTTAGGAAAAAATGGGAATTGATGAATCTTTTTTTTTTGGAAAAAGCATCGAAAATTAGCCCATCTGCGAATATTAGCCCCTAAAATTTTCCTTGATGAATTGTATCAACTATTTTGTTCTTCATCACTTGGTATTCTATTTCCTGCAATAGTCCATTGTTAGCTAAGTAAAAACATAATAAAAAACCCCAATGTATCTCAAGGGAAGTTATTGCATTTGCACAAGTTGGTCCAAATTAGCATGATAAAATATCACAAGCATACCAACTCATACATGGATAACATAACCATAACACTAAGTATCTAACATGCATGCATAATAACGTATAGAAAACTAACATGCATGCATAACAATATTCATTTACCCTGAGGTCCAATGCTGCAACTTCGCTCGGATACCACCCTGTAACACCCCACCCCATATTTACATTCTTTTACAAGCTCTCTAGGGTAAACATGACCTGATAGTTACTATGAAATGACCCAACATCCAAGTTCTAGTTATGGAAGTGAGGTCTACAAACTGGAAATATGATGCAACCTCCCAGGAGCACCACATCTCCCAAATACCAGACAACATATGTTGATGATCTTTCCTTGGGATGGAAAAAGCTTTTTTCCTGGCCCTACATCCCAGTCAAATGCATTCCAAGCTATGCATGTGTCCAAAAGGCTCCAACTGCACACACAGTTCTTCCTTCATGCAGTTGCGACCAAAATTTCCCAATTCAGAGGGTGTGACTAGCAACCCAGTTCTGTATTTTTAGGGCTAGCTACAAGTCAACTACCCAAAACAACCCAGGACTTTCCAAAATCCAATATAAGATGATAATAAGTCGATAAGAAAAATAATAAGGGTAGGTAATGCTCAAAATTTTCCAAACGCATGGTAAACATGATAATCTACAGGTCATGAATTCATATATGTTCATGTCTTCTTAACTTCATCAAAGAACCACTAAGAAGGCTCAATGCTCTCTCAACTAACTGCAACAAAACTTGTTAGCCCATGCATTCATATACCATTCAATAACTTATCAAACCATAAGAAATATCCATAGTAACAACACATTAGACAAAAGAATGTATCATGCCTATAAACAACATTTAACCAAACTAAATCCATGGAGATCTAGTCATAAAATCAACACAATAACCTACACAAGTGCTCATTGATATCAATAAGAAATAACACATAATAACATATGGATAAATCCAACCAAGATAGGGACTTCCACAAACCACCCAACCATAGATTGGGCTAAACCATTCTCTCTTTTAGCCAATCACCCTTGTGCCTTTTTTCAAGCATGAATTGTAAAAAAATTTGAATCTAACACATCAGAAACCCCTACTGCATTTTCTGGTTTACTTATCTCCTACTTGTTCTTTGCATTAACAAGTTATTTATATGCATAAATATCAAATTAAACACAAATACAACCTTCACAAATATACAGATCAACAAATGAAATAAACTGAGACAACACAAGGGACACCATTATTTTTGGAAAATTGTCCCCGAAAAAACCCAATGCAGGAAAACCGGTGTAGCATATAGAGGGTTTTATTATTAATCAGATTTCTAAATACAACTAGGGTGCCAAAAATGGATCACCCTTCAAAAAATATCCTTGGAATTTATACCTCTATCTAGAGATAGATATTCTGGCTAATAAGTAACTGGATGAACAATCCCATAGTGGCTCTGGCTATTCCTTGTGATAGACAGCGAAAGCTTCTCCACGCACTCCTCTGGAACTGTGTCAGCCCCTTCTGAACTACGTCACCCTCTCTGGCACTACGTCAGCCAATCAACTCTCAGTATGTCTCACTGAATCACCTCAGCGCAGCCTTTCAAGCTCTCTGCATCAATTGTGTCACCCTCTACGGCTTCTACATCAGCTTCTTTGGCCCTTTGCGTCCTCTGTGTTGGCCTCCTTAGCCTCTGCATCAACCTCCCTAGGCTCTGCATTGCCTCTTCTGGCACTTTGTTGCCTCTCTGATATGTATCCTTCAACCTTGGATCGAAATCCCTTGTTGAACTGCCCCTCACTGCAACTGATCTCTAACTCGATTTCCTCAGCAAATCCAGCCCCAGAAAATTGAATTCTTGATCTCTCTTGGTGTATCTCCAACTGACCCTCAAGCCTCCTCTTATAATTTTCCTATTGATGATTCAATAGCCGAGAGTAAGTCCCTAATCAATGGCTAAGATTATATCTCGCTTGATCCTCATTATTTAGAACTTTCTCACCCATTTTATATTAATACACATTAATATTTTAATTTTCCTAAGTTTAGACTTAGGATCTCATTAAAAATATTAATTATTTTTAATATCTCTCTATCTGGGTGGAATTTCCCCAAACGATTTCTGGGTCTTGGAGATCTCATGTGTCTTAGCCTCTCCACCAATTTTCATGGCTAGAGTGCACCCGATTCTACCAAAAATCAACATGAATGTGGGATCATATGGGTTAAACCAAAATAGAACCAACGAGGGTTTCCAGAGGCCAAACCACCTCAACCCTCAACCATAGTGATTTCAAGTAAACCCATCTAGAAATCAATAACACCAAACAAGCTTGGATTCCTCTGGATTCTTCACTATACCAAGAGGAATTTTCCTGTCTCCACCCATCGATCAAGAATTCCAAGAGAAATCCCATCTCCACCCTCGAAAGAAATCAATAACACCAAACAAGCTTGGATTCCTATGAATCTATACCAAGAGGAATTTTCCTGTCTCCACCCATCAATCAAGAATTCCACGGGAAATCCCATCTCCACCCTCGACTCTTGGGAGTTTTCCTGAGACCACCTCACCAAGATCCAAAATCTACCTGCCATCCAAAGCTTAATCACAACATGGAACACACTACACCATGGTTATCCATTAAATGGAAAGGCAAGGCAGAAACCATTGTTAATCCTAGCAATCCCATGCCAATGATAGCAAAGCAAACAAATAACCAAATGCATGCACCATGCATTCAAATCTCAACAATAAAATCACACATGTAACCTATTACCTGAAAACTTCTCTTGTTGTAGTTGCATTTCCAAACTTCTCTTTCATTACCCATGAATTAATTTGATTGCTTTCTTTTGTTCAAGTGCTTTCTCTCTCCAATTCCAAGTGAGAATGCCTCAATGTCCAAGTGAATGCTAGAATTCTCCAAGAATGCTCTAAGTGTGTAAGAGTGTAAGAGTGACTAAGAGAGGCATAGAATGTTCTCCCTCTCCTTTTGTTTCCTTTTCCTTTTCCTTTTCCTTCATTTTCCTTCATTTTCCCTTGCATGCATATTTGTGTCTCTTCATCTCCCTTTTCTCCTATTTTCCTTTATTTCTCATATTAAATTATCATTTATTTCCTTTTTCCTTTGCCAATGCCATTTCCAATTTCCATAGCCAATAATAAACCACAAGTGATGCCCACTATAAAGTTTTTCCCCTCCATTCAACTTGGAATACATGTCCCATGACCTTTGTCTTATTTTTGCCTTTATAATGTCCTTCCATTTACATGGAAAATCAACCTAAGGTTGTTACAAGGATAAGGGTGATAGAATTTCTTTTATTGATGGAAAGGTTTTAATTTGGGGTAAGGGATCTAGTATTGATAATGTTGGGGTAATTGGTATTTGTGAGGGGACATTATATAGCCTTTTTACACTTATATCTCAAGCCCTAGTCCATTTGGATGTGAGTCCTTCCGAACTATGGCGCAGAAGGTAGGGACACCTTCATTATAATATTTTTCCATCTCTAAATCAAATGGTCAATGGCATCCCTGAATTGAAGGAAGAACATGAAGGGAAATGTAAGGGATGTGCTCTAGGAAAGGTTGTGAAAAATCCATTTTTAAGAAGTGATACCATATCTAAGAAAGTTTTAGATCTCATACACTCAAATGTATGTGGACCTATGGTAGTAAAATATGTTTGTGGACATCAGTGTTATGTAACCTTCATTGATGATTTCTCAAGGAATACTTGGCTATACCTCCTCAAGAATAAGGACGAGGTATTTGAGAAGCTTAAATAATTCAGGAATGAAGTGGAGAACCTAACTTAAAGAAATATCAAGACTCTAAGGTCAGAGAATGGTGGAGAATAAACCTCCAAATAACTAATAAAATTCTACAAGGAAGCAAGGATTAAGAGGGAGTTTATTGTCCCTTACAGTCTTAAAGAAAATGTTGTGGCTAGAAGGAAGAACAAAACTATTGAAGAATGTGTCAGGGTCATGCTACATGATCAATATATTCCTCAAATTAGATGGGGATATGCATGTGTGACAACGGTTTACTTGCAGAACCAAAGTCCTCACAATATTCTCAACAACATGACTCCAAAAGAAGAATTTACATGAAATAAGCCAAGTGTGGATAATCTTTGAATATGTCAGTGTCTTGTGTATATTCATATACCCAAGGACATGAAAATGAATTTAGATCCTACCAGTCTAAAGGGAATATTTATTGGGTATAATGCTTCATCTAAGGCATATAAAATATATATTAACGAGAATCATTGAATTGAAGTAAGCATGGATGTCATCTTTGATGAAAGTATAGCTTACACAAAATCTAAAGATGTACCAGTGGACTCTGATGAAGAAGAGATGCCAATATTTTAGGATATCTAAAGAGACAATGATGATCAAGATTTGACATCCAATCAAGAAGATGTTGAAGGTCCTAGTGAGCATGTACAACAAGTTATTGTTCCAGAAGATTGAAAGAGACCTACTTGGTTGAGAGCTACTCTACAGGAAGTAGAAGGACACACAACAAAGGGGACCTTCAGAGAAAGTAAAATACCGAAAAGGTACTCTGGGTATGTTATATATATGCCAAAACTCATTGAAGTGGAATGTTCCTCCAATGAATATGCAACTAAACATCAAGAGTGGAGGAATGGAATGTAGGAAGAATATCAGTCAGTCATGAAGAACGATGTATGGGAAGTTATCCTTAAGCCAAGTGACAAATCTATAGTCACTTCAAAATGTATTTATAGGATAAAGCACACTACGGATGGGAGCATTGCTAAATACAAAGCAAGATTTGTAGCAAGACACATCTCACAAAAAGAACGGATTGATTGCAAGCAAACCTTTTCCCCTATAGCTAGATATACAACAATAAGATGGCTTGCTTCTTTGGATGTAACTATGGGATGGAACATCCACCAAATGGATGTTAAGACAACATTTATGAATGGGACTATTGATGAAGAGGTTTAAATTTAGTAGCCTCAAGGATTTCAAATAAATCTTAGTGAGATTCATGTCTGCATATTGAAGAAAGCTCTATATGGCTTAAACCAAGAACCTAGAGCTTGCTATGAAAAAATGGATACATACCTATTGAGACATCATTTTACCAAGACTTTTGCATATCCAAAACTATACATCAGGGTCGTCCAAGGTGAACTAGTCATCATACTCTTATATGTGGATGATCTACTTGTTACATGTGTAGAGCATTGAATTCAAGAATGCAAGAAGAAGTTAGGAGTTTAGTTCAATATGAAGGATATTGGGATTATGCATTACTACTTGGTATTAGAAGTTTGTAGGAAGCCAGGTGAAATATATCTTGGTCAAGGAAAACATGTGATCAAGATTCTTCAAAAATTTTGCATGATGGACAACAAGACGATGATGACTCCTATGTTTACCAATCTAAAGAAGTTGAGGAGTTCATAGTCTAGTCCAGTGGATCCTACTTACTACAGTCAGTTGATTAGGTCCTTGATATATCTGGTAAATACAATACCTAACATTTGTTTTGCAGTGAATTCACTCAGACAGTTTCAAATGGAGCCAAAACATGATCATTGGATTGCAGCCAAGCATATCCTAGGATATTTGCGTGGAACCATACATCACTACCTCCAATATATTGGTAATTAAATCCAACTCATGGGATATACAGATTCAGATTGGGGTGGTAGTTAGACAAATGGAAGAAGCACAATAGGTGGATGCTTCAATCTAGGTCCTTCCATGGTCTCATGGATGAGCAAAAATCAGGATACATTTGCTTTGAGTAGTGTTGAAGTTGAGTATGTTGTTGCAAGTGAAGTATGTCAGGAAGTTGTTTGGCTCAGGAAGTTATTATCATATTTGTTTGAAGGGCTGCTTATCCCTACACATATACATTGTGACAATGAAATTTGTATAATATTGACAGGAGACCCAGTGTGTCATGCTAGGACAAAGCATATAAATAAGAAGTACCACTACATCAGAAGCTTGGTACGAAATGGGGTCACAGAGCTACATTATATTTCTACTTATCAATAGGTAACAGATATTCTAACTAAAGCATTACCATAGAAAGCAGCTTGATTAGTTGAGAGACAAGCTTGGTTTGGTAGACATCTCTTCCCTAATTGAGAGGGAGTGATGTTGGGTAGTTCTTATCTTTATGGGTCATGCACTAGACCAGGACTTATTAATTGAGAGGGAGTGATGTTGGGTATTTCTTATCTTTATGGATCATGCACTAGACCAGGACTAACAATCATAAGTTTTGGTGAAGGCCATAAAGAAAGAATGGAGTCTAGAGGATTGGATAAGCATATAATATTGGAACTTATTATGAATTGTAGAATCCAGGAAAATATGTTGTTGATTGATACTCTTTGGAGATGAGGTAGAGCATCCAAGATAAGAGTAGTCGAAGAGGACCGATATTATTTGAGGATTTAGGATTAGAAATCTAAGATAAGGATAGTCCTAAAAGGACATACTTGGTGAACATCCGAATAAGGTAAGTTCCTTAGAGGTAATGTGGTAGCTCACATAAATCCTCTCAACATAATGCTCTCAAATGAAGATGAGCTTGTCTAGTTAAGGCCTTTAAGAACAATGGTGATAATGATATAGATGCTTGAAAAGATGGCCTATCAATTGGACCCTTCTTATGAGAATGCTTCAAGATTGAGGTTCCTTGCATCGTGTGATGGGATTATGAATACCTCCCTAGTTAAGGGGGAGTGTTGGAAATTATAGCTAGGTTCGGTCTTCATAATGACCCTTTGTAATCTTGAAATTGTATATTCTTTAAAAATAAAGAAAAAGAAATTATATTTTATTTTGGAGTACGGGTTTCATACTCAAGTTTGAGTCAAAAAGAATGTTTTTCATGCTTTTAGGTTTTCTAGGTCTTTCTAGCATAAAGAATAATATTTTTCATGTGTCATAGTCCCATTTGGACTCATTGTAATAAAGAAAGATATTTGTTTTATCAAGGAAAAGCCATTTTGCATCCCAAGGCCTAGTCGGTCTAAGAGAAGATCAAGTCAGCCTACAGGAGGGTAATTTGACCCTCAATAAAGGCTATATAAAGATTGAATTTGACTCACTTGGAGCACATCTCATCACAAGTTTGATCTAAAATAGTGAAGAAGAGAAAGAGTAGTTGAGAGGACAAAGAAGAGTAGAAGTCAAAATATTTGGAAGATTATGTTTTCTTGTCCACACATGTGAAGCTATTATGTTTTTTTAATCTTTGAAGCTACAAGAGGTCGAAATTACAAGGCTGAAATGCTAAGAAGTTGTTGCAAGGGCCAAAGTTGTAGTATTGAAGTTCTTGAAGTTGCCTTGAAGAAGATATTGTTGGGGGTTGACTTGGTGATTAGAAGGGTTGTTGGCTTTGGTCTTTGGGTCTTGGAAGCATCTTTGTAAGCAGGTTCTATAAGCATTTTTTAGGTTTTCCCCTTGGAGGGGTTTTTCCCTGGCTTGGGGCCTATATATTTTGTTCTTTGTCTTATTGTGATCTTCACTGTTTTGGAAATTGCTTGATGAGAAAAATATAAAAAAGTAATAAAATGGCAACACACATCACAAGTAATTATCAAGTTAACTAAAATCTATATAATCTCAAAGTATCTTGATTTTTGAACACATCAGAGTTACCATAAATCAACTAAATGACGAATTACCCATCGATTTTGATCAAAGTAAAGAATTATTAAATAATGATGCTCTCAACAACTCTGAGAATTGTCATGCATGTGCGTTTTATCATTCTTCTTGTTCTGACTTAGCTTTTAGAAAGGAAGCTAGTGAAGCTTTTTATGATGATGATTTGGAAGTTGATGATGTTGAGATGTTTCATCCTTTGCAAACGAATATATCAAATCCCCATACTATCAATCCTCAATTCTATTTTATATTACAAGATGAAATATATTCATATTGTTAATGCCAAAACATAATTTCTTCTTGAATCTTTATACGATTATGATTTCAAATTTCGAGAAGAGATATCCATTCCCATATACGATTATGAGGTCATTAATCAAGTCCCTATTTCATGTCATGATCTTGAACTCCTTTCACATTCACAAGTAGGTTTTAGTACTAATCTAGATTTCATCATTTCAACTGATACTTGTGAAAAGGAATTTTTTATAAATAAATATGTGGTGTCTTGTAACATGAGTGTAAATAATGATCTAAATTTATTGTACATTCTTCGTTTTTTATGTTTATTTTCATATTTATGTTCAACTTTTATATTTTAGTTTTTGGATATTGTATGATGGCCTTTCATTGAAAATTCGCCAAGTGTGTTAGGGGAAGAATACGAAAATAATTTTTCAAAGCGTGCATTATGAGCATCAAGGCTTTAAAGTATTTCAATTTCAATTGATGTTTGTGTCCTACCAGCTTATTCTATCTTCTAGGATGAATCTTCCATAAGCTTTATGACTTGAGAATACGTCATTTCAATCTTGCCAACTATCTTATCTATCTGCCAATCTATTGAGACATTTAATAGATTTTCATCCCATCTTTGATGATTCATTTGAAAATTGTTTGGAAAAATCAATTTCACAAAAGATTGCTAATGCTCTTCCTCTTGTACATATTACTATATTTCCTCTATAGGGAGAGCTTTATATCGTTGCTAAAAAAAAAATTGTTCCAATCATGTCTTCCTTCCAGTAGTTTCACAAATATTTACATGATACGAATGGAATTCGGTTGGAAAATTCATTTCAAACAAGATTTCCTATAAATAAACTCATATTTTCCTTAAATTTTGTCAAAAGTAGATGTACATATGATAGATTTTTATTCATATGGTTCAATGACGATTAATTTTTTTCTACTAATTTTGAATGCACATATGACTGCAAGCATAAAATAACATGAGTGGCTCCACTAGAAATATGACTTTACTTAGCCCTGGTTGTTCCTGTAGAGTAGTGTAGGATAGAAATAGAAATAGTTTTAGTTTTGTTTCTGTTATTTTACTTTTTGTTTAACTATAATGATGCAACTATGAAATAAGCAAGCGACGGGCCCAAAAAAATTCTTGGTATTCACGCCACTTCATGTCAAAAAATGGTTCAAATCGATGCCAATAAGATCAGTTCATTCATTGAACAAGTTTGGGGAAGTATTTATTTACTCATCAAAATTTTGATTTTAATTTTTTTGCTTTGGTTAATGTTGAACAATGAATACGTACTTGTGTTTTACTCTATATTTCTTTTGCTTTGAAAATTTACGAGATTTTTTACAATGATGTTATGCTTGTTGTGTTCACCAGTTATTCTGCTAGCTTTGTTAATAATTAAAGGAATTCCTTTAAGTATCTTGGCCATAATTCTTTGTTGTTTCATTTGGTGTAGTAGTTTAATACACGTGAAGTTTGAGTACCATCGGTGGAAGATTAACCACAAAGACAAAGTACTCGGTTCCTACCCATTTTGTTTTATCTCAAGCCTTTGGTTTCTATATGTTAAGTGTCTAATTGAGTGAGGGTCCTTGTGGGCGAGCGAATAATTGGAGTGAGATTATAGATGAAGGACGAAAGGAGTGAAGTTTATCTATCGACGAAGGAAGGAGACCTCTATCTCGGTCTCAGGACTTTGAGTGAGATACATTAAGTCCAACAGTGGAAAGGTTTGAGAAGTTGTGGTTGAGATCCATTAGTTGATGGAAACTATTGTTGTATATATGTTTCCATATGCATATCAGAATATTAGAGGAGATTCACCAATGAGGATTCTTGGAGGAGATTCTCCAGATACAAAGGAAATTCCCAAGATAAAATGGTGAGACCTAGATTTGAATACATTGTCCCAGCCCTTGGTCACATTACCCCTCTCCGCCAACACTAGCGCGAAGGTAATTCTGGTTGGTGTTAATTTATGTTGATTTGGGTGTGTGTGTGTGTATGTGTGTGTGTATGTGTGTGTGTGTGTATGTGTGTGTGTCTATATAGTTAGTTAGTCAGTTAAACCAAATGCTCGAGTGTGCTCCATGTATAAAAAAAGGCACCTCATAGGTTGGGACTTTGGTAAAGAAATTTTTGGGGTTTGTTATATATAATCAAAGAGCTTTCATCTGGCATGCACCATATGAAGAACATAACTTAAATCAGGGTTTACAAATAGGGTGTCATGAGCATGTTTTAACTTATAATTTTAATAAAATTATGGAGCAGGGCCCTTCCTTCCACCCTCATTCACCAAGACACTATGACTTTATTCATTAAATCCACAAAGTATATAAGGTAATACTTTGACTTCCACCCATGAGATTTAATTATTAAACTAAAATGTGCCCATACCATTATTTAACATGCACTTAAACAGTTACAAGACCTTATCTTTTGAGAGTCATATCTCGTGATTTAGGGCAACAAATCAAGCCCAGGAGGATTGGTTAGAAAGATTATTTAGACAATAAAAATATGTGAGAATTTATTTAACCAAATATAGACATTAAATGCTCCTAAAATTTATCAGAAATAGGGTTGCGGATTTGGAACCAGCTTGTTTTTTGAGTGAGCTTTTGGAAAAAAATTCATTGCCAAAACATATGACTATTAGGAATTCGTTTCCATATTATTCATTTGCTAGTAACATCACAGTAAGAAGTAATGGAGATCTTAGAATTAATTTTCATTTATTAATTAAATTAGATTTTTATTATAATGTTTGTTTTCGAATGTCCTTAGAATTAGATTTTGTTTGCAATTCTAATGGTCTTTTAATTATGATTTTGCAGAGTTTGTTGAGTGCAATCATGAATTGGAACCCCAGATCTATGGGATTGGAGCTACAAAGAAAAAGGGGGAATTTTCCAGCTTTCAAATTAGATCCAAAAATCTTCATTCAACTGTCTTGAAACAACTCTGCTTTTTTAGATTGTAATTCTAAATAATAAATAAGAGCTTTATAGATGTATCAAGGATTCCAAGTTTATGCAAGAGAGAAATTTTGGACTATTAAGGTGGATTTTTCCTATGGGATTAGTTTCAAGACTCATATATGAGTTTGGGGATTTTCTTTCTGAGATTAAATATTGGTTGCTGAGGCATATTTCATACTACTATGGATCCATTCTCTATCAACAGAGTTTGGTGTCTTGGGAGGAATGTTGTAGAATTATTTGTAAAATACAAATCATGAGATTTAGAGGTTCATAATTGTATTTCAATTCAAATACTACTATTTGTTTGAATATAATTATATGCTTTTGTTTATGGTAGATTTATGTCAGTATTTGCACATTGTTGCACTAATGTTAATTATGCAGATCATTATTTATATGATTAGATACCTGATCTTATAGTTGTATAGACCCTCAATTTATCTTTGGATTTGTGCATGCATATGAATGATTAACTCAATAACTCATTACTTATAAATTTATTATTATAAATTGATTTAACAACCACTAAAAGTATGAGAACTATTTCCATACTCTAATGGCTTATTATTTATTATTTTTAGTCTCTAAAAAGAGCATGCACAACACTAAATAATATTAATTGCCAGAATAACTTCAATAACTCAATATTAATCATAAATTTCATGTTAAATCCCCATTGTTAAACCATTGCACTTGGTATTTAGAAATTGCTTCCTATTTGCCAAGTTAGAGTAGTTTTATTTGTTTCTTGCATTTTTAGTTAGGACTCCATTTATATTTAATTTCCATTTTAAATAAAAGTATCCTTACATGGGAGAAAGCATCCATGTGGCCTAGTTGAGCCATTATTGCGGCCAATTTAAAATATTTCCTTCGTCAAGCAGTTGCAAGTAAGCAAGTCTGTCTTTTGCCTGTTAATATCAGCAAATCGTTATCGTACACTTGCAGGTAAAAGTTAGAGTTAGTTTATGCCTTTAGATTAGTTTAGGTTAAATTAATAATTTGGTTTATATTAGATTTAGTTTGAGGCAACTGGGCCTATAACTAGACAAAATCACCACATCAAATGGATAAGGGTCTAATTAGGGCCATGACCGAGTGATTTCCTTAATATTGATCATGGTAAATTTTTGCCATCAACAAGTACCTACATGGTATAGTAGATATAGTTTGAGATATGTCTAAGGTGGTGAAGTGAAGCTATATGGATATATGGATTCATATTGGGTCAAGAGTGTAGAGGAAAAAAAGATCACATTAGAGCACAACTTCAGCTTGAGACAAGATATGATATCTTGGGTTAGCAAGAAGCAGACTTCTTCCGCACTCAGTATAGCAAAGGCAGAGTATATTGTAGCCTGTGTCACAATTTGTGACATAGTATGACTTCAGAAGCTTCTTGCAGTACTCTTTGATTAGGTCACTTCATCCAAGACATGGTGTAGAAAGGATCAATGGAGCTCTAGTACATATACAGAGATGATCATATTGAAAACACTCTCACCAAGCCTTTGTCTAAAGTGAAGTTTGTATACTTTAGAAAAAATCTTGGCGTGATGCAGAATGTGTCCCTCATTCAAAGGTAGGGTTGATGTATTTGTAGGATTAGGGAAAACCATCTTTTGAATCCATAAATGGATTTCGTTGGGTTATAAAGGACTTTGACCAGGGGAGATGGATGCATTCATCTAAGAAGCTAGAAGGACTTGGCTGGGTCATAAAGGACTTACACCAAAAGAGATAGATGTAATTCACCTAAGAAGTCGTAAAGCACTTTGGCCGGGCTAGTTGGCTAAGGGTGAATGGTCCAAGGGTAGATTCTCTCATGAGAAGCTAGAAGGACTTGGCTAGGTCATAACGGACTTTGACTAGAATATATTGATACATTTACTTATGGAGCCATAAAGTAATTTTGCCAGAGGTAAAAGGCATTGGATACTTCCATTGCATACTCCAGGATGGAGTGATCTATAAACATGCATGTGATAAGTTACATTTTCTACTCTAGGATGGAGTTATCTATACACATGCATCAATATGAAAAGCTCGTGAAATTTTCTTATGAAGGATAAATTTTAGCAAAGGGTAAATTTTTTGCAACCAAGGAGAATACCTACCTAACTAAGAGGGAGTTTTGATTTATGTGTAGCATGGAGAGATATTCCCACATGCCAAGAGGCATACTAAGTTGGCCTAGAATAATTATGGAAATTAAAATGAAAATTTTGTTTTTGGGCTTCATGTAGGCTCCAAATTTTCAAGTCGGGCCCCCCATGAAAGGGTGTCGCCCTTGATCAAAATTCACCCATTTTACAAGTATGAGTACACAATATGACATCTTCATTCGACCAACTCATCTTATCACATGTTCTCTCTTCTATTCCAACCACACGTGTGAAGTCAAAGAAGGATATTTTTCGGGGTATGACTGAGTTATTTCTTTACTTTTGACTAAGTTCGACATGTTGTTTGACCAAGATATATAGTCGAGTTTGACCATAGAAGAGGTTGAGTTTGACCACAAAAGAGGAGAATTTAACCGTAGGTTCAAGTTGACCCATGAGTCAACTACACGTTTGAAGTTAATTGTAGGAGCTAAGTTGATAAGGCCAAAATTTTGACCATATTTGACAATTTGAGTGGTTTGAACAATGTTAACTAGCAATAATTTTGACTAGGTTTGGCTTGTGTTTAGACTTGGATTTTGGCACAAATTTCTAGATAATTTTTGGAATTATAAACCTTGTTGAAGAATAATTTATCCTAGAAGAAAAGTTTATGGGTTTCTCCCAAAGTTTGGATTTCCTAGGGTCAATTTATTGTCTCTATCATTCATGGTTGTCTCTTTATGATCTTATTGTTTTCATTACATTATTGTTGAAATATTTTATGTATAATTGCTCAATAATATCAATGGAAAGATTAAATAATATGAATATTATCAGGTAGTAATTATCATATCAGAAGATTGTTTTCTACTATCTATCTTGTAGAAAATTCAACATTTTCTTCTTGAACAATGAAATATTTAGGTAAATTGAATCAAAAACCTTTTTTTAAATAATTTTGTTAAGCCTTCCCCAAGTTTGTTTTCTAAAAAGTATTGTTCACTAAGAATAAAATAATTTTCAGTAACACTCAAATGTTTCCTCAATCAATAGCAATGAAAGCTTTGCACTTGTGCATTGAATTTCGGGCCCATCATCAATGAAAAATAAACTCTCCACAAATTTTGGGTGCCCAAAATTATGCTTGGCTCTTAAATATTTCTCATCTAAAAACATCCAATATAGGTTTAGGGTTACTATTAAAAGACTCAAAGGAAAAATGGATACTTTGGCTCTCTTGGAAAGCCTTCAGAGAATGGAAGATCAATCTCTCAATATTTGTCCTCAACTTTGACGATGCCTCAAAAAGTAATCTAGTGGTGGTAAGCAGGGGAGAGGTACTTTGCAACCTAGATGAAACCAAAGTGATGAAGCACTCACGGGGTTTAGGAAAGACGACAAATAATTTGGTATAATCTTATTTCTTTTATGAGGCCTTCTTGTAGCTAAATAAATTAATGTTCTCTCTCTAGCTATGATAGGGGATTCTCTTCTAATCATACAGGACATGGTTAGAGGATCTTTCCCAAGGAATAAGTTTCTAGGGAATATGTTAAAGCACATTAGAAAGGTCGCAAAATAAATCCCCTCAATCAACTATTATCATAAGATTGCAAAAATTTTAAGGAGGAAGAACATTCACACTCAATTCACAACATGTGGAACAATAAGGCAAATAATGAGGTCGGTTAAGGACAACATTGATTGTCAACAGCTCAAGGGGGTGTACAAGATCGATTGCTCATGTGGCAAGAGTTATATTGGGGAAACAGGTCGATCTCTGAAAATAAGGCTTAAAGAACATGCCTCTGACATAAAGAATGAAAGATCCCGCACATCAGCCCTTGCAGAGCACTCATCCAAAACCAAACATCATGTGTGTTTGGAAAGCGCCAGGGTAATTGCAAGAGAAGACAACTATCATAAAAGAAAAATCAGGGAGGCCATTGAAATTATGAAATACCTTCAAAACCTCAACAGGGACAATGGGAGTGAAATCAGTGGAAATTGGCTTCCTCTGATAAAGCAAATAAACCCCCAGACCCCTGGAAGCTCATGATTGGAAATAAGGGGTCTTGCATTCCGGGAGCATACTAAAAGCAATTAAAGTAGATTTATATAAGTATATAATTATATTAATTATATTAATATAAATTAACATAAATCAAGTATGGGGGATTTACGCAATGCATTATATTAGATATCATTTTTGGGATTCAACTGCGTTAAATCAAATTATATTAATTATATTAACTATATTAAGCATATTAAATAATTTATATTAATTATATTATTTATTATATTAAAATCTTATTAAATCTTACAGACTATATTAATTAATTTATATTAAATTGTATTAAATTATTTTATTATATTAATTAATTAATTAATTTATATTAAAGTAGGTTATTTATATAAGTATGTAATTATATTAATATAAATTAATATAAATTAATTTATATTAATTATATTAATCAATTTATATTAATTATACTATTTATTATATTAAAATCTTATAAAATCTTTTAAATTATATTAATTAACTTATATCAAATTATATTAATGATATTAATAAATTATATTAAATTATGTTAATTATCCTAATTATATAAATTAGAATGATTATATAAATTAATTATAATTTATTTATATTAGGTATATTATTTATATATATTTATTATAATAATATAATTAATATAATTTAGTTATATTAATTAATATAAATGAATTATAGTATAGATTTTAATATAAATTAGAATGATTATATAAATTAATTAATATAAATGAATTATAGTATAGATTTTAATATTTGTTTATAATTTAATAATTAATAGATTTTAATTATGATAAAAATTTATTCATAAATTTAATAATTAAAATCCTGATCTAATAAAAAGTAAAGAATAAATTAAAATAATTAAAGAAAATTTATATAATCATATAATTATATTAATTATATTAATACAAATTAATATAAATTAATTTATATTGATTATATTTATATTAATTATATAAATCATATTAATTTATATTAATTATATTAATTATTTTAAAAATCTTATAAAATCTTATAAATTATTAAATCTTATAAATTATATTAAATTATAGTAATTAATTTTATTGAATATATAAATTAATTAATTGGAATAATTATATAAATCAATTATAGTTTTTATATATTATATATATTAATATAATTAATATAATTTAGTTATATTAATTAATGTAATTTAATTAGTCCCGGATGCGGGTGACATCACCGCCTATGCCGCGTGTTGAGGCAGTTAAGAGGCATGTGGCTTGTCACATGGGCCTCTGGCAGCCCGGACAAGCCACGCCATGCCAAACTGCTCGAACCTTAAATTCGCTGGAAGGCGATGCAATTGGTATTTTCGCAATGTCTCGGGGGGATGGGAATGTCGTTTGGCTGTCTCGTCTGGAGCAGAGGAGCGTTGGAGGAATGTACAGGGAGTTGCAGGCGCCATTCAATGCGCTGCAACATACGAGGAGCAAGGCGGTTAATAAGGAGGCCATCCTTACCGCTCAGATGAATCACAAACCAGTCGAGTGGGTAATTGCTTGGGATTCTGACAATCCAGAGGAGTGGGTAATTGCTTGGGATTCTGGAGGTATTGCTGGAGAGGCAGGCCATAGCCATATGCCGAGGGAGCGACTTAGGATGTGCAGTCGCAGAGGCATGTCTCGAGGGCGCTCAGGCTCCCAGAGGCCTGAAATCTCTCCTCCGTCTTCACTTGAAATCACCTCTGAGCAAAACAGGTCTCCAGGCCGTAATGCCAGAGGCAATTGTTGGGGTATGCCGGAGTGTGGCCATGCGGAACATCCGGCCATTCGCTACAGAATTCCCTGTGCCTTTGCTAACAATACTCTCATAGTGTCTGTTACTGTGGAGCATTGCAGCAGTGTTCGGGGGCGCATGGACACGGTGACAGTTCCGCGGGTCGAAATGGAGACTCCCACTGTGGATTTCACGCGCCCGGTCCAGAAGGATGAAGCTGGCCCCAGCGAACCTGTTCGCAGAAGCTCGAGTCCGGGTAGGGAGCCTGTGCAACGAAGCTCAGACAAGGGCAAGGGAGCTGCGGAAAATCTCAAGGGACCTGCTTCTGATGAGCCGCATTCCACGGATGAAGATTAGCGCTGCACTCGCCAAGTCTGGGAAGCAAGGGATGAATTCCTCTGACCTTTTCATTTTCAGTTCTTTGCATTTCTGTCATCTAGCTCAGGACGGTAATCTCTGTCCATATCGCCATAGTTTCAGTCCACGCGTCGTCCATCATGTTCACCATGTTGTCCATCATCCACCGTGTCATCTCTGGAACTCTTCGTGTCGGTCACAGCATGTTACGTGTCGGTCTCAGTTTGTTATGTGTCGCTCCTCTCAGCATGGAAGTAATGTATATGATCTTCGTTGAAGAAACAGGGCTTTGGCCTAGCTGTAATTTTTGTAACATTTTTGACTTTTTTGTAATATAAATAGATCAGTTTTACGGAGAAAAAAAATGTAATTTAATTAGAGTAAAAGTTTTAATATTTGTTCATAAAAATTTTAATAATTAATATAAAAATTTTAATAATTAATATATTTTAATTATAGTAAAAATTTTAAATAATAAAAATTATATGTCGGCTTTTATTTATGAATTTAGGGTTCTTGTATTTATTTTCAGGTCGCAATTCTCTTCTCTCTCAAAAATCTCTCATTCTTATTCTTTCTATCTTGTCCTGATGATGGACCCCCTTTGGGGTTTGAAACGTTGGCAGAATGAACTGAAGACTGTGGTCAATCCGGATCATGAATCAAAAAACTCCCACAAAAGCCTTAAATCTAACACAACTATTATCATGTCTTACGAGATAATAATTAAAAAAACAGATCAAAGTGCAAATGAAGGTTGTACCTTGAAGTTTAGTGAGTTAATGGTGGATGGCCAACTAAGGCCTTCATTTGTTCCCTAAGATTAATTGGTGTTAGATATAAAAAAAGGAGGAGAAGGACCTATATACATGGAAACCCCCACAAAGTTCAATTATGCATGTAAATATCTCATATGTAGTACCCCAGTTCACACAAACATACTTTTTCTTGTAGATATCTCAGTATAAGTCAGCATGAGCTTATGCCATGTTGCATCATCCCATGACATGGTGAATTAATGAATCCTTGCTCAAAAATAATAGATAAGATGTGTGGGATATTAGTGCAAGTTTGGAAGATGATTCGACCACTGATGTCCACTATTTGTGATGATGATTACTCCCATGTGGTATTTCGTTTTAGAAATTGGTGAACCTTCCTAAATTTGGGTTTCAAATTTTCTCCTCTCATTGGATTTTATTTGTGGGTTTGGTCATGTGTGGTGTGGATGACACATCATGCAAGAAGAGTTTAGTTTTGGCTACTGGGAAATCAATCCAATTTTTTAAATTTTAGTGCTCCTTTGAGTTAAGTTTTGTAAATATTTTCTTTTCTTTGTTTGTTAGAAAGATTTTAGTGAAGGTGATAATTTTTTATAGTCCCACAATTATGGTTTCAATATTTAATACAATAAGTGATTCATGGGATAAGCATTATGTCTTTCCACAGGAAGAAGATCTTGACTTAACTTGGGTTTACTCATTTCTTGGAATGTTGTGAATGGAGAAACCAAATAATAGTCATCTATGACTATTTTATTTGAATTTTTACAATGTTAATCCCTCCTCTCATAAATGGATTCCATTGTTATCATCATTTGTTAGTTGGGTTGCTCCATTCTTTGAGTGTACTACCCTCTATAGTGACACACAGTGTCGTGGGTGTATATGCACATTTGGTCCCTATGGTTATAAGGTACTTGGTTGAAAATGTTTGGATGTTTGAATTCTTATAGTGTCCAACTCAATGATAAGTTGGATGACATGCAAATTGAAATTATGGAATTGAAACTTCATCTTAATGCATAGTCTATTTTTGCTTCTAATGGATGGAATTGTGATTCAAATTAGAGTCAAAGTGGACAATAAAGAAGATGAAATATGTCACTTATGTCAATAGGTTGAAGAGTCGTGATCTTTGGTTAACAATTTGGTTCTGAGCTTGAAGGAATCTAATGTTAGAAATACTGAGAGGGGGTGGGTGAATCAATATTTCATTCCCAATTCAAATTTATTTAGTTTATGCCTTTATTTCATCTTGAACCATTATATCATTAACAGAAAACAATGTTATAGATGAGATCTTATTCAGTCAACCATGAGCAACATTAAGTATAAAAGCATGTAAATCATAAAACACATCAACTCATGAATCACATATGGACACTATATTTTAGGTGGAAACCCAATGTGGGAGAAAACCATCGTTGTTATCGATTTGTCTTCTTCTTTTATTATAAATAAAGCATTATTAAATTTTGTATTGGCAAAGACCCTCGCCGGCACATGGGCTCCTACCTGTAGGAGGTTACAACCTCCACGAGTTCTCCAACTCCTACTAGAAGGGAGCTACTACTCCCTGATCAAGTTTACTGGCTTCTACCGAAAGGAAGCTCCTACTCCCTCGCTGAAGACAACAACCCTCGGCACCTTGTGGACATCATTTCAAAATTTTCATACTGGATCCACTTGTCTCAATCAACCATCAAGAACATGTAGGCCACCTTTCATCAATTTTCAAACTAGACCCACACCCAACAATATGCTTAAACTAAATACTAAGATACCAAACACTGATCAAGATGAATAACTAAATACCAATACACCAAACATTGAACATGTTAATTTTTCTTAGGGCTATATTATTCTTTTCTTTGATAATTGCATTTCTTCATTTACACATTAAATTCACCCCATAACATTATATCATTATTCAGATTTGTAACATTATTCAACAACATATGCAATAATGTAGAAATAACAACATCATCACCGATGCAGTGGAACATAAAGGAACAATAGAAGAAAATAATTCACACATAGAGACACCAAGATTGGTTGGACATTAAGGCAAACCCCACTATGGGGAAAACCCTTTGAAATTCTTTATTATGCACTTGACCTCTGAGAATAACAGAATTCTAGGAATATGAAACAATGTTTCCAGAAACATGGAAATATCACATGAATTGAGACAAGTTGCAAAGATATTTTATTATTTGGAAGCAGAATACAATGTTCAGTTGCCTTTTCAAGAGGGAAACCTCCAATAGGGCAGATCTCAATTACAATAAAACTCAATGATTCTTCCCTTGCTATCTAAGACTATTTATAGCTTTATGACATCCAAAACCCTAACTACTAGTCGTTCCTTGCATAATATGGGTTAACCAATTTACCTTTTAACTGTGGACCATTTATAACTAATTGTGGTCCCTTTTCTATAATTTGGGTCAACCACTTATAATTATTATTAATGTGGATAACCACTTACGAGATTTATTGACTCAACTAACTATGACTCTGACTAGGCCCCTTTGTCTTACTACATAAATAAAGGGGTTAGGGTTGGACCTTAACATTCTTCTTTTGTTAGATTGTCATAAAATGTTCAACAGAGAGTACAATTAGCCCAAATCCATAAATAATGATCAAAGTCAAAGTTTTGACTTTTTCAACAAATCTACCAACCAATATCCAAAATATGTGCCAATAGTCAGGATAATGCAATCAAAGATACCCGTGCACTTCATGTTCACCCTTCGCAATTCTTGTTCCACCTTCACAGTTCATGTTCACCCTTTGCAATTCTTTTTCAACATTCACAGTTCCTATTCAACCTTCATAGTTCTTGTTCACCCTTTGTATTTCTTGTGTACCCTTCACAATTCCTGTTCAACCTTCGCAGTTCCTTTGTACCCTTCGCAGTTCCTATTCAACCTTCGCAGTTCCTCTTCACCATTCACAATTCTTATGCAAGCCAAAACCATGAAAGAGAATAGAAGAATGACCCAAGATATTGTGTAAATGAGGTTGAGGTCACTTGTACTTATAGCCTTCCAAGGGTGTCAAATTTGCTTTAGGGCCAACCTGATCAAATATGCACATGTGGGCTTTAATTCAAAAATACACTTTTCCTTGTCCAAATTGAGTGCTTCAATAATAAAAATTGGTCCTCTCGAAAAGAGGAATCTTGTCCCATGGTTGGAGTTTGTCATTGAGCTTCCAAATTAACACTCCCTCTCAGCTAGGGATAAATTCCAACTTCCTCATGTAATCATCGCAAGAATCATGTCATCAAATCATATCCAATCAAGTATCTTATCATCAAATGTCATCACTACTCATCTTTGCTCATCTCTTCTTATCTCTTGATTGTAATTGCTCATATTATGAACATTACTGAATATAAAAGACGAATTTGACATCAGAGGGGAGCCTAAGCTACCACCCTCTATCACCTCAAAGAGCACATCTCAATCTCAAATAATATAAGGGAGCACATCTCAACATGAAACTGCATCGGGGAGCACATCTCAACCTAGTATCTTTGCCAATGAGGATCCCAATACTACCACCTAGGAATCATCAGAGATATTATCACCATAGAGACCTGATCAACCCAGAACCACATTGGGGAGCACATCTCAAACCTTAATCTCATGTGGGAGCTAAACATCTTCAACCCCATATCGGTCAATAGGTGATATAGGGGAGCATATCTCAACCCATCCTATTGCTCACTAATCTTCCTAACAATGACCCTCAAGATTCATGTGGTAGAAAACCTACATCATAATCAACTTGGGTTGTACCCTCTCAACCCGTTGGCCAAACGGTGAGCGGTAATGCCAACAAGCCTAGCTTGTGGGTATAATTCCAACTAGGTTATACTCTGCAAAGACAAAGGTAGGGAAGAAAAATCTCCAACCCTATGGGTAGAATATATGAAAGCAACATCTAGGAGCGTATTGTTAAGATATCCCTCAACCCTATGAGCCCTCCATCACAATTCCTCACCTTGGGAGCTCAGATAGGGGGGAGAGTTGGCTTAGTGTTCTCAATCATTCCTACTCTTTGTATATTACAAACATATCACCATGCTCATATCTGATATCAACTTAATCATGATGTCGCAATAGTAGCAGTTTCTTATTCATGCAAGACATAAAATCAAATGTAATATTAGAACAAAATATATATATCACAAAAAGGATACCTTATGGATCCTCCCTCTTACGAAGGAAACAATCACAAGCTTAATCTTGTCTCATATAGTAGCACCGGTTAAATATATCTTGATCCCAATTATATATGGGATTCTCTGCTAGTCATATCCCACTCATTATTATCACAATGTATCCATGTCATATCCAGAACCTGCTTAAACAACTTTGCAAAGAGATTCTTCAACCTGCCTCATAGCTAGTCATGCCAGCAACATCATACTCAATCCTCAGTCGTGCTTAAAGCTACAAACTTCTCATCCAAAAATATCATGGCAGATATCATACTAAGGCGGGACCCAAATGTTCTCATCTTATCAATAATATTCCTAAACAACATCAATACATCCATGTAGTCACATATCATAGGAAGACCAAAAAATTGATCGCCCCATGTAAATATCTCGAAGGTTGTTCAACGACAACTCAATGTGTATGAAGCGGCTCAATCATGTTTTATAACACACACACACATATGGACAAGTGATCACAATGAACATCAATGCTTCAATCAAATATTGGTTGCCAAATCAGGTTCAACAATATCCCATCATAAATTCTTGAAATTTAATCAGAGTGTCCAAGGATTTGCATTTCCACTTCCTTTAATAGCTTCACGATATAGATTTTTTTCCATACTTTTGAAAGCAATTAATCATGCCACGATTCTTCATTTCTAATTTCAGAGGCCAGATCCCTCTTATTTTGATCATCAGAGGCTCATTACCTGTCAAGAATAGACCATCAACATATAAAACCAAAATCAAAGCCATACCTTGGACAACTTTTGAAGTAGAGGTTTGGATGGGCACATCTTCCTGCATTCACAAAATGACTATCAATGCGAACATAACAGGGTCAGGAATATTGTTTCATATAATGCTTTCTGCAAACATAACACTTGACCAAACCAATATTCTCAGCCTTACATAAATCAATATTATGCAATCAAATCAACTAAGTCAGCTTATTAAGCCTTAGATTCCTTTCTTCTATTTCTTGTAGATTTCATAGATTTCTATTTCGTTTGTTCAATTGTTTTTAGATAGTATAATTTTGTAGTGTTGTCCTTTTACTTTTTTGTTGTGGTTCCCTAAGAAACAGCCTGATGCTCAGTATGTTTTCTTTTCTTCTTTCATTCAAAAGCCTATAAAAGTTAATGATTTGAATAGTTTGTGATAATTAGAGATTACATCTTGAGTCGATTCCTTTAATATTGCAGTCTTGCTTTTCAATATGATCATAGCAACTATTCATATATACATTCCTCTTGCACAAACAGTGTCGATAACCTTGAAATAGAAAAATGAAACCTCGGGTTGATAAATTAATGTGTAGTAGTTAGTTGGTCCTTTTTAGGAACGATTAATTAGCCCAAAATTTTGGTGCCATTGTCGGGGAGGTTGTCAAAGAGAGTGTTAGGTGTATCCCTGAGGAATGGATATTAAAGATGAAAGGTAAGAACCTGCACATGCACTCAAGTAAAAACTTGTGACATTGCCTACCCTCGGCTGATACATTTAGATCGTCTATTGTGTATGACTAGAAAGAAGCCTAGGACTAGTCACACTACATAGATATAGATCAGAAATCCACCCCAAAAACCACCAAAATGGTAAGGTCAAGTTGGCCTTGGAAGAATGAATTTTATAGACGAAATCATTCACAAATCAGAATCTCAAGCATCGTAGGTCCCTGAGCAGTACCTGGGAAGGGTTCTACTATTGTTTCCTCTCAAGTGGCATGGTCATCTACTGTAGCTAATGCTGACATTCATGATAAAACTGTAGGATCCGGGCAGATCTTCCAAGACATATTTTTTAGCTATATCAGTCCTTCTAGTAAAAGTAAGGGGTACTCTTACAATTTAAGGGAGGGGGGAGGTGAGACGAGCGAACCATACCTAGAACCTTCTAAGAAGTAGTTCCTTGCAACACCCAATGTAATGAGAGAAATCAAAGTTCTTGATCTGAGTAGTGTTGTGAGACCTGGTCAAGGTCTAGAACCCCATCAATATATTACTTTCTAGATAAAACTGCCTAATTATGGGATTCTTGAATATTGCTGGCAGATCTTTAACCAAATGGTGAATTCATTAATAGGATCACAAACTTCAACCATCGAATATCTTATTGTTGATCTGGAGACTAATGCACCAATGAAGGTTATCCCGTTGCAGAACCTTCCAAATTTCTACGGAATGGCTTCTAAAGATCCTGATGCATTTTTGTTTGAGTTTGATGTTTTATGTCAGGGATATGGTTATACTACTGACCCCCAAAAATTAAATTTGTTTCCTTCTACCTTAAAGGGAACAACTTTTCGATGGTTCATGGGAATGGGGGGTGGTAATGTAACCTCGTTGGATCAAATGAAAGAAACATTCCTTACTAAGTACCAAGATTATTTTCGATCTAGGGATCTAAGGGAAGAAATATTTAAGATGATGTCAAAAGAAGATGAAACCTTGGAAGAATATGTTGAAATATTTCAATATAATTTACAAATATCACCATATACTACTCTACCCAAGGATGTGTTAAAAACTATGTTGATTAGAGGTATGAAAGATGAATGGATAGAAATGCTTAATTTAATGGGGCAGGGTGACATTTCTAAAGAAGAATATGATGACATTGTGAAACTATGTATCAGGTGTTCCCAAGGAAGTACAAGAACCAAGCCTGCAACTCATGATCCTCTCAGCAGATCTAGCAAAATTAAAGGAGGAGGAGTTACATGAGCAGAGATCGATAATATTTCACAAGAATTTAAAATTGATATTTTACGTACCCTGACAACACAGTTGGATGTTTTATAAGTAAAACAAAAACAGGCTGAAGCAGAACAAGCATTGGCTATTTTTTTTCCTCATTGTCGAAAGAAGCATAGTTGCAAGGAATGTTTGTTGGATACAATTGAGACATGTGCCATTTTCACCAAAAGTCATTCGACTCATCATTGCCTGTCGCTTCCTCAGTTGAAGTTGTATTTAAGGAAGACGAATAAGAGCCAGAACCAGCATTATTTGTGGCACAATGATGACAATGGAAGAATCGCCCATCAAGTATGCTGCAGGATCCTCCTATGTTTTTTTCTGGACAATTTCCTCAACAACAATTTCCTGGATCAAATTGGCAAGGCCAACAACATTATCCTAATACCTGGAATCCGCAGCCATACAGTTTACCACTCTGGACAAATCAGTCATTCCCTGGTCCCCCTTGGATAAATCAACAATATTCCACAACTTCATGGAAAAATACATCAAATAATTTGTATCCTCCGCAATGGACAAATCAACCTACTCAAGGGCCAATGTGGTCCCAGAATTGGCAATGCCCCACTCGATCAATTAATCAATCAATGGGAGAGGTAGGAAGAATTATGTGTTAAGAAGCCTAGTATGAAATCAAAAGACCCTCCTACAGTCCCTGTTTTAGGGAAACTCTTTAATCTCATCCTGGGGAAACAAATACCCATTAAATATGATGACCCTGGAAACCATGTAGTTACTGTACAAATTTAAGGATATAATTTTCCAAATACTTTGGTGGACTTGGGAGCGGCCATAAATATTATAACACTCAAAACCTATGGACTCCTTGGAATAACCAGATTTAAACCGACTCCAACGATGCTAGGGTAGGCTGACAGATCAGTAGTAAAATCGAAGGGGACTTTAGACAAATTCATTATTTCTATAGATTCCTAGGAATACCCAGTATATTTTCTGGTCCTCAATCCTAGAAATAAACTAGAAGGACACCCTTTGATATTAGGAATACCATGGCTTGCCACTGCAAATGCATACATAGGGTGTCGAACTGGAAGTATGACTATTGCTAAAGGACCAGCCATCAAGAATCTCATTTTATACCCTCCCGCTAAACCCAGCCTATCGACTGATGATTTTAGATGTTCCCCACCCGAATATCAGGAAGGTAATTTACGCTCTCCTCTCACTATTGACAAATCCCTTATCTTTAAAAAATAGACCGAGGATGATGTAATTAATGGATTCATTAATCAACCTTCCATTATTGGGAACCCAACTTATCAAAAGTTGAAATTTATGCTTGACAACAAAGCCCAAGGAGATCCATTAGACAACTTGAATGTTGAACACATACCCACAACTACAATTCACAATAGTATTCCTATTGAAATTGAGCCTGGCAAGACCCTGAATATTAACGCCAACCTTAATGACCTCCAACGTGAAAAGCTGATCCAAATTCTTCAAAAATAGAAATAGTCTTTTGCCTGGGATTATTCAGATATGAAGGGCATCGATCCACAACTCTGTACACATCATATTTATATGGAAAAAGATGCCCAAGCCATTCGTCAACCACAAAGAAGACTAAAACTACACCTCAGAGATATATTAAAACAAGAACTTCAAAAACTTCTTGATGTTAATTTTATATATCCTATTTCTGATAGTTATTTGGTTTCACCACTAGTGGTAGTCCCAAAAAATAATGACAAATGGATAATTTGTGTCGACTATAGAGAATTAAATAAAGTCACTTAGAAGGATCACTTTCCCCTTCCATTTTTGGATCAAGTCCTCGACACTCTTGCTGGAAAGAAATATTTATCTTTCTCAGATGGGTTCAGTGGATATAATCAAATATAGATTTCCCCTTAAGACCAAGACAAAACTACATTCACCTGTACATGGGGAACATTTGCATATAGAGTCTTACCATTCGGGTTGTGCAATGCACCAACCACTTTTGAACTATATATGGATGATTTTACCCCCTATGGTAATGAATTTGACCAAGCCTTGCATAATATTGAGAAATTTCTTGCACGATGTATGCCTACCATGTTATGCCTCAGTCACGAAAAATGTCATATGATGATGAGAGAGGGCATAGTCCTGGAACATTTTATTTCTGCTATAGGCATTTAGGTACACCCAACTAAATTCGAGGTAATTCTTAAACTTCCTACTCCTCGAACACAAACATAGGTATGTAGTTTCCTTAGTTACGCTGGTTATTATTGTCATTTTATAGAAAAAATTTCAAAAATTGGTTCACCTTTGTATGTATTGAACAGACATGTGGAATTTCAATGGGCTGATAAATGTGATACTTCTTTTGCAGATCTGAAGAAGATGGTCTCAACAACTCCTGTGTTGCGAGGACCAAACTAGAATTTACCATTCATATATCCTCAGATGCATCAGATACGATGATAGGAGAGGCCTTGGACAAGAAGACGATAAAAAGCCTTATGCCATTTATTACATTAGAAAGAACCTTACACCGACTGAACTAAATTATACTATGACAGAAAAATAATTTTTAGTAGTTATTTATGCCATAAATAAATTTCATTGTTACATAATAGGATATCCAGATTTTATGTACATTGATCATTCTACCATTCATTATTTAGCTAACAAACCTATTACCAATGGTAGAATAACTCGTTGGTTATTGTTGTTGTGGGAGTTTGACATTACCATAAAAGATCACCTAGGAAAAGAAAATCTTTTTGCAGAACGTTTTTCAAGAGCTCCAGTTGCATTCGATTCTTCCGCAATTGAATACCAATTCCCATATGAAAAAAAAATTGTTGTAACTATCAAAACACCCTCGTATGCTGATGTAGAAAATTTTCTGGCAGCCGTAAAATTATCATCACATTTGTCATCTCAGGAAAAGAAACTTATTATCCAGTGCAACGCATGCTTTTCATGGATGGACGGTTAGCTCTTTCATACAAGGGTTGATATTCAAATTTGAAGATGTGTCAAAGAAGATGAAATTTATGATATCCTAAGGGCCTTTGATGATGAGCCCCGTCGAGATCACTTTGTTGATCGGAGAACTAGACACAAGGTATTACATATAGGATATTTTTGACCCACAATATTTAAATATTCAAAGAAATATGTCCAGATTTGCGATAGTTTTCAAAGGATGGGTCATCCAATTCATTTTGACGAAATGCCCCTCCAACTACAAATTGTATTAGAACCATTCGAAAGATGGGCAATGGACCTTGTAGGCCCCTTTAATATGCCTTCAGATTAGAAAGCATACATTCTAGTCTGTACAGATTATGTTACCATATAGGTGGAAGCAGTAGCACTTCCAAGGGCCACAGAAGAAGAAGTCATCAATTTTTTGTTCAAACTATTTGTTTGATATGGGATGCCTCAGGAGCTTGTAACAGACGGGGGATCACAATTCACTACTCATAAAATTTCAACTACGTTGCAAAATTACCATGTTAAACACAAAGTCACTTCACCTTACCATCTGCAAGCGAATGGGTAGTTGGAAAGCACTAATAAAGTCTTGGAGGTGATTTTAACTAAAATAATATCTATAAATCGTTGAGACTGGTGTTATGTAGAGTTCTTCTCAAATGTGTAAAAAAGAAACCACTTTAGACTGTAAATGAAAAAAAGTCTTAACAGTAAAAATGGTTGTACAACTGTGTGATCTGCAGCAAATAATAGAAACAAAACCTCCCAAAGTCCTAATCTATGCAACAGAAATAGTTAAACAACAAAATTGAATAAGAAAATAAGCGCAAATAACTCCAATAATCCAATGGAAACAAGATATAAAGAATATGTTTTATTAGATGACACCTATGAAGGGAACAAATAATGTTACCAGTCCCCCTCTGTGGGATGGGTTATTGACTATCCTCAATGTCTTCATCTTTGTAGAGTCTCCCTCTTCTCTACAATGTGTAAAGCCAGCAAACAGAATGATTGGGCTCAATGGGAACTCAAAAGAAAAAGGCAAATGGTGAGCGATAGTGATAATAATCAAAGTAACAACAGTGAGTGCAACAATGAAAATGATCTAAAGTGAAGAATGGATGTAAAACCATCATATTTATAACAAAATATTAGGTTATTCTCGAATAATGGAAAATAATAAAATATTATTAACCAAATTCTAGAATTAACCATTTGGAATATTTTATTGTATTTGGTTGGAGGGAAAAAGTGTTTAAATTGGTTAAATACTTTTATTTAGAAATAACAAATAAATAAATGATTTATTTATCATCTCAAGGAATGTGGTTAAGGAATAATAAACAAAAAAGGATTTTTTCAATTATTCCTAGGGGATTTATTCAAACTTGACAAGGAATAATAACTAAATAATGATTAATTAATTATTCCTAGAGAAAAATAAGATAAATAATGATTTATCTAATTATTTCTCATGATTGGGTCAAATATGACAAGGAATATTAGTTAAACAATGGTTTAATTAATTATTCCTAGAAGATAATTAAATAAATAAATATTTATTTAATTATTCTTCATGGGTTAAACCAGAAATAACTTAACAAATGTGATTTATTAAGTAATTTCTTATAGTAAAGGCAAGGCCCTACATGGTGTACTTCGATCCATCTAGTAATTTATAGCTAAATGATCAATTTTTTGTGATAACAACTGGGTTTCCAAGCTTCTTGAAGCCTTATGGGCCTATTGGACAACCTGACACAATACCATTGGTTGTTCACCTTATCAACTTTTTTTTGGTAAGGAACCCATTTTTCCAATTGAATTCGAAGTTAAGACTCTCTAAATTGCAAAGGAAGTTGGTTTGGACCTCACAGAAGCACAGACAAAATGCTTACAACAACTCAACGAACTAGATAAAATTTGTCTTCTTGCTTTACAATGTATTGCCATAATTCAGCAACAGAGGACTAAATGGCATGATAGGTTGATTAAAAAGAAAAAATTTCATAAAGGAGACTAAGCATTGTTATATGACTCGAGATTCCAAGATTTTCCAGGTAAACTTCAAATGAGGTGGCTTAGCCCTTACAAAATTACCGAATTTTATGACAATGGGACAGTATTCCTTACTATAATTAACAATGTCAGCATTTCATTCCTTGCCACCGGCTCCAACTGTACCATCGGCCACTTACAAGAGATTAGTTTCTTCACGAAATTGACAATGATGCCTTTGCAGGTTGTAGCTGACCGGGGTAATTTCCCCGCGGCCACAACCAGGTAAATCTTTTTAAGAAATTTTCTTTATTTTGTGCATAATGTAAATATTTCTCTTTTATAACATTAAATATATATATATATATATATATATATTAAATAAAAATAAATAATCATTAAAAAATGTATCACAGTTGTTGTTTCCTCAGTCATAGTTGTTGTTTCCTTAGTCACAGTCGTTGTTTCCTCGGTCACAGTGTTGTTTCCTTTAAATACAACTGTTTATTTTTAACATGTGATTATCATTTCCTAGCTTAGTTATATCTTTATTTCTTTAGGGAAAGGAACATTTTCTTAGATTTCTCCTCATATGATGGTGGAAAACTAATTTGTTTTATGGTTATCATTAGAGAATATTTTATGAGAAATCATTATCATAATTTTGAAATTTCCATGATTTTTAATCCTTTTTAGAATCGTAGAAAAATTATAAAAATGTTTATATTGCATTCCTTTCATCACCACTTACAGAATATATTTTAATTCCAATCCTCCAACAATAAATGACCATAACTTTTTGAGAACAAAATTAGCAAGCTAGAAAAGTAATTACTATAATACTTCTTACACCATCCCTAACTCTTAAGGAGTTGACATGCCACCCCATTTACTAAGTAATTTATTAAGATTAATAAAAATTACAATTTAACAGAGAATAGGAGGTCTCATCACGAGCCGACCTACCATGATCATAGGATCTAGTGGAGTGACATTACCATTTCTAGTTACAAAGCCAAGTTAATGGCCTTTGGCCTTTAAGTCGAAGGACAAGAGGTCTCATCACGAGTCAACTTGTTCACCTCATTAAATCTAGTGAATGGAATTGTTGTTAACTAGCCATGCCAGAACAATGACCTTCTGTAAATACTTGAAAAAATATATATATAACAACAAAATTTGAAAATTTCTTTAGTAAATGGGACACTGGCATCTCAAGGGGTTAAAAAGGAAACACTATCGAGGCCATGGAAACCTGCTAGCAAGAGGGGACATGCATGTGGTATTGAAGTAAAACTAAAAATTACAATATAGCTTGGTTGTTTTGTTACTTCAAAATTAAAACAAGAATGGTCGTTAAATTTATTATGGACATTCTTAAAACCTTCCTAGAATGTGGTGATGTTTGGTTCTTTATGAGTATTTCATTATAATTCTACATACTAGAAAAACAAAAAACAAAAACAAAAAAAAAAGGCAAAAATAATATATATATATATATATATACTAGAAATTCAACATTCTAAATTAATCTCCCTTCTTTTCTCTAATGATGTGCTTGATATAACTATTACTTCCATCCATATAGTCTTTTTATACATTTCCGATTTCCTTTATTTTGTCTGCATCCTCCATGAGCCTTAATAAATTGTGTTATTATTACTGCACACGCGCTGTAAAAATTTTAATCATTTCCTCATGCGCCATAGATATACCATGATTCCTATTTTTCCTTTTGACAGTCACTTTACAACACTACATTAATACACCATTATCCTTCAAACGTGCCAAATCTTCCATCTTGTCAAAATTTGATTTATAGCTACGAAATATCTTTACTCTTATTAGGGGGGCGAGTTGACATTGACAGATGACTTTCATTCACATTTTTTAATACCATTGCATGTCGTTGAAACCGCTATACTCTGTACAAGCTTAATATCATTCTACATTGTGAATTCTATTGTTTCCAATTGCAAGATCGCGTCTTGTTTAATAGTTAACAATGGCTGGGAATTCAGTCTGATATGAACCCACGTAGCTACAGGTTTCAAAACAGGTAGGAAACATCTTAATTCAAGCTGGATAGATAGAGTGTTTCGAACGGTTACAGGGGTTCGACAATGAGGTAGCATTGGAATTCACAAAGAGTTTGGACAATGGCACAGTGTGGTGAGAAATGTACAAGTACAAGTAAGTGAAAGTGAAATAGTAGAAGTGACAGGGTTTTCGATGTAAGGAGAAAATTGGTATGGGATACACACCTCTCTTCATAACACGTCCCTTCTGTTCTTAAATCCTGGAAAAGAATTGATCAAAAAAGGGAAGGGGTATAAACCCAATTCATTACCTGATCCATGGAAGGAAATATCAGGGATTTTCCAGTGATACATCACCTATGATGGAAGGTATGACATGGTAAGGGGGCGTCATCTCAAAATCATGGCATTCCTGAGGCAAAAGGTAACTCTGAACCTTCTATATTTTCTTAATTTTGTATTGCATGAGACTGCTACTAGATTAAGGAGGTCCAAGGACTAAGCTTTGATTATAAGTCACAATGGACTCATCAAGCTATTAGTTATAAGAAGCCTTAGCCAATTCCAACATACTTGGGAAGGGTTCCTTGGAAACCCTGACGATGATCAAGACATTCCTTTGGAAAACAAAACAATTATTGGAACATCTAGGGACATTCCAGTTAGTGATAAGCAGCCAAAGGAAGATAATGAGGAAAACTTAAATGAAACTCTCGTGATAGAAAATATTTCGTGAGAAAATGTACAAATTATGAAACCTTAGAAACTCAACAGAGCGGAGAAAAGAATAACATCAGTTCTAGCTTCGTTGCCTAATAGAAGAAGGAGGTCTGCTAGACTTGTGAAGCAAGGTCAGAGTTCTTTGAACCCTCTTGAGCAGCTAATAGAAGAAAAATCAACTCAAAATGTATCAACTTTAGATCAAATGAAGCAGGAAACACCAATAGCCCAAGCACTAGAAGGGATACAGAGTTTCCAAGATACTACAAATTTCGGAAAATTTGTGACCACTTCAACAGAAGAACTTGTAGTCCATTCTAACAGTCCTCTTGACAAGGGGGCTTCACTAAATTTGTCGACTGAAACCTCTCCCATCAATTCTGCAGCTACTGTTATCCTGTATTCAGATAATGATCCTGAATTTGTTTCATCCCAAGGGTGTTCTAAACACTATGTTGCTACTCTAATAGAGCCTTCCTCTCCAGTGGGAACGACTCCACAGTCTTTTGAAAATTTTATTGGTGAAGAATGAGATGTTAGCACTGGATTTTTAGTTGAGCCTTAGATTGATTTTTCTAATAAGGACTTCCTGAAATCTGGTACTGATATAATGACAAGGGAAGCTGACAGCTTACCAACAGTCAAACCCACTTAGGAAACTATTGTCAAAGAAGCTGAAATAGTAGTTGTTGTTTCCTCCTCAGAAACCTTGGCTAGCAGTCCTGTTCAAATGACCATAGGTACTAAAGCTGGGAGAAAGAAAGGAAAAGGAAAATTTTAGAAAGAAATTGATAAATTAAAGGAAGAAAATAAGAAACTGCAAAGGAAAGTACAACAACTAAAGAATTGGTTACATGGTAGCAAGCAGTTTCACAAATATTATGTGAAAAAGACTAAAATAAAGCAGGAAACTCATGAAATGGAAGTCCATACTGATGTTATATCTATCCTTAATGAAGCCAACACTCAGACAAACTTTGTTCTTGATGTTGTTGAAGTAGGAACCCAGACTGACCCTGAGGTACAGGCGATGGACATTCCTCCTACCCTTGTTGAAATAGGAATTCAAAATGATCTGCCATTTACTTTTAATAACATAGGGGTACAAATGGAAGAGGTGCCTCCCTATACTATGAAGGAACAGCAGTAGCCCATAGAAAGATATCAGGGAGAAGCAGTGCCTCAAAGGGAACATCAAGAGTTGCTTCAACGAGTTAAAGCATTGACAACAATAGAAGACAAGACCTATGCACAACTAAGAGCATATGAAAACGAAGTCCAGGATTTAAGGGACTGCCTTAAGAAATTTGTAGAGTAAACGAAGGAAATTTTCTCTATTTATTCAGATGCCTTAGCATGAAGGTCCCCAGCCTGGAACTATGATTTATATTTTCTTGAGCAATATTTGTTGCTTAAAGTGAAAGCAATACAATATGGACAACCACATGGGTTCATCAATGTGTTGGATTTTATTTCTATTTTTCAAAAATAGGATGAGCACACACAGTATTTTCTGTGTGAGTTGTATATGCATAACTTATTTTTAGAAGAGCGGAAAGAATAAAATCTTGTCCCTTTCATTAGAGATATTCCATTTCAGGCTTTCATATCATTTTCCAGGAACTAGGTTAAGTGGGAAAAGGCTTATCATACCTTCTAGAAGCAATAACATGGCCTTGATCTTTGTGTTAGAGGGGAACCTAATAACCCCTTTTGCACACAAATTCGTCATAGAATTTTCATACAGAAACCTAGTGTTTCTCCTGCACTTATGCTAACCCAATATGATGTCTTTCACTCAGGAATGGAATATTTGGAAGACATCATAGATGAGGCTCTTTGTGGAACCTTGGAAAGATGGAAGGCATCACCTAATGAAGTCAAGAACAAAGAACCTTTTGGTTATCACAACTTCCGGTATGCTATGAATAGAATAGAAGACTATGTTCACTTGATGTTGGAAAGAGGCAACCACTAGATAGGATGCAGGTATCGATGCCCCATGATTTGGTGTCCCCGGTCATTTTATAAATCTGATTATGACTTACCAGAAGTAGGTAAGTTAGTGGCTTTTTAAGAGCTCCGACAAAGAAATGGGTTCAGGAATAGAGGAGAAGAAGCTTATGAAGCTTACTCCTTGATGGTCCTACATGTTAATCATTTATTTGCATCAGGTCATGCAAAAAGGTCAATTGCGGGGCGATGTTGGGCCTCATATTTTTCATATTTTCCTTTCCTTACTTCTCATTTTTCATATCATTTTCTAAAGTCTTTTGTGAAATTAAGTTATGGTAATTAGTATAGTAGGGACTTTAGTAGTATTCTATACACATTTATCATTTTATTATTTTCTGAATGAATTTGATCAGTAAAGTGTTATTTCCTAACGAACGGATCCTCATTATTGGACATGAATCTATTGACACATTGATATTTGATGTTGTTTCCTGGAATGGTTGGAAGATATCTCATAAGCCTCAAGTTGTTACACCTCGTTTGGAATGAATTAGTTGAGGATGACCTCTCGACCTGGCTTTTCATATGCATTAAGATCTTTGTAACTTAAATGAGCATCCTGAGAATCTTTAGATTCTCAGGATCGCTCATTATTAAAAATAGATTCTATGATATTTATCTTTTACTGTTACGATATAAAAACTGGTGTTGAACCTCAAAAGGGGCTAATCAAGTTGTAATATTATTTTTGACACAAGCTCAGACCTGCGATTACATTAATTGTAACTAGTTTCTCTGCAATTTGTCTGGAATTATTTATTACTCAGATTTAGTTTACTGTGTTGATTTTCCCGCAAGGTAGTTCAATTCCAGATTTGTGCCCGATCCTGCAAACAACATTGTCTTATCTTGTATCATTAAAAATAGCGTTTCATTTATCTATTTCAGCTATTTCGATTTGCATAATTGTTTTTAATGTCTCACTGTTGATTTTCTAAATTGAATGTTGTTGAATTAGGTTTATTTGGATAGTTATAGAGTAGACTTGCTGTGGTTAATCCATTAAGAGGCAGTGTTCCTTTCTTATGTTTCATGTAGATTATCATAGATTGCTATTTATTTTTTTCAATTGTTGTTAGATAGTATGATTTTGTAGTGTTTTCCTTTTACTTTGTAGTTTTTGTTCCCTAAGAAACATATTGCTGCTCAATATGTTTTCATTTGTTGTTTCCTTCAGAAGCCTATAGAAATTAATGATTTAAATAGTTTGTGATAATTAGAGATTGCATCTTGAATCGATTCCTTTAATATTTCAATATTTCTTTTCAATAGGATCATATAAACTAGTCATATTTGTATTCATCTTGCACAAACAGTGTCGATAACCTTGAAATAGAAAAATGAAACCTCGGGTTGATAAATTAATGTGTAGCAATTAGTTGGTCCTTTTTAGGAATGATTAATTGGCCCAACAGACGGCTAACAGGTTTATCATCATACTTCAAATATCATAATTACTACATCACTTCTTTATCATATCATTCAATCATCAGGATAGGGAATTCAGATTTATTACATTGTCCAATTCACTGAGTTTATCAAAATCTAAACATGGTCAACAAGAAGATCTTGAATATCAATATTACTGTTATACTTCTATCGTCATGGTTACCATGCTTGTTACAAACTCTGTCAATAGTATCAAGTTACTATATATAAGAGTCAATGTGCTAGCCTTCTTTATGGCATCAGGAGATCCATCATGTCTAAAAATGATAGATGTTAGCCAAATATCAAGTATACCTATATCTCAAGAATTAATGTTTCTAGGTATATTTTCTATGACATAATAGAATGTGAGATATTTGTTCAATACCAAGTGCACCATCTCATCATGAGTACCGTGAAATAGACTCATTTTCATATACATGTATGAGCCATTTGTGAATATGATATTCATCATATCTTAGGGCTTACCTTTCCATCCAATATTGCAGTTGAAACATAACTTGAAAAAATACACCATACATACCTTGTAGTATTCAGATACTTGTGCACCTTCTTATTGGCAACTGGAGCACTTTGTCTACTTATCATCAGGTGCCTCTTTTCCTTTTCCAAAACTAACTCTTATTTTCCTGCATTAGCCATATTTTCTTGCACCTTAGATGATCATCAAGAAGGATCCACTTGTCAACATATCATCAAAGGTTATAAGTATCAAATACTCAAATATACGCGTAGTAAGCATAATCAATAAATATAAACAAAATTAAAGACATAAAGAAGTAACATAAATCGAAAAGTACTTATCTTCAATGAGAGTTGATCATCTCCCTCTTGAACCAACCTTTAAGATTCGTGACTATCTATTGTCCATATAACATTGTTGCCTTCAATATAATCATCAACTTCATCAATAACCAAGGCCTAATAGAGACTATCCTATCTATGGCTTCATCAAATTTGTTACAAGTGCTTAAACATCTTCACATTGATCATGCTAGGATTTCTAGACTGAATATCTCAAATCCTTGCCATAAACCAAGGTTTCTTCCAAACCCTAACCTCATAGTATCCATCAAACCCTAATAACCAAATTGCCTAGAGTTTCCTTCAAACCCTAGTATTCTTTTAGGTCTCCTCCATATTCTCTTGCATCCATTAAAGGTGTCTTCATAGGGGTGATCTTCAATGAATTTTCTTTAGCACAACTCTGATACCATGTTAATTTTTCTCAGGGCTATATTGTTCTTTGTTTTGATAATTGAATTTCTTCATTTACACATTAAATTCACCCCATAACATCATATCATTATTCAAATTTACAACATTATTCAACAATATATGAAATTATGTAGAAAGAACAACATCATCATCAATGCAGTGAAACATAAAGGAACAATAGAAAAGAAATAATTTACACATAGAGACACTAGGATTTGTCAGAGACAAGAGCCAAACCCACTATGGGGAAAACCCTTCGAAATTCTTCTTCTATTAGATTGTCATAAAATGTTCAATAGAGAGTAAAATAAGTCCAAATTCAAAAATAATAATCAAAGTCAAATTTCTAAAATTTTCAACAAATGTACCAACCAATATCCAAAAGATGTGCAAATAGTCAAGATAGTGCAATCAAAGGTACCGGTGCACTTCATGTTCACCCTTCACAGTTCTTGTTCAACCTTTGCAGTTCATGTTCAGCCTTCATAGTTCATGTTCAACCTTCGTAGTTCTTGTTCACCCTTCGCAATTATTGTTCAACATTCACAGTTCTTGTTCAACCTTTGTTGTTCATGTTCACCCTTCGTAGTTCCTATTCAACCTTCGTAGTTCCTATTCAACCTTCATAGTTCATAATCACCCTTCGCAGTTCCTATTCAACCTTCGCATTTCATGTTCACCCTTCGTAGTTCCTGTGCGAGCCAAAACCAAGAAAGAGAATAGAAGAATGATCCAATATTTTATGTAAATGAGGTTGAGGTCACTTGTATTTATAGACTTCCAATGGTGTCCAATTTTATTTAGGGCCAACTTGATAACATATGGATATGTGGGCTTTAATTCAAAAATACACTTTCCCATGTCCAAATTGAGCGCTTCAATAGTCAAAATTGGTCCTCTCGAAAATAGGAATCTCGTCCCATGGTTGGAATTTGTCACTGACCTTCCAAATTAATAGAATCACTAAATAAATGAATACCAATATTCCATTTAGTGAATCATTGAATACAAATTACACCTCTGTAAATATATCACTAACCAAACTAATATACCAATGCAAAACCTCTCAACAACATTGTCAATACCAAGGCATCCAAGCCATAACATTCTGAATCCATACCAAGTTAAATCAACATTGTCAAGTACCAAGTCTAATAAGATCTTATGCTCTTCAAACTCTAACTAACCAACACTGTCAAATGCCAAGCCATATACTCAGTTCAAAAACAAATATCATCCATCAACACACTTAATAAGACATCATCCATCATATTTACCATATCATCAAAGAAACCTGTCATAAACCTTGTAAGATGCCAAGTCAAGCCAATATCAAAGTCCAATGTGAATCATTGTCAAGAACAATCAACAACATATATATCAAATTCATAAGTTATCTTTGTCCCAACAAGTCATAGCACATGTGTCATTGTAGAATAAACCAATTCTATCTCATATATCTTGGACAACATCTATACTATCAAGAAACTAATCTAAGGCAAAGAACATGTAAATATAATGATACTTATACCGTTGTCAAGCAAAAGGTCACTGCTAGCATACTAAGTAAAACTCAATCTAATAGGTTAAACAACAATGTCAACTTCATTAGTTTCAACAAGAGACAAGTTGCATCATAAGTCTTTGTCCAATACAAAAGCACTTTGTCAACAACTTAAACAAGTAGCCCACAAGAACCTTCTACCAAAACCCTAGTCATCATTTAAGTCATTGTACTCTATAAAATGCATCATTCAAGACATATAGATCTCATTCACTTTGAGATTCAAGTGAGTATACCCCTGCAATCAACAATTATAACCTATGCAAATATGAGCTTTGCATATTGTTTTCAGATCTCTGCTAATTCAGTCAAAGTAACATATTGATTTCAACACACTCACTAACAACAATAAAAATCATCATCAAGCTCTGGATACTTATTCAGGAGCATTGCTAGCCTATGACATACAATCTCTAAGAAACAAGAGAATATCCAACTTGTAGGTCACACTCTATCATTGATGATCTTTGCATATAACAGTCATAATAGTAAATCCAATATGTAGATAAAAAGATATTACTGCAATAAATCGTAGATATCTGCTCTGATCTTTGCATACACACCATTATAAGATATGCTCCTTGTCAAACAATCTCATTGTCAAAAAAAATTCTACTCTATAAGTCACAATATCCTATGCCAATGCACATAATTAAAAAGTTAATTGTTGTTGGGTAAAATTAATTGCTTAATAAACGAATAAAACAACTAATCTCTTAGAAATTAATTATCAACTCGAGGAGTGTCTTTTTATTTCAAGGCAATCGGCAAAATATATGCATAACAATACCAACAGCTAATACTGGTTCTATATGATTGTGCTCTCTACTATCAAGCTCATTTACCAAGAAATAAAATGTAAGACTTGAATAATAAAACTAAAATTAAAAACAAGAAAGTAAATGACAAGAAAAACAATTATGCTAATCACACAACTTGAATCATTGCTAGATTAAATCACACCTCGCTGAATTGGAAATTTAAGTTGTTGCACTCAACAAAATTCAAATGCTAATCTAGAGCAACAAATCAAATGAAATCTACAAGTTGCAGGAAACAACAAATCTGAAAAACGCAGCAAACAACAAATTAGTTAAAAGAAAAGAAATCTACTTTAAGGAATGACAATTGAAATTCAAATAAATAAACACACAACTAAACTACTGTAGATGTTCAAGGCAACACCTTGTCCAAGGTAGTGGGCCCAACTGCCCAAGACTCAGTTCCACCTTGAGAAGAAACTCAGATCAGATTACAAATAATGAATGTAGAACTCAATGGATAACTTCCTTCATTAAAACATATGAGAGAAATAATTACAGCATAATGAAGCTCTTGGCTTTGTCTCAAATTCAACAATTGTTCATCCTCTCATCTCTTTTCTCTTATCTATTCTCCTACATCCTATCTAAAAATTGTCCATCTCCTATCTGCTAATTATCTCCCAATCATCCTCTAATTCTCCTCATATTATCCTCCTATCCTCCTCCCTCTTTGATCTCTGTTTTCATTTAAATACACAGAGAGCAAAGGGAAGTTACAACAAAGATGATTACAAAATGATTTCCATTACAAATTTGGATTATACAAAACAAATTGATCAGCAAGATCATATATGAAAGATCTTTCCATCAACATTCAGCAGGAACAAGTCAAATTTGGTATTGCAATTGGAAGAATTTGGAAAACGGCTACAACAACAAATTTGAGAAAATTGTCTTTGAAGAACCTTCTGTTTCTCTTAATACAGATCGAATTTTGGAAAACTTCCCATTACAAAACTAATTCGGTCCGTTCTGGACAAAACCCATGTTTTGGATTTTCTAGATTCTCCTTAATTTGTCCGAAACGTCCAATGCAAAACTGTCACTTCTTATTCCAGCGAATTTCTGAGTTGGAATATTTAATTATGAGCTGGAGATCAAATTTGCAATCTAGAAAAGATCTTGGAGGCTAAAATCATGAGTGATGTTACAACAAATCCATTAGTAAACCATCATTGGTAAAATCATGCATAATAATCATCAATTTATTAAAAATAAAGGAGAAAAAAATCATGCATAATAATCATCAATTTATTAAAAATAAAGGAGAAAAATAGTATTTATCCATAAGAGCATAAATAATTATAAAATGGAATTATATGATAAATGACGTGATAAAGAATGGTATAAATGGATGAAATAGGCGTAAAAAAGTGATAATAATAAGGACAAATTAGTGGCCCAACAACTGCAAAACACTTATGTCAACAAGTCTTATAGGCAGCCAGAAAAACTCTTTCATTATGCATACACACTAATCCCTGCATACTCTCTTTCATTGAACTTTGCATACAACGAGATATCTACAAAAGAAATCAATCAATGAAAAAATCATTTTCTATTCTATTTGGATCTAGATCAGGATAGGTAAGAGATCTCAACATTGTAAAATATATCAATTAAGTTCATAAAGTGTTGTCATAATTCTTTTCCAATTAAGGTTATATCAATCTTTGCACAAAAGAACCTCATCAACAATACACAAGCATACCCAATAGATCGGCCAAATATATTCATTAGATTTTCAACTATCTTTAGATTTATTGATGACAGACAGATTTGAGTCTCCTCATACGCCCTCATGCACTCCTGTTCAAAATAAATCACAAGAGAGAACTCATCGAATGCATAATACAATTGCTTCCATTCACTTCCTTTTTATAACCCTTTGATCTCACAATACCTCAAGTGAAAACCAATGTATTAATTTACTAATGGTTGACCAAATCAATCCCATTTCTGCGCACAGATTCCATGGGTGAAACCTTCATTGCACTCATGGTATTTATTTTTCACCACCTACAAGCATGGACACAGGGACAATAAATAATTTTTTTTGTTGTAACCACCATGTTAACATGGCCTTCCTAGTGGTTGAAACCTTCCAGCCGCTCTGTTGAGCCTTCCTCTGTGCAGTTGAGGCTTAATGTAGCCCAAATCCTTCTCTGCTCAGTATAAAACTTGGAGGCATGATTCCTCATCATCTGCAACACATGTATATGACTCTGGAGTCTATGTATCACCTTTCATTCGAGCCTCTGCAATAATCCTCATCCAAACCTACACCTCTTCCTGCGCTACACAACTGTTAACCATAATGTAGACATACCATCATGAACAAGCAATCCATACAATCCATGGAGACATACAAGTTGTGATGAGGTTGACATCAAGTACAACTCATGAGCCATAATGTCAACATTTACTAGTTCAATTGGTTCAACAACAAACAAATGCCCAGATCTGAATGAAGTTGTGGATCTGGGAAAGTAGGTTGCAATGAAGGATTTTATCCTTAAATAGGGCGAATATATTGTAGATTTTGCTTAATTTTGGGGATATTTTGGAGGGTTTTCACCTCCAAATGCATGTATTACATTAGTCAGGATAGTATTCCTCATTAGAGGATATTTTTTAATTATGTTATGCTAGATGTTCCTAAAGATGGTAAAATTGAAATGGAACCCCTGATGTACAGTTGTGAACTAGGCATGGATTTTGAAATCAATACAAATATTCTCATTATGGTTAAAAAAAAAAAGGAGTGATGCTGCTAGTATTGAGAATGTAACTATTCATTTAATCCACGAATGATGTTGCTAGCATTGGGAATGTCGCTCTTCATTTAATCAATGCATTTAATTATCTCTTTACATTGTGATGCATGATATGGAAATGGAATCACATTAAATACCTTCTTACAAACTTCACTCTTAAATACAAATTATTTTCCACTATGAAGGTCTTATATTAGAGTTAATTCTAACATTATCATGCCAAATGCTAATTTGTAAACAATTTAGAGTAATTTTCAGTTCCCTTTTTGTAGCATACATATTCCTTACAAAATATAATATATAATGTGTATTAAATTATTCCCTTACATGTCAACGATTGTTATTGTGATTTATATTCCTTGTTGACGATTTTATGTAATTTCAAAATTAGGAAATCATTTGTATTTGAAAATCAAAATTATACTTTTGTTAAGTATGTTTGTATGTCTATTTCACTCCTTAGTAACACGAAGGAAATAATGCCTTGGAGTGTTGTTTGATGAAAGAGAACATTGAACAAAATGTAGACATGAGATTCCTATATTACAAGAGCATTTATGTAGAACCTTTAATTATAATAAATAATAAGAGAATAGGAAGACAAACAAGTGAAGTTTACAAGTTCAACTAAATTTGGTTATAAGTAAACATGAGAAAATATAATAATAATAAAAATTTACTTCATAATTTGTACAATAATAATATGAATAAACACTTCTTAAAAATCAACAACAATAGAAGTGACAACCATTAAAACTAGCCCACTAAAAAGTTTCACGATCTATGAAGCATAACAACATTGCATTAGTTTTTATATATTCTATCTTCACATGCACTTCATAAATCCACATAAGTGGTTTTCACAATCCATTATTTTCTTAATTACTTAGAAATTTGTAGCGTAACATTTTTGAATCTTATACCACAGTGTGTTAGAAAATAAAAAAGGTTTTCTTATGTTGACAATTACATGTCATAATCTTATATGCTTATTAACTTTATTTATGTTCTTCTTTTAACTTCTTCTCATAAAGAAATCATCAAAATAAAACATGAAGATCAAGGACACCATATATAGGCACTAAGCCAAGACTAAAACCCCTATGAAGGGGAAATCCCAGTCAAACTCTTCCACCAGTAGATTCAAATCGAGATGAGGCAATCCAACACCCTTTTCGCCTAGACAAATACCTCCTCCAATCACAAAGTCAACCCTTCCTTCTTGTAGACAAACTCTGCCAAATATTCCAAGTGTCAGCTCCTCAAATGTAGCTTCAAATCAAAATTTTGGCCTCCCAACTTCAGAACTTCAGACCTGCAGCAACTTCATAATTTCGACCCCCAGCTACTTGTCCAGAAACCCTAAAATTCTTCACATGTGTGAGAGAGAGATGCCTGAAACTTTGATTTTTCCTCTTCCTTTGATTAGATATTCTTCTTATTTAATTCACTCTCTTTTTTGTCCTCTTTCTCTTATATATCAAACTTGTGTAAGTGTGTTTCCACATGAGTCAAGCTACATCTATTTATACTACTTTTGTTGGGTCGAATAGTCCTAATCTAGGTCGACTTCATAAGGACATCGCAAACTTGGTGAGGAGGTTACAAATGACACTTTTGACTAAAAAAAAATCTTTTCATGATACAAATTCCTAAGAAGGGTCTAATAAATATGACAGTGACTCTCTTGACTCTTGACAGAACCTAGAAGCCTTCAATGGAGGCTATGACCTAGAAAATAAATAAAAGAGCATGAAGCCCATGCTTCAAAAATATTTTTCTTTTACAGTAAAATTTCTTTTTTCTTTTCTTTTGACAAATACAATTATGAAGACCAACACTAGTTACATTCTTCAACACTCCCTCTTAAATAGGGAGGTATGCATAATTACATATATATAGGTACATGGAAGATCTCAAAATTATATGCTTTGCGAAGAGTTACAGTACACACAGTGCTACATGTTAGATACCTGACCAGGGTATCTAACTGGGTGGGACTAAGGTATGTTCCAAGATTCATCCTCTATAGATACCATCAGGCTTCTGCTCTAACAAAAACCCAAGGATCTAGGTGTGAATCCAAGGTCAAAGCTCCAAGACCAACGACACCCTCCCTACTTTGAGATCTAGACATCATCACAAGTCGGCCAGATGTCCTCCCAAGCATCTCGTCACCCCAAGATGCTTCATCTCTCCTTATTAATTAAACCAAATATATCCACCAATCGAAGTATGCTTCAAACATTCAACCTTCTTATGTGTAGATATGCACAAACACAACCCCAATTAGTAATAAACTTTCACTATACATATTTAACACAAAACTTAGGGGTCCTTAATCATTCTGATGTTGCTTAGATCATCATCATATCAAACACGTCTAGTCAGAAGCTTTACTTCTTCAACTTTTCCAACAACATTAAATTCAACCTCAACACTTCTTCCAAAAACATCCAAGTCTTGTTCAATCAAGAATAACCGTCATTATTGCTTCAACTCATCTCTAATTTCAAACATCCTCATTATCTTTTCACCAACTCATTTACTTCTCTTCAATCTCCCTCTCAAATAGGGAGATATGCACTTTCCTTTATCCAAGTAACTAGGGGAAAAGTCCATCAACTATCTTATTCTTCCAGTCACATAGGCTCTTCTTTTTTGCATCAACAATTCATTAGAGAATTCAGACCTTCCAAAACTTAATCATTCCTTCATATGGAAACATATCATCTTTCGAACTTTAATATAATTGAGGTTCTCATAACTCCCTCTTTCCATCATGCTCAAAATCATCATCAAATCATATTGAAATATAAGGCAAGCATTTTCATCATCGTGAAGACTATGTACATGTAAACTTTCAACAAAAAGTACAACCAAACAAAAATATATATGTACAAGAGCATGAATTCAACTTTATCAATAAATGGTTAGCATGCCATTATAATAGGAGAATATTAAATCATATTTTAGACATTCAAGACCTAAACCTAGTTAGGATTTATAATCAATCAAGAGCTTCATCGATTAGATTTCTTGCAACAACATTTACTAGGGTTTTGTCACAAACCCTAGATTTCATCATCAAAACTAAATCATATCAAAAAATGAAAACATTATACTTCTATGGTTTCATTATCATTCCCTAGAATATCAATCTCTACTAGTGTTTTGTTACAAACCCTAGATTCCAAAAATTAAATCATGAATATCAATAATCAAGTTAGCATACTAGAATTTCAACTCTAGGGTTACATTATTATTACGTAGAAACTTATATCAATCACATACTAGGGTTTTATCATAAACCCTAGATACAAACATCAAACTCAAAAATTAGATATAAAACAAATTTTGGTGAGGCTAGGGTTTCAATTATATGGAAGCATATACACCCAGAGATTCATTTCTAAGATTTTATATTGAATATTACAAGGGTTTTATCATAAACCCTAATTTACCAAACCCTAGGAAAAACTAGGGTTTGTAGACATCAACAACAAACCCTAAAAGGCTAGGGTTTTACCATAACATTACTAAAACCCTAAACATTAAGAGAGTATGATTTTTAGCAAGAGATCTAAACTTTATCAATAAACCCTAAGAATATTATGGTTTCGTAATTAGGATACCCTAAGCATCGAAAGACTAGGGTTTTATACTGAACCCTAAGGTTAGGGTTTTATAAAAAAAAAATAACATGAGATAGAATGATAAGGGTATATTCAATCTAGTGATTAATCTCCCTAACAAGAATCCTTATGATTCAAAACCATAAACATGAGAGAGCTAATAATATGAAGAAAAATTCAAAATGAAGAATATCCACACCTTCTTTTGCAATAAGTTAAATCAAATCAAACATACCTTGAGTTGTTCTTTAACCAATATTGTAGGGTTTCTTTAGCAACAAGCCTACTTTCACAACACAAGTCTTTCTTCGAATTTTCCTTCATAATCCTTATGTATTCCTGCAAGCTTTCCTTCTAAGGAAAATACAAGGAAAGGATTATGAGTATGTAATTCAAATAAATCTAGGTGTGTGGAGGAAATCACACATGAAAGAGGAAACAAAGAACAATATACTTATCTTTTTGGTAAAATGGTGAAGGATCCCTCTTAATCCAATCTTTCTGAAGGATACCTACAACTTATCAAAACAATTCAAGAACTTCTAACAAGACAGATTAGATTTATGAATTCTAGAAATCAAAACATAAAAGAAAACATTACAAAACATATGGTAGAAGGATATGCAAGGGATAGCATCCCTAAGTGACTTAAGAAAATAAGTCTTTGACTTCAGATTCTTCAGTCTTTTTCTTCTTTGTTAGATCTTCATCAGCAACAATTGCATGTTCTCTTTCTCTCTTTTTATTCCTTGGATTTTCAGGATATTGAATCTTGTAATATCCGATCTTATGACAACTATAGCATTCAATCTTTGATAGATCAACCTTCTTCTTTGGTCCTTTGAATTTCTTGTATCCTCCCTTCTTCTTGTGATTAGCAGAGTATGCATTGGTGGTGTTGTCCTCATCTTCTTCCTTCTTATTATTTTCTAATGAGATGTGGGATTCTTCTTGACTGCATGCATTCCACATTTTTTCAAAGGATGGTGTGTCTTTCCAACTGTTGATACCTGGTTCAAAGGAACTCCAAGATTTTGGTAGACCTGGTAGTGAAGCAATCACAAGGTCTTTATCTGGTATGACTTCATTAATAGCTTGGAGCTCATCTCTTATTGTGAATATTCTTACAAAATAGGAAGATACAATATCATCATTTGTCATCTTTATTGTTCTTAGTTCATTCTTCAGAAGAGCTATTTGTCCAATGTTCTTGATGGTGAATAGTTTGGAGAGAGCTTCATACATCCTTTTTGTAGTATTTATATTAGATATGTATGGAACTAAGTTATCCTTCACTCCATATACAATTAGATTCATGGCCAAGATGTTTGTTTCCTTGTACTTCTCCTTTCCTGCATCATCTGAGGGTTCCTTGATTTTTCCTAGTACAAAATCTAATACTTTGTGTTTTACAAGGATGAGATCTATCCTCTTCTTCCATGCTCTATATTTGGTGGATCCTTCTAGTTTGTTTTATGTCTTAATTGATGTGGCCATAATATTCTTTCCCCTTATGGTCTTCTTTGAAACCTTATCTAAACCCTTTCTTAAATAGATCTTCAAGCTTCCTTTTTCCTCTTCTTCCACCTTAGCTTTGATACCATGTTAGAAAATCAGAAAGGTAGAAATATTTTCTTATGTTGACAATTAATTGTGATAATATTCTATTCATATTAAATTTATTTATGTTCTTCTTTTATCTTCTTCTCATCAAGCAATCATCAAAATAAAACATGAAGATCAAGGACACCATATATAGGCACTCATCCAAGGCTAAAACCCCTTGTGTCTTGAGCAGTTACCTCATAATAGGGGTTATAAATCTTTAGGATTTATTTGAGCTTAACTTCCGCAATATTTGTCTCTTCAAGTATCATGATACTCGGCTTGTCTCTTCCCAGTCTCTCCTTTACGCACCGTTGTTTACCTCTGTTGTTGAGGCCTCAAACATTCCACAATGTGATTATCGTTTCAAAGGTTTATTGAGTTGGTGGAACACCGCTGGCAGTAGCACCACCCTTCCAGAATTTACCACCATTTCCCCTACCATTTGAATGGAATCGCTCAAGTTATTCCTACTTCATTTCTTCCCTCCTTTCCCTTGAGGTCCTTGATCCATCACTTTACTTGCTTGGGATCCCAAGTGCTCCTGTTGATCCGCTCCTAGCATGCCCTGCTTGGCCTGATATTGTTGAAAAGTATCTTTGTACAATTGTTTCTGATCTTCTGGGATAAATCTCTCATCAAGGTGTCATCATTCGCTCAGCAGACGTTTCATCACTTGTTCTTTCGTGCTAAGGTCTTCCTTCTAGCTGTCGATCTCCATATTGGCTTGGTCCACTGTTTGCATGGTTACTTCTTTTTCCTGCGGTTCCTCTTCTGCTTTTCGTTTGGTGTTGCTCCCTCCCCTTTGAGGGTTTGGTTAGGTTTCTAGGCCCGTCTTCGACGAAGGGGTTTCAACACTTTCCTCATCCTCTTATAGGATCTCATAGTGATTATGATTGCGGAGACCCTTTCCACTTAGACCATAGTTAGGGTTCTAAGAAATTTTCTGATTTCTTTTCCTTCTCTAGACTTCCTGGAATCACTCTGCATCTTATTTTGCTCTATTCTCCTCATTGGCATAGAGGCTTCTAGTGGCTCTTGCTTGTTAAAAGGGCACGCACGAAACAAATTTCCATACTCGTGGCACCTGCGGCATCTAAAAGGTATGTGCGCGTAGTCCAAAGGCTACTACCACACCCCATCATGGTATTCCAGCTCTATGAATTTTGGCAATTGCTTTGTTATGTTTATGTAAACACATATCTAGGTATATGAAGTGTATCTTCCCTTTCTCGTGGAGTCTGCAACCTTGAAGAAGTTCTCGATGGAGTTTCAATGCCCTCAAGGATCCCTGGGTCCCAAAAGTCGACTGGCAGAGCAAATAATTGAACCCAAATAGGTGCCGCTAGGAGTTTTTCCTAATCCGTGTTGTAACATTCCTCCCAGAGTATCATAAAGAGACCTGCATTGTTGAAAAAGTAGGGACCTTATTCAAAGACTTGTTCCTTGTCTTCCAAATTGGAGAAGATTACTGTGAAGAAGCCTTTGGCTCCCAACTTTAGCTCTATATGACCTTTTGGCTTCCATTTATTATGGATCCATTTGACCATATCCCTTTCTGTTAGCCAGAACCCAGTAAACTTTCACATTAGGGCATGGTCTTTCATGTATTTCCTATACACTTTCAGTTTATTACTGGGTATGATGAATCTCGGTTTTTTCATGGCCCTGGTCAAACACTGACCCCTCAGTCGTGCTTACCATTGGGTGCTCAGAACCCAAGGTCCTTTGCCATCGCCTCCTTGGTGACCAGTCGCTGCGATTTTGTGATTGCTAATTATACTGCCGTTGCATTCTTACAAGAGGGGATCTCTCCCCCCCTGTTTCCACACTCATTTCCCTATCGGTCGGCCTGCTCTTGGTAGGTACAGTCGATTGCTTTGTCTATTTTCGAGATTGAGTTATAGAGACATCAAGGTTTATAGTCTGTAACCCTAGTCGTGACAGTCATTCCCGTGAGCGCTTAGTCCTCTCTCTTTTTTTCAATAGTTTTTATTTTATTTCTTTCTTTCTTTCTTTTTTCAATTTAATTATTTTTAAAGTTTTTTTTGTTAAATTGTTTTGATATTTTTTTCTTTAGTTTTTTTTTCATTTTTTTTATTTAATTTACTACTACCATTTCTACCACCATTAGAAAATTATCTAATAATACTTCGTATAAGAAAAATAATAGAACTTCCAATCCTTGGTATGGCAAAGACTGTAAAATTGCCAGGAAAGCAATCAAAGACTCCCCTAATGAAATCATTAAGCTCCATAATATAAGTATATACAAAGCTCTCATTAAGAGGAAGAAGAGGTTGTATATTAATAAGAGACAAGAGCATCTTCTCCACCTTTTTAAAGTTGTGCCCAAAAAGTTTTGGTGAAATGTGCTTGTTCATAAAACTAAAGATAATCATTCTATCCCCATAGAAAATTGGGATCACTATCTTAAGCAATTGTATGACTCTCTGGACACCATGGGCACCATATTAAACACTCCTATTAAGGATGGCATTTTTTCTCTAGAAGACGTTGAGTTTGGGATTAATAAGATCGCTAATGGGAAAGCCAAATATATTGAAGGTTACCAAGCTAAGATATTTAAAATGGGAAAATCTATCATCATTCCTCATCTCCACAAGCTTCTCAATTTGGATGTAAAGCATGGCTTCCCTAAGCTTTGGACACAAAGCCTTATTGTGTCTATCTTCAAAAATGGGGACAAAAGCATTCCCTCTAACTACAAGACCATTATGATTAGCCACATCCTAGCCAAGCTTTATGGGCTCATTCTGGAAAAAAAGCTTAGCCTTTGGCTTGAGAACCAAGGTAAAAGAGCTAAAGGGAAAGCTGGTTTTAGGAGACATCACTCAACCATCGACCACCTTGTCACCCTTAGGATTATCGTGGAGGAATGTCGCAATAGTAAAACCGATCTCTTTTGTTGTTTTGTGGACTTTAGAAAAGCTTTCGACATTGTCCCCTGAGATAAGCTCTAGGCGAGGCTTGAAGAGATCATGGTTCCTCCTGAACTAAGGATTGTTGTGATCCGCCTCTACGAGACTGTCATTGCCAAGCTTAAGACCAACAAAGGTTGGTATAAAGATATTAAATGTAATATCGGGATTAATCAAGGTTTTCCCCGTTCCCCCACCCTTTTTGGTATTTACATCGATAAACTAGAGGAGTGTCTAGAAACTACAGGCTACAAAGGCACCGAGTTCACTAGTATTATCATTACTCTTCTTCTTTATGCTGATGATATCATTATTCTTGCAAGGAGCCATGATGACCTAGACAAGAAGCTTAAAACTCTTCATATCTACTGCTCCAAGATGGGTATGACAGTTAATACCGACATGACTAAAGTCATGATTATTAAATCCAAAAAGATCACCCATGGTAGTTTTGTCTACGATAACGATTGTCTTGGACAGGTTTCTTGTTATAAATATTTGGGTATTGACTTTCCTCGTTAGCTCAACTGGAATTATAGCATCAAGAAAAGAATTATTGGAGGTTGGAAAGCTTATTATGAGCTTGAAAACAATTGTAAGTCAGTCGATCTTAACATTTGGAGTTAAAAAAGGTTCCTCTTTGGGACTCTCGTCACCCCTGTTATCTTATACGAATGTGAAGTTTGGGGGTGCAGTATATATAAAGAGCCATGGAGAAAGATTGAGATGATCCAAAAGCAATTCATAACCTATAACCTCAAGATCAAGGGAAATACTCCATATCCTATCCTCTTGATCAAAACTGACTTGTCCCCCATTGAAAGCGAGGTTATGTTTAGATGTCTAATGTATAAGAAGAAGCTTCACAATATGGAATCCAAGAGGCTCCCAAAAATTGCTTCTAACTTTAGTCAAAACCCCCACCTGCTCCTCAAGCGCAGGTGGCATCATGATGCTCAATCTTGGCTCAACCTTTGGAGGATTAAGGAGGAGATCATCATGGGAAGTAAAGACAGTATCAAAGATATTATTACCTCTAGTTTTAAGGACAAGATGTGGGATGCTAAGGAGCTAGAAGGTAAAAGGAAGCTAAGGTACTATAAGGAGGTGATCAACCCCACCCTCCATAACCAGAATTATCTCTCTATGTTGACTAGCACCAAGAAGAAAATGAACATCGCTAGGATTAGAACTAACTCGTGTGAGCTTCGGAGTGAGACCAGACAGTGGTCTACTCCCAAGACTCCCTGGGACGATAGAATTTGTTAGATTTGTGATACTAAGAAGGTGGAAGATGAAAAACACTTCATTTTAGACTGCTCGGCTCTTGCCCACATCTGCTCTCAATTCCCTATCATCAGTCACACTTCCAATCTTCTTGACTTATTAAGCCAACCCAACTATAGCGATCTTGGAATGCTTCTTTCCCTGCTCTTTGATCACAAAAACAAGATTTTGAAGAATGACAATTAGACTCTCTTTTCTTGAGGTCTGATAGACCACATTGGTCTTAGTGGACGTTAATCATCATCATCATCAATTGTATTTTTTTTTTTTTACTTTTTATGTTTATAATATTTTTTAAGTACTTTTTTTTTCGTAATTTATTGGTTTTTCCAAATTGTATGTTCTATTTTTTAACACTTTTTTTTTTGTTATTTTTACTCTAAATCTGATTTGAATCATTTTTTGGGGGAAAAGTATTTATTTGAATATAAAATTCATTAAAAATTGTTATTTTTTGAGCTTTTTAATCTTTTTTTCATAAAAACCTTTTATTTAACATGTCGTTTTTAGCGAAAAGGTCATTAAATACATATATTTTTTAATTATATCTATATGCAAAATGTGTATTTTTTGTGGAGTGTTTAAAATTGTTATTTTTTAGTAATAATTATTTTATGTGTATTGACGATATATAAATATATAAAAAACCATAATCTCAAAATATTAATGTTATTATTTTTTTAAAACTTTGCAAAACAAATTAAAAAACTCTTTATAAAAAAACATTGCAAAGAAACAAATAACACATGTTTAGAAAACTCTTAAAAAATAAACATCTTACGACGAAAAACAAGAAAATAAATAAAACAACTTGAAAATTTGTAAAATAATTCACTTTAAAAAAAATATTCACACTTAATATATTAGAAAATTTGAAGTGTCAAAAATAAGCCATCCAGGGAAAAGGCGGTTGATGCTGCATTTATGAAAATCACTAACATTTAAAAAAAAATATTCATACTTGATACATAAGAAAATTTAAAATGCCAAAAATATGCTATATGAAAATCACTAACATTTGAAAAAGATTCATATTTGATAAATAAGAAAATTTTAAATGCCAAAAATATGCTAAAAAAATATGTACTTTGAATAACAACTTTTTAAAATCAAGATAAGCAATATCATAACTATATTTTATGAAAATCATAGCATTGTCGTTAGACACGCAATATACAATGATATAAGAACCTCGAAAATATTTACCCTAGAAAAACCACTAAAGTTATGTCGATCGCTAATTCCCCAAATAATTAGATGAACATGGATGCGGGTGACCGCGCCCATGTCAATATCTCATAATGGATGAACCATGTAGTGGAACACCAAAGATAACATTCATTTGGAATATAATGCACAGGCGAATAATTCTAGAAGAGCCTCCCAACAAAATTCAACGCTGGTTTACGAAATGATAACAACGATGCTAACTCTGCTTTACTCGTTTTGCCATGCCATGATGCATGACCTTATGATAATAGTTTTTTAAATATAACAGCAACTTTTTGCCTCCCATATAAGTCACAGAATGTTTCTGGAATTTGGTTTAGATGCTTAAAAAAATGGCACTTGTTTTTACTTTTCTTATCGAAGGAACATTGTGATTATTTTTTCCTTTCATATGATCGAAGGAACATTGTGATTGTTTTTTCATATGATTTGTGATTAGAATGAAAAGAGTATTTTAATTATTTGCATAACTTTAAATTTTAATTTTAATATTTTGAATTATTATAAATTTAACTTTTTAATATATTTAATTTATAATGATAAATACATATATGAAATCAATTCATCAAATAAATATTTCTTATATTGTCATATTAGAATAAAAAGGATATATACATATATATATAAAAGAGAGTTTTACTGAAAATAATTGTTATATATTGAAATATTATTTAAATATAAAATTTATGATGGATATTTATTAAAATTTAATATGTATATACAAATTGAAAATATATCTCTATAAAACTAATCCTTATCAATTTAAAATGGTTAATACATATATAATTTCAAAATAAAATGATAATATAATTATAAATTAATATACATTAAACTTTAGATGATAATATATAATATAGGTTACGTAATAGCTAGTAATTGTTATTTGGTTTAAATATAGCTTAATTAAACTAAAATATAATAAAGACAAATCATCACAAAAATAAAACAACTAATAAGAAATATGATTAACTAATATTTTTTATATTAATATATATATATATATATATGTGTGTGTGTGTTTTATTTTTTATTAATATAGATAATTTTTATAATTAAATTTATTAAAATATGTTTTTAATATAATAATAAATCATCATAAATTGAAAATACTAAGAAAAACTATACTTCATGTAAATGGAAATAAATAAATTAAAATTAAAATTAAAAAAAAATATATATATATATATATAATAATTAAATCAAAAAGAAAAATCAAAAAATTAAATAAAAAATAAATAAAACTAAAAACAAAAAGTTAGTAACTAATAAAAAAGATAGTTACTAAAGATTTATAATAAAACTTCAACCAATATTTTAAAAATGAATAAATTTAAATAATAATAAATAAATAAATTCCTAAAATTAAACTATAAATAACTTACATAAAACTAAATACCTAATACCATATTGTGATAAGTATATTAAAGGTTTATAAAAATAATTAAAATTTAGATTACTTTATAGCTTTTTACTATTCTACATGGTCTATCTTACTTTATGAATAGAACAACTATGAGAAAAAAGGAGAAACTACAAAGGGTACCAAGATGCGACTATACTCGTTCATATAACCATTTGAATGTCGAGAACAACTCTCCTGAGTATGAGGAAGGTTTGCAAATCATGAAAATTATTATTATTTCGAAAAGTAGAGTGGAACATCCTTATGTTGAATGTAGATATGATAAAACAAAGCTTATGAGCAAATTATTGAGAATATTTTAATTGTTTTCGTAACTTTAAATTTGAATTTCTTTTATTTATAAATAAATATTAATATTTTTAATTATTATAGATCTAAATTTTTAATTATTATAGATCTAAATTTTTAATTTATTTAATTTATAATGATAAATATATATATATATATATATGAATTTTAAAGGGAAAAAAATTACATATTCAAACATTAATCAAATATAAAAATTTTATGATAAATAGACATCTATTAAAAGTAAATGTGTATATATAAATTAAAAATATATTAATATAAAAGTAATATTTATTAATTTAAAATAATTAATAAATATATAATTTTAAAATAAAATGATAATATAGTATATATCATATTAATTAATTTTAAAATAAAATTAACCATGATAAATTATGATCAATTACGTTTATTTAATGGTTAATAATATTTATTTTTGGGTTTATATACTTTGGATTTATATTATTTCTTTGGGTTTAATATTAGTCCTTTAGGTTTATAGACTCTTGGGTTCTTAGTAATAATCTCTTGGGTTTATAGTTCCATTGGATCTATGATATCAATCATGGTCACTCATGGCCTACCATAGTCAACCATGGTTTATAAAATCAATCATGGTAGAACATGGTCAATCATGGTCCAATGTTGCTTTTTGACAAAGATTGTCTCAATATGAAAATCAACCATGATCAATGATGATCAACTATGGTCGAACAACACATTGTGACAAAGACTATCTCGATATGAAAAACAATCATTGCATTTTGACAAATATTGTCTTGATATGAAAAGAAATCATGGTCAACCATGGTCCAACGTCGCATTGCGATAAGGATTATCTCAATTATGAAAATCAACGATGGTAAACCATGTTTATTTTGGGGTTTATAATATTTATCTTATGATTTATATACCTTGGGTTTAATATTATTCCCTTGGGTTTATAGTATTATTCCCTCAGGTTTATTATTCCCTTGGGTTTATAATATCAATCCCTTGGGTTTATTAATCTAAAGATTCATATTCCTATGGTATAATATTATTCATAGGGCTTATAATATTAATCCTAGGGTTTAATATAAATCTCTTGGGTTTATAATCATGGCCAACCATGGTCCAACGCTACATTGTGAGAAAGATTGTCTCAATATGAAAATCAACCATCTTCAACCATCATCAACGTCTAGTACAAAATGAGAGATTAGTGACTATGTGACTAAAAAAGTTAGCCATTACAATGATTTCAAGTAAATTACTACTAAATTTGAGCAATTTTAAGTGACCCAGATAAAGAAGACTAATTTAAATGACTAATTTAGTCTGGGGATAAAATATACGACTAGATATTAAGTGACCCAACAAAAAGTGACTACCTTAAATGACTAATCTAGTCGAGGACCAAAATATATGACTAGATAATAAGCGACAAAATTTTAAATGACTAATGTAAATAACTACTATAACACCAGAATAAAAATATGACCAACTAACAAGTACAACAAGTATATGAATTAGTCATTTATGCTAGTCATTTTTAATTGTGTCACTCTGGAAATGGAAAATTGCAATTTTGATACTGAAGTGTTACATTTCACTAAATTTTAACACTGTAAATGGATTGAGACCCCTTTAAAAGGGTCTCTAAATCCATCTACAGTGTTAAAATTTAGAGACCCCTTTAAGGGGGTCTCTAAATCCATTTGCAATGTTAAAATTTAGGTAGATGGATTCAACAACCCCCTTAAAGGGGTCTATGAATCCATCTATAATGCTAAAATTATAACAATTTTATACAATATAGAGTATAAGTTTACAATATATAATAGTTTTATACTCCCTTTGGAAGGAGGGACAAGAAAGAGAGTTTGAAACTAATATAGAAGGGTTTTAAGGGTTAATAGGAATTTGTTCCTCACATCTTAGAGAGATGACACACTATTTGTTGTGGGGTTTTTGTGGTGTTGTTACATACCATGGTTGATTATTGCACTAGATTCATAGAGACAATGATTTTATTAATTTGAATTCAAAGTATGTTGATTTAAACTTGGTCAATTAATATAAATCTAGATTATTGTAAAGCCATATTATTCTATAAATAATTTTACAGATACATGGATTACAAAAATGTGCACAAATTCTAATAGTGCATTCACATTCTTAGAATGCATACGCACTATTATTAGAAAACCAAACATACCAACAATTCTTGTGGCTCTTTATGTAGAATAACATGCCATGCCTCCCATATCCATGTTGAAATTTGAATACCCCTTAGGGAGTATCTATGTGGTTGTTTGAGGGTTACTTCATGTTCCTTGAACTCTAGAAGATTTATTTAGGGCCTAAGGCCCTATTTTATCCTCCCCTCGAGATAGTACGTTCCCCAAGACCCATTCTTATCACGTACCATACTAATGGTGACAAAGATCCCCCATAGAGGCCAAATGTCCCCTAGAGATGTCTTGTGTGGTAATTCAAATACTTGTTCAAGAATATTGATCATGAGAAGATTCCAATATGACCCAAGCACCTTATGATCCGTCTTTGACCATGGTTAGTGCCCCAAGTGCCATACATAGTGCAAAATTCCTCCTAATGATATTAAGGCCAAACTTGGAGGCCCCAAAACCCAACTATGGCACACAAAATATTCAAATAGCACCCATAATGCACTTAAAGCCTAGATATATCTTAGATAGGATATGTCTGGTGGTTTAAGGCCTTATTCACGTCCATTGAACTAGACAAGTTTTGTTTAGGTACTAAGGATCTTCTTTTCCTTCCCTATCCATCGTAGACGCCATAAAACAATTCTTATTATGCAAAAAATTACTAAGTGTGCTCATGTTGTGCCCATATTCCCATTCTAATATCTTGTTCATGGACATTAAACACGAGAAAGATTTGTTTTAGGCCTAAGGCCCTTTTTCATTCCTTGGCCAAGATATAAGCCCTAACTCCAATGTATGATGTAGAAAACCCCATAATGGAACCCTTATCCTAGATGGAGTCCTAAAATCACTCAAAATAGATTTATAATGTTCTTTGTGGTCTTTTTCATATAGTGTAAGCCAAAGAAGTGTCATTTTGGGCTTGAGGCCATTATTTTCATCGACCCTTTGCCATGGTACAAGCCTAAGACCCATTCTTACTATGTAAAAAATATTAATGACACTAAATATCCCCCATAGAGGCCTCATATCCCCTAAAGTAGTCATATGTGATTCTTTGAGAACTACTACACAAATCTTAATCATCAAATATTCAAATAAGGCCTAAGCCCCTTATGTTCCTATTTTGACCAAGCTTGCACTTGTAAGCACCATATCTTATTTGAAAGCCTCCTAATTTCATTAAGGTCCAATGATGAGGCTCCAAGTCCTAATCATGGTGTGCAAAACCTTTGAATGGTAAACATGTCCCTCCTAGAGGCCAAAGAATATCCCTTAGAGAATATAATTAGTGTAGTGATTTGAAGCCTTTTTAGTGGCTACTAATTATTTAGGACTTAGGTCCTTTTCTTTTTTTATTTCCTTCCTTGGCCATAGTAAAGGCCATGAGACTCATTCTTATTATGCAAAACATATTAAATGCCCATATTCCTAGCTAGATGTCTTGTTCATGGAAATTGAGCATGAGAAAGATTAATTTAGGGACTAAGGCCCTTGTTTGCCTCTCTTAACCATAGCACAAACACTAACTCTCATATGTGGTGAGAAAGACCTATTATGGTACCTGTTATCTCAAAATCAGGCCCTGGAAGGCTGCAGACCAGGTTGACTCTAAGTAACTATTTCAACCTACTTTAGGCTGAGGCTTAGCCTCCTCAACCTGAGAGGGCTCTCTCTTGATGGATTAATGATTTTGATTAAAGATAAGATGGCTAACTCTTATAGAACAACTGTGAAAAATATGAGTGGTGGAAACACATTAAACAAAACTATCCATTGGGCTTATGGAGTCAACAACACCTCAATATAACAATGAACTCAACCTTACATGGAAGTCAGGTCATTCAGCATTTAAACATTCAGAACATAAACTCATATGGGACCACACAGTTTATAAATGTATACAGGAAGTCAGAGCACATTCAGTGAATTCTGAGTGATTATACATCCATACCACTGTAAGAATTAAGAAAGGGACAATATCACATATTCTGAACATAAAAAATCCTTCATGAATCCTGAGAAGTAAAGTCAAGCATGTATATTACTGAAAATGAGTTTTACATAGGCCAAATACCAGCTTTTTTCATAAAATTTCCAACCCTTTGTACATCAGATGTTCTGCTATATATAGAGTTCATGTAGATTCCTTCCTCCAGCATAAGGGGAATTTGAATTCCTCCTAATTTGACACCTATTGACACTTAAAACTAACTATTTAATACAAAGGACAGCTAACTAGGAGTCCTAGAGACCTAATACAACTAGGAGTGTAACTCCTTATTATGATTACAACAACCTTATCTAAACATTTAAAACATTCTTTGACACCTAAAACTCCATGAAGTCGAATTTGATGGTGCTCATAACCTTCCAGCTGGCCCTTGATGACTCATCCTTTTGTTGTTCCTAGAAACTAGGAGACTGTCCCTTGCTCTGTTCTGGCTGAAAAATAGGTCTTGGGACAGAGCTCATAACTTCTCACAAAAAACGTATTTGGAAAAACTGAAGGAGGCTTTTGTGAACCAATCCATGCTGAACAAAAACCTATCTTGGTTTTTTGAAACACCTTCCCTACCGCCCAGAATGTGTCTTTGAAAAACAGGTGTAAAACAGGAGATGAAAAACTGCACCTACAGCAGTTTCGTAGCGCAACTTTGGTCATTAATTTCTCTCATATCGTAATGGATTTGAGGAAACTGAAGGAGGTTTTTCTAGTTCAGTCTGTTAGGAATAAAAACCTCTTTCCATTTCCCAAAATAGGCTTTCAGTTGCTTTAGAGACCTCCTGGAAGTTGACTAGTAAAAACAGGGAAACAAAACTCCTCCTTTTTAGAGTTTCATTCTTATGCTCATCTTCGAATCCTTCTGTTGACCATGCTGTCTCTTTAATCATATGAAATGCATTAAATCAACCATGAAATCTAATCCCACACTTGAATTAAGACATAGCTCCTTTAATGCTGCCTGAAGCATCATCTAGCTATGAAACAATTTCCACTTTTATAACATGTAGCTTAGAATTCAACAAAAATGTCCTCCTTCTACTTGTTTTGCCCTTGCTGAATGTTGACACTTTGTAATTGATCTTTTGCAGAGATTCCCCTTTGAAAATATTTCCCTTTGTCTCTCAAAATTGGCCCATCGAATGATAATATGTAGCTACAGCAGTTTCGTAGCGCGCTACGAAACTGCTGTGCATGAGGCATCACCTACAGCAGTTTCGTAGCGCACTACGAAACTGCTGTGTAATTTCAAAAACACAGCTTACATGCCAAATTCGACTGTCTTGAGCTTCTTTATCTTGAAATTTCCTTCTCATCTACCTTGAAACTTGTTTGCTATGTGATTTTCCTTAGCTAAGGAATTCCTTTCTGCTGACTTAGTTGTATCTTCAAATCCTCGATTTACCTCTTCATAATTCTGATGTTGGGTCTGAGCCTATTATCAATCCATCTTATGTATCTTGCCTTGCTTGAATTTGATGAAGATTTCTTATCTCTTCTCACCATGGGCTTGTTTGCTCAAACTAAGAATTGGGTCAAATGTCTATTGCATGAACACGACCAAGATCAGCATGAATATGTCCAGGATCAATTAACTCTTCCCTTACCTTTTTTCTTTGAAATTTTGTCAGTGATAACAGTACCCATATCCTAACTTAAGACCAAATATTTATTAAAGAAGATCTATGTGATTTTTAAGTCTAGCTCATAGACCTTGAGACTAGAAATCTTCTTGTAAGGCCTAATGCCCTTGTTTACTTTCCCTACCCATGGTATATTCCTTGAATCCTATACATGGTGTGAAAAAATTCCTAATGGAATTGATATCCCATATATCCCTAATATTATTTAGAGAGGATCTATGTGGTTGTTCAATGCCAAATGCATGGCCCTTGAGCATAAGAAGCTTCATTTTAGAAGTAAAGGCCTTTTTCTCCTTCCCTCATACTAACTATTAATATCCAAAGAATAGTAATGGTGACTATATTCTTAGTCTAAGGCCCTTTTCATGTCCATTGATAAAGGTCTTGAGAGTTATTTCTGGTGTGCAAAATGTGGTAATGTTGTGCAAATATTAGTAAATATTAAGGCCCTAATAGAAATTCCTCCATTGGTCATAACCTCTCATAATGCTAAATCTGGGCAATTGGCCTCATTGTGATAGGTGGAAGCTTAGTTCAAAAAAAAATTTGTCAAATCTTTAGGAGGGGGCATGTTATCATACCTTTCTATGTCTATGTTGAAACAAGAAGAAACCTTGACATGATTTTAATGTTGAGTCTTTTAATTTGTCTCAATACATGAGAAATGGTGCCAACATAAACAACTAGAGTTTCAAGAAGGTTATACTCTGACACACATAAATATCATTGCATATGACCACTAATTACATTTGTTGAAACTTAAGTTTTACATGTTAAATGACTTATATACTTGTTTATTTTTATTAAATCCTTAATTTAATATCATGCATAAATTTTTGTTTTAAATATTATTATTCACGTTTAAATTTTTATTTTTTTAAATAGTATATATATATAATAATTTTATAAGCATTGTTACCTTATACTAATATTAGTGTAATTGTCTAAATCATTTCACTTTATTGTTATTATTAAAAAAATATTTGTATTCTATTTTATTTGTTAGTTTGTGAGTATGTGTGGCAATCCCAGTGGCACTGACACGACACAAAGTTGATTATATTTAATTCAACATGTACATAGTTTGGAGATCTGCACCCCTACATGTCTTGCATCCATCGACCATCTTTAGGTTGAGCCCTTAGATGAGGATGCAACGATGTTTCAAGCTTTAATATCCTCTAGTGTCCTCTCTCTCAAGAAGAAACCAAGAATAAAACCACACTCCAATTTCATAAAGTTGGAGGTCCACTTGAAACTTTATCGAACCCCTGTTCTGAACTGTCCACGAAAAAACTGGCTATTCTTAGTGCGAGTTACTAGCTCTTTGGTGCCAAATTTTTTTTTCCTTTTGCGGGAGGGTTTTGGTTTGCGCTAAGAGATTTCAGACGAAATTCGTGATGTGGTTAGAAATTTTTAGGGGTTGGGAAATTCTTTATATATTTGTAGCTTCTACCATAAATAGAAAAGCATTGGAGAGAACTTGGAGGCTCTTGAAGAGGCGGGTAAAAGCTAATTTGTAGTTGAAGTCTACAGCAGGTAACAACTAATTCACAGTTAAAATCTACAACTTTGGGGTTGACATCACACGTTAGTTGGGTTTATATATTTCCTATCTTCATGCATTTTTACATGTCTTCATATATATTCATGTTTATCTACTATGTTCTTGCATCCCTCAGATCCACGTTTCCAATAATAGGCATATCATCCTCATTTTATGCATTCCACAATCAGATGTGAACCTGAATTCTATCAGGTTTCATTTACAGGGTTCATTTACGTAGAAGACCCAAATTCACATACAATGAATCACATACACAGAGTATAAACTTTAAAATAATGCAACATGATGGGATGGAGGAACCATAGTAAACTTATATAGAAGAAACTAGTTTCTCATTCCACCGATAGAAGAACTCAGCCTACTTAAACCCTTTTATGACTTCTATAGAGATAATTGTTATCACTTTCTATATACAAGCAAGAAGAATCCTCAAGATCCTGGAAGCGATCATTTTGACAATTGAAACAAAGATAGGGAGGGGGTTTTGGTTGCATAAAGTTTGATATCAAGAATCTGCAAGGAAGGTTCACTTAATCAAGCTAAAAAACAGAAGTAGCTTAGATTGTAGGCAACTCCATTCAAGCCCCCAAATCAGTTGGGTGTCATTGAGACTTACGCACACATATAAGAGTGTGGCCTTAGGGTTAAAACTTAACGCAACATCCAATTAATCATTTATCAATAAGCAAGAAATATCGTACCACAACGATTTCTTCAGCATCCATACATCAACATTTTAATCAGTCTGTGATAAAAAAAATCCCAATGTATTTTTCCAAGACCTAGATAGCCTATAATCAGTGCTTAACTCTATGTAAAGAGATAAAGATAGAGTTGATTAAGAAAGTCTGAGATTGTGAAAAAGATCCTTTCCAAGTTAAATCAGATTAGGATGCCTTTCTTGGAGGATAAACATTAGATAAATGATGATATGTGTTGAAGAATGTAACTAGGTTCAGTCTTCATAAATGTATTTAAGTCACAATATATTTTATTTGTCAAAAGAAAGAAAACAAAAATTTGTTATTACTAAAAATTGACTTATTAAAGCATGGGTTTCATGCTTGGGTCAATTATTTTTTAGGTTAAAGCCTCCATTGCAGGCTTCTAGGGTTTGTGTCAGGTGTCCTTGTCCATGTCATAATGTAAAGAACCCTTCTTGGGAATTATTTGTCAAGAAAGAAATTTATTTTATATTAAAATTAGTCTTCTAGGCCTCCTCCACCAAGTCAGCCTCAAAATTGGACAAGTCGGCCTAAAACTGGGCAACATAATGACTATATAAAGGCGACAACTTGACCTCATTTGTCACTCACTCAACAAGTTCAATATGCAACTTATGGGGCCAAAAAGAGGTGTGAATTTCAATGAAGAAGAGAAGAAGGAAAGCGAAGAAAAAGAAGGTCTCTCTCAAGCATAAAAGGTCTAAATTTTCTCTCTCTTTCCCAAACATGTGAATTTGTGTAGCTGCTAGAAGGGGGCTGAAATTTTGCAGTAACTGGGAGGTCGAAATTCTTTTGTTGGGGGTCAAAATTCTGCAACTAGGAAGTCGAATTACTAGATTGAAGTTGTTGATAAGAAGAAACTAATATATTATATTGGGAGGTTTAATTAGTGGAGGAGGAAAGTCTATTGGTCTAGGTTTTTAGTCCATCTCAATCTGAATTACTAAAGGAAGAGTTTTTTACTGGATTTTCCCCTATATAGGGGTTTTAGCCCTGGTTGTCTGCCTACATTTGGTGTCCCTCATCTTCATGATTTTTTTTATAATTGCTTGATGAAACTAAGATAAAGAAGAACATAATAAATTTAATAAGAACATAAGAATATCACAAGAAATTATCAACATAAGAAAATATTTCTTCCTTTCCGAATTTTTAACATGGTTTCATAGCTAAGGTGAAAGAAGGAAGAAAAAGGCAAGTTGAATATCTAAAGGATCAAGGAAAGGTCATTAAAGAGGATCATATAAGGAGATAAGTCTACCATCTATAAGAAAAATAACAAACTCAATGAAGTGAGAAAACAAATTAGAAGGGGCCTCCAACTACAAGGCCTAGAAAAAGAGAATAGATCTCATTCTCGAAAAGAATACAATTTTAGATCTTGTTCAAGGAAAAGTCAAGAAGCCTATTGATGAATCAAGTAATGCAGATAAAGTAAAGTTTAGAGAAATTGAAATCCTAGCTATGAAACTAATAGTGGATGGTGTTAAGGATAACTTAATTCCATATATATCAAACATAAATTCCACTCAAGAAATTAATGAGGCTCTCTCCAAGTGATTCACAATCAAGAAAATTGGTTAAATAGCAAGCCTAAAAAATGAAATAAGAAATGTTAAGATGAAAAATGATGATATTTTTTCATCATAATCTATAAGGATATCTAGAATCAAGGATGAACTCCAAGAAATATATGAAGTGGTCCTGGAAGAGGAGCTCGTAATTACTACCCTTCTAAGACTACCTAAATCTTGGAGTGCCTTTACATCAGGACTCAACAGTTGGAAGGATATGCCAACATTTGAACAAATGTGGAATGCATGTAGTCAATAAGAAGCCAGAATATCAATCGTAAACAACAAAAAGGAGAATGAAGAATAAAACACCTTGAATGCTTACTCTTCTCATCACAAAAAGAATGGAACCTTCAAGAAATTCAAAGGACCAAAGAAGAAAATGGACCTATCCAAGGTTGAATGTTACAATTGCAACAATATGGGACATTACCAGAGTCATTGTCCTAAGAATCCAAGAAATAATAAAAGAAATAGGGATCAAGCAAATGTCGTTGATGAAGCTCCATTTAAAAAGAACACGACAGAAGAAGAATTGGAAGTCAAGGACTTATACTACTAAGTCATTGTTGGGTCCCTATAATACTAGTGATTACCCCATTACTATTGTAGTTATACCCCTTATTAATATTGTTGTGCCCCTATTGCCCCCATATTGTTATTACTATGCCCCATAGAATCCCTCTATTGTTATTTTTATGGCTTTATATTATTATTGTTAGGTCGGTTGGATTATATTGTGACTCCTTAGACTCCTATATATAGAAAGGAGGTTTTGTCATTTGAATCATCCAAGAATTGTTCATTTATGTAATGTAAAGGAGGTTTCCCCCTCGAAGAGGCTGAATTCTAAGGTGTTGATCTATATTTTCTTTCTTTTCTTGAGCTGGTTTCATAACATTTGGTATCAGAGCTTTAGATTATAGGGTTTCGCTGCTCCAAACAAGTCATCGTGGTATTTTCGCTATAACTTTTTTTCTGCGACGTTTCAGAAGTTGCAAAAAAAACCCATTTGAGAAGAAATCGCGCTGAACCTTGGATCTAAATTTTAGAACTTTTCGCAAGCAATTCAATTCTTTTGAATATCATGAACCTATGGGAGAATATGTATTGACTAGCCCAATGCTTGTGAATATCATGAACATATGCGTGATCATGATCATGCTATTCATCTGATTCCAGGAAGTGTTCCTCCAAACATCAGGCCGTACAGATATCCCTATGTCCAAAAGAGTGAAATTGAACGTATGGTTGCATAGATGCTAGAGGCTGGTATAATTCAACCGAGTCAAAGTTCTTTCTTTGCTCCAGTAGTATTGGTGCACAAGAAGGATGGATCATGGCGCATGTGTCCGGATTATAGGGAGCTCAACAAGCTCACTATTAAAGATAAGTTCCCCATTCCTGTCATTGATGAATTACTGGATGAATTGCATGGATCAATTTACTTCACCAAGTTGGATCTTTGTTCAGGATGTCATCAAATCAGAATGAAGACTGAAGACATTCCGAAAACAGCATTTAGAACTCATGAGGGTCATTATGAATTTTTGGTCATGCCTTTTGGCCTTACCAATGCACCTTCAACATTTCAAGGTTTGATGAATTCAATTTTCAAACCATTCTTTATAAAATTTGTGTTAGTATTTTTTGATGATATACTAATCTACAGCAAGTCTTGGAAGGATCATGTTGAACATGTTGACAGGGTGCTACAACTATTGGAGGAGAAACAATTATATCCAAAAAGATCCAAATGTTTCTTTGGAGTCCAGGAGGTGGAATATCTGGGTCATATTATATCTCATGAAGGAGTTAAGGTAGACCCTAGCAAAATTAAAGCCATTAAGGAATGGAAAATCCCCACATCCATAAAGCATCTGTGAGGATTTCTCAGGTTGACAGGGTATTATCGCAAGTTTGTTAAGAATTATGGGAGAAGAGCAGCACCTCTAACAACATTATTGAAGAAAGATGCATTTTCATGGACTCCGAAAGCAACAAAGGCCTTTGAACATCTTAAAGAGGCAATGTGCCAAGCACCGGTCTTAGCTACACTAGACTTCACAAAAACCTTTATTGTGGAATGTGATGCTTCAGGAAATGGAATTGGTGCTGTTCTAATGCAAGATGAAAGACCCATTGCTTTTGAAAGTCGTCCAGTCAAGGGAAAGTTTTTAAGAAAAGCTATTTATGAGAAGGAAATGGTTGCAACACTCCATGCACTTAAGAAATGGCGACCCTACCTAATGGGAAGACACTTCAAGGTAAAAACGGATCATGATAGCCTTAAATACTTTTTAGAACAAATATTATCCTCTAAAGAGCAACAAAAGTGGGTCACAAAGATGTTGGGTTATGACTTTGAAATCATCTACAAAAAAGGGAAGCAAAATGTGGTGGCAGATGCACTCTCAAGAAAGGATGAGGATGTGGAAGCATTGTTGTGTGCCATTTCTATTATCTAACCAGATTGGATAAATGAAGCAAGGGAGGAATGGAAGAATGAAGAAGAAGTGTGGGCACTTATTCGGAAGTTACAACAAGATTCCAATACATCTGATACATTTAGCTGGCAAAATGATTCGTTATGGTACAAATATCGCTTATACCTCTGTAAGAATTCCCAGCTAAAACAAAAGATTCTTATGGAATTGCACACTTCTCCCTTAGGAGGCACTCGGGATTTTTAAAAACTTACCACAAGATTAAGAAGGAATCTTTTTGGGATGGCCTTAAATCAAATATTCAAAATTTTGTGGCGGAATGTTTGGTTTGCTAACAAAATAAAGTTGAAAAAATTAAGACACCGGGTCTATTACAACCTTTATCCATTCCAAGCCAACGTTGGGAGGAAGTTTCAATGGATTTTATCACAGGTTTACCCAAGTTTGAGGGAAAGAGTGTCATCATGGTGGTAGTTGACAGACTTACCAAGTATGCACGCTTTTGTGCATTATCACATCCATTTAAATCCATTACTGTTTCTACTGCATTTATGGAAACAATTCAAAAGCTACATGGAAACCCAAAGATTATTGTAAGTGACAGAGATCCCATTTTCACTCGAAATTTTTGGACAGAATTATTTTCTTGTCTTGGTACTTAGTTAGCTCATAGCTCATCTTATCATCCTCAATCTGATGGGCAAACTAAGATAGTAAACAAATGTTTGGAAGGATATCTTCATTGCTTTGTATCTGATAAACAGACACAATGGGTCAAATGGTTGCCTCTGGCTGAATGGTGGTATAACACTTTCTTCCATACAACAACAAAACTGACCCCATTTATGGCACTTTATGGGTATCAACCACCATCCATCACATCATATTTAAGAGAAAATTCTAAGGTTCAGGTAGTGGAACATCACATCGAACATCAACAACAAGTCCTCCAACTCTTAAAGGATAACCTCGTGTTGGCACAGAATAGAATGAAACAACAGGCAGATCAACATCGCAGTGAAAGAAGTTTTGATGTAGGTGATTGGGTATTCCTACGGCTACAACCATATAAGCAAATGTCCCTCAAGCAAGCTAATAAGGATAATAAATTATCACCAAAGTATTATGGTCCGTACAAGGTGTTGCAAAAGATTGGTACTATGGCATACAAATTGGAGCTTCCTGCAGCTTCTCGATTGCACCCAGTTTTCCATGTTTCATGTTTAAAGAAGGTTATAGGCGAAAAGCTCCCAGTTCAAACAATATTGCCAGAACTTGACGAGGAAGGAAAAATTATATTGGAATCGGAAGCAGTCACAGAAACAAGAACTCGACAGCGACGAAATCGATCAATTTCAGAGTATCTTATGAAGTGGAAGAAATTATCTGCTGAAGATTCCACATGGGAGGATGAGAATTTTATGCAGAAGTATCCATAACTACTCAAGCGTTGAGGACGACATTTTTTTGAAGGAGAGGGGCATGTTGGGTCCCTATAATACTAGTGATTACCCCATTACTATTGTAGTTATACCCCTTATTAATATTGTTGTGCCCCTATTTCCCCCATATTGTTATTACTGTGCCCCATAGAATCCCTCTATTGTTATTTTTGTGGCTTTATATTATTATTGTTAGGTCGGCTAGATTATGTTGTGACTCCTTAGACTCCTATATACAGAAAGGAGGTTTTTTCATTTGAATCATCCAAGAATTGTTCATTTATGTAATGTAAAGGAGGTTGCCCCCTCGAAGAGGATGAATTCTAAGGCGTTGATCTATCTTTTCTATCTTTTCTTGAGCTGGTTTCATAACATTCATCCCTTACACATATCCTCCCTTGGTCTTCTATTCTAAGTTTTGAATTGTTTTCCTTTATGTTTTGATCTCTAGAATTTGTAGGTCTAAGAGGTCTTGTTAGAACACCTTTTATTTTGATAAAGTTGTAGGTATCCATCAAGATTGGATTAAGAGGAGCCCTCACCATTTTATGAAAGATAAGTATCTTACTCCTTATCTTATCTTTAATGTTTGGTTTCCCTCTCTTATAAAGATGTGTTTGTATTATATGCTAATAATCTTTCTCTTTATATTTTTCCTTGGCTAGGGAAGTTTGCTAATTGCTCAAGGATTATGGAGAAGACTTCGAAGGATAAACTTGAAGTATGAAATAAGTTCTATTGAAACCCTTCAAGCATTGATGTCCTACACGGTTTGTTAAGAAACAACCCAAGGTATGTCTTAGCATATAATCTTTGTACAAAGATCTCGTTATATAAAGGTACGATCATTCTTCTTTTAAATTTTTCTTTACATTACCAACATCGTTATGTCTACGGTTTTGAATCATAAGATATTCTTGTTTGGGTGATTAATCATTAGATTGAGTCTACCATCATTATATTTTGATCATTCATATGTAACCCTAAAAGGTTCTCTATAAAACCCCAACCTAAGGGTATGTCCATAGTTATGAAACCCTAGTCTACTTAGGGTTAATGATAAAGTCTAGAAATCATTTTCCCTTGTTTAAAGTCTTGGTATTGTTATAATAAAAACCATAGTCCTTTAGGGTTTGCTGCTAATGTTTATAATGAAGCCCTAGACCTTTAGGGTATGGTAAAATATGGTTTATGACTAAAATCTTTTTAATTTATATAGTAAGATTCTACGGATAAAACCCTGGGTGTATATTCATTTGTATGACCAAAAACCTGCGTCTGAATAAATTGTTGTATATCTAAATTTGATTTATTTATGTTTGTGTCCTAGGTTTACCTAGTAAATATTGATGATAAATGCATCCTAGATATGTATATTCGAGTATGTTAACCTAATTGTTGTTGCTCATGTGAATTCTAGGGTTTATGACAAAGACCTAGTAGAGATTGATATTTTAGGATATGATGATATTATTTTCAATATGATTTAGTCTAGGGTTTGCATCAAACCTTAGTAAAATCTGAAACATTAGATGCATAGTAGAATTGTTATTTGACTAAATTACTGATATCTAAGGCTTTGTGTATCAAAAATGAAATATAGGGTTTTCAATAAACTATAGTAGAGTCTGTCACATATATTTGAAAGTAATATTAAAGCGCTAGATATAATTAGACTGATATATTGATTGAGTTGCTAATGTAGTCTAGGGTTTATGAGAAAACCCTAGGGAGAGTATGTAACTTTTGTTGATTATGAACCTAACTAGGTTTAGGTGTCTAAAGTCTAAATGCTTCCATTATAGTAATATGATTCTAATATAGTTAACTTCATGCTTCTATATATATATTTGGTTATACTTGCTATTAAATTGTTGCATGTGCTTAACCTTCACGATGATGAAGATGCTCATATAAGCATGATGAAGGAAGCTATATGTCAATATGACCTTGATGATGTAAGAAGAAATGAAGCTATGAAAGGTTCTCCAATGTTATAGAAGAAGGAAGTAGTTGATCTCCCCAAGTTAATAGGGAAGGCATATTATGATAGTAAATACTTTAAAGTAAGCAAGATTACTATCAATAAATGTTCACAAAGACCTTGAGATCCAACAATGGTGGGGAATATACTTCAAAAGAATTGGTTGCATATTGTAAGGAAGCAAGTATTAATAGGGGGCTCATTGTTCCTTACAATACTGAACAAAATGGAGTTGTAAAAAGGAAAAAATAGAACAATTGAAGAATGCATACGAACTATGATATTTGATCAAGACCTTCCAAAGTTTCTATGGGGTGAAACAACTATGACAACAATATATATACAAAATAGAAGCCCTCATAGAATTCTTGGGAATATGACACCTAAAGAAGCATTCACAGGGAAGAAGCCATGTGTGGACCATCTTTGAATCTTTGGGTGTCCCGCATACATCCATTTTCCAAAGGACAAGTGAAAGAAACTAGATTCTACAAGCATCAAAGGGGTCTTCATTCGCTACAGTCTTTCTTCAAAGGCATATAGAATCTACATTAAGGAAGGAAGACAAATTGAAGTAATAAGGGATGTTATATTCGATGAGAATCATGCCTACAAGAGATCCAAGGATATTTCAATTGATTTCGATGATGAAGATACACCACTATTTGAAGAAGAAAAACATCATGATGAGACAACTCCTAACCAAGGACAAGAAGATGAAGGATCAAGTGAACTAATTCAACCTACGAGCATACCTGAAACAAGGAAGAAGCCAAATTGGTTGAAAGCTACTCTTGAAGATGTCGAAGGACATGGAGCTGCTAAAGGAACTTTTAGAGCAAGAAAAATACCAAAAAGACATTCGGGATATGCAGCATACATGACAAAATTGATAGAAGTTGAAACAACTATTTTTTGAAGAAGTTGCTCATCAAGAAGAATGGAAGAAGGCAATGCAAGAAGAATATCAATCCATCATGAAAAATGGAGTCTCAGAAATCATTCCTAAGCCAAGGGACAAATCAGTTATCACTTCAAAATGGATTTACAAAATCAAACATGTGATTGATGGAAGTATAGATAAATAAAAAGCTAGATTTGTTGCAAGGGGTTTCTCTCAAAAGGAAGGTATACTACTATAAGATATTTGGTTTTGCTAGCTGCTACAATGGGAATGGAAGTAAAAACTATTTTTTTGAATGGGACCATCAATGAAGAAGTATACATTGAACAACCCGAAGGCTTTGAAATAAATAGCAAGGATACACATGTTTGCAAACTTAAGAAAGACCTATATGGTTTAAAGCAAGCTCCTAGGCATGGTATGAAAGGATAGATGCATATCTCTTAAGAATTAGGTTCGTTAAAAGTTCTGCATATCCAAATCTCTACATTAAGGTAGTGAACAATGAACCAATCATTATACTACTTTATGTAGATGATTTGTTTATTACAGGTGTAGAGCACAAAATACAAGAATGTAAGAAGCTGTTGACAGCTGAATTTGAAATGAAAGATTTGGGACTTATGCATTATTACTTGGGTTTGGAAGTTTGGAAGAAACTTGGAGAAATATATATGGGTCAAGGTAAATACATAATCAAGATTTTACAGAAATTTAGTATGATGGATTCCGAGCCTATGACTACTCCTATGATGTTAAAAATGGAAACTAGGGCCAAATTACACCTTAGGAAAACTCATATGATGGAGATGATTATTGCATTGGATTCCTATTTTCAAGAAGTCCAATTTTGATACAAATATCATCTTATTTTGACAAGCAAAAGTGGAATTTTAAATTTATTCTCTCTAATGCACAAGTTGTCAAGGTCGGCCTCAATCAAATGTAGGCTCAAAAAACCCAATAGATGTGTCTCCACACCCTCAACGATTTGTATAAATAGGAGTGACCTCTCTCCTCATTTGGACATCACTCATCATCACTCATATATCTCTCTCCTCTTTTTATTGGTTCGTACAACTTGGAGGCATTTTCTCTCTACTTTGCATGTGTGGCAGGAGACCAAATTCTTCTGGGGCAAAACAACCTGAATTACAGGAAAACAGACCAGCATTGACCAAGACTTATTTGACCTACGTTAACTTCGATCTTGGGGGAAAAATTTTTATTTTTGCAGGCCACATTTATTGGAATAGAAAACGAGGTGATTGGGACAATTTGACAAGCGTTGACTTCAACATTTGACCGCAGAAATCACAACAGTGTTTGACTGGGTTTGACCAAACTATTTTGGGCTAACTTTGATTCTCTTTGAAGGCTGAATTGGATTGTTGTTGACCGAGTTGCTTGGAGGACGTTTTGGTGATGATTTGACCAACGTTGACTTTCTGGTTAGGGTTGTAGTTGACTGTTGATTTTGACAGGGTTATTTTGACTATGTATTGGGCAAGTGAATTTGATATATGTACTCTCTCTCTACTGAACTATTGAATAATAAGAAGAAGATTTGATCAAAGGGTTTTCCCCACATTGGGTTTTTTCCCTGGCATCCGCCAAATCTTGTGTCCTCTTGTCTTGGCTTGTCTTCTGCACATGTTTTTATGTTATATCTACATTTACTGTCAATGTGTTTAAGTTAATATGATTTCTACTGGAAATAATTGGAAATTGTCATTGGGTTGATAAGGAACATTGAAGTAAATTGTGCTAAAGCATAGAATACACCATTGTTATCTAAAATTAACATGGAATCAGAGCTTGGGTGAAGACAAAGCCCAAGCAAGAGGGAGGAAAAGAAAACACTAAGGGAAGTTGTTGGACAAGAACTTGGAACTAGTCCCAATGATAACTACATCCTACTTCAAATCCCAGGACAAGCTTAAGGACAAATCTGACTATCATGCATGGAAGATGTCTCTAGATTTGACATTGGAAGAAAATTATGCCATGGACTATGTCAAAGGAAGAGTAGTGGAGCCTCCTTCAAATGCATCCACAACTGCACAAAAAAAGTGCAAGAAAGGTGAGGTTAAAGCTAAGAAAATTATTGTTGATTCTATTCACAAGCCTTTGGTTTCCTATATTTCTAATTTAGAAACATCTAAGGAGATGCATGACAAGTTGGTTTGGATGTTCAAATTAAATAATGAAAATCAAGTTCTCTCTCAAGAACAAGTTGAAAGACATCAAGATGAATAGAGGAGAATCCATCCAATCCTACTTCATGAGGATTACCGAGATCAAGAATGATCTCCTATCTATTGGAGAATTCATTGGTGATAGGGATCTCACTCTTATAGCACTTGGAGGCCTTTTAAGAGAATGGGATGTGTTCAACACTACCATCCTCAATAATGACAAGATTCTTGGATTTGATGAGTTGTTGGTTAGAAGCACTCAAGAAGAAATAAGGATGATGGAAAGAGACAAGCCCTCAAAGGGAATAAATCCTATCGCCTTCTCCGCTCATGATAAGAGGAAGAATAATGTTGGTCCAAGAAGACAAGGTCAAGGGTTCAAGCCGAGATTCAAAGAAGGAAGAAAAGGTAGTTTCTTTAATTGTAACAGGTTTGGCCACTTCGCTAGAGAGTGTCCTCACAAGAAGGATACTCTAAGAGATGATGACAACCATAACAAAAACTGCAAGGGAAATGGAAATCAAAGGAATAATAAGTTCAACAACAAAGGAAAGAGGAATGCCCCCATTACTCGAAATGGAAATGGTCATCCTCCCAAGAAGTTGAGAAACTCTAGGTATGAATAAGTTAATGTTGGTGAAAAGCAAAAAAAAAATTATCTTATTTCTTCCCTCACCAGTGCCTCTCCTCTGGATACATTTGATCATTGGTTGATTGATATTGGTGCCTCAAGGCACTTGACTGGGTACAAGGAGGCTCTCTCAAAATTGATTGAAAAGAAGAAAAATATGGAGATTATACTTGGGGATAGTGCCACTTATCCCATGAAAGGAATTGGGACTATTACTCTTCACTTAAATCAAGGTCAAACCCTTCATTTACAAGAAGTGTTGTATGTACCTGATCTGAAAAAGAATCTAGTCTCTATTTCTATGATGGAAGATAAAGGTTTCAAGGTGACATCCATTGATAGGAAGGTTCGTGTTTGGAAAAGGAACCCAAGAGATGCATTCACTCTTGGATTCATGGTTGAAGGTCTATATCAGGTTGGAGGAAGTCCCTTGGGAGAAATGACTTGCGATACTTGGGACATCTTTGGGTGGACATTTATACTATGTTATTTTTGTGGATGACTTCTCTTGCAAAACATGGATCTATTTCTTAAAGAAGAAGGATGGTGTTCAAATGGTTCCGCTCTTTCAAAGCCTTAGTCGAGAATCAAATAGGGAAGAAGATCAAAATATTGAGGACCAATAATGGGATCGAATATGAGTCAAATGAATTCATTGACTATTGTAGATAAGTTGGGATTAAGAGGGAGACCACTACTACATACACTCCTGAACAAAATAGTGTTACTGAAAGGAAGAATCGAAATATCATAGAAGCCACCCGTGCCATGCTTCATGACCAAGGTCTACTGAAGTTCTTATGGGGAGAAGTTGCTAACATCGTTGTGCATGTTCAAAATAGATGCCCACATAAAGCATTGGACTTCAAGACACCCGAAGAAGTATTCAATGGTAAGAAACCTGATGTTTCTCATTTTAGAATTTTTGGTTGTCTGTTATATTTTCATGTGCCGAAAGAGAAAAGAAATAAACTAGATGCATCTAGGAAGAAAGGAACGTTTATGGGATACAGTGAAACTTTGAAGGCATATAGAATCTATGTGCCTAGTCAAAGGGAAGTGGAGATAAGTCAGGATGTCACTTTCGATGAAGATTCTACCCTTAGGAAAGACCAATATCTTCTTATCCCTAGCAAGGACAATAAATATGAGGATGCAGGAAAGCACGATGAACCTCCCACTGATGGTCTAATGCCCGATGTTGAAGGTTCAATGGATCCCATTGATCCACCTCCTAGTGACCCCACTACTTCAAGAAAAAGACCTTTGTGGCTCAAAGATATTCTTGAAGATGCTAAGAAACATATTGCATCGAGGGGGGCATTTCGTGAAAGCAAGAAGCCAAACAAATACCAAGGGTACTTAGCTGCCATGAGTACCATTGTACAATCTGATCCTTGTACATTAGAAGAAGCCGTGAAACACCAAGTTTGGAAAGATGTGATGAACGAGGAGTATGATTCGATCATGAAGAATGATGTTTGGGATGTGGTTCCTAGACCCAAGCACAAGTAAGTGATCACTTCAAAATGGATCTACAAGATCAAACATGGAGCTGATGGGAGTGTTGAAAAGTTCAAGGCCAAATTTGTTACTCGAGGATTCTCTCAAAAGGAAGGAGTAGAATATGATGAGATATTTGCACCAGTTTCCTGATATACCACCATTCGTTCAATCATAGCCCTTGTTTCCTCTCAAGGATGGAGCCTTCACTAAATGGACGTCAAAATTGCCTTCTTGCATGGCTCGCTTAAGGAGGAAGTCTTTGTAGAACAACCTAAGGGGTTCAAAGTTCAAGATCGTAAGACACATGCATGTAGGTTGAAGAAATCCCTCTATGGGTTGAAGCAAGCCCCCAAGGATTGGTATGAGAGGATTGATAACTATCTTATGAAGTTGGGATTTACAAGAAGCGATGTTGACCCGAACCTATACTCAAGGTTGAAAAGGAAAAGCCTCTCATTCTGGTCCTTTATGTGGATGATCTCTTTCTGACAGGTGATGACTCTCTCATTCATAAGTGCAAGGGAAGTTGGCTTCTGAGCTTGAGATGAAGGACCTAGGAATGATGCACTATTTCCTAGGGCTGAAAGTCTCGAAAAAGCTAGGTGAGATTTTTCTTTCTTAAGGAAAATACATTGTGAAGTTGCTTGAAAGATGTAGGATGGTGGATTGCAAGTCTATATCTACTCTGATGGAACTCAACTTCAAGAAGATGTGTGGAAGTTTGTTGGGCCCATATTAGCGAACCCTTCCAAGTATCGTCAACTTGTGGGGGGCTTGATGTTCTTGGTCAACTCTCGTCCTAACATATGCTTCGTTGTGAACACGTTGAGTCAATTTATGGTCGAGCCTCATCACATTCATTAGAATGCTGCCAAAAATCTCTTGAGATATCTCCGGGGCACAATCCACTATGGACAGAGATACACTACCGGGAACTTGAGGCTACATGGATATTCAGATGATGACTGGGCTGGAAGTGTGGTGGATTGCAAGAACACATCTGAGTGTTGCTTCTCTTTGGGGTCTGCTTCAATATCGTGGATGAGAAGGAAGCAAAAATCGGTTGCTTTAAGCACCGCTGAGGCTGAGTACATTACTGCGAGTATGGCTTGTTGTCAAGCTGTTTGGTTGAGGAAGCTCTTTAGTGAGCTATTTGAGCACGTGCTAGATACCACCTTAATCTTCTGCGACAAGAAAAGTGGGATTCACCTATCAGAGAATCCTGTGTTCCACGACCACTCCAAGCAAATTGATATTGCGTAACACTTTATTTGGGATATGGTACAACGGGGAGAAATAAGGCTCCAACACATCAGGATGGATGAGCATGTTGCAAACATTCTCACGAAGCCTTTGGGGAAGGTAAAATTCTTAACCTTCTGAGAGAGACTTGGAGTCATGGAATGACCCTCCCATGAGGGTCCCGTATGAGTTGGACATTGAGTTCTAGAAACTCCTGGGGGCTTGGGGTACTTCTTGGAGCTATGAGTAACAATAGGGTGAGTGGTTCACCTTCCCCTAGTGGTGCGCTAAATACAGGGTGAGTGGTTCACCTTCCCCTATGATACCCCATGATGCCTGACATGTGTGTAGGGTGAGTGGTTTACCTTCCCCTACGATTGTGGACACATGTATGTAGGGTGTGTGGTTTACCTTCCCCTACGATTGACATATGCATAGGATTAGTAGTTCACCTTCTCCTATGACATATAAGCAGGATGAGTGGTTCAAATTCTCCTGTCGATGCCCTAGCACACATCCTACCCATGGAGTCAAGGACTCATGGGATGTACCTCTCATCTGGACAATGAGTTGGGAAAACATGGTTAGGGACCATAGCACTACCGATGGACACATTATGCATTGTAATTCTCCATATGTCTAGGATGCATGGTGTTCAAAAACTTGATATGGGATCAAGGACCGACTTTTTTCAGTGGAAAGTGGTATGATCTTATGACTCACTCTCGATCACTTCTTCTTCATTATTACTTCATGGTTCAGCAAAGCAGAACAACGGTTACAAATATGGTACATGATGACAAGATGGCATGATGATGACAAATGGATTGGCGGGTGGAACTCTTCCTAGTTGAGAGGGAGTGTTAAAATTGGAAACTAGGGCAAAATTCCACCTTAGGACAACTCACATGATGGGGATGATTATTTCATTGGATTCATCTTTTTGAGAGGTCCAATTATGATATAAAGATCATCTCATTCTCACAAGAAGAAGTGTAATTTTGAATTTATTCTCTCTCATGCACAAATTGTCAAGGTCGGCCTCAATCAAATGTAGTCTCAAAAAGCCTAATGGATGTGTATCCACACCCTCAACAATTTGTATAAATAGGAGTGACTCCTCTCCTCATTTAGACATCACTCATCATCACTCATATCTCTCTCTCTCCTTTCTTGATTGGTTTGTACAACTTGGAGGCGACTTCTCTTTACTTCACACGTGTCGTAGGAGGTCAAATTCTTCTAGGGCTTATTTGAGCTTCGTTGACTTCGATCTTGAGGGCTGAATTTTTTTTTCAAACCACATTTCTTGGCATAGAAAACGAGGTGATTGAGACGATTTTACCAGGGTTGAATTCAACATTGATTTCAACATTTGACCGCATAAATTACAAAAATGTTTGTTTGGGTTTGAACAAATTGTTTTGGGCTGACTTTAACTCTCTTTGAAGGCTGAATTGGATTGTTGTTGACCGAGCTGCTTGGAGGATGTTTTGGTGCTGCTTTGACTAGCGTTGACTTTCTGTTTAGGGCTGTAATTCACTGTCGTTGACTGTTGATTTTGACAGGGTCGTTTGACTATGTATTGGGCAAGTGAATTTGATCTATGTACTCTCTCTCTCCATTGAACTATTGACTAATAATAAGAAGATTTTATCGAAGGGTTTTCCCCACATTGAGGATTTTTCCCTGGCATCCGCCAAATCTTGTGTCCTTTTATCTTGGCTTGTCTTTTGCGCATGTTTTTATGTTATATTTGCATTTATTGTCAATCTTTTTAAGTTAATATGATTTCTACTGGAAATAATTGGAAATTGTCATTGGGCTGATAAGGAACATTGAAGTAAATTATGCGAAAGCTTAGAACATACCATTTTTATCTAAAATTAACACATGATCACTAATCTCAAGAAGTTGAGAAGCTCTGACTCCAGTCTCATCGATCCTACTAGCTATCGTAATTTGGCAGGATCTCTAATGTATATGGTAAATAAAAGATCTGATATATGTTTTGTTGTAAATATTCTTAGTTAATTTTAGTTGGAGCCTCGTCATGACCACTGGATAGTTGCTAAGCATATTCTTAGATATCTCCATGGCATTATACATCACTGCTTAAAATATGATGGAAAGAAAGTTAAGTTGATGGATTTCAAAAATTCAGATAGAGGTGGTAGTGAGACTGATGGCAGAAGCACTACTGGGGGATGCTTTAGTTTGGTAGCTGCAATGATCTCATGGATGAGTAGAAAACATGATCCTATTTCATTTAGTAGTGTCAAAGTTGAATACGTTGTTGCATGTGAAGTAGGAAAAGAAGTTGTTTGGTTAAGAAAACTCTTGTCATATTTGTTTGGAAAGCCTTTGGATCCTACTATAGTAAATTGTGATAATCAAAGCAGCATCAAGATGTCTGAGGACCCTGTATTCCATGCAAGAACGAAGCATATCAACAACAAGTACCACTACATTAGATGTTTGGTACAATATGGGGTCGTAAAGCTATAATATATTCCAACATATAAACAAGTAGTTGATGTGCAAATAAAGTCTCTTCTAAATCAAAAGTTCAATTATTTTAGAAGCATTCTTGGTTTGGTTGATATTGCAAGTTTAGTTGATAAAGAGAGATGAAACATATAATGGCAAATGATTGGAAGGACATATGGCCGCCTTATGTGTGTTTGATGCTTTGATCCTAAAAAGGGAGGGTGGTGTTGGTCTTGGAGCTTTGACCTTGGATACACACCTAGATCCCTGGGTTGATGGTTAGTTAGTAATCCTGATTGTACCTAGACTGGCTGAAAACTTTAGTCCATTTTAGTCCCACTCAGATAGATAACACTGGTCAAGTATCTAGTATGTGGCACTGAGTGTGCTTGAATTATTCGGTCATCATAATTTTATAATGTAATTTATTTGTCAAAAGAATTTTTATAATGACTTATTAAAGGATGGGTTTCATGCTTGGGTCATCATATTTATAGGTCAAAGCCTCCATTGTAGAGTCAAAGAAGGCCCACTCAACATGCATACTTGACCAATAGCATTGTTTTTATCGGCAAGTTCAAGCAGATCTAATAGTGCTCCGAGACATGACAAATCTGCAAGTTCCTGATCCATCTTCAGTCTATGATCTTCGCTACTCTTCATTATTTTAGGTCTACACCATACCGACATGATAATTGTATGTAAAACAAACTTTTCTATTAGATAACATTTCTAATTAAGATATTTAAAATAACATTTCCTATAGGCCTCTGAGATTGCAATGTTTTAAGGGGAAAGAGGGATGACACAAGGCATAATTAGAATGATTCCTTCCCTATAATTGGGATGGCTGAGATTGAACTGTTTTAAGGGGAAAGAGGGTTGACACAAGGCATAATTAGAATGATTCCTTCCCTATAATTGGGGCTTCCATCATCAGGAAAGTAGAGGTGACATTGGAGTCAAGCAAGGTTGCCCTTTATCCCCTACTCTTTTTGGTTTATATATTGATAAATTGGAAGAGTGGCTAAATCTACAAGGTGGGGATGGTGTTCGGTTGGGGGAGTTTGTGATAAAGCTTCTTTTATATACTGATGACCTTGTATTGATTGCTAAATTGGCCCAGGGATTGCAGATACACCTATACGCCCTTGTGCATTTTTGTAAAGCAGTGGGGATGCAACTCAATACCAGCAAGACCAAAATAATGATTTTCTCAAATAAAAAGAAGCAGAGCCAACATACGTTCTTCTTTGAAGGAAAAATTCTTGAAGAAGTAAATGAATACAAGTACCTCAAGATTGATTTCAACAACAAGCTTAATTGGGAGGACTACAGAAAGAACAGAATTTTAGGAGGGTGGAAAACATTATATACTCTTCAAAACAGATGTAGAGAGGTAGAGTTATGGGATTGGAAAATGATTAAAGTGCTTTTTGGGCTCCTAGTTTGTCCAGTGATATTATATGGGTGTGAACTGTGGGCTAGCAGCATCTCTATCTCAAAATGGAAGCAAATTGAGAAAATCCAAAAATGCTTGATCATGAGCAAGTTTAAAATAAAAATTTCGGTTCCTTATGAGACAATGTTGAGTGAAACATGAGAAACTCCCATCGAAGCAATTGTTATGGTGCGTCTCATAAGGTACCTACAAATAATTGAGTAAATGGGAGAAGGTAGATGGCCTAAAGTTATCTTCAATGAAGGAATGAGTGAAAGAAAGAAATCATGGATGAGACAAAGCAACAAATGGATGAAAAAATGGAATATTTACCTCAATGCATGTCCCACATGTTGATGTTTGGTAGCATCGGACGTGCTCTAAGTCTAAACTTTTGCAAGGAGGCTTGGGCACATGTATTCCAAATAACCTAGAAAGAATTTTGGGAAATTCCACCCAGAAACAATTTTGTTAAAATAATTAATCATTTTAAAGGGACCCTAAGTCTAAACTGAGGAAAATAAATAAAGGGTATTAATATAAACTATGGGTGTAACTTCTAGAAGAAGACGAGGATCAAGCATAAATGATCTTAACCACTGATTATCTTCTAATATGGACCATTGAATGTTAATGAGGAGATTATTTAAGGAGGCTTGAGGGTCACTTGGAAAAACACAGAGGGAGCTCATAGGATCAAATTTATGAAGTAGAGCAACTATTGGAGAGAGATGCAAAGTGAGATTTTGCAGTGAGGGGCAGGGATAGTATCCGAAGATAATTATTCATGGTCAGAGTATACTCAGCAAAGAAGATAGAGGGAGATCCAATACTGGAAGCACAAAGCTAGAAAGGTTGCACATGCCCATGCAAAGGCAGCGTAGGCTGATGCGGAGGCAGTGCATAAGCCAATAGGAACTCTGAAAATCTGTTGGGAGATCGATTTTTGTGGTTGGATTCCAAGGTGTGAGACTGGGAGAGCAAAAGTCAGATTTCCATAGGAAAATCGAGCACCCAAGAAGAGTGACGCAATTCCTAGATAGTGATACATTGGGCTGACATATACACTGCGCAGAGGTAGCACAGAGGCAGTCAGGTGTTGTTCGCTCAAGGGTTGGATCAACGAGGATTTCCAGTGATAGGGTGAGGCAATATCACTTATCCTTCTGTCAGTGACATTTCTCTGTAACTGGATTGTCAGGAGGGCATCCAGTGATCGTGTTCAAATTTACTACTGCTTAATAATAAAACCCTCATATCTGTTGCACCAGTTTTCCCACATTGTGTTTTTCGGGGACGATTATCCAAAAATAACTGTTATTTGTGTGAATTTTTCTCTATTGTTATGTTCTTGTTTTGGGAAAATTAATTAATTAAGTGAAGGCTACAGTTGTATTAGCTTCGTTATTTGTTATAGAAAGCTAAATAATTTGTTTAAGTAATTAACAAATAGGAGAAGTTTAATCAGTTGTTGCAGTAGTTGATTAGGGTGGGATTCTTGATTTTTCACACCACAAATCGCAAGGAGTTAAAGAGTTTTGTTATGGAGAAGTTTCGTAACCATATATGGGGAAAAGAGTTGGGTAGAAATAAGAAGTATTATGTTCAGGAATTCAACCCCACTTGTGATCTCCAACAAAAAGAGTACATTGGAGCTAGCATTCCATGGAGAGAAAAGATTTTTATTGTTCAATTAAGAACTAACTCGCATCAACTACGATGTGAAATGGGTAGGTGGAAAAGACTTAAAGAAGCTTGGGAAGAATGAGTGCGTACTTTTTGCACTTCTGGGGTAGTGAAGTCGGAAAAACATTTCATTTTGGAATGTGATGCTTTTAGAGACATCAGAGACAATTAAAACAATATGTTAACATCGGTTCCCTGGCATTGTCTTTTCAGTTAGGGGACTGTTAGAAGGTTGGGTCAGGTCATCATTAATTTGAATAATAAAAAGATTGAATTCCAAAAGGCAGGGACGCTGGTGGTCCTATAGACTATTAGGTCAGCGCATCATTAATTTGAATAATAAAAAGATTGAATTCCAGAAGGCAGGGAAGTTGGTGGTCTCATAGACTATTTCTAATCTCGTGGATGTTGAAATTTCATTCATTCATTCATAATTATTATAACCATTCTTTATTATTACGTCATAAGGCGTTTCCTCTGAGAAAGACATCCCTAAAATGTGACGTGTGCAATCCTGAGCCATTGATTCTGTGTTAGACGATTGGGGTGTTTTCCGCCGTTGATTTAATATGTTTTTTTAATTTAAAATGTCTTTTTTTCCACCGGGCCACACGAAACGTGTCTTTGTTTCTTCCCTGCATGATGGCCGCGTAGCTCGCGTAGCGTTCTGCTTCCTACCAGAGCTTTATATAGGCACAGATTGTCTTTGTTTCTTCCCTGCATGACAGCCGCTCTGCTTCCTACCAGAACTTTATATAGGCACTGATTTTCATCCGGAGGTAACCAGCTCCACACAAGGACAGGTAATTCTTTTTTTTTGTTAACGTTTTGTTTATGAAACTCAGTCATGTATCTTAGGGCTTTCCCATAGACTTATTCCTCCAAGATTATTCGCATAGACTTCACAGTATACATCGGTGTTTCACAGGTTTACTCATTTCCAGTTAATGAATAAGATTGTTGAAATCTCTCTTTATAGTTCATTCTATAAATGAACAGGGTTATGGGTTTCATTCTTATTGTTTTGACGAATACTGTTATTTGCATTTGCTCGCTGTATATAATTTCTACAGCGGAGATTTCCCAGTTTCCCCAATGGAGCTCTTTCTTTGAAATTGGGGTTTCTTCCCCAAGAGGGTCAATCTACCTGAACAGGTTATCCTGGCTGGAGGATAGGTACTTTAATACCTCACTTACCCTCAAACCAGTGTATTGGCACTATGAACATGGTTCATTTACTCCCTTTACTTTAGCTTATCAGTCACAGTGTCTCTGTTGATTATGGGTTGAATAACATTACCATTTCAATCCTGTTAGACAGGTAATCTAATCTTTTTAAGTAATAGGACGAATACAACTCTGAAAAAATGAATCTCAGAACAACTTCCTGGAGTTCTGAGTCTTGCAGCAAAGGGCATTTTATAATGTCAAGATCAGCAGACTTGACACTGTAAATTTCCAATAATCTTGTGGCATAAGGATGATTCTTCACATACATGTCAAGGATCCTTTGCTCATCTAATTTGATCACATGAACCGGATTAGGAATAGGGTTGTAAAGTGGCATTGTACTTAGAAAATTAAATACTGTGGCGAAGCTTGATCCTAGCTTCTTAGTTGTAAGTGAATAACGGTGGCAGTGAGTATCAGAAGGTCCATATTCTTCTGCGTCTTATCAGTGATAATATTGAGTATGATCTGACACTAAGAAACTCCATGATCTCATGTTCCATAAGGAAAAACCTTGCCAAATGCTTTAATCTTCTTTTTGGAATTTCCACACGCTATCGGTGATTAAATCTATTAGGGTATAAGCAAGTACTTTTAAGGATTTGTAAAACGACCCATATTTCTTACAAATTCAAGTTTGAACTTCTATGAGTTTGTACTATGTCTTAGAATCGCGGGACACTAGTTATATGAAAAATAAAAGTAACTTACCTTCAATTCTGGGTTCTGTAGAGGATCTATATAAGGTTTCGTCATTCTCTCAAGGTTGGCGTGTAGAAGAGAAGGTGCCCTTTTTCAGAGACGTGATGAAACTAGCGTTCAATGCAAACATGTTTCGAAGATATTGGACTTTAGGGGTTTTAGGGGTCTGACATTTTTTTAGACTGATGTCAAGCGATCTGGATGCCTTCCATACATATGCCAAGTCCGTTCCAGTAAGGCCCAGCTGGATGTTTTCATCAGCTCAATCTTTGGCTTCAACTGCAGATCAACATTAAGAAAAAAGAACAGTTGGGTACACAACGATCGCACTTGCCAGATCTCCAGTGAATCCTGGGTCTCTGAAGAGCTCAACTGCTTGGTGGGTTGTTTTGGTTGATCTAATATGAACATAGATGCCCTGATTCTCATGACTGCTGATAGTTAAAGGCAGTCAATAAGGGTATCCTTGCTCAGAACGAGATCCACCAAAACAACCCAACAAGCGGTTCAGCGCTTCAACGACTCGTGACCTGCTGAAAGTTGAAGGTAACCCAACTCACAGTTGTTGAGTTAGAACTGAAAGTGTGATAATTCGGTTGGATGTGTGTTTCGTAGTTACGGGTTCGTCATTATCGTGCTTAGAGCATTGCATTTGCTAAATAATCATGAAACATAATCATTTCTCTTTGATATTGGCATCACTAACAATGTCAGTGTCATATTCTGTAGGTCCAATAGGTCCAAATTCTCTGTATAAGATCTACTATGACTATTTATTTTCTGCAATGTAATTTAAACGGTTTGACACATTCAAATTTGGTTTAGGCTGATGATACTCTGTATCCGTTATGACTGTTGCATTTCAGCGACCAAAAGGTATGCGGAAATTATTTCTGTCCCTCAAGATCACTCCCAGCATAGTAATAATATTCATTCAGTTCAATGCCTAATTAAGTTCTGGAGCATCTTTTCGCCCTTTCAACAATTGTATTAGTCTTTTTAAAAAAATGTTTTTATGTCTGGAAGAAATGGGGTAGTCATGTTGTTACATCTCCTCGGTGTTTCACAGGTTTACTCATTTCCAGTTAATGAATAAGATTGCTGAAATCTCTCTTTACAGTTCATTCTATAAATAAATAGGGTTATGGGTTTCATTCTTATCGTTTTGACGAATACTGTTATTTGCATTTGCTCGCTGTATATAATTTCTAATCTACCTGAACAGGTTACCCTGGCTGGAGGATAGGTATTTTAATACCTCACTTACCCTCAGACCAGTGTATTGGCACTATGAACATGGTTCATTTACTCCCTTTACTTTAGTTTATCAGTCACAGTGTCTCTGTTGATTATGGGTTGAATAACATTACCATTTCAATATTGTTAGACAGGTATATCTCACAGTATGCTCTATCAATTTGTACGATTTATTGGTCCAAGAATGCATACTCAAATAAGTACTGTGTAATTCTTACATATACCAATTTCTCTAAGTACATGCAGGTCTGCCTTCATTCTAATGGAGCTAAGTCATCCCATCGAGCTAAGTCATCCCATCATGTTGCATCTTCAACTTGTCCTAATAAATGCATATTCAAAAATATCCTCCATATCCTTGAGAATTCATCATGTTCATTTAGATATCCTCTTGAATTGTTGTGGTAGTCCAATTTCTCTAAGTACATGCAGGTGCACAGAGAGCTTTCCTTCCATTAGTGTGAACCAAGTACAGTTTTGAACAGTATTCCATCAGTGTGAATAACGGTGGCAATGAGTATCAGAAGGTCCATATTCTTCTGCGTCTTATCAGTGATAATATTGAGTATGATCTGACACTAAGAAACTCCATGATCTCATGTTCCAGAAGGAAAAACCTTGCCAAATTCTTTAATCTTCTTTTTGGAATTTCCAGGCGCTATCGGTGATTAAATCTATTAGGGTATAAGCAAATACTTTTAAGGATTTGTAAAACGACCCATATTTCTTACAAATTCAAGTTTGAACTTCAATGAGTTTGTACTATGTCTTAGAATCGCGGGGCACTGGTTATATGAAAAATAAAAGTAACTTACCTTCAATTTTGGGTTCTGCAGAGGATCTATATAAGGTTTCGTCATTCTCTCAAGGTTGGCGTGCAGAAGAGAAGGTGCCCTTTTTCAGAGACGTGATGAAAGTAGCATTCGATGCAAACATGTTTCGAAGATATTGGACTTTAGGGGTTTTAGGGGTCTGACATTTTTGTAGATTGTTGTCAAACTCATGAAACAAGAAGCCATAAAATCAAACTGAAAGTCAGGCTGAGGAGTCGGTAAACTCAGGGCTAACACTCGCACTCAGATATATTCTTTTCTTATGAGACCAAGAAGATCAACTTCTTATGTTAAATCTATTGTTTACTGCAACTTTGTGATTGATATCAAGCAGGGGACAAATCTTTGAATGGAATGTTCGTAACGAATACTGTTATTTGCAGTTGTATATAATTTCTACAGCGGAGATTTCCCAGTTTCCCCAATGGAGCTCTTTCTTTGAAATTGGGGTTTCTTCCCCAAGAGGGTCAATCTACCTGAACAGGTTACCCTGGCTGGAGGATAGGTATTTTAATACCTCACTTACCCTCAGACCAGTGTATTGGCACTATGAACATGGTTCATTTACTCCCTTTACTTTAGCTTATCAGTCACAATGTCTCTGTTGATTATGGGTTGAATAACATTACCATTTCAATCCTGTTAGACAGGTAATCTAATCTTTTTAAGTAATAGGATGAATACAACTCTGAAAAAATGAATCTCAGAACAGCTTCCTGGAGTTCTGAGTCTTGCAGCAAAGGGCATTTTATAATGTCAAGATCAGCAGACCAAGAAGATCAACTTCTTAAACAGAACAAATCTAACTTAAACCTGAATGCAGGGATAAAAAGGCAATTAAACAACAATTAATAGATCCAGGGTTTATATATATCCTATTTGTTTTTGTACGGATAGGACCATTATGAACACAAAGACATGAAGAAATGACATCTTCCCCATCAGGGCATTAAAGCACCTCATTTCTCTTTGATACTGGCATCACTAACAATGTCAGTGTCATATACTGTAGGTCCAATAGGTCCAAACTCTCTGTATAAGATCTACTATGACTATTTATTTTCTGCAATGTAATTTAAACGGTTTGACACATTCAAATTTGGTTTAGGCTGATGATACTCTGTATTCGTTATGACTGTTGCATTTCAGTTTCCAAGAGGTATGCGGAAACTATTTCTATCCCTCAAGATCACTCCCAGAATAGTAATAATATTCATTCAGTTCAATGCCTAATTAAGTTCTGGAGCATCTTTTGGCCCTTTCAGCAATTGTATTAGTCTTTTTAAAAAAAAAAAAAATATGTCTGGAAGAAATGGGGTAGTCATGCTGTTACATCTCCTCGGTGTTTCACAGGTTTACTCATTTCCAGTTAATGAATAAGATTGTTGATATCTCTCTTTACAGTTCATTCTATAAATAAACAGGGTTATGGGTTTCATTCTTATCGTTTTGACGAATACTGTTATTTGCATTTGCTCGCTGTATATAATTTCTACAACGGAGATTTCCCAGTTTCCGCAATGGAGCTCTTTCTTTGAAATTGGGGTTTCTTCCCCAAGAGGGTCAATCTACCTGAACAGGTTACCCTGGCTGGAGGATAGGTATTTTAATACCTCACTTACCCTCAGACCAGTGTATTGGCACTATGAACATGGTTCATTTACTCCCTTTACTTTAGTTTATCAGTCACAGTGTCTCTGTTGATTACGGGTTGAATAACATTACCATTTCAATATTGTTAGACAGGTATATCTCATAGTATGCTCTATCAATTTGTACGATTTATTGGTCCAAGAATGCATACTCAAATAAGTACTGTGTAATTCTTACATATACCAATTTCTCTAAGTACATGCAGGTCTGCCTTCATTCTAATGGAGCTAAGTCATCCCATCGAGCTAAGTCATCCCATCATGTTGCATCTTCAACTTGTCCTAATAAATGCATATTCAAAAATATCCTCCATATCCTTGAGAATTCATCATGTTCATTTAGATATCCTCTTGAATTGTTGTGGTAGTCCAATTTCTCTAAGTACATGCAGGTGCACAGAGAGCTTTCCTTCCATTAGTGTGAACCAAGTACAGTTTTGAACAGTATTCCATCAGTGTGAACCAAGTACAGTTTTGAACAGTCTTGCTCAGGATGATCTTAGTCTTGGTTTCTTTATGTACAGTTTTGAACAGTCTTGCTGAGGATGATCTTAGTCTTGGTTTCTTTATGTTGGTCGATCACTGGAGCTTTTCACAGCTAATAAGATGCCTAATAGTATATCAAAATTTCATGCAGGATTAAATCCAAACGAGTTGCAATCCAGATATTGCAATGTGGTTTTAGAAACAATTTATAACTTACGCTCTGTGGTCTTGGATCCAAAATCCTTGTGATTAGATTCCTGACCCCATGAGAGAACCATGAAGGGAAGGAAAACTCTGCTTTGCAAATCTATGACCCAATAAAAACTCTACCATCAGCTGACAGCAACCAAAAAGTGTTGTGAAGTAAAATATGATTAAGTTAAAAACAAGATTACAAGATTGATTTTTCCTGTGCATCAATATCTGAGACAGAGAGCCAGGACTGTTACCAGTTTCCCCTTACGGGCAACAGAAATTTCAGGGTTCCCTATTTTTTTCTATTTGACACACTCAAGAGTTTTGCAACAGAATTTTTGAGGTTCACCATAAAGTTGAAAGTCATTTTGAGTATACCTTACGATATTGTTCAATTTGATTAGAACCTTCAAAGGGACAGAAACCTGCAAGAAGTTCAAAGAGAATGACCCCACAAGACCAAATGTCTGCTGCCCTTCCATCGTACTTCTGACTAACAATTACCTGCCAACCATAACCAATATGCTCGATTGATAAAGGAAAAAGACATGTGGTGTAATTCCCATACTATCTCTAACAAATCCTAGATGAAGAGTTTGATTTGTATACCTCAGGGGCAATATAATTTGGGGAGCCACAATATGTAGAAAGTATAGGATCTGTCTGCACAAAGTGTGTATAGACACAACATTAGGATCTAACAGCAGATGAAATAAGAAAAGGGGATATGATTACATTATTAATTTGAAAAATTCCTTGTCAGAATTTTGGAAATGGGTTTGTGATCAAATGTTAAGTTGATGCCTTTCCTAACCACAGCTCTCAGAATCCATTCTGAACTGAGCAGACAGAAATGAAATGAAATCAAATCAATCTCCAGTACGAGTAATAATAGGATGAATGCCTAGGGCATCCCTTCCATAAAAGATAAACAGAGACCCGCTGATGTTGCTTTTATGCCTGGACCGAATTTTTCTATCTAAATCTGAATTGAAGTTTTGAGTTGCATATCAACTGGTCGCTCTTTTGCCCCATGTGATAAGCATAATATTCTCTGTGTTTTTTAGTTACAGGTAGTTTAGGTGGGTGAACAGGGTTTCCGGTAGTTTAAATAGGTGACTGTGATTTTGAACCGTTAAACCTATAAGAACTCATGGTCGGTACAAAAGCATTATGCAAATACAATACCTGGTGCAAGATACTTAGTCCAAAATCAGACACCTTCAGATTGGCTTTCCCATCTAGGAGTAGGTTTTGAGGCTGCTCACCAAATTCGAAACCAATTTAACATTAAATCGTATCTTAGCATAGAGCATTATCAACTAAAATTACATAAGCTCTCATTGGGTTCATATACAAAGAACATTTTTCATAAATATTGAAAGTCAAACTGCATACCTTGAGGTCTCTGTGGTATACATTTCTACCATGACAATAATCTACAGCATCTATAAGCTGATGAAAATATTTCCTGGCCTCTTCTTCAGTTATTTTCTGAAGATAAGCCTGTACAAAAGCCAACAAATCATAATGAGATTTTTGATCTCCATATTAACCATAATATTATTTCTATAAGGTGGTCAAGTTTATGTATCTCAACTTTCCTAAAAGTGTAGTCTAAATGTTCTAATTTTAGAACTTTCACTGGAATAATTTACAGTTAGATTTTGGCGGAAATCTATTCAGAAAATTGTTGGAATTGTAGATTTGAATTTTTGAATCTGTGCAATTTGAATGTTCCAGAGATTTTTCATGTTGTTGAATCCATTTATTTATTCCAAAATGTAATTTAGACTCATCTTTTCTGAAATTCATATGATAACAATAAACAACTATGTCTAACAACACTGTCAGTTGACAAAATAGAGAAATATTTATGTCATAGAAATAATTCCAAGATGCACAAAATTTGTTGAGTCTTTGCAATTTGAGTGTTCAAGGAGTTTTCAGGGTGTTGAATATATTTATGCATTCAAAAATGTAATTTAAGCAACAAAAAAAATAGAGAAATATTTATGTCATAGAAATAATTCCAAGATGCACAAATTTGTTGAGTCTTTGCAATTTGAGTGTTCAAGGAGTTTTCAGGGTGTTGAATATATTTATGCATTCAAAAATGTAATTTAACCAACAAAAAATTGTGATATCACCAACAATTATATAGCTGGATTCCAAAAATGGTTGACAAAATAGTCCAAGATAAAACGTTTAAACTTATCATCTCTAAAATGCCATATGATAACAATAAACAACTATGTCTAACAGCACTGTCATTCAGTTGACAAAATAGAGAGGTATTTATGTCATAGAAATAACTCTAAAATGCAGAGAGTTTAGGCAAATCTGACTCAGGGATGGGCAATTTAGATGGGCATAATGTGAAAGGCATGTTGTAGAATACTGCTAGTGAGAACTCTTTTCAAATTTTTTGCACGAAGAGAGGGAAAGGCTGAGCAACCAGCATAATCACACCACAACCAAACTATGTTAGTAAAAGACACCACTCACTTACAGAAATTACATTACTTATGTACAAACAAAAACGATCAGTGAACTTTGTTGGTCTGAAATTAGTTGCAGCACACAAAATGAGAGGACCTCGGCCATGATAACAACTCACAATTTTGTCAGACAGGTCACCCCCCTGTTACATATTCCATGACTAGATAAACCTTCTTCTTGCTGGCTTTTACCATTAAAACCAATGATCGAAATCTCAATTTGCACCCCATGTCATTATTCCATAAGTATTATATTTATCCTCAATAATGAATTCCAAAGAATTCAAAAGTTTGTTTTCTTCAACCAACGTTTAGAAAGGACCTGTTTAGAAAAGTTTGGAAAAGTTTGTTATTCCATGGAGTCATTTCAATTTTAGAGTATCGAAATATCAATCCACATGCAGAACATGGTCTTACCCAACATGAAATGGGGGTATACCTCATTACTAAAGGAGCCCAATGGCAGGGGGCGGGACCTATATTTGTTTCACATCCTGTTAAATTTTTAACACATAAACAAAAACAACATGGGCCCTAATGCCAAAGGATAATTCTGGCAATGTGACACTATATTCTCCATCTGCTGCAGAATATCGAGCTTATAAGAATCCCCTACGACACACTTAAACAAACCCAAATTTCATAAAGGGAAATACGAAAAGAAAAAGCAGCATGTCTTGCAGTAATCGAATCACAGACATTAAGATCAACCCCAGACCAAGGTACTTACTTTTCTTCTCTGATCTTGCTGCATAGTTCTTTGTCTCTGATCACTTTTAGATCCACGTTGTATTCTTATGTCCTGATACAAGGCCAATGCCTCAACTATCTGCGAACCTTCCTGGAACCGTGATTGCTTTTGTTTGCATAGATTGAAGTAGAATTTTTAACCGGACTAGCTTGATGATAATGTTTTTAAATTCTCTCTGGATTTCATTCTTTTCTTTCTCTTCATAATCCGCTCTTTCTTTCTATGTAGTTTTCAATCTTTAACCCTGCTCTGTTCTGTTCTTTCTATGTAGTTTCTTTCATCGTGAATGATACTAAGTTTATGTTTTTTGAATTAAAATAGTTGAATTAAAGAAACCTCCATTACTCTCAAAGCAAAACCCAGTCCATTCATCTCAATTTTATTATACCATTTCCCTTCTGGTTTCCGCGGCTCTACAATTTCTTCTTAATTCATTTCAGCCTATAATCTCATTGAATTAAAATTATTCGCTCGATCCATTTCATTGTTTTATGTTGCATTGTATGAAGCAGAGCAACACAAACCTCCTTGGGCTTCAATTACAATTACAATTACAATTCTATTTCCTTTGAGCAAATATTCCTCTCCAAAGTATTCAGGGGATCCGTTCCAGTGTTTTATGTTGCATCGTGTGAAGCAGAGCCATACAATTACAATTACAGTTCTATTTCCTCTGAGCTTTACTCTCAAAACACACCCCAATCTTGTAATTTCAGCGAATATTCCTGAGTATTTCGTAAGTTTCCAAGGATCAACCGTGGAATTTTATACTCCGAAATTTCAACTGTGAAATTTTATACTCCGCAAATTTCAACTAGATATTCTTAACTATTTAGAAAATAATAGCGAGTGATTTGCAAAGAGGAGTTCTCAATAATAAGTAGGTATGGAAGAAATTATGAGTCAATTTCGGTAAGAATAATAAATAATTCTTCACATCTAAAATTTAAGTATAAATCAAATCTTTTGGCATACTCACTTTTCTTTGATGTTTTTTGTAGTGTGTTCTCGGGATTTTGATTCTATAGATTATACTATTCCTTAATTTTTAATTGTCTTTCAAATAGAAGTAATTTAGAATATTTATAAATTAATAAAATAGTAAACATTTCTCTTGGAGCTCGACTAGGAGAAGAAAATACAGAAATTGGAGAATTCCATAAATACATAGAAGAATAATTCGATTTTATTTAATAATTATTTTTTTCCAACCTTCTAATAACTAGAATGTCAAACCACAACAAGAATAAGGTATAGGGTATTTTCAATTAATATTTTCAGTATTTTATGTTAAATATCTCAAAGCCACCTACCTTTACTTTGTCATAGATGTAGTTTGTATCCATCCTCTAAGCTCTGCTCTTCATGGAAACCTAATCCTTTCATTTCAGTTTTAGTTATGTTAATATATTTAACACTGTAATGATTTAGTTTTATGAGAGTGGTTTTTACTAAAAAAAATTAGTTGGGCTTAATTTATTATTGTAATTTTATTGATCCAATTTGTATTTCACTCATTTCAGATTATTACATTTATTCATTGATTTAGTTTATCTCTATGAAAGTTTGTGGTTTTATTTAAATTGGTTTCTTACTTTTACATTTATATGTCTGTGAGTTTTCTTTCTCAATTAAAAATATAGTTGACTTAACCTATGCCGCTAAGAATCAATTTTGGATGGGCCCTCCAACTATATTTTTTAATTTTACAAATATATTTTTCATTTAGAAATATATTTTTTATTTATGTCTTATAAGATATGGTACATTTGAATTTTTAGATTATTGAATTTCTCTAAATGAATTTCAATTATATTTTTATATTTTAGAAATGTGTTTTTCATATAGTAATATGGTTTTTATTTATATCTTATAACTTATGTTACATCTTATTTTTACATTAGTATTGTGGTTAAATTCAATGTATTTTAAATTGTATATTCATACATTTAATTTATTTTAACTAAATTTTGTTATATTTGAATTCTTATTAATGGTAATTAATTTAATTTGTTTTTGAATGATTTCTTTATTAATGTTGTTTAGTTAGATTTAATTTTTCAAATGATTTTCAAATTAAATATTTAATATGTTATTTAAGTTTTGCACTATATTTATTAATTGTACAATGATGTATGGTATATTTTTTTAATTAAAATAATATAATGTAGAAAGGAAAATGTTTGAATTTATATAACATAAAGTGATAATGCTCTTAAATTTAAATATTTATGATAAAATTAAATTGTAATGTAAATATTCTTTAAGATTGTTTTTGAATATATATTTTATTAATCACACTCACACTTACACTCAGATATATTCTTTTCTTATGAGACCAAGAAGATCAACTTCTTATATTTCTTCACTTCTTATGTTAAATCTATTGTTTACTGCAACTTTGTGATTGATATCAAGCAGGGGACAAATCTTTGAATGGAATGTTCGTAGATTTATCAGTCCATTTTTTTGCATGTCAATAATGGGTTCGAGTATGGAACAAAAATAATGGGTTCCAGTATGTAACAAATAATGAAAGGATGTTCTTTTGGTGAATTGGCATCACTAACTGGAGAACTGGATGAAGTCATTGGGATTTGTTCTTTGCTCTGAGCCTCATTTTGCAGCTTTGGCATTTTTGCAATCGTGCTTACATTGCCAATGAGAGATTTGACGCCCCCTGATTGTCTCACTAAGTTTTCCATTCGTTCCAAGGGCTGACAGTCAGAGAAAAAAACAACTTGCTTGAAAGCAGAAAGTGTTTTTCATATATTTAACATTATGTATATTGTAGAAGTAAAAGATGAATCTTTTATCATATTGTTCAAGTTCCTTTGGAGACGATGCTTAACAGTAAGTGGGTATTATGGTATACATTTTTATTTTCTAGGACACCCACATTAGCCTAGGATTTTATAACATAAGAAAACCTTTAAATCCCTGCAAAACCTTCCTCGTGAGGATTAGCTTGTGTGGATTATATTGGGTTTTTTCCCCACATAGACTATTACTTTGCATAGCATTGTGCAGCTTATGTTGGTTACTCACGCAGCAATGTTAAAATACAAATACTTTACCTTGGCCTACTCTGTTTTGTCATTGGGCGATTCAACTTTCAGCGTTGAAGGACATTTCTGGACATTTTTTGTATTGCTTCATCTCCGGTAACAACCTTAATCTCCTTTCCAAGTTTTTGCTTCATTTCTATTCCATCCATGGACCATGCTAGAGAATCCTCTTCCATCAATTGTACATTAGCCACTAGCAGCTACAGAGTCTTATAAATTTGATTCAAATTATTTCCCGATTGAAATGATTTAGTTATAAATACGCTTTCTTGATAAGTTAAACTTTATTCCTTTGTGTTAAACTAATGCAAAGTGGTGCCATCGTGACTGTCTTGTTTCTAGTGAACAGACTCTAGAAAATCTTAGTTACAAACTTCAATAGCTTTGCTTATGTCTGTCAGAATTTTGGAATAGTCATATCCCTGTATTGATATTATATTCCACTTGGTATTTTTTTGTTATCCACACATTAAGAAAGCGGAAAACAAATACATGCATGTACATTTACATTTAGAATGCATGCAGAAATTGATTTAGGACTTAACGTGTTCTCTCTGCTCTATGTTGAAACAATTTCACTTCTCTTTCCTTAGTAGCTAGGATTTTCACTGCAAAAAGAAAGTAAACGTCTGTTTATCATCATAGATTGCATATTTAGGAATTGTATATGTACATCATGTGATCAACCTTAAAGGCAAACTTCTTAAGAAAGATCAACTGTAAAATACATTTCAATAAACATAAAAACGCTTTGGAACCTAACGCACACCATTTAGAAGTCTAGGCTAGAGACGTATTCCGGTGTCGTAAAGCCTGGTAACTATCACTTTCATCTTAGGTTGGGTGATTCCTCCTCTTTGAAACGACAAGTGCCAGTACGGACTTGTGCTCCCACATACCGTCGAGTATATATTGGGAGACCACAGTAGGCTATATCCTTTATCCTTAGGAAGCCGTGTCTGCCGCCCTATCGATCACAATGCACTTTACACAACGTTCGAGAAGATTGACTGCCGTACCATAAAAAGTATTCCGCAGTTTTGCGATTGGTTTGGTAATCCCCCTGTCTAGATATCCAGAGTAGTCACTTTCGTTCTTTTCAGACTCCTTAAAAGAAAAGGACCATCTGAGCACTTGTCACTTCAGGCTCATTAAAAATCAAAGGCGACTAGAGTCATCTTTAGCTTTTTCTCGACTCTTAAAAATTGAAAAAGCAAATTGTGTCAAAGCGTCATAAAATTTATTTAAATCGGAATAACCTCATTGTTCCCTCGCTGGTCTTAGGGTGAGAAAATGGAGTCCACCAATCAAGCATTTCCCCTTGGGGGAATCCTACTCCCTTTTCCTCTAGGGGAGATGTTGGTGCACCTCATATGGCTACATTGTCCCTTCCAGGGCTAGCAATTGGCTTGCCAGTATGGCTTTTCTCAACCTCTGTCATTCAAAACACCGTGACTCTTGAACAATCAACTCAACAACCAGATGATACTAGAGTTGCCCAAATCGAAGGCGACTAGAGTCATCTTTAGCTTTTCCTCGACTCTTAAAAATTGAAAAAGCAAGTTGTGTCAAAGCATCATAAAATTTATTCAAATCGGAATAACATCACTGCTCCCTCATTGGTCTCAGGTTGAGAAAATGGAGTCCACCAATCAAGGATTTCCCCTTGGGGGAATCCTACTCCCTTTTCCTCTAGGGGAGATGTTGGTGTACCTCATATGGCTACATTGTCCCTTCCAGGGCTTGCAATTCGCCCGTCGCTATGGCTTTTCTCGACCTCTGTCGTTCAAAAAACCATGATTCTTGGGCAATCAAATCAGCAACCAGATGATACTAGAGTTACCCCCAAACCTTCTACTTCGTTTGTTTCTCCCTCTCCTTCTTCCTCTTCGCTTGGTGGAACTATGCTTCAAAAAAAAATGATCGTATAAAAGTTGTTGTAATAAATATCTTTCTTCATTATGTTTACAAGCTTGGATGCCCACTCATTTAGAAAAAAATTGAACATGCTTCTTTCCCTTTTCCCTTTAATTCATATTTTTTCAAGTAATGATGTAGGGATGTAATGAATTTTAAACATCTTACGCGAAGAAAACAACATTTTGTGTTTTGTTTTGCACCATAAAATGACAACAAACCTTACCGAAAATGCAATTTCCTCAATGTTATCTGGATCAACTCAAATTCAACCATACCTGCAAATTGTTGAACTTGAACCAATACAATCAATGCAAAATTCAACTTCACGATATCGTACTGCAATTTCAGATGGAACACATAAGAAACACATCATGTTTCCAAAAGATTTCAATGATCTCGTAGCAACAGGCTTCTACAAAAGGGTTATGTTATAAATGTTAAAAGTTGGACTACCTCAGCTATCGGTCCATCAACGTAAGTTTGTTATAAATTTCTTATTTCAAATTTAACATTTTTTACTTATACCACAACCGCTTCTAACAATTATTCCTATGACTCTCAATTGTCGTGTAGGTCTATAAAGCTAATAGACTTTGAAATATCTACTTCATTTGCACCCTTAATTGGCAATCCAAAAACTATGAATATCCCCATCACATCTGATGAAAACACTCCATCCTCATCTGACCCACAACCTTTAACAAAAAGACATTGCCCTCTTCCAACTACTCCAACTCTATCCGTTCTGCCAGTTCAAATTCCCATCAAATCATTAAACCCTTACCACTCAAATTGGTACATAAAAGGATACGTCCAAAGGAAAACAGCTCTTCGACAGTTTCAGAATCAATACGGACCCGGTAAAGTGTTTGGCTTTGACCTGTTCAATACAGAGGGTGGAGAAATACATATTACATGTTTCAACAATGTCGCAGATTAATTTTTCGACAAAATCCAAAATGAAAATGTCTACATTGTCTCTAAAGGGAATGTAAAAATGGCTAATAAGTAATACAACCACTTGAACAATGACTGGGAAATTTTGTTGAATGCAACATCTACCATAGAACATTTTGCCAACGAAAAAAAACATAATCCAACAGTGCGATTCAATATAAAATCAATTAATGATATCAGAACAACAAACGTCAACTCCATTGTTGATATTCTTGGTGTTGTGAGAGACATTTCCAGTGTATGCACTATATGTAGAAAAGACGGCTCTGAAGTCATTAAACAAATAGTACAGCTTCGAGACATGTCAGGGTATGACATAGATGCAATCTTTTGGGGAGATAATTTTAATGACGTGTCACAGGAAATCTCCTCCCTATGTGCTACAGGAAATAACCCCATCATTGCAATCAAATATGCGCGTGTTGGAGAATTTAATGGAAAAAATATCGACACTACATCGAGATCCATTATTCTTGTAGATCCTGACATTGAAGAGGCCCATGCGCTAAAGTCGTGGTTTAAAAAAGAAGGTTCGACTACAGCTTCTACATCTTTGACAACAAGATCTCCTTTTGGCCACCAATAAAAAAGAATAACAATTGCTGACATTTACAGTATGGATTCCTTAGAGAAACCAACATTTTTCCAATTAAAGGGCACAATAACAAAAATTGCGATGGATAGTTTTTACTACATTTCTTGCCCGTCGATCGTTGGTGGGAAAAAATGCATGAAAAAACTTATTCCACAAAATACAGGGATGTGGTTCTGTCCAAAATGCAACTCTGAAGTAAGCGACTGTGATTACAGATACTTATTGAAAATCGACATACAAGATCACACTGGTGAATTGGCTTCAGCTGTTGCTTTCGAAGACGCGGGATCTACAATTCTTGGAAATAATGCCAAAGACTTCTATTTATTATCTTCAGATCCAGACCTGATCAAGGAAATTGTCTCTAGAGCTCTATGGACAGATCATATCTTCACACTATCGGTGAAGACAAAAACTTTTAAAGAAGTACCACGATTGAAATGCGTTATCATAAAAGAAGAAAAGCTGCATTTCACGACAGAATGCAACAACATCCTTCGAGAAATCCAGCACATCTCGACATTGTAGATAAATATTTCGAAATGTATTCCTTACTTTTTGGCAATTCCTATTGTCCAATTTTATAAATACAACTTTACAAGATATATTGTTGCATGCCTTCTTATGAAATTTTCTTATATACCATTGAAATGAGTATTTGTTCTCCATTGTACCTAGCATTGTGTGAGTAGACAAATTCACATTTTTTTCCTTTTATCAGCTTTACATATGAAACTACCTACATGTATACAGAAAAAATACTAATATGTTGTTTCAAAAACATTACTCAAATAAAAAATTTCACATAAAACTATTCGGTACTTGGATTTTTTTCCCTTCTTTCGCTTTCGCTTGCATTTTTTACCCTCATACAGTAGCATGGTTGTTGTTTCCAAATAACATTCTTCTTTTCCCCTCTCTTGCTTATAGGTACCATAAATTTTGCGAATGTCTTCTTCTTCTAATAATGAACATGCTCGACGATACTATGCAACAAATAAAGAACGAATGAATGCACAACGTCGTGAGCTTTACCAAGCAAGAAAAGACATCAGAGAATGTCAAAAACACAAAAAACAGAAGGAAAACCAACCTTCCTCGTCTGAAATGGCCCACCCCGAAAACAATCCTCCCTTGCAATTATTAGACTCTTTATCTTCTCAACAAACCTCTCAAACAAATACATCCATTACTCATTGCCCTAACCCCTCCTTCGCACATGCTTTCAACAACATTTATACTAGTCAAGCACATCGAGATTTTCGTGCAAAGATTGATAAACTTCCACCTAAATTCCCATGCTCCATTTGTCTTGAATCATATCCTGGAATACATATCCGCAATTCCAACCACATTTATTGCTGCTCCAGATGCGTCTCTGAAACAAAGGGTCATCGCTTCTCATTATCAAACAACATGGACCTTGGTCCTCAACCAGCTACCCTTACATCTCTTTCACAGATAGAAGAAATGCTCATTGCTAGGGTTAACCCTATACTTCAAGTAACACATGCACGTGGTGGCCAGTATAAATACAGTGGCCACACAATTTGTTTTCCTCAAAACATTACAAAAATCACAAACATGTTGCCACGACATGTTGAACACTTGGACATCCTAATTGTCACGCGTCATAATAATGACCATAAGGCTTATGATTTCATTGTCAGTAGACATCACGTTCTCGTTGCATTAGAATACAAATTGGCGAATGACCCATACTATAAGAATGTTTGTATTGATACCAACGCACTGGCATCCTTACCAGCAATCCCCACCGATGTCTCCTCCTCCCTTCACCATTCCAATACTACAGAAACCACTGTCCGCCTTCCACTTGAACCACCCCATGAGCTCACCGAAGATTTCACAGACCCATCCGTAGACCAAACATCATCGTTCGTCCCCATCATACCTGATACAAATACAGAAATCCAAGAAATCCGTCGTTATTTGCATGCTTACAACCACCAATCTGATACTACAATTGAGTGGCCAACAATTGGTTTATCGCCAGTCAATGAATACAACACAAAAGGTCTACTCTCTATGGCTTTCCCTTCCCTTTTCCCGACAGGAGCTGCAATGCTGAATCAGGCAAGAATGAAAGTAGTGTAGCTACATGAATATGCACTTCATCTCATACATTGCTACGATAACAGATTTGGAAAGCACCCACGCTTTCGTTATTACATATATAATCTCATGACGCGGCATCACAGTCAAGCAACAACATCGATTTTGAACATCATAGATAACTTTCCAATATCTATGTAAGATCTGAACATCTGCTTAGAACAATTTCTAGATGAGCAATTGGCAAAGCAAGTCATGCGATTCGGTAGCTCTTTACGTGGAACAAGGTCATTTTGGCACAAGGCTAAAAATGAACTAACGGACATGATATCTCAACTCAGTTGCCCAACGTTCTTCTTCACATTGAGTGTAGCTGATACAAAATGGCTTGATCTTCATGCAATCATGCCCGAATGTCTTCCTTCTGATATTGCAAAACAACAAAAGTGTAGAAATGATAACATTATATCTAACCCACATTTAACATCACTATATATGCACCATAGATTTACAACATTTCGTGAGATTATCTTAGAGAAACACTTGAATACAAAAGATTACTGGTACAGGTATGCATTCTACCGCATTTTTTTTTCTCCAAGAACTCTAAACAACATTCCTCACCTATTGCAAAATTATCTTACAAAAATGCATACTTGATAGGTATGAATGGCAACATAGGGGATCTGCGCACATCCATGGTTTCCTTTGGATAGAAAATGCACCTGATATGGAAAACCTCAACTGGGAAGACACAGAAGAAGTTGATATTACAAGGCAGTTCTTCGACAAATATATTTCCGCTTGGAACCCTCGTGCTCCTTCGACTTCAAACCAACCAAATGCTTGGACAAATCCCAAAGACCCTTGTCTATTGTCCACACCGCAAATCTTCAGAACCAATCCTTTCAATGACTATGAATAGCTCGTCAATTGTGTTGAATGTCACATAAAATGCTCAGAAAGCACGTGCCTAAGAAAAAATGGATCCGAACTCCAATGTCTTTATAAAGCACCGTGGGAATTACATCCAAAATCGACCTTATTCATTGATTCCAATGGCCAAAAAACATACGCACCTGCTCGCAACGACGATCGACTCAATAGCCATAACCCTACTATCCTATCTATTTGGCGTGCAAATGTTGACTGCCAACTAGTACTCTCCATACACGCTGTACAAAAATATATCGCCAAATATGCATCCAAAGCAGAAAAAAAGTCTGAAAGCTTCCACCACATGCTACGTAGAATTGTCCTGGCTTCACCCACTGCTGACCCAGCAACATCTGCATTTCGAAAATTTCTTGCAGAAACCCTTGTTGATTGTGACATTGGAGCACAGGAAACCTGCCATATGCTGCAAAATTGCCATTAACATTGTGTAGTCGACCATTCATTTCTTTAAATGTAAACCAAAAAATTCTTATGCACCTTCCACAAACGAACACCACCTCCACTACATCCCCACACATCATAGATACATATATCCAGCGCCCTTCTACCCTAGAGGCCACATCCCTAATAGAATTGGCAAGATCCTGGTCATACGATCCTCGTCGCAAAACAAACAAATGGAAACAAAGGCCTACAAAAGCAATTGTTCGGGTCATACCATGTTACTCCTCCATACCATCCACAACAAAACCTTGCTACGCTGACTTTTGCAGGGTTGAACTTATGCTATACAAACCTTTTCGCCATATTGTACAAGATATAGGAGATTCTGCTGCAGAATTCATCGCAAATTGGCAAACATTTCGTCCATTCTACAATCCTTGGCATCAACACCGCACACTATCTGATATTGAATCTGTCACAAATGATACCTCAACTATAGATGAAACCAATCCAACAGACACCATGGAAATAAATGAATGGGAATTACTTTCCCAATTACACCCTACAAATGAGCTTCTCATAAATGACCTTGACATGCTTGGTCTTGATGACACCCATAACTGGAATCATATCACTATCCCATTGGATCTACAAAATAATGCAATACAATTCATTGAGAATAGCCGCTCCATCCACCGCATTCTTCAAACACATCAACATATCCTGGCCATTGCTTGCAGTGCTTCATTATGTAGGAAATTGAATGTAGTAATTTTTATATATGTAGAAACTAAAATACCAAAGGTGAAACCTGATAAAGGAAATTGACTCTTATGATTGTTAGACTCTACACATGCAAGGTGTCAAGGGACCTTGTTCAAGGCAACGCGAGGGAGTTCTTCTTGGCAGAACAATCGAACTATGGGGGAACTTCACATGAAACCGTTCGGTGGAGTTGTACTTCATTTTCAACTCAATGATTTTCTTGTGAGTTTTAATTCCATATCAAATATTAGATTTGTTTCTAACACTAGTGTACTAGTTTTCTTGTTTTGCTTGCATTCCTTGATTGTTCTCTAGGTGTTTCTTTTCATTAGCCATCCTTATTTAGAGTTATTTCTGACATTTTGCACTTCTAAGAAGTATATTTACAGAGCTAGTAGAAACTGACTATGTGGAAATTTGCATCATACTGGGATTTTTATATTTTCTAATTCTAGCATAGGAAGTCTTTCCATTCCTTTGGGCGATGCTTCTCAAAATTAGAGTTTGCCCCTAGTGACCAAGTTTGCTCTAAGTGTTATTGTTCCTCTTGATGGTTTCTAATATATAGGTTTCATAAATCTTCTTTTTATTATCAAAGTCCTAAGTTTTTTTATCTTGATTCACAATTGCAACTTTGTGTTTGTGGTCCATCAATTTTCATCTTGCATGTACTATTAGCCTTATTTTTACTCTTTAATATTATGTTATACAAAACTCTCTGTTGGTTCAGTTTGTGGCATGCCCTCTATCTTTGCCTTCCATGGAGGTAAATATGTTATAGACCTAAATGTTGTATGCTACACCTTTTTTAATATCTTACATCCTAAAGATAAAATAAGGGGTTGGCCACTTTTGGAATCACTTACAGTCTTGTTGTGTTGTAGAATCTCTTTTTATTTGAAAGTACATTGTCCATATAAAACAAAATCTTGAGGGTTATGGATTGTCAACATTTAATTGCAAATACTTATTTTCTAAATGATTCTGACTTAAAATTTGAGAATGATTGTAGGATGGTCAAGTCCTCTTTGAGCATATAGTGTAGAAGCCAGATGCAATTAATGTTCCTATAGAGAGATTCTTTGTAATTCTCCAAGAGGTAGATACTACCTTTGTCAAGGTTTTCAAATTTTCTTCTGATGTTTCTAACATACACATAATGCTCCATGTAAAATCTGTGATATCAACATTTGGATGCTTAGTCTAGAATGCTTTCATTTTTAATAAAAGTTGCACTCATTGATTTGCATAATGAAAATTTTTGTACCTTTGGTTTTAGAGATAAGGATTCAACGGATGAGATGAAAGAGTGTATACAGAAATCTATGAAACCATTTACTATTCAGTGTGCTTCTTCGGTAACAATTTCAACCAAGGATCCAATGAAAGACAAATCTGATTCAACTGCTCCACAAATTGAGGTAATTGCATTGTAAAAGAGATATTTTGATTTAATATATGAGTTGATGATCGTTTTTTCATCAAAAATATTGGCGTCCCTACTTCTTATGAGTGACCCTGAAGTTTTATATTCCTTTCACCTTTCATGGAACACGATTTCTAATTCTCCTTTTTCTTCAATGGAAGCTATGGTGCATAGGTTAAGTGTTGTGAATGTAATTTAAGGATATAGATTTGGATGATTCTTATAATTGTTCATTTCATGGCTATTTTGAACTAGCTCCAGAAGAGTCATGTTCTCATCAACCTACATTTGGAACCAATGTGTTTAGTTCATCATTCACAAAGTTCCATTCATCCACAAAGTGGCATAGATCCAAAAAGGGTATCCGAGTTCTCTCCCAGACATTTGGTAAATAACTTGACTATCCTCCAAGGTAGATAGGCACAGGCAAGCCATGAATTTGCAAATAGGCATTTCCCCTTTTATTTGTATGCATAGTTATAAGAATTGCATTGGTCATTGAACTGGTAGACCCCCCTAGACAGGGAATTGATCATAACCATTTAAAAACCGGTCAACCAAAACACATAAAATATTCAAATTTTAAATAAAAATATGAATATTCATGTGCACCATATGAATTCAAACCATTTATACACAAATAAGAAAAATTTTAAAGCATGTAAGGGTGCACATAACCAAAATACCACAGAGTGTAATCCATCTCTAAACCGAAAATACATCAGAAAACGAGCTCCACATGGCCTCTAGCATCCAAAACAAATTATGTTATAACAAATACCTACATATCATCAAAATCATTGCCTACATTGGGGTATTTGTCATCAATATAAGCCCCTAAGCATTAAAATAAGATAGGAAAACCATAGCATGTCAAGTCAAGATTTTGTTTAAGTGATGGGTATTTTGTTTAGTAGGCTCATGATAAAGAAGTTCAACAACCAATGCCACTAACATCAAGGTACATAGAGGACTTGGTTCTTTTGAATAAATACTAGTTTCATACCCTCATACATGAGGAAATCCAATGTAGAGTTGCAATTCCCCCAATCCTGAAATCCTGGAAAATTGTTAAGTCTATTGTATTTTGAGCCAGATCTAAAATTCTACTTTCTCCATATGAAATCCAATGAAGTCAAATCCACTCTCAAACATTCTGAGTCATTTCATGGTAATGTAAAAAATTTAAGTAAAAGGATGAAAATGAAAGATAAAGGAGAACGCCATTTTTGCTTTAAGAATTTAACATTACCATGAAATGCATATCAATAGTAGGGCCATATGATTGAATATTAAGCACCTATTTTAAGTTAGTGCCCAGTAGAGACAAACATTAAAAGAAAAAAGAGGCCCCTCTTGCTACGTTTTACGTGCATTTTCCATACCGAACTGGACAAAAACCTGTTCAAGTCACTGGTTCGACCTAGTTTTTGCCTCAAAACGGTTGGACCAGTTTGAACCGATCGGTCAGGTTCAATCCTTATAACACTATATGTGAAATGCATGCACTTATCAACTCTCTTGGAGTTTTTAATTTGCTGCAGTTTCCACAGATCATGAAATGGAAATTGGATATCCTACAGATGTTAAACATGTATCTCACCTTCGCTTGGATGGGACATCTGTTAATGGTCCAAGTTGGGTATGACTTTCAAAACCAAAATATGATCATATGGTACATAAATAGAACATTTTCAAACAATATAGCTAAACACCGAAATATTGGATATTATCTTTTTAAATATGTGCTTTTTCTCTTATTTTTGTTGGAGGTTTCAAATGGATGAATTAAGGCCAGCTCTTGACTTCTCATTAGCTCATCTTAGTGATTTTGGCTAGGCATAGGGTTTAGGTTGGATCCAAGATGTTGCATTTGCAGTTAGGTGGAATTCATAGGGTATGTATCTTGAATTGGTGAGAAATATTTAAATTTAAGTTTATTCAGCTTAGACTAGTTGTGTCAAACATAACATTTTATATCACTTAAGATTGTTGTTGATATCCTATCTCTTGTTATGAGCTTGTTAAAATATTTACAATCTTCACACTGAGTTATTTTAGAAGAATTCAACCCCTCCATGTAGGGCATTGGTTAGGTTGTTTAATCCTTGGAGGAAACTTTTTGTAGCATAATGGGAATTTCATAAATTTGTGTAATGGGATTCAAAATTCCATTTGTTTTCACAAGTTATCTACAACCTGAAATTTTTAGCATGTAGCTTACTTGGCATGATTGTGCCTAAGATTTTCCTAAAGGTTGAATAGTAAGTTCCTAAGGTGTTTTTTTCTATGGTGACGTTTTATTTGTTTTGTTTATATAGGTCATCTGGTTGCATAGTGGCCACTATCTCCCAGCTGAAGAAAACTTGTTCGAGTTTCTTACTTTTTAGGGGAAAAATGGAAGTGACAGTTCTGATTTTGAGGTATATGTCGTATAAATCCTTTATAGTCTACTTTAAGTAATATTTCAATGTTCATCATCTTTCATGTCTTATACTTTGCATTGTATCTTTTTCATTTTCAGAAGAGAGACCCAATATTGATGGTAAGAAGCAAGAATTGAAGAAAGTGGAGAACAATAACTCTGGAGTGACAAATGCATATATATATAGAGAGAAGAGAATTAGTCTAGTGATACCCTTAAAGCCAATATCTCGCATGAGACACACACATACAGATTGATGGTCAAGTCTTTAGAGTTGGTGAATTCACTTGCAATGCCTTAGCACCACAATGATAATGTTTTGAAGTGATGAAACAATATTTCATGTGTAAATTGTAGTCTAGCTAATACTAAGTTGGAAACTCATTGTAATACTTGACATTTCATATAATATAATTTACGTGGTTGGAATTACTTATAGTTTTACTTAAAATTATTTAGAATTGTAATTAACATATATATCTTTGCGTTTTCATATTAGATGAACATGCACATTGTATGACATTTTTTTTAAATTTAGTGACAAAATCATACTAATTAATTTATGTTGATTAATTATGAACACATATAAAATGAAAATACAACGATTAAATTAATCTTTTATAATGATTATTCATGAACGTAATTGAAATGAATATAAACTACTAAATAAATTATTTATATAATGAATATGAACTTTACAAAAATAAATAAATGACTATTGTAAATGATAAATTTGTGATTAAAAATGATGACTAAATTTTGCATATATATGACTATTAGTAGTTAATTTACAGTATCTTATAACATGACTGATATTTAGTCGTATTTCTTTGGTCATTAATTGGTTTCAAACGATGACTAAAATTTGCATATATATAACTATTAGTAGCTAATTTATAGTATCTTATAACACGACCAACATTTTGGTCATATTTCTTTGATCATTAATTGGTTTTCTCGGGTAGTCATGTAGTAGTATATTTTATTGTGCATTTAGTCATTAATTGTGGCAATTGATGACTAAATCGATGACTAAATTAATGACCAAATTTATGACTAAATATACTACTAGACGATAAAATTGAGACAACCAATTAATGATTAAGCTAAATATGACTAAAAGTTGGTCTTGTTATAAGATACTGTAAATTAACCACTATTTGTCACCGAATGAGAAATGGTTGTTTATGGCTTCTTACTATGTTGAAGTTATATTAGACGTTGGATCAAGGTTTGGCGGAGGAGGAAAAACGCGCAAAACTAGGGTTTGCAGCAGGATTGCAGCGTCGGGTACCATGGAAGAGCGAGAAGGGGGGAGCTCCACTCCCTCCTACAATCATGTTGTATCAAACCACTTCAAGAAGCCCATGGAAGCGGAATCCGGGGGTACAGAAAGAGGAAAACAGGAAAAGAGTAGAGCACAAAGGCAGGCAGAAACACAGGAGGAAGGTAGAAGAGAGAAGCATACAGGAGTAGACAGTCAAAAAGCTAACCCTAGCAGTCAAACAGGACCATGTAAACCTAAGGCATCCATCACACCTCGAGTGGTGTTAAGTGATCCAGTGCTACAGGGGCACCGGGAGCACATGGCGACTTATGCAGTGATATGTAAATTCATGGGGTTTTGGCCAACGGAGAAGGCCCTACATGTATGGATAAAGAACCATTGGAAACCTAAGGGAGAAATAGATCTTCACCTTGGATCCAAGGGTTTCTTCACAGTTGTGTTTACAAACCTAGTGGATAAAGACAGGGTGTTTGAAGGAGGACCTTACTTCTATGCGGCTGCAGGCCTCTATATGAGGCCATGGGTTATGAACTTTGTTCTGGAGCGAGAAACATTTACTTCGGTGTTGGTATGGGTAAGACTATATTCCCTACCTATAGATTACTAGCTACCAGAATCATTAAAAGCCATAGGTAATAAACTAGGGCATTTTTTAAAGATATTAGAGACCACTTTGCACGGAAAATATACTTCCTTTGCCAGAATATGCGTGGAAATGGAACTTTCTGGGGCTTTTCCGGATGAAATAATTCTAGAAGTATATGATGAAGAATGGGTATAGGCAGTGGACTATGAGCACGTACCCTTCAGATGTCATAAATTCCATGAACACGAGCACCTCTTCAGAGACTGCCCTTTAAGAAAAATGGAGACTAGTATCAAAGCAGCCTCAGGTAAAGAGACTGAAAGCTTTACCAAGGTGGGGGCCAAAGGAAAAGGAGGAAGGAAAAACCAAAAAAAATCTATGAAGAAAAACAACCTAGTCATAATAGGTTCAAGATATTAGAAGAAGAAGAGGGGGATGAAAGAACGGATAAAGTAATGAAGGACAATCCTGCAGAGAAGGAAAAGGATGACAGCATGGAGGATAGACCTGATAAAAGCCAAAAAAAGGAGGATCAGCCAAGCACTATGGAACTTGATAGGGACCAAGAGATGACCCCAAGCGAAGTGGGAACGGAGGATCATGAACTGCTGGACATACTAGAAAGGGAGGAAGGAACAACCAAAGGAGTGGATTCGCTACCTCAAGATGAATTTAACAGAGTACAACAACTCTTCCTCTGGAGAACGTAGGCAAAGGGTGTAGGGGTCAAAAGAAACTATGATAGTCAGGATAATGGAGGGGTTAAAACTATGGAGGCAACAAGGGGACAAGCTCCCAAGAATCCAGGAAGGAAAAGAGGAAGAAAAAACAAAATGAGCTGCTGATTGAATGTGGAAAACTCATGATCAACTCAGGTAAGATGAAAGACCTAACTAGTTACTCATTTACAAATATTTCTTAATGAAGCTTACAACATGGAATATTAGGGGTCTAGGAAGCAAAAGGAAACAAAGAAATCTCAGTAATAGAATGAAAGAAGAAAAAACAGATATGATATTTATCTAGGAAACAAAATGTTCGATAGAAAAAATAAGAGAAATACACAGCAAATGGCTGATTAAATATGAATATCTAGAAGTTAAAGCAGACAAAATAGCAAGAGGAATTCTCACACTTTGGAACCCTCAGAAACTAGGAATCCTAGATGTTGAAGCATCCAGGAACTATCTATCAGTGGTTATCCAACCTTTGGGGGACAAGGAAGTTTATTTGATCACAAATGTTTATGGTCCACAAAATCCCGAAGACAAACTCATGCTTCTTACCTCACTGGAGGAATTAAGAGACAGACATTTGGGCATCCCCTGGAATTTGGGAGGGGACTTTAACATGATCAGGTTCCTAACGGAAAAAGAAGATGGAACCAGATCACTAGGCAAAGATTCCATAGCATTTTAGAATTTTATAAACAACATGAGGCTAGTAGACACAGAGACAAGTAATGGTATCTTCACCTGGAATAATAAAAGGGGATGAGAGTCTCAAGTGGCCTCAAAACTAGACAGATTTATTATCTCAGAGGACCTTATCCTTACAGGCCCTGACTTGTCAGCTATGATACTCCCTTTTGGTGGCTCGGATCATTGGTCTGTTCAACTTGAAGCGTCCTTTATAGGAACTCCAAGAAACAAACCTTTCAGGTTTGAAAACATTTGGCTTACCCATCCTGACTTTATTAGAAATATTGAAAAATGGTGGACAGAGGATATGCAAGTTTAGGGCACTAAAATGTTCCTCCTGCATCAAAGGTTGAAACACATCAAACTTAGGCTTAAAGATTGGAATAAGAATGAGTTTGGCAACATTTTTGAAGCCAAAAAAGTTGTTGAACGGAAGCTACAAGAAATGAACCAGATCCTCATCACAGATGGCTTCAACGAGGAAAGAAAGGAACAAGCTAACTGTTGAGTCTTGAAAATGTCATTCATTTCCATTACACTTTCACTATTATGTCCATTATATCACCTCCATTTCACCTCCATTTCACTACTATGTCACCACATTCATCCCACTTTCATTATCATTAGGCCACCTTTATGTTTTTCCAATCTTTATTATTTCTAAGCCTTTTAAGTGAATTTGTGGTTAAACATTAGAAAATAATGTGCATATGCTTATACCTAACAAATGGGTTGAGGTTGTTGACATGTGTAGGTTGAAAGGAGACTTCTAGAAGACCCTTATGTGGCACCCCAAGGCCAAATTCGAATTTGGTTGGAAAGAATCATGGGATCATGAGGATATGTGTCACATCTCCTAATTGTATTGTAACTCTAAGAAGACATGTGTCTTATCAGTTCCTATTCTGATTAGGACTCTAGAGGTAGAGGGAGAGATTCATGGATTATCATTAATGAGATGGCTCTCATCTTTTTGTATAAATAGGAGATCTCTCTCCTTCATTAGTTAGTCTTTCCTTTTAATCTTTTCTTAGTCCTTTTAGCTTGTTAGTCCCATGGCTTTTGAAAGCTTTGGAGAGCTTTGTTGTACTTTGTACTTTTGAAGAAATTGAATAAAGCTTTGATGTTCTCAACATGGAAGGAGATGTGAAGTAGATGTCATGGAGCATATTAGGATGTAAGTAGAGTAGATTTCATTTTGTAAATATTGCTTTGTAGAATGTAAGGTAGATTAGATTTTCATTCATGCAATTTCAATTCATGCAAGTGTGTTTAATTTTACTTTGATTTCATGACTAGTGGCATGTGTGATCATCTTGTCTATGTTGCTGACCTTTATTTTTCTGTAGTTTGATTTTCATTAGTATCATTTCTTTAACTTGCACTTCACTTTTTGCTCTTAGATATCAAGTTGTTCATCTATTGATGGTTCTTTTTCCATAATCAAATAACTTTATTGGAGCCAAAATATCACTTAGTACAACTTGGTTTAGTTTGCTTTAAGACTCACATTGCTGACTTGTTCATAACTAGCTGAAAGGCAAAAAGGTTAAGAAAAGGTTAAAGTAGTGTGATTTGTCTCCTTTATGTAGTGTCACTTAGATTTCACATTTCATTTTCATTTTAAATCAGCAACAGAGATACTGGGCCGATGTCATTAGTCCTTTATTTGATGTCTTTATTTTCCTTTAAGCATTTGATTTCATAGGTGGTAGGGGCCCCTGCCTTGTATAGTTGTCACTTTAATTTCTTGCATTTCTTTTTCTGATTTTCATGTATATTAATGTAGGTTTGAATTACTGCATTTTATTTTCTTTTTAACATGTATATTATTGTACATAAATTGCTTTCAAGTTGATTGTAGATTAGTGATGCACATAGCCTTTTAATGAACTAATGACGTGATAGAATCATCTTGTCCTTTTGCTGAAGCAGCAAGGATACTGGGTCTCATAGTCATTCTCTCATTATTTGATTATTGCATGTTAGAACAAAACCCCAAAAACAACATAAACTATAAAACAACGAAGTAAGAGAAAGGTTAACTAAGCACATATAGTGCACCACACTTCATCAGTTTACGATACCCGGATTGATAATTTATGTAGAGCAATTTAAGACGTTAAATTGACTAGACACTAACTATCATCAATAGGAATGGGAAGGATTATGCAAGCAAGAGGAGATATTCTGGAAACAAAAATCAAGGGTACAATGGTTAAAAGAATGAGAAAGGAATGCAAGCTTTTTTCACAAATCTACCATGGATCACAGGTCTCATAACAGGATTTCAACAATCAAAGATTCTCAAGGAAATCAACTCAACACCCACAAAGAAATAGAAGTTGCTCTGGTTCAACATTTCCAAGGCATAGCTGAGGAACCTCTCTTAGACAGATCACAATTCATCAATGACTTTACAAAGCACATTCCTAAGCTTGTGACAAGAGAAGACAATTATAATCTAAATAGGCTAGTGAATGAAGAGGAGGTTAGCGAAGTCATCAAAGAGATGCAAAATGGGAAAGCGCTAGGTCCGGATGGTTTTAATGTTGACTTCTTTAAAGCATGTTGGGGAATAGTCAAGCATGATATCCTCGATGTGGTGGAGGATTCAAGGAAAAACAAAACTGTTTTGAAGGCGCTCAATACCTCTTTCATATCCTTGATTCCAAAGCAGGATAATGCTATGACACCAGACAGATTTAGACCAATAGCATTATGCAATGTGGTGTACAAAATTATTTCCAAAATAATTGCCAACAGGGTTAAGCCACTTCTTCCAACTCTCATGTCTGAGGAGCAAACTAGATATGTGGAAGGCGGGCAAATTCTCAACAACATCATTCAAGCTCACGAGGTGGTTCACTCACTTAAGAGAAATAGGCAGGCATGAATGATTATGCAACTAGACCTAAAAAAGGCTTATGATAAGCTAAGTTGGGCTTACATCAGGAAAGTTCTTATAGCATATGGCTTTGACCATAATTGGGTACAATGGGTAATGGCCCTTGTAACTACCTCCAGTTTTTCAATCCTGTTAAATGGTTCACCATCCAAAACCTTTAAACCTTCGAGAGGACTCAAACAAGGAGATCCACTCTCACCCTTCCTCTTTGTTCTCATGATGGAAGGTCTAGGCAATGTTATCAAATCTACCAAAGCAGAAGGCAAAATCTAGGGTCTCAAACTCACCATGAATGGAGATGCTTTGACCAATCAACAATTTGTGGACGATACCATGTTGTAGGGTACACCCACGATCAGGGAAGCTCTAGCCTACAAACAGTTCCTGAAAGACTTTGCAATGGCTGCGGGCACAGAGGTAAGCCTCACCAAATCAAAGATTTTCTTTTCTAATACTGACATTGCTATTCAGAGAAATATATCTAGAATTCTAGGCTTTCAAAGAGATATGATACCCTCCAAATATTTGGGAGTACCACTAACAGACAAACCTCTGAGAAAGACAGTTTGGGAGCCTGTAACTAATAATCTCCAAGACAAAATCCGAAAATGGAAAAACAGGTCTTTGAATTTAGCAGGACGACCAGTGCTAACAAAAGTTGTCCTACAAACTGTCCCCATCTTTATGTTTTTAGCTCTTCCAGCTCCTAAAGGAGTCATGCAACAATGCAGAAATATCCAAAGAGATTTTCTTTGGGGCAAGGGGGAGATAAAAAAAATGGGCCTTAGTAGCCCGGGGAAAGATCTGTAAACCCAAGACACATGGAGGTTTGGGACTTGATGACCCTAAAATGCTGAACAAAGTTTTGGGGGCAAAACTATGGTGGAGATGGCTAAAAGATTCGGCTTCCCCTTGGGCCAAAATTTGGAAACAAAAATATGCAAACAATTGGAAAGAAAGGGATCATATTAGAATGTCTGGGCTCATCAAAGGCTCCCACATTTGGAACAAAGCTTGGGAGAATAGAGATGTTGTGCAAAAACACAGTTTCTGGGAAATCAGAGATGGAAACCTTGCTTGGTTTTGGGAAGATAATTGGCAATAGGAACCTAAACTGTTAAGAGAAGAATTTGCAAATCTCAAGAACGATACTGACAACAAAGGGTTACTCAGAGTAAATTACTTCTGGGATCAAGAAAGAAGCGAGGGAAAATGGAGAACATGGAAGAAACTGGTATACAATGATGACTCCCTGTTGAAGGCACAAGCAGAAGCTTTAACAACCATCCTGGAACAGAGAAAGTTTCTGACATCAACAGATTCAGACCAGCTAAGATGGGGCAAAAACAATGAAGGCACCTTTAACCTCAAAGAGGCCAAGTGCATAACCCTTGGGCTTGACTTTCTAGACCCTGATTGGGTATGGAAGGACCTATAGAAAAACGAAATTTGGATGAAAATCAAATTGTTCACCTAGTTGGTGCAGCATAAAAAAATTCTGACCTGGGAAAACCTTAGGAAAAGAGGGGTATCCGGTCCATCTAGATGCTAGCTATGTGAATCACAAGAAGAAACTATGGATCACCTACTCAACCTCTACCCATTCACATCCACCTTGTGGAATTGGATAGCTTCAATATTCAGACAAACAGACAGGGACATGGGTAGCATTACCAGTACTTTGAAGAAGTGGAGGAAAAATTTCTCTGATAATGAAATAGTCAACAAAGCTTGGGCTTTAGTTCCAGGATTTCTAATCTGGGATGTCTGGAAAGAACGCAACAACAGAATATTCAAGAACAGGAAAGGTTCTTCCCAGAGCATCATGGCTCAGATTTTAAGACAACTCAATGAGACGGTAGGAACCCTCATTAAAAACCCCCCCGAGGACCAACCTAAAGATACAGATGTGCAGATACTACTACATTTGGGTCTTCAGGGGCTTGTCCTACAGGGCAAAAACAAGAATGCAAGTCATATAATAGCTGATAAGGATTTCTGGCAACCTCCCCCTCAGGGTTTTATGAAATGCAATATAGATGGGGCCTCAAAAGGAAACCTGGGCATGGATGGGTATGGAGGAGTAATAAGAGATGATAAGGGTTTCATAAAAACCATGTTTCATAGTCATTTGGGGAAAGCCACTAATAATATGGCAGAGCTCATGGCCCTTGAGCAATGCTTAGAAATCTTGATGGACTCAAATCTTCATAATACCATAATTGAAGCTGATTCTGAATTGATTATTAATTCGATCAAGAAAATTTTCTATGGCTCAGCTCTGAACAAAGTATCGAGACAATGGCAGCGTTTGCAAGTTTATCAACGGAATCAATCACACCTGCAGAACATGAGAACCCTTAGTTTTACTCATGTGCACCAAACAATCAGCAAATTAGCGGATATCTTAGCTAATGAAGGCATACTCTGTGCTAAAAGCAATAAAAAATATGACTGGATAGAGACCCCCGAGGGTAGATTGAGGGAAGAGTGTCTCAGACAGGCGAACGCAGATAGGGAGTTCTATCAGAGTAGGGGAAACTAGCAAGCTGTAGACTAATGGAAACAGAGGAATTTTGGTCTATATGGTGCAACAATTCTTGGAAATATACAAACAAGATGTCCGGCCTTCGGGCGGGAATATGTACCTAGAACTCTACAAACCCAAGGTTCTCGGGTGGGTTTCAATATATAGAACAAGACTTTACATGAATATGAATTACACTAAAGATTGCCTTTTTATTAGCTATGCAGGGAGCTTAGTTAACTGGCCAGCAGATAGGAGAAATAGAGGCAATCCTATGAATTTTGTGTGGCAAATAGCAAGGTGGTTACCATGCCAAACGGACTCGAAATTAACTTTAGTGGGGGATTTATTAGGCTTCGGGTCCGAAAGTGATGTTAAACACCGGGAAAGTTACTCAGCTTGGTTGGGATCACCCGCATTTGGTGGATTTCAGGCTGATTATATGCGGGAGGGTTATCCTCCCAGGCGGACCCGAAATTTTTATATTGCTGTCTCTATATGCTTATCGGGTCCGATACAATGATTAAAGGGTTTGCATGTTAGCTTTCCGAAATTGATTCTCGACTGTCAGATCTCTGGTGGCAAATTGCACAATCTTGGAGAAAGTTTGAATTTTGGAGGTCACAACGTAATGTTTTGTGGGCCCTTGGCCTGGATTGTGGGCCTTTGGCTTGGTTTCCAAAGCTATGTGGGGCTCGATAAAGTTATGGCCCACATCTCCTTTGGTTTTTTTTAACATTATGTAATGTGTTTTTATAATATAGTTGAATAGAAGGATCGATGCCTAATTCAACAAAAAAGAGAGAAATGGTTGTTTATATGCAAATTTTAGTCATTTTTTTAGTAACTAATTAGCCATTTTGTAATAGCGTTAACCATGATCAATCATGGTCAACTATGGCCCAAAGTCACATTGTGACAGAGATTGTCTCTGTATGAAAATCAACCATGGTCAAGCATGGTCCAACGTTGCATTATGACAAAGATTGTTTAAACAATCATGGTCAACCATGGTCTAACGTCGCATTGTGACAAAGATTGCCTCAATATGAAAATAAACCATGGTCAACCATGGTCCAACGTCGCATTGTGACAAAGATTTTCTCAATATGAAAATCAACCATGGTCAACCATGGTCCAATGTCGCATTTTAATAAATATTGTCTCGATATGAAAATCAATCATGGTCAACCATGATCCAACGCTGCATTGTAATAAGGATTGTCTTAATATGAAAATCAACCATGGTCAACCATGCTTATTTTAGGCTTTATAATATTAATCTTAGGGTTTATATATCTTGGGTTTATAATATTAATCACTCGGGTTTAATATTATTCCCTCGGGTTTATAATCCCTTGAGCTTTTAGTATTAATCCCTTGCATTTATAATATCAATCCCTTGGGTTTATTAATCTAAGGGTTCATATTCCTAGGGTATAATATTATTCATAGTGTTTATAATATTAATCCTAGGGTTTAAATCCTAGCATTGTGACAAAGATTGTCTCCATATGAAAATCAACCATCGTTAACCATGTTTGTCTTAGGGTTTATAATATCTATCTTAGGGTTTATATACCATGGGTTTTGAATATTAATCCTTTGGGTTTAATATTATTCCCTTGGGTTTTTAGTATTAATACCTTAGGTTTTTAATCCATTTGGATTTTACTATAGATAATTCAATGGGTTTATAAATTATAAACCTATGGTCCAATGTCACATTGTGACAAAGATTGTCTCTTTATGAAAAACAACCATGATCCAACTTCGCATTGTGACAAGGACTGTCTCAATATAAAAATTAATCATGGTCAACCATAGTCCAACATCACATTTGTGACAAAGATTATGTCTAAATGAAAATTAAACATGGTCAACAATGGTCAATCATGTTGACTTTAGGGTTTATAATATTTATCTTAGGATTTATAATATTAATCCCTTGGGTTTAAGATGATTCCCTTAAGTTTAATATTATTCCCTTGGGTTTATAATATCAATCCCTTAGGTTTATTATTCTAAGGGTTCATATTCCTAGGGTATAATATTATCCATAGGGTTTATAACATCTATCCTAAGGTTTAATAATTATCTTAGAATTTAATATTGTCTCTATATGAAAATAAACCATTGTCAATCATGGTCAACAATGGTTAATAACCATGGTCACATTGTGACAAAGATTGTCTTGTGATCCAACAACACATTGTGATAACCATGGTCATCCATGGTCCAACATCACATTGTGACAAAGATTGTCTCAATATGAAAATCAATGATAGTCAACCATGGTCCAACGTGGAATTGTGACAAAGATTCTCTCTATATGAAAATTAATCATGGTTAACTATGCTCAACCATGGTCCAATGTCGCATTGTGACAAATATTGTCTCCATATGAAAATCAACCATGGTCAACCATGTTTGTTTTAGGGTTTATAATATTTATCTCAGGGTCTATATACATTGGGATTTGAATATCAATCCCTTGGGTTTAATATTATTCCCTTGGGTTTATATTTATCTTAGGGCTTATATACCTTGGGTTTATAATATTGATCCCTTGGATTTAATATTACTCCCTTTGGTTTATAATCCATTGGGTTTTTAGTATTAATCCCTTAGGTTTATTAGTCCCTTGGGTTTATAATATCAATCCCTTGGGTTTATTAATAATGGTTCATATTCTTAGGGTATAATATTATTCATAGGGTTTATAATATTGATCCTAGGGTTTACTATTTATCCTAGGGTTTAAGATTGTCTCTATATGAAAATCAATCATGGTCAACCATGGTCACATTATGACAAAAATCGTCTCATGGTGTAATGTCTCATTGTGTCAACCATGGTCCAACGTCGCATTGTGACAAATATTGTCTCAATATGAAATTCATCCATGCTCAACCATGTTCAATCACAACCAACGATGGTCCAACGTCGCATTGTGACAAGGATTGTCTCAATATGAAAAGTAATCATGGCCAATCATGGTCAACCATGGTCCAACGTCGCATTGTGACAAAGATTGTCTCAATATGAAAATCAACCATGGTCAACCATGTTTGTTTTAGGGTTTATAATATTTATCTTAGAATTTATATACCTTGGGTTTACAATATTAATCCCTTTGGTTTAATATTATTCCCTTAGGGTTTTAGTATTAATCCCTTGGGTTTATGATATTATTAATTCATTGAGTTTATAATATTAATCTCTTCGATTTGTCAATCCCTTGGGTTTATAATATTAATCCCTTGGGTTTTTAATCCCTAGAGTTTATAATATTAACCCTTTGGATTTGTTAATTGATTGTGTTAATGATCCCTAAGATTTATAATATTAATCTCTTCAATTTATAATATTAATAATTCCTCGAATTTATTAATCTCTTGGGTTTGTAATATTAATCCCTAGGGTTTATGATGCCCTGAGTTTATAATATTAATAGATTGATATCATTATTATAAATTTTCATTATAATCGTTTTAACTATTATCATATTTATAATAATAATAATATTTTATTTTATGATGATTATTATTATATTTATATATTTATTAGTATCAATATTAATATTAATATGAATTTTAAATCCATATCTATTGACGCCTATCAACGTATATCAACCTCATTTATTTATAATGTGGTTGTGACAAAGTTTGTCTCAATATGAAAATCAACCATGAAAAACCATATTTATTTTAAGGTTTATAATATTTATCTTAAGGTTTATATACCTAGAGTTTATAATATTAATCCTTTAAGTTTAATATTATTCCCTTGGATTTATTAATCTAAGGTTTCATATTCCTAAGGTGTAATATTATTCAAAGACTTTATAATTAAATAATTATTACTATGATAAAAATGAATTAACTAATTATTAAGTTTATTTTTCAACATAAATAACTAATTAAATTATTATTATTTAATTAAGTTATTTAATAATTTTAATAATTTAATATTTATTTTAAAAAATAGCATTATTATTTAATAATAATATTAATTATAATAATAACAATTTTAATTAAATAACTTTAATAATAATAATTATTTAGTAATAATAATAATAATAACTTGTCATATTATATATTTTTTAATTTATTTTATATTTAATGTTATTAATTAATTAATTATAATAATTGACTAATTAATTTATATTATTATTAAATAATTAATTTATATTATATTATTTAAAATTAAATAATATTAAATGATATTTAATATTAAATAATATTTAATGTTAAATAATAATTATTTATTTATAATATTGTTACTTTTAAGTTCAAAGAAAAAATGTGGTGTGAGAAAGACTTAGAGGCTAAAAGAAAATTAAGTTATTATAAGAAAGTCATCAACCCCACCCTAGAAGATCAAAAATATCTCTCTATTTTAACTAGCTCAAAGAAGAAAATTAATATAGCAAAGATTAGAACGAATTCTCATGAGCTCCATAGTGAAACAGGTCGTTGGGCAGTTCCTAAAACGCCATGGACGGAAAGGATTTGCCATATATGTGAGAATAGGAACATCGAGGATGAAAACCACTTCCTCTTAGAGTGCCCTGCGTATAACCACATTAGATCTCAGTTTCACAATCTTTGTTACAACACTGACCTTCCTAGCCTTTTACAATGTCAAAATTATAGTGAGCTCGGGAGGCTTCTCTCCAAGCTTTTTGAGCATAGGAATAAAATCTTAAATCAAAATAGATAATTTGTTCCTTTAGGTCCGATAGACCATTATTTGGTCTCAGCGGACGTTAACCATCATCATCATCATCAATAATTATTATTGCAATGGATATTTTTTATAATAATATTTATAGTATTTATTATTGGAATAATTATTATTGTAACGATAATAATAATATTTTCATTGCAATTATTCGTGTATTATTATTTTTATTAAGGTTTATAATATTTATCTTAGGGTTTATATACCTAGAATTTATAATATTAATACTTTAAGTTTAATATTATTCCCTTGGGTTTATTAATCTAATGTTTCATATTCCTAAAGTGCAACATTATTCATAGACTTTATAGTTAAATAATTATTACTATGATAAAAATTGAATTAACTAATTATTAAATTTATTTTTCAACATAAATAAATAATTAAATTATTATTATTTAATAATTTAATATTTATTTTAAAAACTATTATTATTATTATTTAATAATAATATTAATTATAATAATAACAATTTTAATTAAATAACTTTAATAATAATAATAACTTTGTCATATTATATTTTTTAATATTATTTTATATTTAATATTATTAATTAATTAATTATAATAATTTACTAATTAATTTATATTATTATTAAATAATTAATTTATATTATATTAGTTAAAATTAAATAATAATAAATAACATTTAATATTTAATAATAATAATTTATTTATAATAATAATTATTGCAATGGATATTTTTTATAATAATATATATATAGTAATTATTATTGTAACGATAATAATAATATTTTTATTGCAATTGTTTCTTGTATTATTATTTCTATTACTAGTTTCAACCACTCTAAACAAAGTTCTGCAATTTTTTGGGTCTTGCCAATTTCTACCACAAGTTCGTGTTGGGGTTCTCTCATATCACTTGGTCTTTGAGTCAACTCATCAAGGGATGAGCGAAAACAAAGTTCTTTTGGTCTGAATACCGAAAGAAGGTGTTTTCCGAGTCGAAGCATTGTCTTTGCTCTACACTAGTGCTCACATTACTAGACTTGCAACAAGAATTTGAGATCGAAATAGATACCTCTGACTATGCTATTGGTGCAATTCTTACTCAATTATTTATAGTAGATACAAATGAAGCCTTGTGCTATATCAACCAAATTGATATTTTTAATGTGGTTGTGCTAGTTTATTTTAAATAAAATATAAACAAACAAAACTATTTATTTCATATATAAAATAAAACAAAAAGAAGAATGAGCCTATATTATGATCTAAAACTACGTTTGTTTGGCTAAGAGTTTTTGGGATACAAGAAACATATTAATGACCCAAGACTTAAAGGCTGACAGCGGTGAAAGCCCGCCTCCTTACCAACCATTAATGGGTAATTCCAAGTGACATGGTTTTCCTTTAATCACAATGATGAGTCAACTTGCATTTGTTGTTGCAGTGGGTGATCACTATCTCGACTGCTAGTTTGCTTGCATTCACAGTTGTAATTGGTGATGATTGCTCCCACTACTAGTTTTAAGATTGAATGATTATAAGTTTTTTTACGCACACACTCTCTCTATATATGGAATATCAATGGAATATAAGACGAAACAACAAATGGATACAAGGATGGAATATCTATCTCAATCATCGTCCCACAAATAGAAAGAAGTTAAAGAATTTTGTTATGGAGAAGCTCTGTAAGTGTATATGGAGAAAAGAGTTGGGTAGAAAGAAGAAGTACCATGTTGAGGAATTCAACCCCACTTGTGATCTCCAATAAAAAGAGTACATTGGAGCTAACATTCTGTGGAGAACAAAGATTCTTATTGCTCAATTAAGAACTAACTCACATCAACTTCGATGTGAAACAAGACGGTGGAAAAGACCTAAAAACACCCAGGAAGAAGAGGTGTGTACTTTTTGCACTTCTAAGAGAATGAAATCAGAAAAACATTTCATTTTAGATTGTGACGCTTTTATAGATATTAGAGACAATTATGGCAATATATTAGCATTGGTATCTTAACATTATCTTTTGAACAAAAAAACAAAAAAACAAAAACAAAACAAAACTATTCAATGCAATGAGTGCTAAGTGAACTATTAAAAAATCATGAGAGTTACAACTACCTCTCATTGAAATGGTCATATGTGAATGACTTACTTAACACAGTGGAATCCCAAAATGATATCTAATATAATGCGTTGTGTAAACCCCCTAATACTTAAAAACAAAACTATTGAGAAGCTAGATTAACTCATTATCAATTTAAATAAACAAAATTAAATAAATAAAAAAAAAACCAAAATATAAAAAAATTAATAATCCCTAAACTATTTTTAATCGGTTGGATGTTTTTTTAACCACATGGTGAATCGGTCACTGCCAATCCTAATCTATGGGAGACCCAGGATCAATCCTCGTAGCTACCACTATAACACCAAGAGTACATCCAACCACCTGCAAGTCGATATACTAAGATCCTATGATTTTAGCAAAGCGAGACTCTCGTGCTGCTAAGGTAGGGGGTGGGGAATCTGCTTCTCGAGCATCTACCACAGCAGGACAGTGTACTCAATGAATTTGAACTATAGTCTCTCAAACTTCGCCCAAATAAACTCACTTTCAAACCACACACAATCATCAATGTGGATGTGAAAATATCATTCATATATAAAAATTGTGATAAACACCTATCCATTTCACATAAAAACAAAAACCGAACGAATATTCTCATGGCATTTTAAGTCGGTGGCATAAAACCAGCATCGTCATCAACACTGACACCCTGCGGAGGGGTCGAGCCAAGCTTGCCTGGTCATCTTTTGAAGATACCTTATCCGTACAAATGGGAGGGGCTTTTAAAGTTTGACGCATGGATTCCCCGTGCGATTTGGACGTCTTTTAACTTTGATTTTTGTTCTTCCAGGGAAGTGCAGACAAGTCTGATCTGTTGATAGAAGCTTGAACAGAGTTCGATGGCAGCTTCCATGGCGTCCCGGACATGTTCTCGCATATCTCCGCTTCAACAGAAATTAAGAGCAAATGCATACCCGTCTCCACACATCAGCAGAATCTTTTTATCACTCGCTCAATTATCCTCTCAACTGAGTGAGTACTTCATTTATTCCGAGCTATCACACCATGACTTACTGCAAAATGTGTTTCTGTGGGAGACGCTTGCTTGTAGAGATGGAGATTAATCGAGTTTATTTAGTATTCGTAGCGTTTAGGACTGATTGGACATTTTTAAGCTTTCTTTTTAGCCTTTTATTCACATGGATTAACGGTTGTGATTTATGAGGTTGACTGATGAGATGAACCAACATAGCTCTAGGGACTGGGTGGAATTCCCTGGGTCAAATATCACCATCCCTCACTATGCTACTAACATTACTGCAGTTTTGATGTCGTGCCTCCCTTACTCCATTACTAACATTACTGCAATTTTGATTTTATGCCTCCCTTACTTCATTACTAACATTACTGCAATTTTGATTCCATGCCTCCCTTACTCCATTACTGACATTACTTGCAATTTTGATGTCATGGACTGTCTCTGCCCTGTCCTTGTTATCAATATGATGTCTGTAATCACTTTTACTCAGCTCTCGGACTGCTTGGCATATCGGATTAGTTATCGAAAAAGCCCTTTGTATTTTTTCATGTCTTCGATAATCCCTGTGATGACATTCCCAAATGTGCATTGAATTTTAGAGGGTTGCATGCCAATTCCTTCGGAACTGATGATATAGTTGTATTTTTTCTTGAATTTGTTTATATGATAGACAGCCAACTCAGCATAAGGTGTTTATGATGATTGAATACAACAGATTTGCGGAGCAAAATTTTGAGCCCTGACTGTGCGTACCAGCTTGGCAATGGAGCAAAAGGAATTGGGACTTCTTCTTTTTTGCCCCGGACCTCGGAGTAAGTATGTTGTCTGTGTATGCTTGACAGGATTTTCTAAGAGTTTCAGAGGTCATGTGGTTGTTTATTATAGTGATCACCGGGCTATAATTGTGAAAGATTGATCTCTCTTTTCAGATATCCTGAAGTCGTTTTTCACTTCCACACAGAAAAGATTTCCCCTGTGTTGGAAGGTGCAACGATGACAATAATTTTGCTTGCAATTAGAAGGACTGCACTCAGGCCTAGGAAAATGAATGTATTTCCGTTGCCCTTTGTGCGCGGAGGCCAAGGAAACGCATAAATGCGCTAGTTTCCTGTGTGAAAATACAGTGACCCTTGGCGTTCTCATTGCTCAAGAATGATTAGCTGAGACATTTCGACTTACAAGATGATTTCTTTGACCATTGAAGAACCTTGATATGAATATAAGAAATGCAAAATAACGTACGGGCAAGCGAGAGCAACCAGTAAAGATACAAATGTTTCTTACTTGTGGAAAGGGCTTTCTCAGCAATTTAGGCAACTTATGATGATGTTTGTTTCACATGCCATTGGGAGAATATGGATCCATACAAACGGCTTGATGAATAAATCAACATCTGTGATCTTTCTTGGATGTCAAGTCTGATCAGAAAGACAGAAATATTGCATTGAATTTTTATAAATGTCCACGGTCTCGAACGGCCTATATGACCTAGGCAATAATTTAATATAAATGGAGCCGTACCAAATCAAATTGAGAGAAAAGTGATTATGTGAAACAGTTAAAAGGTTCCTAACATGATAATTATTCTAATAATTGACGATGTTGCATGATTTCCTTCTTGGGGTGCTTGCCTGGACCCTATTCCATGAATTTTTGTTTCATGGAATGCTTCTTTCCTCGAAAAAGCTACCTCATGACATAACACTTTGAAAAATTGTCTTTCATTTTTAGTTGATATATTTGAGCAAGGAAATGCTCTTCACCCTTTAGGGTGTGAAAATTTCTGAATCTAACACATCGGAAATCCCTACTACATTTTCTGGTCTACTATACCCTACTTGTTCTTTGTATTAACAAGTTATTTAAATACATAAATATCGAAGTAAACACAAATGCAACCTTCACAAATATACAGATCAACAACTGAAATAAATGGAGACAACACAAGGGACACCGTTATTTTTGGACAATTGTCCCTAGAAAAACCCAATGCGGGAAAACCGGTGCAACAGATGAGGGTTTTATTATTATGCAGTTTTCTGAATACAACTAGGGTGCCAGAAATGGCTCACCCTTCAGAGATTATCCTCGGCAAAAGTACCTTTCTCCGGAGACAGATATTCTGGCTAATCAACAACCGGATGATTGGCCCCACAGCAACTTCGACTGTTCCTTAGCTGGACAATGAAAGCTACTCCAAGCTATCTTCTGGAATTGCGTCACCCTCCTACAGCTCTGCGTCAGCTGATCAGCTCCCAGTCTGGCCCACGGAATCACTTTAGCGCAGCCTCTTCTACCTAGCGTCAGATCTGCAGCTCTCTGCGCTACCTGCGTCAGCCTCTGCGGCTTCTACGTCAGCTTCTTGGCCCTCTGCATCCTCTACGCTGACCTCTTCAACCTCTACGTCAACCCTTGCTGTCTCTGCGTCAGCCTTTGCTACCTATGCGTCAGCGTTCCTAAGCTCTGTGCTCTCTTTGGCACTTTCTCTGCCCCTTTGATATGTATTCTCGGCCTCCTGCCAAACTGCCCCTCGTTGCAACCGATCACTAACTCGATTTCTCAGCAAACCCTACCCCAGAAAATCGAATTGACTGATCAACTTGGTGTATCTCCAACTGACCCTCAAGCCTCCTCTTATACTTTTTTTGTCGACGTTTCAACAGCTGAGATTAAGTCCCTAATCAACAACTAAGATTAGATCTGGTTTGATCCTTGTTATTTAGAACTTTCTCACCCATTATATTAATACACATTAATATTTTAATTTTCCTAAGTTCAGACTTAGGGTCTCATTAAAAATATTAATTATTTTAATATTTCTCCATCCGGGTGGAATTTCTCCAAACGATTTCTAGGTCTTGAAGATCTCATGTGCCTTAGCCTCTCCACCAATTTTCATGGCTAGAGCACATCCGATGCTACCAAAAATCAACACTCTTTCTTAGGGAGGAATGTGCTTTAGTAATGCTTCTCCATAGAAACATCACACTGATCCTCCACATCGGTACCTATGATGATGCTTGGCCTACTGCCTCACATCCTCTGCATTGCTGGCCATGACAATGCCACTGCCACTGCTACCTTTGTACTGCAACTCCCTCTCAACATGTTGCATCATGCTGCCCATAGCATTGCCACTGCTAACTGCTGCACTGCAACTCAGTTACCGAGGAGTAAGTAACTGATTTACCCAAGTACTGTCATCCTGGTCAGTCTGGAAGCCTCTTGATGCTGAAGCCATCTCTGTTGCTATCTTGTGCTGTCTCTGCTGCTACTGCGTTGCTGCAAACACCTCTGTGCTTCTCGCATTGCTGCAACCTCCACTGCGCTGCTATAGACCTTTGCACTCTAGCCCTGCCTTGCTACTCCACCATACTTTGCTCCACCCGACATCTGTCATCATGCTAGTGTCGTTAAGGGATCCCATAGCCGGATGTTATCCAACAGTTTGGGCACCTCAAGGGTCCTGCCCCAGCATGTAGTCCTCCTGTCGACAACTTGATGTCACTCCACCTCTTCTCTAGAGGTGCATGAGCACTCATGGCACAATCGTCATTAGTCTCGACATCCTTCTCCTCCTTTGCTGGAGCTGCCTTTGAGTCAGAAGCTTCTCCCTTGCTTTTCTTCCTGGGCACTGAGATGCATAATGTTCCAGCTCCCCACAGTTGAAGCACTTGACCTTGGAGATGTCCTTCTTCCTCTTCCCTTGTTGTACCGCAGATGTTAGAGCTGCATCCTCCTCCTCCTCTTTCTTGACTCGAACTCCCTTAACACTACTCCTTGCCTTGGTCAACCTCCTGATCTCTTCATGTCGAAGAGCTGCCCACATCTCTTCCCAACTCGGGAGAGTCGCTCTGCCCAAGATGCTTTGGACAAACGTTTCCTAGTCCTCGAAGACTACATTTAGAGCAGTCCTGACCATAAACTCTGGATCTGGTGTAGACTCTATGGAAGTAAGTTTGTCGCGAATTCCTTGCAACCTGAGGAGGAAGTGATCTATCTCCTCTCCTTTCTGCATCTGATATGACCTCAACTGATTCTCCAACAACATCTTCCGTTGCATGGAAGAGCCCTGGTATAAGGTGGTTAGGGCCTCCCACATCTCCCTTTTTGTGTTCTTCTCAGCAATATGTGGTATGACGTGATCTTTGACCTCGTCTAGGATCATGCATTTTGCCTTCGCCTTGGCCTCCTCATACTTCTCATTAGCAGCTGGGTCAACTGGGATAGCTACGGTTTTCAAGGCATAGTCCTTGATGTGATGTTTATCCAGGATTGCCAAGATCCTGGCCTTCTAGATGACAAAATTGGAAGCCTCGTCCAATTCGTCTTGATCTCTCAATCCGTTCGCTGCTATCTCTGCTAGACTCCCTCTGAGTCTCGACTTCCCACTTGGAAATCCTTCGGCCAATTGTTGAACCACTCCTCTCCAATCCTCCTTTGCCACTGCAACTCGGATTTGGATCTCTTGGCTAGAAATCCGTCAAGGTAGTGCTTCCCTCTACCTTGGTTTCGTCTCCTTAGACACTGTTCTGCACAGACAAAATCTGCGACCCACCAGCTCCTCAAATCACAATCTGCACAACTCGCTTAGCCCCGACAACTGAAGAATCTAAGCCCTTTTGGCTCTGTGCAATCACAGTGAGAGCTGGATCAACTCCTCCTGGCCTCAACGTCGATCCTTCGTGGCTAAGAAAGATAATCAGGCACTGCGTAGGCTTGGTCTGCCCCCCTTCTGCCTCTGTGCTGACCTTTCTCCTGGCTCAGAATGCTAAGGTAGGCTCTGTGCGAACCTCTGTGTCACCCCTCCTCTTGCCTCTTCAACTCTGGAACAACGTTGTCTCTCGAGACAACTGCTTCTCTGCTGCAAATCCTCAGATTTCTTCTGCTAGTGTCTTCAATCCTCCTTGATCTGCAATCCTTCTGATACCACGTGAAATTTTTTGAATCTAACACATTAGAAACCCCTATTGCATTTTCTGGTCTACTATCTCCTACTTGTTCTTTGCATTAACAAGTTATTTAAATACATAAATGTCGAAGTAAACACAAATGCAGCCTTCACAGATATACAGATCTACAACTGAAATAAATTGAGACAACACAAGGGACACTGTTATTTTCGGACAACCGTCCCCGGAAAAACCCAATGCGGGAAAACCTGTGCAACAGATGAGGGTATTATTATTATGCAGTTTTCTGAATACAACTAGGTTGCCAGAAATGGCTCACCCTTCAGAGATTATCTTCGGCAGAAGTACCTTTCTCTGGAGACAAATATTCCGGCTAATCAGTGATCGGATGATTAGCCCCACAGCAACTTCCACTGTTCCTTAGCTGGACAGCAAAAGCTGCTCCAAGCTATCTTCTAGAACTACGTCACCCTCCTACGGCTCTGTGTTAATTGGTCAACTCCCAGTCCGGCCCACGAAATCACCTCAACGCAGCCTCTTCTACCTAGTGTCAGCTTTGTAGCTGTCTGCGCTGCCTGCGTCAGCCTCTACGGCTCCGCGTCAGCTTCTTGGCCCTCTGTGTCCTTGACGCTGGCCTCTTCGGCCTTTGCGTCAACCCTTGTTGCCTCTGCGTCAGCCTTTGCTGCCTCTTCGTCAACCTTCCTAGGCTCTACGTTGTCTCTTTGGCACTTTCTCTGCCTCTCTGATATGTATTCTCGGCCTCTTGCCGAACTGTGCCTCGCTGTAACATATCACTAACTCGATTTCTCAGCAAACCTTGCCCCATAAAATCGAATTGACTAATCAACTTGGTGTATTTCCAACTGACCCTCAAGCCTCCTCTTATACTTTTCCTGTTGACTATTCAACAATCGAGATTAAATCCCTAATCAACGACTAAGATTAGATCTGGCTTGATCCTCGTTATTTAGAAATTTCTCATCCATATTATATTAATACACATTAATATTTTAATTTTCCTAAGTTTAGACTCAGGGTCTCATTAAAAATATTAATTATTTTAATATCTCTCCATCCGGGTGGAACTTCCCCAAACGATTTATGGGTCTTGGAGATCTCATGTGCCTTAGCCTCTCCACCAATTTTCATGGCTAGAGCACATTCGATGCTACCAACAATCAACATAGGGCACCTGAATTTACATTTATTACATCATTTGTTCCTCATTCATTCCATCTTACTATGTAGCAGAGTTGGTAGGAACCTGTCATCATCTGTGCAATTAATTGTTTTGTGTGCCAGGGAATATTAATTATTTGCTTTTAGTTCTGCTTATACTCTATGTTCATAGTCTTTGATGAAGTTTTCCATATGAATTTGTTGCTTTCCCTTGGTGATTTTTTCAGTATTATGTGTCGAGTCCAAGACAATGACCTTATCCAAGTCGTTCCCAAAGCAAGGGCTGTCCAGAAACATGCCATCGTGCCAAAACTCGGGAAACTCAGTGAAAAAACTTACCTAAAACTCATTAGTTTTTATATTAGACGATTTGATGAGATGAATTGATGGATACACTGTTGTTTTATAGATTTTATGGATTGGATATATCATTATTATTTTTTCTAAACAAATTTCTTGTATTTTGAGATTTATTTTATTTGTTGAGTTTGGCCAAGTCTTGAGCCAAGTTTTGTTGAATTGCTGAGCTAAAAGCTAGCTGAGTTTTTTCCAAGTCCGATTATGCAATGTTCCCAACTCAAACCGTGAAAACTAACAACAAATCGATTGTCCTTTCCTTGGCTTACCCAAGAAGAAAAGGACACATATTCACATTGGATTTGGGTGCATGCATGTGGATTAGTGTGCACAGATAAGATTCAGTGTGACTGAGAGTTATTTGGAACGCATGCATGAGTGAACTAAAGACCATTGGGACACATGCACTAATTTAGAAATGAGTTGGCACTTTTCTTAGAGTTAACTATAGTGCATGCATGCATGGGCAGATAACTGAGTGTAGTTCAGTGAACTAGGCGCATGCTTTTTTCTTTTCCACTTCATAGCAATTTGACATGAGTAAGATCCATAGTATCTCCACTAGACTGAGCACATATGGACTCCCCTTAGCCAGAAGGGTGTGCTTCAATGAAAGAGATTTGGTTTGTGAGACCCTAGCACATCATCTTTTTTGGGCTGCAATTGTTCATTAGGCTTGGAGGTCAATTTGGAGATAAAATTCAGAGGAAAGTTCTGGGTTTATATTCATTTCAACAAGTAATCTTCATAATTCTAATTTTTGATATGTATATGTAAATGAAATTCTAGATTCTGCGATGCCCCTATTTTGGAAATATTGTTTATTTTCTAGTTTTATGGGAAGATTTCCCTAGGGCTAGGGTTGATAGCACCAACAAAGCAGAAGATAGAAATCAATAAAGAAACTCAAAAAAACATGCAAATCACTTTGAATTCATGAAGTAGGTGAGCGGTACTCATAGATGGGTTGTACTTTTGATGTAGACCCCGCAAGGTCCAAACCCTAGTCTCTTGCTCCAAAGTTGCAAACTCAAGAAACCAAGAGCAAAACAAAGATTTCAAAATATCCAGGCATATGTATCATGTTAGTCTATAATCAATCCGATTAATCATTCATAAACATGAAATATATGCAATAGAAATGAGAACAGAACAAGAGTTTCTTTTTATTGAAAGTAGTAGCAGTAAAGGTAGTTAACATCACCTATGTAATGTCCCAAATGAAGAAAATATGGAGCAAGCACTTCACATAGAATTATCATGCACTCAACAGAAGACTGCCATGTAAAACTCAAACAGATAAAAGCAATAAACCCACAAAGTGCATGAAAATATCCTTAAAAAAGATCACAATATGAAGAACAATGAGAAATGAAACAACAAAATCCAGCTTTGTTATAGAGAAATAGATGCCAATACAATAGCTGGGAATGGCCCTCCAAGATAATGACGTTAATGTCAGGTATCAAACTGAAACGCGATCCACTGCAACCTGTGAACCCTGAATGGATTCACCAAGGGAAGAGATGGGTGCTTGCCCACTCTCACTGAATCACTTGAGGGTTTCCGTCTTGGGGCTACTGTTGGAGTAGAGAACCGGGTTCTCAACCTCACATACAAGAAACAATATCAAACCAAGATGTCTCCAAATGATCTCCTCCTCCCCTTTTATAGATCTGATGGATAAATCTCCAAGCCTCTAGAAGCATCTTATTTTATTATTATTTTAGAAGTTCTTCCATTGACTTATCTTAAGTGACCTTTAATTTTATTTTATTTCACTTAAGTCACTTTTGGCCCCTTTTCTCCAATTAATTATTTTTCCTTAATTAAATGACTAATTAAAGTCATTTTTAACAAAGAAAATGGAAAATCGCCCATCATTCTCTCTTTGACCACTGGAAGTCGCTTCTCAACATCCCATCCTGTAGATCTTTTCGTTCCGGTTCCAACGAGCTATTACACTAAGGTGTTCCATCAATTAATCTCCTCAAAATGCCACCTCAAACATAATTAATTAAGTTATGTCTAATAATAATGCTGATTTCTGGAAGTTGTCGAAATGTGACGAAATGAAAGACAAACTGTGCGGATGTTGCAATATGCAAAGCGGATGCCATCAAATCCCATAAAAACTCCTCAAAACTCCATCGAGATCCTTGATGACATAAACCTGCTCCACTGACTTGATCATCTCCTGCCCTGGAAATCCACCCTGGCTGTACTATGAAGAAGAATAAAAATGGGGACATGATAGTCCTCCCACCCCAAGATTGCTTGCCCTCAAGCAATCCAAATCTGTGGACCAATCTGGTGGCCCAATGCAACTGAGATCCAATGCCCAAATCTCATACAAACCAATGGTCCACTTCATGCCTCCAAGTTATCGAAACATGACTGGATCCTCCAATACCTGGATCCCATGTCCTTCTCTGACTCAAACTACGACTAGTAGATCCACCTAGATCCCAATGCCACCACGAAGGAGCACTAGTGCTCCATGGCTCCGGTTATGCTATAGCTCTGGTTGTGAATGCTGCCCCACCAACTGTGTACCAGCTCATCTTCTCTCTCCAATCCAACCTCAGGCATAGGCCAAGGTCATCCTCACTCTGTTGATACAGGGCTAATGCTATGGAAACACTAGTGAACTATCGGTCCACCTCCCACTGCTTACTGAAACATATAGTAACCTCCTCGTCTAAGTGCTCCTACTGTACTGTGCCCCGAGCTAAGGTTGATACTCCATCGAAAGGATACCAACTCATGATCTCCTGGCAATCTAAGTCATGGGCTCTAGTTTAAGGAAGAAGTCTACTATGCTGATGCTGGTCCATGCTGAATTCATGTTGCTCTACCTGGTTGGACAGCCATATCCATCGAGAAAACCCTGCCTCTCTCCTTGTAATGGGTACAGGTAGCCAAACTGTGCTGCAAGCCTCGTCTATGTATTCCTGGAGAGGGCTACGGCTTGAAAATGTTGCAGCTCGGCTGGCTACCACTACATCTGTTTGCACCTCATCAATGGGTAGACCCAAAGATGGATGCATTGCCACATCCCTCGACTGATAGGAAACTCCATGCTCCTCTAGTCCACCAATCTCCTGCCAAACTGACCTGTCATCCTCCAGCATCTCCTGAGGACAAGTGTCAGTGAATACCGTTACCTTGCCCGCTGTCTGTGCATCAATCTGCCTCTCATCAACGACTGACCCCAAGGGTGGTTGCTCATCCTCCATCATCATGGGTTCAATATGAACCTCCAACTGGCCCTCCCTAGAAGGCTCACCATGCATACTGCGCACATCCTCCTCCTTAGCTGGCTCATGATCCACCATATGTTGCTCATGTTGAATCACCACTGGTGACTCATCATCCTGAAGGTCTCTCCTAGGACCCGTTGACTGCTCATCATATGAATCTGGTTTGCTGTCAACGTCTCTCCATGACTCATGCTCCTCAGAAACATCCTCGTACGAACCCATGGACTTGTCCAAAGAAGAATCCTCACCCTGATGGTTAGAAGGAATCCCCATTTGCTCTATTTCTGTCATCTCGTTAGTGTCACTCAAGCATGAGTGGTCAGGTCCCCAAGGTTCTTTGCAAATGAAGCAAAGACGCTTCCTCCTTAGTTCATTCTTGTTGCATGATCCACCAATCTTGAGCTGCTCCTCCCTGGTCAACTACCTCCTGAACAACCCAATGTTCTGCTCAACCAGCCTCTCCGCTAGCTCATAAGCAGCAGGTGATACCAACTGCTCTCTCCTCCAAATAGACAACGATCGAGACTGCGACACCGACAAATGGCATCACAGCCTCTTATACATGAGGACAAGATGGACTGCATGTGTGCTATGACTTTGTCAAGATGATGTTTCCTAATGTTGAAGAAGCATTGGAACATCTGTAGGATCAATTTGTCACACTCTAGATCAAATAGGATCTCATAAGTCCTAGTCATGGCCATGCCTCCTAGAATATCAAGCTTCTTTCCAAAGGTAGAACTTGTACTGTTGTCCAAGTCTTGGAAAGTATCTACCATCAGCTTGAAGACTCTCCTCATGACATCATCATTGTAAGGAGCTATAGGGGCGGTTAGTCTCATGATGTTACTTAGACAATATGCAATTGGAAGTTTAACCCCTTCACAAGGTTCATTCAATAAATTATGTTGTATGAGAGCAAACATCGCTGGTTTTAGAGTCCAAATTAATTTCTTCCCTTCTATTTGGCTCACTTTGGAAAGGAGGGCATCAAGTTCATCAAGTTTGAAGAGGACTTTCCATGTGACCCTTATGCGTTTTAAATCTGTTCCAAGTGAAAATAATTTGCGCCCAATCTCCCTCCCTTTCTGCAGATCCTTTGATGGTTTTTGTTGGAGAAGGTTGTGGATCCTTTTTTAGAAAGGTTTGTTGTTCTGTGTTGGTTTTTGGTCTAGATTGCAGTCCACTAATTTACTGCTGTGATGATTTAAGAGGTGCTTCAAATACTCCATTATTCAGTAGCAACAGGACATCACCATACAAGACATCTATAATAATAGTGCCCCCAAGACACAACACTTAAATACATCGCCAAGTAAATATTTCAATGTTTCAAAATATCAGCAAAATATCGCGATATTTTGAAAATATCGGCAAAATATCGCCATATTCTGAAAAAATTGATTTTTTATGCTTGCCAATATTTGCCGATATTGCCGATAAGATGTTTCTAGACCCTCGCCGATATTTTTCCGATACCGATATTATCAGCACTACTCAACAACACTCAGTGGCAGCAACATTTAAACTCTACAACAATAAATCTGTGATTGCAATCGGATTAACACAATACTATGCACAAATGATCTCTGGTCACAATAGCCTCACAAATATGCAACCCTCTAACAACATTCAGTTTGACAATAATAAACAACCATTGTTTTGCCTCAAAATGCTATCTGACTCTACTTATTCAAACATTGACTCAATACATTAATGATACAACCATCATGACTAAGACTAACACACTATCCCTGTAGTAACAATGTATGAGAAAATTCTTCGGCGTAAATCACATTATGATATATTTGTCGACGTGTTTCGAACCAACAAGTGTGGTTCATCGTCAGGACAAGTTGAAGAATCAGAGCATGGCTGCATGTTAAGTAGGGAGAGCAGATCTTCCAACAGCTAAGTTTGACTAGGAAACGGTTATAAGGGACTGGACTAACGGCTATACTTGACCAAAAAACGGCTAACTTTGACCAACCAATCGGACTCGACTGGATTAGGGGATAAGGACATGGATCAAATTTTTTATTCAATACTATTTTAATTATAATAATTTTATTAGATAAATTTAATCAATGAATTAATATCTATTATTATAATATACTCTGGGTTCATGAATGTTAAATTAATAATTTTATTATAATGCTTAACTAAACTAGTAGTATTAATAATTAAGAAAAAGTAACTATATTTATGTCAAAATGTTTCATAGTGAAATATATTAATAATATTATGTATTTATTATCTATAATATCCTTCTAACTATAGTATTAATATTATAGATTTAGTTATTACTTAAAATTATATTATTATATTATTATTACTCAATACTTAATAATCCTAAGTTATTAATGGCTTGTATATTTTTATAAGTGGAGCCCAATAACTAAATAAGTCTATTTAAGCTATCTAATAAATTCTAGATTAGATATATCTAGTAAATTAAGGGAAAGAATATGATGGAAAATTCTTAAAAAAGAACCAAAAACTAAGGACTTATTACTCTTAATATTCTTATAACTCTAGAATTGATATTATAAATTTTATTATTATAGTATTCTTATAGTAGTATTATTAATATTAATTTTAATGGATCGTATAGCTTATTAATAGGGTTTAATAATTAAATATAAACTTAAAGCTATCTAATGCATACATAATCATTTCAATAAATTTAGAAGATGGGAGACAAGGAGGAAGAAACCAACTAGGAAGAGAGGGTAGGGAACCAACAACTGCTGATCTTCCAGCCGTCAACTCTATTGAGATTGTTTGGCCTTTTTTCAATCTCAATGGCTTCTCTAAATTTCCGGTGGTGAAACTGTGGAACTTTAGCAATAACTCGGGTCTCCTCAATACAAACATGATGCTTCGTCTTCTCGGCATGCTCTGCAAGGGCGGAAGACCGGGTTTTCCCATGTTTAGGTCTGCTGACTGCTCATTAATCCTCTGATTAATAGAGCGACTAGTCTCTCCAACGTAGGGGGTCCCACAAGAACAGGGAATAATATAGACACCTTTCATGTCCTTAGGGTCGATCGGATCCTTCACTGATTAGAGGGAGTTACGAAGGGTGTTAAGAGGTCTAAAGGTCGAGGGAACATTATGTTTCTTAAGAATCCTAGCAATTTTATCAATGGTCCCTTGGATAAAAGGTAGGTGGACCCTTGAGGTTTGATCTTTAGGGTCTTTCTTGACCAACGAATTCCTGTTGGCTTTAAGGAAAGCCCTTTGACCAAGGTGCCTACTATAACCATTATTAACAAAGACATTGAGGAGATGGGCTTTCTCTTTATTGAGGCTTTTTTCATCAGAGATTCTCAACGCACGAGTAGCAAGTGTGTTGAGAACGCCCAACTTTTGAGCAGGGAAATGATGGGAGCTGGCATGAAGATATTGCTCGGTATGAGTTTTCTTCCAAAACACTTGGTGGGAGAGGGACCCGTCATTATTCTTCGAAATAAGAACATCGAGGAAAGGAAGGCATCCATCGACTTCTTGTTCCATAGTGAACTTAATGGCGGAGGATTGATTGTTAAGATGTTTGAAGAAGAGATCCAACTCATCTTGGCCATGAGACCAGATGACATTCGTGTCATCCACAAATCTCTTCCATAGCTTAGGCAATAGCCTAGCTGAGGCCAGAGCCTTGGATTCAAAATCTTCCATAAAAAGATTAGCAACAACGGGGGACAGGGGGAGCCCATGGCAACACCACAGGTTTGTTCAAAGAACTCACCCTCAAAACTGAAAAAAGTGGAAGTGAGATAGATCTCAACCAACTTAGCGGTATCAGGGTCCGTGAGCTAGTTGATAACCTCCATAGCCTCCTTTATAGGAATACAAGTGTAGAGGGAGACTACATCAAAACTTACAAGAATGTCCCCAGGGTCAAGTCTAATACCTTTAAGTTCTTCAACAAAGGACGCAGAGTCTTTGACGAAGGACTCCGTAAGGCCAACCAAGGGTTTAAGTTTCAAGGCCAGGTATTTAGCAAGAAGGTAGGTAGGACCTCCGATAGTATTGACAATGGGCCTAAGGGGAGCCCCTCCTTGTGAATCTTTGGAAGCCCATAGATCCTGGGAGTGATGGGGTTACTTTCAATGAGTTTATGGCACAAGGAACTCACCGAACTACTGGACTTGATAGCAAGAGCCACAACCCTAGATATCTTTTTTAGAGGATTCTTGGAGAGCTTTTTGTAGCTTCCACTATTACATAAATGATCTAACATCTTCTGGCGATAATCCTCTTTGTTGAGGATGACAGTAGCCCCTCCTTTGTCGGCTTTTAGAACCACGATATCTTTGTTTTGGTTTAAGGATTGGAGGGCATTAAATTCATCCTTGCTGATGTTGCTGCTTGGGGTTTTGCCTTCCTGAGGACAACGGCACAATCCTACCTTATAGTGTCCTTGATATTATCGGGTAAGCCCCTTATCCCGAATTCAATGTCACAAATAATGTCTTCTATCGGGATCTTTCTAGGGGCCAGGGAAAAATTTAAACCTTTACCCAGAAGATTGAAAATGGAAGGGGGAAAGGAGAAACTCGAAAGATTAATAACCTTATTATCATGAGAGGAAGGAGGAAGATTGTAATTATTATTATTAACATTAAATTTCTTGTGATTATTACGAATTTTATTGGTTGATTAACCATTATAATAAATCATACATTCTTTATTTATAGTAATATTGTTATCTTCTTCTTTTATGCTTGTGATTCAAACTATTATTATTATTATTATTATTACTACATAAACCTTGTTTATAATTATAGTTAATAATGTTCATATTGAACTTATGGTCCTCATATTCATGCATATCGTTCAATAAGCCTGTGTAATCGAATACCTCTGACCTCACAGAACAACAACATGTAATCAATTCAACCCTTCTCTCAGCTTTACAATACATATAATATCAAAGTTGTGAATAAGGATAGGAACCTGATGCGTTGATCCTCAAATGCACAAGAGCAATATATCATAGGCTCAGTGAATGCTCAGAAATTCCTTTCATGCTCTGTCACCTTTAAGTCAGATATTTTTTCTGGAAAGTGCACCCAAAATTCTAGCACAACGAATATTCTTAGCTCCTTAGGAATCTGAAGGTGACACACCATGTAGTCCCTTAGCTTCAGGTTGATGTGATGTACTCATTGATACATATTGGGTCTGAGAATTGACACTGCTAAAAACACCCACTAACCACGCGACTTATGATCTCAACAACATTTGATTCTGAATAATAAACTTACTTAGCCATACCACAATGGATTTGTAATACCAACATCCCTACAATACAACTACTTAATTGTTCGGCAATACCTGGCATATGACAAAATTACAGTGATATTACCTCTACAACTGTGTTGTAGCCCCGATCGACAAACTACTTGCCAGCACAACAATCCACACCACTGTGGAATCCTTAGGCACACACATCATAATTTGTTCTTCTATGCACAGGGACACATCGAAACTAAGATCAGATTATGCCGTTTGGCCAGAGTCTTTGCTGGAATAGGCATTACAACATCCGCACTGACAGCCACACGATTTGACGCTGGGTCAACTCCTTGATCTGAGAATTAACTCGAATAGCCACTATACTGTGCCCACTTAATCCTGTTATGCTACAAGTGATGCTTTTTGTGTATCATCTTTTGTCCTTTCACCCACTTCATGAGCATTGGTTATAGGTGCAAGTGTTTATTGACTTCTTCACACAGCAAATCGAGGCGTGGGTCAAATCCTCAACGCACTATACTGTCGTCGTTGCCTCCACGTGCATGGAGCCCATGCAACCTGATCCGCTTCAAAATTTGCTCCTTCGCCTCCAACAACGAAATTCAATCGACTTGATTTGTATATATTTTACGTGGAGTATGTCCACGAAATCCAACGATCTCGGCCATAACCACTATGCAATTGGTCCTTGATCCCACAGATTCGGCAGCTATGACTCGAGCTGGGCAATATTGACTTCTGCTCGTCTTTTTTTTACTGTCTGCAACCACAAATTTTGAATTCGGATTAGTTTATCGTCCCTGCAAACTTGGCTTGCAATACTTCTCACTCGTTTGATTACGAGCAATGTTGGTCACGGCTTATTTCACGCCGCAAGGATGGACCAAATTAGTCCCGGTCTTGCAAGATAAAACGAAACTCCATTCGGAAAAGGAAGGAAAGCATCGATGTTACTGCGGTAATCGACTTCCCAATAATAGTATGGACAACTGTTGGTAATCCTCTATCCGATTTGTAGTGTCATCGTCAGCCTCCATCTGATTGGATCGCACTGCCCAGACCAATCATTGTTGAGCCTTCAGACTTTAATTAGTGGCTGCCACACAAGAAATTTTGCCCCGAAAAGGAAACAACTTGACTCCCCGATTTAGCTCTTGGCCACCAACAGCCCTGACTTACACGTCCACACTTGCGCAATAAGTCAAATGTACCTTGGTACACTGTGTCAATGTATGCTGCATGTATCACATGGCTCCTGTATATAATTTACCTTATTTGCAGATCTGGGTGCCTCCATTTAATAAGTACCATGTACAGGAATTGCTCACCTTAGGAAACATTAAAAAATTGACCAATAAAATATTTGGCCTTCCAATATTTACCCCAACTTCATGAAAGGAATTTCTTTTGCAAAATAATGACTCCGGAAAAATAAAAGAAATCTTGAAACTCTTGAATTAATCCGCAATTGAAAACTGAAAACCTGCAGATTGACCAAGGCTCTAATACCACTGTAATGTCCCAAATGAAGAAAATTTGGAACAAGCACTTCACATAGAATTATCATGCACTCAACAGAAGACTGCCATGTAAAACCCAAATAGATAAAAGCAATAAACCCATAAAGTGCATGAAAATCTCATTAAAAGATCACAATATGAAGAACAATGAGAAATGCAGCAACAAAATCCAGCTTTATTATATAGAAATAGATGCCAATACAATAGCTGGGAATGGCCCTCCAAGGTAATAATGCTAATGCCGGCTAACAAACCGAAACACAATACACTGCAACCTGTGAACCCTAAATGGATTCACCAAGGGAAGAGATGGGTGCTCGCCCACTCTCACTGAATCACCCGAGGGTTTCCGTCGTGAGGCTACTGCTGGAGTAGAGAATTGGGTTCTCAACCTCACATACAAGAAACAATATCAAACCAAGATGTCTCCAAATGATCTCCTCCTCCCCTTTTATATATCTGATGGATAGATCTCTAAGCCTCTAGAAGCATCTTATTTTATTATTATTGTAGAAGCTCCTCCATTGTCTTTATCTTAAGTGACCTTTAATTTTATTTTATTTCACTAAAGTCACTTTTGGCCCTTTTTCTCCAATTAATTATTTTTCCTTTGCCCACCATACTCTCTTCGGCCACTGGAAGTCTCTTCTCAACATCCCATCTTGTAGATCTTCTCGTTCCGGTTCCAACGAGCTATTACACTGAGGTGTTCCATCAATTAATCTTTTCGGAATGCCACCTCGAGCATAATTAATTAAGTTATGCCCAATAATAATGTTGATTTATGAAAATTGTCGGAATGTGACAAAACGAAAGGCAAACTGTGCAGATGATGGAATATGCCAAGCGGATGCCATCAAATCCCATAAAAGCTCCTCAATTCTCCATCATGACCCTTGATGACATCAACCTGTTGCACTGACTTGGCCATCTCATGCCCTGGAAATCCACATTGGCTGTACTATGAAGAAGAATAAAAATGGGGACATGACAACTTGATCCTAACTGCTGGCACCGATGGAACCTTCCTTTGGATCCTTCTCGGGCCACTAAAGGTCTCCTCTCTAATAGTAGCAATATGGATGTGAGATAGGGATGCTCAACACCACAACAAGGAAACTAGGGTTTCTTGGAGACATTGGAGTGCTTAAAAGCACAAGAACAACATACCTAATATGGGAAAATTTTGGCAGAGTATGGATGCGAAGTATAATGATGCTTATGAGGGCAACCCAAGGTGTGTATTTATACCACCATAAATTGGTTAGGTTGGTTATGCTACATGCTCTCGTAGGTGGGCTTCTAGTCTAACCCGTAAACCCCACTCAAAAAATAGTTGAATTATATATTTTTTCATATTTTAAGAAGTCGTACATGGGAAGCTTAGGAAGAGCTGCATACATATGCGTTTTTACTTTGGGAAGATCATGTATGGAATTTGAAAAATGACTTTTTAAAATAATGTTAGGTCTTCATAGGGAAAAGGGACACTTCCCTAGCCAATACATGTATTTGATGATAAGTGAGGCAAAATATACTATAACATCTAGTATCTCTATTTGGGGATATTATAGTGGTATCAAAGCTACGAGACTTGGCAACTTGTTTGTATTAATTGCATGTGTGAAGAGGGTGGTCAAAAACTTGGAAAAAGGGGAAGAAATAATGGCTGGAATTGATCAGCCATCACCATCAGGTGAGAAAGAGGCAAAACAAATGTTCGCAGAATTGTTTAAACAACTACAATTGAAAAACATTTATTTGAGTCAGATGGCTCAAAACACAACAAATGGAAGGAATCTGGTGCATATAGAGGGAGTGGAAAATAGTAAGGTTGAAGAAAACATTGAACATTCTTCCAACAAATCTTCAGGTTCAACACAATCTAGACCTTTCATGCCTACTTTTATACAAGAGGATGAGCCTACACAAGAGGAACCCATGGAGGACAATCAGGATGCTGAAATATTAGCTAAGTATCAAGCTTTGGGGGTAGATTTTCGATCAACCATCTCTTTTAAGGACTACTTGGAGGACACAAAGTGCACAAAACCAAAGCAAAAGTAATGGAAGCAAAATTATAAGTTGCAAAAGAGGTTGAGACATTTATCATTACCAAGTTTTGATGGATCATCCAAGTGTACAACTAGGGATTGGATTTAGAAATTGGATACTTATCTTGCCCTAAATTAGATGACAAAAATTGTGCCCGTCAAGTTTTCTACCTTTTGTAGAAAATTAATGATATGCACCCTAACACCAGTTTACAATTTTGTGTGTATTCATTTGACCCAACCCACATGTTTTGTCATGTTGATATAAATTTTAGAATGCATTATTTGTAAACATTCAAAGAATACTTCTACTATTTTTCACATTTACTATAAGCTGTAATTAAATCTAAATTAAGGCAAACATTCAAGCATGAGAGACACTTATTTTTGGTCAAGGTGACCCGGAAAAACCCCAGAGCCTTTTGGGGAAAACCTGTCTTCAAAGGATGATTTTATTGCTTGAGAAAATTAGCTTAAGTACATAAAAATTTAACCACAATACTTATCTCCTTCAGCTGAAGCATTAAACTCAATTTCAGGAAATTTGTGCTCACTCAAATAATTTCCAGATTTTACAAATTTCATGCCCAGAAATTGTGCCTCGATATCAGTGCAAACTCGGCCTCGATTTATGCAATTTTCCAAACAAGGAAAAAAATGATATGCAAAGCAAATAACAAATACAACACTAAAAATTTTAAACATTCATCAAACACCCATATAAACTCCAAAAATAAGAACTAGTTGAGCCATTTTATTAATCAATTGGAGCAAGTACAATAGTGTGGCAAGAGTGCACTTGGGCTTGCTTCAATGGCAAGCATGACAAAAGCCTAGATGATAAAATGACAAGCCCAAATGCTAAAAACAAGTGCTCCAATGCCCTGTGTTGCCTAGAAATCTGCACTGTTTGTTGGAAAAGAACTGCCGGAAACCCCACCCTCGGTGCTCAAAAAATTCTGCAAAATTAACCTCAAACTCTTCAACCAAAACCCACCAAAACCCAGAAAGGGTTTGGACTGGTTTTGAACCCTGAAATTCGGCCCCCAAATACCACGTCCTCCTTTAAGTGCTGGAAAATACGGCCTGCCCGTAGCTCATAGAAAAAGCCCCACAAATCACACCCAAAGGATGAGATGCTCTCCTCCAAGGTTCCTCTCATTTCTCCCGGCAATCTTCAGCTCCCAAACTCGTACCCGAAGTTCCCACCTGTGCCCAGTGAGAGGCCTCTGCGCAGGCCCATGTAGCTACAAATCATGCTACCCACTAGCAACAATCTCCTTATCTGAAACTCCTCCAAAATGATGATGTTCCACTGAATCTCCAATGCAAAAATTCTCCCGGCAAATGCTACCCGGAAGACCCCTCAAACAACCCCTGCGTGCTCCCTTCCTACGTCCTCCAGAAACACGCACTAGTTGACCAAAATGCTGAAAGATAAGCTTTGAAATCCCTCCGAATCTCCTCCAAAGTGGTACGATTTGACCTTCCTAGGGTGGCACTCGAAGTCCCCCGAAGAAAGGGTGATTTCTCTGCTCGGAAAACTCGGTGCTAAACAACAAGTGACCCAGCGAAGCAACTCTAGCAACAAAAGTGAGTTCACTAGACAAAAGACCCTTTGTGAAGATGAACTCCTCCTATTTATAATTTCGTGGGCCTTCCTCCCCATGTGGGCCCCTCCTCCTTGCTTTTCGATTTCCCCTCCAAGGCTATTCGAACTCCACACTTAGCCAAGTGTGTTTTTCCTATGTGGGTGGCCCCCACATTCCACTAACAAAATAATTCGACCTTCTTTCTCCCCTAAGTCCTTAAGTGAAAATTAGATGGGTTCCATGGTCACCAAATTTATCCAAAATTGTGGGAAATTAAACCTGTAACAAAATAATTTAAGAAGGGACATTATAGTCCTCCCCTCCCAAATGTTGCTTGTCCTCAAGCAAATTCAACACTGGATGCTCCAATATGTGTTCACCCTCCCAGGTGGCATCCTCAGCTAGCAAGTTCTTCCAACGCACCAAAAACCCCCCGATGGTCCTGCTCCTTAGCTTCCTTTACCGAGTCTCCAGAATGGCCTCTGGCTCCAAAACCAGATTCCCCTCATCATCAAGCGGGGGTAACTCTACAACTCCTGTCACTTGTTGTCCCAACACCTTCTTGAGGCACGAAACATGGAAGATGTTGTGAATCTTGCTCCCTTGGGGAAGCTCCAGCTCGTAGGCCACCTCTCCAACTCTCCTAACCACGCTAAACGTGGTTGCAATTTTTTGGTACCTTTTTGCTTCAAGGTAGATTGTCTATATGGATGTAGCCATAGATACACCAAGTCTCCCTCCTCAAAATGCCTCTCAATCCGATGCCTATTAGCATACATATTTTGTTGATTCTACGCTGTCACTAAGTTGTCCTTGCGAGCCTTGAGAATGTCTTGGCTCTCTCGGATCCAATCTTTGGACTTTGGGGCCCAACTATCTCCAAAACAATATCAGCGAAAGATAATGCATCATAACCATATAAAGCACGAAATGTGACATACCAATGGACATGTGATGAGTGGTGTTGTAGCAATATTCGCCCAAGTGCAACCATCGAATCCATGCCCTATGCTGTTTGGTCATGTAGTTCTCGAGATAACCCTCCAACCACTTGTTAACCCGCTTAGTCTGACCATCTGTCTGAGGGTGGTAGCTCGTGCTCGAGGTGAGCTCAGTACCCACTAATCTGAAGAGCTCCTGCCAGAATCCCCCCATAAACTTGCTATCACTGTCGCTAATTATGTTCTTAGGGAGTCCATGCAAACGGAAGACTTCCCTGGAGAACAACTCGGCCACCTGTTAGGCTGAGTACTGGGTCAGAATGGTGGATAAATGGGCATATTCTGTCAATCGATCAACCACCATATAGATACAATCCTTGCCATGCATTGTGGGAAGCCTTGTGATGAAATCCATGGAGATACTCTTCCATTCTCCTTTGGGTCAACTCCCCTTTGTTCCTCTGGCATGCCTCACACTTTTGCACATACCTCAACACATCCCCCTTGAGGCCCTTCTAAGTGAAACGCTCCCTGACTACCATGTACGTCTTCCTGAACCCTTGATGACCTGATAATGGGGAATCATGTGCCGCATGGAGTACTTTCTCCCTCAACTGTGAGCCTGGTGCCAAAAATATGCGCCCCTTTTAATATATGACCTCGACCATCACCATATAGCGCTCATCTGCATGTGTTCCCTCCAAGATATCGCATGCCCGCCGGTCTTTAGAATACTCTAGCAACAACTGGGCCTTCGAGTCATGGCAAATGCTCATAGTGAGAGGCCTTCGGGTCTCCTAGATAATGCATCGATCACTACATTGTGCTTAACCCGCACGTACTCAATATCAAAATCATAGGCCTACACCTTGCTGACCCATCTCTGCTGTCTGTCATTGAGGCCCTGCCGCCCCATGAAGTGGCGAACACTGTTGTGATTTGTCTTCACCCGGAATCGGTTACCCACTAAGTACTGTCGGAATTTGTCCAACGCATGCATGATGGCCAACATCTCTTTGTCGTATATAGAATATGACCTCTCATGGGGTAGGAGCTTCCAGCTCTCGGAAGCAATGGGATGCCCATCCTGGGATAATATTGCCCCAATCCCCTCTCCTGATGCATCGCACTCCTCTGTGAATGGCTGAGTGAAATTCGAGAGTGCCAACATTGGACAATTACTCATCACCTCCTTGAGGTGATCAAAAGTGAACTGGGCTCCATCTGTCCATGCAAAAGCCCCCTTCTTGGTCGAGTCCGTGAGGGGTGCTGCCAACTACGAAAATCCCTCGACGAACTTCTGGTAATAGGTGCAGATGACCAAAAACCCCCTCAACGTTGTCACATCTCTAGGCACCGGCCAATCTCGAATAGCCCGTATCTTCTCCTCACGCAGCTTCACCCTGTCTGCGCTAATGATTTGCCCCAAGTAGAGCATCTCAGTCAACCCATACTCACATTTGGACAATTTGGCATAAAACTGTTGTTCCTCCAAAATACGCAACACCGCCTCTAGGTGCTCCTCCCAAGTCCTACTATAGATCAATTGTCGTCAAAAAAACACTAATACAAACCTTCTCAACTGCCCATGGAACACATGGTTTATACATGACTAGAAGGTGGCAAGTGCGTTGGTCAACCCAAAGGGCATGACCAAAAACTCGAAATAGGCCTCTTGGGGATGTCCTGATCACTCACCCTGATTTGATGGTACCCCGAGCGTAGATCTATCTTAGAGAAGTACTTGGCTCCTCTAAGCTCATCCATCAACTCATTGATGTGCGGGTGGAGTATCGGTTCTTCAACTTCTTGTTGAGCGCTCTATAATCAATGCACATGTGCTAGGTTTCGTCCTTCTTCTTCACCAGCACCACTGAAGAAGCAAAGGGATTGGAACTTGGCCTAATGTAGTCCAACATCACAACTCCTTGATGGCTCGCTCAATCTCGTCCTTATAGGCCTTGGGGTGCCTATAAGGGGTGGTAATCATTGCATGCACACTTGGCTCTAACTCAATGGTTTGCTCAAATCCCCTGTCTGGTGGCTGCCCTGGTGGAATGTCCCCGAACACCACTGAGCACCTATCTAATAGGGCTTGTATGTCCTTGTGTGGTGATTGGGCCTGTCCTCCAGCCTATGAAATCCTGAGCTCTACGCTCCACGCTATGTCTCCATGCCTTAAATTTGCCTCCATCTGATGTGCCGAAATTGTCTGCGGAGGATACAAATGCATGCCCCTAAGAACCACCAACTTTCATCCGGTCCGATGAACTCCATCTCCAGCTTCCTCCAATCGGTGGTGACTCGGCCAAGGGAGTATAGCCACTGGACACTCATCACTACATTGGTGTCCGGTATGTCCACTACGAAGAAATGGTCTGTCATCGAGTTGTTCCCCGTGGTCACTGTCAAGATGGGAACATACTGAGTGCACTGCATTGTTTTGTCCCCTGGCACTAGAACCAAAAAACCCCTCAAACTCTGTTGTGGTGATGCCCCTCCTCTGAATCATCTGAGCATCAATGAAGTTGTGGGTAGCCCCACTTTCTACTAGGACTGAGACACGCTGCCCTTGCACTGTGCCTTTGATCCTCAGAGTCAGAAATTTGGGGACCCCGCATAAGGAAGTAAGGACTTCCCCAGATGGTGTAAAAGATGCTCCCCCATGTGGTGGTGGTTGTGAAAATTCGGTGATCCTGAATCCTACTGCAGCAACTGATAATATTTCTCCTCTTTGTTAAATTACTTAAACAAATTATTTGCAGTTTTCTATGACAAATATTGAAATACATACACTGCACACACACACTTAAAAAATATTGCGGAAGAAAAAATAACGTTGAAGAATAGATGCACACACGCACAGTTATTTTTGGAGAAAAGTCCCCGGAAAAATCCAACTTGGGAAAACTGGTGCAATAGCTAAGGGTTTGATTATTATGCAGTAGTAAATATGAATACAAGACTATGGATGTTCACATCTAGCAATCCATGCAGAGAAAATAACTGACAAACGTCCGGTGAGAAAAATCTCACTTCCATCAGTGATTCGACACTGACCTTAGCTCAAGATGAGTTGCCCCTTGCTGTGTTGTGAAACCAGCTCACAAAAAGATAGAAAATATAGATCAACGCGTTAGAATTCAGCCTCTTCGAGGGGGCAACCTCCTTTACATTACACAAATGAATGACTCTTTGATGATTCAAATGACAAAACCTCCTTTCTATATATAGGAGTCTAAGGAGTCACAATATAACCCAACCGACCTAACAATAATAATATAAAGGCACAAAAATAACAATAGAGGGATTCTATGGGGCACAGTAATAACAATATGGGGACAATAGGGGCACAACAATATTAATAAGGGATACAACTACAATAGTAATGGGGTAAGCACTAGTATTATAGGGACCTAACATGCCCTCTCCTTCAAAAGAGTGTTGTCCTCAACGCTTGAGTAGTTCTCGATGCTTCTGTATAAAATTCTCATCCTCCCATGTGAAATCTTCAATGGATAAGTTCTTCCACTTGATGAGATACTCCGAAATTGATCGATTTCGTAGCTGTCGAGTTCTTGTTTCTGTGACTACTTCCGGTTCCAATATAATTTTTCCTTCCTCGTCAAGTTCTGGCAATATTGTTTGAACTGGGAGCTTGTCGCCTATAACCTTCTTTAAACATGAAACATGGAAAACTGGGTGCACTTGAGAAGCTGCAGGAAGCTCCAATTTGTATGCCATAGTACCAATTTTTTGCAACACCTTGTATGGACCATAATACTTTGGTGATAATTTATTATCCTTTTTAGCTTGCTTGAGGGACATTTGTTTATATGGTTGTAGCCGTAGGAATACCCAATCACCTACATCAAAACTTCTTTCGCTGCGATGTTGATCTGCTTGTTGTTTCATTCTATTCTGCGCCAACACGAGGTTATCCTTTAAGAGTTAGAGGACTTGTTGTTGATGCTCGATGTGATGTTCCACTGCTTGAACCTTAGAATTTTCTCTTAAATATGATGTGATGGATGGTGGCTGATATCAATAAAGTGCCATAAATGGGGTCATTTTTGTTGCTGTATGGAAGGAAATGTTATAACACCATTCAGCCAGAGGCAACCATTTGACCCATTGTGTCTGTTTGTCAAATACAAAGCAACGAAGATATCCTTCCAAACATTTGTTTACTATCTCAGTTTGCGCATCAGATTGAGGATGATAAGATGAGCTATGAGCTAATTGAGTACCAAGACAATAAAATAATTTTGTCCAAAAATTTCCAGTGAAAATGGGATCTTTGTCACTTACAATAATCTTTGGGTTTCCATGTAGCTTTTGAATTGTTTCCATAAATGTAGTAGAAACTGTACTGGCTTTAAATGGATGTGATAATGCACAAAAGTGTGCATACTTGGTAAGTCTGTCAACTACCACCATGATGACACTCTTTACCTCAGACTTGGGTAAACCTGTGATAAAATCCATTGAAACCTCCTCCCAACGTTGGCTTGGAATGGATAAAGGTTGTAATAGACCCGGGGTCTTAATTATTTCAACTTTATTTTGTTGGCAAACCAAACATTCTGCCACAAACTTTTGAATATCCGATTTAAGGCCATCCCAAAAAAGTTCCTTCTTAACCCCGTGGTAAGTTTTTAAAAATCCTGAGTGCCCTCCTAAGAGAGAAGTGTGCAATTCCATAAGAATCTTTTGTTTGAGTTGGGAATTCTTACAGAGGTATAAGCGATCTTTGTACCATAACGAATCATTTTGCCAGCTAAATGTATCAGATGTACTGGGATCTTGTTGTAACTTTTGAATAAGTGCCCACACTTCTTCATCATTCTTCCATACCTCCCTTGCTTCATTTATCCAATCTGGTTGGATAATAGAGATGGCGCACAACAATGCTTCCACATCCTCATCCTTTCTTGAGAGTGCATCTGCCACCACATTTTGCTTCCCTTTTTTGTAGATGATTTCAAAGTCATAACCCAACATCTTTGTGACCCACTTTTGTTGCTCTTTAGAGGATAATCTTTGTTCTAAAAAGTATTTAAGTCTATCATGATCCGTTTTTACCTTGAAGTGTCTTCCCATTAGGTAGGGTCGCCATTTCTTAAGTGCATGTAGTATTGCCAACATTTCCTTCTCATAAATAGCTTTGTGTAAAAACTTTCCCTTAATTGGACGACTTTCAAAAGCAATGGGTCTTTCATTTTGCATTAAAACAACACCAATTCCATTTCCTGAAGCATCACATTCCACAATAAAGGTTTTTGTGAAGTCCGGTGTACCTAAGACCGGTGCTTGGCACATTGCCTCTTTAAGATGTTCGAAGGCCTTTGTTGCTTCTGGAGTCCATAAAAATGCATCTTTCTTCAATAATGTTGTTAGAAGTGCTGCTATTCTCCCATAATTCTTAACAAACTTATGATAATACCCTGTCAACCCGAGAAATCCTCGCAGATGCTTTATGGATGTGGGGATTTTCTATTCCTTAATGGCTTTAATTTTGCTAGGGTCTACCTTAACCCCTTCATGAGATACAATATGACCCAGATATTCCACCTCTTGTACTCCAAAGAAACATTTGGATCTTTTTGCATATAATTGTTTATCCTCCAATAGTTGTAGCAACTTGTCAACATGTTCAACATGATCCTTCCAAGACTTGCTGTAGATTAGTATATCATCAAAAAATACTAACACAAATTTTCTAAGGGTTTGAAAATGGAATTCATCAAACTTTGAAATGTAAAAGGTGCATTGGTAAGGTCAAAAGACATGACCAAAAATTCATAATGACCCTCATGAGTTCTAAATGTTGTTTTCGGAATGTCTTTATTCTTCATTCTAATTTGATGATATCCTGAATGAAGATCCAACATGGTGAAGTAAATTGATCCATGCAATTCATCCAGTAATTCATCAATGACAGGAATGGGAAACTTATCTTTAATAGTGAGCTTGTTGAGCTCCCTATAATCTGGACAAATGCGCCATGATCCATCCTTCTTGTGCACCAATACTACTGGAGCAAAGAAAGAACTTTGACTAGGTTGAATTATACCAGCCTCTAACATTTCTGCAACCATACGTTCAATTTCACTCTTTTGGGCATAGGGATATCTGTACGACCTGATGTTTGGAGGAACACTTCCTGGAATCAGATGAATAGCATGATCATGATCATGAAAAGGTGGGAGACCTTTGGGAGTCTCAAATACCTTGGAATGATTGCCCAAGACTTTTTGGAGATCTGGAGAAATAGATGATTTCGATGTGGAAACATCTAGCGAACATAATTATGCAATTACACCTCTTTGTTCATTTTTTAGAAGCTTTGTCATACCGTTAGAGCTGATTATCTTTCCTAGTTTCCCTGCAGTACCTCTTAATTCAACTTCCTTTCCTTCTGCAGAAAATTTCATGAAAAGTTCTTGAAAATTAAAAGCTATTGTACCCAAGGTTTGTAGCCATTGGACTCGTAGTACAACATCAACTCCTCCCATTGGAATGGAAAGCATTGGGCTAATCAATACATATTCTCTCATAGCTAGCTTGATATTATGGCACTTTCCAGAGCAATTTATTGTTCCTCCATTTGCAACCATCACTTGACACTCTGGTGCTGGATATAGGAAGCAATTCAATTATTTTGCTACCTTACAATGAATAAAATTGTGGGTACTTCTTGAATCAATCAACACTATTACCTTTTTCTTCTTGATTTGCCCTTCTATCTTGATGGTTTGAGGAGTGGTAATTCCAGCCAATGCATTACAAGATATTGTTGGATTCATTTCTTCTTTATCTAGTTTTTGTTCCTGGAGTATATCCTCTTCTTTTGACCTTTCTTGCTCCTTTTCTTCTTCCTCTTCACAATTTATGTAGAATAATTTCTTCTCAGCACACTTATGATCTTCAGTGCATTTGCTATCACCACTGTAATAAAGCCCTTTTGCTCTTTTTTCTTCCAATTGTTGTGGTGTCAACCTTATAGGTTGTCGAAGACTAGGGGCAACAACACTTCTATCTTTATAGTTGTGAGTGGTATGCTTCCTGGTTGCCGTAATTTTGCTTTCCATTTTTCTTGCTAACCTGAATGCCTTCTCTAATGAATTAGGTTCCCTCCTGGGAAAAAAAAAGAATTAGGTTCCCAAAGGCGAACATCATGTTGGATATTATCCTTTAAAGTCCCTATGAACACATCAATCCTATGCTCATTTGGAATATTTTTTACCCTTATGTTCAATTTTTGGAACTCCTCAATGTGCTCCATTATTGAACCCTTTTGTTTGAGACTTATCAATTGGATAAAAAAAGTGTTGCTTTTTGTATTCTCATAATGTGCTGTCAATTCTTCCGTAAAAATTGCCCAAGTGATAATTTGTTAACGAGAGCAAAGCCATTGATACCATACAAACTAATTTGGTTCCAAATATAAAGTTGCAATACGTATCTTTTGTGTGTTTTGCACATTATTGAGATTGAAAAATTGCTCCATCTGTAATATCCATGTTGCGGGATCTTTGCCATCAAACTTCCTCATATTGATTTTTGGAATATGGTGGGTCTTCGATCCAACATTAGAGTCTATGAAATCATGATTAACATTTTTTTTGTTCGCATCATGAGTTTCCTTTACTACCTTTTCACCATTAGTAAGTATTTATTGGAGAAAATTTGTCAAATCTGTCTTCAAATCTATCTTCAAATTGTCCATCTTAGCTTCCACGCCATTCATCTTAGCTTCCACACCCTTTATCTTAGATTCCACGCCATTGATCTTAGCTTTTGTTAGTTTTTGTGAGAGTGACATTTGTTGCACTTGGTCTTGTAATTTTGATATATCATGTAGCATTTCTTCCTCTTCTTCATGAGTCATGCTAGAGCTTTCAGGTTGCTTACTAGGTGTTTTCAATTTCTTTCCTCGGGGCATCAGTTACTGATAATAATGCTCTACTATGCCCTTTGAATTCCTTCAAAATAAGTTTTCAAATCACGGCCATCACAACTTCAATACACAGAAAAAATGACCTTCAAAACGTACACGGCCACCAATTAAAAAACATTCAATGCAAACGCAGCATACAAAGCCAATTCTTCATACCATACGACCTCTTTTTAAAAGAGCTCAATGCATCATGGACGTTCTGCCTCCACCACACAAAGCCAATTCTTCATACCATACGACCTCTTTTTAAAAGAGCTCAATGCATCATGGACGTTCTGCCTCCACCAAACATTCATGTGACAATGTTCAAATGTATCGGTGTCCAGTATTTAACTATATGTAACAACGATTACTCATATGGATTCAAATACCAAATGTGACAACGTTCAAATACAAAATGTGACAACGTTTAAATACACAAAACGATTTCTAATGCATACTCCAGCAATCACCGACAGGATTTGAATGCATACTCCAGCAATCACCGACAGGATTTGAATGTTTAGTGGTGAGAATTCCACGCTCACCGCACCAAGCGCCTCGCCCAAACTCAGAGATACAAACTGAAGACAGCATCGCACGAAGCGGATTGAAACCACGACTGTTTCAAAAGTCAAGTTTCATTCTTGGAACACGAATTCTGGGTTCATGGCGGTTAACAGAGCTCACGACAAATTTTGTTAAAAAAGAAATCAACGCCAAGAATCAGAGAAGTTCAGAGCAGAGAAATCAATGGTCGAAGCCAAGGCGAAACAGAATTCGATGCGTTGAGAGAAAATCGATTAACGACCATTTGAAGAACAGGAAAAGGAACGTTTCAGCGTGGAGCAGCGATTCATTCAGGTGAATGCACAGCGCTTCTGAAACGTTTATGAAACCATGTCAGAACAGCTTGGACAGCGCTGGCAGTGTCAGGCAGAGGAGCGTTTGCAATGTCAGGTGCAGGTCTGTATAAAAGGAATATGGCAAACAGGGCGCAACTAATTGTAAGGAGGAGCGGCGCAGGTATATGAGAGCAGACAAGGGAGTTACAAGGGACAAGAGCTAAAAAGGAGCTGGCTCTGATAACATGTCAGGCCAGGCAGTAACTCCATTAGGTAGAAATTATTTGACTGTGTTATTCCATTAGGTAGGTCCTCATTATATACATGAGGGAGAGACTATTCAGTTCGTCTCCCGATGACTGTTCATATTTCCTATTTGTCTATTTACAATAATTCACACAATCACAAGGATTAGGTGTCAACAAAATCTACACACCTTTTTTCACTTTGTAGGAGCTCGATATTGTCTTTGATGTATCTCTGTAATTTCAGATCATCCAATTCTGAAATTGTGACCTGTAGTAGCCCTCTGTGTCCTCTTTCCAATGCCACTAGTCTAATCCAAATTGGATTCTCTAAAGAAGAGTTATGCCAAATCTCCTACAATGACTTGATTATAGACTAGTTCAGTAGAGCGAACTTGTACGACGTGCCACGTGTCCCTGTTTCGACCTTTGGCTCTGAAATATATATACAAGAAAATATAGTCCGTCCTCTTTCTGTACCTTCTTACGAAATTTCAATCCGATACTCAGAGAGAAAGTTATGACGATTTTCCCTAGGTCACCTGTTTGGAATGTAATTCAGGAGTCTGCAAAAAGACCAACTTCCTCAGATCATATTTCCGCAAATATAGTGTGAAAAGCTTTGAAATTTGGACCTAAGGTTCAGTGCGATTTCATCTCAAATGGGTTTTTTTTTTTTTTTTTTCGCTTCTGAAATGTCGTAGAAAAAAGTTATAGCCAAAATGCCACGATGACTTATTTGGAGCAACGAAACCCTAGAATCCAAAGCTCTGATGCCAAATGTTATGAAACCAGCTCACAAAAAGATAGAAAAGATAGATCAACGCCTTAGAATTCAGCCTCTTCGAGGGGGCAACCTCCTTTACATTACACAAATGAATGACTCTTCGATGATTCAAATGACAAAACCTCATTTCTATATATAGGAGTCTAAGGAGTCACAATATAACCCAGGCGACCTAACAATAATAATATAAAGGCACAAAAATAACAATAGAGGGATTCTATGGGGCATAGTAATAACAATATGGGGACAATAGGGGCACAACAATATTAATAATTGATACAACTACAATAGTAATGGGGTAATTACTAGTATTATAGTGACCTAACGTGCTGCCTCTGTGTTCCCTATGCGTCAGCGTACGCAGATCTGCGTTAGCCTACTGGGACTAGTGTGTCTCTCACTCTGCTGATCAATTGATGCTCTGGAAACTCGATCTCCTGGCTCTCCGGTCTCCCACTCCTACTTCTGAAAATCGACTTCTCCTCAGCAAATATGGATCTCCCTCTGAAGCTCTGCACTGCCTCTCTGCACTGCGTCAACCTCTCTGTGGAGTACACTTTCTCTCTGCTATGCACTCACCGGACTGGAAAATCTTCCTTCCTGCCTTACTGTCCTTGCCCCTCTCTCACTGCTTCAAAACTACTGAATCACCTCTGGCAATTCACAACTGCTACTCTAGAGTTCGATTTCCCAACAATATTGAATTCCTGGTGGCTCCAAGTGTGTTCTCCAACCCCCATCGAATTTCTTCTTATAATCTCTTGTTGAGGCTTCAACGACCAAGATTAAAACATAATCGATGGCTAAGATTAACTAGAACTCGATCCATGTCTTCTTCTAAAAGATTCTCACCATGACTTAATTAATATCCTTTAATTAATCAATTTTCCTAAGTTTAGACTTAGACACCATTAAAAAAAGATTAATTATTTTAATTAAGTCGTCTCTAGGTGGAATTTCCAGAAATGATTTCTAGGTTTTGGAGAATACATGTATTCTAGCCTCTCCACGAAATTTCGTGGCTAGAACACAACGATGCTACAAAAATCAACAGTGGTGGTGGTGGTCCCCTCTCTGCTGGATCCTCACTGCCACCCCCACCATACTCTAGCTCCAGATCATCTTCCTGATCACTATCTGAAGAGACCTCAATATGATGGGCCTTTCCCGTTGTGCATTGATGGCCTAGTGCCTAGGGCTCCCGAAAAGTAAAGCACAGTGTCCTCCTCCCTAGGTCCCTCCTAGTCTCCCCATCTAGCTACCCACGTCCTTGGGCTACTCTCTGTGGTGGTGGTCTAGTATCACTTCCCTTTTGATGGTAGGGAGTGTGTGAAGGAATAGGTGCCCAGGTCTTAGGGATGGCCCCCTGTAGGTCTCTAGCACATCTCACGGTCTCCTGTAGCGTAGAGGGCTTGCGTGACTTCACCAGTCCACGCAGTGGCTCGAGCAACCCCTCTATGAATGTGTACACCCTCCTAACATCCGATAAATCCGGCACCATGACTGAGACTCTCAGAAACTCTGATATGTACTGCTCTGGATGACCCGTCTGTCTGAGTTGGGTTAGCTCTTTGAAGTGGGCCTCCAGATCTCTCTGATCAAAACACTCCACCACTCTCCTAGTGAAATCCTCATAGGAAGTCACGTTGGCATGCCCAAAATATACAAGCCGTGAAACCACCAGTTGTGCGCTTCCCCCTCCAAGTGTAGTGTAGCCATTTTAATGGCTTCCACCTCCGTCATTCGATTGAGCTGGAAATAAGTATCCAGGTTCTCCACCCAGGCCCGAGTTGTACACTTGGTAGTGCCATCCTCCCAATAGTACACTATGTATGGAAGTACATCCTCCCAATAGTACACTGCAACTCAGAGTTCTGCGTGCCCTAGCCTCCATAATTCCTGCCCTTCTTATTCTGCTTGAGCCAATAGTCTCTGAAAGATAAGACTGCCTTGAAATTCCTCCCCCATGGATTGCCATTCCCTGAAATACTCCCCCATGGGCATATGGTCATCTGGTCCACCCTGCTCATTAGGTGCTGATGGTAAGAAAGAAGGTAGCGTGGTCCTAGTTGACCCACCTAAGGCTAGTGGGTGAGTAGCCGGTGAAGGGTGGTCATACTGTTGAGAACTCCCAGAAGTCTCCCTAAATAGGAAATCTCTATGGATGCTCCGGTCCCTGTTCTACTGTTTGATCTCATCCAACATCTCCTTCTACCCCTTCGCTAAATCACTGAGGGCCTTCAAGAGGCTGTCAAAGGCCATATCCTCCTTACTCCTGGGTTCCACCATGTCCTCTACTACCACTGCCTTCCCATGCTCCTCAGTGTCTGGTGTAATCTCTAACTCCCTCTCCCGGCTCCAATACCTCTGTTTCTTGTAGGTGATATTCTCCTTGTCCTCCTCACTCATAGGAAAATCTCCCACGGCTGAGCCAAGATTTGGGCTCTGATACCACTGTAATGTTCCAAACTAGGAAAATTAGTGATCTGCAAAGCAAATAACAAATACAACACTAGGAATTTCAAACATTCAGTAAACACCCATATAAACTCTAGAAATAAGAACCAGCTGAGCCATTTTATTAATCAATTGGAGCAAGTACAATAGTGTGGCAGGAGTGCACATGGGCTTTCCTCATTGGCAAGTGTGACAAAAGCCCAGGTGATAAAATGACAAGCCTAAATGCTAACAACCACTGCTCTAATGATGCTCTGCGCTACCCAGAAATCTGCATTTTCTGTTGGAAAGGAGCGGTTGGAAACCCTACCTCTAGTGCTTAGAAAATTCTGCAAAATTAACCTCAAATTCCTCAACCAAAACCCACCAAAACCTAGAAAGGGTTTGGCTTGGTTTTGACCCCCGAAATTCGGCCCCCAAATACCACGTCCTCCTCCAAGTGCTGGAAAATACAGCCTGCCTGTAGCTCACAGAAAAAGCGCCACAAATCACACCCAAAGGCTGAGATGCTCTCCTCCAAGGTTTCCCTTATTTCTCCCGGCAATCTTCAGTTCCCAAACTCGTCCCCCAAGTTCCCATGTGTGCCCACATAGAGGCCTATGCGCAGGACCAAGTAGCTGCAAATTGTGCTGCCCACTAGTAGCACTCTCCTTCTCTGAAACTCCTCCAAAATGTTGATGTTCCATTGAAGCTCCAATGCCAAAATTCTGCCGACAAATGCTGCTCGAAAGACCCCTGAAACAACCCCTGCACGCTCCCTTCCTGCGTCCTCTAGAAACACGCACTAGCTGAGAAAAATGTGGAAAGATAAGCTCTGAAATCCCTCCGACTCTCCTCCAAAGTGGTACGATTTGACCTTCCTAGGGTGGCACTCGAAGTCCCCCGAAGAAAGGGTGAGTTCTCTGCTTGGAAAACTCGGTGCTAAACAGCAAGTGACCCGACTAAGCAGCTCGAGCAACAAAAGTGAGTTCAATAGACAAAAGACCCTTTGTGAAGATGAGCTCCTCCTATTTATAATTTCGTGGGCCTTCCTCCCCATGTGGGCCCCTCCTCCTTGCCTTTCGATTTCCCCTCCAAGGCTATTCGAACTCCACACTTAGCCAAGTGCGTTTTTCCTATGTGGGTGGCCCCCACATTCCACTAACAAAATAATTCAGCCTTCTTTCTCCCCCAAGTCCTTAAGTCAAGATTGGATGGGTTCCATGGTCACCAAAATTATCCAAAATTGTGGGAAATTAAACCTGTAACAAAATAATTTAAGGGGCATTACAATTTGTGTAGTGAAGCCTCGAAATTCGTGCCTGAAGGTGCCTCATTTTCTGTGCTGGAGGTGACTATTGTCCCTTGATTTTCTTGCCAAGAAACCACCTCAAAATCAGTGTTGCCTATAGCAGCAAAATCAAGATTTTTGCCTCGAAATTTGGGCCTAGTCAATGGAGGAACAATCCTCGAAATTTGCGCACAACAACCTCAAAACTTGTGCCTCTTCCCTCCATTTTTGTACTGTTGTTACCTTGAATTCCGTGTTGACCGTCCCTTCGATTTTTGTGCCTGTCTCCTCCTCGAAAACCGTGCCTCTAATGGCAGCCTCCTAGAAACTTGTGCCTCCTTTCTTTTGCTGAAAACTCTCCTTGAAGTTCTCCTTTTCTCCTCTCCTCTTGCTCTCTCAAGTGTCAAGTGAAGAATGAGCCTCTCTTTTCTCCTTTTGTCTTTTAGAAAAGATTGAATCCCTAACCCTAGGATTCAATGGTTGAGATTTAATCTGCAAATCTCAAGATGTGTGGTTGAGATCACTTTTCCCAAATCGCCCTCCTAGTAGATTGGCCCCATTACTTAAAAGCCTCCTAGTACCTTTTTCAAGTTGTATACCTTCTTCTAATTTTCTTATAAAGTGATTTTCTCAACTCACTTTAATATTAGAAAAATGAACTATGTACTTTACACATAAAGTCACTTTATAAAGTACAAGTGACTTTAATATTAGAAAAAGTACATGGTACACCACTTTTAAGTATCTCTTCCACCCATGACATTAATATAACTCATAAATGTCACCAAGTCAAAAGTCATTAATGTGTCTACTAGGCTAAAAGGGATAAATGCCTAGTAACACCTCTCCTTGGTATTATTTTCAACACTCCCTCTTACCGAGGAAGGTGTTGCTCACCACTCCCATCCTGTCTCTAAAAAAGACATGCTTGCCTCTTGGCAAAGACTTGGTGAGAATGTCTGTTACTTGCTCATCAGTGGATATATACTCAAGCTTCACAGCCCCTCATTGAACCTAGTCTTTGATGAAGTGGTATCTGATCTCTATATGCTTTGACCGATCGTGAAATACTGGATTTTAAAGAGTTTAATACAACTCTGATTGTCACAGTAAATCGTAGTTGGTCTTAGCATTTGACCAAATAGTCCATGAAGCATCTTGCGAAGCCATAATGCCTCGCATCCTGCCTGACTAGCTGCCATGTACTCTGCCTCTGTGCTGCTCAATGCCACTGACTTCTGTTTCTTGTTGAACCATGACACAACTACCGAGCCCAATGAGAAACAACATCCAGAAGTGCTCTTTCGGTCACTGACACTGTCAGCCTAATTTGAGTTCGTGTAACCGATCAATCTGAACCCATCACATCTGACATAGTCCAACCCATAATCCACTGTACCCTACAAGTATCTCAACACATGTTTTGCAACCACCCAGTGTACTCTCCTGGGCTCCATCATAAACTGACTCAATGTATTGACTGCAAAACAAATATCTGGTCTAGTATTGACTAGATACATCAATGAACCGATCAGCTGACAATACAAAGTGGGATCCACCAACTCGGAATCAACATCATGCAGCTTCTTCCAGTTGGTGATCATAGGAGTAGCCATAGGCCTACAACCATCCATATGAAATCTCCTCAGGATATCTCCTGCATACTTGCCCTGGCCCACAAAGATGTGTCCATCCTCCTGCGAAACCTCCATCCCTAAGAAGTAATGCATCAACCCCATATCAGTCATATCAAACTCTGAAGCAAGATCTCTCTTGCAATGCTGGATGAGACTGTCCTCCCCTGTAATAAACAAGTCATCCACATACAGTACTAGAATGAGTGGATCGTCACCTACCAAAATAAAGTATAGGTTCGGATCTGCATCACTCTTCTGGAAATCCAATGACTGCAAGTATGTTGGAAATACTGGGGGGGGGTGAATCAATATTCCTTAGCAATTAGCACTTTTAAATCTTTTCAGAGCATTAGTTAATCTTCAATTATTATTAATGTTTATGCAGTAATAATAGTAAATAAAAGAACACAATGGACACAAGAATTTTAGGTGGAAAATCCCCTTCGGGTCAAAAACCACCGAACACTTTTCTAATAAATTCTTTAATCTTCAGCCCCAACTGAAATGAAAGCAACAACTTCCTAGAATTCTAGGAAAGCATTCTTCTCTAGCCCGCACTGGAAGGATGCCCCAACGCCTTGGTTTCTTTAGTAGTCAACTGAATGCATGCCCCAACATCCTAGACCAACCTACCACCTTGAAGTGTTCACAGGTTCCAACCTGTAGGCGAGTTCATGCACCTGCCTGGCACCTCCCTGCCACCCTATAATGATTGAAATGAGACAAGAGTGTGGATTCCCGTGCCAGGGACAATGATCCACGATACAATATGATTAACAATGATTTTGACCGAACACCCAATCACACTATGACCTGCAACCCAACCATGACATCATCCCAACAGAGACTCCTATACCTCCCAATAATGCCTTTTCGACTCTAGGCAGATTGACTTTTTTACAATAATGACTCTTTCAATGATAACACTTTTACAACTTTACAATGATGACTCTTGGCCTTGACACTTCTTCACAATATACGGATGGCTGTCATGTCTTCAAAGGATGTCCCGCTGCAATTCTTCCTTTGATTTGATACTTCTGGTCTTGAATTCTTGCTCGGAGTTGTACTTGAATCTTCTTCTACTTGCATGCAAAATTTGCCTGGCGGTACCAATCCCAAAACAAAACAAAATACCCTTCAACTTACCTTTGCCTGCAAAACACATGTAAGTGCATAATAATGAATAAATACAAATTAAAATTACAATGCGTACCTGAAGTGTGCTTGTCACTTTTGTTGTTGACTTGTTGCAGCAGTGGACAAAGACTCCCACTCTTGATATAGACCTGGACTCTATGCAAGATTATATCCAAAACTGACCTAAAAATGTATACAATAAAAACTGGTGACAGACCCTAGACTTGTGATGGACCAAGTTCTAAGTACAACAACAGAGACCATTCTATCAACTATGTCGACAAGTAACATGAACTTACAACATCATATAGATTTAACAAACTTGGTGTAGCATCAAGAATATGTAGCATAAAATGTGTAGTATCAAGAATAGGACATTTGAAAAACTAATTGTGACATATACAGACATAGAGATATAATCGAGACACTGTATATACTTACGTTGTCCTGCAAAAAATATGTCAGAGATGATACTCAAAATTAAAATGTAAACACTAACCATAGATACCTTGCTGTAGGAGACTTACCCTTGACTGTTGATGTGTGGTCCTTACTGCAGTGATCCTTGAATGCATGCTTTTTCTTGCCTTCTAGGAGCTCGATATTGAATCTGTTGTATCTATGCAATTTCGGATCTCCATGGTCTGAAATTCCGTCGTGTGGTAGCCATCTGAGTCCTCTTTCCAATCCCACAGGTCTGATTAATATTGGATTCTTCAAGAAAGAGTTATGCCCAATCTCCCACGATGACTTGATTATAGACTAGTTCAATTGAGCGAACTTGTATGAAGTGCCATGTGTCACTCTTGTGACCTTTGGCCTTGAAAACACTACTCAACAAACTACAACCCATCCTCTTTCTGTGACTATTTATGAAATTTGAATCCAATGCTCAAAGAGAAAGTTATGACGATTTTCCCAACGTCACCTGTTTGACATGGAATTCGGGAGCCTGCAAAAATCCAAACTTCATCAGATCATATCTCCGAAAATATAGCGAACCAAGATATAAAATTCAGTCACGATGTTCATCAAGATTTAAGCTCAAATGGGTTTTAATTTCAGTTTCTGATGCTTCGCAGAAAAATAGTTATAGCGAAAATGCCACGATGACCTGTTTGAAGCCACAAAATCCCTACTAGAGGAGGATATGAGGGTCATTATTTATATGAATGTCTTGAGTTGAGAAGGTCCTCAATAAGCGAACGTTGGAGAGATTTTAGGAGCAATTTTATTATTATTAATTATTGACTATTCAATGACCAGAACCAATTATGATTGCCATGCCACAACCCCATAGGCTTTTAGCCCACTAACTGGGGTTACTAACTTCAAACATGAATATCTCTCAAACCGCAAAGAATTACTTGGCGTGCCATAGTTCAACGGAAACATCTCGACGAGTAGAATCCATCTAGAAGATCCTTGACTCAGAATAGAGTAAGTTGTTAAGTCAAAATGCCCATGCAAGATTGGGGTAGCCCCTGGTGCTGCTTGGGTTGACATCAATGACCAGTGTTGATAATATCGGTATCGGGAAAATATCGGCGAGGGTCCAGAAAATATCTTATCGGCAATATCGGCAAAAATATCGGCAAATATCGACAAATATCGGCAAGCATAAAAAATGCATGATATATTCATTTTTTTCAGAGTTTTAAACATATAAAGCAATAACAACATGAAATAAACACATTGGCACATAAATATGAAGAAAACACTGATATATATGATGTCAAATAGAAATGATATATCAAAGGCGATACCAAATCGTGCTAATCCCTGATAATTGTCCATTCAAGGACTCAAATGTGGAGAACCAATACAAAATAACATCACATATAATAATAAAAGTATCTCATCATCATGAGTTACATGTAGCATAACAAATAAAACTAGCAACTATCTATCTACTGCCCTCTCTCCCTTTTACGGGAAAACATGATGGGCTGTTTGCCAGGCCTGCCCCTAGTAGTAGAAGGCCCTGACACTGCCTCTGCACCTAATGTCAAATAATGAGTGCTAGGCATGGAGCTATGCTCTCCTATATCTATAGCAGATGGTGTTGATGCTGATGCTCCTGTAGTGTCCTCCTCCTCTTGCTCCTCCTGCTCCTCCTCTAAGTGCTGCTGCTCCTCTGACTCCGAGTCCTCCTCTTGCTGCCCCTGCTCTAATGGATCATCTGCCACTGGCTCTAACCATGAAGGTGACTCCTCCAATATGGGCTCCTGAGACTCCACCCTCCATGGAGACAATACATCAATATTGTCCAAGGAAATGGCATCTGGATCCACTGGTGATTCTATTTGCCTCACTCGAAGTCGGATGTTGTAATGCACATACACCAAATCGTTGAGGTGTGCGAACTCCAACCTGTAAGAGTGTCAAAAAAAGTAATGAGTCTTGACTCTTGACTCTTGACACTTGAAGGTCATAAATTAAAAATTAAAAATTACAATAAGTGTAATTGCTCAACTGAAGGCTTGAGTTCAAAGTTATACCTGTTGCGCTTTTTGGCGTGTATTTTCTCAAATACACTCCAATTGCGCTCACACCCTGAAGAGCTACATGTTTGACTCAAGATTCGTATAGCGAATTTTTGCAAATTTGGTGCCCTTGCACCATAGCTTCGCCACCAAATATCTACAACAAAATAATGAAATAAAAAATTCAAAAACTTAAAATTTAAAAGTTAAAACATAAATAAATTCAAATTTCTAATTTCTAATGAGTGATGACTTGTCACTTACGTGGCATGAAGAGGGCCCTTTCCTTAATGGCATCATCAAAGCCAAATAGGCCAACACAATCCTGATAACACTGTACCTCGCGCTTGATTTTGCTACGAAGCTCAGAATCAGGTACCATCCTCTGAATACAGGAATGGAGCCCTTCCATCGCCTTGCCATCAAAATCAAAGTTGCATTTGTATGCAAATGCAGGGTTGAGGAAGAGCGCTGTTGCATGAATGGGTCGATGAAGCATCCCTGTCCACCGACTATCGATCACATCCCATAACATCATCTGCCTATTAAGGCCAGCAGAACCCTTGTCTGCATAATAGGAACGAATGGCCTCCTTGGCCCTATCCATGCCCTCATACAAATAAGGCATTGCAGGCTTCTCTCCATCCACCAATCTAAGAACCTTTACTATAGGTTCGCTCACTGCACATGCTTCTTGTACTCCACACCAAAATGTCTCAGAGTACACCATTTTTGCAATGGCTCTCCCATCAGGTCTCCTGCTGTATCTACAATTACGCCAATCATCAGACACAAACATTTGCTTCAACTCGAACTGACATCGAAGCAAAGACTGAAGAGTAATAAAGGTCGTGGCAAAACGTGTGATGGCAGGACGCCGCAACTCCTTGTTTCTAGTGAACCTCCTCATAAGGCTAAGAACAAAAGCATGGTTATAAATAAACTTGGGGATGCTCCTAGCCATATCAACTGCCTCCTTGATGAAGGAGAGTTTCCCCATATCCTCAAGCAACAAATCAAGACAATGCGCTGCACATGGAGTCCAGAACAATGTGGGATGCCTCTCCATAAGCATTCTGCCGGCAGACACATAATTAGCTGCATTGTCTGTTATGACTTGCACCACATTCTGCACACCAATCTCCCGAATGAACCCATTTAACAACTCACATATCGTTGCTGCATCTTTGATATGTTCTGATGCATCCAACGATTTAATAAACATGGTACCTTTAGGACAATGTACCAAGAAATTTAGAAGGGTCCTACCCTTCCTATCTGTCCAACCATCAGACATCACTGTGCATCCAGTGACTTCTCATGTCTTTTTCAACTCCGCCAATCTAGAGTTGATGTCCTGTTTTTCTGCTTGAAGAATTGGCCCCCGCAACTCCTCATATGTGGCACTTTTGTACCCTGGGCCCACAACAACAATAGCATCACACATTGGTTGCCAAAATGGATTGGTTTTTGTGATGCTGAGAGGTAAGTCGCTCCAAAAAATACACCTCCCCATGACTCTATCTGCTTCTTGCTTCTCCTTTTTTTTAACAAACGATTTTATGCCAGGTTGTGCTCCAGCTCCTGTTCGTGGAACAAAAAATGATGACCTCGCATTCAAACTAGCAGTAGCGCTAGCATGTGATGGTGTGCCAGTTGTGGAGCCCCTCCCACTAGGGCCAGTAGGGCCACTACCCTCAACATCAAAATCAGGAGAAGATATCCCGAAAGATCTACCTGCACGTTCAGCTTTGTTTCTTTCCGCCTCTTCCTTCTTTCTGTCCTTTTCTTCAATTGCCTCAAGAGCTTTTTGTATAAGCTCCGGACTAGAAACTTCACAAATGCCAACATCATGTCCAGTGAGTCTAGCAAGATGGTATTTCAGTCGTGTAACCCCACCTGTCATCTTGGTCCCACACAATTTGCATGCAAGATATGCACGATTTGTCCCACCATCAGGGATCCCATACTCCCAAAATGGGTCCAAGTTTTTAGGCATATTTGTATTTTGTAGTGGGCTAACTCAAAAGGAAACCTACAGCACCAAAAAAAATTTGGAATTAGTAACTTAATAAGTAATACGAAATTACAAATAAGTTAATAACCACATCATTTTACAAAACAACATCCTTATCTCTTAGATCAGTGGAGGAAAGAAATTTTATTTCTGAGATTTTGCAATTTGTGATTGACCTCTCTGATTTAAACTCTGCTTCGTAATTTTATTTCTGATACAACCAATGGTTTTTAACTTTCTATTATCTATAATTCAAATTTCAGAGACAGCTCCCAGCCTAGATTAAATAAATTTTAAAAAATGTAATATATAACCCTTGTTTTTTTAATATATAAAATTCTTAAGAAAATGACAGTTAATTTGTTTTGTTTGCAAGATAGTATGCATCAGAAACTCACCGCTGCAATGCTCATGTGTTTATTATTGTTGTTCCCGAGATAAGTTATTGTGCTAGTCTCTTTTCCTCCAACTGATTTGAACGGTGGGTCTCCAGCCATAGAAATAAGTTGTTCTTTTTAATATTCCCAGTCTTTTTATAGTTTTATATAGTTTCCTAGTGAGGTCTTCTGTCAAACAGTTTAATGAGGTACTGCTGTAGGTGTAATTTCTTTGAGTTTGGGTTCAAATGAGTATAACTATACAGTGCCCAGCAAACACTCAAGAAACTATTTTAATTTTTAAAGCAACATCTTCATGTTCAGAATTTAAACAACAAAAGCAAACGCCATTGAGACTTGAAAATCAGCCGCAATTAAATTCAGTCTTCACTGATATATTGCTTCAGGAATTACACAGTAGTTTTCCAGAGAGTTACAATCACTGATATATTGCTTGAGGGCGTTGCTCTGTGGATGATTTTCCCCCACGTTTAACAGGGTATACCCTGAGTTTTGGTCAAAAGGCAGTGCTGTAGGTTACTCCAGCAACATAACCATCAGAAAAATGGGCTGTGAGAGGACCCTACAAATTTGGGATCATGGCCATTCTTTTATTATCATGCCAGCAATTAAGAAGAGGTGGTCAAACCTGTTACAGGTGACCCAGCAACACAATCAACCATATGTTGATAATTATCAATCCATCCCAATTCCAAATGATAACCAGAGAAGCAACCAATACTACATACTACAGACTTCAGTGAAGAATAGAACCTGGTTTAAAATTTAAATGATGTCCAAAGAGGCTATGCCGGTCATGCTATAGCAAAGGCACAATCGTTTTGCAATAAAATAGTGCCAGAAGTATGTTAAAGAACGATTTAGTGGTGTAGTGCGGTCTCATGTAACTGTTGAGGTGAGAAGCTTGAACATAACATAGTAGAGATAGCATGAAAATGCTCGAGAGTCGAGACAATGATAGGACATACATTATCTATGTTACTGTAGTCTTGACTCTTAGCAATACACCACTTAACCAACCAAGCAACTGTCACAAGATACAAGACCATGAACATAGATAATCACTCAAATCGGCTTACTGTTCAGTGTTGAGTCGTTGAAACTTGACTGTTCTGCAGAGACGTGGGAGCCTGGAGCAGTCGTGGTTGGGAAAAATCGTGGCCCGTGGGAGCTGTGCACACTGCAGATAATTGCTGGAGAGTCCGAGAAGTTGGAGTCGGGCACCGGCAGAGTCGTGGGCATCCGCAGGTGTAGGTAAACGGAAACCCTCGGCAGCGAGTCGGCGACAGGCAGAAAACTGAAATGAAAAACTAAAAACCAAAAAAATCGTTTATATAGCACAACCTCCCGCGATATATTCCTTCGTGGCGCGATATTTACCGATTTATCGCTGATTTCTCGGATTTATCGCGCGATTTTATAAACCCTAAAATATCGCGATTTTTTGCTGCCGATATATCGGATCGCCTGAAATATCGCGATATTTACGAATATCGCCGATATTTCGGCGATACTATCATCACTGTCAATGACAACCACTGATCAACAAAGTAGGCATCTATCCTCTCGTACAATGCCTTCGGTGCCTGCTTCAGTCCATACAGGGCTTTCTTCAGCCTACACACATGAGACTCACTTTCATGCAACTCAAAGCCCTTAGGTTGCTCAATGGTACACCTCCTCCTGTATAACACCATTGAGAAAGACGGTCTTCACATCCATCTGGTGAATCCTCCATCCCATCTCAGCTGCTATAGATATCACTACACTAATGGAATATAACGAGCAACCGGTGCAAAGGTCTCCTCATAGTCAACTCCCTCTACTTGTGAGAACCCCACTCCACAAACCGAGCTTTGAACTTATCAACGTTGCCATCTGCAGCATGCTTGATCTTGTAGAGCCATTTGGAAGTCACAATGGACTTCACATTAGGATGTGGCACTACCTCTCATATATCATTCTTCATGATAGAGGAATATTCCTCTACCATGGCATCCCTCCAAATCTGTTGTCTAGCGGCCTCCTCAAAACTAGATGGCTTTGTGTCTACAACATCTACCATGAAGCCACCCAACCTCTCTGGTGGTTTTCTCTCCCTCATTGACCACTTGGGTCTCCCCATTGCCTCTTGAGCCTCCTTCAGGGTCTCCTGAAGCCATCTTGGCTTGCTCTTCCCTACAGTAGTCTCCTGTGGAGGTATGGGAAAATCCTCATCTAGCGCCTCTCCTCCTGGGGAGGAAGGCTCTAAACTAACCAAAGGAGATTTTGAACTCTGAGATATTGTACCCGATGAATCTGTATGAGGTGATCCAGTACTAGGAAAAGCTATGCTCTGTGAACCTGTCACGCCTGAAGAAGGTGAACCTCCCGATCCTAGTGTACCACTTGATGCTCCTCAAACCTGTGGTGTGGCTCCCTATTGAGGAGCCTGCTGCTCTTCCTGATCAATCTCTCGAGACCTCCTCAAAGCCTCCTCCTCCTCAAATCTCACATCCCACCTCAAGACAATCTTCCTTTGTGCAGGAAGGCATATACGGTAGGCTCTCCTGGTCTCATTGTAACCCATTAGTATACCTCTCTCCGTTGTGGGTTCTAGCTTCGTCCTCTTCTCCTCAAGGGCGTGTGAATATGTAAGGCACCCAAATATCTTGATGTGCCCAACTTCTGACTTCTTGCTGGTATATATCTTCTCAGGAGTCTTGCTCCCCAAGACTCTATGTGGGCTCCTGTTTTGCAAGTAAACAATAGTGTTAACTGCCTCGGCCCACAAGAAGAAAGGTAAACTCTGATCATGCAGCATTGCTCTAGCTGCACCAACAATGATCCTGTTCTTCCTCTCTGCCACCCCATTCTGCTAAGGGTTATAAGGCACAATGAGCTCCCTCTTTATGCTGACACTTCCACAAAAGTCTCTCATCTCTGCTGAAGTGTACTCACCCCCATTGTCTGATCTCAACACCCTAATCTTCCTCCCTATTTAGTTCTCCACAAGAGCCTTAAACTCTTGGAATTGCTTGAAGACCCCATCCTTGGTCTTCAGAAAGTAAATCCAGGTCCTCTTGGAGTGGTCATCAATGAAAGTCACATAGTACTCATATTCGCTCAATGAGACATGGGACATAGGACCACATACATCAGAATGAATCGAAACAAGGACACTTGCAGCTTTGCTATCACTGCTTTGGAACGATGTCTTGGTGTACTTTATGAAAGCACACCCCCTGCACACATCATGATGATCAGTGCTAAATTCTGGCAACCCGGTAACCATCTCCCTCAACATCTTGAAAACTCCATGGTGCAAGTGGGCCATCCTCCTATGCCACAACTCACATAGCGCAAAGAGGATGAAACATGAGTCTGTATAGTCTTCCACTACGAGCTCTAATCACATGAGCGGACTCGATACTGGATCCTCTAGGATACAACAACACTTGTTCCTTCCGGGATAGTACCTCATACCCCCTGTCCTCCAAGCTAGAAACGAATATCTATTGATTTTTTTTGGGTAGCGTCGGATGTGCTCTAGCTCCGAAATTTTGTGGAGGGGCTAGAACACATGAGATCTTCAAGACCCAAAAATCGTTTGGTGAAATTCCACCCGGATTGTATTTTATTAAAATAATTGATATTTTTAATGGGGTTCCTAAGTCTAAACTTAGGAAAATTAAAATATTAATGGGTATTAATGAAAATATGGGTTAGAAGCTTCTAAGAGACGATGATCAAGTCTAATTTAATCTTAGCCGTTGATTAGAGATTAGATCACGACCGTTTATTTCTCAAGAGGAAAAGTATAAATGGAGGCTTGGGGTTAGTTGGAGAAGACGCACAGAGAGATTGAGGAAATCAATTCTCTGAGGTGAGAAGTTCTCAGGAGGAAAATCGATTGGGGAGATCTTGCAGCTGGGGGGCAGGGATAGTTCGCGAACACTGATAGAGAGGCAGAGAGAAGCTTGTGCAGGCAGCCCAGTAGCCAGGAGAGCTAACGCTATGCCAGACTGGGCCTATGTAGCCTTGATGCAGAGCCAAAAGGGTCAACGCAGAGGGAAAAAGCTTCCTTCCACACAGAGAGCTTGAACTGTCGGAACAATTGGGAAAGCTGACGTAGTGGGCAGAAGAGATGACGCAGAGCCACAAAGAGCTCCACGCAGGCCCACGCAGTTACTGCGAAGGGGCAACGCAGTTGTAGTCGGGGCTAGCCAGTTTTGCTACCGGATCAGTCGGAATCTGTCGGGTGAAGTGAGGTAAAACTCACTCAGGTTTTCCGCCATTGTATTTCTCTGTCATTGGTTTGCTGGGAGGGCAACCAACATTTGTATTTAGAACTACTGCTTAATAATAGAAACCCTCAGCGTTGTTGCACCAACTTTCTCGCATTGGGTTTTGCCGGGGACGTTTAGTCCAAAAATAAGTGTGTCCTTTGTGTGTTTGTCTCATTTATTTTTCAGTACTTGATCTGTATATTGGTGTAGGCTGCAGTGTATTTGCATTAATATTTTCTGAATATTTCTGAAAATAACTTGTTAACCGAAGAACACAAGTAGGTAGTGCAAATCAGTTTATTGCAGTAGGATTTCTGACTTGTTCAATTAAGAAATTTTCACATGGTATCAAAGGGATTGCAGATCAAGGAGGACTGAAGCCATCGGTGGAAGGACAGAGGAAAAGCTGTGCGAAGACAGCTGCCCCGAGAGACAACGCAGTTTCTGGCCGAGAGAGAAGAGGGGTGATGCGGTCACCAAGGGAGGCTCACGCAGAGCCTGTGTCAACCTGATTGGGTGATGTTGTTGCTGTAGAGGGCAGCGTAGTGGTTACTGGGCCAACGTAAAGACTGTTGAGTCTCATTTTTCTGGTTGCCGTGGCTAGAGGTGTAGTGTAGATTTCATTTGGAGTTGCTGGTGGGGCGCTAATTTTTGTTGGTGCAGAATAGTACCTAGTGGGGCATAAACAAACTAGAGGGAATCAGTTCCTCAGAAGATTTCTTGCCAAGAAATCTAGATCTAGTGCTAAGAAGCAGCAAAGAGAGATCAAAGAGGGGTGCTTTGACAGTGGTTAGCAGAAGGATTTCTGTGAAGGAAATCGAAATTCAGAGGGAGCTTGTTCCTTAGAGGATTTCTAGTGCCAAAGAAATCTAGATCCGAGTTTTGCTGAGGCAACAACAAAAGAGGGAGAAGAGAACCAGTTCGAAATTCATTTGAGTAGAGATGGCCGTTAATGGACTGAGGGATTAGGACAGGTTGGATGGAGCATCCAACTTCGTCATCTGGAAGGCCAAGATCTTGGCAGTTTTGGACAAAAATCGCATCAAGGATTATGCCTTGAAGACGGTTGCTGTTCTGGTTGATGTTGATCCTCTCAAGAAGTACGAGGAGGCTCAGGGAAAAGCAAAGTGCATGATCTTGGACGGGGTCAAGGATCATGTGATCCCACATATTGCTGAGAAAGACACAACAAGGGAAATGTGGGAGGCCTTGACCACTTTGTATGAGGGAACTTCCGTTTAGCGGAAGATGTTGCTTGAGAGTCAGCTAAGACAGTTTTAGATGCAGAAGGGAGAAGAAATTGATCCCTTCCTTCTCAGGTTGCAAGGGATCTGTGACCAGCTAACTTCCGTAGGGGCTACACCAGATCCTGAATTTATGGTAAGGACTGCCCTGAATGCAGTCACTGAAGACTGGGAAACCTTTGTCCAAAGCATCTTGGGTAGGGCTTCTCTTCCCAGTTGGGAGGAGATGTGGGCAACTCTTCGACAGGAAGAGATCAGACGGTTGACCAAGGTGGGAAGCAGCAGCAAAGGGATCAGAGTCAAGAAGGAGGAAGAGGAGGATGCAGCTCTCGCATCAGCGGGATAGTAAGGGCAGCAAAACCGAAAGAAAAAGGACATATCCAAAGTCAGATGTTTCAGACGTGGAGAAATGGGTCATTTCGCCATGCAATGCTCTCGGAAGAAGGGCAAACAAAACAAGTCTGACTTAAAGGCTGCTCCAACACAAGCTGATAAGGAGGACGATGAGGATTGCGCCATGAGTGCTCATGCACCTCTAGAGAAGAGGTGGGGCGATATTGAGCTGTAGTCGGGAGGACTACAAACAGGGCAGGATCCTTGAGGTGCCCAAACTCTTGGATCACATACGGCTACTGAAGCCCTTAATGACAGTAGCAGAATGACGGGAGTCGGTGCGAGGGATGATGGAGCAATAGTGGTAGAGCTAGAGTGCTAGAGTCTGAAGCAACGCAGTAGAGTGTTGCAGTAGTGCGGGAGGCACAAAGCAGATACAACAGTAACGCAGTGGCATCAGAGGGTCAACACAAATTAGCAATAGAGGTAGCTTCAGCATCACGGGGCATCCAAACTGAACAACATGTCAGCGTTTGGGTGGCTTTCCAGTTGCTTACTTCTCAGCAACTGAGTTGTAGTGCAGTAGTTAGAAGTGGCAGTGCTATGGACAGCATGATGCAACATATTGAGAGGGAGCTGTAGTATAGATGCAACAGTGGCAGTGGCATTGTCATGGGAAACAATACAGATTGCAACAACGCAGTGGATGAGGGGCAGCAGGTCGAGCATCAACAACGTAGAGGACCAATGTCGTGGATCAATGTGATACTTCTGCTGGGAAGTATTGCTAGAGCATGTTCCTCGCTAAGAAGGAGTGTTGATTTTTTTTTGTAGCTCTAGCTCTGAAATTTTGTGGAGGGGCTAGAACACATGAGATCTCCAAGACCTAGAAATTGTTTGGTGAAATTCCACCTGGATTGTATTTTATTAAAATAATTAATATTTTTAATGGGGTTCCAAAGTCTAAACTTAGGAAAATTAAAATATTAAGGGGTATTAATGAAAATATGGGTGAGAAGCTTTTAAGAGACGAGGATGAAGTCTAATTTAATCGTAGCTGTTGATTTCTCAACAGGAAAAGTATAAATGGAGGCTTGGGATTAGTTGGAGAAGACACATGGAGAGATTTAGGAAATCGATTTTCTGAGGTGAGAAGTTCTTAGGAGGAAAATCGATTGGGGAGATCTTGCAGCTGGGGGGTAGGGATAGTTCAGGAATACTGACAGAGAGGTGAAGAGAAGCTTGTGGAGGCAGCACAGTAGCCAGGAGAGCTGATGCTGGGCCAGTTTGGGACCATGCAACCTTGACGCAGAGTCAGAAGGGCCATCGCAGAGGGAGAAAGCTGCCTTCCACACAGAGAGTCGGAACTGCCGAAACAACCGGGAAAGCTGACGCAATGGGCAGAAGAGCTGACGCAGTGGGAAAAAGAGCTGATGCAGAGCCATAGAGAGCTCCACGCAGGCCCACGCAGTTACTGCGAAGGGGCAACGCAGTTGTAGCTAGCGCTAGCCAATTTTGTTGCCGATCAGTCGGAATCTGCCGAGTGAAGTGAGGTAAAACTCACTAAGGTTTTCTGCCATTGTATTTCTCTATCACTGGTTTTTCGGGAGGACAACCAACATTTGTATTCAGAACTACTGCTTAATAATAGAAACCCTCAGAGCTGCTGCACCGGTTTTCCCGCATTGGGTTTTTCCGGGGACATTTAGTCCAAAAATAAGTGCCCTTTGTGTGTTTGTCTCATTTATTTTTCAATACTTGATCTGTATATTGGTGTAGGCTGCAGTGTATTTGCATTAATATTTTCTGAATATTTATGAAAATAACTTGTTAACTGAAGAACACAAGTAGGTAGTGCAAATCAGTTTACTGCAGTAGGATTTCTGACTTGTTCAATTCAGAAATTTTCACAATATCAAACTCTTCTTCAACCCTGGAACATAAAGAACATATGTTACCTTCAGAGGAGGTAATGACTCCCTTTGAAATGATATTGTCCCATACCTATCGCCTTGACTTTGGAGTTGTCGCCAAGCACAACCTCCAAGTCAATGTCATCCTCCAAAAGGCTCGAGAAGCGCTCTCTAACTCCAGTCATATGGTAGGATGCTCCATTTTCTATGAAACATGCACAAGAAGATGTGACAAGAGTGGCTAAACTAACCACCAAAGCACACTCTGAATCAAACATAGCTGCAAACTCATCCACATCTGTTGTCGCTGCAACTCCTTGTTTCTTCTTACCCTTCTTGTTGGGACAGTGAACTGCATAGCGACCCATCTTCCCACAAGAAAAGCATATCACTTCGCTCATGTCCTTCTCCTCAGCCTTCTGCTTCCCCTTATCTTGCTTTGCTCCACTAGAAGACCCGTTCTTGATCTTCTTTGTCTTCTTGCCTATTGCCGCAAGAGCAACTTTCTCCTCTTCACCTCCCCCACCACTCTTGCTACCACTGCGCATGCTAATCCTGATCTCCTCCTGAAGGAAATCGTCCCACATCCTCCTCCATCTAGGAAAATGCTCTCTAGCCACCAAGCTGTGGATAAAACTATCCCACTTCTTGATGAACCCATCTAAAACAATGCGTACCAATTGCTCCTCCGGAATAGTCTCTCCAATAGTAGCTAACTCATCTTTCACCTATGAGACTCTGGTGAGGAAAGATGTCACACTATCGGTCTTGGTCATCTTGGTGTTGTGTAATTTTTGTCTCAACACCATCTTCCTGTTTTCATTAGAACTCTGGTGCAAAGAGACCAAGGACTCCCACATCTGATATGCATATCTCATCCCTGAAACATGAGGGAACAAATGATCTTTGATGGCATCTAGAAGGATCCTCTTTGCCATCTTTCTTGGTGATCTCTACCAATAGAACTGGATCAATAGGCGGTTGTACAACTGCTTGTATAATATCCCACACTTCCACCTCCTCCAGTAAAAGCATAATCCTCTCCTTCCATGGGCCAAAGTTTTCAATCCCCATCAATCTGTCCTCTACTTGCAACCGAGTAGCCATGACCCTACAACCAACCAAATGAAGCAAATCTGGAAGCTAGAACCAATCTCCCTCTGAACTGCTGAATTCTTTGGGTTTCTGGCAAAGTTTCAAAGGTATGGTTCATTGTTTGAAGCTTTGGTAGCTTGCTGCCCTCTTTATCAGCTGACTGAAAATGAAGATCTGAGACTCAACTATTGATTTCTGGTAGCATCGAATGTGCTCTAGTCTCACAATTTGCAGGGAGGCTTAGGCACATGCATTCTCCAATACCCAAAAATTGTTTTGGGAAATTCTACCCATAGATAGTTTTATTAAAATAATTAATTATTTTTAATGGGACCCTAAGTCTAAACTTAGGAAATTAAAATAATTAATGGGTATTAATTTAAACTGTGGGTGTAACTTCTAGAAGAAGACGAGGATCAAGCCAAAATTATCTAAGCCATTGATTAGAAGTTAATTTGGGTTGTTGGTTTTCCAACATAAAGATATAAGAAGAGGCTTGAGGGGCACTTGGAGAACACATCGAGTGGAGATTAGAAGATCGAATTTCTGAAGCACAACAGTTATCGGAAGAGGAATTCAAAGTGATCTTTGTAGTGAGGGGCAGGGATAGTATCTGGAGGGAAGTTTTCTGGGCTGGAGAGTACAAGGCAAAGAGGGCAGAAGGACGTCCAGAGAGGCTGATGCTGGGCCATGTAGAGCTACACTGTGGCAACGTAGAGTCTGAGAGGGAGATCAAATTCCTATTGAGGAAATTGAGTTTCAGAAACCAGGAGCTGGGGTGTGAGACTAGGAGGCTAAGAGCTGAAGTTTCCAGCTAGCAGAGGATCAAAAGGAGGGGCAACGCAGTCCCAACAGAGGTGACGCAGAGACTGTAGGGATTGACACAGTTCTGCACAGAGGCTCATTTCCAACGAGATGATAGCTGGTTCTTCCAGTGACAGGGTAGATCATCTCACTATTTGTTTTGCCCAGTTTCTCTCTATATCGGATAACTAGTTGGGCATCCAATGAATTGTACTCAGAATTACTACTACTTAATAATAAAACCCTCAGAGCCTACACTGGTTTTTCCACATTGGGTTTTTCCAGGGACAGTTGTTAAAAAATAACGGTGTAATGTGTTGTGTATTTATTTCTTGCTCAGTTTCTTGTTTCCGCTTATAATTTAAATGGTGTAGATCGCAGTGTATTAGTTTTGCTATTTACTGTAGGAAACAATAAATAATTTGCTTCAGTAATTAACAAATAGGAGAAACGTAATCATTTGTTGCAGTAGAAACTTGGGCATCCAAATTTTCACTTGGTATCAAAGCTGCAGGTGAAACAAGAAGAGCAAAGCCAGAAGACCCATTGCTAAAGGAAGAAGGGAATTCGAAATTCCTGCAGAGGCAACAATTCAAATCCCCAGAGGGATTGTGCAGTTCAGGCCAGGAGGGCTAGATTTTCGTGGTAAATTTCTCTTTGAGTGAGTCGATAGAGAGGTGGGATTTCCAGATCGAAATCTGTCAGTGACATAGGGAGCAACGCAGCGAAAGCCTCAATGAAAAGGGAATTCTTGTGGGACGCAACTTTTTTTGCAGGCAGTTGCTGGGCAAAAAGACGTCAGAGGGAAGAGAGAGACACGGTTGAGGGAATTCTTCCTCAGAGGACTTCCAGCCAAGGAGTCTGAATTCTCACTAGTTGAGCAACAACGGAGAGGGGCAGATCTACAAGCTCCAACAGGGAGTGCGTAGGCTAGTCTAGTGTTGCATAGAGGAGAGAGGAGGCCATTCGAATTTTTTGATTGGCAGAGATGGAAGCTAGTGGACAGAGAGATCAAGATAGGTTGGATGGGGCATCCAACTATGTGATCTAGAAGGCAAGGATGTCATGCCTTCTGGATGAGCATTTTCTCAAAGTCTACGTCGACAGTGTGGTAGCTGAGGCCGCAGATCCAGATCCGCTCAAAAAGTACAAGGGAGAAATGGCGAAGACAAAAAAAATGATCCTCGATGGAGTGAAGGATCATATAGTCTGTCACATCGCTGGCAGAAACATTGCCAAGGAGATGTGGGATGCATTATCGACGATGTATCAACTTTCAAGGATCTTCCAAGCAGTGAATACGTACTTGGAGCAGAAGATGAGATCTATGCAGATGCAGAAGGGGGAACACATTGATCCCTTCCTTGCAAATCTTCAGGAGTCCCGAGATGAGTTGGCCGTTATGGGGTCAACACCTTAAGGTTTCGAGATGGTAACATTGGCCCTAAATTCAATATCTGAGGAGTGGCAAGTCTTTGTCTAGAGCATCTTGGGCAGGGCGACTTTGCCAAACTGGGATGAGATGTGGGCAGCTCTTAAGCAAGAGGAGTTGAGGAGGGACTTGGTCAAGTGTAAACTTGACAGAAGCAACAATAGTGGGTTGAAGCCCAAGGAGGAGGAAGAGAATGTAGCCCTCGCATCCAAGGGGCAACAGGAGCAACAAAAGAAGAAGAAAGATGTTTCGAAGATCAAATGCTTCAGGTGTGGTGAACTCGGTCATTACACAACACAATGTCCTCTCAAATAGAAGGACAAAGATGAGAACCATGATCCGAAAGTTGCAGCCACGAAGATCAAGGAGGATGAGTTTGCCATGACAGCTGAGATACCTCCAAGAGGGAGGTGCGCTGTAGTTCGAAAAAGCTACAGATGGGCAGGGTCCTTGAGGGGCCCACCTCTCGGATCAATTCCTTGCTACAAGAGCCCAAATTAGAAGTAGTAGGATGGACCATTATCAGTTGGTGCAAAGGAGTTGCAGAGTGACAATTGTAGAGGCTAGTAGTGCCAGAGACTGAGCAGTGCAGAGCAGAGTTGGCAGTAGTGCAGATGGCACAGAGCAGAGGTCAACAGTAGTGCAAAGGTTTCCGAGGGTCAGTGTAGAGACTAGCAACAGTCAGGCTCCAGTAATGAGATACATCATACTGAACACCAATTCAGTAACTTGGATGCTTTTCCATCGCTGATGTAGTAGCAGCAACAGTTCGAGAAGGTTGCAGTGCAAATGCAGTTGGCAGTGGTAGTGGCAGCATCAACACGGATGCGTAATTGAGAGGGAGTTGTAGTACAGATGTAGTGTTGGCAGTGGTAGGGTCAGTAATAGTACATATGCAACGTTTGCGCAATAGTTGGTGGATAGGATGTCAGACATTAGCGTCGCAGAAGGAGATGTTACAGAATAGAGTGATGCTTCAACAGGTTGCATTGCTAGAGCACATTCCTCGCTAGGAGGGAGTGTTGATTTCTGGTAGCATCAGATGTTCTCTAAGTCTCAAAATTTGTAGGGAGGCTTAAACACATGCATTCTCAATTACCCATAAATCGTTTTGGGAAATTCCACCCAGAGACAGTTTTATTAAAATAATTAATTATTTTTAATGGGACCCTAAGTCTAAACTTAGGAAATTAAAATAGTTAATGGGTATTAATCTAATCTGTGGGTGTAACTTCTAGAAGAAGACAAGGATCAAGCCAAAATGATCTAAGCCATTGATTAGAAGTTAATTTGGGCCATTGGTTATCCAACATAAAGATATAAGAAGAGGTTTGAGGGGCACTTGGAGAACACATCGAGTGGAGATTAGAAGATCTAATTTCTAAAGCACAACAGTTGCCAGAAGAGGAATCCGAAGTGATCTTTGCAGTGAGGGGCAGGGATAGTATCCGGAGGGAAGTTTTCTAGGCCGGAGAGTACAAGGCAGAGAGGGTAGAACGACGTCTAGAGAGGTTGACACTGGGCCACGCAGTCTTATGCTGTGGCAGCGCAGAGCCTAAGAGAGAGATCAAATTCTTGCTGAGGAAATCGAGTTTCAGAAGCCAGGAATCAGGGTGTGAGACCAGGAGGCTAAGAGTTGAAGTTTCCAGTCAATAGAGGATCAGAAGGAGGGGCAACACAGTCCCAGTAGAGGTGACACAGAGATTGCGTGGGGTTGACACAATTTTGTGCAGAGGCTGACGCAAAAGGGACGTAGAGGCTCATTTCTAGCAAGATAAGAGCCGATTCTTCCAGTGACATGGTGAGATCATTTCACTATTTTTTTTGGCCAACATCTCTCTGTATCAGATAGCCAGTTGAGCATCCAATGAATAGTACTCAGAATTACTACTGCTTAATAATAAAACCCTCAGTTGCTACACTGGTTTTTCCGCATTGGATTTTTCCGGGGACATTTGTCCAAGAATAATGGTGTAATATGTTGTGTATTTCTTTCTTGCTTAGTTTCTTGTTTCTGCTTATAATTTAAATGGTGTAGACTGCAGTGTATTAGTTTCACTATTTACTGTAGGAAACAATAAATAATTTGCTTTAGTAATTAACAAATAGGAGAAACGTAATCAGTTGCTGCAGTAGAAATTTGGGCATCCAAATTTTATCAACTTGGCTCAACTAAGCTCTGATATCATGTAGAAATTAATGATCTGCACCCTAACCCTAGTTTACAATTTTGCATGTGTTGATTTGACCCAACCCACATGCTCTGTCATGTTGATATAAATTTTAGAATGCATTATTTGTAAACATTCAAAGAGTACTTCTACTATTTTTCACATTTCCTATCAGCTGTAATTAAATCTAAATTTAGGCAAACATTCGAGCATGAGAGACTTATTTTTAGTCAAGGTTACCCCAAAAAACCCAACCTTTTGGAGAAAACCAGTGTTCAAAGCATGATTTTATTATATGAGAAGATTAATCTAAGTACATAAAAATTTAACCACAGTACTTGTTTCTTTCAACTGCAGCATTAAACTCAATTTCTGGAAATTTGTGCCCACTGAAATAATTTCCATATTTTACAATTTTCATGCCCAGAAATTTTGCCTTGATATTAGTGCCGAATTTGCCATGAAACCAGTGCAGAATTGGCCTCGGTTTATGTGCAGTGAATGCCTCAAAATTTGTGCCTGAAGGTGCCTCGTTTTCTGTGCTATAGGTGACTTATGTCCCTCAATTTTTGTGCCAGAAAATTGCCTCGAAATTCGGGCCCAGTCAATGGAGGAACAATCCTCGAAATTTGGGCACAATAGCCTCGAAACTCATGCGTCTGCGCTTGATTTTTGTGTTGCTATTCCCTTGAATTCTATGTTGACTGTCTGCTCGATTTATGTGCTTGTCTCCTCCTCGAAAATCGTGCCTCTAAGGACAAACTCCTCTTAGAAACTAATGCCTTCTTTCTCTATAATGATCCTAAATAGGAATACAAGTGGTAACAAGCAAATATACATGTAGCAAATTACAAAAACAAAATATTCAACGAACATCCATATAAAAGCTGCAAATGGAGAACTTCTGAGCCATTTTATTATATTTCTGCACGTCAAATACAATAGATGATGGAATGGTGCACCTGAGCTTGTCTTAAAGGGCAAGCAGGACCAAACCCAGGTAGGAAAATGGCTTGAGCTGAAGGTTGCCCAGCTGCTGCACCAATCTACATTGCGCTGCTCAAAAAACTATTGCTCTGCTGAAGTTCAAATGGCTGGAAGGTGTAGTGAAACTGCCCAGAAATTTATATGCTTTAAACCCCGGACTCCTTGGCTAAAATCCAGAAAAACCTAGAAGGGATTTTAGTCGGTTTTGACTTCTGATTTTCGACCCCCTTGGAGCCTCACCCCAGCTCTAGTTACCTATTTTGACTTGCTGGAAACTGCCTGTAAGTCCACTTGAAAACTCCTCCAAAATGTTGAGTTCACCCGTGCTATCCAATTCCTGACTCCCCGAATGATCTCTTGGCCCAACTCACCTGCTTCCAAGTACCACGGAAATCTGTTGTTTGGCCTCTACGCTGTCCCTCAGGCCAACAGTTCGACTCGCTGGAATGCTGATTCAGCTGGCTGAAAGCTTTAGGGAAAATGCCTGTCCAATGCTGTTATCTCAGCTCCCTGACCTCCCGACAAGCTATGTGATCCTTGCTGGTTCAAAACTCCCTTTGCGTGATTCTTGACTGCCCAGAAATATGCACTCCCTTCTCTACGTTGGTTGCTGACGTGTGTTACTGCCCCCGAACTCCTAAAAAATCTTGTAGAACAGCCTCCCTATGGTGGGCACGGATGGTCCCCCGAAGTAGAGGTTGAATCTCCTGCGTGAGAGACTCGTTAGACTCGCTAAACAGTAGAGTGAACAGATGTGTATTTGTTTGCAAATGTCAAAAATGAGCCAAAATTGAGAGCTAATCTCTCCTTATATCTCTTTGGGCCTCCTTATCTTCATGTAGGCCCCTCCATTCATCCATTTGATTTCCCTCCAAGCATATCAAATGGCTAGTTCTAATTGCCCATGTGGGTGGCCCCCACATTCCACTAGTTGCCAAATAAAGTCGATTTTGGCCCCTAAGTCCCTAAGTCGAAGTGTGGGGTCCTCTTCCTAAGTAAAAATTGTGCAAAATTGTGTAGCAACACCCTGTTACTAATGTTTTTGAGAAGGGACATGACATTCTCTTGCTGAAAACCCTCCTTGAAGTTCTCCATTTCTCCTCTCCTCTTGCCCTCTCAAGTGTCAAGTGAAGAATGAGCCTCCCTTTTCTCCTTTTGTGTTTTGGAAAATATTGAATCCCTAACCCTAGGATTCAATGGTTGAGATTTAATCTCCAAATCTCAAGATGTGTGGTTGAGATCACTTTTCCCATATGAAACCCCTCATACATTGGCCCCATTACTTAATGTTGATTTGGGGTAGCATCGAATGTGCTCTATCCATGAAAATTGGTGGAAAGGCTAAAGCACATGAGATCTCCAAGACCCAAAAATGGTATGGGGAAATGCTACCCAGTGAGAGAGATATTAAAATAATTAATATTTTTAATGGGTTCTTAAGTCTAAACCTAGGAAAATAAAAATATTAATGGGTGTTAATATAAATCTGGGTTGGAAGGTTCTAAATGACATGGATCAAGCCAAATCTAATCTTAGCCATTGATTAGAGATTTAATCTCGGCCGTTGAAGACTCAACAAAAAAAGAATAAGAGGAGGCTTGAGGGTCAGTTGGAGATACACCAAGTTGATCAGTCAGTTCAATTTTCTGGAGCGTGGTTTGCTGAGAGAAATCGAATCAGTGATCATAGTTGCAGCGAGGGGTAGTGAGTGCATAGTAGAGAGGCAGAGATAGTGTCGGAAGACCAACGCAGAGGCAGAGAGGTAGACGCAAAGCTAGCGGGAGCCACGCAGAGGGCCAGAGGGCCTGCGTGGGTGGCACAGAGGGCCAAAGAGGTAGCGTAAAGCATCTGTAGGCTGACGCAGAGGCCAAGAGGGCTAATGCAGAGCCTCAGAGAGGCGCTGGAGTGAGTTTCGTGGAGTAGACTTGCCGAATATCTGCTTCCGAAGAGAGGTATTACTGCTATATTGATTTCTCTGTCGCGTTAGCCAGTTTGGCAACCACTTGTACTTAAGAAAAGCTGCTTAATAATAAACCCCTCAAAACTGCTGCACCGGTTTTCCCAATTTGGGTTTTTTCGGGGACGATTGTCCAAAAATAACGGTGTCCCTTGCGTGTTTGTCTATTTCTTTCAGCTGATGATCTGTAGATGGTTGAGACTGCATTGTGTTTATTTCAGTATTTATATGGTTAAATAACTTGTTAAGAAATTAAACAAGTAGGTGAAATAAACTAGCTAGTGTAGGAAAATTTCTAATGGGTTAGACTTAGAAATTTCAACACTTAAAAGCCTCCTAGTACCTTTTTCAAGTTGTATACCTTCTTCTAATTTTCACATAAAGTGATTTTCTCAACTCACTTGATATTAGAAAAGTGAACTATGTACTTTACACATAAAGTCACTTTATAAAGTACAAGTGACTTTAATATTAGAAAAAGTACATGGTACACCACTTTTAAGTATCTCTTCCACCCATGACATTAGTATAACTCATTAATGTCACCAAGTCAAAAGTCATTAATGTGTCTACTAGGCTAAAAGGGATAAATGCCTAGTAATACCTCTCCTTGGTATTATTTTCAACACCCTTCACCTCGAAGGAGCTGCACATGAATGGTAGTTTCACGGTTTAGTGACACAAGGACATGGTGCAATAGTCTCTTATGATCAATGATGCACTACATTGATAGAGTGGTTGTAATATCGCTTTCGAGATATTTTGCCAAATTTGCTAAATTTTTAACTAAATATGCAGAAATTTAATTGAACCAAAATTTCACTATAAAATCACCATTCTATTACAGAAGATTTCCATGTAAAATATAATAGATAGGTGCATGCAATTCCATGAAACAATAGGTAGAAAATAATCTCAACTTTATTATAATATAAATTGGGGTTTACATGCTGATACAATAAAATAGTTGAGATGGGAGAATTGGCCTCAAGAATCTGCTTCCATACTATGCTGGCCCTCCAAAACTGAATTGAAATATCACTGCTGAGCTCCCCTGTGAATTTTGGATAAATTCACCAAGGGGAGATGTGTACTCGCCCAACCTCACTGGATCACTCGAGGGTTTCCGTCTTAGGGCTACTGCTAGAGTAGAGAACCGGGTTTTCAACCTCTCATACAAGAAGAGATATCAAATCCAAGATGTCCTCTAATAGCCTCCTCTTCTTTTATAGATATGATGGACCCCTCTAGAAGCTCCTATTTTATTATTATTTTAATCTTTGAGCACATTTCCCTTAATTAAAATATTCTTTTTAATGTGGAAAAATGGGAAATTGGCCACCATGCTTCCTCAAGCCACCGAAGATAACTTATAGCCATTCCATCCTATAGGTCTTCTCATTCCGGTTCCAACGAGCTATTACACTAAGGTGTTCTGCCAAATATTCCTGCCGAAATGCCACCTTAAGTGTAATTAATGGATTTAGGCCCATTAGTAACTCAGTTTTTTGAAAGTTGTTGGAATGCAACGGAACAAAAGGCAAATTGTGTGGATGATGGAATATATCCAGCAGATGCCATCGAACCTCATAAAAACTCCTCAAAACCCCATGAAACACCTCTTGAAGCCTTGGGCCCAATGATGAAGTAAACTTGCACCTGTGACCTATCTGCCCTAGCCCTGAAAGTCCATCCTAACCATGCCATGAGGAACATCAGAAAAATGAACATTACGAGTGCTCATGCCCCAAGATTGCTTGTCCTCAAGGAATCCAAACCTGTGGGCCAATTTGGTGGCCCAACGCAACTGAAACCCAATGCCCAGATCCCATACGAACCACTAGGTGATGCTCTGCCTCTGTGTCAACCCACCATGAATGGACCCCTCAATGCCTGGATCCCAGACCAATTTAGTCAACCCACCATGAACGGACCCCTCAATGCCTAGATCCCAGACCAATCTCTGACTAAACCTGTCATCAACAAATTCGCTTGGATCCCAATGCCACCAAGAACAAGCATCAATGCTCCACGGCTCCTGCGGTAAATGCTACCCCACTCACTGTGTACCAACTCATCACCTTTGTCCAGTCCAACCCCTGACTCAATCCAATGCTAATCCTGCTCTCCTAATGTCGGGATGGAATGTTGAAGAGCTGTCGACCTGTATCCCATTGCCAACTGGAGCATGTAGTCTCTGACATGTCGGGGGGTCTCCGCTCTACTATGCCCCTGACTAAGGATATCACACCATCAGTAGGATGCCAACTCATGATCTCTTGCCAATCCATCTTGTGGGAAGGATCGGATGCACAGACACCTGTATATGTGATAAGTCCCCTATGCTACATCGTGCCCCACTCACGCAACTTTGCCTGGTCAGTCAACAATATCCATCGAGAAAACCCTACCTCTCTCCTTGTAATGGGTACAAGTGGCCAAACTGTGCTGCAAGCCCTGTCCATGTACTCTTGGAGAGGGCTGCTCCCTGAAAGTACTGCAACTCTGCTAGCTGCCTGTGCAAGCACCTGCACCTCATTAGTGGGTCGGCCCAAAGATGGATGCACCACCATATCAAAAAGATCCACCCTCATCTGGCTCGAAACTCCATGCTCCTCCAGTCTACCAACCTCATGCAAAGCTATCCCGTCAAACCCTCGCACCTCTTGAGGACATGTGTCTGCAAATACTGCCACCCTGCGAGTTGTTTGTACATCTGCCTGCTCCTCATCGATGGTTGGCCCCAAGGATGGTTGCTCATCCTCCTCCATCATGGGCTCATCATGCATACTGTGCATATCATCCTCCTCAGCTGACTCATGCTCCACCATATGCTGCTCTTGCTAAATCATCACTGGTGACTCATCATCCCTAATGTCTCCCATAGGGTCCATTGACTGCTCACCATACACACTGGAATATAAATTTGGCCTGCTAACAACAACTCCACATGACTGCTCATGCTCCCCAGAGGCATCCTCGTATGACCCAATGGACTCATCCAAAGAAGAGTCCTCATCCTGAAAGACATAAGGAATATCCTCTTGCTCTACATCTCTCAAGCATGAGTGGTTAGGTCCCCAAGATTCCTTGCAGATGAAACAAAGACCCTTCCACCTCAGCCCATTCTTGCTGCATGGTTGGTCACCATAAATCCACCACAACTCCTCCTTAGTCAACCGTCTCATGAACATTCCAATGTTCTGCTCAACTAACCTTTCGACTAGTTCATAAGCAGCAGCTGAAACCAACTGTTCCTCCCTCCAAATGGCCAACAATCTAGACTGTAACCTCCTGCAAATGGCATCATGGCTTCTCATACATGAGGATAAAATGGACGACATGTGTGTTATGACTATGTTAGGATGATGTTTCCTAATGCTGAAGAAGCATTGGAACATTTGCGGGATCAAATCGTCACGCTCCAGCTCAAACATGAGGTCATAAGATCTAACCAAGGCCATGACTTCTAGAATCTCTAGCCTTTTCCCAAAGGTAGAGCCTTCACTGTTATCCAAATCTTGAAAGGTCTCCACTATCAGTCTGAAGACTCTCCTTATAAGGCCAATACTCTAAGGAGGTATAGGTGTGGTCAACATCATGATACTACTAAGACAAGAAGCAACTGGAAGTTTGACTCCTATAAAGGGTGCTCCAAATACTCGTGTTGTAGTAAGGCAAGCATCGAAAGTTTTTCCCATCTCACTGATGCACCTTGGAGAGGAGTGAAGCAAGTTCTTCTAGTTTGAGAAGGGCTTTGGGTGTAACCCCCATTCATCTCAAATCTGTACCAAGTGTAAAGATTTTGTATCCCAACTGATGTTCTTTTTGTGGCTGCTCTTGCTGTAGCATAGAATGTATTCCCATGGAAAGGGATCTATTGATTGCTACTGCTAGTTTATTAAGGGAATTTATGAAGGGTTCATCCATGTTTGAGTGTACAGGTTTAAGTGCACACTGATGTAGGAAAAAATGTTCTTGATTCAATTATAATGTTGTCAGCCATTCACTAATTCACTTAAAAGAGAAATAACAGTGACACTATGAAATAGATGAACCTGGTAAATGTCTTCAGCAATAACTCCAATAATTCTTGAACAAACCAACTCCAAAGTTACAATCTTCAGAACATAATATTCAGGAGGATATTCTGGTTAATGGATCTGGTTAGCGGTGGATCACTTTTGACCTGTAGGAGAACTGATCTCAAGGCACTGGAATCTTCAACAAGTAACATCCAGAAAATGATAAACTTTTGATTGCACTTGGCACAACAAGTCTGCCCCAATAAGGAGATAAATGATATTATGGTCTTCTAGTTCAGAAATGACTCCAAAAAACTACTGTCTCTATCAAATGTTATATAAACCTCCCCTTCTAGTTATAAGAAAATCAGAGTCTAGATATGTTGCCTCTAGTCCGTTAGCTCAGTCCGAGTGTGCCTTCAGCAACTTGTTCCAGGAGATTGCCACTACTGTATTATGATGACTGTTGGCTGGTACTATCTCTAATCAACCCAGAATTCTTGTATACCAGCAAAAGAAACGTACGAGACACCAGACCAGCTCGCAGAGTCTATTCTTGCTTGCTCAACTCATCCCCAAAATCTAAGTATGCTTCCTCACTGGCCCACATCTAAGTCACACGAGCTCGTTGAGGGCAGAATGCGGCCTTCTGGAAGGAAATACACACCCAACAACCAAGAATAGCCCATGACATGAACTATAAAGGGAGATACGACTTCCTTTGGACCAGAACTCGATTCTTGGTTGGCAGAAACTCAGCCCAACAGTTTATACTTGCTCAACTATCAGAGGAGGCAGCTCAACTCCTTTCTACCTCTCAGAAAAAAATTGACCCAGTTAAAAGTCTGTCCAACACAGAATAGAGGGAACTCGGCCTCTGTTCCAAGTTTCTCAGTTGCAATCAATACTGCATAATAAATGTCACCATGAACAATTCGGCTTCCGGAATAAATTTGTTCGAATTCCTCCAGCACTGCGGCCCTCTTGACCCAGAAGAAAACTCGCCCCTACAATTGAGTTATGCTTTGTCAAGCTTTCAAATCACAGGCAATTAATGATCTCTCAATGCACAAGGCACTCTATGCACTGTCATCGACTGACAGTGATACTGGTCTTCAAGCAACATGACCATTATGCACAGAGTCGATGTCTCAGTCAACAAGCATTCCTTGTTTGTGGCAGGTAGACAGTTCTCATTTCATCATGAGAATGATTTCATAGACTTTCCCCCGAGTGTACTATAACACTCGTCGTTTCACTTTCACATGCCCGAACTCCTACAATGACAGGCCTAATCCCTTTAGAATCTCCAGCGCGACCCTTGATGATAGATTCTCGGCCTCTGCAATTATTGACACACAATCCTCAACCTACAGGTGACTTGGTTTCCGAGACAAAAAAAGATGGTAATTTGACCCAGTGTATATGTTGTGCCCTGCTCTGGGTAATAGGAATTTCCGTCTCAAAAATTCGTGGCAACCTAGCACATAAAATCCTTGATCCCTGTCAAAATAAATTTTGATGACGCTTTCCGTTTGGTTGGCTTTGAACCCAAATAAGAATTATATCGACCTCAAATCAAAATTCGGTCCCCAACTTAAAATAATGTGCCATGAAAAAAAATGATTCTCCTTGAAATATTGTCTTGTCCGTATTGAATTTTAAGTGGCCCAATATTTATTAGGCTTTTAAAGTATATAAGTCGGCCCTTATTTAAATTTTAAATATTGGCCAAAAATTTCATTCAACCATTTGAAAGTGAAATTGTTGAATATTTAACAAATGAGTGAAAATTTTACCAGCCTGCAGGAAGAAATCTTGGGCAATTTTGATCTATCTTCGGCACTGGAAAATTTCCAAAAACTAGTTCTTCTGAAACCCTTGATTTTCTCCAAGGTTGTTCTGTAATAAACCCTCAGGCGGGCAAGATGCACAGCTTTGATACCACTGTAATATCCCTTTCGTTATATTTTGCCAAATTTGCTAAATTTATAACTAAATACGCAGAAATTTAACTCAACCAAAATTTCACTATAAAATCACCATTTTATTACAGAAGATTGCCATGTAAAATATAATAGATAGGTGCATGCAATTCCATGAAATAATAGGCAGAAAATAATCTCAGCTTTATTATAATATAAACTGGGGTTTATATGCTGATACAATAAAAATTGAGATGGGAGAGTTGGCCTCAAGAATCTGCGCCCATACTGTGCTGGCCCTCCAAAACTGAACTGAAATATCACTGTTGAGCTCTCTTGTGAATTTTGGATGAATTCACCAAGGGGAGATGGGTACTTGCCCAACCTCACTGAATCACCCGAGGGTTTTCGTCCTGGGGCTACTGCTGGAGTAGAGAACCGGGTTCTCAACCTCTCATACAAGAAGAAATATCAAATCCAAGCTGTCCTCTAATAGCCTCCTCCTCTTTTATAGATCTGATGGACCCCTCTAGAAGCTCCTATTTTTTTATTATTTTAATCTTTGAGCACATTTCCCTAATGGCTGTGATTTAATCTCTAATCAACGGTTGTGATTTTTTTCTCTAATCAATGACTAAGATTAAAACAGTCTTGATCCTTGTCACTTAGAACCTTCTCACCCATATTTTTATTAATACACATTAATATTTTTATTTACCTAAGCTTAGACTTAGGAACTCATTAAAAATATTAATTATTTTACTAACTCCTCATCTGGGTGGAATTTCTCCAAACGATTTCTGGATTTTGGAGATCTCATGTGTTCTAGCCCCTCCACAAAATTTCGGAGCTAGAGCACATCCGATGCTACCCAAAATCAACAAAGGTAACAACCACAAGCCTAAGCTTGTCTCATACAACTACGTTATCTTAGTTCATGAAGATGTCTCTATCCCAATGATGCAGGGGCATTCAACTTCCAATTCAAAATGTGTTTTGACTAGACTAGGGGATTTTGTTTACCAAGGGAGTTGGTTCCCTAATTGAATTTAATGATTTAATTATTTGTTTCCCCTATGTTGTCAAAATATCTTTAGAGAAATATGTATTTAGGAATGGAAATTGTAATAAGATCTATTCCTCTGGATAGATCTCAAGAATATTTGAGTGAGTTAGAGAGGAATGAGGGAAGTTAGATCTTTTTAGGAAAATTTGGATTTAGAGGATCTAGTTTAGGTGAGGATTCTTTGGATTTGAGCTAAATTAGTTCAGATTCCCTTTGTATTTAATGATGTAAATTAATAGTCAGAAAAAAAGTATGTGGTGTACAAACAGAGGAAAGCGAGTGAGGCTTGTGAAGCCAGAATTTGGCTTAGAGCCAAGGTTGGCCAAATACAGAAAATCGGGCCATCAAGGCACAAAAGTATGTATATACAACTATTTTGAATTAAATAGAGTTCATGTCATTATGGTGTTTATTTATTGTCTCTATGTGAATGAATGAATAGGAGAGTTTCAACATCTGTGTGAAGTCTGGAACTAATGATAGATTTAGGTACAAATCTGTCATATGAGTGATATTGATTATGTATTAAGGATTAGAGACAATATCAGGGTTTTGTGAGAAGACTATTACATAGAGGGATTTTGTGTGAAACCGAGCGGTTGTGTGCGTAAGCAATCATGCTTTCATTGAACAGAGGAGAAGTCAGATGGTCAAATGATATGGTGGTTCATTGTTGGATCATGGGATCACATGAAGGAGGACCTCTTCACTATCAGGTTAATTGATGAACCTTCAGAACTTTACATCTATGCAATTCCTCTTGGAGAACATGTTTGTCATATTTTCTTTTAGATCATAAGTGAATAACTAAGAAATCATTTGGATAATCCATTTAGATAGGAAGAGTTGGGGAAGTGGGGCATTTCCAAATGGTGAGATAAGAGTTGAGAGTCCATCTATGTGCACCAAGAATTGATCAAGCCCAATGTCAATCAAACTGTTACAGAGCATTGACCAAATAAGCATCCAACATCTACAAACCCTGGAGAAGTTTGCATCACATATGTAATAGCTTACTATGGAGAGTAATGGGTAGAGGATCACTATTTCTAGTATCATTTGTGAAAACTTCTAAACTGAAATTCTATCACTGCATCAATTGATTTATTTCACCTACTTATTATTCTCAATAAGTTATTTATGAAATTCCTTAAGCAAACATTAAAATAAATTCTATTGCAGTTATCACACAATTACCTAGAGAAAAAAATACATGCACAAGAATCAATCACATCAACACAATTATTTTTGGACAATTGTCCTCGGAAAAATCCAATGTGGGAAAATCGGTGCAGCGGATGAGGGAATCTTCAGCAGCAATTGCTTTTACAAGGAATGATTTTACAGAGAAATTGAAAGAAAACATTTGAGACTTTCTCTCTGAGACCATCTGACACTTTGGAGACCCTGCTCCCACTTCTAGGTCACCCCTGCATCACTCTGATTGACCTAGCGTGGCATTGAGTGGCTTTGTGTCCCTCTGCATCAGCGTGCATAGGCTCTGCGTCTCTCCTCTAGACTGTGCCTCTCTTTCTACGCTGTCTTCCATTGCCCCTGCGTCACCTCCTCGATCATTGCTTGCTACTGAAACCCTCATCTTCCTCCACTTTGCAACTCCCTCTGAAATCAATCTCCTCTTCCTTGAGAATCGAATTTCCTTGAGATACTGCATATCTACTGGTTTGTTTCCAAATGACCTTCAAGTCTTCTCTTATACTTTTCCCGTTGATGAATCAACGGCCAAGGTTAAGTCCCTAATCAATGGCTAAGATTAAGACAGACTTGATCCTCGTCTCTTAGAAGCTTCTCATCCTTATCTTTATTAATACACATTAATATTTTTATTTTCCTAAGTTTAGACTTAGGAACCCATTAAAAATATTTATTATTTTAATAACTCCTCATCCGGATGGAATTTCTCAAAACGATTTCTGGGTCTTGGATATTTCATGTGCCTTAGCCTCTCGTCCAAATTTCAAGGCTAAAGCACATCCGATGCTACCAAAAATCAACACTCCCTTTTAGTGAGGAATGTGCTCTAGAAATGTTTCACTATAGAAACATCACATTGATCTTCCGCATCAGTACTTGTGATGATGCTTGGCTCGCTGCCTCACATCCCCTGCACTGCTGCTTCCGGTACTACTGCCCATGAAACTACCACTGCCACTGCCATTGCTGCTCCTGTACTGTAGCTCCCTCTCAACCTGCTGCCCATAGCACTGCCATTGCTAATTGCTACACTGCAACTTCTAATACTTATCCATTATTGAAATGGATTCTTTACCATCCCCATATTCTCCCTGAAATGAACAAAATTTGTTCTTCCTAGAGCCTTGGTGAGGATGTCTGCCACCTGTTCTCCTGTAGGAGTGTATCTCAACTGTACTGCCCCTTGTTGGACACAGTGTCTAACAAAGTGACACCTGATATCAATGTGCTTCGACCGACCATGAAATATTGGATTCTCAGAGAGCTTGATGCAACTCTGATTATCACACATGATCCTAGTCGTTTCCATCCTTCTTTGTAATAGATTCACAAGCAATTTCCTAAGCCATATGGCTTCGCACGAAGCTGTGCTAGCTGCCATATATTCTGCTTCATTTGAGCTCAGAGCCACGGATTTTTGTTTCCTACTTCACCAGGAGGTCATTCTTGATCCAAAGTTGAAACAATACCCAGTTGTACTTTTCCAATCTACTGAACTTCCAACCCAATCTGCGTCAGTGAACCCACTCAACCTGATACCATTGCCTCTGGTGTACAATAGTCCATGCTTGACTGTTCCTTGTATATACCTGAGAACATGTTTGGTTGTTGCCTAGTGTGCCCTCTTAGGTTCTACCATGAACTGACTGAGGGTGTTGATAGCGTAACAAATGTTTGGTTTGGTATTGACCAGATACATCACGAACCCCTATGAGCTGCCTGTACAAGGTAGGATCAACATTTTTATCTTCTAATGCATCAATCCTCTTCCAGTTGGTGATCATTGGAGTAGCCATAGGTCTACAGTCCTGCATCCTAAATCTCTTCAAGATTTATGTAGCATATCTCCCTTGTCCCAGGAAGATCTCACCCTTCTGCTGCCAAACTTCCAACCCTAGAAAATAATGCATCTGTCCCAAATCCTTCATGTCGAATTCTGTGGCTAGGTTCTTCTTGCAGTCTATGATGAGCCTGGATGATCCTGTCAGGAAGAGATCATCCACATATAACACTAGGATTAGAGGCTCATTCTCTACAACCAGATAGTAGAGATTAGGGTCTGCGTCACTCTTGACGAACCCCATCTTCTGCAAGTAGCCATCAATTCGACCGTACCATGCCCTAGGTGCCTGTTTCAACCCATACAAGGCTTTCTTTAATCTGCATACATGAGATTTCTTCTCATGTGTCTCAAAACCTTCTGGTTGTTCGATGTATACTTCCTCTTATATTACCCCGTTCAAGAATGTTATCTTGACATCCATTTGATGAATCTCCCACCCCATCTGTGCTGCAAGAGATATCACAGTCCTAATAGAAGAATACCTAGCTACTGGGGAGAAGGTTTCTTCATAGTCTATCCCTTTCTTCTAAGCATACCCCTTAGCCACAAACCTAGCTTTGTATTTCTCCACACTACCGTCTGCAGCATATTTGACCTTGTAGATCCATCTCAAACCTACCACCGATCTGTCCTGAGGCCTAGGTACCACTTCCCAGACATCATTGACCATTATAGAGTTGTATTCCTCCACCATAACATCCACCCATACTTGATGCTGAACGGCCTCTTGAAAACTAGAAGGTTCCCCAAGCTGAGCTACTAAGGCTTGGTATTTGTCTGGCTATCTTCGCTCCCTTTTATTGTTCCTGGGTGCACCAATGAAGTCTTCTGCATCGCGTAGAATCTGTCGGAGTTTCCGACTCGTTCTTCCACTAGTAGTAGGCACATCTATCAACTCCTTTTCTTCATGAGATTCCTCCTGTTCTGAAGCCTTGTCTTTAGGAGGATTTATGGTACTAGTTTTCGCTGGTTGAAGTGGTTTGACCAATGGCTTGTCTTTCGATTGCTCCTCGGAAGGCATTTCTCGGGATTTTTTGAAAGCTTTATCCTCCATGAACTTTACATCCTGCTGAACTACCTTTCTACTTCCTGGAATATAAACTCTATATGCCTTAGCATTCTCGCTATGTCCCATAAGATATCCTTTCTCAGTACTTTGATCTAATTTTTTCCTCTTCTCTTTGGGTATACGACAATATGCTAAACTCCCATATATCCTGAAATGACTGACTTCAGGTGTCTTCCCAGTGAAGACCTTCTCTGAAGTGATTTTGCCCAATGCTATGGGAGGAGTCTTGTTCTGGACATAAACTGCCGTGCTGCATGCTTCTGCCCACATAAATTTAGGCATATCCTGATCATACAACATTGCCCTAACTGCTTCCATTTTCCTTTCTGCTATTCCATTCTGCTCCGAATTGTAGGGAGCTGTCTACTCTCTTCTGGTACCTCCCTTAGCGCAAAAATTGGTGAAGTCCTTGTCAACATACTCTCCACCATTGTCCAAGCGCAACACTTTTATCTTATTTCCTGTCAGATTCTCCACTAGAGCCTTGAACTCTTTGAATCGACCAAAAACTTCATCCTTGGTTTTCAAAAAGTAGATCCAAGTCTTCTTGGAATGGTCGTCGATGAATGTGACGAAGTATTCAGCACTGCTAAGAGCTTTTGTGGACATCGGTCCGTAGATGTCTGAGTGTATCAATCCTAGCACACTCTTCGCCCTATTGTTACTTCTGGAAAACACAGCTTTGGCATACTTGTCCAAAGCGCACCCTCTGCATACATCATCCCGTTTAGTACTTAGTTCTGGAACTCCTGACACTGTTTTCCTGAGAATTCTCAGAGTCCCATGGTGTAAGTGTCCCATCCTCTTGTGCCATAGTTCATTCAAGTCTTTGTCTCCATTACTTCCTATCAGTGCCATTGTTGATTCTAGCTGTAACTTGTACAACCTGTTACTTCTGATTCCAATCTGAGCCTTCTTTTTCCACTTTGGGTGTTTGACATATACTTTCTCCTTAGTGAAGAAAACGTCATAGCCCTTGTTTTGAAGTTGAGATACGAAAAGTAAGCTCATCCCCAATCCCGGCACATGCTGCACATTGGTTGCCCGAAGTCTCTCTCCTACTTCAGTTTGAAAAACTATGGTACCTTTTCCTACTAGAGTACACTTTGCCTTATTCCCCATGGTGATTTGAAAATTCATTATTTCTTCTTGATAATCTGAAAAACATTCTTGGATTCCTGTCATATGCCAGGAAGCTCCATTGTCTATGAACCAAACCACCGAGGAGGTAGAACTTGCAAGGCAAGTGACTTCTTCTTCCAATCTAGAATCTAACATCGAATATTCGTCCTTTGTGCATTCTTCTCGAAATTTGTGCGAGTCCCCTTGAGTAAATGCCTCTACATCATGCTCTTGACCCATAATCGATTTTCCTTTCTTGTTGTCAGATCTCTGCTCTGCTACCATGTGAGCATTTCTATACTGAAATTCTATCACTGCAGCAACTAATTTATTTCACTTACTTATTATTCTCAACAAGTTATTTACGAAATTCCTTCAACAAACATTAAAATAAATTCTACTGCAGTTATCACAAAATTACCCAGAGAAAAAAATACATGCATAAGGATCAATCACATCAACATAGTTATTTTTGGACAATTGTCCCCGGAAAAACCCAATGCGGGAAAACCGGTGCAATAGATGAGTGTTTTATTAATCTTCAGCAACAATTGCTTTTACAAGGAATGATTTTACAAAGAAATTGAAAGAAAACACTTGATACTTTCCCTCTGAGACCATCTCACACTTTGGAGACCGTGCTCCCACTTCTGCGTCACCCCTGTGTCACTTTGATTGACCTAGCGTGGCATTGAGTGGCTTTGCGTCCCTCTGTGTCAGCCTGTGTAGGCTTTGTGTCTCTGCTCTGGACTGCGTCTCTCTTTTTGTGCTGTCATCCATTGCCCCTGCATCACCTCCTCCTCGATCACTACATGCTACTGAAGCTCTCCTCTTCCTCCACCCTGCAACTCCCTCTAAAATTGATCTCCTCTTCCTTGAGATACTGAGTATTTTTTGGTGTGTCTCCAAATGACCCTCAAGTCTTCTCTTATACTTTTCCTGTTGATGAATCAACGACTGAGATTAAGTCCCTAATCAACGGCTAAGATTAAAACAGACTTAATCCTCGTCTCTTAGAAGCTTCTCATCCTTATCTTTATTAATGTGAAAATTTCTAAACAAAAATTCTATTACTGCAGCAACTAATTTATTTTACCTGCTTATTTTCCAATAAGTTATATACGAAATCCCTTTAGTAAATATTAAAATAAATTCTACTGCAAATATCACGTCATTATACAAAAGCAAATACATGCACAACAATCAAACACATCAACACAATTATTTTTGGACAATTGTCCTCGGAAAAACCGAATGCAGGAAAACCGGTGCAGCAGAGGAGGGTTTTATTAATCAGCGTTCTTGAGTACAACTAGGGTGCCAAACAGGCTTACCCAATAGAGATAACCACACGACAGTAATACCACAAAAGTCCTCGACCCTTCCCCTAGGCTCAACGTTAGTCCAACTAGCCTCTGCGTAGCTCCCAGACCCTCTGCGTCAACACTCTGCCTCACTGCGTCAACACTTGGCCTCTCTGTGTCACCCACGCAGGTCCTCCAGTCACTGCGCAATCCAACTGCCTCTGCGTTTGCCTCTCTGAGCTCTGTGCTGGTCCTCCCACACTATCCCTGCCTCTTTGTTATGTACTCGTTGCCTCTCACTGCAATCCAGATCACTAGTTCAAATTTCTCAGCAAACCCTGCTCCAGAAATCGAACTGACTGGTCTCCCTTGGTGTGTCTGTAACTGACCCTCAAGTCTCCTCTTATACTTTTCCTGTTGATGAATCAACAACCGAGATTAAGTCCCTAATCAGCATCTAAGATTAAAATAGACTTGATCTTCATCTCTTAGAAGCTTCTCATCCTTATCTTTATTAATACCCATTAATATTTTTATTTTCCTAAGTTTAGACTTAGGAATTCATTAAAAATATTAATTTTTTAATTATTCCTCATCCAGATGGAATTTTCCAAAACGATTGCTGGGTCTTGGAGATCTCATGTGCTTTAGCCTCTCCACCAATTTTCATGGCTAGAGCACATCCGATGCTACCCCAAATCAACACTCCCTCTTAGTGAGGAATGTGCTCTAGTAATGCTCCACCATTGAACATTACGCAGATCATCTGACATCGGTACCTATGCTGATGCTTGGCCTGCTGCCCAACATCCTCTGCACCATTGCCTCCTGTACTGCTGCCCATGGCTTCCACCACTGCCACTGCTACATCTGTACTGCAGCTCCCTCTGCATCCTTGCTGTTGCTGGTCCTTCCTCCCAACACTGCATCTGCACTGCAACTCTCTCTCAAATGCTGCATCATGTTGCCCATAGCACTGTTAATTGCTGCACTGCGACACCTGACACATATCCATTTCTGCTACTGAAATGGATTCTTTATCATCCCCATCTTCTCCCTGAAATAAACAAACTTTCTACTTCGAAGAGCCTTGGTAAGGATGTCTGCCGCCTGTTCTCCTGTAGGAGTGTAGCTCAACTGTATAGCTTCTCGTTGGAGACAGTCTCTGACAAAGTGACATCGAATATCAATGTGCTTTGACCGATCATGAAATACTGGATTCTCAAGTAGCTTGATGCAACTCTAACTATCACACATGATCCTGGTTGCTTCCATCCTTATTCTAAATAGGTTCACAAGCAATTTTCTAAGCCATATGGCTTTGCATGAAGCTGTGATAGCGGCCATATATTCTGCTTCAGCTGAGCTCAGAGCTACGGATCCCAAAGGTACTTTTCCGATCTACTGAACTTCGAGCCCAATCTACATCAGCGAACCCACTCAATTTGATATCATTACTTATGGTGTACAAGAGTCCATAAACGATTGTTCCCTGTATATATCTGAGAACATGTTTGGCTACTGCCTAATGAGCCCTCTTCGGTTCCACCATGAACTGACTGAGAGTGTTGACAACGTAACAAATGTCTGGTCTGTTATTGACCAGATACATCAAGGACCCTATGAGCTGCCTGTATAAGGTGGGATCAACATCTTTGTCTTCTGGTGCATCAATTTTCTTCTAGTTGGTGATCATTGGAGTAGCCACCGGCCTACAGTCCTGCATCTTGAATCTCTTCAGGATCTCTGTAGTATATCTCCCTTGTCCAAGGAAGATCTCCCCTTTTGCTGCCAAACTTCCAACCCTAGGAAATAATGCATTCGTTCGAAATCCTTCATATCGAATTCCGTGGCTAGATTCTTCTTGCAGTTCTCGATGAGCCTGAATGATCTTGTCAGAAAGAGATCATCCACATACAATACTAAGATTAGAGGCTCATTCTCTACAACTAGATAGTAGAGATTTGGATCTGCGTCACTCTTGATGAACCCCATCTTTTGCAAGTAGCCATCAATTCGACCGTACCATGCTCTAGGTGCCTGTTTGAGCCCATACAAGGCTTTCTTCAATCTGCATACATGAGACTTCTTCTCATGTGTTTCAAAGCCTTTTGGCTGTTCAATGTATACTTCCTCTTCTATCACCCCGTTCAAGAATGTTGTTTTGACATCCATCTGATGAATCTCCCATCCCATTTGTGCTGCAAGAGATATCACGGTTCTAATAGCTATATACGTGGCTACTGGGGCGAAGGTCTCTTCGTAGTCTATTCCTTCCTTTTGAGCATACCCCTTAGCCACAAACCTAGCTTTGTATTTTTCCACAGTGCCGTCTGCAATGAATTTAATCTTGTAGATCCATCTCGAACCTACGACTGATCTGTCCTAAGGCCTAGGCACTACTTCCCAGACATCATTCACCATTATAGAGTTGTATTCCTCTACCATCGCATCCATCCAAACCTGATGTTGAGCGGCCTCCTGAAAACTGGAAGGCTCCCCATCCTGAGCTACTAAGGTCTGATACCTATCTGGCTGTCTTCACTCCCTTCTATTGTTCCTGGGTGCACCAATGAAATCTTCTGCATCCCGTAGAATCTGTCGGAGTTCCTGGCTCGTTATTCCCCAGGTAGTAGGTGCATTTGTTATCTCCTCCTCTTCCTGTGATTCCTCCTGTTCTGAAGGAAAATTCCTGGTACTGGCTTCTGTTGGTTGAAGTGGTTTTGATCAACGATTCATCTTTTGATTGCTCCTCGAAAGACATTTCTCAAGATTTTCTGAAGGCCCTATCTTCCATGAACTTCACATCTCGTCGAACTACTACCTTCCTGCTCCGTGGAAGATAGATTCTATATGCCTTAGCGTTCTCGCTATATCCCATTAGATATCCTTTCTTTGCAATTTGATCGAACTTCTTCCTCTTCTCCTCGGGTATATGGCAATATGCTAAACTCCCAAATATCCTGAAATGACTAACTTCAGGTGTCTTCCAGGTGAAGACTTTCTTTGGAGTAATCTTGCCCAATGCCCTATGAGGAGTTCTATTATGGACATAGACTGCCGTGCTACATGCTTCTGCCCACAGGAATTTTGGCATATCCTGATCATACATCATGGCCCTAGCTGCTTCCACAATAGTCCTGTTCTTCCTTTCTGCTATTCCATTCTGCTTTGGATTGTAAGGAGCCGTCCACTCTCTTCTGATGCCTTCCCTAGCGCAAAAATCAGTGAAGTCCTTGTCGAGATATTCTCCACCATTGTCTGAGCGCAAAACTTTTATTTTCTTTCCTATCAGATTCTCCACTAGAGCCTTGAACTATTTGAATTGATAGAAAACCTCGTCCTTGGTTTTTAGAAAATAAATCCAAGTTTTCTTGGAATGGTCATCGATGAAGGTAACGAAGTATTGGGCACCACTAAGAGCTTTTGTGGACATCGGTCCGCAGATATTTGAGTGTATCAATCCTACTACACTCTTGGCTCTATTTTTACTTCTTGGAAACGCTGATTTGGCATACTTGCCCAGAGCACATCCTCTGCATACATCATCTAGTTCTGCACTAAGGTCTGGAACACTTGTTACAGTTTTCCTGAGAATTCTCAGAGCCCCATGGTGCAAATGTCTCATCCTTCTGTACCATTGTTCATTAAAATCCTTGTCTCCATTATTGTCTATCAATGCCGTTGGTGATTCTAGCTGCAACCTGTACAACTTGTTACTTTTGATTACGATCCGTACTTTCTTTTTCCAACTCGGGTGTTTGACGTATACTTTCTCCTTAATGAAGAAAACGTCACAACCCTTGCTTTGAAGTTGTGATACAAAAATCAAGTTCATCCCTAGTCCTAGCACATGCAGCACATTGGTAGCTCAGAACCGCTCTCCCATTTATGTTTGAAAAACTATGGTACCTTTCTTCTTCCAATCTGGAAGCTAGCATAGAGAAATCAAAATTTCTATCTCTTGTGCAATTTTTAGAAAATCTGCACGAGTCTCTTGACGTGGATGCCTCTGAATCATGATCTCGACCCATAATTGATTTTTCCTTCCTGTCTCTAATTCTTTGCTCTGATACTATGTGAAAATTTCTAAACAAAAATTCTATTACTGAAACAACTGATTATTTTACCTACTTATTTTCCAGTAAGTTATTTACAAAATCCCTTTAGTAAATATTAAAATAAATTCTACTACAAATATCACATCATTATACAGAAACAAATACATGCACAAGAATCAAACACATCAACACAATTATTTTTGGACAATTGTTCTCGTAAAAACCCAATGTGAGAAAACCGGTGTAGGGGAGGAGGGTTTTATTAATCAGCTTTCTTGAGTACAACTAGGGTGCCAAACTGGCTTACCCAACAGAGATAACCACACGGTAGTATCCTCCGGCGCTTCCCCTAGGCTCAGTGTTAGTCCAGCTAGCTTCTGCGCAGCTCCTAGAACCTCTGCGTTAGCATTTTGCCTCACTGCGTCAATACTTGGCCTCTCTGTGTCACCCACGCAGGCCCTCTAGTCACTACGCAATCCAGTTGCCTCTACGTCTTTCTGATTTGTTTTGCGTCTGCCTCTTTGATCTCTGCGCTAGTCCTCCAGCACTATCCCTGCCTCTCTGTTATGTATTCGCTGCCTCTCACTGCAATCTAGACCACTAGTTCAAATTTCTCAGCAAACCCCACTTCAGAAATCAAGCTGACTAGTCTCCCCTGGTGTGTCTCCAACTGATCCTCAAGCCTCGTCTTATAATTTTCCCGTTAATGAATAAATGACCGAGATTAATTCCCTAATCAACGACTAAGCTTAAAATAGACTTGATCTTCGTCTCTTAGAAGCTTCTCATCCTTATCTTTATTAATACCCATAAATATTTTTATTTTCCTAAGTCTGGAACTCATTAAAAATAATAATTATTTTAATAACTCCTCATCTTGATGGAATTTTCCAAAACGATTTCTGGGTCTTGGAGATCTCATGTGTTTTAGCCTCCACCAATTTTCATGGCTAGAGCACATCCAATGCTAGCCCAAATCAACAATTAGTACCCATTAATATTTTTATTTTCCCAAGTTTAGACTTAGGAACCTATTAAAAATATTAATTATTTTAATAACTCTTCATCTAGATGGAATTTCTCAAAATGATTTCTGAGTCTTGGATATTTCATGTGCCTTAGCTTCTCCTCCAAATTTCAAGGCTAGAGCACATCCGATGCTACCAAAAATCAACATCGTTGGCATCCATTCTTTTTCCATGAATTCATTTATGAACTAAATCAGAAGTCAAAACTGATCTAGATGCCAAATTCCCATCAAAATATTAAGAGTGTTTGTCAAAGGAAAACCTGTGAATCGAGCACATGACCTAGTATATGTGCAGAATGCATTACCTAGGAAACATTGTTTTGGACATGAATTTACCTGAAGGATGCATTGATTGGACATAAAGGCCTAATAATGGAGAGAAATAAGATCAAGAACTAGAAATTCACAATATGAATTCATTAGAAATTCTATCCAATTGAAAGAGATCAGTGGAAATTTGACAGTGCTGGCCTAGTGGAGAAATCGACCAGGTATCTAATGAATGTGTGATTTTGCATTAGAGAAACCAACTTGTATCATGCAGAGTGAGCTTTTGGATAATCCATAGGCTATTTCTAAAGGCCGCATCATTTGGTATCAGAGCAGGTATGCTCTTTGGAAAGAGATATAGAGCAAAGTAATCCTCTTTGGGAAGAAAAAATTAGAGCTCAAGATACTCACGAGTTAAGCAGAGGAAGTTAAACACAGGGCCGGACCTGTGAGAAGATCTGCAGACAAGGGCAGTTTTAGCAAGTGAAATTATGTAGAACTACAGAAGATAGTTTTAGCAAGAGAAGCTAAATAGAGCCGAGGAAAATTGTTGAATGCAGAGGCAATGGAGTCTGAGAGGTAAGGTTGGACGATATTTAAGTTTTGATTCTAGAACAGATCATATATATATTGCAGGTAGCAACGAAGAAGACACTGTGACCATGGTTTACAGGTGGAAGAACTGTCAAAGAGACTAGAAAGAAAAAGGTAAGGGCACCCTTACGGGTTTTTGTGCACTATGGTGTGAAGCAATATGAATTACACCATTTCTTGAGACTTGATCAGGCATTCTAATCCTTCAGGGCTTGAATCTTAGGGAAAATGAGTTTGAGTTTAGTAGTTGGAATGGAATAATCATATCTAAAGTTGATGAATCGTCACAATAAAAGCTTTGAAATTTGTACCAAAGAGATCTTCTATTATATGTTTATGATTTATAGGTGTTTGATTCTTTGAAAAATAGACAGAGAAATTAGTGATGGATTGTTGTTAGTAGAATGTAGACTGTTTGTTGGATTTCCAAGGATTGAAGTGAAGATAAATGGTCCAGTAAAGAGGATTGATGATTGTAGAAGCAGTTGGAAGAAGTGAATGACATGTAAGATATTTTGTTAATGTGAAGTTGTTGAGACAGGTAGCTGAAGAAGGAAGATATGCAGTGACAAAAGTGGCATCAGAGAAGTTGTAATAGAGAAGAAGAGAGCAGACAAAGCTCTCAAAAGAAGCTTGTGGCAAAAAGATTGCAGCAGGGGTGTTGTAAAGAAACTTCAGCTAGAGACTGAAGCAAAGGGAACAATGGAAGTTCTCAGGAAGAAAGGATAGTGAGAAGACTTGCAACAACCTAGAGCAAGGAGTGCTTGTTGGTTCTGAGGAAAGGACCAGGAAGGTGCCAAAAGACTAAGCTCAGAGGAGAAGAAGTTTGGTGAGGTATTGTGTGGCAAGGTAAGGAGAAGCTTGCTACTGCAGGGGTTGGTTGCAGCTCACAGTGGGCATGGAGAAGCTGTTAAAATAAACGCTGATGAAGACAATGGCAGACAGTCAAAGAAGAACTCCAGAAGAAAGGCAGAACAAAGGCTACAAAGCAGAGAATGAGTGATGAAGAAAGAGAGAAAGAGTTAGCTGAGCTAAAGGGAGAGCTTAGCAACATGAAGCAAAGACTACAGAAACAAACCAAAAGGCTACAAAAGGAGATGATAAAATATTTGAAGAAAGAAATTTATGTAGGGAAAAGAGTAAAGTAGCCTGTCAGAGAATTGTTTACTAGAGAAGTTGATGTAGAGAGTAGAGGAAGAAGAAGCACTCAGAGCAGCTGAGTGTGGAGTGAAGGAAGTGACTTGTGAACTAGAGAAGGGACTGATCCTTGGAGAGGAAGATGATGGAGTGATGCCAAAAGCATCCCTTGAGACTAAACAGTCTCATGTTTTTGGTTTTAATTATTTGTGTAGTGGTATATTTGCAGGTGGAGCAAAAGAAATGGTGGAAGTTCCACATAGGGAAAGCCATGCTAGTGGAGAACAACAGGTGACAATGGAGGTTGGAGATGAGTAGTTCCAGGAACCTACCATAGGAAAAAGAAATTATAGAGAAGTTCATGATGAAGCTCTTCAATTTTGTGAAATGAAACTCAGAGGTATGATTGGTTGGGCTAGATTCTTTTTGATAATTGTATATTTAATCATTTTGGAAGGAATTGGAATTGTTTGGGAGATAGGAAAGGAGAGATGGCATGATTTGCAGAGTGTAGATGGTGAAAGGAGAGTTGGCCAAACTAACACAGCTCAAGAAGATAGCTCAATGGAAGCCATAAAAAGACAGAGACGAAGAAATTGTTGGGAAAATGAAAGAGCACATATGAAGACGGAGACTTGTGCAATTGTGGAAGATGGTCAAGGAAGTTGATGCATGCCTGAAACCAAATTTTTTGAACAGAATTGGTTCTTTAATGCAAAAGAAGGCAAAAATATTGAAGAGGAGTTTTTTAGCAGCCTGATAGACTATGAAAATAGTTCAGATCAATTTGTGTTAGTTTTTGTAGCATCTGATGTGTTCTAGCCACGAAATTTGGTGCAGAGGCTAGAATACATGTATTCTCCAAAACCCATAGATTGTTTTTGGAAATTCCACTTAGAGACGACTTAATTAAAATAATTAATCTTTTTTTAATGGTGCCTAAGCCTAAACTTAGGAAAATTGATTAATTAAAGGGTATTAATTAAGTCATGGTGAGAATCTTCTAGAAGAAGACATGGATCGAATTCTAATTAATCTTAGCCATCGATTATGTTTTAATATTGGCCCTTGATGTCTCAACGAGAGATTATAAGAAGAAACTCGATGGGGCTTGGAGAAGACACACCAGTGCAGATACTTAGTTGCCTAGGCAAATCGATTTTCCTAGTCGCTGAAGTTCAGCAAGAAAAGATAGAGCCAGAGGGTGAGTTGCAGATGTGAGAGAGAGGGCATCAACAGTAGTCCGAGAGTGTAGGATAAATTTTGGAAGGGCCAGCGTGAGAGAGGACGCAAATCATCAGGGCACTGCACAAAGGATGACACAGTGAGACCAATGTAAGGGCAGAGGGTCCATTTTTGTTAATTTTAGGTATGTTCTATGCTAGAGCAATTTATTTCAATTTCTTTTCCACATTAGCAATCACATCAGCATAAAGTAAACTGCAGATAGAACATAAATATAAATCGCAGAAGACAAGCCAAGACAAGAGGACACAAGATGTGGCGCTAGCCAGGGACAAACCCCAATGTGGGGAAACCCTTGATCAATTCTTCTTTTATGTTCTTCAAAGTTCAGCAGAGAAAGTGAGAGAGATAGTACATTTACAATAGAAGTCAATCACTTTGACTTTTGATATCGGCATGAGATCAGTTGAAGACATATTGCTTCAACTGATTCTCTAAGGTGACTTGTTCACCTATCATAGTGCTGCATCTCGTCTATTTGCTGCACATTATCGTTTGACATCTTGCTGTATTGTCACATGTGTTGAACCTTGATGACTGAGCTGCTCTCATCTTCATGCTGCTCATCATGCTGCATCTTCCATGGTCTTATTCATCATCAAGCTGCCCATGCTCATGATCTCATTCATCATTATGCTGCCCATGCTCATATCATCATGCATCATTATGCTGCCCATGCTCATATCATCATGCATCATTATGCTGCCCATGCTCATATCATCATGTTGCTTATTATGCTGCCCATGATCTCATACATCATGCTGCCTTCCTTCGGAGACAGATGCTCCGGCTGTTTCAACAGTTCCGGGTAGTTCCGGCTTTTCTGGCAGTTTCGACAGTTTTGGCTTTTCCGGCGTTTCCAGCTTTTCCAGTAGTTCCGGATTTTCTGGCTTTTCCGGATTTTCCGGTATTTCCGACTTTTTCGGCGTTTCCGACTTTTCTAGTAGTTCTGGCTTTTCCAGCAGTTCTGGCTTTTCCGGCAGTTCCAGCCTTTCCTGCAGTTTCGGCTTTTCCGGCTTTTCTGGCATTTTTGGCTTTTCCAGCAGTTCTGGATTTTCTGGCAGTTCCGGCTTTTCCAATAGTTCTGGCTTTTCTGGCTTTTCCGGCAATTCCGGCTTTTTCGACAGTTCCAACTTTTCTGGCTATTCCGGCTATTTCGGCAGTTCCGGCTTTTCCGGCTGTTTGGGCTTTTCCGGATTTTCCTTAGGATCTCTCATCTTACTAAAACCCAATGACAAGTAGAGAGAGGAAGAGATCCAAGTGTGTGTAGAAATGACTTGAAGTCCTCTCTATTTATACTAAAACATAGAGGTTGAATAGACATGACTGTTGGGCTTCTGAGCCTACATAAGTTGATGGTCGACTTAACAATTTGTCCATAACATAAATAAATTAATAACTTCATAAATACTTATCGGAATCGGATGATCTTTAGATCAATCCTACACCTTTCAATGAGAGGGATCCAATAAAAATATCAGTTGCCATAAATAATATGACCCACATGGAGTTTGACCCTAGTTGCAATTTTAACAATTTTGGTGTCAGAGAATTGCTGTGGAGAGTGAGAAATTTACTCAGTGTTTCTTTCTCTATTTTTGCTGTCCAATATCTTGTACATGAATTACCGCTGAAGATTAATAAAGAAACCCTCTTCTGCTGCACCGATTTTCCCGCATTGGGTTTTTCCGGGGACGATTGTCCAAAAATAACTGTGTTAAGATGCTTCTATGTGTGCTAGCATTTCTATATTTTTTTCTTGCAATTATTTTTCTGCAGTATTTAGTTGTGAAGGCTATAGTGTATTTATTTTGATATTTTCCTTAAGAAACTGCAAACAATTTGTCTAATTTATTTAACAAAGGGAGGAGATAATATTAGATGTTATAGTAGGATTCCAGACTTAGGAATTTTCACATGGTATCGGAGCACAGATAGAGGCAGGGAAATCTCAGCTGCAGGTAAGAAGAGGGAGCTTCGAAGCACTGCGTCAACAACTGCTCGAAACCCTAAGAGTTGCGCAATCCACTTAGCCAGAAAGCCAATTTCTGTGGAGAATTTTACTTTTCTGAGGGAGTCAACAAAGAAAGTAACATCTCCATACCGAAAATTGTCAGAGGCAGAGGGAGCAACAATAATTCTTTGGCAGGGCAGATTTCTAGCTAGGACGCAGCGTTTTGCAGCAACAAAATCAGTGTTGAGAAGGAAAGGAGAAATAACACAGAAAATTCATGGATAGAATCAGCAGCCATGAAGCCTCAGAATTGTCTTGCAGATTGGAAGATGAATTTGCATTCTTGTTAGGTTCAGCATCATCTGGTCTCTGGTATATTGATAGTGGAGCTTCAGCTCATATGACGGGAGTTAGAGAATATTTTTCTAGTTATCAGGAGGAATAGATGGACTTCCATATCACTATGGGGAACAAAACTAAATGTACTCTGGTAGAGAGAGGCACCATAGAGTTTCAGACTGAAACAGGAACCAACATCAGTGCTACTAATGTACTGCATGTGCTAGGATTGGGTATGAACCTAATTTCAGTGTCCTAATTGTAGGACAAGGGGTAAGATGTACACTTCGTGGGGAAGAAATTGTATGTCCAACACTCTAGCTGGAAGAAGGTGAGATAGATTGGAGCTAGAAGCAACAAGTTGTACAGATTGCAGATTGATTCTCCAATGGCACTGATAGGCAAGGAAAATAGCAGTGGAAAGGAGCTGAACGAACTATGGCACAAGAGGATGGGACATTTACACCATGGAGCACTTAGGATGTTCAAAGAAACTGTAACGGGTGTTCCAGTTCTCAGTATTGAGCACGACAACGTTTGTAGATGCTGTGTACTTGGGAAGTACGCTAAGGCAACATTTCCTAGAAGTGATAGCAGAGCAAAAGGCGTGTTGGGATTGATACACTAAGATATTTTCAGCCCAATGTCCACCAAAGCTCTTAGTGGAAGTGAATATTTCGTCACTTTTATTGACGACCATTCTAGGAAGACCTAGATCTATTTTCTAAATACCAAAGATGAGGTCTTTGATTAGTTCAAAGAGTTCAAGGCACTCATAGAGAACTCGACAAGGAAAAATATTAGGGTTATGCGTTCAGATAACGGTGGAGAATACACTGATAAAGACTTCATAGGTTATTGTGCGCAGGAGGGCATCAAAAGAGAATGGACAACTCCATACAACTCTCAGCGGAACAGAGCAGAAGAACAAAACAATAGTTGGGGCTGCAAAGGCTATTTTATATGACCAAGATTTGCCTAGATTTCTATGGGTTGAGGCATGTAAGACAACGATGTACATTCAAAACAGAACACCTCATAGAGCATTGGGGAAGAAAATGCCAGAAGGAGTCTTCACAGGGAAGAAGCCTAAAGTGAGTCATTTGAGGATCTTTGGGAGCGTGGCTTACTGTCACATCCCAGATGAAAAACAGAGTAAGTTAGATCAGACTGCAGAGAAGGGGTTCCTCGTAGGATATAGTGAGACCTCAAAGGCATACCGGATCTACATTCCTAGCAGTAGGAAGATTGTAGTAAGGCAAGATGCAAAGTTCATGGAAGACGGAGCTTTTAGAAAATCTCGAGAGATGCCTACAAGAGATCAGTCAACAGAAGTTCTGTTAGTCCAGCAGCAGGGACAAGTAGGAGGACAGTCACAGGGGTCGATTATAGTGACCAGTACCAACATCTCCTCAGGAGTAGGAGATCCAAGAAGTTCTCAACAGATAGAGCAGTAGGAATAAGAGGAGGAATTCACTGAACCTCCCACCACCAGTGGTAGAGTCAGTAGGGAAGTGCGCCAAACCTTAAGAGACGCAGAGGAGTTTGTTGGAGCTCCTAGGACAGACAAGAGACAGTGCAGGCAGCCTGAAAGATATCAAGCCTTGGTAGCTCAGGTTGTAAAACCTTCCAGTTTTCAGGAAGCCGCACAACATCAAGTGTGGGTAGATGCCATGGTAGAAGAATACAACTTTATCATGACAAATGATGTTTGTGAGGTAGTGCCTTGTCCAAAAGATAGATCAGTTGTAGGATTGAGATGGATCTACAAGATCAAGTACGCTGCAGATGGCAGTGTGGAGAGGTACAAGGCTAGATTCGTGGTAAAGGGGTATGCATCGAAGGAAGGAATAGAATATGAGGAGACCTTCGCCCTAGTTTCCAGATATACGTCTATCAGATCCGTCATATCCCTAACAATACAGATGGGATGGGAAATTCACCAGATGGACGTCAAGACAACATTCTTGAACGAGGTGATAGAAGAAGAGGTGTACATAGAGTAGCTTGAAGGCTTCGAAACTCATGAGAAGCGCACTCATGTATGCAGATTGAAGAAAGCCCTATATGGGCTCAAGCAGGCACCCAGGGCGTGGTACGGTCGGATTGACAGTTACTTGCAGCAATTGGGATTCATCAAGAGTGATGCAGATCCCAATCTCTACTATCTGATGGTGGAGAATGAGCCTCTCATTTTGGTTTTATATGTAGATGATCTATTTTTGACAGGATCATCGGGGCTCGTAGAGGACTGCAAAAGGAACCTTGCAGTAGAATTCGACATGAAGGATATGGGGCTGATGAACTATTTTCTAGGGTTGGGAGTATGGCATAAGAATGGGGAGATCTTCCTTGGGCAAGGGAGATGCTGTAGAAATTTTGAAGAGATTCAGAATGCAGGATTGCAGACCCATGGTAACACCAACGATTACCAACTCGAAAAAGATAGATGCATCAGGGGACAAGGAAGTCAACCCCACCTTTTATAGATAGCTAATTGGGTCACTCATGTATCTGGTCAATGCTAGGCTAGATATTTGCTTCGCTGCCAATACCCTTAGCTAGTTCATAGTGGAACCAAAAAGGGTACATTGGGCAGCAGCGAGACACATTCTCAGGTGTGTGCGTGGAACAATCGGACTTGGGTTGAATTATACTAGAGGGGATGACATCAGATTGAGCGGATTCACAGATGCAGATTGGGTAGGTAGTTCAGTGGACAAGAAAAGTACCTCCGGGTATTGCTTTAGCGTTGGATCAGGGGTGGTCTCTTGGTGCAGCATGAAGCAGAAGTCAGTAGCATTGAGCTCAACAGAAGCAGAATATATGGCAGTCAGCACGGCTACGTGTGAAGCCATATGGCTCAGGAAACTGCTAGTGAGTTTGTTCAGGAAGAAAATGGGAGCAACAAGAATCTACTGTGATAACGAGAGTTGTATAAAACTCTCCGAGAACCTAGTATTTCATGATAGGTCGAAGTACATTGATATTAGATGTCATTTCATCAGAGATGGTGTTCAACGTGGGGCAGTCCAGTTGCCATATGTTCCCACAGGTGATCAAGTAGCAGACATACTCACAAAAGCTCTAGGGAGAGCTAAGTTCATCCAGTTCAGGGAACATATGGGTATGGTAGAGAACCCGTTTCAGTAGCAGAAACAGATGGATTCTCAGTTGCAGTAGCAATAGATGAGAGGGAGTTGCAGTGCATATGTAGTAGTTGAAAACAATACAACAACAGGGTCAGTAGCAGCACAACTGCAGTGCATATCAGAGTTTCGCAGTAGTTGATGCGCAGAGCAGCCAGACATCAACATCGTGACAAGAGTTGGTGCAGGAACAGGGTGTTGCTTCAGTGGGTTGCAATGCTAGAGCATATTCCTTGCTAAGAGGGAGCATTAGTTTTTGTAGCATCGGATGTTTTCTAGCCACGAATTTGGTGGAGAGGCTAAAATACATGTATTCTCCAAAACCCAGCAATCATTTTTGGAAATTCCACCTAGAGATGACTTAATTAAAATAATTAATCTTTTTTTCAATGGTGCCTAAGTCTAAACTTAGGAAAATTGATTAATTAATGGGTTAAACAAAGTCTTTCGGTCCTGATGATGAACCACACTTGTTGGTTCGAAACGCATCGACCAAAAAATTCTCTCATGTGATTTCTACCGAAAGACTTTGTTTAATTCATTATGGATCGCAGAAGCTTGAATACAGTAATTAATGGGTATTAATTAAGTCATGGTGAAAATCTTCGAGAAGAAGACGTGGATCGAGTTCTAGTTAATCTTAGCCTTCGATTATGTTTTCATCTTGGCCGTTGATGTCTCAAGGAGAGATTATAAGAAGAAACTTGATGGGGCTTGGAAAAGACACCAATGCAGATACTCAGTTGCCTAGGTAAATCAATTTTCTCAGTGGCTGAAGTTCAACAAGAGAAGATAGAGCCAGAGGGTGAGTTGCAGGTGTGAGAGAGAGGGCATCAACAATAGTTTGAGAGTGCAAGATAAATTTTGGAAGGGTCAGCGTGAGAGAGGACGCAAATCATTAGGGCACTGTGTAGTCACTGTGCATAGGATGACGTTGTGAGACCAGCGTAAGGGCAAGGTCCGTTTTGGGGTCAGAGAATTGTTGATTTCCGGTAGCATCAGATGTGCCCTAAGTCTAAAATATTGCAGGGAGGCTTAGACACATGCATTCTCCAATACCCAGAAATTGTTTTGGGAAATTCCACCCAGAGATGGTTTTATTAGAATAATTAATTATTTTTAATGGGACCCTAAGTCTAAACTTAGGAAATTAAAATAATTAATGGGTATTAATCTAAATTGTGGTGTAACTTCTAGAAGAAGACGAGGATCAAACCAAAATGATCTAAGCCATTGATTAGAAGTTAATCTGGGCCATTGGTTGTCCAACAGAAAGATATAAGAAGAGGCTTGAGGGGCACTTGGAGGACACACACATCAAGTGGGAGATCAGAAGATCGAATTTCTGAAGCACAACAGTTACTGAAAGAGGAATTTGAAGTGATCTTTTGCAGTGAGGGGCAGGGATAGTTTCGGTTGGAGATTTCTCTTGATCCGGGAATACTAGCAGAGAAGGCAGAGAGAGATCTAGCAGAGGCAACGCAGAGCCAAAGAGGCTGATGTAGGGCCACGCAGAGGAAGTGCAAAAGCCCAGAGGGGATCCGTAAATTTTATAGAGAATTGATTTCCAGAGTCGGAAGCCGAGGTGTGAGACCGAAAGGGCAGAAGTCGAAGTCTCAAAGGCAAATAGATCAGCTGGGAGTAGTGACGCAGACCCGAGTAGCTATGACACAGGGCCTACGCAGTGATTACGTAGAGACTGCGTAGAGGCAGCCAGGGGCTGGCCATTCAGTGGCTGGATCAGCTAGGATCTCCAATGATAGTATGAGGTAACCTCACTCATCTCTCTGTCAGTAATATTCTCTGTATTGGATAACCAACAGGGCATCCAGAGATTGTATTCAAAACTGCTGCATAATAATAAAACCCTCAGCTGCTGCACCAGTTTTCCCGCATTGGGTTTTTCCGGGGACGTTTGTCCAAAAATAACTGTGTAGATGTGTGTGTGTTGTATCTCTTTCCTGTTCAGTTTCTTGTTTCCACTTATAATTTAAATGGTGTAGGCTGCAGTGTATTCGTTTCAGTATTTACTGTAGGAAATAGTAAATAATTTGCTTAAGTAATTAACAAATTGGAGAAACATAATCAGTTGTTGCAGTAGTGATTCAGGATTCTGAATTTTCACATGGTATCAGAACTATAGGGTGAAGCAAGAGAGAAGAGCTGGAAGAACCCAACGTTGAAGAGGAGGAGGGTCGAAGAGCTGTGTAAATGGTAAATCGAATCCTTAGAGGGGTTGTGTAGTCCAGGCTAGGAGGGAAATTTTTTCGAGGAAGGACTCTGTTTGAGTGAATCAATAGAGAGGTAAGACTTCTAGATCGAAGTTTGCCAGTGTTAGAGGGAGCAACGCAGAAGCTTCAACGAAGAGGAGGTTTTCTGGTGAGACACAGTTTTCTGCAGGGTAGAAAGACGTTAGAGGGAAGATAGAGACACAGTTGAGGGAATTATTCCTCATTGGACTTCCAGCCCAAGAGTTTGAATTCTCATTTGTTGAGCAGCAACAGAGAGGGGCGTATCTACAAGCTCCAACAGGGAGTGCGTAGACTAGTCTAGTGCTGCGCAGAGGAGAGATGAGGCTATTTGACTTTTTCGTTTGGCAGGGATGGCAATCAGTGGGTCGAGAGGTCAGGGCTTGTTGGATGGTGCATCTAACTATGTGATCTGGAAGGCAAGGATGTCATGCTTTCTAGATGGGCATTTTCTCAAAACCTACGTCGACATCGTGGTAGCTGTGCCTACGGATCCAGATCCGCTTAAGACATACAAGGGAGAGATGGCGAAGACAAAGAGAATGATCCTCAACGAAGTGAAGGATCATGTGGTCTTTCACATCTCTACCAGAGGGATTGCCAAGGAGATGTGGGATGCATTGTCAACGCTGTATCAAGGATCTTTTGAGCAACTAAAGATGTACTTGGAGCAGAAGATGAGATCTCTGTAGATGCAGAAGGGGGAGTGCATTGACCCATTCCTCACTAAGCTCAGGAGACCCGAGATGAGTTGGCAGCTGTGGGGTCCACACCTCAAGGTTCCGAGATGGTAAGACTGGACCTAAATTCAGTATCTGAGGAGTGGCAAGTCTTTGTCCAAAGCATCCTGGGTAGGGCGACTTTGCCAAACTGGGATGAAATGTGGGAAGCTCTTAAGCAAGAGGAGATGAGGGGAGACTTAGTCAAGTGTGAACTTGACGAAAACAACAACAGTGGGTCGAAGCCCAAGGAGGAGGAAGAGAATGCATCCCTCACATCCAAGGGACAACAGGAGCAACGAAAGAAGAAGAAAGATGTTTCGAAGATTAAATGCTTCAGGTGTGGTGAATTCGGTCACTATGCAACACAGTGCCCTCTCAGGAAGAAGGACAAAGATGAGAAGCATGATCCAAAGGCTGCACCCCTGAAGATCGAGGAGGAGTTTTCCATGAAAACCGAGATACCTCTAGGAGGGAGGTGGGTTGATTTAGAGCTGTAGTTTGAAAGGACTGCAAATGGGCAGGATCCTTGAGAGTTCACTTCTTGGATCAATTCCTTGCTACGAGAGCCCAGATCAATAGTAGCAAGATGGACTAGTGTCAGTTGGTGCAAAGGAGTGCCGAAGTGACAATTGCAGTGGCTAGGAGCGCCAGAGATTGAGCAGTGCAAAGCAGAGTTGACAACTGTGCAGTTGGCACAGAGCAGAAGTCAGCAGCAACGCAGAGGCTTCAAAGGCTTCAGAGGGTCAGCGTAGAGACTAGCAACAGTCAGAACTCCAGCAACGAGATGCATCATACTGAACACCAGTTTAGTAATTTGGGATGCTTTTCCATTACTGATGCAGTAGCACAACAGTTGGAGAAGGTTGCAGTGCAAATGCAATTGGCAGTGGCAGTGCTAGCAGCAACACAGATGCAGAATTGAGAGGGAGATGCAGTATGGATGCAGTGTTGGCAATGGCAGGGTCAACAACAGTACATATGCAACATTTGTGCAGTAGTTGATGGGTAGGATGTCAGACATCAGTAGCATAGAAGGAGATGGTACAAAACAGAGTGATGCTTTAGCAGGGTGCATTGTTAGAGCACAATCCTCGCTAAGAGGGAGTGTTGATTTATGGTAGCATTGAATGTGCTCTAAGTCTCAAATTTTGCAGGGAGGCTTAGACACATGCATTCTCCAATACCTAGAAATCGTTTTGGAAAATTCCACTTGGAGAGTACAATGGTCCATATCTTCATCCATACAACAATCCAACAAAAACAACTACACAATATCCATGAAATGAACCCAACAATGCTTATACTCAAATTTCTGATTCTGAAGCTTGTAATGAATTATCCCTGTCTGCGGTCAATTGCCGAACACTACGGTCAATGAGCGAAATCTTCGGACAACTGAAATTTCATCATTTATGTCCCAGTCACACGGAGGAGTCACGCGTGCCATTGGGAAGGTTCCAGTTGCTCCCTGGAGCTAGCGATTGCGGTATGCAACTGAGACTCAAAAACCCTAGATGTCGGTCGCATGGAGGAGGCTTTGAGCGTGCGACTAAAAATATTCAGTCACACGGATGAGCTAGTTAACATGCGAATGTGGTCAAGTTCTTCCTGTGTCATGCCTGCGATTGAGGCCCAAAATCGTAAAACAAAGATGCGAGCTTCGGACCTTGCCATTGCATCTTCGAGCAAACCCATTCCTTCGCGGACGTGCCTTGGACCTGTGCAATCCAAAAACCTAGAAAGAGAATAGTAGAATGTCTCATGACGATGTCTAAATGATGTTGAGGTCTCTTGTATTTATAGCCTTCGAAGGGTGTGCAATTTGCTTTAGGGACGACCTTCTCAAATATGCTCATGTGGGCTTTTCTTCATAAGTACACTTTCCCTTATTCGATTTGAGTGATCTTTAGGTCGATTTTGGTCCTCTCAAAAAGAGTAATTCAATGCAATCATTATCTCCATCAAATGAGCTGCCCAAAGTGGAATTTGACTGCAGTTGCATATTTTAACATCGACGACATCATTTAGTACAAGGATAGGATTTAGTTGGTGTCGGAGTCTCAAGTGAAAGAGAAGGTGATGCATGCGGCACATGATTCTCCATTGGCAGGGAATATAGGGTTCCTCAAGGCTTATAGAGCCATTAGAGAGAGATTCTCATGGAAGGGTCTCAAGGAGGACGTCCTAAGATATGTTTATGAGTGCAACACATGCCAACAAAACAAGGACGAGCACACACATCTAGCGACCTTGCTTCAATCGTTGCCTATCCCAGCATAGAAGTGGGAGAGCACTTGATTGATTTCATTACTAGGTTACCATCAACTTAGGGGAGAGATTCCATCTATCTTGTTGTTAACAGGTTGACCACATATCACATATCGATTAGGATGTCACCATTAAGGGCTCTATATGGCTACTATGTCCCTTCATTTGTAGAGATGGTATTTGGAGATAGTTGGGCTCCAAGGGCTAAGGATTGGATCCAAGAGAGCCAAGACATCCTCAAGGATCTCAAGGATAATTTACATACAACACAGAACCAACAAAAGTTGTATGTTAATAGACGTTGAATTGAGAGGAGTTTTGAGGAGGGAGTCATGGTATATTTGTGTCTGTAGCCTTATAGATAGTCCACCCTCAAACAAAAGGGTGCAGAGAAGTTGAAACCACGATTTTATGTGCCATAAATAGTCACCAGGAGAGTGGGAGAAGTAGCTTATTAGTTAGAGCTTCCGGAAGGGAGCAAGATTCATAATGTCTTCCATGTATCTTTCATGAAGAAGGCACCGATGTATCATATCTCATCTTCACCCCAGTTGCCTCCCTTGGATGAGGAGGGACAATTGGTGTTGGTTCTAGAAGAGATATTGGAGATGAGAGAAAGAATGTTGAGAAGCAGGGTCATCAGGGAGTACCTTGTTTGATGGAAGGATCTTCTGATGGAGGATGCAACATGGGAAGGGGAGCAGATACTTTAGCATCTAAGTTTACACATTCTTGGGGACAAGCAATCCTGGGTGGTGAGGACTGTAATGTCCCCAATCACTTGATCATGGAGTTATCTTCCTTCTATACTAACTTGTCTCCTTTAGGCTAGAAAAAGGGGAAATTACTAAGGGGACAAAGAACTTTGGCCTAAATAATATAAATAAATAAAAGGGGCAAAAGTCACTTGGAGATAATAAGAAAGAATCGACCTAAGTGACTTTATCAATTAAAATAATAATAAAGGTGCTTTTAGAAGATTTTAGAAAGGTCCTATTATCGACCATCAGTGGGTGACTCCCATGGGAGAATTTTTTCTCTTAGATTTGTCTTCAACTGTCAGCCAACAACCCCTTGCAACCACTAGATAACTTGATGTGCCACCATTCTCCGCGACTTGAGCTAGCCATTATGAGCCCTCACCCATCTGTTATGATCAAATGTTTGAAGATGGGGCTTTCAACTCTGAAGGTATGGCTTTTCATTAAGTAATTGGGTATTTTTGATTACTTATCATGGACATGTTTGGACATGGATCAGTGGGGAGATTCAGTTGAAAGAATGGACTTGGTTTGTACTCTTGTCCCCTTGTCCAACTTGGTGGTTAGTCTTGTATCTTAGTCCTGTGGGATCTCCTTTATTGTCTACTAGCTTTAGGAGTGGCACTACATGGGAAACTCCGATTTAGGCTGCCTGGTGTTGCTTCCCGATATCATATACATCAATTCCCTCCACTCATTATAACCCCCTTTTCACACTTTTCCCATTCGGGCCCACATTTGTCCATTGGGTCCACAAGGAGTTTTAGCCCCCCCCTCCCCTTGTACACACTTTGGGTCGGCCCTGGAATGATGCTCTAGAGGTCGATGCAGCTAAAAAGAAAGTTAAAAGCATAATTTGGCCACTTACAATAGAAAATATACCATAAAATGCAATGAAGGCCGGGACATAAAAATTTATCGTGTGGGCAAAAGCCAAACATGAGCTCTACCCCTTATCATTATGGCCATCACCTTGGTTCCTAGGGCCCCTATATGAGCCCCCTGCATCATTAACCCATGCTTGTCCCAACCCTTGGTGGGCAATGAACTGCCCAACCTTAAGGAGGTAATTGCTGCTATATCATACACATCATGGTCTCATTTCTTGGAGCCCCGAGCAGTTATAAGAAAGAAAAATCAATAAAAGGCAAAAGGTATATGAAGAAGGGTGGAAAAACAAAGGTCAGGTAACTCATGTACCACGATTTCTCCCTCCTACATCTATACACCCATGTGTGGGCTTCCCTCATTATAGCTACCCTTGTACTATGGCATGTGGCTTAGATCCTTCCCCTTCTACCCCACTCTGTTCCACCACTATTTCACATGACACCTTCCATTTGATGGATGTACGATGAACCTGTCACTCCCTTAGAGGTTGAAACCACGTAATAGGGTCCTTTATTAACCTCCCTCTTGAGCTTGGGAACACCTGTACATTCTAAAGCCCACTTGGAAGGGCATGCCACTATGAAGTGTCCACTTGAGCCCTTGGTTTGTAAGCTTATTCACTCAATTGCTGTAATGAACTGTTGTACTGGAATGTGAGGAGACGCATTTGATCTTATACATGATTGCAGGTGGGTCTTCATCTTGGGTTTGGCCTCCTTATACGGGATCCAAGCCCTCTACAGGGTCATCATGGAACTTGGAGGGTGAGCGTTGAGAGCCATGGGCCTCCTCCATAGTAGAGCATAGATTGCCACACCATGGGATTCTTCAGCACCACATTATGCTTTCTCTTTCTCCACTCATGCAGAGATGATGATGCACTTGGACCACATTGCCCAACTGGCCACATATTTGCACCAGACACTTGGCATTTTATCTAGGGCCCAGATGGGGTGTTTTCTCACCTAGGGAGAGATGGAAGGGCTTGTATCAACATTTTAGCCGTCATGGATGGAGTATTGACTTGTCTAATCCAGTTGGAGACCCATGAGACCATTCATTGTGTGCCATAGTCACTTGGAGGCACCACAAATATTTTGCTTGGAAACCAAGGGGCCAACCCCTTGTTCATCAGTTTGAGAGCCCTCTGCTTTGTCTTGGCACATGGAGGACTTATATAAGCCTTCCAACGATCCATTTGCACAATTTTTCTACTATTTTGGCCTCATTAGGAAGGCTTGTTGAGTACTTTTGAGCTATTTGGTGAGCTTGTCACCAATTAGATTGTTATTTTGCACATCAGAGTCATTTTTAGGGGCTCAGTAGGCTAATTTGACCAATTCGAACCATTGGAGGCTCATATAAATTGGAAATGAGTCTCATTTGTAACTCATCATCACTTGGATTTGGATTCTCTCTTGTAAAAGAATTCAGACCTGCAATTAAAGGATGAATTGGATGTTTTGGATGCATTTTGATGTTTGGAAACTTCGCTATCTTATTTTGGAGCTTCTCTTTGATGTCTTAATGGATGGATATATTTGCTTTCTCTTGTAAGTGCTATTTTCATGCTATTTTCTTTACTATGTTACATGGTTAATGTATGGAATGTCTTGTCAAGTCTTAAATGTGAATTCTTGGAAACACTGAGATTTGAACTATTGTATGCATTACATATGTTCCTAGAGGTCTAATTGCACATTGCATTGCCTTGAAATTCCATCAATCATTAATAATGAAGTATAAATACCTATAGTAGTTGTGTTGCTGCCTCATTAGGGCTAGCGAAGTTGCTTAGGTCTCCTTAATAGAGCAAAATTTTGAGATCAAAATAACTCTTGACTCCATTCTTCCCAATTGTAAGGCACTGGGTTTGGAATTCTTGGTGATCAACCTCAAACCTTTCGTTGACCTCCCTCCCCATTTTTCTGCCCTAACCCTAGAAGTCTCTTAGGGCCTAGTGCGAAATGCATTAGGTTGGCCCATTTGAAGAGCGAGTTGGTTTGCCACTGGGCTGGGGTGTCCTCCAAGTTTGAACGAATTCCCATGGCTAGATTTGGAGAAACCCCAAACGCTACCTCCAACATCATTTCCAACCCTAGGTTTCTTTGGTTAGTGGCTTCCCATAGGTCAACTGTACCCAACAACTCATTGGAAGTTAACCACTCATTGGCCTATCTTACCTTTGCTTGACTTAGGGCATCTTATTACTCATTGATCTTTCTAACCCTAAGCCTAGTTTGGTTCCCCCTTAGGTTTCTCTTGTGGTCCCATTCATTGTATGATCATTATCCTACAAAACCCTAAGAGAGGTCCTCTTCTTTTTAGGAATCCTTGATTTAGGCATATCTCCTCTATTGAGTATCCCTTTCACCTAGGTCTAGGCCTCCTACCCATAAGCCTTTCCTGGAGAGCCCTTCTTTTGCTTTTGAAGAAAGCAAGTCTTCATTCGATCCTCTCCTTTGATTCAACTTTGAAAATCATGCCATATCTCATCATTGACATAATCGTTCCAGTGAGTTCCTTCCGGTTCTCCTCCCATTGGTGAAAGTTCGTAAAAAGCAAGGGACATTGATTGAGGTGACAGTCAGTCCTTGTCCCGTTGTTGCCATTTGGTCTAGTTGTTTCTTTTAGGTACCCCTCCTAGGATCCCTGCTAGATTGTGTGGTAACAGGTCCTACCGAATCTTTAAAAGGGGAGAGGAGGTCACTTCATGACCATCCTATTCTATTAATCCTTTTTTGAATTTCAACTTGGCTTAAGGGAGTCCAGTGCAAGAGTTTCTGTTAGATTTTGGTAGCATCAGAAGTGCTCTAGCCTTGAAAGGTGGAGAAGCTAAGGCACATGAGTTCTAAAGAACCCATAAACTGTTTGGTGAAATTCCACCCATATTGTATTTTATTAAAATAATTAATATTTTTAATGGGGTTCCTAAGTCTAAACTTATGGAAAGTAAAATATTAAGGGGTATTAATCAAACTATGGGTGAGAATGATCTAGAAGGCGGATCAAGTCATCTTTTAATCTTAGCTGTTGAATAGAGACTTAATCTTGGCCGTTGAAGACTCAATAGGAAAAGTATAAAATGGAGGCTTGGGGTTCATTTGGAAATACAGAGAGAGAGAGAGAGAGAGAGAGAGAGAGAATTAATCTAGAGTTCGATTTCTGGGGCTAGGACACTGAGAATTCGAACTAAGTGATCATTCTGCAGCAGAAGGGCAGTGAGAATCCAGGAGAAGGAATTTCTGGAGAATACTGACAGAGAGTTGGAGAGAGCTTACGGAGAGGCAGCGTAGTAGCTGGGAAAGGCTGACGCTGGGTCAGTCTGGGCCCACGCAATCTTGACGCAGAGCCAGAAGGGCCAGCGCAAAGAAGAAACGTTGCCTCTGACGCAGAATATAGAATTGCCAGAATTTTCGGAACAACCGAAACTGCCGGGAACTGCTGGAATAGCTGGGAGAGCTGATGCAGAAAAGCTGCCTGTCACGCAAAATCCAAAATTGCCGGAACAACCAAAACTGTCAGAATTGCCGGGAGAGCTGACACAGAGGCAGCGCAGTAGCTGGGAGAGTTGACGCAGAAAAGCTGCCTGTCACACAGAATCCAGAATTGCCGGAACTGCCGAGAATTGCTGGAACAACTGGGAGAGCTGATGCAAAGCCATCACAGAAATAGTCGGGGTTAGCCAATCTTGTGCCAGATCAGCGAGAATTTTGCTGAGTGAAGTGAGGTAAAACTCACTCAGATTTTTCACGAGTATTTTCTATGTAAAGGATTGCTAAATGAGCATCCTAGAGTTGTACTCAGATATTTCTCCTGCATAATAATAAACCCTCAAAACTGTTGCATCGGTTTTTCCGCATTGGGTTTTTTCTGGGGAGTTTTGTGTCCAAAAATAAGTGTGTCTTATGTATCTTGTTCTTTGCTCCGTTTTCTGTTTCATGAGATCAAATATTTAATTATTGTAGGCTGCAGAAGTAATTTGCTTCAGTATTCAGAAGAATAACTTGATGAATGTAATTTTAAAATCAAGCAGGTGAAGTAGATTCAAAATTGCTGCAGTAGGGGTTCCTTCATAGTGTAGGAATTTTCACATGGTATCAGAGCGTTGATTTTGAAATAGGAAGAGCAGATCCACTGTTGAGCAGTAAGGTCGAGAGCTGCACTTGGCAGCAATTCGAATCCCCTTGAAGGGATTGCGCAATCCTTGCCGGGAAGCAGATCCGAGGAAATCTCTCTTTGAGTGAGATGACAAAGAGGTACGATTTCCAGTTCGTGAGTTTGCAGAGGCAGAGGGGTTGATGTAGAGCCTCAGCGCAGTGCTTGAACGACGCAATTTCCATTGGTGCAGAAATCCACTTGGAAAAGAATGAAGACACGTAGAAGGGGAATTTTCTCCTTCAAGAACTTTTTGCCAGAAAGTTCGAATTTCTCACTTGCTGAGCAACTGAGCAGTGCTAAGCAGTGACTAAAGGAGTTAGTTCGACAGTTGGGTGAAATGGCATCGTATGGGCTAAGAGATCAAGATAGGTTGGAAGGAGCTTCCAACTATGTCATATGGAAGACCAAATTCTTAGCTGTTCTGGAGGAATATGATCTCGAGGCCTACGTCAATAGTGTTGTAGCTGTTCCTACTTACAACAATCAAAAGAAGAAATACAAGGCCGAGCAGAGGAAGGCAAAGAGGCTCATTCTCGATGGAGTTCGAGATCATGTGGTCTCACACTTGCAGGGGAAGGATACAACCCGGGAGATGTGGGAAGCCTTGTCGTCACTGTATGAAGGCTCTTCCGAACAACGGAAGATGTATTTAGAGTAGAGGTTGCAACGAACATTGATGCAGAAAGCAGAAGGGGTGAACCTCTATGTTCAACATCTTTAGGACACTAGAGACCAACTTGCTGTAGTGGGGTCCACTCCTCAGCCCACTGCACTGGTGAGGATAGTCCTGAATGGAGTCTCAGATGAATGGCAAGTTTTCGTCCAAAGCATATTGGGCAGGGAAAATCTACCTTCATGATGTGGGCGACTTCAACAGGAGGAGTTAAGGAGGGACCTAGTAAAGGTCAACCTCAATGGCAATAGTGGGAGTGGCACAAAGACGAAGGAGGAGGAAGAAAACGCAACTCTAGGATCGAATGGACAACAAAAGCCGAAGTGGAAGGACATTTCGAAGGTGAAATGTTTCAGATGTGGCGAGATGGGTCACTTTGCATCTCAATGTCCTTTGAAGCAAAAGGATAAGGACGAGAGGCATGATCCAAAGGTTGCAGCCACGAAGATAGACGAGGAAGAGTATGCTATGAGTGCCCACGCATCTCTAGGAGGGAGATGGGACGATCTTGAGCTGTAGTCAGGAGGACTACATATGGGCAGGATCCTTGAGGAGTCCACCTCTTGGATCAATTCCTTGCTACGGGAGCCCAAGATTTAGCAGTAGCTTGGGACCGGAGACTGATTAGCGCAAAGCAAGGTTGGTAGCAGTGCAGGAGTCAGCAACAACGCAAAAGATTTAGAGGGTCAGAGACTAGTAACAGTCAGATTCCAACATTCATGGTATTATATTGAACATAGTGAAGTTCAGTTAATTTTGGATGTTTTCAATTGCCTCTCTCAGCAACTGAATTGCAGTACGGATGTAGTGTTAGCAACATAGCTGATGCAACATTTGAGAGGGAGCTGTAGTATAGATCTAGCAATGGCAATGGTAGTGTCATGGGTAGCAGGCAGTACAATAGCAACAACAACACAGTGTCTATGGCAGCAGTAGTGCAGAAAGGAGGTGCTTCAGAAACATAGTAGCATGCAGGTGGACATTGTTGTTAGAGCACTTTCCTCGCTAAGAGGGAGTGTTAATTTTGGGTAGCATCGGAAGTGCTCTAGCCTTGAAAATTGGTGGAGAGGCTAAGGCACATGAGTTCTAAAGAACCCGGAAACTGTTTTGTGAAATTCCACCTAGATTGTATTTTATTAAAATAATTAATATTTTTAATGGGGTTCCTAAGTCTAAACTTAGGGAAATTAAAATATTAATGGGGATTAATCAAAATATGGGTGAGGATGATCTAGAAGGCATATCGAGTCATGTTTTAATTTTAGCCGTTGAATAGAGACTTAATCTCGGTCGTTGAAGACTCAATAGGAAAAGTATAAAATGGAGGCTTGGGGTTCATTTGGAAATATATATATAGAGAGAGGCAACGTAGTAGCCAGGAAAGGTTGACGTTGGGCTAGTCTAGGCCCACACAGTCGTGATGCAGAGCTAGAAGGGCTAGCACAGGGTAGACAAGCCACCTATCACATAGAATCCAGAATTGTCGGAACAGACAGAACTACCGGAATAGCCGAAACTGCAGGGAACTGTCGAAACAACCGGGAGAGCTGACGCTCTGCATCACCTTCTCCGGCTCTGCATTAGCCAATCAGCTTTCAGTTTGTCTCACTGAATCACCTCAGCGCAGCCTCTGAAGCTCTCTGTGTCAACTGCGTCAGCGTCTGCGGCTTCTGCGTCAGCTTCTTTGGCCCTCTGCGTCCTCTGCGTTGGCCTCCTTATCCTCTGCGTCAGCCTCCCTAGGCTCTCTGCTGCCTCTTGCGAGACTCTGCAGCCTCTCTGATATGTATCCTTCAGCCTTGGATCGAAATCCCTTGCTGAACTGCCCCTCACTGCAACTGATCTCTAACTCGATTTCCTCAGCAAACCCATCCCCAAAAAATCGAATTCTTGATCTCTCTTGGTGTATCTCCAACTGACCTTGAAGCCTCCTCTTATACTTTCCCTGTTGATGAGTTAACGACCGAGATTAAGTCCCTAATCAACGAATAAAATTAGATCTGGCTTGATCCTCATTATTTAGAACTTTCTCTCCCATTTTATATTAATACACTAATATTTTAATTTTCCGAAGTTCAGACTTAGGGTCTCATTAAAAATATTTATTATTTCAATATCTCTCTATCCAGGTGGAATTTCCCCAAACGATTTCTGGGTCTTGGAGATCTCATGTGCCTTAGCCTCTCCACCAATTTTCATGGCTAGAGCACATCCGATGCTACCAGAAATCAACATGCATCTATACTACAACTCCCTCTCAAACGATGCATTTGCTATGCTGCTAGCACTGCTGCTGCTAACACTGCATTCGCATTGCAACTGGAAAACATCCAAAATTTGTTGAACTTAACTGTGTTCAACATAATTCAATGAATGTTGGAATCTGATTGCTACTGATTTTGACCCTTTAAATCTTCTGCGCTGTTGCTGACTCCTGCACTGTGCCAGCTGCACTGCTGCCAACCTTGCTCTGCGCTGATCAGTCTCTGGTCTTCATCTACTGCATCTGTCCTCCAAACAGTCCACTACATCATCTAACACCAAGTCCATCTCGCTATTGCTGAATCTTGGGCTCCTTTAGCAAGGAATTGATCCAAGAGGTGGACTGCTCAAGGATCCTGCCCATCTGTAGCTCTTTTGAACTATAATTCTAAATCTCCCCACCTCCCTCCTGGAGATGCGGTTGCCATCTCTGCCAAATGTTGAATGACCTCCTCTCTCCTCTGCACATCACTAGACCCGCCTACACCCTCCTTGCTGGAGCTTATAGATCTTCCCCTCTCCGCTGCCGTTCAGGAAGTGAAAATTCAGATTCCTTGGCTAGAATTCCTCTGAGGAGAAAATTCCCCATCTATGTGTCTTTGCTCTTTTCCAACGAATTTCTGCCCTGGTAGAAACTGCACCCTTCAAGCACTGTGTTGAGGCTCTGTGACACTCCCTTTGCCTCTACAAACTCACGGATTGGAAATCGTACCTCTGTTGTCTCACTCAGAGAGAGATTTCCTCAGATCCACTTCCTGGCAAGGACTGTGCAATCCCTTCAAGGGGATTCGAATTGTTGCTAAGTGCAGTTTTCAGCCTCACTGCTCAGCACTGGATATGCTCTTTCTATTTCAAAATCAATGCTCCGATACCATGTGAAAATTCCTAGACTCGAAGGAACCCCTATTGCAGCAAATCTGAATCTACTTCACCTACTTGATTTTTAAAGTACATTCATCAAGTTATTCTTTTGAATATTGAAGCAGATTTCTCCTGCAGCCTACACTAATTAAATATTTGATCTCATGAAATAGAAAACAGAGCAAAGAACAAGATAAATAGGACACACTTATTTTTGGACATAATAGCCCTTGGAAAAACCCAATGCGGGAAAACCGGTGTAGCAGTTCTAAGGGTTTATTATTATGCAAGAGAAATATTTGAATACAAATCTAGGATGCTCATCTAGCAATCCTTTATAAAGAAAATACTGGCAGAAAATCTGAGTGAATTTTACCTCACTTCACCGGGAAAAATTTCGGCTGATCCAACACTAGACTGGCTAACCCCGGCGATTTCTGTGTCACCTCTTCTACCCTCTGCATCAGCTTTCCTGGCAGTTCCGACAGTTCGCTACAGTTTCGACTGTTCTCAGGAGTTTCGGCTTGTGCCCTCGGCGTCAGCTTCCTCGGTTGTTCCCGCATTTCTTGGCAGTTCCGGCTTCTGCCCTTTGCGTTAGCTTTCCTGGCTATTTCGACAGTTCCCTGCAGTTCCGGCTGTTCTCGACAGTTCTGAGTTCTGCCCTCTGCGCCAACTGTTTCGGCAGTTCGGCTGTTCCTGGTAGTTCCGGCTTTTGGATGATAGACAACTTTTTTGCTCTGCTGGCTCTCTTCGCCTCTCTGTCTGTATTCTCCAAAAAGTCCTTCTCCCGGATACTCTTTGCCCCTTAGCTGCAAGATCTCCCCAATTGATTTGAACTTCTCACCTCAGAAAATCGATTTCCTCAATCTCTTTGTGTGTGCTTCCAAATGAAACCTGAGCCTCCATTTTATACTTTTCCTATTGAGTCTTCAACAACCGAGATTAAGTCTCTAATCAAAGGCTAAGATTAAAACATGACTTGATCAACCTTCTTGATCATTCTCACCCATATTTTGATTAATACCCATTAACATTTTAATTTCCCTAAGCTTAGACTTGGGAACCCCATTAAAAATATTAATTATTTTAATAAAATACAATCTGAGTGGAATTTCACCAAACGTTTTTTGGGTTCTTTAGAATTCATGTGCCTTAGCCTCTCCACCAACTTTTGAGGCTAGAGCAGTTCTGATGCTGCCAAAAACTTACAAAGATCACTTCAGGTCTTCCATTTGTGATTATTGCAGGTGTTGCAGTGAGTTTTCTTGAAGAGAAACCCTCAATCTGAAGGTTCAATTTATGAGCAGGGTTATTGCATTACATAGATATTTTGAGGAGGTCTATGAAAATTCCTAGATCTGACAATCTCAGGAATCCTACTGCAACCAGCTGAATCTACTTCACCTAGATTGTAAATTACATTACAAATTTATTTCAGATTTCTTCTTGAAATATTGAAGTAAATTATTGAAGCAACCTACACCAAAGTAAATATGATTATGAAACATAGAAACTGAGCAAGGAAATACAAACACATATGACACCGTTTTTTTTGGACAAATGTCCCCAGAAAAACCCAATGCGGGAAAACCGGTGCAAGAACTCTGAGGGTTTATTATTATTAAGCAGTAGCAAATTCTGAATACATCTCCGAATACCCCACAGGGTTATTCAGTTACAGAGAGAAATACTGACTGAAAGAATTGTGAGGTTACCTCACACTATCACTAGAAATCCTGGCTGATCCAATCCCAGACTGATTGCCCCCGACATTTCTGGCTTCCTCTGCGCTGCTTCTGTGCAATATCTGCATCACCCGAACGTCAAGCTCTCTGGGGACTGCGTCACTCCTTTGGCTGGTTGATTTGCTGCTTAGGAGATTCGATTTCTTCCTCTCGGTCTCACACCCCGACTCCCGGCTTATGAAACTCAAATTCCCTTTGCAAATTTCGGACTCCTCACTGGCTTTTGTGCTGCCTCTGCGTGGCTCTGCATCAGCCCCTTTGGCTCAACGCTGCCACTGTTGGATTACTCTTTGTCTCTCTCTGCGAATGATTATCTGGCTGAGAAAATCACTCTCTCTCTCTAGAAGCTATCCTTGCCCCTCTGTTGCAAGAAATATCCCCATTCGAATTTTCCTCTTGAGAACTCACTTCAGAAAATCGATTTCTTGATCTCTCTTAGTGTATTTTCCAAATGACCCTCAAGCCCCTTCTTATATCTCTATGTTGGACAACCAGCAACCTAGATTAACTCCTAATCAAAGGCTCATATCATTTTGACTTGATCTCTGTCTTTTTCTAGAAGTTACACCCACAATTAGATTGATACCCATTAACATTTTAGTTTTCCTAAGTTTAGACCTAGGAACCCCATTAAAAATATTAATTATTTTAATATAGTTGTCTTTGGGTGGAATTTCCCAAAATGATTTCTGGGTTCTTTGGAATGCATGTGCCCAAGCCTCCCTGCAAATTTGAGGCTTAGAGCACATCTGATGCTACCCCAAATCAACACTCCCTCTTAGCGAGGAATGTGCTCTAGCAATATGCTGCTGCTGCACACTGCTCTGACTTTGAAGCATCGCCTTTTGCACTGCTAATGTCTGACATGCTGTCCACCAACTACTACGCTGCTGTTGCAACTGTACTGCTTTCTTTGACACTGTCACTGTCAATGCTACATCTGTACTACAACTCCCTCTCAAATGTTGCATCTACTATGCTGCTAGCACTGCCACTGCAAACACTGCATCCGTATTGAACCTCAGTTGCTGAGAGAAGCAACTGAAAAACATCCAAAATTACTGAACTAGTTGTGTTCAGTATGATACCACTTGAATGCTGGAATTGACTGCTGCTAGTCTCTGCGTTGACCCTTTGAATCTACTGCGATGTTGCTGACCTCTTTTCTGTGCCATCTGCATTGTTGCCAAATCTTCTCTGCGCCGCTCAGACTCTGGCACTCCTAGCCACTACAACTGTCTCCCCGACACTCCTCGGCACCGACCGACACTAGTCCATTATGCTACTCCTGACCTGGGCTCCCGTCGCAAGGTATTGATCCAAGAGGTGGATTCCTTAAGGATCCTGCCCATCTGTAGCTCTATCGAACTACAGTTCCAAATCAGCCCACCTCCCTCCTGGAGGTATCTTGGCTGTCATGGCAAACTCCTCCTCCTGTTCGATCTTTGCGGCAACAACCTTAGGATTGTGCTTCTCATCCTTGTCCTTTTTCTTCAAGGGACACTGGGATGCATAGTGGCCCATCTCGCCACATCTGAAACACTTCACCTTGGATACGTCCTTCTTTCGTCTCTGTTGCCCCTGCCCCTTCGATGCAAGGGCTACATTATCCTCCTCCTTAGGCTTCGACCCACTGCTGCAGCTTCTTTTGTCAAGTTTGAACTTGACCAGGTCTCTCCTCAGCTCCTCTTGTTTTAGAGCTGCCCACATCTCATCCCAATTAGGCATTGCTGCTCTGCCCATGATACTCTGGACAAAGACTTGCCACTCATCTGAGACAGAATTGAGGGCCAGTCTCACTAAACTCTGAATCCTAAGGTGTATGCCTCGTCGCTGACAACTCATCACGAGTCTCCTTTAGCTTTGTGAGGAATAGATCCACACGTTCTCCCTTCTACATCTGAGCAGATCTCAACTTTTTCTCTAAGTACATCTTCTGCTGCTCAGAAGATCCTTGATACAACGTGGCCAAGGCATCCCACATCTCCTTAGCGTTTGCTCTGCTAGCAAGGTGGCACTCCACGTGATCCTTGACTCCATCCAAGATCATCCTCTTGGCCTTTGCCATCTCAGCCTTGTACTTTTTTAGGAGATCTACATCCACAGGTTCAGCCACAACATTGTCGACGTACGTCTTGAGGGCATGCTCATCTAGAAGGAAAGACATTCTAGCCTTCCAGATAACGTAGTTGGATGCTCTGTCCAACGTGTCCTGATCACTCAAGCCATTGGTTGCCATATCCTTTGAAAACTGTCGAACAACTCCCTCTTTCTCCCTCTGCGTAGCTTCTAGGCTGACTTATGTACTCCCTGATGGAGCTGGTAAGTCTACTGCTCCTCTGCTGCCCAGCAAATGAGAAACATTGATTTCCTTGGCAAGAAATCACTGAGGAAGTGTTCCCTCACTATGCGATCTGCTTCCTTCTTCCGACGGCTTTTCTGCCCAGCACTCAACTTGCAGAAAACTATGTCCCTCTAGCTCTGCACTGAGGCTCTACGTGGCTCCCTCTGTCTTGGCAAATTCTTGATTCGACAATCTTACCTCTCTATCGACTCACTCAGAGAGAGACAACCTCGAAAATATAGCCCTCCTGGCTAGAACTGCACAATGCATCAGGGGATTCGAATTGCTGCTTGCTGTAGCAAGTTGGCCCTTGCTTAAGTGCTAGATCTGCTCTTCGTGTTTCACATCAAAAGGCTCTGATACCATGTGAAAATTCCTAGATCTAACAATCTTAGGAATCCTACTGCAAGCATATGAATCTACTTCACCTAGATTGTAAATTACATTACAAACTTATTTCATATTTCTTCTTGAAATATTGAAGTAAATTACTGAAGCAACCTACACCAAATTAAATATGATTTTGAAACATAGAAACTGAGCAAGGGAATACAAACAAATATGACACCGTTATTTTTGGACAAATGTCCCCAGAAAAACCCAATGCGGGAAAGCTGGTGCAACAACTCTGAGGGTTTATTATTATTAAGCAGTAGCAAATTCTGAATACATCTCTAAATACCTCACAAGGTTATTCAGTTACAGAGAGAAATACTAGTAGAAAGAATTGTGAGGTTACCTCACACTATCACTGGAAATCCTGGCTGATCCAGCCCCATACTGATTGCCCTCGGCTTTCTTGGCTGCCTTTGCACTGCCTTTGCGCAGTATCTGCATTAGCCCAACGTGAAGCTATCTGGGGACTGCGTCACTCCTCTGGCTGGTCGATTCGCTGCCCAGGAGATTCAATTTCTGCCTCCTGGTCTCACACCCCGGATCTCGACTTTCGGCTTCTAAAACTCAAATTCCCTTTGCAAATTTTGGACTCCTCATCAGCTTTTGCACTGCCTCTGCGTGGCTCTACGTCGACGCCTCTAGCTCAGCGCTGCCATTGCTGGATTACTCTCTGCCTCTCTCTGCTGATGATTCTCTGGCTGAGAAAATCACTCTCTCTCCCTCCAGAAGCTATCCTTGCCCCTCTATTGCAAGAAATCTCCTCAATTGAATTTTCCTCCTTAGAACTTCTCACTTTAGAAGATCGATTTCTTGATCTCTCTTAGTGTATTTTCCAAATGACCCTCAAGCCCCTTCTTATAACTTCCTGTTGGACAACCAACAGCCTAGATTAATTCTTAATCAAAGGATCAGATCATTTTGACTTGATCTCCGTCTTTTTCTAGAAGTTACACCCACAATTAGATTAATACCCTTTAATATTTTGATTTTCCTAAGTTTAGACTTAGGAACCCCATTAAAAATATTAATTATTTTAATATAATTGTCTTTGGGTGGAATTTCCCAAAACAGTTTCTGGGTTCTTTGGAATGCATTTGCCCAAGCCTTCTTGCAAAATTTGAGGCTTAGAGCACATCCGATGCTACCCCAAATCAACAAGGTCAAATCACTATTCTTGGGGGCAAATTTCCTATTGTGGAGGATAACCAAATTCTGGGTCAATCTTGTTTGGAGGGTCAATTATTCCAAGAGGGTTGAAATCATCTTCATTTTCAGGAGGCCGAAATATTGCTAGTCAGATTTTCCAAGATGCCGAGTTCTATTGGTTCAGGCTGAATTGATCTTTCGAGGCCAAGTTTTCCTTTCGTGGAAGCCACAGTAGTTTGGAGGGCCAAATCTTTCTTGTGGTCACATTGATTATTTTACAGGGAGGATAAATAGTGCTAAAGCCGAGTCTCAACATTGGAGGCTGAGTTCTTCTATAAAGTAGCCCAAAATTAAGGTGGCCAAATTCACTGAAATATTGAAACCTGCTTCAATTGCTGAAGGAGGCCAAATTCATCATCTCAGGAGGGCCGAATTTCTAATTTGAGAAGAGGTTGATTTGTCATTCCAGAGGGAGGCCGAATTACATTTTCTAAAGAAGCCGAATTGCCAAGTTCAGGAGGCAGAAGACAATTGCATTTCTTCTCTTGGAGGCCGAATTGTCTTGATTTCTCAGTGGGTTGAGATCATCTTTTTTTTAAAGACCGAATTGGTAACTGAAGCTGAGATTGTTGCAAGGACTAAATTTACATAATTCTCAAGTGTGGCCGAGTTCACCATCATGTCTAGGAGGTCGAAGTTGTGCTCAGGTCGAATATATTTTCCTTGCTGGGCCGAATCCATTGCTGAGGCTAGTTAGTTGCAGAGGGGATGAGTTTATTTGGAGCAGATTCACTTTTGGGGCCAAATTCTTCCAGAGCTGAGATCTGATCCTCACTGAGAGAATTTTGTGAGGGTTTTCTCGGAGGTGAATATTTGATATTTCTGAGAGGGTTCCAGGTTCTAAAAAGCCTCCCTTTGTAAGACAACTTCATGAAGAATATAATAAAGTTCTGATTTGTACCAGTTAACAGTTCATTGTCTCTTTGATTGAAATTTGAAGTATGGCTGTAGCATTTGGTTCTTTTCCTTCTAGCCGTTGCATATTTATTTGCTGATAATTTTCATAGTTCTGATTATCACTAGTAATTTCCTAAAAAGAACATTACAGATAAGACACTAGTTTCCAGTCCTTCCATCCACTTTTTTTATTTCATACACAAAATCTGTTTTGCTTGAAATTTACTCTTCATATCACCTTAGAACTTATTGCCTAAAATTCCAGCAATATGATAGGGAAGCCCCCTTTGAGCTGGAGGAGAGTTGACCTAAAGTGTGAAGAAGGTTGATGAGGTGACAATAACCTTCCTTCTTAGTTCCTCCGTTTCTTATTTAAGCTTTAGGACTGTATCTCTGTAAGTGAGGGTTTGAGAGCCGACAGTGTTCGCATGGCTTGGTGAGTTGGCATTCCTATAAGTCTTTCAATTGCCTTCATTCCATTGCCTTAGTGTGCCTATGATCTTCTCAAATCCCTCATTAATCACTCAGTTAGAGCCATGGATTCTTCTGCTGTGCAAAGTTTGGTCTTTGCTGTCTTTGTGAATTAAGCTATTGAATACTTGATAATACTCTCCCTCTCCAAGGTCTTTCCAATTTGTTAGCGGGGTTTCTACTCTTAACTCTGTATCAGCTCTGAAAATTAATCCGAAGAGTTTTATTGCATTCCAATTTTGGGATTCCGCTTGTGGAGTGAGAGATTGCAGAGTCTGTAATTTTATTAATCTAGGTGACCAAAAGATGAGGTTCTCTTGTAACTATAAATACTTAAAAGAAATTGGGTTTTCACATGTGGTCTATTAAATATGGATTTTCCAGGTAAATGGAAATTTAAACATTCTATCAACTCCGGAAGCATTAGTCTAGCATTTTTACTTTTTCTGTTCCAAATGTTGTGGTCTGACTAGATTGTTTTGCTAGATGGGAGTCACTGGATATGATAATAAATGGTTTGCCATTTGTAGTAATGGAAGGAGGCAAATGTTGTGCAAAGCGGGAGAAAATGCTGTTGGGGATGTTCCTAGAGCAGTTTCCAGTGAGATGAGTCCATTTGAGAGGGTAGTAGAGTTGTTGACAACTCTCTTTCCTGTTTGGGTATGTACTTGAAGTTTCCTGTGACTTGTCTGTTTGTTGCTTCAAAAGTTCAGGTTAACCTCTTTGGATGATTATGAATATATAGGTTAATGAGTCAGATAACTTACATGTTTCAGGTCTTTTGAATAGAAATAATAATGTTCTATTGCACCTCTGAATTCTCTACAGCTGTGAAATTCTTAAAAGATGGCATTGATTGTTGTTTGGTTGTCTTATTCTTAGGTGGTAATTGGAGCATCTCTTGGCATATACAAACCCTCAGCGGTAATATTTTGATTTTTCTGATATTGGATTAGTTTAAAAATCTTTGTTTCTGACTGTTTTTTTTGTTTTTGTTTGAATTCATGATCATTCTTCATCACTGAGGAGGCTGTAGGCTGTAGCTACCATCAAATTAAAGACTAATATATCAGCATACTTGCATATCAATCTCATTAGATTACAAAATCAATCTTTTCTGTCTTACATGCAGGTTACATGGTTGCAAACAGATTTGTTCACTGTGTGTCTAGGGTTTCTCATGTTGTCTATGGGCTTGACACTGACATTCGATGATTTCAGGAGATGCTTACGGAATCCATGGACAGTGAGATACCAACTTATTTTATGGTTCCGCATTTGAAAAACTGCAAGTATTGTTTTGTGTGCAATCATGTTAGTTTTGACTTGAGTTCTCTTGGTAGTTCTCAACAAGGCTCACATTTTTGCTGTTATTTTCAATGTAGGTGGGTGTGGGGTTTTTAGCACAATACCTTGTCAAACCACTTCTAGGATTCGTAATTGCTTTGGTAAGATCATAACCAATTATAAAGCTGTTAATTATAAATGCAAAATTCTTCAACATCTATTGTAATAGTGGTGGGTGGAACTCTACATTTCATATGGCATCACATCAAATACAATAATCAGTCATAATATATCTTTAAAGATAGAATCTTTCATTCTGTTCTTATAACCACTTACAGGACAGATTTGACTTTCAATGCTTAATTGCATGACCCCACTGCATAGTATTAGCTCTCAATTCAGTGATTTTTTGCATAATCTTATGTGTTATGTTGTGTACTTATGCTAGCCTTGAATTGCATTTGTTGGTTGCAACAGAGCTTAAAACTTTCTGCTCCTCTTGCAACTGGCCTTATTTTAGTTTCCTGCTGCCCTGGTGGTCAAGCATCAAATGTTGCAACTTACATATCTAAGGGAAATGTGGCACTTTCTGTCCTCATGACAACGTGAGTTCTCTTACATCTCTACTGTCATCTCTAGGATTTTTTGTTTTGGATTTTGATTCCAACATACTACATGATGAGAAAATAATGGAATATATATTGAGCTTTGTTTAATCCCGTCATTTGTGTTATGATGATATTTTATTTTGGAGTTTTATATGCAAATCTTGTCTATGTTGCCCTAATTTCTCTTTGTGACTGGACTAATTGGTTTTTATGATTAGGATGTCATGCAACATCCAAGTTTTCACAAGAATTGGTTTGTCCCTAACAAGGGATATGTTAAGCCCTATAAAGCTCCATGTTAACCCTAAAACCCCTTATTAAGCCCTAGATATTGAGTAATTACATTTCTATTGTTATATTGTTATGTAGGCTAGAACTTTTCATTATACCGTTTTATTATAATTGTACTCTTTGTCTCTTATATATACACCAAGGAGACTTAGTCTTAGGATGATAAAATCTTGTCTTATATATTGTATTCATTGTTATTGGAGGTTTCCTCCTCAAAGTGGATTGTAATTATTGGTTTCTTATCATTTTTAAGGTGCCAGGTTCATAACATGATGAGGACAAAATTATGACTAGTTCATTTTACCTTAGATTGTTCTAGGTTGAGTACAAAGATAGAGATTTGAACAACCTTCAGAATAAGTGCTGTTATTGTTTCATGATTGATTAGGAATGTCCATGCATTGATTTGGAGTATACAATATGGGGTAGCTGAAGAAGTTAGATTCAGGAGGGTTCCCATTCATTTAAGGAACATGCTTGACAATTTTCGCCCAAAGCATGGGAAAACTTATCAAAGTAGGTCAAGAAAAAAGGTGAGGGCCGAGAAACAAACTTGAAAGATGCTACATTTCATTCTCAATAACTGTAAGGTAACATGAGTATCATTATAGGTTGCTGCCCACTGAAATTTGTTTGTCGAACGCATCTCAAAATCTTGACATTTATCTCTAGAGTCTAGATTTGATTGTTGTCAACAAGATTGCTTGGGAGTTCTAGATTGAGATGGATTCCTGTAGTATCCCCAATTTTGATTTACCGCATTAGAAACAATTTTGGGAAAAAGGGAGACATTTCCGGCATTGGGATTTCGGAGGAAAAAGGAAAATTGTGGCCTTAGTGGAGAGTAGGGACCACAAGGAGAGAATATTTGACCCAAGAGGCAATTCACACTAGTGAGAAGAGAGAGAGAAAGAAAGGGGTGTGAATTAGTGAAGGTGGGGACCACCAAGGGAGAGGGGGCCAACAATTATAAATAGAGTTTGGAGGCCTCCATTTGGTATCTTTGATCATTTGATAATTCAACACTAGTACCATGAGTTGCTTAGCCAAGACAATCCATGTTGTTCAACATAAGGAATTTTTGAGCAGGAATTCCACCATCATTTTGGAGAACTTCGAGTGTCTCCCTAGTGAGGCAAATATGGGAAGCTTAATTCAGAGTTTCCATTGGACATATTTGTAGGCTATTTCAGCTAGTGTGTGTTTCTTCCAGGGCACCAAAGTGGATCGAATTGCTTGTGCAGAGATCAATTACAGAGGAGTAGAACACTAGAGGATTTATAAGTGCTTTCCATTATTTTATCTGGAGATTTTGTGGTGATTATAAGGGTTGAGTTGAGAGAATTCTTGGGGCCAATATTCTACATTTCTAGAAGTTCGCAAGGGTCTCTAGGCAGGCTTGCTTGCATAGGGGATGGAGGAATAGAGGTTGAGGAGAGACAAGGGTTGGAGATAGGAGGTATTTCTCAGTGGAGAATTTAGTTAGAGTCAGGAGAGATTTCCAGTGGTGGATTTGGGCTTAATTCAGCAGTATCAATACTATGGGGCGTTTTCTGGCCAAATTGGACAATTCGCACTTGTTGGGGTCACTAGGGGTCGGTGGATTCAACCAAAACCCTTTCTGGGTTTATTGTGAGGAGTCTCCAGCTAATTTTATAGAACTTTCTTGACAATATTCGGTCCTGAAATCCTCATTCTTATAGCAAGGCGAATTAATGGTTAGCTAAAAAATTTGCATCACTTGTGGGTTTGATTTTGGCTTGGAGATGTTAAAAATATGCAACTGCGGTCAAATTCCACTTTGGACAACTTGTTTGATGGAGATGATGATTGCATTGAATTCCTCTTTTCGAGAGGACCAAAATCAACCTAAAGATCACTCAAATCGAATAAGGGAAGTGCCATTATGAAGAAAAGCTCACATGTGCATATTTGATAAGGTCAACCCTAAAGCAAATTGGACACCCTTGGAAGGCTATAAATACAAGTGACCTCAACCTCATTTGGACATCATCATGAGACATTCTTCTATTCTCTTTATTGGTTTTTGGCTCACACAGGTTTGAGGCACGTCCGTGGAGGAATGGGTTCGCTCGAAGACGAAATTGCAGGGTCCGAAGCTCACATCTCTGTTTAACGGTTTGGGCCTTAATCATGAGCATGACAAAGGAAGAACTCGTTGGCACAAAACTGGGCATTTTAGTCCTTGGACGCTGGCACACAGTGGTCAAGACAACATCCAAAGACCCCTAGACGTTGGCACAAAAGCTTAAGTGAGCTTCCAGGGTTTCAGAGACATATATGAAGGTGTTGGTCCTCGGACGCTCGCACAGAGTGATCTTCAGAGCGTCCATGGAGTCCCGGACGCACGCGTAGTAACTGGAAGAGAGTGTCTGAGGGTTTCATAGCAGATTTGGTGAGTTTGACCTCAGATGCATGCACAGAGTCTTCTTGAGAGCGTTTGAGGAGTTATAGACGCCCTCACATAGTGCTCAAGAGAGCGTCTAGGGAGTTTCGGACACATGCAGGCAGTTTTGCTGAGATCATCTAGGGTTTTGACTTTGGTTTGACAATTGGCTTTAGTGATCTGGTAGATCTGGGTTTCTCTTTGCTGTTATGTAGATTTGTAGATCTGTTTTGTAAATCTCCGTTGCAAACATATATATTGGGCTCATTGTAATCTTTGCTGAAATGTTTTTATGACGATCTATTAAAGAAGAAGATTTGGAAGGGTTTCCCCTTTGTGGGGTTTTTCCTTGGTCTTGGACCAATCTGCTATCTCTTATGGTTGTGATGTTGTCTTCTTTGTCACTACATATATTGTTCTTTCTTCAGTTACGTTTATGATTGGTTATATTGCTAATAATTGGATGCATTGTTAATGAAGAAGTAAATTGGGCTAAAGTAACTGATACAACATAAAACAATAAAAAAAACTAACATGGAATCAGAGCTGAGGTGAAGGACAAGCCCAAAAGAAGACAAGCATTGAAGCCCTCATTTTCAGAAAGTAGATTGCCTAGTCAAGGTCAAGATGTCGTCCTCTACCTTCAAGGAGCATGAAAGTTGGGTGATGTATCAAACTTTATTGCATGGAAGGTTAGATTGGAGATCATAGCTGATAACAATGATGTGCTAGAATACATCGAGGGAAGGATGCCCGAGCCTCCAAAAAATGCTTCTGCTTTTCTCAGGAACAGTTACAAGAAACGTGAGTCCAAAGCAAAGAAAATTATCGTTGATGGTTTGCAAGATCATTTACTTGCATATGTTGGGAATTTAAGAAAGTTTAAAGACGTGTATGACAAGATAGTTGACATGTATGAAATCAACAACTTGAATGAGATCATCATCTTGAAATATCAACTCAAGAGAACTAAGATGAACAAAGGAGAAGTTGTTCAATCCTACATCATGAGGATATATTGCCTTAGAGATCAATTGCAGAGAGTTGGCGAAAATGTGCCTGACAGGGACCTAGTAGTTGTGATTCTTAGAGGTATCCCTCCTATTGGGGAAACCTTCATTACTACAATCAACAACAACAATGTTCTTCCGTCATTTGATGAAATTGTTGGGAAGCTTACTTAAGAAGAATCGAGGATGATAACAAGAGGAAGGATTCAAAAGCATGAAGAGGGAGAGCCCGCTGTATATATCACTCATGACAAAAGGAAGAAGGCAAAAGGAAGTCCATCAAGGAAGCCTCCTTCTCAAAATACAAAAGGAAGGAATGACAAATCGTTATTTCATATTGAATGCTTCAATTGCCACAAGAAAGGTCATTATGCTCGAGACTGTGCCTCGAGAAGAGAAAGAGGCCACATTACAACACCAGAAGCAACAACAATAACAAAATAAGAAAAGACAATCAAAGGAGTAATCACGATAGAAGATATGAAAGAAGAAGAAGGGACTCCTCAAGCGACCATGAAGAAGATCATCCTCCACAAAAGAAGTCAAGGGCTCCTAGGTATGAAAGTAATGCTGTAAATACATATGAATACATTCTTATTTTTGTGCTTACTAGTTCTTCTCCATCGGATTCATGGGATAGTTGGTTGGTTGGTAGTGGGGCCACTCATCATTTCTCTGGATACAAGGAAGTCCTCTCTAATCTAGTAGAGAGGGAGACTAAGCTAAGATCATTCTTGGAGACAACTCCACTCATCTCGTGAAAGGCTTTGGGTCCGTCAAATTTCAGCTAAATTATGGGGAATCAATTCTGTTGCATGATGTTATGTATGTACCAGGATTAATGAAGAATATGGTATCTATATCCGCATTGGAAGATAAAGGGATGAGGGTTGCCTTCATCAAAGGAAAAGTTTTGACTTGGCCTGCTGATTCACCTATGAGAGATGCATTCACATTAGGATCGAGATTTGAAGGACTCTATAGAGTCATTGGAAGGCCACTTCTAGCATTGGTTCATAATACCAATCATCTGAGCAAGTTATGGCATCGCAGGCTGGCTCATCTACATTATGATGCACTTCCAAAGTTGAAGAAATTGGTCTCAGGTATCCCCAATGTTCAAGCTCATCATGATGGAGTTTGTCCAGGTTGTGCGAGTGGAAAGAAAATAAGGGGACCATTTCCCTCTAGTAAGAACAAGACAAATGACATCCTCCATCTCATTCATTCTGATATATGTGGTTTGATGCCTGTACATTCTATTGGTGGTCATCTCTACTACATCACCTTTATTGACGACTTCTCAAGAAAGACATGGATATACTACCTTAAGCACAAGGATGAAGCCTTTGAAATATTCAAGGAATTCAAAGCCTTGATAAAAAACAATCAGGAAAAAGAATCAAAGTCTTCAGGTCCGACAAGGGAGGGGAATACATGTCAAAAGAATTCACGGCATTTTGCAAGAAAGAAGGGACCAAGAAGGAAACGATTGTGCCATATACTCCTGAACAGAATGGTTTAGCTGAAAGGAAGAACATGTCTATAGTAGAATCTGCCCATGCCATGCTCCATGATCAAAAGGTGCCAAAGTTCCTTTGGGCAAAAGCCACATCTACTGTTGTATATGTTCAAAACAGGGTGCCTCATCAAGCGTTAGAAAACAAGACCCCCGAAGAAATATTCACAGGTGTCAAGCCTGATATTAGCCATCTTTGTGTATTTGGATGCCCCGTATATTTTCATGTGCCGAAGGATAAAAGGAACAAATTGGAAGCTATAGGAAGAAAAGGTACGTTTGTGGGTTATTGTGAAAATTCTAAAGCATATAGAATATATATTCCTGGTTAGAGGAAGGTCGAAATTAGCAGGGACATAACTTTCAATGAAGATGCAACTCTTGGAAAAGCAAGAGACCTTCCTCCGCCTTCTCCTCCCAAGGAAGAGAATGATCACTGGGATATTGTAGATGGTCCTTCCGTGCCCGAGTTTGATATGGCTAATGATCCCATGGAGCCTATGGATCTGTTGGATCCTCCTCCAAGTGATCCTTCTACTAGGAAGAGACCACTTTGGCTTTGCGATACTCTATAGAATGCTGAAAGAAATATTCCCATTCGTAGATCATTCAGAGAAAGGAAGCAACCATGTAGGTATCAGGGATATGTTGCAGCCATGAGCACTATGATCCAAGCCGAACCGTCCTCATTCGAAGAACAGTAAAAGAACAAGTTTGGAAGGATACTATGGCTGAAGAATATGAATCGATTGCGAAAAATGATGTATGGGATGTTGTACCAAGACCGAATGGGTAGTCTGTTGTGACTTCAAAGTGGCTATTCAAGATCAAACATGGAGTTGATGGCAGCATTGAGAAATGCAAAGCAAGGTTCGTAGCTCGAGAATTCTCTTAGAAAGAGGGAGAAGATTATGATGATATATTTTCTCCCATGGCTCGATATACAACCATCCATTCGATAGTTTCCTTTGCTGCTAGTCAAGGATGAACTCTTCATTAGATGGACGTAAAGACCGCTTTCCTACATGGCATGTTACAGGAAGAAGTATATGTTGAACAACCACAAGGATTTGAAGTGGAAGATCAAAGAACACATGTTTGCAGGTTGAAGAAGGCATTGTATGGATTGAAGCAAGCTCCCTGAGCTTGGTATGCACGCATTGACAGTTACTTAATGAAGTTGGGATTCACAAGAAGCAATGTCGATCCCAACCTCTACTTCAAGGTAGTCCAAGGTATGCCATTGATTTTGGTTTTATATGTTGATGATCTATTCTTGACAGGTAGTGAGCCTTTGATGATCGAGTGTAAGAGGGAGCTAGCCTCTGAATTTGAAATGAAGGACCTTGGTCTCATGCACTACTTTCTAGGTCTTGAGGTGTGGCAAAGGCCTGGTGAGATTTTCCTTTCACAAGGAAAATATGTTGTGAAGCTGCTAGAAAGATTTGGAATGACTGAATGCAAATCCATGGCTACACCGATGGAAATGAACTTCAAGAAGTTATGTGGAGAAGCTGCAGGACCCGATTTGGCAAATCCATCTGAGTATAGACAACTGATTGGGGCTCTGATGTTCCTTGTGAACACTCGTCCAGATATATGCTATGCAGTAAACACATTGAGTCAATTCATGATCGAGCCCCTCCATGCACATTAGATAGCTGCCAAACATGTATTGAGATATTTGCATGGGTCGATCACACTTGGCCTGAGATATTCTGTTGGAGATGTTCAACTTCATGGATACATTAATGCTGACTGGGCAGGAAATGTTATTGATAGAAAGAGTACATCTAGATGTTGTTTTAGCCTTAGATCTGCCATGATATCCTGGATGAGCAGGAAACAAAAGTTTGTAGCATTGAGCACCGCCGAAGTAGAATACATTGTCGCTAGCATGGCTAGCTGCGAAGCAGTTTGGTTAAGGAAGCTCTTTGGAGAGCTATTTGAGCAGGTCCTAGACACTATAATGATATATTGTGACAACAAGAGTGGGATCCGTTTGGCAGAGAATCCCGTGTTCCATGACAAGTCCAAGCACATTGAGATTCGATATCACTTTATTTGAGACATGGTACAAAGAGGAGCTGTTAGACTCCACCAAATATCGACAGACGAAAATATTTTAGATATTTTCACCAAGGCATTACTGAAAGGAAATTTCTTGGTCTTCGGAGAGAAGCTTGGGCTAATGGATGTGGCCCCTCTGAATAAGGGGCAACGCTGATCGAGGACACTGAGCCAACTCTTCCTACCATGTTTGAGCTCCCAGGGTGAGGAATTGAGATAGAGGGCTCCTGGGGTTGAGGGATCTTTGGACAATAGAGTACTCTGCTATCTGTTACCCATAAGGTTGAAGATGATGCTCTCCTATCTTCATAGGGTCGAAGAAAGCTACTCCCTTGTCTGGTCTTTGCAGAGTATACCCCAGTTGGCATCGTACCCGCAAGCAGGGCTTGTCGGGAATGCCACTCCTCATTTGGCCAACGAGTTGAGAGTGTACTTGGGGTGTACAACCCAAGTCGATTATGATGCAGGTGTTCTACCACATGACTATTGAGGGTCATTGTTGGGAAGATCAATAGGAAATAGGATTGGATTGAGAGTTGCTCCCCTTTTGATGTTCTGGGTTGAGGATGAGCTCCCCGATGAGAATATAGGGTCGAAGATGTGCTCCCCTATATGATTAGTTATCCTATTGCTCGGTATGGATGGAAGTTGTTGCTCCCAAATTCTTCTTTTAGATCTAAGAAAGTTTCAGCAGATAGAGTTGAGTAGAGATAGCCTAAGCATGACCATAACATGACAAGATGATATGAAGATCAACTGATAGATATTGGCAGGTGGAATTCTTCCTAGTTGAGAGGGAGTATTAATTTTTGCAACTAGGGTAAAATTCGTCACTTCAAATGACCGAGATGATGCTTGCATTAAATTCCTCTTTTCGAGAGGACCAAAATCGACCTAAAGATCACCCTGTTTGGTCAAGCGAAAGTTGATTTTTGAATTATTTTATTCATACATGCATTATGGAATGGGTCGGCCCTAAGCACATGTGAAATTGCTTAGGATGACCTCAACCCCAAGTGGGCCCTCAGGAAAGCCTATAAATAGAAGCAACCTCAAGCTCATTTCAACACATTGATCAAGCCATCTTCTATTTTTCTCTTTTGTCTTGGTTCGCATAGGTCTCACGGAAGGAGTTCGCACAAGGGTCTGAAATCATAGGAGCGAAGCTCGCGCTGATCTAGGGTTTTCTGATTCCTGAACGCTGGCACATAACTGAGCATTTTAATCACTAGATGCTGGCACATAGTGGTCAAGACAACGTCCAAAGACCCCTAGACGCTGGCAGAAAAAATTAAGGGAGTGTCCAGGGTTTCAGAGGCAGATTTGAAGGTGTCGGTCCTCGGATGCGTGCACAGAGTGGTCCTGAGAGCATCCAGGCAATCTCGAACGCACACATAATAACTAGAAGAGAGTGTCCGAGGGTTTTGGAGCAGATCTGGTGAGTTTGACCCTAGACGCACGCACAAAGTCTTTCTGAGAGCGTCCGAGCATTTATAGACGCCCCCACACAGTGGCCGAGAGAGCATCCTGGGAGTTTCAAACGCTCGTATTCAATTTGGATGAGAGTGTCCAGGGTTTTGACTTTGGGTTTGACAGTTGGCTTCAGTGATCTGGTAGATCTGGGTTTCTCTCTGTTGTTATATAGATATGTAGATCTGTTTTGTAAATCTCCGTTGCAAACATATGTATTGGGCTCATTGTACTCTGCTGAAAACTTTTTATGACGATCTATTAAAGAAGAAGATTTGAAAGGGTTTCCCCCTTGTGGGGTTTTTCCCTGGTCTTGGACCAATCTATTGTCTCTTATGGTTGTGTTGTTGTCTTCTTTGTCACTGCATATATTGTTCTTTCTTCAGTTACATTTATGATTGGTTATATTGCTAATAATTGGATGCATTGTTAATGTAGAAGTAAATTGGGCTAAAGTAATTGATACAACATAGAACAATCAGAAAAATTAACACAAATGCACCTAGGCCCGCTAATGACACCAACCTGCACCTGTGACCTGTCCACCCCCAACTTTGAAAGTCCATCCTAACCATGTCATAAGGAACACCAGAAAAAGGAACATTACAAATCCACCGCCCCAAGATTGCTTGCCCTCAAGCAATCCAAATCTGTGGACCAATCTAGTGGCTCAACACAACTGAGACCTAATGCCCGGATTCCATACGAACCACTGGGTGATGCTCTGCCCCTGTATCAACCCCTCAATGCCCAAGATTCCAAACTAATCTCTTACTGAACCTGTCATCAAAATATCCTCCTGGATCCCAATGGCACTAAGAACAAGTATCAAGGCTCCATGGTTCCTGCTATGCTATAACTCCAACCATGAATGCTACTCCATCCACCGTGTACCAACTCATCACGTCTCTCCAATACAACCCTTGGCATAGCCCAGGATCAATCTCATCATGCTGATGCTGTGGTGAAATACTGATGAGTGGCCAACCTACATCCCACTGCCAACTGAAGCATGTAATATCCCTCACCTCTAAGGGCTCTTGCAATACAATGCTTCTGACTAAAAATGATGCTCCACGAATAGGGTACCAACTTATGATCTCTTTCCAATCCAATTAATGGACACTTCTGCAAGGAACAAGTCTACTAGGATGATATGGGTCCTTGCTCAACTGATGATGCTCTGTCATCTCCCTTCTCAAAGACATTAGTCACGGGGTGCAAATACACATTTTTGGCTTAGGAGGACCCCACACGTAAACTTAGGCCACCCACATGAGTATTTTGAACTTGGCCATTCGATGAGCTTGGAGGGAATTGAATTAGTGGATGGAGGGGCTCACATGAGGCTAAGGGGGCCCAAGGTGATAAAGGAGAAGGAGATCTCATTTTCGACCTTCTTGATCATTTGCAAACAAACACACTTTTGTACGCTTTGTTGCGTAGTGAGTCTAATGACTGTTTAGCCACGAATCTTCCAAGCGGGAGATTCAACCTCTTGTTCGGGGGACCATCCATGCCCGTCTTAGGGAGGCTGTTCCATAGGGATTTCAGAGACTTCAGCACAGTCACACACTTCAGCAAGCAATGCAGAGCAGGGGACTACGTATTTCCTGTGCAGCCAGAAACACGCAGGACGAGTTAGAGCCAGCAGTGAGGTCCATAGCTTGCTGGGAGTTACGGGAGCTGGGAAGGCTACTTGTTGAGGGCATTTTCGCTGGGTTTTGTAGCTAGATAGACTGGTGTATCAGCAGTACGAATTTCTGGGCAGAGGGATTGTGTAGAGGCCTCTGGCAGTAATTTTGTGGTGCTTGAGAGAGATCTTCGCCAAGAATCATCTGGGGATCAAGAAGTCAGTCAGCGCAGGTGATTCCAACATTCTAGTGGTGTTTTCAGAGGGATTTGTAGGTTATTTCTTGCAAGTTGAATTTGACAGCAGCAGCTGGGGAGACACTCCAAGGGGGCCAAAAATCCAAAGTCAAAACCAGAGAAATTCCCTTCTGGGTTTTTCTGGGTTTTGTCCAAGGAGTTCGAGACTGAAAGGACATAATTTTCTGGGCAGTTTTTGGGCACTGAGACAGCGCAGTGCAGAGTGGTGCAACAACTAGGCAACCTGTTAGCTCAGCTAGTTCATCACCTGGGTTTTGTCAAGCTTGTCCTTAAGACAAGCCCAGGTGAACCATTCCATTTTATATTGTACCTAGCTCTCTGATTTTATAATATATGGCCAACAGTTCCAAATTTACAGCGTTTTCATGGATGTCTAATGCATGTTTTTATTTTTATGCTGCTGCACTATTTTTTTGTTTAAATATCACTCATATTCCTACTTAGGAACATTACAGTGGTATCAGAGTCTAGTTTTGAGCTCAGCTGTAGGGTTTGTTTCCTATGAGAAAGGAGGACGAGCATAACATCATCTACTATAGGCAGAGGTACAGGAGCAGAGAAAGGGAGTTAGAAATTCCGCCAGATATGGAGGAAAGAGGGAAAGCAGTGGCCGGAGAGGAGGAAATGACAGAGCCCAAGAGCAGGGAGGAGATGGCTTTCAATAGCTCCCTGAGGGCCTTGAGTGATTTGGCCAAGGGGCAGAAAGACACGCTGGAGGAGATCAAGTCACAGAACAGGGATAAGGCCACACCTAGAGGGTTTCTATGTGGAGAAACCTCAAGGGTCTCTCAACCTTTCGATCACCCCTCACTAGCAGCGTAACGCCCTTCCGTTAGTGTGCTGACTTAGGCTACACTACCTTCTTTCGTGCCAGTGGCACAAATCGAACCAGCAAGGGAGGAAGACACTCCTCAGATGGGGGATTACTTCATAGAGTGGCAGGCGATGGAGGAAAACTTCAAAGAAGTCCTCTCCTTCAGCGATTACTGCAAGCTCAAGCAGAGTGAGAGGAACAAGGGGTACAAAGGACAAGGGACCCAAAACTATGAGTTGCAGAGAACTATACGGAGGATGTATTTCCCTACATTTGATGGCACTTCCAAGTGCACAACCAAGGTTTGGGTTGAAAAGATGGACACATACTTTCAACTCAACTGGATGATGGAGCAGGAAGCCATTAAGATGGCAGCGCTACACTTGGAGGGGGAAGCCCATGGTTGGTGGTTTCATCGCCTGACCACTTTGGGGCATGCCCAGATAGTTTCTTATGAGGACTTCACCCGGAGGGTGGAGGATGTTGATTTGGGGTAGCATCAGATGTGCTCTAGCCATGAAAATTGGTGGAGAGGCTAAAGCAAATGAGATCTCCAAGACCCAGAAATGGTTTGGGCAGATTCTAACCGGTTTGGGAGATATTAAAATAATTGATATTTTTAATGGAGTTCCAACTCTAAACTTAGGAAAAATAAAATATTAATGGGTATTAATATAAAACTGGGTTAGAAGGTTCCACAAGTCATGGATCAAGCCAAATCTAATCTTAGCCGTTGATTAGAGATTTAATCTTGGCTATTGATGGACCAACGAGAAAAGTATAACAAGAGGCTTGAGGATCAGTTGGAGAACAAACCAAATTGATCAGTAAGTTCGATTTTTCTAGGGCGAGGTTTGCTGAAAAAATCGAACAAGTGATATGAGTTGCAGTTGAGGGGCAGTGAATACATAGCAGAGAGGCAGAGTTGGTACAGGAGAGGCAGCGCATAGTCTAGAGAGGTTGACGTAGAGGCAGCTGGAGGCTACGCAAAGGCAACCAGGAGCTGCGCAGAGCCAAAGAGGCCAGTGTGTGAGACGCAGAGGGTGCAGGGGCTGATGCAGAGGCTCCAGAAGCTGACATAGAGGCTAGAGGCAACGCTGGGAGGATTTCGTGAGACACACTGGGAGTTGGTAAGTCGGATAGGGTGACGCAGTCCCTATCAGAGTGACGCAGAGCAACAAAAGCTGCAATTGTTGCTATGGGATTGTTCATCCGGTGATTTAGAAACACACACGGAGAGAACGAATTGATCTAGAGTTTGAAATTTCTGGGGCTAGGAAGCTAAGAAATTCGAACTAAGTGATCATTCTGTAGCAGTGGGGCAGGGATAGTTCGGGAATACTGGGCAGAGAGGCAGAGAGCCACTAGTGGAGGCAGCGTAACACCTAGAACGACTAACGCTAAGCGAGTCTGGGCCAACGCAGTTCGGACGCTGAACTAGGGAGAGCCAACGCAGAGGAGAAGCTGTCCTCACACAAAAATCCAGAATTTTGCCGGGGAGCTGCTGGAATAGCCGGGGAAGGTTGAAGCAGAAGCTCCAGGAGGCAGAAGAGGCAGCGCAGGGCTGACGCAAAGACTTTGAGGCTAACGGAGGGCCAATGCAGAGATAGTCGGGGTTAGCCAGTTCTGCTGCTCAATTAGCCGGAAACTGCCGGGTGAAGTGAGGTAATCTCACTCAATTGTCCGCAATTATATTTTTCTCTGTAGCTGGATTACCGAGAGGGCGTCCAACATTGTATTCAAAATTATTGCTTTATAATATAAAACCTTAAGAGTTGCTGCATCGGTTTTCCTGCATTAGGTTTTTCTGGGGACTATTTTGTCCAAAAATAACGGTGTCCTATGTATGTTGTTCTTTTCTCAGTTTCTTGTTTCATGTAATCAAATTAAAATGGTGTAGGTTGTAGAAGTAATTTACTTCAGTATTTTTCAGAAAATAACTTGATAATGTATATTAAAATCAAGGAGGAGAAGTAAATTCAGTTTTGCTGCAGTAGGGGTTCCTTGAGTGTAGGAGTTTTCACATGGTATTAGAGGATTGATTTTGAAACCGGAAGAGCAGATTCAACGTTGAGCAAAGAGACCAATAACTGCATTTGGCAGCAATTCGAATCCCCTTGAAGGGATTGCATAGTCCTTACTGGGAAAGCAGAGATTCCGAGCAAATCTCTCTCTTAGAAAGTCGACAGAGAGGTACGATTTATGGTTTGTGAGCTTGCAGAGGTAGAGGGAGTGACACAAAGCCTCAACGCAGTTCTTGAAGGGCGCAGTTTCTGCCGGGGTAGAAATCTGTCAGAAAAGAGCGAAGACACATAGAAGGCGAATTTTCTCCTCATACGACTTTTCTCACCAAAAATTTCGAATTTTTCACTTGCCAGGCAGCAGATCAGTGCTGTGCAGTGACTAGAGGAGTCAATTCGACAGTTTGGGTGAGATGGCATCACATGGGCTCAGAGATCAAGATAGGTTGGAAGGAGTTTCCAACTATGTCATATGGAAGACCAGAATCTTAGTTGTTCTAGAGGAGTACGATCTCGAAGCTTACATCAAGAGTGTTGTGGTTGTTCCCGCGGACAATGATCAGAAGAAGAAGTACAAGGTCGAGCAAGGAAAGGCAAAGAGGTACATACTCGATGGAGTTCGAGATCATGTGGTCTCACACTTGTAGGGAAAAGATACAGCCCGAGAAATGTGGGAAGCTTTGTCTTCACTGTATGAAGGTTCTTCCGAACAATGGAAGATGTACTTAGAACAAAAGTTGCAGTGGACATTGATGCAGAAGGAAGAAGGGGTTAACTCCTATCTTCAACGTCTTCTGGACACTAGAGACCAACTTGTTATAGTGGGGTCTACTCCTTAGTCGACTGCGATGGTAAGGATGGCCTTGAATGGAGTCTCGGATGAATGGCAAGTCTTCATCCAAAGTATATTGGGCAGGGAAAGACTACCTTCATGGGAGGAGATGTGGGCAACCCTTCAACTAGAAGAATTTAGGAGGGATTTGGTTAAGGTCAACCTCAATGGCAACAGTGGGAGTGGCGCGAAGATCAAAGAGGAGGAGGAGAACGCAACTCTAGCATCAAAAGGAAAACAAAAGCATAAGTAAGAGGACATTTCGAAGGTGGAATGTTTCAGATGTGGTGAGATGGGTCACTTTGCATCCCATTGTCTTTTGAAGCAAAAGGATAAGGATGAGAAACATGATCCTAAGGTTGCTCCAACAAAAATTGACGAAGATGAGTTTGCCATGAGTGCCCACGCATCTCCAGGAGGGAAATGGGGCGATATAGAACTGTAGTTGGGAGGACTACATGTGGGTAGGATCCTTGAGGAACCCACCTCTTGGATCAATTCCTTGCAATGGGAGCCCGAGATTCAATAGTAGCGAGATGGACTTAGTGTTAGATGATGTAGTGGATTGGTTCGATAGACAGACGCAGTAGCCTGAGACCAGAGACTGATCAGCACAGAGCAAGGTTGGCAGCGCAGAAGATTCAGAGGGTCAGATACTAGTAGCAGTCAAATTCCAACATTCACATGGTATTATGCTGAACACAGTAAGTTCAGTAATTTTTGGTGTTTTTCAGTTGCTCTTCTCAGCGAGTGAGTTGCAGTACAAATGCAGTGTTAGCAGTGGCAGTGCTAGCAACATAGCAGATGCAACATTTGAGAGGGAGCTGTGGTACAGATGTAGCAGTGGCAGTGGCAGTGTCATGGGCAACAATACAGTAGCAGAAACGACATAGTGTTGGTGGCAACAACAGTGCGGAAAGGAGATGCTTCAGAGACAAAGCAACATGCAGTTGGACATTGTTGCTAGAGCACATTCCTCGCTAAGAGGTAGCGTTAGTTTTTGGTAGCATCGGATGTGCTCTAGCCATGAAAATTGGTGGACAGGCTAAGGCACATGAGTTCTGTTGACCACTACGTGTCAACTTCCCATAGCAGTACACCCCCTTTTTTCGCAAAAGGGATAGCGCTTAATCGACATGTCCGTGCCATTCGACAGTCATCGTCGACTTGATCATATTATGTTGTAAACCCAGTCTGCATGTGTAAATTGTAAATAATCTTAGCAGAGTTGAGTCATGTATGTAAATTGCCTAGGTGGACCTAATTTTCTAGTGATAATCTACGTTCCGGAAGGTTTTTTGTCTCACCGATCCATGATCGGCAGAGTTTTCCTTCGGCCTAACCCCAAAGCCGGAATGAATTTTGTCATTAGAATCTTAGAGGAATACTAGTGTGTTGATCTGCTAGATTATATTGGGTCGCAGAATTGGGTGGTCTATGAGGGTCTATGTCAAATGGGTTTTCTCTCGAGATGTAAAGTTGTAAAAGTCATGATGTAAAGTGTCTTGAGGGTTAGAAAATGTTTTAATCCCCTCCTAAGTCCTAAGTCCTAGGTCCTAGGTGATTTTTCCAAAGGCTAAGTTCGAGGATCCATTTAAAAATAAATAAAAAATAAAAAATTGTAAATTTGAAAAGATAAAAAACAATAAAAAAGGAATATATATATATAAAAGATATAAAATAATAATAATGATAATAAAAAAAATAAAAATAAAAATAAAAAAAAATAATAAAAAAATAAATAGTAAAATAATAAAATAAAATAAAAACTTAAAAATAATAAAATAATAATTTTGAGTAAATAAATGCAGAATTTCAATTTTTTAATGCATTAAAAATTCGACGGATGAGATTAAGAGATATCTTGATCCTCATCGACGGTCAAGATCGTTTTGACATGGATCACTCGAACTAGCCGTTGGGAATTTTTCCTTTAAATAGGGTGCTAGGGGTCATTTGAGATCAGATTGGATTTGAGAGTCTGGTGCCTAAGAAAGCTCTCTTGTAGTAATTTTTTTCGTGCAATAAAGAAAGACTTTGGGGTTAAAAATATTGCTGGTGTTACTCTTCTGAAAATGCTGTAAGATTGTTTTATTTTTCTGCATAATTTTATTTTCAGCCATTGAGGATAGCTTAATGAAGATTGATCTAGGCACAGGTATCTTGTCTGATCTTTGGGGTTTGAATGATAGTTTAGATTCTGAAACATAGTGGTAGGTATCTCTAATTGATCTGGGTTTCACTATTGTTTTCTCCCTCTATGTTAATGGTTGATTTTAAGCTGTGCAGGAAATCCTTTTTTTCAGATTACCGGGCGTTAGGGGAAGTTCTCGGCTGAACTACCAGCCAACTCTTGGATTGTGTTTTCTGAAAGAGCCCAGCCAGTTCTTGATCCCGGGCTTATCATTTGAAATTTTTATGAATGCATGTAGGGTTTTCTGAAGTGTCTCACATTAAAATTAAATTCTGATAATACTACTGTGATTATTGACAAATCTGGCTACTAAAGAACCTTAGATCTCTAAATACTGTAAATTACTTGGTTTTAGAGTTTTTTTTCTCTAGCATATTTTATTTCTAGGTTTTTTCCCATTACAGGTTGCAGGGCTTTTCTGAAGATTTCCGAGGGTCTGTCTAAGCTATTTTGTTGTCCAAGGGTTTCAAATATCAGTTGTTTTCAGATCTGGAGGGTTTCGATTGTTTTGGAGGAAGAAATTTCTCAAATTTTTTTTTGTGACCTGGGAAAACCCTTGCTGCTTGGCCAGCTGTCTGTTCGCTGTTGCAAAAAAAAAAAAACGCTGCACACATATCCCTTTGCTGTCGTATCATCCTTTCTCTCTGCATTTTCATTCCAGCTATCAATGTGTCAATCCCTGCAATCATTTTTTCACCCCGCTACCCAGCGTTCATCCCAGATCCTCGTGGTTTTCTTGCCCAATTATTGGTTTCTGCAACACGTTTTTCCATCAGCACCTGTCCTCTGCATGGCTGTTCTCCTTTGATCCGACAGCTTCAAAACCTACAAATCAAAATCCTTTCACGCTGCCTTTCAGTTTTTCTTCATCATCGCTCCACTGCTATCAAACGCCTAAGTCTGCACACACACAGCAAGACAAAAACGCAAAAAACTCAAGAAAAAATCGATTTTTTCTTTATGGCAAGCTTGTTTCTTCCTGCGTCCAGCTCATCCGCTGCCTCATGTTGTTGCACGCTTCCCTCATCTTTCTCCGCCATTCTCCTCTACCTGCGTACTCCCTTCCCTTCCTCACGTGGTGCTCTCAAATATCTTCCCTGCAGCCGCATACTCCTCTCATCGGTGGCCTCCGAAACTTTTGATACTTCATTGCCTGCATGCTTTCAACAGCCTCGTCCCTTTCCGCCGCATTGCTCCAGCAAACCTGTACACGAATACGCCTTTTTTTTTTCTTTGTTATGTTAGTGTTAATTTTATTCCGCTGTAAATATTTCATATACGTGGTGTTAGCTCAGGTTTGATATTCATTCGTTCGGGCCTAAAGTTTAGATATATATTGAGTTTCATTTTTATTTAGGTTGTATATGTATATATATAGATTTAGGGTTTAAAATTTTAGATTAGCTTTTGGTATTAGAATTAAATGCTTTTTAGTTTAGTTTTGTTTAGTTTAGTTTTATGTCATAAAAAAATCAATAAAAATAAAAAATAATAAAAAATAAAAAAAATAAAAAAATTATTTTAGACTTTAGTTTAGTTTAGTTTAGAATAGTTTTAAGTTTTATTTTTATTAAGATTTTAGTTTGTTTTAAACTTAAAATTTATAAAAGTATAAAAATAAAAAAAATAAAAAAGAACATAAAAAGTTTTAGTCCTTAGTTTTTACTTTTGATTTTATTTAGCTTAGAATTTAGTGTTTTAGATTAGATTTTAATTTTTTCAAATTTTGTTAACTTTAGTTTTAGTTTAGATTTGAACTTTAAGTTTTGTTTTGAAAAATGTAACAATAAAAAATTAAAAAAAAAAACTTGAAACTTTAAAAGGCATAAAGAGTTTCCTATCCTTTAGTTTAGATTTTAGTATTTAGATTTTTGATTTAAAGTTTTTTTTAGTCTTTAGATTTATTTTATTTGAAAAATATAAAAATATTTTTTGTCAGTTTCAATCTTGGCTCAGGGATTTATTATGTTTTCTGCCGAGGCTTAAATTTTGATGTGGGAATTAATGTTTATCATTTTTAACATGCTTAAATGTTCATTTGAAGATTAACTACATGAATGTAATCTCTGGTTAGCATTTTACGTGGTTGTGTATCGAACTTTATCTTTCGAAATTTAAATTGCTGGAGTATCATTAAGCCATTAAGCATTTTATCGCATTTGATAAAAGTTAATCTTTGTTTGAATTATTTGATGGTGAACGAGTGTTAATGAGTTCATATTTCTGCAACATTCGATAAATAATCGTTTAATCATTTATTTCATAAGGCACTGGTCTATTAATTTAATGAAATCAATTAAGTGCTTGTTTCCCCTCGTGTCTCCCGACCCAACTGTTTCACAGTTGGTCATTCATTTTCCCATAGGGTCTACCCCCCTTAGCCACGGGAGACAGGCTTAAATGGAGAGATCGGGGATTAGGGTGACAGCCCCCGGTCTGAGCGTTGTCATGGCAATCTGTGCGACAACATTTTTTGGCGTTGTTGCCGGGGACAGAGTTTTTTCTGTCCTTGGTTTATTCGACATTCATCATTATTTCTTCTTTCTTATTTTTCATTTGAGCTGGCAGAGTCAAAATTTTTTAGAATCATCTCATCTTTTACGCCATTCATTAGCCTGTCAAACGGCCAACATTCTTTGGCGTCTTTTGATCTTTTCATCACCTTATCTTTCGTCATATCAGCGTCTTCCCTTTGATTTGTTTCTTGTTTGGGTGGCGACTCCATTTTCTTATTTTTCCCAGACAAGAAGCCTCTATCATATCAGCTTGTTGGTTACTTTTTGGATCCTATAATTTGACTCATTGTTCAAGTGGTGACTCCACTGGTTTCATTTATTAATTTTCTTGAGCAGAGATCTCTTTCTATCATCCATTTGATCCCTTATTATTCATCATGGATTATTTGTTTAAACCATGTCATTTTACTAATGTTCGCCATGATATTCCGGAGGTGGCCATTTATAAATTACCTATGTTCTTGGGTGGTGATTCAGTCGCTGTTAAAAAGCATCTAGGCTGGTTTACTCGTATAATGATCATGTATTGTAGATCTCCTCAGTATAATCATGGAGATGTCAAAATGCGTCTATTTGTCCTTTCTTTAGAAGATGATGCTTTGAATTGGTTTAATAGTTGTCCTGAAGATTCCTTCACTTCTTTGCAAGACATTGTCGATGCTTTTAAAGATAGATATGGTGATCTAGATAGCTCGCCTTGTGCCCCTAAAATTGTGCAACAGAATGAAAGTAATCTTATAAAAGGTTCAGCTGTCGATGAAAGATTTCAAGACAATGCTTCATATCAGAATTTGCCATCCACTTGTACCATTGCAGATCATAGTGGAAAAATAGGAGCAAATTGTAAAAACAGTGTTGACAATGAAAAGGAAGATCATAAGCAAATTATACAAGAACTAATGCTGCTAGTAAAAAATATGGATATCAATCAAACTAATTACACCAATGATGTGAGAATTTTATGCACCCACTTGGAAAAGCGTAATAGGGAGATAAAGATCATGCAAAATCAGCATACTAAGGAAATTGAGGCCATGAAGACTAATCATGACACAAAAATTAGTTTTATGCAAAGTAGGTTATCAGGCTTAGAGGAAAATATGATGACCATGCAAGCAAATCATAAGGAAGAGATAAACTCTATGCAACATTGCTTAATGACCATAAAGGAAAAAGACGATAAAGTAATAAAAGATATGGAAGCTAATCAGAAATGTCTTCAGAAAAAGTTATTGACCATGGAAGAAGATCATGCCAGGGAAATCAATGCTATGAAATTTGAACACTCTAGCCAGATAAATGCCATTACCATACAGGTACATAAATTTCAATAGCGGATTAAGGATGAAAGAAACCAGGAAACATCAATAAATCAGGAGCCTTCTCAATTGCTGCAACAAGCTCCATCTTATTATGAGGTCATTGGTTCGACTGAAAGGTGGTTAATTGAAGGTGATCCAGACAAAATTAAAAACGATAAAGATCAGATGCAAGATGAAGAAAGACATGTCACACATATCTTACATACTTCATCTAAGAGCTTTGAAACAGAAAGTTCCACGTCATCAGTAATACAACCTGCCACAAAGAAAAGACGCAAGAGAAAGAAAATGAGAAGAAGATTTGATGCATTAGACAACCGCGAGCAGCTTGATTTTCGGATAGGAAAAAGTCCTACCATATGCAGAATTGGACATGGCACATCCGACAAGCAGCCAACAGATTTGCCTGAAAGCAGGGAAATGCTCAGTATATACTATATTGAACACATCTGATGCCATGGGGCATCCCCTGTATTTCTAACCTTACTCCTTGTTTTTTTAGCATTTTCATTTCTGTTTTAGGATTAAATTTACTTTTCATGTTACTAGATAGTTAATAAATGAAAGCTTATATCTTTCCTGTGCTTAACGTTATATGATGATTTTTGGATGGAAGCTACTTATGTTTTGTTGTGTGTTGCGTGGATGCCGATTCTGGATTCTCACATTCCTACAATGCAGCAATGTGTCCCCAAGTGGAGCCAGATGTTGACCACTACGTGTCAACTTCCCGTAGCAGTACACCCCCTTTTCTCGCAAAAGGGATAGCGCTTAATCGACATGTCTGTGCCATTCGACAGTCATCGTCGACTTGATCATATTATGTTGTAAACCTAGTCTGCATGTGTAAATTGTAAATAATCTTAGCAAAGTTGAGTCATGTATGTAAATTGCCTAGGTGGACCTAATTTTCTAGTGATAATCTACGTTCCGGAAGGTTTTTTGTCTCACCAATCCATGATCGACAGAGTTTTCCTTTAGCCTAACCCCAAAGCCGGAATGAATTTTGTCATTAGAATCTTAGAGGAATCCTAGTGTGTTGATCTGCTAGATTATATTGGGTCGCAGAACTGGGTGGTCTATGAGGGTCTATGTCAAATGGGTTTTCCCTCGAGATGTAAAGTTGTAAAAGTCATGATGTAAAGTGTCTTGAGAGTTAGAAAATGTTTTAATCCCCTCATAAGTCCTAAGTCCTAGGTCCTAGGTGATTTTTCCAAAGGCTAAGTTCGAGGATCCATTTAAAAATAAACAAAAAATTAAAAATTGTAAAATTGAAAAGATAAAAAACAATAAAAAAGGAATATATATATATATATATATATATATATATATATATATATATATAAAAATAAAAATAATAATAAAAAAAATAAAAAAATAATAAATAACATAAATAATAAATAAAATAAATAAAAAATGAAAAAATAAAATAAAAACTTAAAAATAATAAAATAATATTTTTGAGTAAATAAATGCAGAATTTCAATTTTTTAATGCATTAAAAATTCGACGATGAGATTAAGAGATATCTTGATCCTCATCGAGGTCGAGATCGTTTTGACATGGATCACTCGAACTAGCCATTGGGAATTTTTCCTTTAAATAGGGTGCTAGGAGTCATTTGAGATCAGATTGGATCTGAGAGTCTGGTGCCTAAGAAAGCTCTCTTGTAGTCATTTTTTTCGTGCAATAAAGAAAGACTTTGGGGTTAAAAGTCTTGCTGGTGTTACTCTTCTGAAAATGCTGTAAGATTGTTTTATTTTTTTGCATAATTTTATTTTCAGCCATTGAGGATAGCTTAATGAAGATTGATCTAGGCACAGGTATCTTGTCTGATCTTTGGGGTTTGAATGATAGTTTAGATTTTGAAACATAGTGGCAGGTATCTTCAATTGATCTGGGTTTCACTATTGTTTTCTCCCTCTATGTTAATGGTTGATTTTAAGCTGTGCAGGATTTTTTTTTTGTTTTTTTTTGTTTTTCAGGTTACCGAGCGTTAGGGGAAGTTCTCGGCTGAACCAGCCAACTCCCGGATTGTGTTTTCTGAAAGAGCCCAGCCACATCTTGATCCCGGGCTTATCATTTGAAATTTTTATGAATGCATGTAGGGTTTTCTGAAGTGTCTCACATTAAAATTAAATTCTGATAATACTACTGTGATTATTGACAAATCTGGCTACTAAAGAGCCTTAGATTTGTAAATACTGTAAATTACTTACTTGGTTTTAGAGTTTTTTTATCTCCGGCATATTTTATTTCTGGGTTTTTTCCATTACAGGTTGCAGGGTTTTTCTGAATATTTCCGAGGGTCTGTCTAAGCTATTTTTGTTGTCCAAGGGTTTCAAATATCAGTTGTTTTCATATCTGGAGGGTTTTGATTGTTTTGCAGGAAGAAATTTCTTGAATTTTTTTTGTGACCTGGGCAAAGCCCTTGCTGCTTGGCCAGCTGCCTGTTCGCTGCTGCAAAAAAAAAAAAAAAACGCTGCACACATATCCCTCTGCTGCCGTATCATCCTTTCTCTCTGCATTTTCATTCCAACTCTCAACGTGTCAATCCCTGCAATCATTTTTTCACCCCGCTACTCAGCCTTCATCCCAGATCCTCCCATGGTTTTCTTGCCCAATCATTGGTTTTTGCAACACGTTTTTCCATCAACACCTGTCCTCTGCGTGGTTGTTCTCCTCTGATCCGGCAGTTGCAAAACCTGCAAATCAAAATCCTTTCACGCTGCCTTTCAGTTTTTCTTCATCATCGCTCCACGACTGTCATACGCCTAAGTCTGGACACACACAGCAAGACAAAAACGCAAAAAAACTCAAGAAAAATCGATTTTTTCTTTACGGCAAGCTTGTTTCTTCTGCGTCTCATCCGCTGACTCATTTTGTTGTACGCTTCCCTCATTTTCTCTGTCATTCTCCTCTACCTGCGTACTCCCTTCCCTTCCTCACGTGGTGCTCTCAAATCTCATCCCTGCAGCCGCATACTCCTCTTATCGGTGGCCTCCGAAACTTTTGATACTTCATTGCCTGCGTTCTTTCAATAGCCTCGTCCCTTTCCGCCGCATTGCTCTGGCAAACCTGTACACGAATACGTCTTTTTTTTTCTTCGTTATATGCTTAGGGTTAGTGTTAATTTTATTCCGCTGTAAATATTTCATATACGTGGTGTTAGCTCAGGTTTGATATTCATTCGTTCGGGCCTAAAGTTTAGATATATATTGAGTTTCATTTTTATTTAGGTTGTATGTATGTATATATTTAGGGTTTAAAATTTTAGATTAGCTTTTGGTATTAGAATTAAATGCTTTTTAGTTTAGTTTTGTTTTATGTCATAAAAAAATCAATAAAAAAAAAAAAAAAATAAAAAATAAAAAAATTATTTTAGACTTTAGTTTAGTTTAGTTTAGAATAGTTTTAAGTTTTATTTTTATTAAGATTTTAGTTTGTTTTAAACTTAAAATTTATAAAAGTATAAAAATAAAAAAATTAAAAAGAACATAAAATGTTTTAGTCCTTAGTTTTTACTTTTGATTTTATTTAGCTTAGAATTTAGTGTTTTAGATTAGATTTTAATTATTTCAAATTTTGTTAACTTTAGTTTTAGTTTAGATTTGAACTTTAAGTTTTGTTTTGAAAAATATAGCAATAAAAAATTCAAAAAAAAAAAAATTAAAACTTTAAAAGGCATAAAGAGTTTCCTTTCCTTTAGTATAGATTTTAGTATTTAGATTTTTTATTTAAAGTTTTTTTAGTCTTTAGATTTATTTTATTTGAAAAATATAAAAATATTTTTTGTGAGTTTCAGTCTTGGCTTAGGGATTTATTATGTTTTCTGCTGAGGCTTAAATTTTGATGTGGGAATTAATGTTTATCATTTTTAACAGGCTTAAATGTTCATTTGAAGATTAACTACATGAATGTAATCTCTGGTTAGCATTTTACGTGGTTGTGTATCGAACTTTATCTTTCGAAATTTTAAATTGCTGAAGTATCATTAAGCCATTAAGCATTTTCTCGCATTTGATAAAAGTTAATCTTTGTTTGAGTTATTTGATGGTAAACGATTGTTAATGAGTTCATATTTCTGCAACATTCGATAAATAATCGTTTAATCATTTATTTCATAAGGCACTAGTCTATTAATTTAATAAAATCAATTAAGTGCTTGTTTCCCCTCGTGTTTCCCAACCCAACTGTTTCACAGTTAGTCATTCATTTTCCCATAGGGTCTACCCCCCTTAGCCGCGGGAGACAGGCTTAAAAGGAGAGATTGGGAATCAGGGTGACAGCCCCCGGTCTGAGCGTTGTCGTGGCAATCTGTGCGACAACATTTTTTGGCGCCGTTGCTGGAGACATAGTTTTTTCTGTCCTTGGTTTATTCGACATTCATCATTATTTCTTCATTCTTATTTTTCATTTGAGCTGGTAGAGTCAAAAATTTTTTAGCGTCATCTCATCTTTTACGCCATTCATTAGCCTGTCAAACAACCAACATTCTTTGGTGTCTTTTGATCTTTTCATCACCTTATCTTTCGTCATATCAGTGACTTCCCTTCGATTTGTTTCTTGTTTGGGTGGCGACTCCATTTTCTTATTTTTCCCAGACAAGAAGCCTCTATCATATCAGCTTGTTGGTTACTTTTTGGATCCTAGAATTTGACTCATTGTTCAAGTGGCGACTCCACTGGTTTCATTTATTAATTTTCTTGAGCAGAGATCTCTTTCTATCATCTATTTGATCCCTTATTATTCATCATGGATTATTCGTTTAAACCATGTCATTTTACTAATGTTCGCCATGGTATTCCAGAGGTGGCCATTTCTAAATTACCTATGTTCTTGGGTGGTGATTCAGTCGCTGTTAAAAAGCATCTAGGCTAGTTTACTCGTATAATGATCATGTATTGTAGATCTCCTCAGTATAATCATGAAGATGTCAAAATGCGTCTATTTGTCCTTTCTTTAGAAGATGATGCTTTGAATTGGTTTAATAGTTGTCCTGAAGATTCCTTCACTTCTTTGCAAGACATTGTCGATGCTTTTAAAGATAGATATGGTGATCTAGATAGCTCGCCTTGTGCCCCTAAAATTGTGCAACAGAATGAAAGTAATCTTATAAAAGGTTCAGCTGTCGATGAAAGATTTCAAGACAATGCTTCATATTAAAATTTGCCATCCACTTCTACCATTGCAGATCATAGTGGAAAAGTAGGAACAAATTGTAAAAACAATGTTGACAATGAAAAGGAAGATCATAAGCAAATTATACAAGAACTAATGCTGCTAGTAAAAAATATGGAGATCAATCAAACTAATTACGCCAATGATGTGAGAATTTTATGCACCCATATGGAAAAGCGTAATAGGAAGATAGAGATCATGTAAAATCAGCATACTAAGGAAATTGAGGCCATGAAGACTAATCATGACACAAAAATTAGTTTTATGCAAAGCAGGTTATCAGGCTTAGAGGAAAATATGATGACCATGCAAGCAAATCATAAGGAAGAGATAAACTCTATGCAACATTGCTTAATGACCATAAAGGAAAAAGACGATAAAGTAATAAAAGATATGGAAGCTAATCAGAAATGTCTTCAGAAAAAGTTATTGACCATGGAAGAAGATCATGCCAGGGAAATCAGTGCGATGAAAGTTGAACACTCTAGCCAGATAAATGCCATTACAATACAGGTACATAAATTTCAACAACAGATTAAGGATGAAAGAAACCAGGAAACATCAATAGATCATGAGCCTTCTCAATTGCTGCAACAAGCTCCATCTTATTATGAGGAGGTCATTGGTTCGATTGAAAGGTGGTTAATTGAAGGTGATCCAGACAAAATTAAAAACGATAAAGATCAGATGCAAGATGAAGAAAGACATGTCACACATATCTTACATACTTCATCTAAGAGCTTTGAAACAGAAAGTTCCACGTCATCAGTAATACAGCCTGCCACAAAGAAAAAGCGCAAGAGAAAGAAAATGAGAAGAAGATTTGATGCATCAGACAGCCGCGAGCAGCTTGATTTTCGGATAGGAAAAAGTCCTACCATATGCAGAATTGGACATGGCACATCCGCCAAGCAGCCAATAGATTTGCCTGAAAGCAGGGAAATGCTCAGTATACACTATATTGAAGACATCTGATGCCATGGGGCATCCCTGTATTTCTAACCTTACTCCTTGTTTTTTCAGCATTTTCATTTCTGTTTTAGGATTAAATTTACTTTTCATGTTACTAGATAGTTAATAAATGAATAGCTTATATCTTTCCTGTGCTTAACGTTATATGATGATTTTTGGATGGACGCTACTTATGTTTTGTTGTGTGTTGCGTTGATGCAGATTCTGGATTCTCACATTCCTACAATGCAACGTGTCCCCAAGTGGAGCCAGATGTTGGCCACTACGTGTCAACTTCCCATAGCAGTACACCCCCTTTTTGCACATAAGGGATAACGCTTAATCGACATGTCTGTGCCATTCGATAGTCATCGTCGACTTGATCATATTATGTTGTAAACCCAGTCTGCATGTGTAAATTGTAAATAATCTTAGCAAAGTTGAGTCATGTATGTAAATTGCCTAGGTGGACCTAATTTTCTAGTGATAATCTACGTTCCGGAAGGTTTTTTGTCTCACCGATCCATGATCGACAGAGTTTTCCTTTAGCCTAACCCCAAAGCCGGAATGAATTTTGTCATTAGAATCTTAGAGGAATCCTAGTGTGTTGATCTGCTAGATTATATTGGGTCGCAGAACTGGGTGGTCTATGAGGGTCTATGTCAAATGGGTTTTCCTTCGAGATGTAAAGTTGTAAAAGTCATGATGTAAAGTGTCTTGATGGTTAGAAAATGTTTTAATCCCCTCATAAGTCCTAAGTCCTAGGTCTTAGGTGATTTTTCCAAAGCTAAGTTCGAGGATCCATTTAAAAATAAATAAAAAATAAAAAATTGTAAAATTGAAAAGATAAAAACAATAAAAAAGGAATATATATATATATATAAAGGATATAAAAATAAAAATAATAATAATAAAATAAATAAAATATAAAAAATAATAAATAAAATAAATAATAAATAGAATAAATAAAAAATGAAAAAATAAAATAAAAACTTAAAATAATAAAATAATATTTTTGAGTAAATAAATGCAGAATTTCAATTTTTTAATGCATTAAAAATTCGATGGATGAGATTAAGAGATATCTTGATCTTCATCGACGGTCAAGATCGTTTTGACATGGATCACTCGAACGAGCCGTTGGGAATTTTTCCTTTAAATAGGGTGCTAGGGGTCATTTGAGATCAGATTGGATCTGAGAGTCTGGTGCCTAAGAAAGCTCTCTTGTAGTCATTTTTTTGGTCAGTAAAGAAAGACTTTGGGGTTAAAAATCTTGTTGGTGTTACTCTTCTGAAAATGCTGTAAGATTGTTTTATTTTTTTGCATAATTTTATTTTCAGCCATTGAGGATAGCTTAATGAAGATTGATCTAGGCACAGGTATCTTGTCTGATCTTTGGGGTTTGAATGATAGTTTAGATTCTGAAACATAGTGGCAGGTATCTCCATTTGATCTGGGTTTCACTATTGTTTTATCCCTCTATGTTAATGGTTGATTTTAAGCTGTGCAGGAAATCCTTTTTTTTCAGATTACCGGGCGTTAGGGGAAGTTCTCGGCTGAACCAGCCAACTCCCGGATTGTGTTTTCTGAAAGAGCCCAGCCAATTCTTGATCCCGGGCTTATCATTTGAAATTTTTATGAATGCATGCCTCTGAAGTGTCTCACGTTAAAATTAAATTCTGATAATACTACTGTGATTATTGACAAATCTGACTACTAAAGAGCCTTAGATTTGTAAATACTGTAAATTACTTACTTGGTTTTTAAGTATGGGGGATTTACGCAGTGCATTATATTAGATATCATTTTTGGGATTCAATTGCATTAAGTAAGTCATTCAAACGTATGACCATTTCCATGAGAGGTAGTCGTAACTGACTAATTTCTCATGATTTTTGAATAGTTCACTTAGCACTCATTGCATCGGGTGATGCTCACAGGGGTGAAGAAGTGGGATTGAAACTAGTGAAATGTGGAGAACGAATCACATAGCATCAATCATCACTTCCGGGCTTGCACCCGGTAACCAGGACTTCCCAGGAGGTCACCCATCCCATCCTGGGAAGTCCTGGTTACCGGGTGCAAGCCCCGAAAGTGATGATTGATGCTATGTGATTCGTTCTCCACATTTCACTAGTTTCAATCCCACTTCTTCACCCCTGTGAGCATCACCCGATGCAATGAGTGCTAAGTGAACTATTCAAAAATCATGAGAAATTAGTCAGTTACGACTACCTCTCATGGAAATGGTCATACGTTTGAATGACTTACTTAACGCAGTTGAATCCAAAAATGATATCTAATATAATGCACTGCGTAAATCCCCATACTTAAATTCAAAAAGAGTCAAGGGATCTCTACTTGAATGGTTCATGAGGTACAATACTTGCTAAGGTTTTGCAAATGGGGTAGCAAGCTAAGTGGGCTTGATTGTGGGAAAAACTCCACAGTTAAGCGCGCTTGAGCCAGAGGAGTTCTGGGATGGGTGACCTCCTGGGAAGTCCTGGTTACGGGTGCAAGCCCCGGAAGTGATGATTGATGCTATGTGATTCGTTCTCCACATTTCACTAGTTTCAATCCCATTCTTCACCCTGTGAGCATCACCCGATGCAATGAGTGCTAAGTGAACTATTCAAAAATCATGAGAAATTAGTCAGTTACGACTACCTCTTATGGAAATGGTCATACGTTTGAATGACTTACTTAACGCAGTTGAATCCCAAAAATGATATCTAATACTTACTTGGTTTTAGAGTTTTTTTTCTCTGGCATATTTTATTTCTGGGTTTTTTCCATTACAGGTTGCAAGGTTTTTCTGAAGATTTCCGAGGGTCTGTCTAAGCTATTTTGTTGTCCAAGGGTTTCAAATATCAGTTGTTTTCGGATCTGGAGGGTTTCGATTGTTTTGCAGGAAGAAATTTCTCGAATTTTTTTTTGTGACCTGGGCAAAGCCCTTGTTGCTTGGCCAGCTGCCTGTTCGCTGCTGCAAAAAAAACGCTGCACACATATCCCTCTGCTGCTGTATCATCCTTTCTCTATGCATTTTCATTCCAGCTCTCAACGTGTCAATCCCTGCAATCATTTTTTCACCCCGCTACTCAGCCTTCATCCCAGATGCTCCCATGGTTTTCTTGCCCAATCATTGGTTTCTGCAACACGTTTTTGCATCAGCACCTGTCCTCTGCGTGGTTGTTCTCCTCTGATCCGGCAGTTGCAAAACCTGCAAATGAAAATCCTTTCACGCTGCCTTTCATTTTTTCTTCATCATCGCTCCACTGCTGTCATACGCCTAAGTTTGTACACACACAGCAAGACAAAAATGCAAAAAACTCAAGAAAAAATCCATTTTTTCTTTACGGCAAGCTTCTTTCTTCCTGCGTCCAGCGCATCCGCTGCCTCATTTTCCTCCATGCTTCCCTCATATTTCTCCACCATTCTCCTCTACCTGCGTACTCCCTTCCATTCCTCACGTGGTGCTCTCGAATCTCATCCCTGCAGCCACATACGCCTCTCATCGGTGGCCTCCGAAACTTTTGATACTTCATTGCCTGCGTGCTTTCAACAGCCTTGTCCCTTTCTGCCGCATTGTTCCAGCAAACCTGTACAAGAATACGCTTTTTTTTTTCTTTGTTATATGCTTAGGGTTAGTGTTAATTTTATTCCACTGTAAATATTTCATATACGTGATGTTAGCTCAGGTTTGATATTCATTCGTTCGGGCCTAAAGTTTAGATATATATTGAGTTTCATTTTTATTTAGGTTGTATATGTATATATATATTTAGGGTTGAAAATTTTAGATTAGCTTTTGGTATTAGAATTAAATGCTTTGTAGTTTAGTTTAGTTTAGTTTTATGTCATAAAAAAATCAATAAAAATAAAAAATAAAAAAAATAAAAAAATTATTTTATACTTTAGTTTAGTTTAGTTTAGAATAGTTTTAAGTTTTATTTTTATTAAGATTTTAGTTTGTTTTAAACTTAAAAATTTATAAAAGTATAAAAATAAAAAAAATCGAAAAGAACATAAAAAGTTTTAGTCCTTAGTTTTTACTTTTGATTTTATTTAGCTTAGAATTTAGTGTTTTAGATTAGATTTTAATTATTTCAAATTTTGTTAACTTTAGTTTTAGTTTAGATTTGAACTTTAAGTTTTGTTTTAAAAATATAACAATAAAAAATTCAAAAAAAAAAACTTTAAAACTTTAAAAGGCATAAAGAGTTTCCTTTCTTTTAGTTTAGATTTTAGTATTTATATTTTTGTTTTAAAGTTTCTTTTAGTCTTTAGATTTATTTTATTTGAAAAATATAATTTTTTTTTTTTTTTTGTGATTTTCAGTCTTGGCTCAAGGATTTATTGTGTTTTCTGCTGAGGCTTAAATTTTGATGTGGGAATTAATGCTTATCATTTTTAACATGCTTAAATGTTCATTTGAAGATTAACTATATGAATGTAATCTCTGGTTAGCATTTTACGTGGTTGTGTATCGAACTTTATCTTTCGAAATTTTAAATTGCTGGAGTATCATTAAGCCATTAAGCATTTTCTCGCATTTGATAAAAGTTAATCTTTGTTTGAGTTATTTGATGGTAAACGATTGTTAATGAGTTCATATTTCTGCAGCATTCGATAAATAATCGTTTAATCATTTATTTCATAAGGCACTGGTCTATTAATTTAATAAAATCAATTAAGTGCTTGTTTCCCCTCGTGTCTCCTAACCCAACTGTTTCACAGTTGGTCATTCATTTTCCCATAGGGTCTACCCCCCTTAGCCGCGGGAGACAGGCTTAAACGGAGAGATCGGGGATCAGGGTGACAGCCCTCGGTCTGAGTGTTGTCGTGGCAATCTGTGCGAAAACAAGTTCTAAAGAACCCATAAACCGTTTGGTGAAATTCCACCCAAATTGTATTTAATTAAAATAATTATTATTTTTAATGGGGTTCCTAATTGTAAACTTAGGAAAATTAAAGTATCAATGGTTATTAATCAAAATATGGGTGAGAATGTTCTAGAAAGCGTATTAAGCCAAGTTGTTAATCTTAAGCTATTGATTAGATTAATCTCGACTGTTGACGTCTCAACGAGAAAAGTATAAGAAGGAGGCTTGAGGTTCATTTAGAAACACACATGGAGAGAACAAATTTGTAATATTCCTAATTAGCCATGGCTAATTGGAATATTCGATTTTGCTCAATTTTGCCTTCTATAGTTATTTATAAATAAAAGGGTGAGGAAAGGGGGACATAACTCACTTTTTGAATAAAGTCACTCCCTAGTAGCACAACGTTGTAACTTAAAAAGGGAGCCAAGGGGGCCAAAGGACCACGTGGAGAAGGGGGCCCACGTAGACACTTGGAGGGATTGCATAGATGGAGAAGGAGCACGTGGCAAGAGGAAGGGTACGTTGGAGGAGGTGGGCCTTAGGGTTTTGAGAGAGGCCAACGCTATAAAGGAGAGAGGAGCCTCCTCATTTGGGCATTGTATTATGTTGCATTTGAGCTAGTCACTTTGACTTAGAGCACGCTAGCTGTTTAGCTTGTCTGCAGCACTGTTTAGTGCATCGAGTGTCTCCATTCGGAGATCTCACCCTTAACCCCGGGGGACTTTGAGTGCTTGCTTGGGCAAGGTAGTTTCATCAATATTTTGCAGGAGGAGCAATTTCTGGAGTCGAGGAAGAACTGAGCATTTTGATGACTGCGCAGTCTTGAGAGGGGAGGACGCAGTCTCTTTTGATAGGAGCTCCGGATTGGGTTTATGTGGAGGATTTGAGCTTGGAGATCGAGCAAGGGACCAACCCTTGCATATTGGAGGATTTTGGTAGAGTCTCGGGTAGAGTTTTTGGAGGATTCTCTTCAGGGGCAGCGCAGAGCCTTGAAGGATAGCGTAGATCCTCAAGGGGGTGATTTTTGGGGGTCAGCTATTTTAGAAAGGCTTTCTGGGCTTTTCTGGGTTTATTGAGCAGAGTCTGATTCCAGAGTTTCAGCGTTTTCTGAGGAGGGGAACAACCCCAAATCCTCACTTGATTCCAGCAGTAGCAGCAGCACAACAGTTCTCCGGCACTTTGGACGCAGTTCAGAGAGAGGCCATTTCTTTACCATTCTGAGTGTATTTCTTCACTTGCCTTGTGCAAGTTGAGGTGCTATCTTTCTGATCACCTCTTGTACTCTTTCCATTACTCAGTATAATAAAATGGCTTATCATTTCTCTCTGCATTTCTCGAGTATATGCTTATATTCCATGTATACTTTATTGTATGTTGCACTACTGTTATTTTTATCTCTTTGAGCTCTCCGGCTACTATACCACTTGTGTGTTTTTCTCCTATACTCTTAGATAGAGTCTGGAAAGGGCCAGGTAGCCTCTAAATCTCGTCCTCTTTTCAAAGGCGACATATCTGGTAAACGCCCTCCCATTCCATCTCTGGTTGGAGTTTGCTTGTGTTTGAGAGATACCCCTGATAAAGGATATTCCAGTGGTATCAGAGCATAGATTTGGCTCAGCCTATGGAGCTAGCAGTCTATGACACCGCGGGAGAAGCCCTACATCTGTTACAGAGGTAGGAAATATAGAGATATTGAGCGTAGTTTGGAGAACACCTACGAAGAGGGAGACTGTGTTCGGGTGGTGGACACAGAATAGGAGGAGCCTATGGTGAACACAGAACAGGCGGAGCCTATGGTGGACGTAGAGCAGGAGGATCCGATGGCAGATGAGGACGGGAAGAGATTTGCGGACATCTTCTTCAAATCAGTACAGGATTTGTCGAGGCAGATCGAGGTGATGGGGCAGAGATTCACGACGGTGGAGGCTAGATAGCGTGAGAACCCACGGGTTTTCCAAGTTGGTGAGGGATCGGGTACATCCCACCATTTGCCAGAGCAGGGTGCCACTCAACGTGATACTACTCAGCAGATAGCCTCACATGCCCCTACACGCTCTACCATGCCCATTTTCCTAGGAGTAGACACGGGGGCCGGAGCCCAGCAGGAGGTAGAGCCCGGTCATATGGAGGAGTATTTTGCAGAGTACCAGGCCTATGGGCAAGAGTTCAGGGATGCTATGTCATTCAGGGACTTTGTTAAGCTCCGGCGGGATAGTAGACCCTGCGACCATCATAGAGGATACTGACATTATCATGATGGAGACACCCACCGCACAGCTAGTAGATTCCATTTACTTACATTTGATGGCTCATCAAACAGTTCGACAAAGTCTTGTGTGGAGAAGCTGGACATCTATTTCCAGCTTAACCAGATGTCGGAGATAGAGGCCATTAAGGTGGCGACATTACATTTGGATGGTGAGGCTCAGGACTGGTGGTTCCATGGGATGGTTACACTCGGACACTCCACAGTGACGACATATGCCAAGTTCACTAGGAGATTGATAGAGAGGTTTGACTGCGGGGATCCGGAACAACACTTTGTTGAGCTGACGAGGCTCAAACAGACCGGGATCCCGGAGACTTACATTGCAAACTTCTTGAGGGTTTCAGTGATGGTGCCAGATCTATCCGCGACACGGAGGATCTACATGTTTGTTGAGGGGTTAGCAGAGCCACTTTAGGGTCTAGTCAGATCCACTAGACCAGGCACACTCCAGGATGATATTAGCAAGACCCGAGACTTACAGGATGCCTTACCCAGGACCTGGACACCTTACCCCCAGAGACAGGCTTTCCAGCCTAAGGGGAAGGATGTGAGGATTCCGCCTCCAAAGGGGAATCCAGGACGAGCACAGATTGATGATGATGCCAGGAGGGAGCTGAAGAAGAAGCGGTTGTGCTTTACTTGTCAGGAGCCATGGGCACCGGGACATAGATGTGCCGCTGGAAAAGCACATTTTATTGAGGTCTTCTCTAAGAGCAGCGGGGAAGAGGATGAGGAGGATGATGTGGAGGCAGGAGCTAGTAATGTCGCGCAGGATCCTTTGCCACCTTTACCACCAGCAGCAGGTGGTGCAACTTTTGCACCTACCGGAGGGGCCCTTGCAGCATTGCGAGGAGTTCCCAAGTATTTGACGCTGCGTGTACGAGGGACAGTACGTGGCCAGTGAGTATCAGTTTTGGTTGACAGTGGGGCAACCCACAACTTCATCAATGCCCAGATGGTTGAGCAGAGAGTTATACAGACAGAGAGTTTCGATGGCTTTTCAGTTTTGGTCCCAGGAGATCAGACCATGGTGTGTGCTCGTTATGTCCCCGAGTTATCAGTGACGATGGGCACCTACACACTGACTGACCACTTTTTCGTGGTTGATATTCCGGACACCAACATGATACTGGGTGTTCAGTGGCTTATTACTCTAGGGAAGGTCACGACAGATTGGAAGGCCCTAGAGATTGAGTGGGATGATGAGAAGATAGGGAGGCATGAGAAGATACGGGGACAACACACATATCCGCCTCAGACTGTTTCGACTCATCGGATGGAGGCAGTCTTCTGGAAGGGAGACGTAGAGTGGGAAGTGGAGCTGCGTGCATTAGAGGCAGGGACTACAGGGCGGACGGTGCACCCTGAGATACAGTCCATCGTTGACCAGTATGCCACAGTGTTTGGGGAGATTCCGCCGGGACAACCACCAGACCGGGGGTTTGAGCACACCATTGAGCTTGAGCAGGGCATACAGGCAGTGATTACTACCCCCTATAGGCATCCCAAGGCCTATCGGGATGAAATTGAGCGGGCCATAAAGGAGTTGTTGGCTCTTGGGCACATTCGGCCGAGCACGAGTCCTTTTGCTTCTTCCGTGGTGTTGGTGAAGAAGAAGGACGACACATTGAGGATGTGCATTGACTACGGGGACTTGAACAAGAAGACCCTGAAGAACAGGTACCCCATACCCAGGATCGATGAGTTGATGGATGAGTTGAGAGGGGCACGGTTCTTCTCAAAGATTGATTTGAGATCTGGGTACCATCAGATTCGCGTGAGGGAGCAGGACATTCCCAAGACCGCCTTCAGGTGTCACTATGGGCACTTTGAGTTTTTGGTGATGCCCTTCGGGCTAACCAATGCCCCAGCTACATTCCAGTCCTACATGAATCACATCTTCCGCAGTCACTTAAGGAAGTTTGTGTTGGTATTCTTTGATGATATTCTCATTTACAACAGGAATTGGGAGGAGCATCTCTAGCACATTGAGACAGTGTTGCACATCTTGGAGGAGTAGCAGTTCTATGCTAAGCTCTCCAAGTGTGAGTTTGGGTTGACGGAGATGTTGTACTTGGGACACATTATAGGGGTGGATGGAGTGAGAGTCCACGAGGAGAAGATCAGGGCCATTAGAGATTGGCCAGAGCCGAGGAACATGACAGAACTTCGGGGGTTCATTGACATTTGTACTTACTACCGGAAGTTCGTCAAGAGTTTTTCACAGCTTGCTGCACCCCTGACAGATTTGACAAGGAAGGGGGCATTCAGTTGGTCGAATACAGCGCAGCGAGCCTTTGACAGGCTCAAGGAGGTTATGAGCAGTTGCCTAGTGCTTGCATTGCCAGATTTTTCGCAGCCATTTGTTTTCGAGTGTGATGCGTCGGGAGAGGGGATCAGTGCAATGTTGATGCAAGGAGGTCACCCTATAGCCTTTGAGAGCTAGAAGCTCCTTCCGCATGAGAGGTTGTATTCTATATACGACAAGGAGATGTTGGCCGTCATGCATGCATTGGCCAAATTTTGGCAGTATTTAGTGGGTAACAACCTCAGGTCCTTTTTGGAGCAGAAACAGCTACAGGAGAGGCAGCAGAAGTGGATCAGTAAGATCCAAGTGTATGACTTTGACATTGAGTATGTCAAGGGTAAGAACGATGTGGTAGCAGATGCCCTTTCACGTAGACTAGCCACGTTGTCTCTTATGAGCTTGGACACAGACTGGAGGGCTCGACTCTTAGTAGAGTACTCCAAGGACACATTTGCATGTGAGGTTCTGGATGGGCAGGTGGCGGATGACAGGTACAGGGTAGTCGTTGAGATCATCTACTATAGGGACCAGATCTTCTTGACTAAGGGATCTCAGCTCAAGAAGAAGATACTTCAGGCATCACATGATTCACCATTGGCCGGCCATCAGGGGTTTACCAAAACCTACAGGACCATTAGAGAGAGGTTCTCATGGAAGGGCCTCAAGGAGGACGTACTCTAGCATATCCCAGAGTGCGATATTTGCCAGAGGAACAAGGGGGAGATGAGCTATCCCGCCGGATTATTGCAGCCTCTTCCCATGCCGAGGGGAAATGGGAGTGTATTTCGATGGACTTCATCACAGGGTTGCCCATGGTGCCGGGCAAGGATTGTATCTTTGTCGACATTGATCGTCTGACAAAGTACGCACACTTTTTCTCCATATCTGCACACTACACAGCAGCGCAGGTGGCCGAGCTGTTCTTCAAAGAGGTCTTCAGGCTACATGGTATTTCTAAGACCATCATCAGTGACAGAGACAGTCGTTTCATGGGTGGGTTTTGGCAGGAGCTTTTCCAGTTGGTGGGGACGAAGTTGACACTGAGTACCAGTTATCACCCACAGACAGACGGGCAGACAGAGATAGTTAACAAGTGGCTAGAGGGCTACTTGTGTAACTATGTCAGTGGGCAGCAACGAGCATGGCTGAAATGGCTGCATCTGGGGGAGTACTGCTACGACACTACACATCACATGTCCATTGGTATGTCACCATTCTATGCTTTGTATGGATATCATCCTTTATCTTTTGTTGACGTGATGTTTGGTGCTAGCAAGGCTCTGAGAGCCAAGATTTGGATCCAAGAGAGTCAGGATATTCTCCGAGCTCTCAAGGATAATATGGCTACAACACAAAACCAACAGATGCTGTATGCTGACAGGGGTCGGGTGGAGAGACAGTTTGAGGTAGGGGACTTGGTCTACCTACGATTACAGCCATACCAACAGTCGTCACTGAAGCAGAAGGGAGCTGAGAAGCTCAAGCCCTGCTTTTATGGGCCATATAGGGTGATACGTAGGATTGGATAGGTTGCGTATGAATTGGAGCTGCCGCAAGGCAACAAGGTTCGTAACGTTTTCATGTATCATGCCTGAAGAAGGCATTGCGACAGCAGGTGACAGTGACAGATGAGCTACCACCCACAGATGATGAGGGGCATTTGGTGTTGCAGCCAAAGGCTATTATTGATACCAGGGAGAGGCAGCTGCAGAGCAGGACGGTCCGGGAATTCTTGGTGAGGTGGAAGAATTTACCGGTTGAGGATGCCACTTGGGAGAGTGAGAAAATTTTGCAGCATCCATTACTTCAGTTGCTTGAGGACAAGCAACATTTTGCCGGGGGAGACTATAATATTCCTAATTAGCCATGGCTAATTAGAATATTCGATTTTGCTCAATTTTTCCTTCCATATTTATTTATAAATAAAAGGGTGAGGAAAGGGGGACATAACTCAATAAAGTCACTCCCTAGTAGCACAACGTTGTAACTTAAAAAGGGAGCCAAGGGGGCCAAAGGACCACGTAGAGAAGGGGGCCCACGTAGACACTTGGAGGGACTGTGCAAAAAGGCTACGTTAGAGGAGGTGGGCATTAGGGTTTTGAGAGAGGCCAACACTATAAAGGAGAGAGTAGCCTCTTCATTTGGGCATTGGATTATGTTGCATTTGAGCTAGTCACTTTGACTTAGAGCACGCTGGCTGTTTAGCTTGTCTGCAACACTGTTTAGTGCATCGAGTGTCTTCGTTCGGAGATCTCACCCTTAGCCCTGGGGGACTTCGAGTGCCTGCTTGGGCAAGGTAGTTTCATCAGTGTTTTGCAGGAGGAGCGATTTTTGGAGTTGAGGAGGAACTGAGCATTTTGATGACTGCGCAGTCTTGAGAGGGGAGGACGCAGTCTCTTTTGGTAGGAGCTCCGGATTGGGTTTACGTGGAGGATTTGAGCTTGGAGATCGAGCAAGGGATCAACCCTTGCATATTGGAGGATTTTGGCAAAGCCTCAGGTAGAGTTTTTGGAGGATTCTCTTCAGAGGTAGCGCAAAGCCTTGAAGGATAGCGTAGATCCTCAAGGGGGTGATTTTCGGGGGTCAGCTATTTTAGAAAGGCTTTTCTGGGTTTATTGAGCAGAGGCTGATTCCAAAGTTTCAGCATTTTCTGAGGAGGGGAACAACACCAAATCCTCACTTGATTCCAGCAGTAGCAGTAGCACAGCAGTTCTCTGGCAGTTTGGACACAGTTCAGAGAGGCCATTTCCTTACATTCTGAGTGTATTTCTTCACTTGCTTTGTGCAAGTCGAGGTGCTATCTTTCTGATCACCTCTTGTACTCTTTCCATTACTCAGTATAATAAAATGGCTTAGCATTTCTCTTTGCATTTCTAGAGTATCTGCTTATATTCCATGGATTCTTTATTGTATGTTGCACTACTGTTATTTTATCTCTTTGAGCTCTCCAGCTACTATACCACTTATGTGTTTTTCTCCTATACTCTTAGACAGAGTCTGGAAAGGGCTCGGTAACATCTAGATCTCGTCCTCTTTTTAGAGGCGACATATCTGGCAAATGCCCTCCCAGTCCATCTCTGGTTGGAGTTTTCTTGTGTTTGAGAGATACCCCTGATAAGGGATATTATAGAATTGATCTAGAGTTCGAAATTTCTGGGGCTAGGAAGCTGAGAAATTCGAACTAAGTGATCATTCTGCAGCAGAGGGGTAGGGATAGTTCGGGAATACTAGGCAGAGAGGCTGAGAGCCACTAGTGGAGGCAGCGCAACACCTAGAGGGACTGACGCTGGGCTAGTTTGGGCCCACGCATGCTTGATGCTAAACTAGGGAGAGCCAACGCAGAGAAGCTGCCCTCATGTAGGAATCCCAAATTTTGCCAGGGAGCTACCAGAACAATGCGGGAAGGTTGACCTAGAAGCTCCAGGAGGCAGAAGAGACAAGGCAGGGCTGATGCCGAGCCTTTGAGGCTGATGCAGGGCCAGCGCAGAGATAGCCGGGGTTAGCCAGTTCTGCTGCCTGATCAGCTGGAAATTGTCGAGTGAAGTGAGGCAATCTCACTTAGTTTTCCGCCATTATATTTTTCTCTGTAACTAGATTAGCGGGAGGGAATATAGCATTGTATTCAGAACTACTTCTTAATAATATAAAACCCTCAGAGCTGCTGCACCAGTTTTCCCGCATTGGTTTTTTTTGGGGACTATTTTGTCGAAAAATAACAGTGTCCTATGTATCTTGTTCTTTGCTCAGTTTCTTGTTTCATGTAATCAAATTAAATTGGTGTAGGCTGCAGAAGTAATTTACTATAGTGCTTTTCAAAAAATAACTTGATAATGTATATTAAAATCAAGGAGAAGTAAATTCAATATTATTGCAGTAGGGAGTTCCTTTAGTGTAGGACTGTTTACACCGCGTAGCCCTTATGTGGCCTCTTTGTGGCTATCTCTGCCTCTCTGCAAAGTACTGACCAAATCTGGAAAATCTTTCTCTGGCCTCACTATCCTTGCTCCTCTCTATCTCTGCTTCCCTTTTGTGGCTCGAACTCTTCCAGCAACTGTTGTTGCTCTTTGGAAATCGAACCGCCCAAGGAAATCGATCTCAAGTGTGTGTTCTCCATCTATCCATCGACTTCTTCTTATAACCTTCTGTTGGACCCCCAACGACTAAGATTAAAACTTAATCAAGGGCTAAAATTCACACCTTTCTCAAGGGCTAAGATTCACACCTTTCTCAATTAATATTGGTTAATTAACCGCTTTTCCTAAGTTTAAAAATAGGCTAATAATCTAATTGAGACACTTCTAGGTGGAATTTCCAGAAACGATTTTTGGATTATGGATTTCTCCTGTGTTTTAGCCTCTCCACAAAGTTTCGAGACTAGAACAACTTCAATGCTACAGATGCTAACAGGTCCAAAGGGACTACTACTAGATGAAGTGGCGAAAATGGGACAAGGACCCACTGTCACCTCAGTGAATGCCCCCTACTCTTTGAGAAACAATCTGTCGATTTGAGGTAGCATTGAATGTGCTCTAGCCACAAAATTTGGTGGAGAGGTTGGGGCACATGAGAAAGGGTTTGGGCAGATTCTAAATAGATAAGGAGATATTAAAATAATTAATATTTTTAATGGAGTTCCTAAGTCAAAACTTAGGAAAAATAAAATATTAATGTGTATTAATATGAATCTGTGTTAGAGTGGTCCAAAAGAAATGGATCAAGCCAGATCTAATCTTAGCTGTTGATTAGGGACTTATTCTCGGCCGTTGAATCGTCAACAGGAAAAGTATAAGAGGAGGCTTGAGGGTCACTTGGAGATTACGCCAGATGATCAGTGATTCTATTCTCTAGAGCGGTGCTTGCTAAGAGAGATAGAATCAGTGATCGGAGAGTAGCTGAGGGGCATTGAGTACAGAGGAACAGAAAAGGCAGAGATTGTGCTGGGAGAGCAGCGTCATAGGCCAAGAAATGCTGACGCAGGGCCAGCATGAGATAGAGAGGGGTTGACGCAGGCCAGATTGGGCAGACGCTGGGGTTGCAAGAGCAGTTTTGTGCTGAGGAGCTGCCGGAAGGGTTTTCTGGGGTTTCAGCCAGGAGATTTCTCTCAAACTGTGAGGTATAGCTGCTAAGGAAATTCTCTGTTGGGTAGGCCAGTTACGGCATTGAGAGTGTACTCTGATATTGCTTAATAAGAAAACTCTCAGATAGCTGCACCGATTTTCCTGCATTGGGTTTTTCTGGGGACATTGGTCCAAAAATAATGGTGTCATTTGGTGTGTTTGTTCTTGTTTCTTTTAGTTGTTGATCTGTAATATGTTGAGCATGCACTGGTGTTTATTTTTAGTATTTACTTTGTAAATAACTTGTTAAAGAAAAATTAACAAGTAGGTAGGAATAAATCAGAAAAAGTGCATCAAGGGTTTCTAAATTAAGTAAATTTAGAAACTTCAACACAATCTTCAGAGTAGGTTGTGAGATGGAAGCCAACGAAAAGCAGACAACGACCTGATTCGATACCTCCCCTTATGTTCCAACCACCCAGTGCCTCTGGCGCTGCAGAGGCTGTGGCTTTGACGACTGCAAGGTCACTATGTTAACCACTAAGAAGAGTTGAATCCTTCAAGCTAATTGGAAAAGGGTTTCCCTAGGAGTCTATTAACCAAGCTTATGCTTGGAGGTAAACTATTAATGCAAACTAAGTCCTAGGATGCTTGTGCAACAATGATGTGTGAAATTATCTTGAAAGATTGGTTTATGTTACTTAAGTACTTGATATGAATTATCTTAGAGCAAGAGTACTCAACAATCATGAGATAGCAATCTTAAAAAGGATAAGTGCTTAAAGATACAAGTGCAAGCTTCAACTATAGATTAATCCACAAGATGCTTAACCAACTAGACCAACTTATCCACTTATTAATTAGCCACAAAGTTATAAGATGCCAATCACAATTACCAAAGATGTTTCCAAACAATATTACGTGTGATCTTATTACTGAATGCTAAAGAAATATTTAACTGGATTCACAAGATACCAATATTCCCAAGAGACTTATCACCAAGATGATTTATGATCTAAGTGCTTTAGTGAGCGAGTCAATTTAGATGTGAAATATGGATAAACTCACGAGAAGAACACAATGTTAGCCACTTCCACAATGTAAATGTTAGGAACAAAATATAGAATTATGAAAACACATTACACTTTATGTTCCAATGACCCTTTTATGAGCAATAAGTGACTATTATGACAATAGTAAGAGACTTATGACAACAAGAAGTAAATATCAATTTTAAAGTGCATATGCTTGTTAGTTTTTGTAGAATCGGATGTGTTCTCGCCACAAAATTTTGTGGAGAGGCTAGAATACATGAGATCTCCAAAACCCAGATATTGTTTATGGAAATTCCACCTAGAAATGAATTAATTAGATTATTAACCAATTTTTTTTAATCTTTCCTAAGCCTAAACTTAGGGAATATGGTTATTTAATTAGAATTAATTAAGTCAAGGCGTGAATGATCTAGAAACTCACACGGATCAACTTCACGAATCGACTTCAAGTTAATCCTAGCTATTGATTAAGATTTGGTCTTGGTCATTGAAGTCCCAACAGAGGATTATAAAAAGAAGTCGATGGGCACTTGGAGAGTACACTTGAGCAACAGTTCCTTGTGTAGATCAAGCTAGCAATAGTAGAGTTCAAGCCAGAGAGGGATAGAGTGTCAATGTCAAGAGGTTGAGTTAATCCCAGTGTAGGAACGCAAGTGCAGGAACGTGCGAGTGCAAGAACGCGCATGTATAGGAACGCTCGAGTGTAGGGACATGAGAGCAGGAACGCGCGAGTGAAAGAACATGAGTGCAAGAATGCAAGTGCAGGTAGCACGAGTGCCGGGGTTGGTTAGGGAATATCTTTGCCAGATTTTCTCACTGTTTGGATTGCTAGTTGGGCATCCATAGATGTACTCAGATTTTACTGCTCCGTAATAAAATAAAATCCTCACTGTTGTATCGGTTTTCCCAATGTGAAAATTCGGAAACCCAAATCCAATTGCGGCAACTGGAAATACTTCTCCTAATTGCTAAATTAATTTTTAACAATTTATTTACTATTTGCTACAACAAATATTGAATCAATCACACTGCAACGTACACAAATAAACTGCGTAAGAAAGAAACGCTAGAAGAAATACTAGCACGCACACATAAAATAACAAAGTTATTTTTGGACAAAAGTCCCCGAAAAAGCCCAACTTGGGAAAACCGGTGCAATAGCTGAGGGTTTTAATTTTAAGCAGCAGTGAAATAATCTTAGTGCAACTGGATGTCAAAATTAGCAATCCTACATAGAAATAGTGGCAAAAATCTGGAGAGGAATTTTCCTCACCCCATAGGCAATCTCTCGACACAACTTGCCTTTAGAATTTCAGTCCTTTGAGCCTCCACGTTAGGCTCTGTACTGCTCTGCGTAGCTGGTTGGACGTTTAGCTTCGGAATGAACTATGAGGAAGTCGTTCTGCCTTTTGTTGACCAAAAAGACGCTTCTCCGACACTCCAGGACTCCTTCCCGGCCTCTGGAACTGAAAACGTCAATCTTCCTCAACAAATCATCTTTGCCTCTAGAGGCTATTGCGCTGCTCTGCGTCAGCCTCACTGTGGCTTCTCTGTCTCTTTGCAAATGCACTCACCAGATCTTGAAATCTTCCTCCGGTTTCACTGTCCTTGCCCCTCTCACTGTTTCGATCTCACTAGCTCTCTCTCCGACAACTGAATGCTGCTACTTAGGAAATCGATTTGCTCATGAAATTGAACTACACAAGTCATTTCTCCAAGCCCCATCGACTTCTTATAATCCTCTGTTGAGACTTCAATGACCAATATTAGATCTTAATCAATGGCTAGGATTAATTTGAAGTCGATTCGTGTGAGTTTCTAGAACATTCACACCATAACTTAATTAATTCTAATTAATTATTCATATTCCCTAAGTTTAGACTTAAGGAAATATTTAAAAAATGAGTAATAATCTAATTAAGTCATTTCTAGGTGGAATTTCCAGAAACGATTTCTGGGTTTTGGAGATCTCATGCATTCTAGTCTCTCCACGAAATATCAAGGCTAGAACACATCCGATACTACAAAAACTAACACTCCCTCTTAGCGAGGAACGTGTTCTAGAATTGTTGCCTCCTGTAGCAACCCCCTGTCTCTGCATCACCTCCTGTCACGCTGTTGATGTCTGACTGCTACTGGCCACCAACCATTGCGCAATTTTGATATGTGTTGCATCTGTGTTGCCGTTGACTCTGCTGAACCGCTGCCAACACTGCATCTGCATTGCAACTCCCTCTCCGTCTGCTGCTGGTCCCACTGCAACAACTGCAACTGAGAGGCATCTTAAATACTGAATCAACTGTGATCAGTATAATGCATCTGTAACCTGAGTTTTTGAATTCTGTTAGTACCTGCGCTGTCACTGAGGCATTTGCGCTGCTGCTGACTCTGCACTGTGTCATCTACACTGTTGCCAACTCTGCACTACCCTCCCCAGCATCTGGCTGCAACTAGACTCTACTTTTGTCACCCTGGCATCTGACTGCATGTACTGTCTCTGATCCATCCTGCTACTGAAACACTGTGGGCCCCTGTAGCAAGGTATTGATTCAAGAGGTGGATCTCCTTAAGAATCCCGCCCATCTATAACACTTTGGGGCTACAACACCAAGTGGCGACATTTTCCTCCATGAAGGAAAGCTTGTCGATCTCTGTTGATGCTTCCGTTGGTCTTGCTTCTTCTCCTTGTCCTTCTTTCTGAGAGGACACTGGGTGTTGTAGTGACCAAGCTCACCACATCTAAACCGCTTGAGCTTTGACAGGTCCTTCTTCTTCTTCTTTCGTTACTCCCCTTGTCCCTGACTAGGACCCTTTGATGCGAGGGCCACATTCTCCTCCTCCATCACTTGCTTCAATCCACTACCGTTGCCACTGATGGAGCTCTTCACTAAGTCTCGCCTCAACTCCTCCTGCTGCAAATCGATCCACATCCTGTCACACCTTGGCAAGGTTTCTCTGCCCAAAATGCTTTGGACGAATACTTGCCACTCCTCAGAGACACTATTGAGTGCCAATCGCACTGGCTCTGTGGCTTGAGGCACTACCCCAACAGCTGACAACTGATCTTGGATCTCCTAAATCCTCATGAGGAAGGGGTCTATGCGTTGCCCTTTCTGCATCCTGGTGCATCTCAACTTCTCTTCTAAGTACATCTTCAGCTGCCCAGAAGTGCCCTGGTACAACATGGTGAGAGTCTCCCACATTTCTCTAGTAGTCCCTTTGCTAGCAATGTGTGAAACAATGTGATCCTGAACACCATCAAGGATCGACCTCTTTGACGGTGTCATCTCCTTTCCATACTCCTTCAGCTGATTTGCATTCATGGGCGTAGCTACCATTGCATCTGTGAAAGGTTTTAGGCCATATTCATCCAGAAGGAAGGACATCCTTGCCTTTTAGATGACATAGTTGGAAGCACAGTCCAATTTTTCCTGATCTCGAAGTCTAGCAGTGGCCATCTCAAACAATGCCGAAAATTCTCCTCTTCCCTTTTGCGTAGCTGCTGCTCAGCTATTCGCACACACTTCTGGAGTGAGAAACTTTGCACACAACGACTGCTAATCTGCAAGGGAAATCGAACTTCTTGAGTCTAGAAGTTCCTTGAGGAAAATTTTCCCTTTGTGTGTGCTCTTCTTTCACCCTAAGCTAGTTCTGCTCTAGCGAACTGCTGCAAAACTACTACGTCCAGCGAGAGGTCTGCTCTGCGAAAATACTGGGTTGCTCCCTGTGAAAATGTAATATTCCTAACCCAGAATATTCCTCAAACCCTAGGAAAAAAACTCCAACTAAATAAATGCAAATGATATAATAACCCAGAAGTGATAAAATAACAGTGGAACAGCGTATAATAATGTAAACCGGAAATATAAGCAGATACACAAGAAAGGCAGCGAGAAATGCTAAGCCATTTTATTATACTGAGCAATAAAATCAGTACAAGAGGTGATTAGACAGATGGCACCTCGACTTGCACAAAGCAAGTGAAGAAATACTCTCAGAATGACAAGAATGGCCTCTCTGCTTGGATGTTGCTACTGTGCTGCTGCTGCTGCTAGGAAACAAATGATGATTTGGGGCTGCTCCCCTCCTTGGAAAAAGGTGAAACTCTGCATTTGGGCTCTACTCAAGAAACCCAGAAAAACCCAGAAAGCTTTCCTGGAATGGCCAACCCCCGAAAGACACCCTCTTGGGGTTTTCCGCAGTTCCTCAATGCCTTGCGCTGCACTGAAGAAAACCCCTCTAAACTCTGCCTGAAACCCTACCAAAAATCCTCCAATGAGACAAGCGCTGGACCCCTGCTCAATCTCCCAGCATAAATCCACCTGCAAAACCCCAATCCAACACTACAACCAAAAAGCACTGCATCCCTCTCCAAGTGCTGTGCAGTCCTCCAAAATGCTGATGAAACTGTTGCTGAAATGTTGATAAAACTACTGTTGAAATACCGATAAAAATACCTTGCCCGAGCAGGCACTTGAAGTCCCCCGGGGCTAAGGGTGAGATCTCCGAATGGAGACACTCAATGCACTAAACAGTGCTGCAGACCAGCTAAACAACCAACGTGCTCAGAAGTCGAAACGACTAGCTCAAAATTCACATAACTGAATGATTCAAAATGAGGGGGCTCCTCTCTATTTTATAGCCTCTGCCTCTCACAATCCCTAGGCTCAACTCCTCCTGTGTGCTTCTCCTCTTGCCACGTTTTCTTCCCTCCTGCGCAGTCTCTCCATGTGTTTGTGTGGGCTCCATTTCTGTGTCCCCTTTTGGCCCCCTTGGTTGCCCTTTAAGTCACAACGTTGTGCTACCTAGGAAGTGACTTTTTATTCTAAAGTGAGTTATGTCCCTCTTCCTCACTTTTTTTATTTACAAATAACTATAGAAGGCAAAAATTGAACAAAATCGAATATTCCAATTAGCCATAGCTAATTAGGAATATTACAGTCTCCCCCGGCAAAATGTTGCTTGTCCTCAAGCAACTGAAGTGATGGATGCTGCAAGATCCTCTCACTCTCCCAAGTGGCATCCTCATCCGGCAAATTCTTCCATCTCACCAAGAATTCCCGGACCGTTCTACTCCGCAGCTGCCTCTCCCTAGTATCAATGATAACCTGCGACTGCAATACCAAATGCCCCTCGTCATTCATGGGTGATAGCTCATCTGTCACTGTCACCTATTGCCCCAATGTCTTTTTCAGGCATGATACATGAAAAACGTTATGAGTCTTGCTGCTTTGGGGCAACTCCAGCTCATATGCAATCTGTCTAACCTCGGATATCACCCTGTACGACCCATAAAAGCGGGGCTTGAGCTTCTCAGCCCCCTTCTGCTTTAGTGACGACTGTCGGTATGGCTGTAATCGTAGGTTGAACATGTCTCCTACCTCGAACTGTCTCTCCACTTGACCCTTGGCGGCATACAGCTTCTGCCAGTTCTGTGCTGTAGCCATGTTATCCTTGAGAGCTTGGAGAATATGCTGACTCTCTTGGATCCAAATCTTGGCTCTGGGAGCCTTGCTATCACCAAACATCACGTCAGCAAAAGATAAAGGATGATACCCATATAAGGCATAGAATGGTGACATACCAATGGACATGTGATGTGAAGTATTGTAGCAGTACTCCCTTAGATGTAGCCACCTCAACCATGCTCGTTGTTGCGCACTGACATAGTTACGCAAGTAGCCCTCTAGCCACTTGTTAACTATCTCTGTCTGCCCATCCGTCTGTGGGTGATAACTGGTACTCGATGTCAACTCTGTCCCCACCAACCGGAAAAGCTCCTACCAAAATCTGCCCATGAAACGGCTGTCCCTATCACTAACGATGGCCTTGGGAAGACCATGTAGCCTGAAAATCTCTCTAAAGAATAGCTCAACAACCTGTGCTGCTGTATATTGTGCGGATATGGCAAAAAAATGCGCGTACTTCGTCAGTCGATCAACGACGACAAAAATGCAATCCTTGCCCTATACCGTGGGCAACCCTGTGATGAACTCCATCGAAATTCTCTCCCATTTCCCCTCCGGAATGGGACGAGGCTGCAATAATCCCGCGGGATGGCTCGTCTCTCCCTTGTTCCTCTGGCAAACATCGCACTCCTGGATGTGTTGAGTTATGGTATGTTCTATGCTTATAACAGTTTACTTCTTTTTCTTATTATATTCCACCGATTAGCAATCACATGTACATAAAGTAAAGTGCAGATAGAACATTAAACGATCGACAAAAAACAAGCCAAGACAAGAGACACAAGATGTGGCGGCTAGCCAGGGACAAACCCCACAATGTGTGGGGAAACCCTTTGATCAAATCTTCTTTTATCTTCAATAATTCGGCAGAGAGAAATAGTACAATAAATCTGATTCATATCAGCAGCAGCAAACCCTAGATCAGTAGCATCAGCGTTAACGACTTCATTATCAAACTAGGGTAGACCATATCTCACAAACCGACAGTCGGATTGACTTCATTCCACCACCAAAAGTTTCGGCTTCTAGAGGAGGTTCAGATGAACCTACAACGCAGTTCAGATGAGGAGATCTTCTAGGCCACGCAAGTCAATCTTTACTTCTGCAGTTGCAGCTTCAGTTTTAGCAGTTCCCGGCTTCAAACTAGGGCAGTCGATATCTTGCAAACCGTTCTTTGGATTGACTTCATTCCACCACCAAAAGTTGCGGCTTCCAAAGGAGGTTTAGATGAACCTACAACGCAGCTCCAAAGAGGAGATCTTCTAGGCCACACAAGTCAATCTTTACTTCTGCAGTTGCAGCTTCAAATTCAGCAGTTTCCGGCTTCAAACTAGGGCAGTCGATATCTTGCAAACCGTTCGTCGGATTGACTTCATTCCACCACCAAAAGTTGCGGCTTTCAAAGGAGGTTCAGATGAACCTACAACGCAGTTCCAAAGAGGAGATCTTCTGGGCCACGCAAGTCAATATTTACTTCTGCAGTTGCAGCTTCAAATTCAACAGCTTCTGGCTTCACATGTGTGAGAGAGAGAGACCCATTTCAGCGCAGTAGAGAGAGAGAGAGATGTGATGAGATGAGTGAGTCTAAATGAGGAAAAGTCCTCGTATATTTATACACAACGTTGGTGGGTGAATAGATGCGACTGTTGGGCTTCTGAGCCTACATGAGTTGTAGGTCGGCTTGATAATAATTCCATAATCAAAATAAATTCATATCTCCATGAATACTTATCGGAATTGGATGATCTTTATATCAATCCTACACCTCTCGACGAGAGGAATCTAATAAAAATATTATTAGCCATGAATAAGATGACCCACATGAAGTTTTGCCCTGGTTGCTAATTTTAGCACTCCCTCTCAACCATGGAGAACTTCATCTGCAATCTGTCTATCAGTCGTTACTATTCATCCATCAAATGCACTACCTTGTACAGCCTGACCCTTGCCCTGCTCTGCTCTATTTTGCCTGTTCTGCTTTGTCTTGTTCTGCCCTGCTCTTGCATTGTTCTGTTCTATTCTGCTTTTGTCCGAATTATGAAGAAGAAGAAATGATCGAGGATGTATCATACCGACTCAAAGTCAGTGTCAGAGTATGTACCACTGGTCCCAGACCAGTCTCAACCAAGTCAGCGTCATAGTGAGTACAACTCCAATGGTCCCAGACCAATATCATCCTCCACTGACTCAAAGTCAATCTCAGAGTATGTACCACTTATCCCAGACCAGTCTCAACCGACCCGAAGTCAGCGTCATAGTATGGTACAGCTCCTAACGTTGGTCCCAGACCAGTATCATTGATCCCAGATCAATGGAGGTCATCCTAGCGTAGGGAGTACGGTAGTTACAACGATGCGTCCATCGGTACTACTATGGTCCCTAACTTCATTTCCCTCCTCTTTGATCAGATGAGAGGTACTTCCCATGAGTCCCAAACTGCATGGGTAGGATGCCTCGACAGGAGAACTAATCAATCCTGTCCTCACAGGAGAACACATCAATCCTGCTACAATTGCCATGGAGAACACATCAATCCAGGCCTCACAAGAGAACACATCAATCCTGCCATGGAGAACACATCAATCCAGGCTGCCATGGAGAACACATCAATCCAGGCCTCACAGGAGAACACATCAATCCTGCTACAATCGCCATGGAGAACACATCAATCCAGTCCTCACAGGAGAACTAATCATCCTGCTACACAGGAGAGCGAATCATCTTGTCCCACAAGAGAGCGAATCATCTTGTTCCAGTGAGCACCACCAGGGGAGGGTGAGTCACCCTGTGGTCGTATGTTGCTCCAGTAATAACCGCAAGCCCTCAGAGCTCCCAGAGCTCAATGTATGCAACATGCAGGACCCTTGTACAAGGGTTTCTTATCGACTCCAAGTCGTTTGGGAAAATCACAGATTAGATCTTTCCTCGGGGCTTTGACAAGGTGTATCAACCTGTACATCATCTTAATGCGATGGAGCCTTCTTGCTCATCAACTTACCATATCCAAGATGATGTCTATCTGCTGGAGCAATTGACGAATACGGGATTACTCAATAATCGAATCCCACCTCTGGTTGTTATAGAGAATCACAGTGGTATTCAATGTAAATCCAAACAGCTCACTGAAGAGCTCTCGCAACCAAACTACCTCACACGAGGTTATGCTAGCAACAATATATCCTGCTTCGGCGGTGCTCAAAGCCACCGACTTCTGCTTCCTGCTCATCCAGGATATCGAAGCAGATTCCAAGGTGAAACAACACCCGGAAGTGCTCTTACGGTCCACCACACTGCCTGCCCAATCAACATCAATATATCCAAGTAGTTTCACATCTCCGGCAGTGTATCTTAATCCATGAGAGATTGTGTCCTGAAGACATCTCAGAAGATTCCTGGCATCAATCCAGTGAGGCTCAACCAAATATGAGCTCACAATGCTAACTGCAAAAAATATGTTCGGACGGAGGTTCACCAAGAACATCAATGCGAATGAGTTTATGAAACTCAGAGGCATTTCCCAAATCTGGTCCGACATCACTACCATATAACTTCTAAAAGTTAAGATCCTCGAGGTAGTCACAGGCTTGCAGTCCATCATACCAAATCTTTCCAATATCTTTACCACATATTTCCCTTGAGATAGGAAAATTTCCCTTGGCTTTTGCCATACTTCAAGTCCTAGGAAGTAGTGCATCAGTCCTAGGTCTTTCAAATTCAGAGGCCAGCTCCCTCTTACATTTGTGAATGAGAGGGTCTGCACCTGTTGGAAAGAGGTCATCCACATACAATACCAGTATGAGAGGCTTGTCATCTGCAACCTTAAAGTAAAGGTTAGGATCGGCTTCACTCCTAGTGAATCCCAGCTTCATCAAGTAGCTATCGATCCTCTCATACCATGCTCGAGGTGCTTGCTTCAGCCCATAGAGAGCTTTCTTCAACCTGCATACATGAGATTTTCGATCATAAATCTCAAATCCTTCGGGTTGCCCACGTAGACCTCTTCTTTCATCGAGCCATGCAAGAACGCAGTCTTGACATCCATCTGATGTAGGTTCCATCCTTGTGAAGCGGCAAGGGCTATGATCGAGCGGATCGTCGTATATCTGGCAACAGGTGCAAATATCTCATCATAGTCTATACCTTCCTTTTGGGAGAAACCTCGAGCAACAAAACGAGACTTATATTTTTCCGTGCTTCCATCTGCTGCATGCTTTATCTTGTAAAGCCATTTTGAAGTAACAATTGTCTTGTCCAGGGTCTGGGAACTACTTCCCAGACATCATTCTCCATAATAGACTCATATTCTACGGTCATAGCATCCTTCCATACTTGATGCTTGACGGCATCTGAGAATGACGAAGGCTCATTTTGTATGATCGTGCTCATGATGGTCAGGTATTCTTGATACCTATTAAGTTTCTTACTTTGACGGAAGGTTCCTCAGGGTGCAACATGTCCTTTAGCATCATCAAGTATCCCCCTAAGCCATGAAGGCCTCTTCCTAGAAGAGGAAGGCTCATGTGGATGAGAATCTATCAGATCCATGGGTTCTTCTACATCAGGCATTGATTCATCATCCTTTTCTTTCGGTACCCTGGTGTTGGTTTCTTGAGAGCTCCTCAAAGTCGAAAGATTGTTCACCTTGCGGTGAACTTTTCTTTAGGAGTCTTGGAACCCAATGCTTGATGGGGGCATCAATTTTGTACATATACGACGGTGATTGTAGTTTCAGCCCATAGAAACATCAGAAGTCTTTGATCATGTAGCATGGCCCAGACAACTTCCATCATCGTGTGATTCTTCCTTCCCACCACACCATTCTGCTCAGGAGTATGTGGTGTAGTAGTCTCCCTCTTAATGCCAACCTCAGGTATGCCTAAGTGAACCAATTGTAATATATCAGAGGTCTTGCTTTGGCTTGAGGGGAATGGTCCCCTTTTGAGCTTTCCTTCAGCACATCCTGGACATACACCTTCATTCTCTATTCAGAATTCGGGCATCCCTATCACCATTTGTCTTACACCGAGTATAGCTTTATAATGAAGGGGGGAAAACCTCTAATGCCAAAGTTCGGACTGAAGAGATGTGTCATAAGACATGACACCTAGCAGACTTCCATCGACCTGATATAATGAATCAACACTAAACCCAAGAGTAAAGGCATCTTTAACATTATTTTTCCATATACATACCTTGCCATCGCTGAAGGTTACCTTGTAGCCTTTGTCTTCCGTTCCCGAGATGGACACTAGGTTCTTTTTGAAGTCAGGTGCATTTAATACATCCTGGAATTTCTGGCCTTCTTGAATGCTTGTCCTCTTCCTTGATTCCCAGCTCTCCTGTTACCTTTGCTGTTGAATTTGTCATTCCTTTGATTGCCATCAGAGGGATTTTGATCATCGTCCTAGAGTGAGTCCTTTCTATCAGGGCACTCCCTTGCATAGTGACTTGCTTTATCGCAAATGTAACATCGTCATTTTCTTCTAGCCTTAGGTCCAGCCTTTCCTTTTGATCTAGTCCCAGAATTATTTCTTTTCTTTGCATGAAAAGAAAAGGCAGCAGGAGGACCTTTAGGCATGGGCATTTCTTACACTTCTTCCCTTGTTTCTTCTTGAATCCATCTAGCCATTAATTCCTCGAAACCAAGAATTACATTATAGTTCAGATTAGTAGTCCTGAACACATACCATTCAGATGGTAATCCTTCAAGAGTTGTGAGTGCCATTTCTCTGTCAGCAATAGTTTCCCCAATAGATAGGAGATCGTTCTTGATCTCAGTGATTCTTAAGAAGTATGCTTGCATACTTTCATCTTTACCCTTCTTGATTTCCCTCAGCTTATTTCTAAGAAACAAAACTTGATTTGCATCATTAACTTTAAATAAACTCACCAGTCTGTCGTAGATTTCCTTGGAGGTGTCTAGATCAGAGATGTAGGGCACCAAGCGCTTGTCGATAGAGGCCCGGATGATCTTTTTTGTTTTGACTTCTCCATTTTTCCATTTGTTCTAGGCAGCAGCAGATGCATTTGATGAAGGCTCAACAATATTGCCTCTTACATGGTCCAACACTCCTTGATCTTCAAGGGTTAGATCGATAGACATCTTTCATTCGTGATAGTCAGCTTTCTCACGGAGCTTGTCTTCGGCAGGAAAGAGTGTTGAGGACCCCATAGTTCTTTTAGGATAGCCTTGCCAATCTTCTCTTCAATGATTGCTCTTGCTCTTGCTCTTGCTCGGGCTTTGTCTTCACATCAACTCTGATACCATGTTGAGTTATGGTATGTTCTATGCTTATAACAGTTTACTTCTTTTTCTTATTATATTCCACCGATTAGCAACCACATGTACATAAAATAAAGTGCAGATAGAACATTAAACGATCGACAGAAAACAAGCCAAGACAAGAGACACAAGATGTGGCGGCTAGCCAGGGACAAACCCCACAATGTGTGGGGAAACCCTTTGATCAAATCTTCTTTTATCTTCAATAATTCAGCAGAGAGAAATAGTACAATAAATCTGATTCATATCAGCAGTAGAAAACCCTAGATCAGTAGCATCAGCATTAGCGACTTCATTATCAAACTAGGGTAGACCATATCTCACAAACCGACAGTCGGATTGACTTCATTCCACCACCAAAAGTTTCGGCTTCCAGAGGAGGTTCAGATGAACTTACAGCGCAGTTCAGATGAGATCTTCTAGGCCATGCAATTCAATCTTTACTTCTGCAGTTGCAGCTTCAGTTTCAGCAGTTCCCGGCTTCAAACTAGGGCAGTCGATATCTTGCAAACCGTTCGTCGGATTGACTTCATTCCACCACCAAAAGTTGCAGCTTTCAAAGGAGGTTCAGATGAACCTACAACGCAGTTCCAAAGAGGAGATCTTCTAGGCCACGCAAGCCAATCTTTACTTCTGCAGTTGCAGCTTCAAATTCAGCAGTTTTCGGCTTCAAACTAGGGCTGTCGATATCTTGCAAACCGTTCGTCGGATTGACTTCATTCCACCACCAAAAGTTGCGGCTTTCAAAGGAGGTTCAGATGAACCTACAATGCAGTTCCAAAGAGGAGATCTTCTAGGCCACGCAAGTCAATCTTTACTTCTGTAGTTGCAGCTTCAAATTCAACAGCTTCCGGCTTCACATGTGTGAGAGAGAGAGACTCATTTCAGCGCTGTAGAGAAGAGACTCATATCTGCGCAGTAGAGAGAGAGAGATGTGATGAGATGAGTGAGTCTAAATGAGGAAAAGTCCTCTTATATTTATACACAACGTTGGTGGGTGAATAGATGCGACTGTTGGGCTTCTGAGCCTACATGAGTTGTAGGTTGGCTTGATAATAATTCCATAATCATAATAAATTCATATCTCCATGAATACTTATCGGAATTGGATGATCTTTATATCAATCCTACACCTCTCGACGAGAGGAATCTAATAAAAATATTATTAGCCATGAATAAGATGACCCACATGAAGTTTTGCCCTGGTTGCCAATTTTAACAGGATGTGTTGGAGTACGTCCTCCTTGAGGCCCTTCCATGAGAACCTCTCCCTAATGGCCCTGTAGGTTTTGGTGAACGCCTGATGTCCTGCCAATGGTGAATCATGTGATGCCTGGAGTATCTTCTTCTTGAGCTGAGAACCCTCAGTTAAGAAGATCTGGTCCCTATAATAGACGATCTCATCGACCACCCTGTACCTGTCATCTGCCACTTGCCCATCCAGAACCTCACATGCAAACCTGTCCTTGGAGTACTCTACTAAGAGTCGAGCCCTCCAGTCTGTATCCAAGTTCATAAGAGACAACATGGCTGGTCTACGTGAAAGGGCATCTGCTACCACGTTGTTCTTACCCTTGACATACTCAATGTCGAAGTCATATGCTTGGATCTTGCTGATCCACTTCCACTGCCTCTTCTGTAGCTGCTTCTGCTCCAAAAAGAACTTGAGGTTGTTGTGATCAGTCCTCACCTTGAACCTGTTACCCACCAAGTACTGCCGGTACTTAGCCAATGCATGCATGATGGCCAACATCTCCTTGTCGTGTATAGAATACAATCTCTCGTGCGGAAGGAGCTTCCGACTCTCAAAGGCTATAGGGTGACCTCCCTGCATCAACACTGCGCCGATCCTCTCTCCCGACACATCACACTCCAAAATAAATGGCTGCGTAAAATCTGGCAACGCAAGCACTCGGCAGCTGCTCATAACCTCCTTGAGCCTGTCAAAGTGATCCAGATCTAAACAGGAACGCAATAAAATACAGAGATAGCCATAAAGACAAATATGCAGCGGAAATAATACTTCATTTCATTACTGTAAAATACTGAAATATGCTTACAAATAGAAATGGAAATAACCCAGCTAGGGCGATGGTAGCTTATCTCTGAGAAGAGATGTGTCGGCTACATGCTTCTGAACTGTTCTCCAAAAAACTGTGTTACAATGAGGCTCGAGGGCCTATTTATTGTTGAGAAACAATGGAAAACCCTTCACATTACAAAACCTAACCCTAGAAGATGAAACGCCAAATTGTGGGCCCCGTTTTTGGGTAAGTTGGTACATCAACTTCCCGGGATCGCGAATTGGTCGTACTATCTCCGTTTCACGCACATGATAGCCCGTTGGAAAGATCTCTTCGAGGACTACGACGGAAAAGACGATTTTTAATTAAAAAAATCGCTGGCGGTGGATTTCCCAAAAAACGTTGTTTAGGGCCTCAAAACGGCTCCGGGAGTTTAGGACCCGAAAAACTGCTAAAAATAGTAAACTGTGCTATAATTAAGGAAACAGAAAAACTGAAAGAGATAGTTGTGGGGGTCCAAATGGGATAGGTGGGTGGCCACCAACATCCACCTGGATCACAAAGGCTCGCTGTGCCGTATATGACCAACTGAACGCCCCCTTCCTCGTCAAATCTATCAGGGGTGCAACAAGCTGCGAGAAACCTTTGACGAACTTCCGGTAGTAAGTACAAATGCCAATGAATCCTCGAAGTTCCGTGACATTTCTCGGCTCCAGCCATCCTCTGATGGCCTTGATCTTCTCCTCATGGACCCTCACTCCGTCCACCCCTATGATGTGTCCCAGATACAACATCTCTGTCAACCCAAACTCGCACTTGGAAAGTTTGGCATAGAATTGCTGCTCCTGTAAGATACGCAATACTGTCTCAATGTGCTGGAGATGCTCCTCCCAAGTCCTGCTGTAAATGAGAATGTCATCAAAGAATACCAACACAAACTTCCTTAAGTGACTACGGAAGATGTGATTCATACAGGATTGAAATGTAGCTGGGGGATTGGTTAGCCCAAAAGGCATCACCAAGAACTCAAAGTGCCCATAGTGACACCTGAAGGCGGTCTTGGGAATGTCTTGCTCCCTCACACGAATCTGATGGTACCCAGATCTCAAATCAATCTTTGAGAAGAAACGTGCCCCTCTCAACTCGTCCATCAACTCATCGATCCTGGGTATGGGGTACCTGTTCTTCAGGGTCTTCTTGTTCAAGGTCTTGTAGTCAATGCACCTCCTCAATGTACTGTCCTTCTTCTTGGGAATGTCTTGCTCCCTCACGCGAATCTGATGGTACCCAGATCTCAAATCAATCTTTGAGAAGAAACATGCCCCTCTCAACTCGTCCATCAACTCATCGATCCTGGGTATGCGGTACCTGTTCTTCAGGGTCTTCTTGTTCAGGGCCTTGTAGTCAATGCACCTCCTTAATGTACTGTCTTTCTTCTTGACCAACACCACAGAAGAAGCAAAAGAACTCGTGCTCGGTCGGATATGCCCAAAAGCCAGCAATTCCTGGATAGCCTGCTCAATCTCATCCCGATAGGCCTTGGGGTGCCTATAGGGGGTGGTGATCATGGCCTGTATGCCCTGCTCAAGCTCGATGGTGTGCTCAAACCCCCGATCCAGTGGCTGTCCTGGTGGAATCTCCCCAAACACTATGGCATACCGATCAAGGATGGATTGTATCTCTGGATGTACTGTCTGCCTTGTAGTCCCTACCTCTGATGCACGCAGTTCCACTGCCCACCTTATGTCTCCCTTCCGAAAGACTGTCTCCATCCGATGAGCCGAAATAGTTTGAGGTGGATATGTGTGCTGACCCCGTATCTTCTCATGCCTCCCTGTCTTCTCATCATCCCACTCCATCTCTAGGGTCTTCTAATCTTTCGTCACCTTCCCTAGAATGATAAGCCACTAAACACCCAGTATCATGTTGGTGTCCGGAATATCGACCACGAAAAAGTGGTCAGTCAACTTGTAGGTGCCCATCGTCACTGAAAGCTCTGGAACATAATGAGCATACGTCATGGTCTGATCTCTTGGGACCAAGACTGAAAACCCATCGAAGCTCTCTGTCTGTATACCTCTCCGCTCAACCATCTGGGCATCGATGAAGTTGTGGGTTGCCCCACTGTCCACCAAAACTGATACTTGCTGGCCAAGTACTGTCCCCCGTACGCGTAGCGTCAGATACTTGGGAACTCCTCGCAATGCTGCAAGGGCCCCTCCGGTAGGTGCAAAAGATGCACCACTTGCTGCTGGCGGTGGAGGTGGCAAAGGTCCCTGTATGGCATGGCTATCTCCTACCTCCACATCATCCTCGTCATCCTCTTCTCCACTGCTCTCGGAGAAGACCTCAATAAAATGTGCTTTGCCAGCAGCACATCTATGTCCTGGTGCCCATGGCTCCTGACATGTGAAGCACAACCGCTTCTTCTTCAGCTCCCTCCTGGCATTGTCATCAAGCTGTACTCGTCCTGGATTCCCCTTTGGAGGAGGAATCCTCACATCCTTCCCCTTAGACTGAAAACTCTGTCTCTGGGGGTAAGGTGTCCGGGTCCTGGGTAAGACATCCTATAAGTCCCGGGTCCTGCTGATAGCGTCCTGGAGTGTGGCCGGTTTAGTGGATCAGACTAAACCCTGGAGTGGCTCTACTAACCCCTCAACATACATATAGACCCTCCATGTCGTGATAGGTCTGGCACCATCACGGAGACCCTCAAGAAATTTGTAATGTAGGTCTCTGGGCTCCTTATCTGTTTGAGCCTTGTCAGCTCAACAAAATGCTGCTCTGGATCCCTCTGCTCAAATCACTCCATCAGTCTGCTGGTAAACTTGGCATATGTCGTCACTGTGGAGTGCCCCAATGTAACCATCCCATGAAATCACCAATCCTGGGCCTTGCCATACAAATGCAATGTTGCCACCTTGATGGCGTTTGCCTCCGACATCTGGTTAAGCTGGAAATAAATGTCCAGCTTCTCCACCCAAGACTTTGCCGAATTGTTTGATGAACCATCAAACGTAGGCAAGTGGAATCTATTTGCTGCACGGTGGGTGTCACGATCATGGTAATGTCGGTACCCTCCGTGATAGTCGCGGGGTCTACTATCTTGCTGGAGCTGAACAAAATCTCTGAGTGAGAGGGCTTCCCTGAATTCCTACCCATAGGCCTGGTACTCTGCAAAATAATCACCCATATGTCCGGGCTCTGCCTCCTGCTGGGCTACGGCCCCCGTGTCGGCTCCTAAGAAAGTGGGCATGGTAGAGCGTGTAGGGGCATGTGAGGCCACCTGCTGCGCAGTATCACGCTGCTATGGCAAATGGTGGGATGCACCTGATCCCTCACCAACTTGAAAAACCTGTGGGCTCTCAAGCTGTCTAGCCTCTACTGCTGTGAATCTCTGCCCCATCACCTCAATCTGTCTCGACAGATCCTGCACTGATTTGAGGAGCATATCTGCAAATCTCTTCCCGTCTTGTCTGCCATCTGATCCTTCTGCTCTGCGTCCACCACAGGCTCCTCCTGTTCTACGTCCACCACTGGAACACAGTGTCCCTCTCCGTAGGTATTCTCCAACCTATGCTCACTGTCTCTGTATTTCCTACCTCTGTAACAGATGTAGGGTTTTTCCCTTGGTGTCACAGATTGCTAGCTCCACAGGCTGAGCCAGATCTAGGCTCTGATACCATTGTAATATTCCTAACCCAGAATATTCTTCAAACCCCAGAAAAAAACTCCAACCAAATATATGCAAATGATATAATAACCTAGAAGTGATAAAATTACAGTGGAACAACATATAATAATGTAAACCGGAAATATAAGAAGATACACAGGAAATGCAGCGAGAAATCCTAAGCCATTTTATTATACTGAGCAATAAAATTAGTACAAGAGGTGATTAGACAAATGGCACCTAGACGTGCACAAGGCAAGTGAAGAAATACTCTCATGACAAGAATGACCTCTCTGCGTGGATGCTGTTGTTGTGCTGCTGCCGTTGTTAGGAAGCAAATGATGATTTGGGGCTGCTCCTCTCTTCGGAAAAAGCTGAAACTCTGGATTCGGGCTCTATTCAAGAAACCCAGAAAACCCAGAAAGCTTTCCTGGAATGGTCAACCCCCGAAAGAGACCGTCTTGGGGTTCTTCGCAGTTCCTCAATGCCCTGCGCTGCCACTGAAGAAAACCCCTCTAAACTCTGCCTGAAACACTGCTTGAAAGCTTGCCAGAAATCCTACAATGAGACAAGAGCTGGACCCCTGCTCAATCTCCCAGTATAAATCCACCTGCAAAACCCCAATCCAGCACTACAACCAAAAAGAACTGCGTCCCTCTCCAAGTGCTGCGCAGTCCTCCAAAATGCTGATGAAACTGCTGCTGAAATGCTGATAAAACTACTGCTGAAATACCGATGGAAATACCTAGCCCGAGTAGGCACTCGAATTCCCCCGGGGCTAAGGGTGAGATCTCCGAATGGAGACACTCAATGCACTAAAGAGTGCTGCAGACTAGCTAAACAACCAACGTGCTCAGAAGTGAAAAGGACTAGCTCAAAATTCACATAACTGAATGATCCAAAATGAGGGGGCTCCTCTCTATTTTATAGCCTCTGCCTCTCACAATCCCTAGGCTCACCTCCTCCTGTGTGCTTCTCCTCTTGCCACGTGTTCTTCCCTCCTGCGTAGTCTCTCCATGTGTTTGCATGGGCTCCATTTCTACGTCCCCTTTTGGCCCACTTGGCTCCCCTTTAAGTCACAACGTTGTGCTACCTAGGAAGTGACTTTTTATTCTAAAGTGAGTTATGTCCCCCTTCCTCACTGTTTTTATTTACAAATAACTATAGAAGGCAAAAATTGAACAAAATCGAATATTCCAATTAGCCATAGCTAATTAGGAATATTACAATAAATTTATAAATGGAAATCCAATTGCAGTGATTAATATTTTTTCTTCTACTTATTGACTCAGAAATAAGTTATTCACAATGTTCTTACGACAAATATCGAAATAAATTCTACTGCAGCCTTCACAATTAAAATACTCTGAAAAGTAAATGCAAAGAAAAATATTGGCACTAATTCTACCATGATGACAGTTATTTTTGGACAATCGTCCTCGGAAAAACCCAATGTGGGAAAACTGGTGCAGCAGATGAGGGTTTCTTTATTATTTTTTAGCAAAAATCTCATGTAAATGTTACAACCAGCGGAATAGAAGAGGATTCTCTATGAGAAAGTTTACATACGCTCCCTGACAAGTTTCTGATCCAGGAGAAGTACTTCTCTTCCCTCTGTCTTTCACTGCGTCTCAGTGTCATCCTTCCCACGCTATCCCAGCGTCAAATTGCTCACGTAGTCACAACATCAACTGCCCCTGTGTTGTCTCTCCCTGCGTCACAACAGCTTCTTCATTGTCCTCCCTCTGCTCCGTGTCTTCTTCCCTTGCACTCCCGACTGATGTTGATTACCCTCACTCTTTTTTCCACCTGCAACTCTCCCTATAATTCGATTTTCTCTTGGCAAACTTGGACCAGTGAGAAAATCGATCTTACTCAGGTAACTGAGTATCTGCCTCTGGTGTATTCTCCAAGTGTCCATCAAGCCTCCTCTTATAATCCTCTCGTTGATCAATCAACGACCTAGATTAGATCCTAATCAATGGCTATGATCATATAGATTTGATCTACGCATTCTTCTAGAACTTTCACCCACAGTTTAGATTAATACCCATTAATTATTTTAATTTTTAAGTTTAGACTTAGGTACTCATTAAAAATAATTAATTATTTTAATAAAGTTGCCTCGGGTGGAATTTCCCAAAACTATTTCTGGGTATTGGAGAATGCATGTGTCCAAGCCTCCCTGCAAAATTTGAGACTTAGAGCACATCTGATGCTATAAAAAATCAATACTCCCTCTGCCTCTAGAATCCCTCGATCTAGAGAGATTGAATTTTTCTATCCCACACTCAAAAAAATCGAATCTCCTCAAGAAACTTGGCCTCCCGACAAATGACTACGTTGCCTCTAGGGTTTTGATTTGTTGCCCACACTGAACAATGAAACTTCTTTCTTTGCTACTGAGCTCTCCGACTGTTTATCAACACTCTAATACCATGTGAAAATTCAGAAACCCGAATCTATTGCAGTAACTAGAAATAATTCTCCTAATTGTTAAATTAATTTTTAACATTTTATTTACTGTTTGCTACAACAAATACTGAATCAATCACACTACAACCTATAAACTATGGAAGAAATACTAGCACACACACATTCAATAGCACGGTTATTTTTGGATAAAAGTCCTTGGAAAAACCCAATTTGGGAAAACCGGTGCAGTAGCTGGAGGTTTTATATTAAGCAGCAGTGAAATCATCTGAGTACAACTGGATTCCGAAACTGGCAATCCTACAAAGAAATACTGACAAAAATCTGGAGAGGAATTTTCCTCACCCCACATACAGTCTCCTGGCACAACTTGCCTTTAGAATTTCAGCCCTTTGAGCCTCTGTGTCACCCTTTGCGCTGCTCTGTATGGCTGGCTGGACATCTAGCCTTGGATTGAACTCTGATGAAGTCGTGATGCCTTCTGTTGACTAGAAAGATGCTCCTCTGACACTTTGGGACTCCTTCCCGGCCTCTGGAACTGAAAATGTCAATCTCCCTCAGCAAATCGACTTTGCCTCTAGAGGCTACTGCGCTGCGTTGCGTCAGCCTCACAGGTGGCTTCTCTGCCTCTCTGCAAATGCACTCACCGGATCTGGAAATCTTCCTCCGACTTCACTTTCCTTGCCCCTTTCTCACTGCTTTGATCTCACTAGCTCTCTTTCCGTCAACTGAATGTTGCAACTCAGGAAATCGATCTGCTCATGAAATCTAACTACACAAGTGATTTCTCCAAGTCCCATCGACTTCTTATAATCTTCTGTTGAGACTTCAACGAGCAAGATTAGATCTTAATCGATGGCTAGGATTAACTTGAAGTCGATTTGTGTGAGTTTCTAGAACATTCACACCATAACTTAATTAATTGTGATTAATTAATCATATTCCCTAAGTTTAGACTTAGGAAATATTTAAAAACTGACTAATAATCTAATTACATTTCTAGATGGAATTTACAGAAACGATTTTTGGGTTTTGGAGATCTTATGCATTCTAGTCTCTCCACAAAATTTCAAGGCTAGAACACATTCGATGCTACAAAAACTAACACCCAAGTTGGTTTTTCTTGGGACATTTTTCCAAAAATAACTGTGTAAATTTATGTGTGTGTGCTAGCATTTCTTCCAACGTTGATTCTTCTGCAGTTTTATTTGTGTAGGTTGTAGTGTGAGTTATTCAATGTTTGTTGTAGGAAATAGTAAATACATTGTTAATTAAAATAACAATTAGGAGAATAATTTTCAGTTGCTGCAATAGGATTTGAGTTTCTGAATTTTCACAATGCTTGCCCAATGTCACAAAGAGTAACCCAACTACCAAATAAACTTAGCCAACTCAAGAATCAAATGTATTAGCGCTCTTAAGATATACGATTCAGAAAAATTCTAGATCTGATCTATTTATTACAGTAGTAGAAAAAGATGAAAACATTGAGCTATCTATGCTACAAGTTGCCAAAACATGCGCAAAACTTAGAAAAATTTGCGAAAATTGAAAACTTAACTTTTTGAACCTTTTTAGATGTGTGATTCAAAAAATTGCAGATCTGATATGTTCAGTTATCCAGTAAATTCCAGCGAGCAAATTTCTAAATCTAGGCTAGATAACCAATGCCCAAGTGGCCAAAATTTAGGAAAATTCAAATTTTGCAACTTTAAGTTATTTTGACCAATTTAAATGTGATTTAGGGCTTAATTATCATTGTTATGAGACAAAATTTACAACGGTAGAAAAACAGTGAAAAGCTAGGGTTTAGAGAGCAAACCCTAGGCCCAAGGCCTTGAAGGTCCCTTTGCCAAAATTTGTTGAAACTTTGGGATCAAGTTGCTACCTGCCAATCAAACCCTTTGAGCCAAAAATTCTACAAAACCCACTAAGAATTTAGTCCTAAATACTTCAAAAATGGACAAGGGCCAAACTAGGGCTAGATGAGGGCTAAAAGCTAAGGAAAAATGCCAAGGAAGACCACAGAAAAGGCAAAGAGGACAAGAAGGGCTAGTGGCTGAAGGCGGAGGCCTACGACAAGCCATAGAAGGTTGCAGCTTGGCAAAAGGGAAGGCCGAGAGGCCCTTAGGGGTTGCGGCCTAGGGTTTTTAGGCCCTAAAGGCATGTGACACCCTATAGGGAGCCTCAAAAGGGTGTCGCAAGCCATTTAGAGCTGCGACCTTAGGAAAACCGAGGGGAGAAGTGGGGCTGAAGGCCCTAAGCCTCACGAGTAGGACTAGAAGCCCCTAAAATCAAGATGTAGGGGGGAAAGAAAGAGGTCAAAGCCTCTAGCCCTCATGGCTAGCCTCAGAGAGGCCTAAAACTGAGATGCAGGGGAAAAATAGGCTGATGCGAGGGGATAGAGGACGCTGCCCTTGGAGAGGCCAGATCTGGGCCTAAGAGGGCTTAAACTCAAAACCCCAACTTTTTACAAAAAATGTTCTCTTCCATATCGGAATTTTGTTGCAAAATTTTCAATGGTTGGCCCTGCAAAAAATTTTTAAGAGACTAGATCTTGCCCTCAAGGGCCTAGATCGAACTCTAGTTCAGCCTTTTCTCTTGATTTAGACTGCAAAAATGAAAATAAAACACTCAAACCCCAAATATATACAAAATCTTAAAACCCCAAAATGCAAATTAGCAAAATAATTTACAAAATTATTCACAAAAATATGCAAGGGTTTTGAAAATTAAATTTTTCAATAAATAATTTTTTTATGACTATTTTCCTTGATAAATGGCTTAAAACACTTTAGAAACCCCATGCACACTATAGCCTTAGCGAAGATTTAATCCACCACATAAATATTCAGGATCTAAGCAAAGTTGATTCTGACCCACAGTTTATGAATTTGGAGACCAAGGACTGAAGTACCTGCAGACACTATGCATTTATCTCAAGACAATCTGTGAATCATATGACGAATCAAATCACCTAAGATTAGCCCAAAACTATCAATAAAATGATTTTATCTCTATCTAATGAAAAACAGACCTTGCTATTTATTAGCAAAACATAGGAAAGCCCGTAGTAAGTACATACCACAAATAAATGGACATGGACACCTCAAGTTGCTCCCCAACGTGTTTATTATGATAGAAAAAATAGTTCCCAACGGTACAATAGTTTACACAAATGATTTAGCAGCAATTTCTTAGCCATAAATCAGATGGCTAAAGACTCAAATGACTCTCTAATTTATAGATAGCTCTTCCAAGTGAAAAATAACAAGTACTTTCCTTGATCCTTGTCAAAATAATCTTGGCCGTCGAAAAGTGCTTGATAATCTTTTAATCTTAGCCATTGAATTTTTTAATTTTTAATTTTTATTTTTGAGGAATTTTCGAATTTATCATTTAATTCCATTTTTATTAGCTCAAAATTAATTATTTTGAGCTAATTTCCTAAAAAAATTGACTTTGACTTAACCACCAAGGCCCAAGGGTCCAATTTTTCTTGAAATATCCAATATTCCCTTGGTGGAGGACTTCCAAAAGTTAATTCTTCTAAGACCCACGAATTTTTCACTTGGATAATTTAAATTTTCCAAGACATTTTAATTCGACTCTAAATAATTAAATTTTTGGCTTAGGATTTTAATTTAATTTTGCTAGAAAATTTAATTAAATGACACATGAAGGGATTAATTATTTTTTCCATCCTCTAATATTTTAACCATGATGTCTAAGTATGAGGGACCATTCATTAAAATATTTTTTAAATAAGATTTATAATTTCAACCCTCAAAGGGGGAATACCTGTTTGGCTTAGATCCTCAACAACATACCCAATCTGCGACACAATATGATCTAGTAGACCAAACGACTTGTAATAAAATAATTTAGCCAATTAGCTTAAATTATTCCTGCTACTGTTCAAACTAGCAAGGGACATAATGGGCATCCCTAAGAGGCAAATGCTAGGCCAAGGGCAACAAATGTAAACTTAGCCCATTGTCACCTCAGCGAAGGCCCCCTTCTATTTATAGACTTTCATCGATGGGAGGAGACCTGGTATGTATGGAGTCACCAATGAAGGATAAGTCAATGGATATGAGTGATCCCACTAGACCCTTTCCCAAATGAGTTTGAAGGATGAAGCTTGCTTGCTTTCTAGGCAAGGTACTATGTATTTTAGGGAAAGGAAGAGAGGATTAGAGGGTTAGGTTTATGGGATAAAACTTGTGAAGGAGTTCCCCAATCCCTAAAATCCTCGTCATAATTGGTATTCTAGATTGTTCTTGAAGAATGGTCTTTCAAAGGAGCGGGGCCAAATGGACCTAGTCTAGGGTATGAGGAAATAATGTAGCAACCAATGATATTCTTACCCTAGACAAGGTGGGGAAAGGATCAAAATTTTTTTTACTTGAAGATGTTGTTTTGACCATATGGGCTACTAGCCTTGGGGATGGTAGAGCAAGTTTTGATACGGGAGCTAGGGCTTGGCTTTTTTCCCAAGTCACCATCGGAATGGCTTCAAAATTGGAGGAGAGCTTGAGGAAAGGCCAGTGCAAGAGACCCTAGGAGATCAATTTTTTTGGATGGCTAGCTTGTCGGGAAATTGATGCCCTAGGTACCCCAACTTGACTAGACCTGGAAGAAGGTGAAAGAATATGAGTTTTAGTGACCACCCTTGGTAAATCAGTGCGTTAATCTTTGGGAGAATGGGGTCTATTATGAATATGAGTAAGATTTCTTGGTTCCCAACTAAGGAGGCTTCAAGATCACTTTGCTAGCTTTCTAGGTCAAGAAGAAGCAACCTTGCAACTTCAATTGTCCAAAAGGAATGGCTTATGAAGGTCAAATTCTTTGATAGAATTACCCCTAGGAGATTTCGCTCATATTACATGGCCCATATATTGAAAGATGCTATAATAGAGACAAATTCCACAATTTTAAGCAACAAATGTATGCAACAATTAGCCCTAGAACAGTGAAAATCCTAGTCCAACGTATATGAAAAAAGTGAATAGGAATAACATTAAAAATCATGTACTTACATGTAACAGAGTATATCCAACCATTCACAATTGACAAGAGAGAAGCTCCAAGAGAAGATAGACCAATATTCACACCAATGTTGCACGAAGTGGGGACGTTTTTTGGAAGCGGGGACGCGGAAGCGTCATTTTCCAAAAATCTAGGAAGCGAAGCGTCTGCTATATATATATATATTTATATTTTTTTCATTTATACTCAAAACAAGCATCCTAAATACCAAATTAGTTGTAGAAGACATGAAAACATGCATATTTTTGCATAAATCAAGATAGATATGGCATCCATGATTCCATTGTAGTTACTAGTATGTACATCAACCATCTATATTCTAGCGATTACAAACATACATCAAATTTTTAGGCATATTATAAACATAAAACATTTAAGCATATTATAAAACATAAAACATAGAGCATATTATGATTTATCTAGCAAGTGAGCAACTGCTAACATTTGTCATGTCCAAAATTCAGATAATAATGTTTACAAAATATGTCACTTGGTCACCGCCAAGACAAAAAAGGTTCAAAATTCAAATTCACAAGCCTACAAGTCTAATGAGTAATCTATGACAAAAGTAGTAAATTGTGAATATATCTACTAATCTCTCCTCCTTCCACCACGAAGAGAACGTGGCAGCGGGCCTCCACGTGGTGGCAATGAAGAATATGGTGCCTGTGGAAGCTGTGGCAGTGGCACTGTAACTGATGAAGAAGAACCCCCTGCTGTTGGTGTTGAATCATGGAACCTAGGAACCAAGGGACCAGATGGGGGTGGGGGTGGCATATCAACACGATCATCATCATCCTGAAATCACTCAAAAAATTCATGCAAAAAATGAAAACACTAGTTAACAAAAAAATTTAAAACATGAATTAGAGAAATGCTTTATAAGGAAAATTCATACCACAATGGACATACTTGGATAAGAGCATCCTCTAATTGCTTTAATCGCAACACTCCATCCTCCAAATTGGACTCCTCTGGATTCTTGTCACAAATCAACAGGTCTTTATTAGACTTTGCATCTTCACAGTAATGGGACAACAATCGCAAGTTGTAATGAACATAAACCAAGCTCTCTGCCCGGTCTAAACTCAACCTGTTCCTTTTAACATTGTGGATGAAAGAATAAGAGCTCCAACACCTCTCTGTAGAAGAAGTGTTTACCACCTGTGATAGCACCCGCAATGCCAAAGTCTGTAGAAGTGGAGTAGCCCCTCCATGCATGTTCCACCACTCAAGAGAAGAAAAAGTCTCTCGATCTCTAATTGCATGCATGCTCCCAAATGGACCAGTGTTAAGCGTATAGTTGCTCAACTGTCTCCGTACCAATGCAGCCATATATTTTTTGTTAACCTCTTGATCTTGGTGTGGTTTTCTCCTGCTTCCCCCCCAGGTTCTGGTGTTGAAAGCCATGATGGATGATAGTATTTAGGTGTCAAAACATATGCTAATGCATGCAATGGAACATTTAGCATTTCCCATCGGTTTTCCACCTTTGCACGAATATAATTGTACAAGTTGATATCTCTAGGCTCAACAATGTCTTTAATCTGCCCCAACATGCTATCCATTTGCTCATACACCTCCCCATTTACTGGTCGATCTAAATCTCCAAACTTGATCATGTAATAAATTGGTTTGGTGAATTGCAAAACATATTTAACCTGTGACCAAAAGTAAATGTCAAGAATAGTGTCCTTGACTGCATTAGCACCATCTCTGTCAGTGTTAATTTCATCCCATGATTCAACACACACCAGATTAGTTAAAGCTTGTCTCACCTTCACTAGCCGCCTAAAGGTGAGGTAATAACTGGAAAATCTTGTCTTTGCAAGTTTAAGCAACTGCAACTTGGAGTAAGTGCCATAGAAGTAGTTTACCCTTGTATGCCCTGTGATGAATTTAATGAGTTGCTCCCCTCTCCTGTAAAGCTCAGAAATCCACCCACATTCTTTGTGTTTCACGATATCACGCATCAAAAGGTTCAATGTGTGAACTAGGCACCCAGACCAAAAGATGTGTGGATGAGTACGCTCAATAATTTTTCCTGCTGCCTTACAATTTGTTGCATTATCTGTGATCAGTTGAGCCACATTATTCAGACCAACATCTTTGATTGATTGCAATAGGAGATCTGCATTGTTTTGTGTAGATGCACTGATGGAGGAGGAGTCATGACATGTAATAAATACTACACCACTAGAAGAAACACTAAGAAGATTTATCAAATGTTGGTTTCTAATATTTGTCCACCCATCTGATACAATGGATACCCTAGAATCTACCCACTCATGTGTAAAATGTGTCAAAGCTCTTTGAACCTTAGCTTTTTCTATTTCTAATAACACTGTTCTAGCTTTCTCATAGTTGGGGGCCTTGTATCCTTTTGGGGCTTCATTGATGGCCTTTACCATTTCATGCCAATAGGGAGAGCAAAGCACGTTGAATGGTACACCGCAAGCACAAAGAAAACGGACTATCTTTCCATCCACATCATCCCTCCCAGCAACATTAAGGAAATCCCCTATTGTTCTTCTACCTCTAGAGGTTGCAGAAGTACTATGAGGAGATGAGCTACCAAATTTAGAGGTTGCACTTGATTCAAAATGAGTTTTCTGTTTCTTGTTTTTTCATTGTGTAGCCTCCTCTATTTGGATGTATTTTCTTCTTTGTTCAAATGAAATGTTTGGGCAAATTTGTATCCCCACAGGACCCTTTTTATCATCACTGTTCAGCGCCCCACAAAGATGCCTCCTCACACGGGTATATGAACCACAATATGGTTTTTCTCCATGACAACCATGAGGGCACACAAATTTGTAAGTTCCACCACCCTTTCCCCCATCAAGTTTGGTCACATAGTTTCATAAGGGTGTTAATGCAACTTTCCCCTCTAGTGTTTCAGTTTCCCCTTCAGGTTCATCCCCTTCCTCCTTATCATACATTGGGTTACTCATATTGGGACCACTATCCTCTTGTGCTTCTTCCCTTCTATTCCTACTCCCCCTTGCCATCATTAAAACCAAGAGTGGAATGATACATAGAAGCCAAAAGATCACCATCTTGGAATATGGATATAGGTGGTCGACAACTTGCAAGTAAAGGAGCAAGTAGAAACAATGGGAAAGAGTAGGAGAGGGAGGAGAAAAATACAAAATAATGTCAAAAAAATAAGGGAGTTTGGGGTTTGAACTTACCTCTTTAGCTCTTGTAGGTGAAGTCCTCCAAGCTCTTGCTCCAAGCTCCTCCTCCTCCTCTTATCTCCTCCTTCACTCCTCCAAGCTCTCCTCTCTTCTCCTCTCCTTTCCTCCCTTCTCTTCTCCTCTCCTCTCTTCTCTTCTCCAACTCTCATAAACTCAAAGTGAGCAAATGAGGAATGAATGGGGGCTTTGTTCCCTTCATTCCTCACCCTAACCTCACCCTAACCCAAGGTGGACCCACCCCCTTTATGCCAAGTCAGCTAAAAAAAAAAAAAAAACATTTCGCATTTCTTCCCTTTGCGCGGCGCTTTTCCGGAATCGTACGGGAAGCGTATGCTTCACCCTCTGAAGCGCCATGCTTCGTACGACCGAAGTGCCGTACGAAGTGCACTTCGGAGATTCGGAAGCGCGCTTTGGAGGAAAGCTTTGGAAATTTCCAGGAAGCGTCCAAAACAGGTAGAACCACGCTTCCGAATTTTGGAGTCGCGCTTCCGGGGAAGCTTCCTGTACGAATCCGTATGGGACGCGCTTCGGGCCTTAGAACTGGGGGGGAACGCTTCCTGCAACATTGATCCACACACCAAAACTTCATCCATAAAGCTCCAATTCATCCTCTAGAAAATGTGTGAATATCTCAAGAGTGATAAGAGATCCAAACGGAAGTGATGATGAGCAAATGAGCTCATCTCACTTGTATTTACTATTTATACACAATTTAGGAGTTCGAATTAGCCTCTTTGCCCTACATAAGCCCCAAAAATAAAATAATGTTCTAATAATATAACTTTTGGTGACAAGCCCACGAAACTATCTCATAAAGGAAAAAGTAAGCCTCTCAAGAGGTCAAATAATAATCCATGCATGTTTTAACTTTTAGGGCCCCCCTCTAAGAGGCCTAAGGAGGTCCATGGGTGCCACAATAAAGAATAGGACCCTCAAAATGACCTGTAATTACCTGTGATGTTCCAAATGACATGTGGGGGCACAAAAATGTCTTCATGGGTCTCCAAACAAATCGAAGATGCCTGTAGATCGCCTTCAAGGGCTAAGATGATGGTGTAGGTGATGCCACATTATCGTGCATGTCCTGGATCATCTTCCAAGTGTATGGTGTAGATCTGGGGCCAGTTAAGCATGATGGATTAGGTGCATCCTCCTCGTCCAATAAGTGAACCACGAGCAATCTTTGAATGGTTGTGGGGATCCATGGAGTGCAATCTGCTGCTGTGGAGGTCCATGGCTCTTGACGCTCACCTTACATGTGCCAATGTAGCCCTTCGGAGGATTAGGACCCCATATAGGGACACCAAACCCAAGATGGAAACCATCTGCAATCTTTCATAAGATCCAATGCGTCCTCGAGCCTACCAGTACAACAAGTCATTAGAGAAATCGAGTAAATGAGCTTACCTGATCATGGACGACAGGAGGGGACTTCATAATGGTCTGCCCTTCTATAATGGGCTTCGGGATGTGCCAAATGTCTCTAGAACTCCAAGTGGGGTTAACCAATAATCCTATTAGGTGGTTTTTATTTCTAAAAGGGATAATATTGATTTTCGGTAGCATCGAATGTGCTCTAGCTCCAAAATTTTGTGGAGGGGCTAGAATACATGAGATCTCCAGAAACCAGAAATTGTTTGCAGAAATTCCACCCAAATGAGGAGTTATTAATATAATTAATATTTTTAATGGGTTTTAAGTCAAAACTTAGGAAAAAGAAATATTAATGGGCATTAATAAGAATACGGGTGAGAAACTTCTATGTGACGAGGATCAAGTCTGTTTTAATCTTAGTCGTTGATTGAGGACTTAATCTCGGCTGTTGATTCATCAACAGGAAAAGTATAAGAGGCAGCTTGAGGGTTAGTTGGAGATACACTGAGAGATCAAGAGTTCGATTTTTCTGGGGCAAGGTTTGCTGAGAAAGTCGAGTTAGTGATCTGAGTTGCAGTGAGAGGGGCAGTTCGGCAGAGGGACTTCAGTCCAAGGATGAGAATACATAGCAGAGAGGCAGAACAACACCAGGAGAGATAACACAGCTCTAGAGAGGCTGACGCAGAAGCTAGAGGGGCTAACGCAGTCATTTAGAGGCAGCGCTAGGGTTTCTGTGAGGCAGAGAGAGCAACAGTTTAGCATATCAATTTTGAGCAAGGATGGCTCACTGGGAGGGTGACGCAGCTCTTAGAGGAGGTGACACAGTTCCAGCGCAAAGCTTGGAGCAGCCATCGTTGCCCAACACTGGGGACAACATTGCCATCTGTGGGGTTTGATCTTCTAGTTGCTGGATTTGCCAAAATAATTGTCTTTGGATAAAGGTACTTCTGCCAGGTTTATTCTCTGTTGGGTGAGCTAGAATTGACACCCTAGTTGTATTAAAAAATCTGCTTAATAATACAAACCCTCTATAAGCTGCACCGGTTTTCCCGAATTGGTTTTTTTCGGGGACGATTGTCCAAAAATAACGGTGTCCCTTGTGTATTTGTCTCGTTCTATTTCAGTTCATGATCTGTATGTATGTGTAGTTTGCAATAGTGTTTTCATCGTTATTTAAATAATTACATAACTTGTTGAATGTAAAAACAAGTAGGAGATGATAAACCAGTGACTGCAGGAGGATTTTTGATTTGTAGATTTAGAAATTTTCATAGATAATATAGTGGAGGTGCATCCTTCAAGAGGTGGTGGCATGTGACAGATAGGTGAATGAAGTAGGGAATGAAAAGGGGCAACCTTGGGTCACATGCAAGGATAAAAGGCTAGCTAATAAGAGGGAAGCCCATACTTGGGTTTATAATATGTAGGAGTGAGTAATCATGGTATGCCCCGACCTTGATTTTTCACCTTTTTTATATGCCTTCTGTTTTTTACGATTTTCATTGATTAACTACTCGGGGCTCAAGGGGTTAGAGCATGATGTATAAGATATAGCAGTGAATTCCCCCTTTTGAGGTGTGAAAATTCTATCACTGCAACAACTGATTTACATTATCTACTTATTTTCCAATAAGTTATTTATGAAATTCCTTCCATTAAACATTAAAATAAATTCTGCTGCAGATATCACACCATAATATAGAAACAAACACATGCACAAGAATGAACACATTGACATAGATATTCTGGACAATAGTCCCCGAAAAAACCTAATGTGGGAAAATCGATGCAACAAGGGAGGATTTTTATTATTCAACAATTCTTCAGTACAATAGGGTGCCAAACTGGCTTACCCAATAGAGAGACAGATTCTCCGTACTTCTCCCAGTCTCAGCGTTAGCGTAGCTGACCTTTGCGTAGCTCCCAGACACTTTGCGTCAGCCCTTGCCTCTCTGCATCAGCACTGGGCCTCTCAGCGTCACCCACACAGGCCCTCTAGTGACTGCGCAGTTTGCTGCTACCTCTACGTCTGCCTTTCCAACCTCTGCGTTGGTCTTCTAGTGTTGCTCCCAACTCTCTGTTCCGTACTTGCTACCTCCTACTGCTCTCCAGACCACTAGTTCGAATTTCTTAGCTAACCCCGCTCCAGAAATCGAGTTGACTGGTCTCCCTTAGTGTGTTCTCCAACTGGCCCTCAAGCCTCTTCTTATACTTTTCTCGTTGGTCCATCAACAACCGATATTAAATCTCTAATCAACGGCTAAGATTAGATTTGGCTTGATCCATGACTTTTGGAACCTTATAGCCCATTTTTATATTAATTCCCATTAATATTTTATTTTTCCTAAGTTTAGACTTAGGAACTCCATTAAAAATAATAATTATTTTAATATCTCCCAAACAGGTCATAATATGCTCAAACTATTTTTGGGTCTTGGAGATCTCATGTGCATTAGCCTCTCCACCAATTTTCATGACTAGAGCACATCCAATGCTACCCGAAATCAACACTCCCTCTTAACGAGGGTTGTGCTCTAGTAATACTCCTCACTGAGTATCACCTTGATCCAGCATCGGTCCCTATGCTGATGCTAGGCCTCCCTGTCCAACATCCTCTGCACTGCTGCATTCTGTACTGCTGCCCATGGTCCTACCACTGCCACTGCTGCAGCTCTACGACAACTCCCTCTGCATTTGCGCTGCTACTGGTCCTTTCTTCCAACATTTTATCTGCACTGCAACTCCCTCTGCCACGTTGCACCGTGCTACTACTGACTGCTATCGCATTGCAACATCACCCCCAATTTTGCTACTGAAATGGATTCTTTATCATCCCCATTTTTTCCCTGAAATAATCAAACTTTGTTCTTCCAAGGGGCTTGGTGAGGATGTCTACCACCTGTGCTCCTGTAGGAGTGTATTTCAACTGTATAGCTCCTCGTTGGACACAGTCTCTGACAAAATGACACCGGATATCAATATGCTTTGACCGATCATGAAACACTGGATTCTCAGAGAGCTTGCTGCAACTCTGATTATCGCACATGATCCTGGTTGTCTCCATTTTTCTCCGGAATAGGTTCACAAGCAGTTTTCTGAGCCATATGGCCTCACACGAAGCTGTGCTTGTCGCCATATATTCTGCCTCAGATGAGCTTAGAGCCATAGACTTCTGTTTCCTACTGCACCGGGAGGTCATTCTTGATCCAATGTTGAAACAATACGCATAGGTACTTTTCCGATCCACTAAACTTCCTGCCCAATTTGCATCAGTAAATCCACTCAATCTGATATGCTTACTCCTGGTGTACAAGAGTCCATAATCGACTATTCCTTGTAAATATCTGAGAACATGTTTGGCTACTGCCCAGTGCGCCCTCTTCGGTTCCACCATGAACTGATTGAGGGTGTTGACAGCGTAGCAAATGTCTGGCCTGGTATTGTCTAGATACATCAGGGACCCTATGAGCTGCCTGTATAAGGTGGGATCAACATCCTTGTCTTCTGATGCATCATTCTTCTTCCAGTTGGTGATCATTGGAGTTGCCATGGGTCTACAGTTCTCCATCCTGAATCTCTTCAGGATTTCTGTAGCATATCTCCCTTGCCCAAGGAAGATCTCTCCCTTTTGCTACTAAACTTCCAACCCTAGGAAATAATGCATTCGTCCCAAATCCTTCATATCAAATTCTGTGTCTAGATTCTTTTTGCAGTCCCCTATGAGCTTGGACGTTCCTGTCTAAAAGAGGTCATCCACATACAATACTAGGATTAGTGACTCATTCTCTGCAACTAGATAGTAGAGATTTGGATTTGCGTCACTCTTGACAAATCCTATCTTCTGCAAGTAGCCATCGATTCAACCATACCATGCTCTAGGTGCTTGTTTCAGCCCATACAAGGCTTTCTTCAATCTGCGTACATGAGACTTCTTCTCATGTGTCTCAAAGCCCTCTGGTTGTTCAATGTACACCTATTCTATCACCCTGTTCAGAAATGCCGTTTTGACATCCATTTGATGAATCTCCCACCCCATCTGTGCTGCAAGAGATATCACGGTTCTAATAGATGTATACCTGGCTACCGGTGTGAAGGTCTCTTCATAGTCAATTCCTTCCTTTTGAGCATATGCCTTAGCCACAAACTTGGCTTTATATTTCTCTACATTGCCGTCTGCAGCGTATTTGACCTTGTAGATCCATCTCGAACCTACCACTGATTTGTCTGGAAGCCTTGGCACTACCTCCCAGACATCGTTCACCATTATGGAGTTGTACTCCTCTACCATCACATCTAGCCAAACCTGATGTTGAGCTACCCCCTAGAAACTGGCAGGCTCCCCATCCTGAGCTACTAATGCCTGATATCTATCTTGCTATTTTCACTCCCTCTTATTGTTTCTTGGCGCACCGATGAAGTCCTCTACATCTCGCAGAATCTGATGAAGTTCCCTACTAGTTCTTCCTCTGCCAGCAGGTGCTTCTGTTAGCCTTTCTGACCCGAGGATGAATTTTTTTACTTCTGTTGGTTGAAGAGGTTTAACCAACGACTCCTCTTTTGACTGCTCCTCGGAAGGCATTTCACGAGATTTTCTGAAAACCCTGTCCTCCATGAACTTCACATTTCGTCGAACCACTACGTTCCTGCTCCCTCGAAGATAGATTATGTATTCCTTAGCGTTCTCGCTATATCCCACTAGATACCTTTTTTCCACAGTTTGATCCAACTTTTTCCTCTTTTCCTCGGGTACGCAGCAATATGCTAAACTCTCAAATATCCTGAAATGATTGACTTAAGGTGTTTTCCCTGTGAAAACTTTCTTTGGAGTAATCTTGCACAATGCTCGATGAGGAGTACTGTTCTGAACATAGACTATTGTGTTGCATGCTTCCGCCCTTAGGAATTTTGGCATATCCTGATCATACATCATGGACCTAGCTGTTTCTACAATAGTCCTGTTGCTTCCGCCCTTAGGAATTTTGGCATATCCTGATCATACATCATGGACCTAGCTGCTTCTACAATAGTCCTGTTCTTCCTTTTTGCTGCTCCATTTTGCTTTGGAGTGTAAGGAGCTGTCCACTCTCTTTTGATGCCCTCCTTAGCGTAAAAATCAATGAAGTCCTTATCGACATACTCTCCACCATTATCTGAGCGCAAAAATTTTATTTTTTTTCCAGTCAGATTCTCCACCAGAGCCTTGAACTCTTCAAATCGACAAAAAACCTTGTCCTTGGTTTTCAGAAAATAAATCCAAGTTTTCCTTGAGTGGTCATCAATGAAGGTAAGGAAGTACTTGGCACCACTAAGACCTTTAGTGGACATAGGTCCGAAAATATCTGAGTGTATCAATCCTAGTACACTCTTGGCCCTATTTTTACTTCTAGGAAATGCTGCTTTGGCATACTTTCCTAGAGCACATCCTCTGCATACATCATCGCGTTCCATACTAAGATCCAGAACTCTCGCTACAGTGCTCCGGAGAATTCTCGAAGCTCCATGGTGCAAACATCCCATTCTTCTGTGCCATAGTTCGTTCAAATCTTTGTCTCCATGACTGCCTATTAGTGCCATTGGTGATTCTAGTTGTAGTCTATACAACCTATTACTTTTGATCCCGATCTGCACTTTCTTTTTCCAGCTCAGGTGTTTGACGTAGACTTTCTCCTTGATGAAGAAGACATCATAGCCTTTGCCTTGAAGTTGCAACATGGAAAGTAAGTTCATCCCCAATCCGGGTATATGCAGTACATTGGTAGCACGAAACCGCTCTCCTGATTCTGTTTGAAAAACTACAGTACCCCTTCCTACTAGAATACACTTTTCCTTGTTCCCCATGGTGATCTGAAAGTTCATCTTCTCCTCCCAATAATTTGAGAAACATTCCCGGATTCCCATCATATGCTAAGAGGCTCCACTGTCTATATACCATACCTCTGATGATGCAGAACTAGTCATACAAGCCACTTCTTCTTCCAACCTAGAAGTCAACATAGAGAAATCAAAATCTCTTTCTCTCGTGCAATTTTTTGAAAATCTGTGAGTCTCCTATCGTAGATGCCTCTGCATCATGGTGTTGACCCATAATCGATTTTCCCTTCCTGTCTCTGATTACTTGTTCTGATACCATGTGAAATTCTATCACTACAACAATTGATTTACTTTACCTACTTATTTTCCAATAAGTTATTTATGAAATTCCTTCAATAAAAATAAATTCTACTACAGATATCACACCATAATACAGAAACAACTACATGCACAAGAATCAACACATTGACACAGATATTTTGGACAACAGTCCCCAAAAAAACTCAATGTGGGAAAACTGGTGCAACAAGGGAGGATTTTTATTATTCAACAATTCTTCAGTACAAGAGGGTGCCAAACTGGCTTATCCAACAGAGAGAAAAATTCTCCAGCACATCTCACAGTCTCAGCGTCAGCCTGGCTGACCTCTGTGTAGCTCCCAGACACTTTGCGTCAGCCCCTGCCTCTTTGCATCAGCACTGGGCCTCTCTGCGTCACCCACGCAAGCCCTCTAGTGACTGCGCAGTCTGCTGCTGCCTCTGCGTCTGCCTCTCCAACCTTTGCGTTGGTCTTCTGGTGCTGCTCCCGACTCTCTGTTCCATACTTGTTGCCTCCTGCTGCTCTCCAGACCACTAGTTTGAATTTCTCAGCTAACCCCGCTCCAGAAATCGAACTGACTGGTCTCCCTCATTGTGTTCTCCAACTGATCCTCAAGCCTCCTCTTATACTTTTCTCGCTGGTCCATCAACGACTGAGATTAAATCTCTAATCAACGACTAAAATTAGATTTGGCTTGGTCCATGACTTTTGGAACCTTCTAACCCAGTTTTATATTAATACCCATTAATATTTTATTTTTCCTAAGTTTAGACTTAGGAACTCCATTAAAATAATATCTCCCAAACTGGTTAGAATCGTCCAAACCATTTCTGGGTCTTGGAGATCTCATGTGCTTTAGCCTCTCCACCAATTTTCATGGCTAGAGCACATCTGATGATACCCCAAATCAACATGAGGTGGGGCGGTTCATCGCCTACCAGGGGTTGGAACAATCATGGGTTCCTATATGATGAAGAAGGCTCATAGAACCTGTAAGAATCGGGGTGATGGCCATGATGATGGGGTAGAGCTCATGTATTGGTTTTTAACCACGTGCTAAATGTATATGTCTCGGTCATCTTTTGCATTTTGTGGTACATTTGCCTGTTGAATGTGGTCATATATGCTTTCATTATTCTTTTTAGCTGCATCAACCTCCGAGCTTCATTCCAGGCCATGACCCATGTTGTCGGCAAGGGGAAGGGGCAAGCTAATCCTATGTAGACCGAAATGAGGAATGTGGGACCTGGGCGAGAGAAATGATTAATGGGGTAATAATGAATGGAAAGGGGAGTAATATAGACAGATAAGGGAGCGGGATAATGCAACCAAAATCGGGGTTTCCCGTGAAATACCATCCCTGGAACCAAATGGTCAGTAAAAGAGATCCCATAGGACTAGAATCCAAGGTTAATTCTTGAAAGGGTTGTAGGGGACAAAAGCACAGACCTAGCCCATTCTTTCCGCCGAATCCCCCCATTAATCCATGCCCGGAAGTATCCATGATAAACAAACTACAATACTCAATTTCCAAATGACAAGGCATACCTTTAGATTCGGGAGCCCTATTTCAAACATACGATCATGGCAGATGGGCGAGGGACCACATGGCTGGCTCAGGTGGCTGAGAAATGGCCCAATGAACTAGCTAGCAGTTGCAAGGGGTTGCCCATTGAGAACCATCTTAGAGACAAAAATTCTCCTAGTGATATTACCCACAAAATGGTGGGTAACAATTCCCAAATCGCTTTTACATTCGATTCAACTAGAGCACTAGGACTCACCTAAGACTTTGACGAAAAATTCCACTCTAGCTTTGGGTTGAGGGTGGAGGGAAAAACTTTGCCGACCATCCGTGTTTAAAAACACAAATAAATCAGTGAGACGAAAAACCTCCTAGAATGAAACTCTCGCCAAAATAATAGTCTTACCTAAGTTGTTAGATAGATTCACGGTCTTACTAGCATCATTTACATTACATAACTTGCAGAATGGGTTTACAATGACATATGAACTGCTGATAGATCTGATCCTGTTAAAAAAAAATTGGTACTTCCGCTTCCTTGGAACTTTGACAAAATGTGTGCAGCAGTGCAAATGTTAGATCTCTTGTCAAAGCTGAGTTAGGAAAGCTCCCATCCAATGCAATGATCTAGCTTGAATTTACGTGTAGGGCTTCCCACTTAACTAAGGTATCCCTTTCCTTAGTCTAAGGAGCTGGGCAATGCCACTAAGGTGACAGTGGTTTGTTTGAGAGTTACGTCTAGGCTCTCCCGTTGGAGTTAGGACTTTTCCCTTTAGGAGAGAGTTTGAGCAATAACGCTATGTCAAGAGACATTGCATTACTCAATAATATATCAATCTATTTCCTTCCATTTTTAGGTGCATTCCCAACTATGCTCTTTTGTGTGTAAAATCTGATGCCATTGACCTATACTTCTGGTAATCTGTTGGATGTTAACAAAAATAATTTATTTTATCTTACCTCTTATATGAAGCTATGTATTTTTGTCCATGTTTTCTGTATGTAAATTTGATAGATCTTACTTAGAAAAGGTCTACTTTTCCATGTTTTTAAGAGACCTGTTAACATGTATGGAAGGTTTACTGAGAGAGCATCTAGTTTCCTAAATCTCTGGTTTTTGTTTTATGAAGAAATAAATTTAAAATAATATTTGCAAGTGGATCAAAAGTAAATTGACATTACTCTCACTTTAAATCAAGAAATGTTTTTAACCAAGTTGTGTGAGAGCAACTATTTGTGGTATAATTTTAGTATTCCTGCTTCAGAAATTGGATCATTTAAAAAAGTTAGTATTTTTTGGCATATCAGGTGTATCTTTCTTTCTGTGCCAGCAACATTCACTTTTGTATTCTTGCATCTATGTTTTCCTCTTTTGCAGTTGTTCAACTATTGGTGCTATTATTATGACTCCACTTCTTACCAAGCTTCTTGCGGGCCAGTTAGTCCCAGTTGATGCAGCGGTGAGAAAATAATTGTGTTGTCATCAATGCTCAACTGTGATTTTCTTTAGGGATGTGGCAGGATGTGTAGTTTCTTTTATTTGCAAAAGTTCATAAGTTGATAGACACCACACTGTTGAAGAGAAGCTGATAAGATATTTTATGAGTTGTCGATTTAAGTATGGAATGAGATATTTGGCTCAGAGTTTAGATTCATAGGATAATATCATTTAATGCCCTTATGAAAGATTTTTTAATCCAATTTTCTGTTTTAACAGGGTCTGGCTCTGAGCACATTTCAAGTTGTATTGCTGCCCACTATAATTGGAGGTCAGAAGAATATTTCTTTTTACACATTGTAAAGGTTTAACAAGATCCTTATCTGGATAATATGCTTAGATATTCTTGTATGGAGTAGAGCATGCTGCTGAGGAAATGTGACTGATGGAAATCATTGTTGACTGTTGTTTTGCAGTACTATTGCATGAGTATTTTCCAAAATTCACAAACAAAATTATAACCTTCACACCATTGGTTGGTGTCATTCTCACAACTCTGCTCTGTGCTAGCCCTGTAAGCACCCATCTCAGAAATAGCATTTCAATGTTCAAAAATTAAGCAAATGGCAATGTAAAAATTAGTATGTTGTAAAGAATATCTTAAGGTGTTTTCAACTTTTCAGAGATGAACTATTTGAGAATTCAATACAATTGAAGGTATTTCTGGCTGTTATTGACAGATTGGTCAGGTGTCAGGAGTTATAAAGTCTCAAGGAGCAGGGCTCATAATACCGGTTGCAATTTTACATGCAGCTGCATTTGCCCTTGGCTATTGGGTTTCTAAATGGTCATCATTTGGTGAATCTACTTCACGCACAATATCAATCGAATGTGGCATGCAGGTAAATTTCTTTTTTCAATGCCAGATTTAAAGGCATATATGCAGTAGACAGATCAGAAGAGACAAAAAAAATTTCCCACAAAATTTATTAATTTTGCATTGCACACTAACATGTACTTATTTTTGCTGCACAAACTAGCTGGCCTACTGAATAGGCTAAAGTTAGAGTGCACAACAACAACTTGGGACAAAGGCCCACTGTCACCACAGCCTATGTCCCCTTCTCTTCACGGATTTTCACCGACTGAAGGAGTCCCCGTATCCCTCACTTGTGATTAGTGTGTCTATAATAGGATTCAAAATGAGAAAAGATGACTCATTCAACGGAAAGGTTCAATTAAAGTGCGAGCTTTGGGAGAAGCTAGTAAGACTTCCCACGAAAAACCCCTTGAGAGAAGTACCATGCAAGACCTAGGGTTGAGATATTTAATGAGGTAAGAGTTCATCCAAGGTCAAGATAGTTAAGAGAAAAGGTTTTCAATGATATACTACTACAATAAAAAACTTCAAGAAATCTCCAAGTTAATGGATGGCACCTTGAGTTTCCACTCAGCACAATGGCTAGGGCATCAATTATATTGGGACTTGACGATGGGAATTGCCCCAAATCAGGAGGAGAGCTAGAGGAAACACCAACGCAGAAGACTGTCCAGACGATTTTGCAAAAACCCTTCCCTATTGAAATTCGTACCAAGCCCTAGGGAGGCCTCCTTATCCTTAAAGGGATGAAGAAAAGAGGGAAGAAAAGGTGAAAAGAAAGATTATTTGTGGAGTTGAGGGTGATCACCAAGGATCTAGGACTAGTGCCTAGCAATTGGGAAGATTGGAGTCAAAATGATATTGATATGGGAACTTCACTCTTAAAGGAGACCTAAAAGCAACTTCGCATGCCCTAATGGAGGCAGCTTCACGGATACCCTAGAATTTTACACTTTGTTGGCCAGAATTAAAGAAGTTTCAAGGATGTAATATATAAAACAACCTCTAGTAACATTTATTCATTCATTGTCAATGAGTAACACATGCAAGATTTATAGTAGCTTTAATGTTCTAACAAAATTAGGGCACATTTAAAACCATAAACAATATTCCATGCATTAGACATTTATTAGATCAGAAATATAACATTAAACATGACTTACAAGACAATGAAGAGTATATCCATCATGTTGATTTGGGGTAGCATTAGATGTGATCTAGCCATGAAAATTGGTGGAGAGACTAAAGCACATGAGATCTCCAAGACCCAAAAATGGTTTGGGGAAATTCTGCCCAGTGAAGGAGATATTAAAATAATTAATATTTTTAATGGGTTCCTAAGTCTAAACTTAGGAAAATAAAAATATTAATGGGTATTAATACAAAACTGGGTTAGAAGGTTCTAAATGGCATGGATCAAGCCAAACCTAATCTTAGTCGTTGATTAGAGATGTAATCTCGACCATTGAAGATTCAACAGAAAAAGTATAAGAGGGGGCTTCAGGGTCAGTTGGAGAGACAGTGGAGTGATCAGTCAGTTTGATTTTCTAGAGTGGGGTTTGCTAAGAGAAATCGAACCAATGATTAGTATTGCAGCGAAGGGCAGTGAGTGCAAGGCAGAGAGGCAGACGCAGAGCTAGAGGGAGCCACACAGAGGCCATCAGTGACTGCGCAGAGGCCAGAAGGGCCTGCATGCTTGACGCAAAGGTTGCAAAAGTGATGCAGAACGCCAGAGAGGCTGCGCAGAGCCTCAAAGGACTGGCGCAGAGGGTTTCAGGCTGACGCAGAGGCCAGGAGGGTTGACGCAAAGGCCAGGAGGCCTGATGCAGTGCTTCAGAGTGGGCTGGAGAGGGTTTCATGGAGCAGACTTTCAGAATATCTGCTTCCGAAGAGAGGCATTATTGCTAGATTATTTATCTCTTTCGGGTGAGCCAGTTTGGCACCCAATGTACTCAAGAAAAGTTGCTTAATAATAAAACCCTCAGAATTGCTGCACCAGTTTTCCCAAGTTGGGTTTTTCCGGGGACGATTGTCCAAAAATAACGGTGTCCCTTGTGTGTTTGTCTATTTCTTTCAGCTGTTGATCTATAGATGGTTGAGACTGTATTGTGTTTATTTCAATATTTATATGGTTAAATAACTTGTTAGTAATTAAACAAGTAGGCAAAATAAACTAGAGAATACAGATAAAATTTCTAACGGGTAATACTTAGAAATTTCAACATGGTATGAGAGCATTGCAGATCACAGGAGCGCTGAAGGCACTAGTTGAATCAAAGAATTTGTAACAGAAACAACTGTCTCGAGTGACAGAGGTTGTTCCTAAGCAGAAAGAAACAGAGAAGGGTTGACGCAGAGGGCTTGCGTCATTAGTTCGAGCTAGAGAAGGGGCTAGTGCGGAAGTAGTGAGAGGCTCACGAAGAGCCACGTCATCTTGCTCAGCCATGTAGGGGTGACGCAGTTGGCTAGTGGAGTGATTCAGCCATTGCCGGGATTGCGCAGAGCCTAGAGGCTCAGTTTTTCAGTTGCTGGGGCATAGGAAGTTGTGCGCAGATTGCAGAGAGTGAAGCCGGTGGGGTGCTATTACTGTCGAGGAAGAACCGTACCTAACGGGATAGAACCAAGGTAGAGGGAGTTGCTACCTAGGCAGATTTCTAGCCAAGAAATCCAGATCAGTGTTGCAAGAGCATAGGAGATCGGAGAGGTGCCATTGTTGGCAGGAGGATTTCTAGGAGGGAAATCGAGACTTAAATGGAGTCTAGCATAAAAATTCCAGGAGGGCAGTAGAGACTCAGAGGATTCGAAAGGAAGAAGAGAGAGATGGCCATGAACGGACTGAGGGATCAGGAGTCACAACTGCTAGCTAGAAAGGAGCTGCAAGAAACCCCACCTCCGGTGCTCGAAAAATGATGAAACTTCAGCGACAAATGCCTTGGCCAAAACCCAGAAAAACCCAGAAAGGGTTTGGCCTAGAACCAACCACCCAAATTCGACCTCCTCTATGGCCTACGCCCTCCAAGCAGCTTCAACAAAATGGCTTGCAAGAAATGGCACAAAGTCTTCCTCGTAGCGCTGGATAGGAAGAAAACTTTACCCCTAATGACTCCTCCAACCTCCACGGCAAAGCTCAGCCTCAAGGGCTAAAACTCTACCCACCAAATGAGCTCCCCAAACACTGCCTCTGCGCTGGCCCAAGAAGTGCGAAAGTCACACTGCTAAGCCTGAAGCTCAATCAGCTCCCAAACTCCCCCAAGGGCTGACAATCGTCCTCAGCCTCTCCTTCGAAAAATCTCATAGAAAAACTCCACTGCTTAGCTGCACAATCAACTTGGCCTCTCTCTCACTGCGTCCTCTAGAAATACGCATCACCTGGAAGGAAATGCTACTACTAGAAATCACAATGGTAATCTCCTCTTGAAGAAATGAAGGAAACCTTCCTAGGGTGGAACTCGAAGTCCCCCAAAGAAAGGATTAGCTCTTCGCTTGAAGAGCTTGTGCTAAACAACTAGTGACTTGGCGAAGCAGCTCGAGCAACCAAGAGAAATCGATATACACTCTTGAATGAATCAGAAGAGGAGAGCTGTCCTCCTGATATAGTTTTCATGGGGGAATTTTCCCTCCATTTCGTCCTCCATCATGGGCCCCACTTAACCAACACCATGCAAAAGTTATCTCCCCTCTATGCACATCGAACTACGGAGTGCGTAATTCCCTAGTGAGGGTGGCTCCTAGGCATAATTTAACTTAAAAAAAAAATCTTCTCCTAGTCTAATCTCCTATAGCATTGAATGGGGTCCACTAAATCCAAAGTTGGCCCCATAATACAAAATTAAACCTCGTTCCAAAATTATTTAGGAAGGGACATTATAGTCCTCCCCTCCCAAATGTTGCTTGTCCCCAAGCAAATTCAATGCCAAATGCTCCAGAATGTGCTCTCCCTCCCAAGTGGCATCCTCATCCGGTAGATTCTTCCATCACACCAAATATTCTCTGACTATCCTGCTCCTGAGCTTCCTCTCTCTGGTTTCCAAGATGGCTTCTGGCTCTAAGATCAAATGCCCCTCATCATCAAGTGGAGGCAACTCCATGATTGCTGTAACCTGCTTTCCCAACACCCTCTTGAGGCATGACACATGAAAGATGTTATAAATCCTACTCCCTGGTGGTAGCTCCAACTCATAAGCCACCTCTCCAACTCTCTTGCTCACTCTATACGGCCCAAAGAATCTCGGTTGCAGCTTTTCGGCCCCCTTTTGCTTGAGTGTGGACTGTTGATACGGCTGCAATCGAAGGTAGACCAAGTCACCATCAAAATTTCTCTCTGCTCGATGCCGATCAACATACACCTTCTGCTGGTTCAAGGCTGCCTGTAAGTTATCCTTGAGAGCCTTGAGGATATCTTGGCTCTCCAAGATCCAATCCTTCGCCTTTGGGACCTTACTGTCCCCAGAAACAATATCAACAAAAGATAAAGCATCATAACCATATAAAGCATGAAAAGGAGTCATACCAATGGACATATGATGGATGGTGTTGTAACAATACTCTCCCAAGTGCAACCATCGAATCCAAGCCCTTTGCTGCCCTATCACATAATTCCTGAGATGGCCCTCTAACCACTTGTTCACCCTCCCTGTCTGACCATCGGTCTGCAGATGATAGCTAGTGCTCGGGGTGAGCTCAATGCCGACTAGTCTGAAGAGCTCCTGCCAGAATCCTCCCATGGATCGGCTATCCATGTCACTGACTATTGTCTTAGGGTGTCCATGTAGATGAAAGACCTCCTTGAAGAACAAATCCACCACCTATGAAGCTGAAGATCGTGTCGGTATGGAAAAGAAGTGTGCAAACTTGGTCAGCCAGTCGACCACTACAAAAATACAATCCTTCCCTTGTACTGAGGGAAGCCCAGTAATGAAGTCCATAGAGATGCTCTCCCATTTCCCCTTAGGGATGGGAAGAGGCTGCAACAATCCTGCTGGATGGGTCAACTCTCCCTTATTCTTCTGGCAAGCTTCGCACTCCTATACATGCCTCAGTACATCTCCCTTGAGGCCCTTCCAAGTGAAGCGCTCTCTCACTGCCATATATGTCTTCCTAAATCCTTGGTGCCCGGACAAAGGAGAATCATGAGCTGCTCGAAGGACATGCTCCCTCAGCTGTGATCTTGAAACCACAAATATGTGCCTCTTATAATAAATGACCTCATCCATCACCCTGTAGCGCTCATATGCATAGCTACCCTCCAAGATGTCGCACACCTGACGATCCTTGGAGTACTCTACCAGTAACTGGGCCTTCTAGTCATGACAAATGCTCATGAGTGAAAGCTCGACAGGTCTCCTGGATAGTGCATCCGCCACTACATTGTGCTTTCCCCACACATACTCAATATCAAAATCATAGGCCTGCACTTTGCTGACCCATCTCTGCTGTCTGTCATTGAGGCCCTGCTGCCCCATGAAATGGCGAAGACTGTTGTGGTCCGTCTTCACCCAAAATCGATTCCCCACCAAATACTGTCTAAATTTGGCCAATGCATGCATTATGGCCAACATCTCCTTGTCGTAAATGGAATACGACATCTCATGAGGTAGAAGCTTCCTACTCTCAAAAGCAATGGGGTGCCCATCTTGGGACAAGACTGCCCCAATCCCTACACCTGATGCATCGCACTCCAATGTGAAAGGCTGAGAAATATCTGGGAGCACTAAAACCAGACAATAACTCATCACCTCCTTGAGGCGATCAAACGCTGTTTGAGCTCCCTCGGTCCACGCAAAGGCCCCTTTCTTAATTAGATCAGTAAGGGGTGTTGCCAACTGCGAGAAGCCCTTCACGAACTTCCTATAATAAGTAGAAATCCCCAAAAACCCTCTCAATGTTGTCACATCCGATGCTAGAACACATCCGATGCTACAAAAATCAACGCCCAGCTGTAGAGGGAAAAAACTAAGGTAACCTCTAACCACTTTGGATCGAAAGTTGGCCCTTCAATCTAGAGATGGATCTCTCCTTATGAACTCTACCACTCACGGTCACTTTAGCAATAGGTCATTAAGCTCATTGGTCAGATTTAATGTGTAAGATGAAATTGGCTTGGAAAGAAGAGAACAAGGACCATTGGGCATGGAGTCTAGTGTATAGGATGCTAACCACATGATACATAAACAACCCTTAACAAAGGCAAGATAGGATATAACTTCTTAGACAGGATACCATCAAAATGTGGAGACAGAATACGGAAAATAAATATCACAACAGAACAATAAGAATTTTGTTATAAGTATTTAAGTAGAAAACATGGAAAGTATTTAGATAACATAAATCAGAGCATTCAAAAGGAATTCTAGTTTATAATGCCTTATCCAAAATACTGAAGACTTAATGATTAAGAGGTGTAGCCTAAAGAGAAACTAAATACCATGAGGAAAGACAAACAGGAAGTTATGCACACATGAATCTTTGCCAACTGTTTATGTAACACTAAATATAGGAATATATTGATCAAAACTAACACAATCTTTCTTCTTCAAAAATATCCCAGCCCGTGTTACATTACAAAACCTTGAATATACAGGCCAATACTATTAACAAACTGTCTCTATCTTCTAGGAACAGATAACTAACTTATAGGAATTAAAACTACTTAATAAACCAAATCTGAATAGGTTACAAAATGTCTCAAGTATTGAAGGTTGATGGATTTGGAATGATCTTCATGGAAAGTTAAATGAATTCTCCTTCACCACTCCCTGAATATCTGGAAACAAAATCAATTAAATTCATAACAAATAATCTATAGATAAACTGGTTACAATGGATCTCGAATAGAACATAGTTACCAATCAAATGGGAAATATTACCTCAAAACAGGTACTCGAGCCCAAAAATCCCCAAAAAACATGAAAAACAACCCAAAAATAAAAAGTGTTGATTCTGCATCACCATTTTTTTCAGAGTAAATTTTCAATATTTTTTAAAAATAATAGCAAAAAACAATAAAAGCCATTTTGTTTGGTCCAAAAAACACCTTCAAATCGAAAAGTGTTGATGCTGGAATAACGTCTTTTTTTTTAGGGTTCATTTTCAACATTTTTTAATAATGACGTTAAAAATAAAATATCATGACTTTGAAAAACTTTAAATTTCCAACGATTTTCAAGCATGACATTAAGGATAAAATATCATGTCTTTGAACATCGTTAAAATTCCAACGATTTTTAAGCACAACATTAAATTTAAAATATCACTTCTTCGAAAAAGCTTAAAATTCCAACAATTTTCAAGCATGGTGCTAAGAAAAAATATTTATCACTGTTTTCAACCATAACATTAAAGATAAAATATCACGGCTTAGAAAAGCATTTAAATCTTGACAATTTTTCAGCCATGAAATTAAAATCAAAGATTATGATTACAAAACAATCTTAAATTTTGAAAATATTTCAAGCATGACATTATGGAAAAACTTTATGACTAAAAAAAAATTAAAAATGAACACCTAAATGAAAGAGTTATTGTACCAAGAGTAATTTTTTTTAACTGTTAAATGTATAACGATTTTAAAATCTTAGCCTAAGACAACTTGATACATTGCAAAAAAAAATAAAAATCAACTATCAAATCGACATGCAGTGTAGCCTTTATGCTGAAGTCATCACTGCACCTGTGTGTACCGATCTCTCAAAACCTGAAGATCAAGCGTCCATAGCACTGCTCCCTCTGAAGCTAGAAGTAGACTCCCTCTGTGTCTCGATCTCCCGCCAAAAATAATTGGGAAATCTCTCTGGCTGGAACTGTGCCTGCTAACTGTAACTGGACAATTCACATTGCCTGTGTCACTGCAACTAGCTCCACAATGCTAGTTTTTGGTAGCATCGGAAGTGCTCTAGCCTTGAAAATTGGTGGAGAGGCTAAGGCACATGCGTTTCAAAGAACCCAGAAACCATTTGGTGAAATTCCACCCGGATTGTATTTTATTAGAATAATTAATATTTTTATGGGGTTCCTAAGTATAAACTTAGAGAAATTAAAATATTAATGTGTATTAATCAAAATATGGGTGAGAATGATCTAGAAGGCGGATGAAGTCATGTTTTAATATTAGCTGTTGATTAGAGACCTAATCTCGACTGTTGAAGACTCAACAGAAAAAGTATAAAATGGAGGCTCGGAGTTCATTTGGAAACACACACAGAGAGATTAAGGAAATCGATTTTCTGAGGTGAGAAGTTCTTAGGAGGAAAATCGATTGGAGAGATCTTGCAGCTGAGGGACATAGAGAATCTTGGAGGACTTTCCGGAAAATACAGAACAAAGAGGCGTAGAGAGCTTGTAGAAAGGCAACGTAGTAGTTGGGAGAGTTGATGCAGAAAATCTGTCTGTCACGTAGAATCCAGAATTGCCGGAACAACCGAAACTGTCAAGAACTGCTAGAACAGTCGGGAGAGCTGATGCAGAGGCAACGCAGTAGTCGGGAGAGCTGACACAGAAAAGTTGTTTGTCACGCAGAATCTAGAACTGTTGAAACATCCGAAACTGTCGGAACTGACGGAACAGCCGAGAGAGATGACGCAAAGGGCAGAGAAGGTGATGCAAACCCAGCATAGAAATAGTTGAGGTTAGCTAGGCTTGTGCGGATCAACCGGAATTCTGCCGGGTGAAGTGAGGTAAAAATCACTCAGATTTTCCGCTAGTATTTTCTCTTTAAAGGATTACTAGTGAGCATCCTAGAGTTGTATTCAGATATTTCTCCTGCATAACAATAAACCCTCAGAACTGTTGAATCGGTTTTCTCGCATTGGGTTTTTCTTGGGACTATTGTGTCCAAAAATAAGTGTGTCCTATGTATCTTGTTCTTTGCTCCGTTTTCTATTTCATGAGATCAAATATTTAATTAGTGTAGGCTACAGAGGTAATTTGCTTCAATATTCAGAAGAATAACTTGATTAATGTAATTTAAAAATCAAGTAGGTGAAGTAGATTCATATTTGCTGCAGTAGGGGTTCCTTCAGAGTGTAGGAATTTTCACACACAACTCTATCAGGTGTCTAACTGTGCCCATCTGGCTCTGTAACTGTCTCTCAAATAAATGACTGCTTCTGGTTCTGACTCTAGAATTGTCTCTCGAGAATCTAATTGCACCTCCCTGGCTTTGCACTGCCTCTCAAGTATCTCACTGTGCCCTGCTAACACTGAACTTGTGTACCTCCTGTTGTCGCGCGGATTGACACGACAACGCTCAGACTGAGGGCTGTCACTCTGATCCCCGATCCCTCCGTTTAAGCCTGTCTCCCACGGCTAAGGGGGGTAGACCCTACGAGGTGAAGGAGACCAACTGTCGACCAGTTGGTTGGGAGACACGAAATACGATATAAAAAGCACTTGATGGATTTGATTAATTTAGCAGACCAGTGCCTTAAGAGATTGCTATTAAAACAATTACTTGTTAGATGATGTAGAAACATAAACCGTGAAGAGCAATCATTTATCATCAGCTAAATCACAATGCTCTTAGAATGACCAAAACGATATCCAGCAACTGGGAATTTTGAAAAAGATAAATGCTTTAAACCACCATGAGAGTCATAAATCATTAACCAGATATCACATTTCGTATCTCGATTAGAAAATTTAGATCTCAGCATGAAAGATATAACATGATGATTCCCGTAAAACAACTGGATCTGACGAAGAAAATTTTCTAAATTTTTTCTTTTTTTTTTTAAATAAAATCTAAAAATGGAACCTAGAAATTATTCTAAAAACTAAACTATATTAAAAATAAAACTAAATCTAAAAAAATTTATAAATAAACCTTTTTTTTTTTTATATATATTATAGAAAATGAAAAAAAATCTAAATTTATAAACTCTAAAATTAAAAGCTAATTAAAACGAAACTGAAATTGAAATCTAACAACAAATCAAAGTCTAATTAAAATCTATGCTTAACTAAATCAAAATTAAAATATTTACAAAGCCAAAATTTAAAAAGAAACATAACTCTAAAAATTAACTATGCTTAAACATAAACGTAAACATTTTTTTTATTTTTCATATATAAAAAAAAAAAATTTAAAAGACTGAAAAAAAAAAACTAAACAAAACCTAAACTAAATTTAAAAAAATTAAATCTAAATCTACGATCTAAAGCTAACCAAACGAAAATCTAAAACACTAACATTTATAAAATCAAACCATACATAAAACGATTAATCTAAAAAAAGACCTAAACCTAAGACCATGACGAATAACCATGTAAAAATTAAAGAAAACAAAGTTTTACCTGCGCATAAGTAATACCAATACGACAGGCCGCCGATAATACCTTCACATTGACGAGTTTTGCAGATCGAATGTGTTTTGACGATTTTCGGGCTGAGAGATACACGTACGTTGAGCTGCGATCGAGAATTTGAAAACGATTTAGAGCTAGCGGATGCTGCTTTGAAATGATTCGGATTTACCTGACGATTGCTTGTGCCACTGTCTTGAAAGCACCCAACCTCCAGCAACTAGGTGATTGAACAATGCGCGTGGGTGTTTTCAAAGTCGAAATATCTGCATATCAATCCTTGCAGGACTACGAAAATATCCCCAGCGATGGCTACACACTACGGTGTCGATATTTCACGCGTACAATACCACTGATCCGCAGGTAATGGTGAGGAAACGCGTTTTTGTTTTCGATGGAGAAATCTGAGCGCTGAGCAGATCTGTTACCATTGATTGCAAAAAAATTTTAAAATGATGCAATGCAGATAAAGACACTGAAAGAAAAGGAATGAGGGTCGAAAAAATTCTGGTGAAGACGGCGGCTTGGCAAGGGATGCGGAGCTTGGCAGCGCAATTCGATTTGGCAGAACGCTGATATACAGTTCGATGTAATGCTGTACAATGGATAGCAGCGTTGGATGGTGTTTAAAAAAGGCACGGCGTGACCAGCCTCAGATGTAACGATGAGAGCACGCCCATAAACCTTCGACCAGAGATAGCTGATGGCGGCCAGTGAAAAATCGATCCAAATCGTCGTGCAGGTGAAATGGCTGATATGTCGATGATGATGCGCTGAACTGAGCCTGACCCGTGGTATGACGGTTGGCTGGCCTTTGCACTGTGCTGCAGGCTTTCACAGGTTCATGTCATTATCTTTTGGCAACTTGAAAAGAACAAGCTCACTGAAAACCTTAATCAAAAATTCAGAAGAAACCCTAATGAAAACTGCAAAAAATAAATTTGAAACCCTAGAACAGAAAAATTTGAAACCCTAGAACAGCTGATTAATGTACAGATTTGGCCCCTTAACAGCCAGATCTGGCAATAAGCACGGAAAATATTTAAAGAACAGAAATTTCAGATCGTCAGTGTGAAGAACTTCAGAAAATCTCTCATGCAAACTTAGAAAAATAAACCGAATGATAGACCCAGGATCAAATCCAACTGGGCTCAGCAAAAAATGCTTGCGGGAGTTGGCTGGTTCAGCCAAGAACTTCCCCGAACGCCCACAAAATTCCTTCATAAAATGCTTTCTGCACAGCTCAAAACAACCGTCAATAAAGAGGGCAAGAATGTTGCTAGATCTCAAACAGTAATGGAGATACCTGCCATTACTTCAGAAACCCTAACAGCACCCAAACCCCAGCAAGTGAACAAGATACCTGTGCTCACAATACTCTACAAAAAGCTATTATTAATGGCTGAAAATAAAATATGCAGAAAATTTAAACAATCTCACAGCATTTTAAGAGAGTAACACCAGCAAGATATGGACCCCAAAGTCTTCTTTTATTAACCAGAAATCAGATTACAAGAGAGCTTTTTCAGTACAGACTCACAGATCAGATTCTCAGAAATGACCACCTAAGACCCTATATAAAGGAAATGATCCCAACGGCTAGTTCGAATGATCCATGTAGAAATGATCTCGACCGTTGATGAGGATCAAGACATCTCTTGATCTCATCCGTCGATTTATTCACTTAAATTTTTTAATTTTTTATTATTTTATTTTATTTTTTAAATTTTTAATTTTTTTTTATTATTTTTTATTTATTTCATTTTTTTTAAATTTTTTATTATTTATTATTTTATTTTATTTTATTTTTAAATTTCTTAATTTTTATTTATTTTATTATTTTATTTCATTTTTTAAATGGATCATCGAACTAAGCCTTTGGAAACATCACCTAGGACCTAGGACTTAGGACTCACGAGGGGATTTAAAACATTTTCAACCCTCAAGACACATTTCATGATGACTTTTTACAATTTACATCTCAAGGGGACAAACCCACTTAATACAGACCCTCACAAAACACCCAGTTCTGCGACACAACTATAATCTAGCAGATCAACACACTAGAATTCTCCTAAAGTTCTAATGACAAAATCCATCCCGGCTTTGGGGTCAGGTTTGAAGGAAAACTCTGCCGATCCATGGATCGGTGAGACGAAAAACCTTCCGAGACGTAGATTACCATCAGAAAGTTAGGTCCACCTAGACAATTTACATATATGACTCATGTCTGCTAAGATTATTTACAGTTCATATATGCAGACTGGGTTTACAATAAAAAATGATTAAGCTGCTGATGATGGCAGGATGGCACGGACACACTGATCAGGTGCTGCCCCTTCTTGCAAAGAAGGGGGTGATGACTGCATGGATAGTTGACCAGTAGAGGTCAACATCTGGCTCTACTTGGGGACACGTTGCTGCTCTGTAGGAATGTGAGAATCCAGAATCTGCACCCATACAACACACAGATAAAAATAAGTAGCGTCCATCCCAAAAATCAGCATATACATTAAGCACATGAAAGAAAAAAGCTCTTCTTTTATTAACTATCTAAAGCAGAAATGAAAATGCGGAAAAACAAGGAGTAGGGTTAGAAATACGATACAAAAGACTCCCCATGGCATCAGATGTGTTCAATATAGTGCATACTGAGCATTTGCCTGCTTTCAGGCAAATCTGTCGGCTGCTTGTCGGATGTGCCATGTCCAATTTTGCATATGGTAGGACTCTTTCCTATCCGAAAATCAAGCTGCTCGCGGCCGTCTGATGAGTCAAATCTTCTTCTTATTTTCTTTCTCTTGCGCTTTTTCTTTTTGGCAGGTTGAATTACTGATGATGTGGTACTTTCTGTTTCAAAACTATCAGATGAAGTATGTAAGATATGCGTGCTATGTCTTTCTTCATCTTGCATCTGATCTTTATCATTCTTAAGTCTGTCTGGATCACCCTCAATCAACCATCTTTCAATCGAATCAACAACCTCCCAATAATAAGATGAATCTTGTTGCAGCAAATGAGAAGACTCCTGATCTGTTGATGTTTGCTGGTTTCTCTTATCCTCTGCCAGTTGCTGAAACCTTTGAACTTGTATTTTAATGGCATCCATCTGACTAGAGTGTTCAACCTTTGTGGCACTGATTTGTCTGGCATGGTGTTCTTGCATGTCTTTTATTACTTTAACATTCTTTTCCTTTATGTCCATCAAGCAATGCTGCATAAAATTTATTTCTTCTTTATGATTCGCTTGCATGTCAGCCACTTGATTATTATGATTGAACGTCATGATAGTCATTTCCTCATCCATAGTTAATAACTTGTTTTGCATAGAGTCAATTTCCTTATCATGATCAGCTTTCATGGTCACCATATTTTCCTCTAAGACTGACAACCTGCTTTGCAAGATTCTAATTTCTGTTTCATAATTAGTTTTTATGGCCTCAATTTCTTTAGCATGGTGACTTTGCGTGACCTCAATCTCCCTGTTACGTTTTTCCAGATGGGTGCATAAAGTTTTCACATCATTGACATAATTAGTTTGATTGATTTCCATATTTTTCACCAGCATCATTAGGTCCCGTATAATTTGCTTTTGCTCTTCCTTTTCATTGTCATTTGTCCCTGATTTTTCACTATCATGAACTTGATCTGCAATATTTCCAGTGGATGACACATTCTGACATGATGAATCGTCTTGGGATCTTTCAGCTGGACCTCTTATCAAATCACTTTCATTCTGTTGCACAATTTTAGAGGCAGAAGGCAAGCTGTTTGGATAACCATATCTATTTTTAAAAGCATCGACAATGTCTTCTAAAGAAGTGAAAGATTTCTTTAGAAAATTGTTAAACCAATTCAAAGCATCATCTTTTAAAGAAAGGACAAATAGACGCATTTTGATATCTTCATGATTAAACTGAGGGGATCTACAGTATATGGTCATGATGCGAGTAAACAAGACTATATGCCTTCTAACAACGATTGGATCACCACCCGAGAAAATAGGTAACTTAGGAATGGCATCTTCCGGAAAATCATGGAGACGTTCAGTAAAACGACATGGCTTAAATGAATAATCCATGATGAATGATAAGGGATTAGATGAATGATAGAACTAGATCTCTGCTCAAGAAAATCAAGAGATGAAACCAGTGGAGTCGCCACTTGAACAATAAATCTGATTCTAAGATCCAAGAAGTAATCAACAAACAGATATGCAAGAGGCTTCTTGTCTGGGAAAAATGAGAAAGTGGAGTCGCCACCCAAACAAGAAACACACCGAAGAGACACTGATAAGGCAATGAAAGATCCAAATGATAACCCCAAAGGTTGAATCTGCCAGCTCAACTGAGAGATGAGAGATGAGAAGATGAATGTCGATGAAACTCCAGGAACAGAAAAACTCTGTCCCCGGCAACGGCGCCAAAAAATGTTGGCGTTGCCGGGCCAGATGAAGAGATAAGAAATGAGAAAAATGATTTGTCGTTTGAAACACCGAGAAAAAGTATCCCTGGCAACGGCGCCAAAAAATGTTGGCGTTGCCGGCTCAAACGAATGATAGAAAGATGAACGATGAATGATGAAACGCCGAGAAAACAATTTCCCCGGCAACGGCGCCAAAAAATGTTGTCGCGCGGATTGACACGACAACGCTCTGACCGGGGGCTGTCACTTTGATCCCCTGGTCTCCCCCCCTTAGGCGCAGGAGACAGGCTTAAACAGAGAGACCAGGGGATCAGAGTGACAGACCCCGGTCTGAGCGTTGTCGTGTCAATCCGCGCGACAACACCTCCCATATCACGATTGTTCCTCATGCTATTTTTAACTCTTTGGGCTCCCGTAGCATACGTAATGATTCATGTGAGGAAAACACAACAACTGGATCTGATCTACTGATCAAGCCCTCCATGGCTAGATCTAGACCTCCTGCTGCTCCCATGGATCCTTTCCATTTGGCATACTAGAGTACCATACTCCTCCCTCCATCTAAGGATAATGCTACAAACATAGCGAACTCATCCTTCAATTTGGCAAACAAGTCGTCGATTTTTGCTAAAGCTATCGTATGCTTCCCCTTCTTGTCCTTACTCTTCAAACATTGGTTGATGTAGTGACCAAACTCACGACATCTGAAGCACTTGACCTTTGATAGGTCCTTCTTTTTCTTCTCTCCTTTAGAGTCTTGTCCTTGCCTGGGACCCTTCTTCGCTTTTCCTTTACGTGCAAGAGCTACATTCTCCTCCTTCTCTATCTTCGTTCCCTTGCCACTATTGTTGGTGGTCTATTACCACACAATCTAGTAGGATCTTAAGGAAGGAAAAACCTTAGGGGAAACCACTAGACTAAGTGACAACAATGGGACAATGACCCACTATCACCTCAATCAAAGTCCCCTATTCTTTACGGATTTTCACCGATGGGAGGAGTCCTAGTGGAAGGGAATCACCTAGAATGAATAGGTCAATGATTTAGGTGTGAAATGATTCCACCAAGCCCATTCAAGGAGAGACACAACAATGGTTCAATGCTTCAAAGAAGCTAAAATTCTCTCCAAGAAAGGCCTTGAAAGTAAGGAGTTCAAGACTTAGGGTTTTGAGATATGCAATTATAATAGGTATTGCTAAGATCAAGACTCCAAGTGATTGGACAGGACCTCTTATAGAAGATCTATGTGATGTTTTAACACTTCTAAGGGATTTTTTGCTTCCTTTGAGAGACCTAGGAAAGACTTGCGCTATGGTTTTATGAATAATCTGTGAAATTTTTAATCTATTGCAACAACTCGAAATTATTTTTCTAACTAATTAAAAATTAAGTGCAGTTTATTTTCTATGGATAATAACAATTAAATTCACAACTACGATTTTCACCATAAAATGCTATGGAAAATAAAATGTTGGAAACCTAGAAAATGTTAGCACACACAAATATATGGCAGTTATTTTTGGACAATTGTCCCCTTAAAAACCCAATGTGGGAAAATCGGTGCAACAGATGAGGGTTTTATTATTATGCAGTAGTGAATAATCTTAGTACAATATATGGATACCCAGTTGTCTATCTAATCTAAGAGAAACACTAAAAAAATCATCTGAGGGAATTTTACCATCCTCCATAAGCAATTTTGGCCCCAACTGGCCACAGAAAATTGCTCTGACAAACCCTTGCGTCAGCGTTCTGCGCAGACCCTACGTAGGCCAAACTTGCACCCCTCCGGAACTGCTTTTGAATTAGTCATTCTCCTTATAGCTGTTGTTGGAAGTCACTGGCGAGGCCCTCTAGAAATCTTCCCGACCTCAGCACCCAAAACCTCCTCCTGCTCAGCCAAATGGAATTTCCTTCTTGAGGCTTCTACGCAGTCCCTGTGTAGCCTCCTAGAGAAATAATTCGGCTTCCTCTCATTGCCTCTCCGGAACTGTCTCTGCCCCTCACTATCTCTGCGTCCCCTCTCTGGCTCAAACTCTCCTCTGCTGAACCACTACAACTAGGAAGCTCGATTTCTGGCAAGGAATTTGATCTCAAGTGTGTTTTTGCTCCAACCTCATCAACCTCCTCTTATAATCTCTTCTTGGCTCACTAACAACCATGATTAATTCTTCATCAACGGATAAGATCATCTCTGGGTTGATGCATGTGTGTATCTAGAGAATCCTCACCTTTCTCAATTAATTCTCATTAATTAATCGATTTCACTAAATGAGACTTAGGCATTTTTAATTATCGATAAATTAATTTAATTTAACTGTCTTTAGGTGGAATTTCCAGAAACAGTTTTTTGGTTTTGGAGATCTCATGTGTTTTAGCCTCTCCACAAAGCTTGAGACAAGAACATCGTTCGATGCTACAAAAACTAATACTCCCTCTTAGTGAGGAAGGTGTTCACCCAGTCTCCATAACATCGTCCATACACGCTGCTAATGGCTGACATTTGTGACAAGCTGTCACTGCCCACCAACTATTGTGCAACTATAATTCTCCTGCCACAACTGTAGGTGAACCACCCTGCATCTACGCTGCTGCTAACACTGCATTGTACAATTGTTTTGTTGCCAACTTTGCCACTGCGATGCAACTGATCTCATGTTGCTACTGCTACTACAACTGAAATCCTGAATATTGAATCAACTGTGTCCAAATGCTGCAACTGTCTCCTGAGTCTTTGACTGATACTAACCTCTGCGTTGCCCACTTAGTTTGTTTGCACTGCAACTACACTGCGCTCCTTAGCGTTTGAGTGCAACTAGCACTGCAATTGTCCCTCAAGAACTGACTGTGCCATCTAACATCGATCCCAATCTGTTACTGAATATTGTGGGCCCCTGTAGCAAGGGTAATGATCCATAAGAAGAGTATACTGCAATTGTTGTTGTTGTCCCATGGACCCTGCCCGGCTCTGCAACTCCAGTGACTAAGGCTCAATGTCACCCCACCTCGCTCTTAGAGGTATGGTTGCATACAGTACGAATTGATCCTCCACTCTGGAAGACAATTCATCTATCTCTGCCGAAGTTGTTGTTACTCCGGCTTCTCCTTCTTGTCCTTCTTCCTCTAAGGACACTAAGTGCTGTAGTGACTGAACTCACCACACTTGAACCTTTTGACCCTAGATAGGTTTTTTTTCTTCTTTTCTCCTCCCCGTGAACCTTCTCCTTGATTGGGACCCTTATTTTTTTCCCCTTTGATGCAAGGGCTACATTCTCCTCTTCCTTCACACTCTTCAATCCTTTGTTGTTGCCATTGAGACTACTCTTGACTAGAGCAAGTCGCATCTCCTCTTGTGTGAAATTTGCCCACAAATGATCCCGTCCAGGTAGTTGATCTCGTCCAATAATGCCTTGGATGAAAGTAGCCCACTCCTCGGTGACACCATTCATGGCCACAAGGACAAGTTTAGCTTCTTGCGGCACCTCTCCTACTGCTGACAGCGCATTCCAGATGTCTTGAATTCTGGTGAGGTAGGAGGTAACTCCTCCCTTCTGCATCTTGGTGGTCCTCAACTTCTCGTTCAAGAACATCTTCCGATTCTTGGAAGGATTCTGGTATAGTGTTGCAAGAGCATCCCACATTTCTTTGGTCGTATTCTTGGCCGCTAAGTGTGAGACTATATGATCCCAAACACCATCAAGGATCAATTGCTTCGCCTTGGCCATCTCTTTATTATAGTTGTCTAGTGGTTGCGGATATGTAGGTACGACTATAGCTTGTTTTGCATACATCTTCAGACCAAACTCATCTAGCAAGAACAACATCCTAGCCTTCCAAATAATGTAGTTGGATGCACCATCCAATTTGTCTTGATCTCTAAGCCCTAATGAGGCCATTTTTTGCAAAACTTACTACTAGAATATAAATAGGAATCTCCTCCCCTCTTTCTTGGCTACCTGCAATTTGCACCCCCTTCTAGAATGCGCAGTTCTGGCTATTGGTTCTACCACTACAACTGGAAATCACGAATTTCCTAGAACAGGAACCTTTTGTGTTCTCTTTATCTTCTACCTGGCGTTGATTCTGCTAAAACTGTTGCAAAAACAACTGCGCCCAGATCAAGAATCTGCTCTGTGAAAAACAATGGTCTTCTCACCTGCTGCCTGTTGGAATTACTTTTGGACAAATCGACCCTTCCTACAGTCTGCAACTAGAAATTTGACTCTCTGTCCAACAATTTACATTGCCTGGCTAGGCCCTGCACAAACCTAGAAATCAAATGGCTAGACTCCCTTTGAATTTGGACGATTTCCTCCTTCCGTGTCTGAGCTTCCTATCTGATCAAACTCGCTTTGATACCATGTGGAATTTTTTATCTATTGCAGCAATGGGAAATTATTCTTCTAACTGATTAAAAATTAAGTGCAGTTTATTTGCTACGGCAAATAACAAATAAAATCACAACTGTGATTTTCACCATAAAAATGTTGCAGAAAATAAAACATTGGAAAATGAGAAAATTCTAGCACACAAAAATATGACATTTCTTTTTAAACAATTGTCCCTAAAAAATCCCAATGTGAGAAAAGTTAAAACCGATGCAGCAAATGAGGGTTTTATTATTATGCAACAGCGAATAATCTAAATAAAATATATGGATGCCTAGATGGCTATCAAATCTGAGAAAAATAATGGCAAAATCAACTAAGGGAATTTTACCCTCCTCCACAAGCAATCTTGGCCCCAACTGGCCACGGAAAACTACTCCGACAAACCCCTACGTCAGCCTTTTGTGCAGACCCTGTATAGGCCAAACTCACACTCCTTCGGAACTGCTTCTGAATCAGTGGATTTTCTTGTAGTTGTTGGTGAAAGTCACTGGTCAGGTCCTCTAGAAATCTTCCTGGCCTCCGACACCTGAAACCTCCTCTTGCTTAGCCAAATCAAATTGCCTTGAGACTTTTGCGCAGTCCTTGCACAACCTCCTAGAGAAATAATTTGGCCTCCTCTCACTGCCTCTCTAGAACTATCTCTGCCCCTCACTGTCTCTGCATCCCCTCTCTGGCTCAAACTCTCCTCTGTTGAATCACTGCAACTGGGAAGCTCGATTTCTGCAAAGGAACTCGACGTCAAGTATGTTTTTTCTCCAACCCCATCGATCTCCTCTTATAATCTCTCGTTGGCTCACCAACAGCCATGATTAAGTCATCATCAACGATTAAAATCATCTCTGGGTTGATCCATGTGAGTTTCTAGAGAATTCTCACTTTCTCAATTAATTCTGATAAATTAATCAATTTCCCTAAGTTAGACTAAGGCATTTTTAATTATTGATCAATTAATTATAATTGAATTTTCTCTAGGTGAAATTTCCAGAAATGATTTCTGGGTTATGGAGATCTCGTGTGTTAGCCTCTTGCCTCTCCACAAAGTTTGAGACTAGAACACCATCTGATGCTACAAAAACTAACATAATTGTGGGAAGGAATACTTCTAAGGTACCCACAAGGTCAAGGCAAGGGAGAAGAAAAGGTTTCTTATGATTTATTCCAATAAATACTATGCTCATACCGTCCTCAAAGAAGTTCCCAAGTTGAGAGAGAAAGACCTAGGTTTTCCCTCTTGGGGTAGCACCTAGAGCGACAAATTTTTTATGGATGAAACTCAGGCAGATGCCCACCAAATTTGGAGTATAATTAGCCTAGACCCTGAGCTTGATGTTTGGACCCTCGAATTCCTGAAAAATCACCTCCCTAAAATTTCGTTGCAAGCCCTATATCTCCACCCTACCTTTTGGGGCTTGAAATTTAGGAGGAGAAAATATGGAGAAAAGAGGTTTGATCACCAAAATCCTTGGACTAGTACTTAGCAGTGTTGTTAAAATCGCGATTTTATCGGAAAATCGCGATTTTTTCGTCCACCCGATTTTATCGCGATTTTTACACCAAAAAATCGCCAATTTTTTTTATAGCGATTTTTTCATTAAAAATCGTTGAAGGCGCGGGCAGCGGGCTTTTATATGGCAAATTCGATTTTTTTTTAGTTCATTGTGCTGTCGCCGCGCGGAGGAGGAGGAGAAGAGGTGAGGGAGAGGAGCTGAAGGGTTTTCGTCGGATTTGGGAGCGAATCCAAGCATTTTTAGGAGGAATCCAAGACAAGATCACCAATTTGTCCATAAAAAAGGTATGTAGATTAATTTTTTTTTGTTTTTCTTCTATAAAAACTTTGTTTTTCATTGTTTTTAAAGAATTTTTTGAAATTTTTCATTGATTTGGGATGGGTAATTTGTTATGACTATGAGAACCAATTTTTTATTTTTATTTTCTCATTTTTTTTAAACATTGTTTATTTTTTTTTAATTTTCATTGTTTTTTGGCATTTGGTTGGGTAACTTGGGTTTAGAAATTGGGATTTTGGAAATAATTAACTTGTAATTTTGTAAATGCTAAATTGTAATTTGTATTTTGTAATCCTAAATTCCTATTTCCTAATCCTTATTTTTCCATAGGTTTGCAAATTCAAAAACAAACATGCCAAGGAAATTGGATCCTTTCTGGGAATATGGTGACCCTAAAACTCCGAATGATAGACAAAACTTGTATTGCAAGTTGTGTGGAAAGGAAATATTCGGGGGGGTGTACAGGTTGAAGTTCCACCTTGCACAAATCCCTGGACATGATGTGGGGCCCTGTCTAAATACAAATGCTGAAATTATCCAAAAAGCCATGAGAGCATTGGGAGAATTAGAGCACACTAGAGAGGCCAAAGAAGAACTCAAAAGGCAACTAAAAAGGTCAGCTGAAGGAAGTGGGCCAAGTGGCACTGGTTCTACTGCAGCGTCAGTCAATCCGGTAGCTACATCATCATATTTTGTTCCTCGAACCACACCTGGTTCACAACCAACTATTGGTTCAATGCTAAAAAGAACTGAAAAAGAACAAGCTGACAAGTTGATGACAAAATTTCTCCTCTGGAGTGATATTCCTTTCAGCATTGTAAGGAATAATCCATTTTTCCAACCTACTGTTGATGCTATTGCCAGTGTTGGCCCGGGGTACAAAATCCCTTCTCTTCATGATTTCAGAGGCCGGCTTCTTCAAGATGAAAAGCGTGACTGCACCCAAAGATTGGAGGATTTTAGGGCATCATGGGCACAAACAGGATGCACTGTTATGTCAGATGGTTGGACTGACCAAAAGGGGAGAACCCTTATAAACTTCTTGGTTAGTTGTCCCAAGGGGACTATGTTTATCAAATCTATTGATGCAACTCATCAAATCAAAGATGCAAAAACTTTATGTGATTTGCTGGATGTGTTTATTTTGGAGGTGGGTGCAGAAAATGTTGTCCAAGTCATAACGGACAATGCTGCAAATTATGTTGCTGCTGGTAGAATGCTTATGGACAGGCATCCTGCTTTATTTTGGACACCTTGTGCTGCCCATTGTATTGATTTGATGTTAGAGGACATAGGGAAAATTCCCTTTGTCAAAGAGGTTGTTGACTCATCAAAAAGCATCACAAAATTTATTTACAACCACACATCTGTGCTTAGCTTGATGAGAAAATGCACCAACAACAAAGAGTTGGTGCGCCCCGCCATTACACGGTTTGCGACGAGTTTCATATCTCTTCAATCCCTCTTGAATTCTATGTGGGATTTGAAGAGAATGTTTCTTTCAGAGGAGTGGCGTGCTTCGTCAATGAGCCGCAAACCAGAAGGAGAGGCTGTCTGCAGAGTAGTTTCATACCAGGAAGACTTCTGGGCGGGAGTGCAGGAGGTGTGCGCTGTTACAGAACCTTTGGTAAAGGTTCTTCAGTTGGTTGATGGTGAGAAGCCCGCAATGGGCTATTTGTATGAAGCCATGGATAGGGCCAAAGAAGCCATTCGGTCCTACTATGATGACAAGGGAGATGATGGGTTCCAGAGACAACTCCTTCTATGGAACGTCATTGATGAGCGATGGAACAACACACTCCATCGTCCCATTCATGCTGCTGGGCTTTTCCTGAACCCTGCATTTTCTTATGCATGTGGGTTTAATTTTGATGTTGAGGTCGTGGAAGGATTTTTAACCTATGTCCAGAAGATGGTGAGAACTCCAGAAGAACGTATGGAGATCTCTAGACAAATTGAGCAATATAAGTTGTCAGGTGGCACATTTGGCTTTGAGATGGCTGTCATTGATAGGACGATTAAAATGCCAGGTATTTTTTAGTTTGTACTTTGTAACTTTGTTTCAAATTTCATTGTCTCTTCAAATTCCATTTTTTTCTTATGTTTATTTAAAATTTTATTTGTAATTTTGTTGTAGACGCATGGTGGAAGATGTATGGTGTCAGAGTACCCCTTTTGCAAAAGCTTGCCGTACGCATCCTCAGCCAAACATGTAGCTCCTCGGGATGTGAGCGCAATTGGAGTGTATTTGAAAAAATACACAACAAGAAGCGCAATAGGTTAACACTTAAACATTTAAAATATTGCAAATTTCCAAATAAATTTTTGAATTCATTAAAGTTTTAAACAATATTTTTTTTATAATATTAATTATTAATTATTAATTTATTATTTCATGAACTTTGTACAGGTTGGAGTTCCATAGACTTAATGACATGGTCTATGTCTACTACAATCTTCGATTGTGAGTGAAACAACTAGAGAAGACACCTAATACGGAAGCCATCTCATTGGATGGGATTGACACCACTGCTTAATGGAGGGTTGAGACCGAGAGGCCTCTCATGGATCCCACTGAGGATTGGTTAGTGCAGGATGAGGGGGAGGAGGAGGGGGAGGAGGAGGAGCAGGAGCAGGAGGAGGAGGAGTTGGAGGAGCAGGAGGAGGAGGTGACACCGCCTACCCGGGCTACCACTACCACCAGTAGAGGACGTGGTCTCCGTCCACCTCAGCCTCTTGTAGCTGCTACTACTAGTTCTTCAGCTTCTAGAGCACGTCAGACTCCACTGCCATTTCCACCAGCACAGGCACCAGCTTCTACATCTAGAGGGAAAGAGAAAGCTGTCCCATATTCTCGCAAGAGGGGCAGAGGAAATCAATAGGATTAGACTTTCATTTTATTGTATATGAGATTATGACATGATGAGATACATTATCATATTTTTTGTTGATATTTTGAGGCTGAGTTGGACTTGGGACTCAGGACTTACTATTCAGGACATGATTCAATGTTATGTGTGATTTTAGCGCTAGAAATGATATTAAACATCTTATATATTAGTTTTTTTATCATATTTATGTGTCAATGTATTTATTTTATGTTGTAGATGGTTTAGATATTAAAAAAATTGAAAAAAAATGAAAAAAAATGAATATTTTTGTGCCAAACGCTTTTTCCCGCTTTTTTCCGCTTTTTTCCCGCTTTTGTCGATTTTTTCCGCTTTTTTCCCGGCACCGATTAAATCCCGATCGCGCTTTGTGCAACATTGGTACTTAGTCCTTTGGGCTATGGAGTCCTAGATGCTTTTAAAGTTTCCAAAACCGTCCTTAAGGGGGCTAAAGGTTGATGCCTTAACTACCAACCTTCAACATATACCTACTCAATTTATGGAGTTTTATGGAAAAAAGACAAAACTTCATCCACTAGGAACATTCATCATTTGTCATCCAATGAGTAACATATGCAATTGAGAACCAAATAGCTTTCCAAAATGATATTCAACAAATTAGGGCACGGGAGCATTAACCTAGTTACAACAATTCCATGCATTAGACATTATTACGAGAAAAATATTCAATAAGAAGCACTTACAAGATGACAATATGATATATCCATCCACAAATCATGGGATAGCTCCAGGGAAGATCGAAAATTTCAGCTCCAAATGTCAAAATGCACCAAAGAAACCTCCAATAGCTCCAAAGAAAAAGTGAGTTCTTTTACAAGAGAAGAATCCAAGTGATGATGATGAGTTCTCATAAATGAGATAAACTTCTATTTATATGAGTCTCTCTAAATCAAAATAGCCTAATGAGCCCCCAAAATTATAAAATAATGTGCTAAAAACAAGTCTTGGTCACAAGTCAACGAAGTAGCTATCACAAATTATGAACTAGCCATTCATAAGCAAGCCAAGTCAATGACATCATGATGATGCAAGGTCGTTGGAGGGCCACGTTGAGTCATCTAAGTGCCATGATGAGAGAGAGGGATCCAATAAATATGAATTAGGGATTTCGAATTGCCCGTTACATTCCATGCAAGTCATCATGTAGGGCCCAAAAGTGGGTTTGGGGCACAACTATTGGTCTCATGGGTCTCCAGATGAAATAAAAATCTTGTACAATGCTCCAAGTGAGGGATTTGATGATGGTGCCTACCCTCCCATGTCTCAAGGGTGAGAGAAACCTTCTTTGGGCCTTGGATAAGTTGCCATGATCATGCTAAGTTGGTCGGGGCACGCTGGTCCAAGTGCATCATCTCTTGAATAATGTGGGGCAATGAACAAACTGTTGAAGGTGATTATTGAATGAAATGATGCTCTAACACATGATGGAGTTCCATGGCTCTTAATGCATCCCCTAGGGGTGTCAATATGATCCTTCAGTGGGCTTGGGCCCCAATTAAGTTGTCCAACCCATGATGAAACCACATGCCAATTACATATAAGATCCAATTCACTTCCTTACCATTAGGTACAATAATTAATTAGTGCATCTAAGTGAACCAAGCTTGTTTTATAAGGGTACAAATGAGACTTCATAATAGGCTTCCTTTTCAAATTTGGAGCTTTAAGCTTGTAATAGTGTTACCTCTGTAGGTATAGGAGTGGTTAATAAACAACCCTATTAGGTGTTTCCAGCCCCTAAGGGGAAAAACAGGTCCAGTGTACATCCTTCAATTGATAGGGGCCATGTGAATAATGATGGAATGGATATGGATATAGGGGTCTCAAAGCCAAATGCCATGGGTTCAAGGATGGTAATGATGAGGGATGTCCACATATTTAGGTGTATAGATGTAGGAGGGAGCAAACATGGATACATGAGTTACCTTGACCTTTGTTTTCCAACCTTCTTCGTTTTCCTTTTGCCTTTTCTTGATTTTTCTTTGTATTACTGCTCAGGGCTCCAGGAGATGAGGGCATGCTATGTATGATACAAGCAATTATTACCCCCATAAGGTGGGGCAATTCATCACCTACCAAAGGTTGGGAAGTGCATGGGTTCCTTAATGACATGGAGGCACTCATGGGGCCCTAGGAACTAGGGTGATGGCCATAATGACAAGGGGTAGAGCTCATTTTTGGCTTTTGCCCACATGTTATTTTGACGTCCTGAGTCCCGACCATATTTTGCATTTTATAATATTATTTTCTTTTGTTTCTTGCTTGTGGCCATGATATGTTTTTATCGTTCTTTCAGCTGCATCAACCTCTGGGGCGACATTTGCAGGCCCTACCCAAACATGTGGACAAATGGGAGGGGGAGTACCAGTGCCTTATGGAGAGGGAAGATGATGAAATAGGACTTGTAATATGCGGAGGGGAGTGAAAAATGTGAAATGAGAAAAGGAGACCGCGCTACCAAAATCGGGGTTTCCCAAGTAGTGTCCTTCTTGAAGCTATAAACCAATAGGGGAGATCCTACGGGACTAGGATTGAGGATTAACCCCCCATTTAAGGTGAGGGAACAAAACTACAGTGAAAGCCCCTCCTCCTCCAAAGTCACCCAATAATTTATGCCCAATGTGCCCAAGGAAAAACAAGCATAAGCACCCGATTGCACAATGAAAAACATACATTTAGGATTGGATGGCACAATATATCGGCTGCATTGGTGGCTAGCAATGGCTATTAGCTGTCGACTGAAGACAAATCTAGGAGAAAACTCCTCCTATGGGGTCACCCACTTTTGGTGGGTAATAGTACCATCTACGAGACTAAGCCTTACCTTCTCCTGAGTGAAGTCACGTCATAGGTGCTCCCAACTAGAAGTGTCTCACCCAAAAATTACTTGGATGAATGAACGTCACTCCTTGTTATACCCATTGAATTTTGTGTGCACCAACTCACTATCTGATGGTTTCTCTCCCGTCGGCTCTTTCGTCCCATCCCGTCCCGTTGGCTCTCCCTTACCTCAGTCCCTTTCGCTGCCTGCAAACCCTGTTGCTCCATGGTTACCTATAGGCTGTAAACGCAACATTGTTGCTCCACTACCCGTCCATGCAACGTTGCTGCTCCACGACCCGTCGACGACCTGTGCAGACTCCACGCAGCGTGGCTGCTCCACGAGCCGTCCACGACCCATCCAGACTCCACGCGGCTGCTCCACAGCCACGCAGTTGCTGGTGTCTACGCAGCTGCCCGCTGCAAAGCCGTCAATCTTTGCCACCGCTGCCACCACTTCTGCCATCGACCTTGGCCACACAGCCACCGTCCGGCGTCGACCTTGCCTTCTACAACCTTTTTCAGCCCTGGAAAAATTAGCTGCTCCAACCATGACAGAGCAGCAACACAACAAGGACCCCGGGGAAGCCGAAACGCCACTGTCCAAAGATTTCAACAACAGAGGTCCGATGAAGTACTTACAGCAGTGCCACAATAAAGGTGAGAATGTATACAGCCCCACCGATATTGCATTAGAAACAAATTTTGCTTTCTGGACATCCCAAATTAGACAAATTATGAGGAAAACGGAACACCTATAGGCGGAAAATCGCGAGCTGCTAGCTGACATCGGCGCTTTGTCAAACAGAGTTCTATCGGTAGAGGGAGACAACGCATCTATTAGAAAAACACTGCAGGAATACCGAGAACAAAGTGCGGGGCAGAATTCCGACGAGATTTTACAGGCGGAGATCAGAGATCTTAAAAGCAAACAGGAGGAAATTAGATCCCAACAAATGTCCTTTAAACAGGAAACGAAGTCGCATATCAGCACATGGGCACAGGTGGTCAAAGGAAAGGACAAGACCCCTCCGCTCTTAGCGGTGGAGGAAGTAGTGCAGGCAAAGCTCGTGGAGGAAAGAACCTGACGAGCAAGAGAATTAAATCTTAAGGTAAGAGGACTCCCTACACCTCCCCCCTCAGCAGACCCAATGGAACTGGGGAACAGGTTTCTATGCGACACTTTCGACATACCAGACATAACCTTGGACAAAACTTGGTTAGCGCAGGACTCTACCCTCTTCCTCAGGTTCCGTGACTCCTTAGATAGACTTCGGGTACTGCAAGCTAAGTGGAAGTTATTCTCTCTTCAAGTGTTTTTGGATGAAGACCTCACAAGAGCTCTAGTAGTTGAATTGAAACAGGCCAGGGAACAGGTTGCAGCAGCAAGACAGGCAGGGAAATGGGCAGTGATTAGAAACCTTCGGGCAGTTATTCGGGACACCTTCCCCCCAGGATGGGCATCCCGTTCAGGTAGCTCCAAATGACGGGCCCGAGCGGAGAGGAGGCGAGGCACGGATCTCTCGGTTCACTGCTGGAATGGAAATGGCTCCTTCTGGTCTTCACCAGGCCTACTTTATGAAGCCCTTAGCTCAACGGACATCACCCTGGTTACTAAGACTCATGCGAGTCCAGTCCGACCTCTCCCCGACATTACAAGATAGCAGTGGACCATAGTTTGCAGACAGGAGACACAGAGTTCAGGAGGTGTCAGGGGATCAGGGGGTGTTGCTTGCCTCGTCCGTGATAGCCTCAGGGGCAGAGTATTGGTGGTCGCGACCGATGAGTATGCCAGATTCATGTGGATTCAAATCAGAGCCAGAACATCACCTCCGAGAGACATTTATGTCGCAATCTGTTACTTCCCACCTATCTCGTCTCCCTACGCTATTCACAATAGCTTAGATGGAGACCCTTTTACAGACCTGTACTCGGACATCACCAGGCTTTCGGCAGTAGGGGATGTCATTCTCACGGGGGACTTCAATGCCCGGACCAAAGATCTCCAGACTCCTATGCACGACCAGATAGAGGATATATTTTGCACTCGGGGGATTGACCCGACTACAATCGGCATGCACCGGACCTCCGAGGATCACTTGGAACCCACCACAGCCTATGGGAGATATCTGCTACAATTAGGAGAATCTCATGAGCTAGTAATTCTGAATGGCCTACCATGTTTCCCATCCTCGCATTTCTTTACCTGCAAACCATTTGGAGGCGGGGCAAGTGTGGTTGACTACGCTATTGCAAACCCAGATCTCCTCCCTTACATTAAAATTTTCTCGATCAACCCTATCCCTCTCGCAAATCATGCACTTCTCTCACTCTCTCTGCAGTTTGACCTCCTGAATCCATCTCCTACTCTTCCCCGCAGCCCTCCCAGGACCACCTTCCGATTTGAGGAGGGTGACCCTGATCTCTTCCCCTCTATCCTCAGACAGACACTCCCATCAGAGTTCTAGTTCGCCTCTCTCAGCTCCGCCAAGGACAAATACCAGTACCTCTCATATGTAATCTGGGAAGCTGCACTCCAATCCTTCCCCCACTCTACCCGTACCGCCACCACCTCCCGCAATATGGGAAATTGCCCTATGAATAAATGGTATGAGTAGGAATGCAAGTCTATGCATCAAGACCTCCAACACGCATTCCGGAACTCCTTACCAACATACCCAGACCTCTGTTCAACCTACTGTTGCCTCCTTCGCCACAAGCAGCGCCTTTTCATTGCCCATAGGAGACAGGTTCTTTCTACTCTCCTCCTTCGCTCCCCTAAAGATTTCTGGGGGACCATCCTTTCCCGGCGCTCACCTACCCCAGTCGACCTTGATCCTACCTCAATGTTCTCTCACACCTCCCAGCTGTATGACATTCCTGGGCAGCCTCTAATTTAGGTTACTTCCCCCCCTCCTGCCACCTTTTCTTTGACAAAGATATCAGAGAGGCAATATGGACAATGAATAGCAGCAGGGCAGCAGATGAAGGCGGCTTCCAGGCAGAATTCTTCAAGCATGGACTTCGCCCCCTAGTATGATATCTAGTGGACCCTTTCAACTAGGTGGTTCGGGATGGATTTTCGGATGGTTGGTCACACCACATTATCTACCCAATCCACAAGTCAGGGCCTACTTCCAACCCCAACAACTATAGGACAATCATGGTTGGGCACACATTCTCCAAGCTATATGCTACAACACTCCATAGGACACTCTCCCATTTCCTTGAGCAAAGACAACTCAGGGCCAAGGGCCAAGCAGGATTCCGCCCAGACCACCAGACGATTGACCACATCCTTACTCTTCGTGCGGTGATCGAGGAGGCTAGACATCGATCCTCTAAAGTGTATTGCTGCTTTGTAGACTTCCAGAAGGCCGTTGGGTCAGTCCCAAGGGAAGATCTTTTCCAGAAGCTAAGAGAGATTGGCATTTCCTCGACTCTCCTGATAGCTATCATGCGCCTCTATCAGGCCTTCCTTGGCCGTCTCCGCACAGTTGGAGGAATTTCGGATTTCATTCGAAGCACCATTGGAGTCAACAAGGATACCCCCTTTCTCCTACTTTATTCGGGATCTATATCGATGAGCTTGAGTCCTTCCTCTGGGAGCGTATCCAGGATACAAATGGGTGTCTTCTTCACTAGGTCCTGATTTCCATCCCCCTCTTTGCAGACAATATTGCCCTTATTGCCTCCTCCTTTTAAGTTATGGTATGTTCTATGCTTATAACAGTTTACTTCTTTTTCTTATTATATTCCACCGATTAGCAATCACATGTACATAAAGTAAAGTGCAGATAGAACATTAAACGATTGACAGAAAACAAGCCAAGACAAGAGACACAAGATGTGGCGGCTAGCCAGGGACAAACCCCACAATGTGTGGGGAAACCCTTTGATCAAATCTTCTTTTATCTTCAATAATTCAGCAGAGAGAAATAGTACAATAAATCTGATTCATATCAGCAGTAGCAAACCTTAGATCAGTAGCATCAACATTAGCGGCTTCATTATCAAACTAGGGCAGACCATATCTCACAAACCGATAGTCGGATTGACTTCATTCCACCACCAAAAGTTTCGGCTTCTAGAGGAGGTTCAGATGAACCTATAGCGCAGTTCAGATGAGGAGATCTTCTAGGCCATGCAAGTCAATCTTTACTTCTGTAGTTGCAGCTTCAGTTTCAGCAGTTTCCGACTTCAAACTAGGGCAGTCGATATCTTGCAAACCGTTCGTCGGATTGACTTCATTCCACCACCAAAAGTTGCGGCTTTCAAAGGAGGTTCAGATGAACCTACAACGCAGTTCCAAAGAGGAGATCTTCTAGGCCACGTAAGTCAATCTTTACTTCTACAGTTGCAGCTTTAGTTTCAGCAGTTTCCGGCTTCAAACTAGGGCAGTCGATATCTTGTAAACCGTTCGTCGGATTGACTTCATTACACCACCAAAAGTTGCGGCTTTCAAAGGAGGTTCAGATGAACCTACAGCGCAGTTCCAAAGAGGAGATCTTCTAGGTCACGCAAGTCAATCTTTACTTCTGCAGTTGCAGCTTCAAATTCAACAGCTTCCGGCTTCACATGTGTGAGAGAGAGAGACTCATTTCAGCGCAGTAGAGAAGAGACTCATATCTGCGCAGTAGAGAGAGAGAGATGTGATGAGATGAGTGAGTCCAAATGAGGAAAAGTCCTCTTATATTTATACACAATGTTGGTGGGTGAATAGATGCGACTGTTGGGCTTCTGAGCCTACATGATTTGTAGGTCGGCTTGATAATAATTCCATAATCAAAATAAATTCATATCTCCATGAATACTTATCGGAATCGGATGATCTTTATATCAATCCTACACCTCTCGACGAGAGGAATCTAATAAAAATATTATCAGCCATGAATAAGATGACCCACATGAAGTTTTGCCCTGGTTTCCAATTTTAACACTCCCTCTCAACCATGGAGAACTTCATCTGCAATCTGTCTATCGGTCATTACTATTCATCCATCAAATGCACTGCCCTGTACAACCTGACCCTTGCCCTGCTCTGCTCTATTCTGCGTGTTCTGCTTTGTCTTGTTCTGCCTGCACTGATCTATACTGTTTTGCTCTGTTCTGCTATGCTCTTGCATTGTTCTGTTCCGCTCTGCTTTTGTTCGAATTATGAAGAAGAAATGATCGAGGATGTATCATACTGACTCAAAGTCAGTCTCAGAGTATGTACCACTGGTCCCAGACCAGTCTCAACCAACCCAAAGTCAACGTCATAGTGAGTACAACTCCAATGGTCCCAGACCAATATCATCCTCCACTGACTCAAAGTCAGTCTCAGAGTGCGTACCACTGGTCCCAGACCAGTCTTAGTGGACCCGAAGTCAGCTTCATAGTAAGTACCACTCTTACCACTGGTCCCAGACCAGTATCATTGATCCCAGATCAATGGAGGTCATCCTAGCGTAGGGAGTACGGTAGTTACAACGATGCGTCCATCAGTACTACTATGGTCCCTAACTTCATTTCCCTGCTCATTGATCAGATGAGAGGTACTTCCCATGAGTCCCAGACTGCATGGGTAGTATGCCTCGACAGGAGAACTAATCAATCCTGTCCTCACAGGAGAACACATCAATCCCGCTACAATCGCCGTGGAGAACACATCAATCCCGCTACAATCGCCGTGGAGAACACATCAATCCAGGCTGCCATGGAGAACACATCAATCCAAGCCTCACAGGAGAACTAATCATCCTGCTACACAGGAGAGCGAATCATCCTGTTCCACAAGAGAGCGAATCATCTTGTCCCACAAGAGAGCGAATCATCTTGTTCCAGTGTGCACCACTAGGGGAGGGTGAGTCACCCTGTGGTCATATGTTGCTCCAGTAGGAACCGCAAGCCCTCAGAGCTCCCAGAGCTCAATGTATGCAACATGCAAGACCCTTGTACAAGGGTTTCTTGCCGACTCCAAGTCGTTTGGGAAAATCACATATTAGATCTTTCCTCGGGGCTTTGACAAGGTGTATCAAACTGTACATCATCTTAATGTGATGGAGCTTCTTTGCTCATCGACTTATCATATCCCAGATGATGTCTATCTACTGGAGCAATTGACGAATATGGGATTCCTCAAAAATCGAATCCCACCTCTGGTTGTTACAGAGAATCACAGTGGTATCCAATGTAAATCCAAACAGCTCACTGAAGAGCTTTCGCAACCAGACTGCCTCACACGAGGTTATGCTAGCAACAATATATCCTGCCTCAGCGGTGCTCAAAGCCACCGACTTCTGCTTCCTGCTCATCCAGGATATTGAAGCAGATCTCAAGGTGAAACAGTACCCTTAAGTGCTCTTACGGTCCACCACACTGCCTACCCAATCAACATCAATATATCCTAGTAGTCTCACATCTCCGACAGTGTATCTTAATCCATGAGAGATTTTGTCCTGAAGACATCTCAGAAGATTCCTGGCATCAATCCAGTGAGGCTCAACCAAATATGAGCTCACAATGATAACTGCAAAACATATGTTCGGATGGAGGTTCACCAAGAACATCAATGCGAATGAGTTTTTGAAACTCAGAGGCATTTCCCAAGTCTGGTCCGACATCACTACCATATAACTTCTAAAAGTTAAGATCCTCGAGGTAGTCACAGGCTTGCAGTCCATCATACTGAATCTTTCCAATATATTTACCACATATTTTCCTTGAGATAGGAAAATTTCCCTTGGCTTCTGCCACACTTCAAGTCCCTGGTCCTTCATTTCAAATTCAGAAGCCATCTCCCTCTTACATTTGTGAATGAGAGGGTTTGCACCTGTTAGAAAGAGGTCATCCACATACAACACCAGTATGAGAGGCTTGTCATCTTCAACCTTAAAGTAAAGGTTAGGATCAGCTTCACTCCTAGTGAATCCCAGCTTCATCAAGTAGCTATCAATCCTCTCATACCATGCTCGGGGTGCTTGCTTCAGTGCATAGAGAGCTTTCTTCAACCTGCATACATGAGATTTTCGATCATAAATCTCAAATCCTTCGGGTTGCTCCACGTAGACCTCTTCTTTGATCGAGCCATGCAAGAACGCAGTCTTGACATCCATCTGATGTAGGTTCCATCCTTGTGAAGCGGCAAGGGCTATGATCGAGCGGATGGTCGTATATCTGGCAACAGGTGCAAATATCTCATCATAGTCTATACCTTCCTTTTGGGAGAAACCTCGAGCAACAAAACAAGCCTTATACTTTTCCGTGCTTCAATCTGCTGCATGCTTTATCTTGTAAAGCCATTTGGAAGTAACAACAGTCTTGTCTTGGGGTCTGGGAACTACTTCCCAAACATCATTCTTTATGATAGACTCATATTCTTCGGTCATAGCATCCTTCCATACTTGATGCTTGACGGCATCTGAGAATGACGAAGGCTCATTTTGTATGGTTGTACTCATGATGGTTAGGTATCCTTGATACCTATTAGGTTTCTTACTTTCACGAAAGGTTCCTCGGGGTGCAACATGTCCTTCAGCATCATCAAGTAACCCCTTAAGCCATGAAGGCCTCTTCCTAGAAGAGGAAGGCTCATATGGAGGAGGATCAATCGGATCCATGGGTTCTTCTACATCAGGCATTGATTCATCATCCTTTTCTTTCGGTTCCTTGGTGTCGGCTTCTTGAGAGCTCCTCAAAGTCGAAAGATTTTTCACCTTGCTGAGAGCCATATCTTTGTCAAAGGTGACATCATGACTAATTACGACTACCCTTTGACCGGCTACATAGTTTCTATACCCTTTAGCATTTTCACCATAGCCCACGAAAATTCCCTTCTTTCCAGATGCACCCAATTTATTTCTTTTCTCTTTCGACACATGAAAGTATACAGGGCTTCCAAAAATTTTAAAATGAGAAACATCAGGTTTCTTACCGGTGAATTTTTCTTCAGGAGTCTTGGAACCCAATGCTTGATGAGGGCATCGATTTTGTACATATACGGCAGTGTTTGCAGTTTCAGCCCATAGAAACTTTGGAAGTCTTTGATCATGTAGCATGGCCCGGACAGCTTCCATCATCGTGTGGTTCTTCCTTCCCACCACACCATTCTGCTCAGGAGTATGTGGTGTAGTAGTTTCCCTCTTAATGCCAACCTCAGGAATGCCTGAGTAAACCAATTGTAATATATCGGAGGTCTTGCTTTGGCTTGAGGGGAATGGTCCCCTTTTGAGCTTTTCTTTGGCACATCCCGGACATACACCTTCTTTCTCTACTTGGAATTCGGGCATCCCTGTTACCATCTGTCTTACATCGGGTAGAACTTTTTAATGAAGGTGGGCAAACCTCTGATGCCAAAGTTCGGACTAAAGAGTTGTGTCACAAGACATGACACCTAGCGGACTTCCATCGACCTGATATAATGAATCAACACTAAACCCAAGAGTAAAGGCATCTTTAACATTATTTTTCCATATACATACCTTGCCATTGCTGAAGGTTACCTTGTAGCCTCTGTCTTCCATTGCCAAGATGGACACTAGGTTCCTTTTGAGGTCAGGTGCATTTAATACATCCTAGAATTTCTAGCCTTCTTGAATGCTTGTCCTCTTCCTTGATTCCCAGCTCTCCTCTTACCTTTGCTGTTGAATTTGTCATTCCTTTGATTGCTATCAGAGGGATTTCGAGTTGCACCACTGCATACTGTACCATGCTTCTCTAATCATGATTATCATCATGTTGCCCATGTCCATGATTTTATCCATCATAATGCTGCTCAAACTAGTGTGCATCATCATCATGCTATCGTATATGTCCATGATCTCATGTTGCCCTTTATGTCCATGATCTCATTGATCATGATGCTCATGATCTCATACATAGTGACTTGCTTTATCGCAAATGTAACATCGTCATTTTCTTCTAGACTTAGGTCCAGCCTTTCCTTTTGATTTAGTCCTGGAATTATTTCTTTTCTTAGCATGAGAAGAAAAGATAGCAGGAGGACCTTTAGGCATGGGCATTTCTTGCACTTCTTCCCTTGTTTCTTCTTGAATGCATCTAGCCATTAATTCCTCGAAACTAGGAATTACATTATTGTTCAGAAGAGTAGTCCTGAACACATACCATTCAGATGGTAATCCTCTGAGAGTTGTGAGTGCCATTTCTCTGTCAGTAATGGTTTCCCCAATAGATAGGAGATCGTTCTTGATCTCGGTGATTCTTAAGAAGTATGCTTGCATACTTTCATCTTTACCCTTCTTGATTTCCCTCAGCTTATTTCTAAGAAACAAAACTTGATTTGCATCATTAACTTTAAATACACTCACAAGTCTATCGTAGATTTCCTTGGAGGTGTCCAGTTCAGAGATGTAGGCCACCAAGTGCTTGTCGATAGAGTCCTGGATGATCTTCTATTGTTTTGACTTCTCCATTTTTCCATTTGTTCCAGGCAGCAACAGATGCATTTGATGAAGGCTCAACAATATTGCCTCTCACATGATCCAACACTCCTAGATTCTCAAGGGTTAGATCGATAGACATCTTCCATCCGTGATAGTCAGCTTTCTTACGGAGCTTGTCTTTGGCAGGAAAGAGTGTTGAAGACCCCATAGTTCTTTTAGGATAGCCTTGCCAATCTTCTCTTCGATGAATGCTCTTGCTCTTGCTCGGGCTTTGTCTTCACCTCAGCTCTGATACCATGTTAAGTTATGGTATTTTCTATGCTTATAACAGTTTACTTCTTTTTCTTATTATATTCCACCGATTAGCAATCACATGTACATAAAGTAAAGTGCAGATAGAACATTAAACGATCGACAGAAAACAAGCCAAGACAAGAGACACAAGATGTGGCAGCTAGCCAGGGACAAATCCCACAATGTGTGGGGAAACCCTTTGATCAAATCTTCTTTTATCTTCAATAATTCAGCAGAGAGAAATAGTACAATAAATCTGATTCATATCAGCAGTAGCAAACCCTAGATCAGTAGCATCAGCATTAGCAGCTTCATTATCAAACTAGGGCAGACCATATCTCACAAACCGACAGCCGGATTGACTTCATTCCACCACCAAAAGTTTCGGCTTCCAGAGGAGGTTCAGATGAACCTACATCGCAGTTCAGATGAGGAGATCTTCTAGGCCACACAAGTCAATCTTTACTTCTGTAGTTGAAGCTTCAGTTTCAGCAGTGTCCGGCTTCAAACTAGGGCAGTCGATATCTTGCAAGCAGCAAACCGTTCGTCGGATTGACTTCATTCCACCACCAAAAGTTGCGGCTTTCAAAGGAGGTTCAGATGAACCTACAGCGCAGTTCCAAAGAGGAGATCTTTTAGGCCACGCAAGTCAATCTTTACTTCTGCAGTTGCAGCTTCAGTTTCAGCAGTTTTCGGCTTCAAACTAGGGCAGTCGATATCTTGCAAACCGTTCGTCGGATTGACTTCATTCCACCACCAAAAGTTGCGGCTTTCAAAGGAGGTTTAGATGAACCTACAGCGCAGTTCCAAAGAGGAGATCTTCTAGGTCACGCAAGTCAATCTTTACTTCTGCAGTTGCAGCTTCAAATTCAACAGCTTCCGGCTTCACATGTGTGAGAGAGAGAGACCCATTTCAGCGCAGTAGAGAAGAGACTCATATCTGCGCAGTAGAGAGAGAGAGATGTGATGAGATGAGTGAGTCCAAATGAGGAAAAGTCCTCTTATATTTATACACAATGTTGGTGGGTGAATAGATGCGACTGTTGGGCTTCTGAGCCTACATGATTTGTAGGTCGGCTTGATAATAATTCCATAATCAAAATAAATTCATATCTCCATGAATACTTATCGGAATCGGATGATATTTATATCAATCCTACACCTCTCGACGAGAGGAATCTAATAAAAATATTATCAGCCATGAATAAGATGACCCACATGAAGTTTTGCCCTGGTTGCCAATTTTAACAAAGAAGGCCTTCAGAGACAGCTGGATGCTCTCGCGGCTTTTTGTGACCGGAGGCATCTAACTGTGAACTAGGGTAAAACTAAAGTGATTATCTTCAATGGAGTCAAGAAAACGTCGGACTTCCACTTCCTATTTAAAGGAGAAGAGATCGATATTGTCAGCACCTATACATATTTGGGAGTTCAGTTTTCAGGGCCTTGCTTCAGCCTGCGACTAGCCCTTCAGCCTCGGATCAACAAAGGGGATGGCTCCCTAGCCCTTCTAGAGAGGCAGTGTTTCCGGCACCATTTCCAGGACATCTCGTCCAAAATGAGCATCATGGACACTTTGATTCGCCCCACAGTGCTTTACGGCTCAGAGATTTGGGGTCCCTCTCTCCTAGAGTCAGATTGGGCTTCAGCGGAGCGGGTCCAGACCCTCTTTTTGGGCTGTTTCATTAGGTGCAAGCAGACAGTTCCTCAACACATCATTCTAGCAGAGTTCAGGCCTCAACCTTTCCGCCTAGAGGTGATATTAAGGTTAGTGTCGCTCCTGCACAGGCTCCAAGGGATGGTAGACGCGAGGAAGGGTCGTGATAGATACCCATACTTAGCATATTGCTCCTCGGAGAACATCGCCTGTATGCAGACAAGCCGATCCAAATGTTGGTAGACCAGTGTGACAGAGCTTTTGGAGGCTTCAGGAATCCAAATTGACCATCTCCCTCCTTTTTAGTACTCTCTGAATGCTCCAGGCCACCTCCTTCCCAATCAGTGAGCGCTGAATAAAATCATTAAGGAGGATATTTACAGACAATACATTCAGACTAGGTGGACCAATCCTCCCAATGGGTTGCATCCAAAACTGGCCTTCTACGCGGAGCATTGCCTGGAGATCAGGGATGGGCTCATCATCAGACTGCAATACACGTTCCAGCATTGGATGCATGCCCTTAGAATCCCCCTCGGGCAGCGCAAGGTTGGGTCTCACAGACTCTGGGTGGAGACAGATCACCATATCGATAGGGCAGATAGGATTTGCCAGCTCTGTCACTTACAGGAGATAGAGACAGAGACACTTCATCTTCGGATGCCCTGCTTACTATGAGATTCGAGGTCGTTTCCATTGTCTCTTCAAGTCTTCTCAGACTTTGACCAGCTTCCTTAGATATGTTGATCTGAGATGCCTTGCACTTTATCTCTAGGAGGCCTTTAGATTTCGGGCCCGTTTTCTTCAGCCCCCCACCAGATCGGACACCACGCAGAAGATCACGAACTTCTTTAGGGCGCTACCATCAGCGCGGTGCACCAAAAGAACCATTGACCGACCCACAAACACTGAGACTAGATCAGTGCAGTCCTGGGGGGGCCGACCCACCAGACTGCACCAGTGCTCTAGGATTGGATCCACCCCTGGGAGGCGCCCTAGAACCTCCAAGCGACAGCCCAGTGTGCCCACAGGACAGTAGACTTTGACAAACTTCTCTCAGTTTTATTCTCTCGGCCTTGGATGTTAGGAGTAGGAACTGGACAAGAGACTCCTTCCCTGCTTCTTCTTCTTCTCCTTCTCTTCTTCGTCGCAGTGCTTTGTTTCCAAGCCGAGAGCTTCTAGCTTCTACATTTACATTTACTTAGATTATAGATGCATTTTCTGCTTTTGAAAAGAAATGTTAAAGGGGACCGTTTGGTCCACCGGCTTGGCAAGATGTAATCATTGTAACCGACAGTCCCGTTTGACCTTTTATGGTCATTTGTTGGACATTAATAAAATTATCTTATCTTTTCTTATCTCCAACAGCTACAAGTTCATTTTTGACACCCTGAACCGTGGTGAGATAGGATGTGATGTTCTCGTCCTTCTGCATCTTGACTGTTCTCAACGTCTCCTTGAGAATCATTTTCCAGCTCTCAGACGGATCCTGGTACAACTTCACAATGGTATCCCACATGTCCTTTACTATTGTCTTATCTACAATATGTGAGACAATATGATCCCGAACGTTGGACCATCCTCTTGGCTTTAGCCATATCCTTCTTGAAATCAAGATACTGGATAGGGTATGTTGGCTCAGTTACAATTGTTTTCACAAATTCCTTCAGACCGTGCTCATCCAATAGGAATTGCATCCTGGCCTTCTAGACGCTAAAGTTGGAGGCTCCATCCAATTTGTCCTAATCTCTGAGTCTTGTTGTGGCCATCTTTGCGAAACTAAAAAACTGGAGAAATAAACTAGGAGATCTCCTTCTCTTTTTGGAAATATAACTCGATCTTCTTCCTACACTCACACTCCTCACTAGAAATACGCAACACTACTACTAGGAAACTCGTTCTGCCTCCAGAAATCCTTTCCAGCAATCTCATTTCCTATTGCTGCTCACTGAGACAACTCGCACTTCCTCCAGATCACCTCCTGGAGCTGGATCTTGAATTATTGCTTCTGAAACACTTATTCGCTGACTGGCTAACTCGCACGGCCTGCTTTGACCTCTTCTGTTGGAAATCTCAGCCTCCCCGCCTGTCACTGGAATGCTGGAAACTCCCTGAAGAATTTCTTTGGAAATTCTCAATACTGAAAACCCCACTATTGGCATCTCTCAGTTGCGCCTTGGCTAAATCACTGCAATTGGGTAAGTCAAATTGCTTGAATCTCTTGTGTGTGTTCTCATACTTGCCCTGCATTGATCTGCTACTATAAAACCCTTGCTACAAAATCATTGCGCTAGATTTTTGTTGTGAATTACTGATTTGCTCACTAGAAACCCTCTCTGGTAATCCTTCTGCTTGTTGTTACTACTCCCGAGGCAAATCAAACTTTCCCCCACCTTGGACTAGAAATTGAATTTCTACCACCCTGCAATACACACTGTTTGGCTGGCTTGCCTAGATCTGGAATTGTGTACTTCAAATCTCCCTTGGATTCTGCACAATCTCGCTTCCTTTCACCTAGAGCCTCTCTGATCTGATCTTCTGCTCTGCTACCATGTGAAAATTCCTTAAATGCAACAAACCCTTGGTTATAAGCCAACCAACATCGCTTTACATTAATTATTATTTTGTTTGCCTTTTAGCCCATGTGATTAATGTGAAGTGCTCTCCAAGGCTAGTGCTGAGACCTCATGTGTCAAGAATGAGGGTGAGGGCCTCAAAAGCAATGAATAAGAGGGAGATGCCTTTTAAATGCTGCAAAACATCTCCAAACCCCAAGTTGGGCTTAATGGGCCCCAAATGCGTCTCATGGGTCCCCAAATGGCTCAAGATCAAATTGATGCTCCATCAATGAGGGCTAGAAGATGACACAATCCCTCCCATGTCTCTCTGGGTAAGACAAAACCTCCCCTGGGCCTTGGATCAACTGCCAAGTGTCAAGTACAATGTGCGGTCGGCTGAGCAACGTGATCCAAGTACATCATCATCACTATGTGGCGGGGCATGAACAAGTTCTAATGTTCCAAACTTAAATAAACAGTGATATGCAAAACAAAATCGATTTGTGACATAAGAAATTAAAACAATCAACAAATGCTCATTAAAACTCCAGAAGTGAGAACTAGCTGAGCCATTTTATTAATGAAATGGAGCAAGTACATTAATATGGAGAAATGCACCTTGGCTTGCCTCAAGGGCAAGCTTGACAGGTCCCAGGTGATAAAACAATAATTTCGAAGTTGGAAATCACTGCTCCCCTAATGCTCTGCACTGTCCCCGCAAACTACGCTGCTGGCTGGAAAGGAACTGTAAGAAACCCCGTCTCGGTGCTCAGAAAATGCTGAAACTTCACATCTAGGGTTCCTTGTTAAAAACCCAGAAAGGGTTTGGCTTATATCCAAGCCAAAGTCGAATCCATAAATTGGTGCAAATTCCCCTGCCACTGGCAATTCAGCCTGTTATAAGAATGAGGATTTCATACCCAAATATCACCCGGAAAATTTTGCAATTTTAACCACAGACTCCTCTCACAAAACCCAAAATGGTTTGGCCAGCTTTTGACCTTCCAAAATCGACCTCCAATATGCCTCACCAGTGTTGCACGAAGCGGCCCCCCCCCGGTTCCAAGCCCCGAAGCGCGTCCCGTACGGAAGTGCCTAGGAAGCTTGGCCGGAAGCGGCGCTTCCGAATTCGGAAGCGCCGCTTCGGCTTTTTTAGCTGCTTCCTGGAAATTTGGAAGCACTGTACGAAAGCGCCGCTTCCGAAGCGCCGAAGCGCGCTTCGTACGGCGCTTCGGGCGTCAGAAGCGTGGCGCTTCGGAGGAGGAAGCGTATGCTTCCCAGATGCTTCCGTACACTTCCCAGACGCTTCCGTACGCTTCCAGAAAAGCTTCCGAAAAAGCGTTTAGAAAATCGTTTTTTTTCAATTTTTTTTAAAATTTTAGGTGAGTTTGCTTGTTGGGGGTGGGTCCACCTTGGGTTAGGGTGACGAATGAAGGCAAAAAAAAATATAAATATAGCAGATGCTCCCTCATGGTAATGTTAAATTCTTAAAGTAAAAGTGACATTCTCCTTTATTTTTCATTTTCATCCTTTTACTTAAATTTTTAACATTACCATGAAATGACTCAGGATGTTTGAGAGTGGTTCCAGCCTCATTGGACTTCATATGGAGAAAATAAAATTTCATATCCTATTCAAAATTCAGCAGACTTAACAGTTTTCAGGTATTCAGGATCAATGGGATTGTGGCATTTCATTAGATTATATCAAGTATGAAGGTATGCGATTAGCATTTAATCAAGAGCACCAAGCCCTATATGTACCCTGGTGTTGGTGGTGTTAATTGTTGAACTCCTTTGTCACGCAGCACGCCCTTAGCAAAAAATTACCTTTCAATCAAGTCAAAATCATCGATCAAACATGTTAAGCTTTTTCTACCATATTTTAAGTCTTGAATTAGGTAGTTTGATCAAAATTGGGCAATGTTGACTAATATCCCTAGACAATCAAGGTAGAGGCAAAGGCTAGACAAGAGGAGAAGAATCTAGATTCTAGATCATTAATGTACAATGGATGTTATATCTATCTTGATTTATGCAAAAATATGCATGTTTTCATGTCTTCTACAATTAATTTGGTATTTGGGATGTTTGTTTTGAGTATAAATGCAAAAAAATATAATATATATATATATATATATATATATATAGCAGACGCTTCCGCGGACGCTTCGCTTCCTAGATTTTTGGAAAATGACGCTTCGGCGTCCCCGCTTCCAAAAACGCTTCCGCTTCGTGCAGCATTGTGCCTCACACCCTCCAAACTGCTCAAGAATACGACCTGCAAGGGACACCAACAAAATCCTCCTCCCAAGCTCTGAAAATGAAGCAATCTACTCCACAAATGCTTCCCTTAACTTCCCAGACAAAGTTCAACCTCAAAGACTGATACTCTACCTCCCACGCGTGCACCAACTGCTACCTTTGCGCTGGCCCAGGAAGTGCGAAAATCACACTGCAAAGAAGCACTCTCCTCCAGCTCCCAAATTCTCCAAGATGAAAACAAATCTCTTAGGCCTCCTCTCCGGAAAATCTCCCAACCAAATTCCATGGAAAGCCACCACACGTAAACTCCACCTCCTCTTCACTGCAGAAGATGAATGCACCACCAAAAGATGAATGCAACTGCTGGAAATCACAACGAAATCGCTCTTCTGGAAGAATGAAGAAAAACCTTCATAGGGTGGCACTCGAAGTACCCCAAAGGAAGGGTGAGCTCTTCACTTGAAGAACTCGTGCGGAACAACAATTGGCTCAGCTAAGCAACGTGAGCAACCAAAGAGAAATCAATATGCCAAAAGTTGATGAAATGAGGAGTGTTGTCTTCCTTTTATAGATTTCGTGGAGCCTTTTTCCATCCATTTTGCCTCCTTCGTGGCTCCCACACTAAGCCATCGATTTTCCCCCTCATGCAATTCGAACTATTGGCTTAGGGAGTGCGTATTTTCCTTGTGTGGATGGCCTCCATATGCTACTAATAAAGCCAAAATAACTTACTTCTAACTCCTAAGTTTCCCAATAAAATCAAATGGGCCTCATCTCCTCCAAAATTGGTCCCAAAATGTAGAAATTAATCATGTTCCAAAATAATTTAGGAAGGGACATTACACAAGCAATGTGGTGGTGTCGAAGAAGCCCTGGTGTGGCAATCAATGCTCTACAAGGTTGGAGGCCCATGGCTCTCAACGCTCACCCGACAAGTGCCATTATGCCCTTTAGAGGCCTTGGACCCCGTATAGGTAGACCAAGTCCAAGATGAAGACCCACCTGCATGTGAAAATTTGGGAGACCCAAATTTCTACTGCAGCAACTGATTAAGTATCTTCTATTTGTTAAATTACTGAACAAATTATTTATTGCATCCTATAGCAAATACCGAAACTAATACACTTCAGCCTTCACCAATTAAATTAAATGCGGAAACAAGAAATTGAGTAAGAAAAAATACACAACACATTACACCGTTATTTTTGGACAAATGTCCCCAGAAAAAGCCAATGCGGGAAAACTGGTGCAGTAGTTGAGGGTTTGTTTTATTAAGTAGTACTTTTCTAAATACAATCTTTGGATGCCTTGCTAGCTATCCAATACAGAGAATTTGACTGGAAAAAGATTAATGAGAAATACCTCACACTATCACTGGCGATTTGACACTAATCTAGGCCTTAGATGGTTGGCCCCACATTGGATCTGCGCAGCCACTGTGTCAGCCTATGCAGTTCTGCATCAACCTCTCTTGGGATCTGCGTCACCTCTTCCCGGATCTCCTGCTGTCTGGAGCTTCGTTCCTTTATCTCTCCAGTCTCACACCCTGACTTCTGGCTCAGGAACTCGACTTCCCAGCTGAATTTCGGACTTCCTCTGAAGCTCTGTGTTGCCTCTGCATGAGCATACGTTGCCCAGCGTAGCCTCTACGTTGTCTCTTCTGTATCTCTCTCTACCTCCTTTGTGATGTATTCCCAAATCAGGAAATCTCCCTCCGAAACTATCCCTACCCCTCACTTCAAGAAATCTCCTCAATCGATTCTCTAGCAATTCTTCTGCTGCCCTCTCTGAGAAATTCGATCTCTTGATCTCTCTGCGATATGTTTTCCAAATGCCCATCGAATTCCTTCTTATAATCCTCTAGTTGAGTAATCAATAGCTCAGATTAGATTTTAATCAATAGCTCAAATCATTTGGACTCGATCTTTGTCTTCTTCTACAAGTTTCACCCTTAGTTTGATTAATACCCTTTAATTAGTTTAATTCCCTAAGTTTAGACTTAGGCACCCATTAAAAATAATAAATGATTTTAATAAAATTGTCTTCGGATGGAATTTCACAAAACTATTTTTGGGTATTGTGGAATACATGTGACCTAGCCTCCCTGCAAATTTTGAGGCTAAGAGCACATTCAATGCTACCAGAAATCAACACTCCCTCTTAGCGAGGAATGTGCTCTAGTAATGCAACCTGTTGAAGCATTACCCTTCTCTGTAACAGCACCCTCTACGCTGCTGATGTCTAACATCGTTGCCCACCAACTACTTTGCAAATGTTGCATCTATGTTGCTGCTGACCCTGCCACTTCCAACACTGCATCTATACTACAACCCTCATAAGTTCTGCTTCTGTGTTGTCGCTGGCACTGCCACTGCCAACACTACATCTGCACTACAGCCTTCTCCAACTTCTGTTGCTACTACATCAACAATGGAAAAGCATCCAAGATTACTAAACAGGTGTTCAGCATGATGCATATGTTTTTGGAGTTCTGACTGCTGTTAGTCTCTGCGTTGTTGTTGTTGACTCTACACTGTGCTAACTACACTACTGCCAACTCTACTCTGGTTTGCGCTGCGTAGTCTCTGGCGCTCCTAGCCACTGCAACTATCACTTTGACACTCATTTGCATCAACTGAGCCTAGTTCATCTTGCTACTTTTGATATGGGCTCTCGTAGCAAGGTATTGATCCAAGAGGTGGACTCCTCAAGGATCTTGCCATCTGCGTTTCTTTCGAATTACAATACTAGATCACCCCACCTCTCCCTTGGAGGTATCTGGGCAATCATGGCAAACTCCTCCTCCTCGATCTTTGTTGTGTAGCCTTTGGATCATGCTTCTCATCTTTGTCTTTCTTCTTGAGAGGACATTGTGTAGCGTAGTGACCAATTCACCACACCGGAAGCACTTGATCTTCGAAACATCTTTCTTCTTCTTCTGCTACTCCTGTTGTCCCTTGGATGCAAGAGTTGCATTATCTTCCTCCTCTCTGGGCTTCGTCCCACTACTGCTACTATCAAGTTTGCACTTGACTAAGTCTCTCCTCATCTCTTCCTGCTAAAGAGCGACACACATTCCTTCCCAATCTGGCAATCTCTCTCTACCCAGGATACTCTGGACAAACACTTGCCATTCTTTTGAGACTGAGTTCAGGGCCAGCCTCACCATCTTGGTAGGCTGAGGTGTTGACCCCACATCTACCAACGAGTCTCGGATTTCCTGAAGCTTCGTTAGGAACGGATTAATGCGTTCCCCCTTCTGCATCTACATGGATCTCATCTTCTGCTCCAAGGACATCTTCCGCTGCTTGGAAGATCCTTCATATAGCGTAGCCAATGCTTCCCACATCTGTCAGGCAGTATCTTTGCTGGCACTGTGACACACTATTTGATCTCTCACTCCGTCGAGGATCAATCACTTGGCCTTTGCCATCTCACCCTTCTACTTCTTGAGTGGGTCTGGATCTGTGGGTATAACTACCACATTGTCGACATAAGTTTTGAGATCGTGCTCATCTAGAAGACATGAGATCCTTGCCTTCGAGATCACATAGTTGGATTCACCATTCAACCGATCTTGATCTCTTAACCCACTAGCTGCCATCTCTACCAACGAAATGTCGAACTGCCTCCTCTCTCCTCTGTGCAGCACTAGGCTAGCCTACGCACTCCCTATTGGATTTAGTAGATCTACTCCTCTCTTCTGCTGCTCGGCAATAGAGAAATCAAATTCCCTATCTAGGAATTCTCTGAGAAAGAAATTCCCTCAACAGTGTCTCCTTCTTCCTTCTGACGCTTTTTTGCCCTAGCAACTATTGCAGAAAACTACTCTGCATTGATGCTTCTGCATTTTTCCCTCTAACACTGGCAAACTTCAATTCGGAAATCTCTCTCTGTCGACTCACTCAGAGAGAGATTTTCCCACGAAAATTTTTCCCTCTTGGCCTGGACTGCGCAATCCCTCAGGGGATTCGATTTGTTGCCTACATAGCACTTCGACTTACTTCCCTCTCTTCAGCGTTGGGCTCTTCCAGCTATGCTCTCTTTCTTCACCTGTGCTCTGATACCATGTGAAAATTTGAGAGACCCAAATTTCTACTGCAGCCACTGATTAAGTATCTTCTATTTGTTAAATTACTGAACAAATTATTTACTGCATCCTACAGCAAACACCAAAACTAATACACGGCATCCTTCACCAATTAAATTAAATACGGAAACAAGAAACTGAGTAAGAAAGAAATACACAACACATTACATCGTTATTTTTGGACAAATGTCCCCGGAAAAACCCAATGCAGGAAAACCGATGCAGCAGCTGACGGTTTGTATTATTAAGAAGTAGTTTTCTAAATACAATCTTTGGATGCTTTGTATTCCCGGATCAGGAAATCTCCCTCTAGAACTATCCCTACCCATCACTGCAAAAAATCTTCTCAACCGATTCTCTAGCAACTGTTGCGCTACCCTCTCTGAGAAATTCAATCTCTTGATCTTTGTTCGATATGTTTTCCAAATGCACATCGAAGTCCTTATAATCCTCTAGTTGAGTAATCAACGGGCCAGATTAGATTCTAATCAATGGCTTAGATCATTTGGATTCGATCTTCGTCTTCTTCTAGTAGTTTCCCCCTTAGTTTGATTAATACCCTTTAATTATTTCAATTTCCTAAGTCTAAACTTTGGCACCCATTAAAAATAATTAGTTATTTTAATACAATTGTCTTCGGCGGAATTTCCCAAAATGATTTCTAGGTATTGTGAAATACATGCATCCTAGCCTCCCTGCAAATTTTGAGGCTAAGAGCACGATGCTACTAGAAGTTAACACTGCAATCCTGTATATGATCCAATGTGTCTCCTCGCCTTCCAGTACAATTAATCATTAATGCAGTTGAGTAAATAAGCTTGCTAATCAAGGGCAGAAGTGGACACTTCATAGTGGCATGCCATTCCAAATGGGCTTTAAAATGTACAGGTGTGACCTTGCTCGACAAGAAAGGTTAATGAAGGACCCCATCAGGAGCTTTCAACCTCTAAGGGAGTGACAGGCTCATGGTACATCCATCAAATGGCAAGGGTCATGTGAAATAATGATGGAACGGAGTGGTGGCAAGAGGGAAGGCTCCAAGCCACATGCCATGGTACAAGGGTAGCTATGATGAGGGAAGCCCACGCTTTGGGGTGTATGAATGTAGGAGGGAACAATCGTGGTACATGAGTTAACCCGACCTTTGTTTTTCCACCCTTTTTCATATGCCTTTTTCCTTTTATTGATTTTTCTTCCTTTTATTGCTCGGGACTCTAGAGAATGAGAGCATGATGCATATGATGTACCAGTGATTGCCCCCTTAAGGTTGGGCAGTTCATCGCCCACCAGGGGTTGGGACAATCATGGATTCCATAATGATGTAAGGGGCACTCATAGGGGCCTTAGGAACCAGGGTAATGGCCATAGTGATAGGGGGTAGAGCTCATGTTTGGCTTTTGCCCACGCTCTAAATTCTTATGTCCCGGCCATCTTTTGCATTTTGTGGTGCATTTCCTGTTGTAAGTGCCCAAATTATGCTTTTAAATTTCTTTTTAGTTGCATCAACCTCTTGGGCATCATTGCAAGCCCGACCCAAAGTGTGGACAAGGGGAGGGGGAGGCTAACACACAAATGTGGACCCATATGGGGAAAATGTGAGATATATGGTATCGGGAAGTGGGACCACGCGACCAATATTAGGGTTTCCCATGTAGTGTCACTCTTAAAGCTAGTAGCCAATAGAGGAGATCCGACAGGACTAGGATACAAGATTAACCCCCAAGTTGAGGTAAGGGAACAAGAGTACAATCCAAGCCCATCCTTTCCGCAGAATCCCCCCACCAATCCATTTCCAAATGTGCCCAAGAAAAGCAAGTATAAACACCCAATTACATAATGAAAAGTCATACCTTTGGGTTTCGAAGGTCCACCTTGAAAAATACGATCATAAAAAATGAGCGTGGGCACATAATGGTTGACTCAGTGTTAATTTTTCTTAGGGCTATATTGTTCTTTTCTTTGATAATTGCATTTCTTCATTAACACATTAAATTCACCCCATAACATCATAACGTTTTTCATATTTACAGCATTATTCAGCAGTGTATGCAACTATATAGAAAGAACAATATCATGATCATCAATGTAACAAAACATAAAGGAATAATAGAAGGAAAACATTCACACACAGAGACACCAGGATTGGTCGGAGACCAGCGCAAAACCCACTATGGGGAAAACCCTTTCAAATTCTTCTTCTTATTAGATTGTCATCGAATGATTCAACAAAAGAGAGTACAATGATCCATATCTTCATTTGTTAAAATTGGCAACTAGGGCCAAACTCCATGCGGGTCATCTTATTTATGGCAGCTGATATTTTTCTTGGATCCCTCTCATCGAGAGGTGTAGGATTGATCTAAAGATCATCCGATTCCGATAAGTATTCATGGAGTTATGAATTTATTTGCGTTATAAGACAATTCGTCAAGGTTGGCCAGCGACCAAATAAACCCCACATGTGCTCAATGTTTTAGTATAAATAGAGGTGGCCTTCAAGTCATTTCAATTTTCAACACACTTAGGATCTCTTCCTCTCTCTACTTGTCTTTGGGTTTTAGTAGGAGGAGAGATCCTAAGGAATAATGTTGCCCTGATCCACAGGGCAGAAAGCCGTAACTACCGGAAAAGCAGAACTGCCGGAACTGCCAAAAAAGCCAGAACTGCCGGAAAAGCCGAAATGCTGGAAAAGTCGGAAAAGCCGGAAATACCAGAACTGCCAAAAAAGCCGGAAAAGCCGGAACTGCGGGAAAAACCAGAAAAGCCGGAATTGCCGGAACTGCGGGAAAAACCGAAATTGCTGGAAAAGCTGGAACTGCCGGAAAAACCAGAACTGTCGGAAAATCCGGAACTGCCGGGAATGTCGGAACTGTTGGGAACAATCAGGAACAGCCGGGAACAACCGGAACTACCAGAACTGTCGGGAACTACCGAAACAGCCGGAGCATCTGTCTTCAAATGAGAGTAGCATGCAAGGGACAGATAACTAACATTGGGACAGTTGTATGGTACTTAGCAACAAATACACCAAGCATGCAATGTTACAACTAGCATGTAAGGGACAACTGGCATGCAACAACAAGCATGCTAAGGACAACAAGCAAGGAAGGGACAACAAGCAAGCAAGGTGCAGCCAACACATAGGTCAGGATGGCAACATGGTGCAACAATGGCACATAATGCAGTACAGTGACGGGTACAGTCATGATTAATGAAGCGTGATGAGATGCAGCATAGTGATGATGGGTGCAACATGGTGCAGCGCAGTGAGGTGCAACATGATGACGAAATGCAGTACAACGATAGGTGAAGGAGTCACCTTGGAGAATTAGTTGAAGCAACATGTCTTCAACTGATCTCATGTATCATCTTCTTAGAGATGACCTATGCTCTTATCTAGATAAGTCAAAGTGTTGACTTCTGTTGTAAACGTACTATCTCTCTCTGTGTGTTGAACTATTGAAGAACATATAAGAAGAATTGATCAAGGGTTTCCCCACATTGGGGTTTGTCCCTGGCTAGCGCCACATCTTGTGTCCTCTTACCTTGGCTTGTCTTCTGCAATTTATGTTTATGTTCTATCTGCAATCTACTTTAATGCTGATGTGATTGCTAATTTGGAAAAGATATGGAGCTAACTATGAAAATTGAAATAAATTACTCTAAGCATAAAACATACCTAAAATTAACATGGTATTAGAGCTGAGGTGAAGGCAATGCCCAAGCAAGAGTGAAAGAGCAATCACTGAAGACAATTGGGAAAGGACAAAAGGATAAGTGGATTCGTCATCCCTCTTCAAATTCACCAAGGGTGAAGTCGAAGCAGAGAATATTATCAGAATGGCATAGCGGAATATGGCCTACCTAAAGATCATTTCATTGGAAGACTAAATCTCGGGGTGGAAGGAAAGGCAGCTAACTAGTTTGGCCATTATGTGAAGGAGTGTCCGAATGGCAGGGACACATCTCTTGATGAAGATAACAATCATTCCACGGACATCTTCAATGATCAAAGGAATGACAAGTAATGCAGGTCATCAAGGAAATGGCCGACTCTTCAAAAAAAAAAAAACAAGGAACCCCAGGTATGAAGAATCAAATGTTGTTTTTGATAAGATAAAGAAGCGTTATCTTGTATTGGCCCTCTCCTTCAATTCTTTGGGAATCTGGCTTCTTGATTGTAGTGCTTCAAGGCACTTCATCAGATAGTAGGGTGCACTCTCTAATTTGGTAGAGATGGAAACAATCGTGGGATTATACTTGGAGTCGATGCCACCTATCCCAAAAAGGGTGTAGGGAATGCTATCTCTCAATTGAATAAGGGTAACTCGATTCATTTACAGATTCTCTTTTATGTACCTGATCGCAAGAAGAACCTGCTGTCCATCTTGGAAATGGAAGTCAAAGGTTTCAGGGTGGCATTCATCGATGGAAAGGTACGTGTTAAAAAATATAATTTTCAAAGATGTTTTTTCTCATGGGTTCAGGGTTGGCAATTTGTATCAAGTTGCAGGATGGTCCATTGGGGATCATGTCAATTGACATATCGCATCTATAACACCGGAGGTCTACCTATGGGGCCCTATCTGATGTGAGTCAAATGGTGATAGGGATGTCTGAATTCAAGTAGAGCATGAAGGTACATGTCTGAGATGTACCGAAGAAAAATCTTATAAGGGGACCATTCCCCTCATGCAGCAGGTCCACAGTTTGGAACAACTCGAGGAGTTTGAGATTCATGATCGGGAATCTCATGTATACAGGGGGAAGAAATCCCTCTATGGCTTGAAGCAAAACACCCTGGGCGTAGTATGAGAGGATCGATAGTTGTCTGATGAAGCTGAGATTCACTAGGAGTGAAACTGATCCAAACCATTACCCGAAGGTTGTGGATGATAAACCTCTCATACCGGCACCTTATGAGGATGACCTATTTCTGACAGGTGTAGACCCTCTCATTTGCAAAAGTAAGAGGGAGTTGGATTCCGGATGTGGAATGATAAACTGCAAGCCTGTGACTACCTCGAGGATCTTAACTTTCAGAAGTTATATGGTAGTGATGTCAGACTAGATTTGGGTAATGCCTCTAAGTTTCATAAACTCATTCGCGTTCATGTTCTTGGTGAACTTCCGTCCAAACATATGTTTTGCAGTTAGCATGGTGAGCTCATATTTGGTTGAGCCTCACTAGATTGGTGCCAAGAATCTTCTGAGATATCTTCGGGGCACAGTCTCTCATGGATTGAGATACACTGCCAGAAATATGAAACTGCATGATTATTCGAATGCTGACTGGGCAGGCAGTGTGGAGGATCACTAGAGCACTTCTCAGTGCTGGTTCTCTTTGGATTTTGCTTCGATATCATGGATGAGCAGGAAGCAAAAGTCGGTTTATATAAGCACCGCCAAGACCGAATACATAGCTACGAGTATGATCTCGTGTGACACTGCTTGGTTACAGAAGCTCTTAAGTGAGTTGTTTGTACACATGATGAATACCACTGTGATTCTCTGTGACAACCAAAGGGGGGATTCGATTATTGAGGAATCCTGTATTCGATGATTGCTCCAGCAGATAGACATCAGATAATGCCTTATCTGCGATATGGTAAGTCGATGAGCGAGGAGGCACCATCGCATTGAGACTGATGTACAGGTCGCAGACATTTTGTCAAAGCCCCGGGGAAAGGTCAAATCTGTGACTTTTCCAAACGACTTGGAGTCGTTGAGAGACCTTCTTATAAGGGTCCTGCATGTTGCATGCATTGAGCTCTGGGGGGCTTGGGGTACTTACTAGAGCAACATACGACCACAGGGCGACTCACCCTCCCCTACTGGTGCACTATGAACAAGATGATTAGTTATTCTATGGGCCGGGATGATTAGTTCTCCCGTGGCAACTGTGGAACAGGATGATTAGCTCTCTTGTGGGCCGGGATGATTAGTTCTCCCGTGGCAACTGTGGGCTAGGATGATTAGTTCTCCTGTGGGCCAGGATGATTAGTTCTCCTGCGGGCCAGGATGATTTGTTCTCCGTGGCGACTGTGGAACAAAATGATTAGTTCTCCTGTGGGCCAGGATGATTAGTTCTCCGTGGCATCCACTGACAAGATGATTCGTTCTCCTGTGGACAGGATGATTAGTTCTCCTGTCGAGGCATCCTACCCATGCAATTTGGGACTCATGGGAAGTACCTCTCATTTGATCAATGAGCAGGGAAATGAGGATAGGGACCATAGTAGTACTATCGATGGACGCATCGCTGTATCTACTGTACTCCCTATGCTAGGATGACCTCCATTGATCTGGGATCAGTATGAGTGGTTTGAGACTCTCTCTTGTGACATTGATTTGGGATCAGTATGAGTGGTTTGAGACACTCTCTTGTGACATTGATCTAGGATCAATGAAACTGATCTGGGATTAGTATGAGTGGTTTGAGACACTTTCTTGTGACATTGATCTGGGATCAGTATGAGTGGTTTGAGATACTCTCTTGTGACATTGATCTGGGATCAATGAAACTAGTATGGGATCAGTATGAGTGGTTTGAGACACTCTCTTGTGATATTGATCTGGGATCAATAAAACTGACTTCGGGTCAGTAAGAGTGATGTGACACACTCTCTTCAGATGAAACTGACTTCGGGTCAGTAAGAGTGATGTGACACACTCTCTTCAGATGAAACTGACTTCGGGTCAGTAAGAGTGATGTGACACACTCTCTTCAGATGAAACTGACTTCGGGTCAGTAGAGAATGGTATGAGACATTCTCGATCAATTCTTCTTCTTCATGGTTCAGCAGAGCAGAGCAAAGCAAAGCTCAGCAGATCAAAGCAGAGCAGAGCTCAGCAAATCAGAGCAGGGCATTGATGGCAGAGATAGTACAATTGGACATATGGATCAACAGATGGAGTTCTCCCTAGTTGAGAGGGAGTGTTAAAATTGGCAACTAGGGCCAAACTCCATATGGATCATCTTATTTATGGCAGCTAATATTTTTCTTGGATCCCTCTCATCAAGAGGTGTAGGATTGATCTAAAGATCATTCGATTCCGATAAGTATTCATGGAGTTATGAATTTATTTGCGTTATAAGACAATTCGTCAAGGTCGGCCAGCAACCAAATAAACCCCACATGTGCTCAACGTTTTAGTATAAATAGAGGTGGCCTTCAAGTCATTTCAACACACTTGGTATCTCTTTCTCTCTCTACTTGTCTTTGGGTTTTAGTAGGAGGAGAGATCCTAAGGAATAATGTTGCCTTGATCCAAAGGGCAGAAAGCCGGAACTGCCAGAAAAGCCAGAAAAGCCGAAAAAGTCTTTCTTCAAGTGAACTTGTTCCTTTGTGGATGAGCCTCAGACTTGTGCGAGCCAAAAACCAAGATAGAAGAGTGTCTCATGATGATGTCCAAATGAGGTAGAGGTCACTTGTATTTATAGTCTTCCAAGGGTGTCTACTTTGCTTTAGGGCCAACCTTATCAAATATGCACATGTGGGATTTTCTTCATAAGTACACTTTCCCTTATCCGTTTTGAGTGATCTTTAGGTTGATTTTGGTCCTCTCGAAAATAGGAGCAATCATCATCTCCAGCAAATGAGCTGTCCAAAGTCGAATTTGACTACAGTTACTTATTTTAACACTCCCTCTCAACTAGGGAGAATTCCACTTGCATCATATCATGAGTATCCTGTCAACAAATCATATCCAGTCTCAAGTATCTCATCATCATGTATCGTCACTGATCATCTCAATTCATCTCTTGCTTATTCCTGCTTATCTCTGGATTATCCCTGCTCATATGTTGAATATTCTCGAATCTAAAAGACAAAGAATTTGTCATCAAAGGGGAGCTCAATCTACCACACTCTATCCATCGGGGAGCCATTGTTAGCACCCAGAATCTCTGCCAGTGCGGAGCCCAATGCCACCACCCGAGAAACATTAGCGAGGAGCTAAATATACAACCTGCATCATCATCAGAGAGTATATCATTAGGGAGCACATCTCAACCTAGAACCACATCAAGGAGCATATCTCAACCTGGAATTTCATGGGGAAGCTAAACATCTACAACCCAATATCGAGCAATAGGTGATATAGGGGAGCTACTACTCAACCCATCCTATTTCCTACTGATCTTCCCAACAATGACCCTCAATAGTCATGGGGTAGAACACCTGCATCATAATCAGCTTAAGTTGTACACCCCAAGTACATTCTTAACCCGTTGGCCAGACAAGGAGCGGTAATCCCAACAAGCCTAGCATGTGGGTATGATGCCAACTGGGGTATACTCTACAAAGACCAAGATAGGGTGAGTTACTACTCCAACCCTATGGGTAATAGATAGGGGAGCAACATCTACAACCCTATTGTCCAGAGATCAACCTTAGGGGCCCTCTATATCAATTCCTCACCTTGGGAGCTAAGACAGGGGGGAAGAGCTAGCTCAGTGTTCTCGATCAACGGTGCTCTTTGTAGATCAGCGACATAATATCGTGCTCATATCTGATAGTCATCATGTCTCAATAGTAGTTGTCTCTCTTCCATACAAGACATCAAATCAAATATCATATTAGAACAAAACTATATATATCACAAAAAGGATACCCTAAGTTGCAGGAAACGTGGCCCTAGGGGTTGTTTCCTCCCGGGAAATGAAACGAAACCCGGAAACGCATACCGTACGGCCTGGAAACGCGTTTCCGGCTATACTGCCACGTTTCCCGAAACGGAAACGTGGCAGTACGGCCAAAAACGCGTTTCCAGGCCGTACGAGCCACGTTTCCCCAAATTTATGTGTTTTTTTAATTTGTTTTTAAATTTTTTTTAGGTTTCCGGATGTTCTAGAAACCTATTCTAAAGTTATAAAAGAGCAGTTTGTCTCATTCTCTCATCACACTATTCAGCAAGTCGTTTCTCTTGGAGACTGGCAGTTGTTTCAGCTAGGGTGTTTTGAGCAGTGAGAAAAGTAGATTTCAGCAGCAGGAGAAAGAGATTTCAGCAGTTTTATGATTGCACATATATATAATAATAATTTTTAAATATTTTTAATATATATATATATATTATTATATATATTCGCGTTTCCCCGTTTCCAAAATTTGGGGAGGTCGCGTTTCGTTTCGCTTCCCGTTTCGAAAACTCGTTTCCGTTTCCCCGTTTCATGCAACTTAGAGGATACCATAGTCATCCTCCTTCTCAAGGAGGTGCCAACCACAAGCCTCAGCTTGTCTTGTACATCAACACCGTCTCAATATATGAAGGTATTTCAGTCGCAGCTATATATGGTATTCTCTGCCAATCGAATCCCACTCTTTGTTATTGCAATGTATCCATGTCATATCCAAACTTTCTCAAACATCTCTCCAAAAAGCTTCTTCATCCTACCTCATAGCTAGCCATGCTAGCAACCTTGTACTCAGCCTCGGTTGTGCTTAAGGCTACGGGCCTCTCATGCCATGGCAGGTCTCATACTAAAGCAGCACATAGATGTGCTCATCAATAATAATCCCATACATCATCAGTAGTTACATATCATAGGAAGAATGTCTTAGTCCAAAAATTGTTCATTCCATGCAAATATCTCAAAGGGTGCTCGGTGGCAACTCTATGTGTATGAAGTGGCTCAATCATGAATCGACTTAGGTTCTATGTACAACATATATGTATACGGATGGGTGTTCAATTGGAACATCAATGCTTCAATCAACTGTAGGTTGCCAAGTTGAGTTCAACAATATCTCTTTACAACTTCTTGAAATTCAATTGAAGTGTCCAAGGATTTGCATTTCCATTTTCCAACACTTCTTCAATAGCTTCGCAATATATATTTTCTTTTCCCAACTTCAGAAATTGATTCATCATGCCATGATTCATTATTTTGAGCTTTAGAAGCCATCTCCCTCTTACTTAGATCATCAAAGGCTCATTACCTGTCAATAGTAGACCGTCAGCATATAAAACAAAAACCAAAATCAAATTCATACCTTGGAACACTTCTGAAGTAGAGGTTTGGATCAACACATCATCCTGGCTTCACCAGATAATTGTCAATGCGGACACATCAAGATCGAGGAGCTTGCTTCATACAATGCTCTCTGCAAACATAACACTTTACCAAACCAATATGTTCAGTCTTACATAAATCAATATTGTATAATCAAATCAACTAAGTCATCTTATCAAAGTTTAGATGCCAGATCAGAACTAATATCAAAATCATCAATATCACAGTATCAGATTCTTTAGACCAGGTGACAGGTAGAGCTCTCATCAAGTCATGACTTCATCTATTATCATGCCAACAAGTTGTCATTTAATTATCAAACCAAGCTTCATCATGTCATCCTCATGATCATAATAGAAGTCATTAGATGCAAATGCATATACTAAGAATAGGTTCCATCCATTTATTGTGAGATTACTTCACATTGAATCACAACTGTCAATACTTCAACCATTGTGCTAAGAACAAGGAGGCCAATACAAAACCATTATCGAATACCAATATTAGTCATTGAAAGTCACTATGCCCATATAGCATTGTTATTAAGGCAAATCATCAGTCGTCAAATCAAATCATTAGTCATCAGGTCAAATCCCAAATTTGTTATCATAGTGAGATCTATAGTCCAGAACATATCTCAACCATCAAGTCAAAGTTCTAAGTCATTATCATGTCAAAACTCCAAACACTGCTCATCTATATCAATCAGCCAAATCTATTCAAACTCTTGTGGCAAAAACTTCAATGGTTAAATCATAATGAAATATCTATATGCATATCTCTGTCACCTGCAAACACAAGTTCAGTCTACATATTCATATTGCAATAAGCATTCAAACTTCCCTGCTCATAGAACTTTTTGTTGTCCGCTTCATGTCTGAAGGACTGACATCCTTCAGGTGCACATTTGATTTGATGCACAAAACTTCATTTTTGTGTCCTGCAGGCATAACTGCATCCATAGGCCTTTTTCTATGCAATTGGGAGAGTACATTTGCACCCTTGACCTTACTTCCATGTGGCTAAGAGGCTATAGTCACACCTGTAAGCTTGCTTCTGTGTGACTGAGGCTTAGAGTAAGGGAAAACTCTCTCTTCTCAGATCAGAACTTTGTTGCAGATCAACAATATCAGATATTTTTCTATTCATGTCCATAAATCTTATTTCAATAGTAAAGAATATACATATAATTCCAATGGTAATAGGAGTAAGGATCTTATGGAGAGATTCTCCCTCTAAATGGGAATCCACTTCAGTCATCTTTATTCAAGTCATCAACCTGTCTATAATACTGTCATGCATCAGCAAATTTGTTAGATCATAAAGTCAGACTATATCACATATTCATCATGGTTATATCATGTTATCATCAACTACTTCATCATGACATCAATCTGTCATCAAGGGTTAGTGTCAAATAGCTAATAGGAGTATACTTCAAGAATCATGATCACAACATTACTTCTTTGTCACATAACTCAATCCATCAAGTCAGGGCATTCAATTTTACCATATGCCATAATTACTAAACACATCAAAACATAACCATGGTCAACAAAATATCCTAAATATCAATCTCATTGTTATACTTTTATCATCATGGCTACCATGTTTTTTACAAACATTATCAATAGTATCAAGTTACCATCTATTAGAATCAAGGTGCTAGCCTTCTTCATGGGATCAAGATATCCAAAATGATAGATGCTAGCCAAACATAAAGTATAGTAATATATCAAAGATCAATATTAAGTAGCTTCATAGAATCAAGAAGTTCATCATGTCTAAAGGATAAAATACTTGCTTACTACTAAGTGCATCATTTCATCATAGGAACCATGAATCCAAATCACTTTCATATGCATGCATGAGCCATTTGAGAAGGAGACATTCTCATCATACCTTAGGACTTACCTTGCCATCAATATTGCAGTTGAAACATAATTTTGAAACAATATACCATGCATACCTTGTAGTATTCAAATACCTGTGCACCTTCTTAGCTAGTAGCACTTTGTCACCTTTTCATTAGGTGCCTTTTTACTTTTTCCAACACTAGTTCTTCTTCTTGCACTAGGCGTGATTCTCAAGAGTGATCCACTTATCACAACTCATCAGGAGGTTAGAAGCATCCAAATACCCAAATATACATGCAAAAAGCATAAGTAATAATCAAAACAATAATTAGATCCATAAGTCAAAAGTAAAGATATAAAGGAGCATCATAAGTCAAAAAGTACTTATCTTCAATGAGAGGTGATCATCTCCCTCTTGAACTAGCCTTCAAGAGCCATCATTGTCCATTGTCCATATGACAATGTTTCCTTCACTATTTCAACCAACTTTATCAACAACTAGGCCTACTAGAGACTATCCCATCTAGGGCTTCATCAAATTTGACACAAGTGCTTGAACATCTTCACTTTGACCATGCTAGGGTTTCTAGATTGCATATCTCAAATCTTTGCCATAAACCAGGGTTTCTCTCAAACCCTAACCTCATAATATCCATCAAACCCTAATAACCAAATTGCCTAGGGTTTCCTTCAAACCCTAGAATTCTTTTAGGTCTCCTCCATCCTTTCTTGCATCCTTCAATGGTGTCATTCAAGGGGTGATCTCCATGACTTTTCTTCAACCCAGCTCTAATACTTTGTTAATTTTTCTTAGGGATATATTGTTCTTTGCTTTGATAATTGCATTTCTTCATTAACACATTAAGTTCACCCCATAACATCATAACATTATTCATATTTACATCATTATTCAGCAGCATATGCAACTATATAGAAAGAACAATATCATCATCAATGCAGCAGAACATAAAGGAACAATAAAAGAAAAGCATTCACACATAGAGACACCAGGATTGGTCGGAGACTAGGGAAAAACCCACTACGGGGAAACCCTTTCAAATTCTTCTTCTTATTAGATTGTCATCAAATGATTCAGCAAAAGAGAGTACAATGATCCATATCTTCATTCATACAACTATTCATCAAAAGCAACTACAACATCCATGAAATGAACCCAACAATGCTTATACTCAAAATCTTGATTCTGAAGCTTATAATAAATTGTCATTGTCTACAGTCAACTGCCGAACACTGCGGTCACTGAGCGAAATCTTCAAACAAATGAAATTCCATAATTTAGGTCCTGGTCGCACGGAAGAGGAGTCATGCGCGCGACTGGGAAGCTTCCAGTCGCTCTTTAAAGCCTACAAGTGAGCAACTGCAGACTGCAACTAAGATTATGAAACCCTAGATGTCGGTCGCATAGAGGATGAGTTGTGCGTGTGACTGGGATGCGCCGGTCGCACGGATGAGCCTGGTAACGAGTGAATGCGGTCAAGATCTCTCTATCATGTGCCTGCGGCTGAGGCCCAAAACCTTAAAATAGAAATGCGAGCTTCGGACCTTGTAATTTCATCTTCAAGCGAACCTGCTCCACCATGGACGAGCCTCAGACCTATGTGAGCCAAAAACCAAGATAAAGGAGTATCTCATGATGATGTACAAATGAGGTAGAGGTCATTTGTATTTATAGCCTCCCAAGGGTGTCCACTTTGCTTTAAGGCCGACCTTATCAAATATGCACATGTGGGCTTTTCTTCATAAGTACGCTTTCCTTTATCCATTTTCGGTGATCTTTAGGTCGATTTTGGTCCTCTTGAAAAGCTTGAAAAGAGGAATTCAATGCAATTATCATCTCCATCAAATGAGTTGTCCAAAGTGGAATTTGACCGCAATTTCATATTTTAACACTTAGGTGACGAAGAATGGTGGCACATCGAGCTATCAGGTGGTTGCAAGGTGTTGTTGGCCGCTGACTAAAGACAAATCTAGGATAAAATTTACTTTATAGAGGTCACCCACAGGTGGTGGGTAATAGGAACCCTAGGTGCTATTTTTCAACTTGGATTCTTTGAAGGCTTGAGCTTTAGTACTTATTGAAGTATATCAATCATAGCCTTTTCTCTTGTCTACCTTGACCTTGGATGAACTTTTATCTCGTCAAATGTCTCAACCCTAGGTCTCGGGTAGTCTTCCAGAGGGGTTTTTCTTGGAAAGTCCTCCTAGCTTCTCCCAAAGCTTGTACTTTCATTGAACCTTTCCATTGAATGAGCCACCTTGCCTCACTTAAAACCTATCCTAGGAACATCTATCACAGGTGAGGGATATTGGGACTCCCCCCGTTGGTGAAAATCTGAGAAGAGAAGGTGACATAGGCCATGGTGACAGTGGTCCTTTGTCCTAGGGTGTTGTGCCCCCTAACTCTTGCCTATTCACTACGCATGCTAGTTTCTGTGGTCACAAACCACACCAAGTGGAGTCAAATATTTTCTCCATGTTAATCCCAGGTGTGGATTAAAGTGGCAACAGGAGATCAATTCATAACTATCAGAGCTGCTAACCACAAACTGGGTCATACATGCCTAAACACATAAACATACACTACACAAATAATTATGTTTGCCTTCATATATATTGAGGTGTGCCTACATGTGTGCATATATATATTTATATAAACATGCACACACACACACTCAAGGTTGTTCACATAAATTGGGAATTTTAGACTGTATAGTGTTGAAGAGCTTACCCTAATGCTTACTGTAGTTACTTGCCAAACTGACCAACTGTGCAAGCCAAATCAAGAAGCTAGTTGAGGTATAAATTTATGGATTATTCCATCACTTTACAATTAGCAAGCTAATTATATGATCTTGCAAAGGTTTGCTTGATAAACTATGGAGAACTATATCAACAGGGCCAAGAAAATTCATAATAGGTTAATGAAAAGAAAAAGGTGATATGAACTTTGGATATATTTCCTTAAGGAGTTTGGGGGAAGATCTCCACGTTGACATGCCTAGATCCAGACTGAAGAAACAAAGGATTTTATAAGGGTCAAAATCACAAACAAAAGTTATCTGCAAGCATTGAGCTAATGTATCAGAGGCATGTTCCCTACTTGTGTTGGAACAAATACGATATACATGCCCGATTAAGGATATGTGTACTTAATGTTTTCATAAGATAGCAGTGTCCTTTAGCTGGCCCATTCGTTCCCTTGATTATATGATATACTGCCAATTTCAATAATAAATGTGGATTGATGAGACACCAAGATCCCTGAAAATTAGGGATTATGAGAAAAATGAATAATTATGCTGATATTCATAGCAGGTCAGTATCACATCATTGCAGATTAAATTGTTGGGAATTAGTTTTTATAAAATTCTGCGTGGTCATATAATGCATTTTGAGAATGTGTGGCATCAATGAATAATCCAGTTTGCATTATCCATGAAAATTGATTAAATCAAATTATCATCCTTACAGGTTTGGAATATGAGGGTTGAGGAGATATTTGGAGGGAATCCCCTTTATTCATATTGGTTGATGTTAAAGATTGTGCAATACTTTTCTACTTTCCCTTTTGTAGCACATCAAGTTCTCAATGCGTAGTAATTTCACTGCTTTGTTTTGAACCAGAAATATCAATTTTACATATGTAACTGTAGTCTGAATTTGTGGAATTGCAAAGGGAATACTCAGTCCTTCATTAACATAGATCTTGTTATGTTCTTGCCAGTCTTCATGTCAATATCTAATGCCTCTTGAGAGTAAATTTTCCAAACCCATGTTGAAACCTGTAAGTATAGGTGTTGAATACTCCATCCTTACTTTTATAGAAAGAACTGATCCAGAAGATTTAACCTTGGTTAATGATTCTGGTTTCTCACTGCACTAGAAACTTTGGAGGGGGTGGAGTCGTGGGTTGTGGAGTATAGAATTGTTTTTTTCCTTTCTAAAATCAAATATAGATCAGTGGATGCATTTCATTTTCTATGTGATCTTTATTGGACTTGTTGACCACCGAAGTGCACCTAAATTTTTTTGAAGACTCCATGCCCGAGGATATGTTAGAGGCTTCATTTACCATCAGAGTTCATCTATCATCAGAGTTTTTTAACTCTAATTTCTTCTTTTCATCTTCATCTCATGTTGTACTCAAATTCCACAAGCCCTGCGGGGATGATGTAAAGTGATGTCAGTGTGATGAATTGAGTCATGTAACAGGGCTAAGTAGTTTGGGACATTTTTATCAAGTGAATTTGCTCTAGGAGATATTTTTTACTTTGTTAATTATTAAGTACTTTCAAGGATATAATAATTAATTGAGTTTTTTCCTCCAAGCATAACCCCAAAGCCAGAGTGTGGCTTGATGGTGAGGCCTTGAGTGAGTCTTAGTGTCTAGAGCATTGTATATTACCATACTAGATCATTGGTAAAATTGCCTGGAGTTTGATTAGGTCTAAGAATCAGTTTTTTAATTTTTTTAATTTCTCGCAGGGGAGGAATTTGAATAAATTCTGAATGTAAAATGTAACAAGTGATGTCTAGAGAAGTTTTATGTGGTATGTATACTCAAAATTACACCTCTCACCCTCAACTTTCTACTATGACACACTTGTAGGGGTAAAAAATAAGTTCTAGACCCTCAAAACCCACTTTTCCTAAGTTTATTGGAAAATGTGGCAATAAATTATTCCAGAAATAAATTAAATGGAGAGAAATAAATAACTCCATGTGACAAAATGACATGGAAATGACTTGAAAATTATCTCAAGTCAAGAGTAAGTCAAAGGACAAGTGGAAGATGATTTGGCACATGACGACATAAAGATAATGAGTACATGGGGAAATCGAATTCCCAACTACAATTGAGGAAATCAATTTGTTGACTTGTAAAATCGAATTTCTTGGGATTAAATGCATGTGGGGGGATATTTGATTGAGATTTTGTTGGAGGTTTGTCTCCACCTTATTTCCATTAGCTCCTACACTTGGCATCTTCATTTGGCACAATGAACAATGAATTCCCCAAGGAGGCCCACGCATTTCCTCAAATAGGCTCAATGCATGGCATAGAGGAGATGTGTCACTTCATGAGTTGATGGTTGAGATTGGATGAGAGTTAACTCTCTCTTGCTTCACAGTTGGCATTTCTTGGTTGCACGCATGGAGAATTCGAGTTGTTTGATGAAGAATTCGATGACCACCTCAAGGAGTTCAATTTGGTTGGAGGTTCACATGTGTCATGGCTTCTCTCCACTTGGATTTGACTTCTCTTCTTGGGATCTTCTTCAAAACCACTTGTCACTTGGTTCTCTCATTGGGATTTTCTCCAAAATTTCTATTTAAGTGTGCATTGGGCTCTCACTATGTATTCATGTTATAAGCTATTGGGCTTGATGAAACTCTGTCAATTTGTACACTTGATTTTGCTAATAAAACAAAATCTTTGGGGTTGTTACCACTCAAACAAGAAGGGGACCTAAAGGGAGTTCCTAAGAGGGCAATTGCTAGGTCAAGGGCAACAGTGGAGGCTTAGCCCACTGTTACCATAGCTAAGTCTCCATGCTCTTTACGGACTTCCACCGATGGGAGGAATCCCAGTAGTGTAGGGATCACTTTGTAAAGTAGATGTCAATAGATAAGTGAGAAGTGACCCTGAAAACTCTTTCCCAGGGATGGAATGAAAAATGGAACTTGCTTGCTCTTTAAGCAAGGGAATTGGTCCACCGGGGTTAAGGGGTGAAGATTGGAGGGTTGAGGGAGAGAGAATAGGCTTATAGAGGAGTTTCTCGAACCCTATAATCCTTGGAAACTTGGACTTCCAAATGGTCTTTGAAAAATAATCTTTATTGAGAAGTGGGACCACACGAGGCCAAGTGGACCCAGCCCAGGGTCAAGGATGGAATATAGCAACCAATGATGTTCCTATCCTGGACAAGGTGAGGGGAAAGGAACAAACAAGAATATTCACTTCAAAAGGTTGAATTGATCCTACTAAGGTCTAGCCTTGGGGATACCTAGGCAAAATTTGGTCCTAGAGCTAGGACTTGGGATTCTCGGAGATTCCACTGTCAGAATGGCCTCAAATTTGGAGAAGAGGAAGGGGACCCACCAACGCAACAGCCTAGAGGAGGTCAAAAATTTTCCTTGGCCCAATTGTTGGGAAATTGATGCCCTAGGTGACCTAATGGGGCTAGACTTGGGAAAAAGTGGAAAAATGGTAAAATGAAGGTTGAGATGATCACCCTTTTATGGAACCAGTGCCTAATTCACTTGGGGATATGGAGTCAAGGATGGTAATGAGTAAGAACTTGGATTCTTGATCAAGGAGGCTCAGAAAGTCAACTTCATCCAATGTATAGATAGTAAGAAAAGAAAAGCAATTTTCAAGAATTTATACTTTAAAGCAAATGATGCAAGCTTTTTGAGATAAATAACCTCTAGGACATTTCATTCATATAACATTGGCCCCTACAACTAAAACATAGCTCAATTCCACATTACAATAATGCAACAACTAGCCCTAATTTTAGCAGTATGCAGCAACAAGAATAACAACGATAAAAATCACTTACAAAGTTATAGAGTATATCCAACCAGAAATTCGTTTGCATAACAAAGCTCCAAGATAAGAGAAATAGCCCAAATCCATACATCAAAATTCATCCATCTCCAGCAAATATCCTCCAAGGAAAAAGTGCGAAAATTCTCTAAGACTAGAGAGATTCCAAGTCAAGTGATGATCCAAATGAATGTATCTAACATCAATATATTGCCTCCTAAGGAGTTCAAATTAGCCTATGGGCCCCTAAATATAAAATAATGTGAAAATAATAACTCCTGATGGTGACAAGCCCACCATACTAGCTCATAATGTAAAAACAAGCCTCACAAGGGGCCAAATAATGATGTATGCATGTCATAGGGCCCTCCAAAGATTCAATAACGTCCCGAAGTGCCATATTGAGGAATAAATCCCTTAGAATATGATGGACAAGGGGGTGGACCCTTGTTCTCCGAGTAGTAGACCTGTTGTGCTCTCAATGAGTTTGAGGGCACATCATTGACCCCATGGGTCTCCATATGAATCAGAGATGTTTGTAGATCCTCTACATTGGTCCAAGTGGTGGAATGAATGCTGCCATGACATCGTACAAGTGCTGGGACACCTGCCAAGAGTGTGGGGCTCCTATGGGGGCCTGCTGGGCATAGTGTACCAATCATGTCACCATCATCATAAAAGTGGGTTGCTAGTAGTCTCTGAACATCCATGAAGATCTGTGGAGTGTTGTCTATTGCTGGGGAGGCCCATGGCTGTTAAGTTTTGGTATGTTCTATGCTAGAGCAATTTATTTAAATTTTCACAGTTAGCAATCACATCAACATTACGATAAACTGCAATAGAACATAAATATAAAATGCAGAAGACAAGCCAAGGCAAGAGGACACAAGATATGGCGCGAGCCAGGGACAAACCTCACAATGTGTGGGGAAACCCTTTGATCAATTCTTCTTTTATGTTCTTCAAAGTTCAGCAGAGAAAGCAAGAGAGATAGTACATTTACAATAGAAGTCAACACTTTGACTTTTGATATCTGCCGAGATCAGTTGAAGACATATTGCTTCAACTGATTCTCTAAGGTGACTCCTTCACCTATCATAGTACTGCATCTCATCCATTTTCCGCACCTTACCGTGTAGTATCATGCTGCCTCATCACCATGCTGGACCTAGGTGACTGAGCTGCTCTCATCTTCATGCTACTCATCTTGTTGCATCTTCCATGGTCTCATTCATCATCAAGCTGCCCATGCTTATGATTACATTTACCATGATGTTGCCCATGCTCCGTGTATCATTGTGCTGCCCATGCACATGATCTCATACATCATGCTACCCATATATATCAAGTTGTCCATATATATCATGCTGCTCATGATCTCATCTCTATGCTGCATTTTGCTTGATCTACATCATGATGCTGCTCATGCCATATATGTTTTCTGCCATATTATACATAGTGTGTCTTTCATGCCATGTCATGCCATAACATGTCAATGAATATGCTGACACAATTCCACTGAAGATTGTTACAGTCATACCATTGACTACTATATTAGCATTACTGCCCATCAAGTATGCACTGTGATAGATGACAACGTATAGTCATAGTTGTGCGTATATAGTTCATTGTTGTGTGTATAGAGCATTGCCAATGAAGTAGATGTTTCCATACTTGACTGCGCTTCCCATATAGATTGTGTTATATCATTACAGAGTGTTGTGCGTATATGGTCATGACATTCTTCATAACGCATATATATACAATGGATTAGGGTTCATGTAGTTGTGCGTTTGCTATCACACGTAGCTGTGCGTTTGCTCCATGACTGCGTGTGGAGTTCCTTTGACTATGTAACAATATCTATCTGCGCAGAAAGGTCTTTATGACTGCATATTTATGCCTTGCATATTAAAGTCTACAAGATAGTGATTGAGTGCGTATAAACTGCGAGTTTCTTCTTATCACAGCGGCTCCTCTTCCAATCTCAGAACCATATGGTTGCTTCTGGACAACATTCCCTTTACTGCGTCAATGAATTGATTGCTAGCTCAGTGTATAAGGTTTCTATTGACAGTGTAATTGTCTTCAGCATGAACAGCGTGCAGGTTGTTTCTGGACAACGTTCCCTTGACTACGTTACTAACTTTATTGTCGGCTCAACATATAGGGTTTCTATCCACAGCGTAATAGTCTCCAGCATTAATCAGCGTTCAGGTTGTAACGTTTCCTTGACTGCGTTAATAACTTCATTGACTGCGTTGAATACCAGCCTATAATATCCTAACGTATCCATTATGAACAGCGTAATCATGAACAGATCATGACTGCGTTGGATGAGTCTTTATTCACTGCGTCGAATATCTCCCATGATTGCATATAAGGTCTTACATTCTAGCGTATGAGATATCTCCATTTGACAACGTGTAGGTGTCTCTGTTTGCTGCATAGATCGACCTGCGGCTAGGGCATCACCATAAGGCCAGCGTATCTTTTGGTTCTCTCCTTCCAAAAACCTAGACGTGGAGAGGAGATCACCTCAAGGATACATATTCAAAATGACATCAAATACTCATCTATTTATACTAAAATGAGGATGATGAATAGACACGTCGGTTGGGCTTCTAGATCCTACATAAGAGCTGGTCGGCTTGATAATAATTACATAGACAAAATAAATTCATATCTCCATAAATACTTATCGGAATTGGATGATCTTTGGATCAATCCTACATCTCTCGACGAGAGGGATCCAATAAAAATATCAGCTGCCATAAATAAGCCGACCCACATGGAGTTTGGCCCTAGTTTCCAATTTAACACTCCCTCTCAACTAGGAGAACTCCATCGGTTGATCCATAAGTCCGACTGTACTATCTCTGCTATCAGTGCCTTGCACTATTTTGCCCAACTCTGCTCAACTCTGTTGGCTCTGCTCAGCTCTGCTCTGCTCTACTCAGCTCTGCTGGATCTGCTAGCTCTGCTTTGCTGGCTCTGCTAGCTCTGCTCTGCTCAGCGCTGCTGGCTCTGCTAGCTCTGCTCTGCTCAGCGCTGCTGGCTCTGCTCTGCTCAGCGCTGTTGGCTCTGCTAGCTCTGCTCTGCTCAGCTCTGCTAGCTCTGCTCTGCTCAGCTCTGCTGGCTTTGGTAGCTCTGCTCTGCTCAGCTCTGCTGGCTCTGCTAGCTCTGCTCTGCTGGCTCTGGTAGCTCTGCTCTGCTCAGCTCTGCTGAACTATGAAGAAGAAGAATTGATCGAGAATGAGTCATATCATTCTCCACTAACCCGAAGTTAGTTTCAGAGTGCGTACCACTGGTCCCAGACCAGTCTCAACCGACCCGAAGTCAGCGTCATAGTATGTACGACCCTCACTGGTCCCAGACCAGTACTGCACTGACACGAAGTCAGTCTCGGAGTATGTACCACTGGTCCCAGACCAGTCTCAGCCAACCTGAAGTCAGCGTCATAGTATGTACAACTCCTACCACTGGTCCCAGACCAGTATCATTGATCCCAGATCAATGGAGGTCATCCTAGCATAGGGAGTACGGTAGATACAACGATGCGTCCATTGGTACTACTATGGTCCCTAACTTCATTTCCCTACTCATTGATCAGATGAGAGGTACTTCCCATGAGTCCCAGACTGCATGGGTAGGATGCCTCGACAGGAGAACTTAATCAATCCTGTCCTCACAGGAGAACACATCAATCCTGCTACAATCGCCATGGAGAACACATCAATCCAGGCCTCACAGGAGAACACATCAATCCTACTACAATCGCCATGGAGAACACATCAATCTAGGCCTCACAAGAGAACTAATCATCCTGCTACACAAGAGAGCGTATCATCTTGTCCCACAAGAGAGTGAATCATCTTGTTCCAGTACGCACCACCAGTATGTTGCTCCAGTAGAAATGCAAGCCCCCAGAGCTCCCAGAGCTCAATATATGCAACATGCAGGACCCTTTTACAAAGGTCTCTCGATGACTCCAAGTCGTTCGGGAAAATCACAAATTTGATCTTTCCTCGGGGCTTTGTCCTGTACATCATCTCAGTGCGATGGAGCCTCCTTGATCATCGACTTACCATATCCCAGATAAGGCAGTATTTGATGTCTATCTACTGGAGCAATTGTCGAATACGAGATTCCTCAATAATCGAATCCCACCTCTAGTTGTCACAGAGAATCACAGTGGTATTCATCATCTGTACAAACAACTCACTGAAGAGTTTCAACAACCAGACTGCCTCACAAAAGGCCATGCTATCAGCAATGTATTCTGCTCAAAGTCACTGACTTCTGCTTCCTGCTCATCCAGGATATCGAGGCAGATTCCAAAGAGAAACAGCACTGGGAAGTGCTCTAGTGATCCTTCATACTTCCTGCCCACTCATCATTCGAATAATCATGAGGTTTCATATTTCCGCAGTGTATCTCAATCCATGAGAGATTGTACCCTGAAGATATCTCAGAAGATTCTTGGCACCAATCCAGTGAGGCTCAAATATGAGCTCACCATGCTAACTGCATCCCATATGTCCAGATGGAGGTTCTCCAAGTACATCAATGTGAATGAGTTTATGAAACTCAAAGGCATTTCCCAAATCTGGTCCGACATCATTACCATATAACTTCTGAAAGTTAAGATCTTCGAGGCAGTCACAAGCTTGCAGCTTATCTTCTCACATTCAGAATCCAACTCCCTCTGTCTCCTATAAATGAGAGGGTCTGCACCTGTCAGACATAGGGGCCGGTATGAGAGGTTTATCATCCACAACCTTCGAGTAATGGTTTGGATCGGTTTCACTCCTAGTGAATCTTAGCTGCATTAGACAGCTATCAATCCTCTCATACTATGCCCGAGGTGTTTTTCTTCAAGCCATAGAGGGCTTTCTTCCATCAAACTCCTCGGGTTGTTCCAAACCTGTGAACTTGCTGCATGAGGGGAAAGGTCCCCTTATAATATTTTCCTTCAGTACATTTCAGACATGTACTTCATGCTTCTTTTTGAATTTAGGCATCCTAGTCACCATCTAACTCACAGACCTCCAGTGCTGAGTCAATGGACATGGTCCCCAGTGGACTTCCTGCAACTTGATACAACCCTGAACTCAAAACATCTTTAAAATATCTATTTTCAAACACGTACCTTTCCATCGATAAGTGCAATGAACTGATCATAATCTTCCGCTGCACTATTCTGATAACATTCTCTGCTTTGACTTCACCCTAGGTGAATTATGAGGAACCCATTGATCCTTTTGTCGTGTCCCAACTGTCTTCGGTGATTGCTCTTTCACTCTTGCTTGGGCATTGTCTTCACCTCAGCTCTGATACCATGTTAAGTTTTGGTATGTTCTATGCTAGAGCAATTTATTTAAATTTTCACAGTTAGCAATCACATCAGCATTACGATAAACTGCAGATAGAACATAAATATAAAACGCAGAAGACAAGCCAAGGCAAGAGGACACAAGATATGGCGCGAGCCAGGGACAAACCCCACAATGTGTAGGGAAACCCTTTGATCAATTCTTCTTTTATGTTCTTCAAAGTTCAGCAGAGAAAGCAAGAGAGATAGTACATTTACAATAGAAGTCAACACTTTGACTTTTGATATCTGCCGAGATCAGTTGAAGACATATTGCTTCAACTGATTCTCTAAGGTGACTCCTTCTCCTATCATAGTACTGCATCTCATCCATTTACCGCACCTTACCGTGTAGTATCATGCTGCCTCATCACCATGCTGGACCTAGGTGACTGAGCTGCTCTCATCTTCATGCTACTCATCTTGCTGCATCTTCCATGGTCTCATTCATCATCAAGCTACCCATGCTTATGATTACATTTAACATGATGTTGCCCATGCTCCGTTTATCATTGTGCTGCCCATGCACATGATCTCATACATCATGCTACCCATATATATCAAGTTGTCCATATATATCATGCTGCTCATGATCTCATCTCTATGCTGCATTATGCTTGATCTACATCATGATGCTGCTCATGCCATATATGTTTTCTGCCATATTATACATAGTGTGTCTTTCATGCCATGTCATGCCATAACATGTCAATGAATATGCTGACACAATTCCACTGAAGATTGTTACAGTCATACCATTGACTACTATATTAGCATTACTGCCCATCAAGTATGCACTGTGATAGATGACAACGTATAGTCATAGTTGTGCGTATATAGTTCATTGTTGTGTGTATAGAGCATTGCCAATGAAGTAGATGTTTCCATACCTGACTGCGTTTCCCATATAGACTGTGTTATATCATTACAGAGTCTTGTGCGTATATGGTCATGACATTCTTCATAACGCATATATACACAATGGATTAGGGTTCATGTAGTTGTGCGTTTGCTATCACACGTAGCTGTGCGTTTGCTCCATGACTGCGTGTGGAGTTCCTTTGACTATGTAACAATATCTATCTGCGCAGAAAGGTCTTTATGACTGCATATTTATGACTTGCATATTAAAGTCTACAAGATAGTGATTGAGTGCGTATAAACTGCAGGTTTCTTCTTATCATAGCAGCTCCTCTTCCAATCTCAGAACCATATGGTTGCTTTTGGACAGCATTCCCTTGATTGCGTTAATGAATTGATTGCTAGCTCAGTGTATAGGGTTTCTATTGACAGTGTAATTGTCTTCAGCATGAACAGCGTGCAGGTTGTTTCTGGACAGTGTTCCCTTGACTACGTTACTAACTTTATTGTCGGCTCAACATATAGGGTTTCTATCCACAGCGTAATAGTCTCCAGCATGAATCAGCGTGCAGGTTGTAACGTTTCCTTGACTGCGTTAATAACTTCATTGACTGCATTGAATACCAGCCTATAATATCCTCAACGTATCCATTATGAACAGCGTAATCATGAACAGATCATGACTGCGTTGGATGAGTCTTTATTCACTGCGTCGAATATCTCCCATGACTGCGTATAAGGTCTTACATTCTAGCGTATGAGATATCTCCATTTGACAACGTGTAGGTGTCTCTGTTTGTTGCATAGATCGACCTGCGGCTAGGGCATCACCATAAGGCCAGCGTATCTTTTGGTTATCTCCTTCCAAAAACCCAGACGTGGAGAGGAGATCACCTCAAGGATACATATTCAAAATGACATCAAATACTCATCTATTTATACTAAAATGAGGATGATGAATAGACCCGTCGATTGGGCTTCTAGATCCTACATAAGAGCTGGTCGGCTTGATAATAATTACATAGACAAAATAAATTCATATCTCCATAAATACTTATCGGAATCGGATGATCTTTGGATCAATCCTAGACCTCTCGGCGAGAAGGATCCAATAAAAATATCAGCTGCCATAAATAAGCCGACCCACATGGAGTTTGGCCCTAGTTGCCAATTTAACAATGGCTCTCTATGCACACTCTACATGTGCAAATGTGGACCTCTGGGTGTCAATATCCCATATAGTGAAGCCAAACCCGAATGGAAACCACCTGCAATCCTGCATAAGATCCAATGCGTCCCCTAGGCTTCCAGTACAATCAATCATTCGAATAACTGGGTAAAGGAGCTTACAAACCATGGATAACATTGTGGGTACTTCATAATGGCATGCCCTTTTGTAGTGGGCTTTGGCATGTGCTAGTGTCTCCAAACTCCAAAGGGGGTTAGCCAAGCACCTTATTAGGTGGTTTCAACCCTTAAAGTGGATAGTATGTCGAAGGTGCACCATTCTAATGGGGGTAGTGTTGATTTCTGGTAGCATTGAATTTGTTCTAAGTCTCAAATTTTGCAGGGAGGCTTAGACAGAGGTATTCTCCAATACCCAGAAATCGTTTTGGGAAATTCCACATAGAGACAGTTTTATTAAAATAATTAATTATTTTTAATGGGACCCTAAGTCTAAACTTAGGAAATTAAAATAATTAAAGGGTATTTATATAAACTGTGGGGGAAGCTTCTAGAAGAAGGCGGAGATCAAGTCAATATGATCTTAGCCATTAATTAGAATCTAATATGGGTTGTTGATTGATCAATGAGAGGATTATAAGAGAAGGCTTGATGGACACTTGGAGAACACACACACAGATCAGAAGTTCGATTTTCTGAAGCAGAGCAGCTGCCGGAGAGATTTTCGATAGTGATCTTTTGCAATGAGGGGCAAAGATAGTATCCGGAAGTGAGAATTTTTCCTAGGTCGGAGAGTACAAGGCAGAGAAGGAAGAATGACATCCAGAGAGAGGTTGATGTTGACCCACGCAGAGTTGATGCAATGGTAGCGCAGAGCCTAGAGGAAGATTGAATTCCTGCCGAGGAAATCGAATTTCAGAAGCTGGGAGCCGGGTTGTGAGACCGGGAGGCTGGAAATCAAAGTTTCTGGGCAGCAGAGGATCCGTAGGAAAAGAAGTGCAGTCCCCAGCTAAGGTGACGCAGAGACTGCATAGGGTTGATGCATATCTACACAAGGCTGATGCAGAAGGGACACAGAGCCTCCTTTCAACGAGATCAGGGTCAGATTCTTCCAGTGACAAGGTGAGATCATCTCACTATTTGTTTTGTCTAGTTTCTCTCCGTATCAAATAGCCAGTTAGGCTTCCAACGAATTGTACGCAGATTTACTACTGCATAATAATAAAACCCTCAAAGCTACTGCACCGGTTTTCCCGCATTGGGTTTTTCCAGGGACATTTGTCCAAAAATAACTGTGTCATTGTGTTGTATCTTTTTCCTGTTCAATTTCTTGTTTTGGCATACTATTTTGAATGGTGAATGTTATAGTTGTATTTACTTCGATATTTACCATACAACACAGTAAATAACTTGTATGGATTAACAAGTAGCAGAAGTAACATCAATTTGCTGCAGTAGGAATTCCAGTTTTTTGAACTTTCACATGGTATCAGAGCTACAGGTGAAGCACGAAGAAGAGAGCCGGAAGACCCAGTGCTGAAGGAAGAAGGGAATTCAAATTTCCTGCAAAGGCATCAATTCGAATGCCTAGAGGGTTTGTGTAGTTCAAGCCAGGAGGGCTAAACTTTCGTGGTAAATCTCTCTCTGAGTGAGTCGATAGATGGAGCACCGCAGTAGAAGCTTCAACGAAGAGGGATTTTTCTGGTGGGATGCAGTTTTCTGCAAGGAGTCGTTGGGCAGAAAGATGTCATAGGGAAGAGAGAGACACGGTTGAGGGAATTCGTCCTCAGAGGACTTCCAACCAACGAGTTTGAATTCTCACTAGCTGAGCAACAGCAGAAAGGGGCAGATCTATAAGCTCCGGAAGGGAGTGCGTAGGCTAGTCCAGAGCTGCGCAGATAAGAGAGGAGGTTATTCGACTTTTTTCGATTGGCAGAGATGGTAACCAGTGGACTGAGAGATCAGCATAGGTTGGATGGGGCATTCAACTATGTAATCTGGAAGACAAGAATGTCATGCCTTCTAGATGAGCATTTTCTCGAAGTCTACGTTGATAGCGTGGTAGCTGAGCCCACAAATCTAGATCAGCTCAAGAAGTACAAGGGAGAAATGGCGAAGACAAAAAGAATGATCCTCGACAGAGTGAAGGATCATATACTCTGTCACATAGCTGGCACGAACACTACCAAGGAGTTGCGGGATGCATTGTCGACGCTGTATCAAGGATCTTTCGAGCAACGAAAGATTTACTTGGAGCAAAAGATGATATCTACGCAAATGTAGAAGGGGGAACAGATTGATCCGTTCCTCATGAAGCTTTAGGAGACCCGAGATGAATTGGCAGCTATGGGGTCAACACCTCAAGGTTCTGAGATGGTTAGACTAGCCCTCAACTCAGTCTCATAGGAGTGGCAAGTCTTTTTCCAAAGCATCTTGGGCATGGCGACTTTGCCAAATTGGGATGAGATGTGGGCAACTCTTAAGCAAAAGGAGTTGAGGAAAGACTTGGTCAAGTGTAAACTTGACAGAAGCAGCATCAGTGGGTCGACACCCAAGGAGGAAGAGAATGCAGCCCTCGCATCCAAGGGGCAGTAGGGGCAACAGAGGCAAATGAAGGACGTTTTGAAGATCAAATGCTTCAAGTGTGGTGAAATCGGTCACTACGCAACACAGTGTCCTCTCGGGAAGAAGGACAGAGATGAAAGGCATGATCTAAAGGCTGTAGCCACGAAGATAGAGGAGGATGAGTTTGCCATGATAGTCGAGATATTTCCAAGAGGGAGGTGGGTTGATTTAGAGTTGTAGTTCGAAAGAGCTACAGATGGGCAGGATCCTTGAGGAGCCCACCTCTCCGATCAATTCCTTGCTACAGGAGCCCAAAACAAAGGTAGCAGGATGGACCAGGCCAGTTGATGTAGAGGAGTGTAGGAGTGACAGTTGCAGTGGCTAGTAGCGCCAGAGACTCAGCAGCACAGAGCAAAGTTGGCAGCAGTGCAGATGGTACAGAGCAGAGGTCAGCAGCAGCGCAGAGGCTTCAGAGGTCAACATAGAGACTAGTAGTAGCGAGATGCATCATACTGAACACCAGTTCAATAATTTGGGATGCTTTCCCGTTGCTAATGTAGTAGCAGCAGCAGTTAGAGAAGGTTGCAGTGCAGATGCAGTTGGCAGTGGCAGTGCCAGCAACAGCACGGATACAGAATTGAGAGGGAGTTGCAGTACGGATGCAGTGTTGACAGTGGCAGGGTCAGCAGCAGTACAAATGTAGCATTTGTGCAGTAGTTGGTGGACAAGAGGTCAGACATCAGTAGCGCAGAAGGAGATGTTACAGAACAAAGTGATGCTTCAACAGGTTGTATTGCTAGAGCACATTCCTCGCTAAGAGGGAGTGTTGATTTCTGGTAGCGTTGGATGTGCTCTAAGTCTCAAATTTTGCAGGGAGACTTAGACACATGTATTCTCCAATACCCATAAATCATTTTGGGAAATTCCACCCGGAGATAGTTTTATTAAAATAATTAATTATTTTTAATGGGACCTAAGTCTAAACTTAGGAAATCAAAATAATTAAAGGGTATTAATATAAACTGTAGGTGAAACTCCTAGAAGAAGGCAGAGATCAAATCAATATGATCCTAGCCATTGATTAGAATCTAATCTAGGTTGTTGATTGATCAACGAGAGGATTATAAGAGAAGGCTTGAACAACACTTGGAGAACACACACACGCACAGATCAGAAGTTCAATTTTTTGAACTAGAGCAAGTGTCAGAGAGTTTTGATAGTGATGTTTTGTAGTGAGGGGCAGAGATAGTATCCGAAAGAGGGAAGTTTTCCTAGGCTGGAGAGTACAAGGCAAAGAGGGTAGAACGACGTCTAGAGAGAGGCTGATGCTAGCACACGCAAAGCTGGCGCAATGGCAACGCAGCATTGATCTAGATTTTCGTTGATGTCAATATGGCAATATTCTAGGATACCAAATGATGATGTGAAGCCAAGGAGAAGTAGTGAAGCAACAGGAGCAAGAAGCAAAGGAGGAGAGCCATCAAGGAAGTCAAAGAATAAGAGGAAGAAGTTCATTGGAAGGATCAAAGAGGAACACATAGCGGAGGAGCATAAATAGTGTTAACGGAGGAGTTAACAATAATATCAAAGAAATAAGCGGAGGGAGTATTAAACCATTGAAACCTATTAAAATCCCCAACACATGTAATAAAACATATCTGCGGCTTTATATTGGCGACTTTACCAGCGGTCTATTATATGCCACTACCCAAAACCTCCGATATCCGATATGAGGTATGGACCCGATAGGACTATCAAAACAAGTTTAATGTAATACCGCATCCGCCACTATCGAAAGTTACGTATCGTAAGTCATAAATGTCACCACCCAAAACCTACGATTATGATACCACTGTGGACCCACTGGACCATTACAATACTCCTTAAAGAAATATCACATCCATCGCATCGAAAGTTTCATACCACAAGTCTTAAAGGGTTGTCACCACGTAAAACCCTGATTGCGATATGACTGTGGACCCGATCACTCCATTATAACACACCCTAAAGAAACATCGCATCCATCATATCAGAACTTTCATATCACAAGACAAAGGGATGTAATGTTAAAACACCGATTGTGATATAATATGCAGACCCGACAACTCCATTAGGATACACTTTTATGTAATATCTCGTCGGGAGTCATATCGCAAGTCTTAAGGATTGACACGGCCAAACCGCTGATTGCGATAAAGGTTGTGGACCCAACAAACTTATTAACAATTGTTTAATATTATATCGCATCCCCTCCGTCGGTAATAGGGCAATCAGCTATGTTATGAGCATGCTTGTAAGAGACCTCCAAAATTTGTGATTGCAGGATTTTGGAAAATTGCGATTGCGATTAATGACGTGGCATGTGGGGACCGCGAGACTTCTATTATAATATGGTTACAGTCTCTCCTTTATGTTTTCTCCATAAATATCCATAAGTCGTCCTCTCCTTCCAAATGAACGTGTCGTTTGGGTATTAGGGAAAACCGTATAAATACAAGTTATAATACCTCACCTTAAGTGTCAATTAGGCATCGAGCACAGAAAAGAATTAAAAAAGGTTCACAACTTATGAACTTGAAGAGACAGAGGACGTTGAAGGTCGAGAAGCCGAAGGTCTAGCATATGACGAAGGTGCAACAGAAGCCGAAGGTTGAGCGAAGAAGGAAGCAGAAGACAAAGCGGGAGGACAATCTTTTGACTTAACTCATCTTGGAAGGTTCGGACCTAAAGTGAAGCCATAGCATAGACAGTGACCTGTTGCAAAGACTACAAGGACAAGATTTTGTAAAGAAGTCCTTGGAAACAGTGTAATACAATCAAACATTTCTTGACAGAGTAAATCTATAGGGTCAGAACCCTTGGGGTTGGTGCCTCAAAATTGGAAGGATTGGTGTCCTTGGAGTTGGTGCTCCTAAATTCAAGGTTGGTGCCTTGGTAAGATAGGGTCGGAGCCCTAGAGGTTGGAGCCTCATCAAAGTCCAAGTTGGTGCTTGGAAAAATTCATCAGATATTGTATTCAATCTTTTTCTATATTTAATAAAATCATTTCTTTGATTAAAATTGTAAAGAATCTAAACTGGGAATAATAACAATTGAAAAGAAATATTGGTTCAACCCCCCTCTTAGTATTTCCAACACGCAAAGCCTAGAGGAAGATCGAATTCCTACTAAGGAAATCGAGTTTCAAAAGCCGGGAGCCGAGGTGGGAGACTGGGAAGCTGGAAATCGAAGTTTCTGGACAGCAGAGGATCCGGAGGAAGAGCAGCGCAGTCTCCATCTGAGGTGATGCAGAGACTACGTAGGGTTGACGCATATTTGTGCAGAGGCTGATGCAGAAGGGACGCAGAGCCTTCTTCCACCGAGATCAAGGTCAGATTCTTCCAGTGACAGGGTGAGATCATCTCACTATTTGTTTTGTCCAATTTCTCTTTGTATCGAATAGCCAGTTGGGCTTCCAATGAATTGTACTCAGATTTACTACTGCATAATAATAAAACCCTCAGAGTCGCTGCACCGGTTTTCCCGCATTGGGTTTTTTTCGGGGACATTTATCCAAAAATAACTGTGTCCTTGTGTTGTATCTTTCTCCTGTTCAGTTTCTTGTTTCGGCATATAATTTTAAATAGTGAATGTTGCAGTTGTATTTACTTCAATATTTACCGTAGAACACAGTAAATAACTTGTATGGATTAACAAGCAGGAGAAGTAATATCAGTTTGTTGCAGTAGGGATTTCGGGTTTTGGAATTTTCACAGGTAGCAAGTGACAAAATAGGTGAGATGGAATAGGGAATGAGAGGGGTAGCCCTAGGCCACATAATGGGGCATAAGGGTAGCTAGATAAGGGAAAGCCCACACCTGGGTATATAATGTAAAGGAGGGAGCAGTCGTGGTACATGAGGTGCCTCGACCTTGATTTTTCCACCCTTCTTTATATGCCTTTTACCTTTTGCCTTTTATGAATTTTTCTTTAGTTAACTGCTCGGGGCTCAAAGGACAAGAGCATGATGTGTATAATATAGTAGTGATTACCCCTCTTGAGGTAGGGCATTTCATTGCCCTCCAAGGGTTGGGACAATCATGGGTTCTTGAATGATAAAGGAGGCTCATCTAGGGCCTATGGAACCAGGGTGATGGCCATGGATAGGGTAGAGCTCATGTGTTGGCTTTTGCCCACGTGCTAATTATTTTTTGTCCCGGCCATTTTTTTCGTTTTGTGGTACAATTTCCTGTTAAATGTGGCCACTTATGCTTTTCACTTTTTTTATAATTGCTTCAACCTCCAGGGCATCATTTTAGGCCTGACCCAAGGTGGGGGCAAGGGGGTAGGGAGGCTAGCCTTATGTGGACCCAAGTGGGAGAAAAAGTGAATGGGGGTATAGTGAGTGGAAAGGGAGTGATATGTGCAGATAAAGGAGCGGAACCATGCACCCAAAATCGGGGTTTCCCAAGTAGTACCACTCTAGAACCAAATGGTCAATAAAGGAGATCCCACAGGACTAAGATCCAAGGGTAAAAACCAAAAGAGATCAAGGGGACAGGAGCACAAACTAAGTCCACTCTTTCCGCAAAATCCCCCCATCAATCCATACCTAGAAGTATCCATGATAAGTAAACCTAGTACTCAATTACTAAATGACAAGACATATCTTTAGATTCGAGAGGCCCACCTTCAAACATACAATCAATACAAGTGGGTGAGGGACCACATGGTTGGCTCAGGTGGTAGATAAATGGCACGAGCTAGTAGGAGGCATCAAGGGGTTGTTGGCTGCCAGTTGAGGCTCATCATGGAGAAAAATTTACCCTGGGGATATCAACCACAAAGTGGTGGGTAATGTTAGTTTTTGGTAGCATCGGATGTGCTCTAGCCATGAAATCTGGTGGAGAGGCTAAGGCACATGAATTCTAAAGAATCCAGAAACTGATTGGTGAAATTCCACCCAGATTGTATTTTATTAAAATAATTAATATTTTTAATGGGGTTCCTAAGTCTAAACTTAGGAAAATTAAAATATTAATGGGTATTAATCAAAATATGGGTGAGAGAGGTGTGCAACGATGCGAGATGCAGGGAGTTATTGCACCAGCGGAGAGATCAGTAGAGGGAGCACTTGTTAGCGACAGAGGGAGCTTCAGCATCGGGAGTGTTTCTAGCCTGATAGGGATGTCAGAAGTTGTGTGATCAGTTACTTAATTCTCAGTAATTGAGTTGCAGTGCAGTAGCACGATGAAGCATGATGAGAGGGAATGTAGTGCAAATGCAGTGCTGGGAGGATGGACCAGTAGCAGCACGGATGCAAAGGGAGTTGTCATACGGATGCAACAATGGCAGTGGTAGGGCCATGGGCAGCAGTACAGGATGCAGCAGTGTAAAGGATGTTGGGCGGGGAGGCCTAGCATCAGTACAGGGACCGATGCCGGATAATCAGGGTGATCCTTAGTGTGGAGTATTACTAGAGCACAGTCCTCGCTAAGAGGGAGTGTTGATTTGGGGTAGCATCGGATGTGCTCTAACCATGAAAATTGGTGGAAAGGCTAAAGCACATGAGATCTCCAAGACCCATAAATGGTTTGGATAGATTGTACCCGGTTTGGGAGATATTAAAATAATTAATATTCTTAATGGAGTTCCTAAGTCTAAACTTAGGAAAAATAAAATATTAATGGGTATTAATATAAAACTGGGTTAGAAGGTTCCAAAAGTCATGGATCAAGCCAAATCTAATCTTAGGTGTTGATTAGAGATTTAATCTTGGTCATTGAAGGACCAACGAGAAAATTATAAGAGGAGGCTTGAGGGTCAGTTGGAGAACACACCAGAGTGATCAGTCATTCATTTTGCTAGAGCGGGGTTGCTAAACAAAGTTGAATTAGTGATCAGCAGCGAGGGGCAGTGAGTACGAGGCAGAGAGGCAGGAACAATACTAGGAGACTAGCGCAGAAGCAAAGAGAGCGAGAGCAGCAGCCAGTGCAGGCTACGCAGAGCCCAACAGAGGAAGCATAGAGCCCTGAGGGATTGTGTCATCCACGTAAAGGGAGTGACACAGAGGGTCCCAGAGGTTGCGCAATGCCTCAGAGGATTGATGTAGAGGGTCTTGGGGCTGAAGCAGGTCAGCATGAGGCTGATGCAGTGGCCACAAGGGCCAGCCCTGAGCCTCAGTTCTGCCGGAGAGGGTTTCGTGGGACAGGTTTTTTGAATACCTGTTTCCAGATATAGAGGTATTACTACCATGTATTTTTCTCTATTGGGTGAGCCGATTAGGCACCCAGTTGTACTCAAATAGACTGCATAATGATATAACCATCTGAATAGCTGCATCGGTTTTCCTGCATTGGGTTTTTCCGGGGACATTTGTCCAAAAATAACAGTGTCACGTGTGTGCTTGTTTTCTTTTATTTGATGATCTGTAGAAGTTGAGATTGTACTTGTGTTTAGGTTCAGTATTTACATGGTTAAATAACTTGCTAAGTAATTAAACAAGTAGGTGAAATAAACCAGATAGTACAAGAAGAATTTCTAATGGGTTAAACTTAGAAATTTCAACACAGAAGTAATTTGTTTCAGTATTCAGAAGAATAACTTGATAATGTATATTAAAATCAAGTAGGTGTATTAGATTCAAATTTGCTACAGTAGGGGTTCCTTGAAGGATTAGGAATTTTCACATGGTATCAGAGTATTGATTTTGAAACAAGAAGAGAAGATCCAGTGTTGAGCAAAGAGGCCAAAAGCTACACTTTGCAACTATTCGAATCCTTTTGAAGGGATTGTGCAGTCCTTGTCGGGAAGCAGGGATTCCGAGGAAATCTCTCTTTGAGAGAGTCGATAGAGAGGTACCATCTCCAGTTCTTGAATTTGCAGAGGCAGAAGGAGTGATGCAGAGCCTCAGCGCAGTGCTTGAAGGGCGCAGTTTCTGTCGAGGCAAAAATCCGCTAGAAAAGAGCAAAGACACAGAAGGGGAATTTTCTCCTCAAAGATTTTTTTGCCAAAAAGTTTGAATTTCTCACTTGTTGGGCAGTTGAGTAGTGACTAGAGGAGTCAATTCGAAAGTTGGGTGAGATGGGATCGCATGGGCTTAGAGATCAGGACAGTTTGGAAGGAGCTTCCAACTATGTCATATGGAAGACCAAAATCTTAGTTGTTCTGGGGGAGTATGATCTCGAAGCCTATGTCAAAAGTGTTGTAGTTGTTCCTGCTGACAATGATCAAAGAAAGAAGTACAAGGTCGGGCAGGGGGAGGTGAAGAGGCTCATTCTCGATGGAGTTCGAGATCATGTGGTCTCACACTTGCAAGGCAAGGATACAGCCCGAGAGATATGGAAAGCCTTGTCTTCACTGTATGAAGGCTCTTCCAAACAGTGGAAGATGTACCTAGAACTGAAGTTGCAGCGGACATTGATGCAAAAGGGAACTGAAGTTGTAGTGGACATTGATGTAGAAGGGAGAAGGAATTAACTCCTATCTTCAACGCCTTCAGGACACCAAAGACTAGCTTGCTGCAGTGGGGTCCACTCCTCAATCTACCGCGATGGTAAGGATAGCCCTGAATGGAGTCTCGGATGAATGGCAAGTCTTTGTCCAAAGTATATTGGGCAGGGAAAGACTACCTTCATGGGAGGAGATGTGGGCAGCCCTTCAACAGGAGGAATTAAGGAGGGACCTAGTTAAGGTCAACCTCAATGGCAGCAGTGGGAGTGGCACAAAGACCAAGGAGGAGGAGGAGAACGCAGCTCTAGCATCAAAGGGACAGCAAAAGCAGAAGCGGAAGAATGACATTTCGAAGGTGAAATGTTTTAGATGTAGCGAGATGGGCCACTTTTCATCCCAATGTCCTTTGAAGCAAAAGGATAAGGATGAGAAACATGATCCTAAGGCTACTCCAGCAAAGATTGACGAAGATGAGTTTGCCATGAGTGCCCACACATCTCTAGGAGGGAAATGGGGTGATGTAAAGTTGTAGTGGGGAGGACTACATGTGGGCAGGATTCTTGACGAGTCAACCTCTTGGATCAATTCCTTCCTACAAGAGCTCGAGATTCAGCAGTAGCGAGATGGACTTAGTGTCAGATGATGCAGTGGATTGTTTGGAGGACAATACAGTAGTTGAAGACCAGAGACTAATTAGTGTAGAGCAAGGTTGGCAGCAGTGCAGTTGGCATAGTGCGGAAGTCAGCAGCAGCACAAAAGATTCAGAGGGTCAGAGACTAGAGCAATCAAATTCCAACATTCATGGTATTATGTTGAACACAGTTAAGTTCAGTTAATTTTGGATGTTTTTGAATTGCTTCTCTCAGCAGCTGAGTTGCGGTATGAATGTTGTGTTAGCAGTGGCAGTGTTAGCAGCATAGCAGATGCAGCATTTGAGAGGGAGTTGTAGTACAAATGCAGCAGTGGTAGTGGCAGTGTCATGGGCAGTAGTACAGTTGCAGCAACAGCACAGTGTTGGTGGCAGCAACAGTGCGAAAAGGAGGTGCTTCAAAGACAGAGTAGCATGCAGTTGGACATTGTTGCTAGAGCACTTTCCTCGCTAAGAGGGAGTGTTAGTTTTTGGTAGCATCGGATGTGCTCTAGCCATGAAAATTGGTGGAGAGGCCAAGGCACATGAGTTCTAAAGAACCCAGAAACTGTTTGGTGAAATTCCACCTGAATTGTATTTTATTAAAATAATTAATATTTTTAATGGGGTTCCTAAGTCTAAACTTAGGAAAAGTAAAATATTAATGGGTATTAATCAAAATATGGGTGAGAATGATCTAGAAAGAGGATCAAGTCATGTTTTAGTCTTAGTTGTTAGTTAGAGACTTAATCTTGGTCACTGAAGTCTCAACAACAAAAGTATAAGGAGGCTTGGGGTTCATTTAGAAACACACAGTGAGATTGAGGAAATCGATTTTCTAAGGTGAGAAGTTCTCAGGAGGAAAATAAATTGGGGAGATGTTGCAGCAGAGGGGTAGTGAAAATTTGGGAGAAAGAATTTCTAGAGAATACAAGGCAGAGAGAGGAAAGTAAGACATCCAGAGGAGGGTTGACGCTAGCCTACGCAGTGCTGACATAGAGGCAGCGCAGTCAGTGAGGGGAAGTCGAGTTTCTGCTGAGGGAATTCGAAGTTCAGTTGCCAGAAGCCAAGGTGTGACACTGGAGGGAAGAAAGTCGATTTCTCATCCAACAAAGGATCCAGAGCAGAGAGGCAATGTAATACCTAGGAGGGGTGACGTAGAAGCTGCCCAGAGTGACGCAGTTTGATGCAGAGGCCATTAGAAGGTGACGCAGAGCCTCTAGAGCTAAAGGATCAGCACTGATTCTCTAGTGACAGGGTGAGATTATTTCACTAGTCTTGTGTCAAGTATTTTCTCTGTAAAGGATTGCTAGTTGAGCATCCTAGAATTGCATTCAGAATTTTCTCCGGCATATTAATAAACCCTCAGAGCTGCTGCACCGGTTTTCATGCATTGGGTTTTTCCGCAGACTATTTTGTCCAGAAAGAACAATGTCTTATGTATCTTGTTCTTTGCTCAGTTTCTTGTTTCATGTAATCAAATTTAAGTAGTGTAGGTTGCGGAAGTAATTTGCTTCAGTATTCAGAAGAATAACTTGATACTGTATATTAAAATCAAGTAGGTGAAGTAGATTCAGATTTGCTGTAGTAGGGGTTCCTTAAAGGATTACTAATTTTCACAAGTAACAGAGGTATCATTGGTGGTATTATTTTTCTATCATTAGGTGATCTCTTTTCAATTATCTTTATTGTGCTTCAATTTCTTATGCATTTGGATTGTATTAACTTCTACTGTCATTCATTGTGGAGTGATATGTGCAAGCTATCTTGCATATATCTTTGATTTATAGTATTCTAGGAGTGAGAAATGCTAATTGATTTTTGAAGGAATATCTAGTTCCTTTCACCCATTGTATTGCTCTATTTTCCTTTATGTGTGCTAATATTTGTTCTAAGCATGTAAAAAAAAAAATCTTGGAATTTTGTGAAGTATCATTTTGGGTGTGGGAGAAGTCTCTCATAAATCAACTCACTCCCAGACTCAACATACAAAAGACTCATCGATCTTAACTTCAAGGTCTTCATCCAAAGAGAAGCAAAGAAAGGGGAGTTCTTTTTTCCATATTCTACTTGAATCACTTATAATTCAAATTCCATATATCATTTGATCTAAATCTAGAACTTTTCAATGATTATATGAGCTAATTAGAACATTTTTCTATACTAGACAAGCATGGAGTTCCACTCCCATGACTTTGGTTTAGTTCTTGTATACTAGTTGTGTATTATTGTTTGTTCTTTTGCATGTTCTCTCCACTAATTTTCTAATTTGTTTTGCAGCCTTTTGAGCAGCAATTCAAGTTCACTTTGGCATCAAGTTGGAGGAGAGATTCTTTCAAACTACTAATTCATTTTTGCAAGACCCATTTGCATTTATTGGACAACATTGTAGCAAGGCCATGAGCCCTTTTGAGGTCCAACCTTGGCTTAGGCCAAGTTCATTAAAAGGCTACCTCTTTCTCTCTCTAGGTCATGGGCCTTGGGAGAGACTTTACCTCTCTTCATGTTATTTCCTCTTCATTTCAAGTTTGAAATTTGTATGTAATTTTCAGATTTCAAAAAGGATTTCTTAGGGCTCATTTGTAGTGAGTTTTGATCAAGGAAGGTCTATAGTTGAAGTATCTTATTGTAAAGACTTCCTTAAGTTTCTTTTGAGGCCTAGAGAGGCTCTCATTCTTTTGTAACACATCTAATAAAAAATCCATTTTCTTGTGGGAGCTTGGAAATTTACCCATGGCATTCCTCCTCCTCATTTAATGGGAGGAATTTTCTTGGGTGGATTGACTTGCATTTCTATCTTCTAGCTTTCTGATTTAGTTTATTTACATGCACTTTTGATTCATTAATATAATTCACATAGCATCCACATCTAGTTTCATTTCAACTTGCTTTGTATTTCTTAAGTATTTGTATGTTGCAACCTATTACATTTCATGCACATCCTTTGAGCAAGCAAATACTTTACGTTTTATGTGGCAAGCTTAATTCATTCATTTAGCAATTTGTTCTTTGGAGTACATTGCCTCATTTTGTGATGTCAACCTACACTTATTTGTTACTTTGATTATGAATCATACATTTTGAAGCAATATGCAATCTAGCAATCACTTAATTTACTTGCAAGCAAGAGATTTCCATTGCAAAATTTTATTTGGAACTTGTGAGTAACATTGGGCTTTTTCCATTTTGAAATAATTGAAACATTGGTACAATCTTATTTTGAGAAATTACTTTACTTACTTTGAGGCATTTGTATCAATATTGTCCTTTGGAACTACAAGCACTAATAACATCCAAACATTTCATTTAGGCATTTTAGTTTAGATCTTGCACATTTAAAATTTACCTCCAAGCATAAGTTTGGTTGTATAGACATAATAGGACCAAGATCTCCCCTAAAAGTTCTTCCATTTGGTATGGAATAAGGTAAAGTGTGTGACCCTGCAGTTATGAAGGTGACTTTGTCCCCTTGTAGGAACGAAGACACACATGATTTATAAGGATTAAGAGAAGGGTATCATTAACGAAGACAAGGGCTTCCTCAGCCCATTCTTCCTTCCAAGTCACCCCAAATTTTACCCCTTTGTAAGAGGTTGAAGGGAGAATCTCTCACCTAAAATAAGCATATAGATTAAAATTAACCAAGATAATTGCATCTCACCTTAGCTAAGTTGCATATCATTCTAACTCATTTATTTTAAAGCATTTTCCAATTTACTTGCAAGTTTATTTATCTCATGTACTTGTCATGGTGAATAGTCTCACTATCTATTGAATTTATCATATTTTGTTGTTGAGTATCTCATTTAGCAAGTACAACACCTTCTTTTTTTGCAAATAATACTTTGGTCCATTGAATTTCATTTGCAAGTCACTGTCCCTTAAATTGCTATGTTTATGCTTATGATCATGAATGATATTATGTTTACCTGAGCATCTCTTTTCAAATGCAATTTATATCTTGCAAGTGATAACTTCCATCTAACATTGTTCTATTTTGCATGTATTATTTGAGATTTCACTTTGAATCTCTTTGAGCAAGTATTTATTTCATTTAAGAAATTATTGTACAAAGCAATGGTTTACATGTTTATCTCTTGAATGTTATGTTAATTATCCTTGAAAATATCTTTAATTTGCTCAATATATTTACAAGCTTGTTCATAATTTTGAAATAGTTCTTTTGACCTTGGTCTCCTAGAAAACTCACATCACTTCATCTAACTTTCATTAGAACCATCCCCCTTAGCTTTAACTAGGAGAGAGCTTTAACAGAGAGAGTTGGGGATAGGTCACAGTCCCATCTCTTTGTTTTCCACCAAGTCACACCTTGTGGAGTTGAAGATTTTTCCCACACTAACCAGGTGTGTAAACGAGGGGGCATCAACAGGACTAAACAATTAATATTTATACTAAGGATTGCATAGAATTTCCCCATTGCTATAGACCCTTCTCCAAATAATATTTTCATAATGGTTGTAACTTCTAAGGGGACTTACGGTTATTGACGAGGAAGGGTGACACTGATGACTTGGGACAGGTGTTTTCCACTTGATACTTTCTTTATGGTGTTGGCACAGCGCTGTATACTTGTATGCTTTATTATTCTCTTAGATTGGAGATGCCTTGTGCTCTCTCTTGGAATAGTCTATGTGATGTATTTGAGAAGTTGATTGACCCTTTCTGGTCTTCTGTGGACAATAGCTGGTTGTCTATTTTCATTTCTTTTTGCAGAGGCATGATCTTAGAAAATAGGGTTTCTTTTACCTTTGAACATAGAGTTTACTTTGCATTAGTTTGTTACTCTAATTGTAACTTTAAAAATATTTGTTACTTCATATTTTCCTGCAAAACTATGTCAATCACCAATCCACTGTCCTGCAGAGCTCAGCGCTTGGATTCTTGCTAGCACAGAAACACTTCACAAATCCACTGGTTGCTGTTCCTTCAGCTTTCAGCGTTGTCTTCATGGCGGTAGGGCTCAAGCTCTAATCATTTCCATGTGCTTTTCCTGTGTGGAATGTTTATGTTGGCTATAGGTTTCTTTGTCACAACACTTAACTGTTTTTTTCCATATATATAAAGCATACTACATTTGTTTGCAGCTGGGAGGAAGCGCGCTGGCTGTTTACTGGAGGAATATGCCAATTCCCTTTGACGATAAGGATGATTTCAAGGAGTAATTGCAGTTGCTTGTTAATATTTTTGGCATACAAATAATTGAAGAGAAACTACTTGTCTAGTAGCCATCTTGCTACAGATGTAGGTCTGGAGGAATGGACCATATTAGAGGATCTTCTTGGTTTTCTTTTCTCTTCTGTCTTAGCTCACAAACAGGTGTTTCAAGTGAAAACTGAAAGTTGATAAATAACACTGGACAGTTGCAATAAAGTCCATTAGCTGTCGGTGTTTATTCTTTTAGTAGCTTATTCAAAGCATGTATAATGTGGATCATCAATGAATATTAGTTGGGTCATTAGAGGATTTCAGCGTTTTAATGGACTGCTCATGTTGTGAGCACATATGTGTTTTAAATATGTTTCTTAATCTAACGGCCTCTATGAGGAGAATCTTTTAGATATGAAATCGCTTTAACATCAGAGCATAATTTAACACGGAGTAATTTTGTGGCTATACATGTTCAGAACTTTTAACTTTCCCTCTCTTTTTGTATGAAACCCTAGCAAAGTTCTTTAAGAAATGTATTCAGTTAGTAAATTCGTCATACTGAATGACATTATGGTCATTGATACATGTGTAATATTGGTATTTGTTTGGTTAATAACTTAATATAATTCAGTCATTTCCTTGTAATGTCATCTCCAATCACATAATCAACAATCTACAGAAATTGAAATCTCTGGTGCTATTTACCTTCAAAATATTTCCATATCTATCTAGCACAGTCATCTCACTACAGTCAATTCAAGGGTCAAGAATCCAGGGCTCCTAGAACTTTCCATTCACCATGAAATGTTGGAACAGCTTTGTTGTTAGGAGTGATATCTGTAATCATGGCATATTGGTGGCTGGAAAGAGTGATTGTTGTTTGATGTATCATTTCTTACAAGGATGGAAGACTCAACTCATGGACATACAAAGGTGCTTACATTGATACTACTGTCAAGAACCCACCTTAATTTGTCGAGAATGGCTGGATGTGATAAAATGTTCATCAATCTCATTATCTTCTAATCTTGTTGAAGCTTATCTCTCTCCTCAGTAGACAAGCTCCCAAAAGCTTAATTGTAAGACTACAATGTTGTGTATTATTGAATAAGTGCAGAAGTTCCTGCTTTGCTTACTGTTTGTCTTTTTTTGCAGCAATTCTAGCAGATGCGAAACATTTTAAAATTTCATTTAAACTTTTGCTAGAAATTGAGATGGCCACACTGACAATTAGGTGCTTATTTTGTCAAGGAGGCTTTCTTTGCTAAGCTTGTGTCGATATGTCTTCTGCCTAATGTGTTTGGAACTAGTGATCAAACTTTGTAACATGGCCTTTCACATGATCCATGGATAGATTAGTGGCGACTTTCTCCTGCATGTCTGCAGATCCAGTTTTAAGTGAGTTGACTCAACTCACTGTGTATAGTATGTTGCCTCAAGGCTGGTAATCTTGTGGATTTTCAAGTTCTATTTCAAATTCATTATCTTGATGAGTACAAACCTCAATTTCAGGATTGAGAAACAAAGGCATAGCGATTGATCAAAATGGCCTTTGACCAATGAAAAGGGATGACCCTTGTGGATTAGTACGAGTACTCTACCTAGAGCCATAACACTCAAAAATATGGAGAATATTGGACAAAATGGAGGAGAGTTTCCCCTTAACCACAAGAAGGGTAGATAATGAAGTTGATGTTGATTTTGGCCAATAAGGGTTGAATGTTAGGCCCTAAAAGATTGGTGACTAATAAAGAATGTATTTTTTGGATTCTAAGTCTCTTTTTTTGTACTTGGGTGATAGGGGGTTGATTCCGACCACTATAACTATAATCTCTAGGTGCACTGCACACCTCCCAAGCATGGCACAAGGGCTGAGCGAGGTTTGAACCAGCAATGTTGCAAGGAGTGTTTTAACAATACACTCTATCACCAACTCATCTACACCTATGGGGTCAAGTGCAAATGATGACCTCATTTTCATTTGCTATAAGTGATTTACTTTTTTCCTTGGATCACTCAAAACAAAAGTGAGCTATAAAAAATTATTTGACTCAACCCCTTGTGATGAGATAGATAAGGTAATTATATTAATCTCTGACAAATAACTACAAAAGTAGGTTAATGGGACTAAAGAGTACAGCTAGTATGAATACAATGTTGGAGTGCAATCGCAACTCCTAGAAATCTCGAAAATAATATAAAGAAAGAAGCCTACATAAGTATAATATCATAACATATGTATAAAATCATGACAAAGGTGTGGTGTTTAAAAACACTAAATGAGTTTGGACAAGTCAAGAAACTATCAAGAGAGACCACATGATGTTAATATCACATGAGTTTGATGGCCAAGGGTGAGGGGGTTCAACAAGGCATTGGCTCTCTATTGAAGTCTTTTAGAACAATCAAGGGGTACGACTGTGTTATTTGGCAGGGGGGTTGGGAACATATGAGTGAGGGATACTCCTAGCATCCGAGGTTGAAAGAAGGAAACTTTGAATGGATCTCTAGTTGCTCCTTTAGGTTTGGGAGGTAGTGTGATAGGTGGGAGGTGCTCTACCCTGAGTCCATCTAGAATTGATCTTTCTAATGCTTTTGTTAATTTTTCTTAGGGTTATGTTGTTATTTGCTTTGATAATTGCATTTCTTCATTAACACATTAAGTTCACCACATAACATCACAACATGATTCATATTTACATAATTATTCAATAGCATATGCAACTATTTAGAAAGAACAATATCGTCATCATCAATGCAGTGGAACATAAAGGAACAATAGAAAAAAAGCATTCACACATAGAGACACCAGGATTGGTCGAAGACTAGGGCAAAACCCACTATGGGGAAACCCTTTCAAATTCTTCTTCTTATTAGATTGTCATTAAATGATTCAACAAAAGAGAGTACAATGATCCATATCTTCATTCATACAACTATTCATCAAAAGCAACTACAACATCCATGAAATGAACCCAACAATGCTTATACTCAAAATCTTGATTTTGAAGCCTGTAATGAATTATCATTTTCTGTGGTCAACTATCGAAGACTGTGATCACTGAGAAAATCTTCGGACAATTGAAATTCCATCATTTGGGTCTCGTCGCACGAAGGAGTCATGTGTGCAACTGGGAAGCTTCTAGCCTACAAGCGAGTGATTACAATCTACAATTGAGATTCTAAAACCTTAGATGTCGGTTGCACAGAGGACTAGTTGTGTGTGCGACTGGGATGCTTCAGTCTCACGAATGAGCCTGGTAGCAAGCGACTGCATATGAGATCTCTTTTTCATGTGCTTGCAACTGATGCCTAAAACAGAAATGTGAGCTTTGGACCCTGCAATTTCATCTTCGAGCGAACTTGTTCCTCCGCGAATGAGCCTTAGACCTGTGTGAGCCAAAATCCAAGATAGAAGAGTGTCTCATGATGATGTCCAAATGAGGTTGAGGTCACTTGTATTTATAGCCTTCCAAGGGTGTCCAATTTGCTTTAGGGCTGACCTTATCAAATATGCACATGTGGGCTTTTCTTCATAAGTACACTTTCCCTTATCCGATTTGAGTGATCTTTAGGTCGATTTTTTTCCTCTTGAAAAGAGGAGTTAAATGTAATCATTATCTCCATCAAATGAGTTGTCCAAAGTGGAATTTGACCACAATTGCATATTTTAACACCCTCTCAACTAGGGAGAATTCCACCTGCATCATGTTACATGTATCCTGTCATAAAATCATATCCAATCACAAGTATCTCATCATCACGTATTGTCACTGTTCATCTTGATTCATCTCTTGCGTATTTATGCTTATCTCTTGATTGTCCCTACTCATATGCCAAACATTCTCAAATCTAAAAGAAGAATTTGACATTGGAGGGGAGCTCAATCTACCACCCTTTATCCATTGGGGAGCCACTGCTACCACCCGGAATCTCTACCAGCGAGGAGCCCAATGCTACCACCCGGGAAATATCAGCAAGGAGCCAAATCTACGACCTGCATCATCATCAAAGAGCATATCATCATGGAGCACATCTCAACCTAGAACCACATCAGGGAGAATATCTCAACCTAGAATCTCATGGGGGAGCTAAACATCTACGACCCCATATCGAGCAATAGGTGATATAGGGGAGCTACTAAACCCATCTTATTGCCTACCGATCTTCCCAACAATGACCCTCAATAGTCACGTGGTAGAACACCTGCATCATAATCTGAGCTTGGACGAGATGCCTAACTTACCAAGAGGTAAGGATCACACACCTCCAAGCCTCCTCAATGCGTTGGTCAGGTGGGGAGGGACAATCCCAACAAGCCTTACTTGTGGGTATGATGCCAACTGAAGTATACTCTGCAACGACCAAAGGTGGGGGAGATACTTAACTTGTCAAAATAGACAAGGATCACACACATCCCACGGGTGACAGATAGGGGTGATACCCTATTGTCTAGAGTTCCCTCAACCCCAAGAGCCCTCTATCTCAATTCCTCACCCTGGGAGCTCAAAAGGGGGGAAGAGTTGGCTCAGTTTCCTCGATCAATGATGCTCTTGTAGATCAGCAACATATCATCATACTCATATATGGTAATCATCATGTCTTAATCACAGTTGTCTCTTGTTCATACAGGGCATCAAATCAAATATCATATTAGAACAAAAAATATACATATCATAAAAAGGATACCATAGTCATCCTCCCTCTCGAGAAGGTGCCAATCACAAGCCTATGCTTGTTTCATACTGTTGGACACAGATTGTCATTGATGTCAATATGGCAATATTCTTCTGCTCTCCCCCTTTGACATCAATGGCAAAGGAATGCATACGAACTCCCCCTGTCAAATTGCTCCCCCTGTCCTGCTACATATTTATGAATGAACTTGAGTGATGATAAAGAGATAACCCCCATCTTTTGACGCAGATGTTCGAATGCTTCTCGACGAAGAGGTTTTGTGAAAATATCAGCTATCTAGTCCTTAGTACTGATATATTCCAGGACGATGTTTTGTTCAGCTACTTGCTCACAGAGGAAATGATACTTGATTGGTATGTGTTTGGTCCTCGAGTGCATCACTAGATTTTTACTAAGACTAATAGCAATTGTGTTGTCATAATAGACGGTAATCGGTTGATTTGTACATATGTCGACATCTTTTACACATAAGTATGCTAAATCATATATATATGCATGCTTTTACACTATCGGGAAGCGGAAAAGGCTGAAAGACTGCATATAGGAAAATACACTATCGGAGGCGGAAAGTGGACTTGAAACTTAATACACGGGAGCAATGAGTCATATCGCGTCCGGCACCTAATGTCGCATCGCTATAATGAAGTGGTATGCGTTAACGTTCAGCCCTAAACCCTTGCGACTTGCGATTGTCTATGTATATCGCATCGGCACTTCGAGAGCGGAGTTACTATGTGTCAAGTGGTCCATTGCGATTGCCGATAGTGATTTGCAACGTCGCATCGGACCTCCGCCAAGGGCTACTCCCGACTGCGATACATATCCACGCGGACCCGCCCGCACATTGCAATATGACTTAATCTGTCATTGCATCCGTCACACATCGCATATATTATGAAGCCTCACCACACTAAAGCGTCGATTGCGATAAAACTATGGAGGAGCGGATCCGATACAGTTTAGGTGCGGGTGTAAAATTTCCTGAAGTCCGTCCTTTAGTCTTTTTGATTGTTTTCTCATATTCTTTGTGTAATGAAATATTTGGCTTGTGCGAGGTGTTTTAGGCTGAAAGGCTTATGATAGTTGTTCCGATGGTTTAGGAGGTTGAACGTCAATTAAATGGGGTGATTCATGGTGATAGTGATTGCGATTGGGACACAACATCTCTGTTAAACTGAAAAAACCCTATGTATGTCCATAATGATTGAAAAATGAGCGTTGTTACGGTGTAACGCGATAAATGATTTCTCTGTGTTTTCCTTGGACCTCTCTTATGAAGTTACGTGTCCATGGAGTATCGGTGAACTCGAACAGCGTAGAGGAAGGCATAGCGACTATGGAGGGAAGCCGAAAGATCAAGTGAGGCAGAGGAATCTACAGTGATGGAGGAGGAAGCCAAAGAGGCAGTGGAAGGTGGAAACGATTAGTCAGAGGTGTATGAAACACATAAATACAGAAAAACAAGGGGAAGTACGGTTGTTGAATGCATAATTTGTAAGAGAGAGCCGAAGAACAGGTAAGAGGCAGGAGAGACCAGAGAAGAAGGAGAACTGGAGAAAGGTAGAAGCTCAACAGTGTTGGGTGCAGAAAACTGCAACAAAATAGTTGATACCAGGTTTGAGTTGGAGCCTAAGAGGTTGGAGCCTTTGAACTAAACAGGATTGAAATCCTTGGGAGTTGGTGCTCCTAAGTGCAGAACTATTGAAAGAGAGTTGGTGCTCTAGAGGTTGGAGCCTCACTAAAGTCCAAGTTGGAGCTTGGCAACAAATTGCAAGCAGTTATCTATATATATATATATATATATATATATATATATTGTATTAGTTTCATTGCACTATTTCTTGTGTTAATAAAAGCATTAATTCCAGCGATTATTTCTGTGTTTCATATATATATGTGTGTGTGTGTGTGTGTGCTTTTGGTAACAACAAGAACAACAAGAAAAGAAATATTGATTCACCCCCCCTGGTATTTCCAATAATTGGTACCAGAGCAGGCTTCTTCATACTAGCCTAACAACTTGAAGAAGGATCCGTAGCCATGATGAGAAATCACAAAGCATCAGGAAAACCTCCTCTATTCGATGGCACTAACTTTGGTTTCTGGAAAAAAGAATGACCAACTACTTAATGTCCCTTGGACCTGAAATCTGGCATTTTGTTCAAAATGAGTACCATATGCCTACCCCTCTTCTAACAGATCAAGACAAGAGGAAAGCCTACATTGCAAATGCAAAGGCCCTGAACTCCATCACTAGTGGAATCATTGATTCCGAGTTTACAAAAGTCATGCACTGTACCTCTGCCAAAGAAATGTGGGAGAAGCTAGTTGGCTTATACGATGGAGACTCAAAAGTCAAGAAGGCAAAGCTTCAAACCCACAGAAGACAATTTGAAAGTCCGAGGATGGAAGATGAAGAAGATATTGCAGCATACCTCCTTCGAGTAGCTGAAGTGGTCAACTCCCTTAAAGGATTGGACGAAAAAATTGAAGAAAGTACCATTGTTCAAAAGGTATTAAGATCTCTTCCAGACATATTTGACTCCAAAATAAGTGCCATAGAAGAAGCAAAGGATCTAGATACCCTCAAGATGGATGAACTCCATGGAATCCTCACTGCCTATGAGATGAGGAAAGGTGGCCCAAGCTCCAAAGATGCAGCATTCAAGGCTTCAAAGTCAAAGAAGGGGAAAGAAAGGAATGATTGTAGTGATGAGTCTGATGTGAAATCCGAATTGGCTCAATTTGTATGAAAGCTAAAGAAAGGATCTAAGCTTAAAGGAAAATACCCTCTTATCTGTTTTAAGTGTGGAAAAATAGGTCATTATGCAACAAAATTCCCTCATAAACATGATAGTGATTATGAAGGAAATTCTAAAAGAATGGCACACAAAAAGAAAGGGTTCAATAAGAAGAAATTCTTCTCTAAGAAAGATGAGTCTGATGAGGATGAGTTTATGGTCATCAAAAAGAAATCAGATGAGGAAAGTGACCATGATGAAAGCCAAGAAACATTATTCATGGCATTCACAAATGATGATGACGCGGGGCTGGAAGGAAATGTAGATGAACTGTTAATAAGTGCCATTGAACAAAATGAGAAAATTTGAATAAAATCATTTCTCTCAAAGTGGAAAATGAGGAAACAAGAAGGAGAGAAGATCTCTTGGAAGCAAAGCTAAAAGAAAAAGAAGAGACTTGTGAAGAATGTGAGGCTGAAATAGTGTCTCTAAGAAAGGAATTGGAGCAAATTAAAAAGGGTTGTAAAAGCTCTCAAATACTTGAGACTATTCTAAAAAATCAAAAACCTCAACATGACAAATCTGGAATAGGTTTCAAAGGAGAATCCTCAAGCACTAAGAATAGTGCGAAAAGCTATGCCGATGCACTTTCCTGCAATCCAAAAGAGGAAAAAGTATGTTATCAAAAGCACATTCTAGATCCAAAGAATGAAGAGAGAATTACTCCAAAGAAGAATGTGGAGTCGAATCATGGATACTGCAGCAAATACAAACCTGTACTCAACCAAGGGCCCATCTCAAATCCAAAGAATGAGGCAAGAGTAATTCCCAGGAAGGAAATCGACTCAAACCATGGCTGCTTCAACAGGTACAAAACCATCTTTCTTGGACATTGTTTTCACTGTAAAAACTTTGGTCATCAAGCCAGACATTGCATGGCTCGCAGAAGTGAAACGCCAAAGCTAAAGGACTGAATAATCAATTCATATGCCCCCAAAAGGAAGGGACAAATCAAAACCTTCAATTCATTTGATCCCTTGACCAAATTTGATCTGATCTGCTCATTCTGCTACAATAATGGACACTATGAACAAAACTTCCCACTCAAAGGAAGAAAGATGAGTAGTAAGAATTCCAACATGGATAAATGTGGCCTGGCTCTATATGCTCAAAATAATGGAAATCATTGGTTTGTGGACAGTGAGTGCTCCAAACACATGACAGGATACAAAAGGAAGTTTGTCTCATTGAGCAAAGAGGAAGGGAATGTGTCCTTTGGAAGTGGATCTGGCAGAATTGCGGGAAAAGGAACTGTTACTTTGATCAATAGAAAAGGAAAAGCTCAAGATGCTCTGCTCGTAGACGGGCTCAAACACAATCTCTTGAGTGTCAGCCAAATCTGTGATCAAGGACATAAGGTTGTCTTCAGCAGCAAAGACTGTGAAATAAGGAACTCTTCCTCATGGGAACTTGTGGCAAAAGGAGTTAGAACACCTTACAACATTTACATTCTGAACAAGATTCAAGAAAATAAATGCTACCTGGGTCAGACAGATGAAAGTTGGCTATGGCACAAGCGACTTGGACATAAAAGCTTCGAAAATCTGATCAATATCATCAAGATTAGAGTTGTACGAGACATCCCAAGGTTGTTCAAACCAAATCAAGGAGTATGTGGTCCATGTCAACATGGAAAGCAAACCAGAACCAGCCACAAAACAAAGGAGCTCTCTACATCAAAGCCTTTGGAGATCATCCATGTTGATTTGTGTGGACCAACTAGAAATCAGACACTCCAAGGAGAAAGGTACTTTGTGTTATTTGTTGATGACTATACTATAATGATGTGGATATATTTTATAAAGTATAAATCTAAAACTTTTGAGTGTTTTAAGAATCTAAAAGCCCTTGTAGAAAATGAAAAGATTCAAAAATTAAGTGCTAAGTGCCTCAGAACAGACAGAGGGGGAGAATTCACATCAAATGAGTTTAGTGAGTTCTGTAATATTCATGGAATTAAAAGGGAATTCTCTGATGCCAGAACACCTCAGCAAAATGGGGTAGTTGAAAGAAGAAACCGAACAGTCCAAGAAATGGAAAGAACAATGTTATTAGTAGCAGACTTGCAGCCAAAATTCTGGAGAGAAGCAGTAGGGACAGTCGTCTATACATTAAATCGAACTCAATTAAGACCAAACTGTGAAAAAACTCCTTATGAGTTATGGAAAGGAAGACCAGCTTCAGTAAAGTACTTCAAGATCTTTGGAAGCAAGTGCTTCATAAAAATCAATGATGGCTCACCAGGAAAGTTTGATTCTCAGGTTGATGAAGGGATATTTCTTGGATACTCTACACGGAGCAAGGCTTACAAGTGCTACAATTTTCGACTGAAGAAAATAGTGGAAAGCATTGATGTAAAGGTTGATGAAGACCTTCCAGAAAAAGAAATTGAAGGACATGAAGATGATCTTCTCATTGAAGAAGAAGAACCTGAAGAAGAAATAGATGAGGAAGAAGAAGAAAAGGAGAAAGAACCACCTCATACCCCTTAAAAGATGAATTTTATCCAGAAATATCATCTAGAAGAGCATATTATTGGCAATAGAAATGAAGGGATGCAAACCCGAAGAAGGATGACCATTACACCAAAGAGAAATGTTATTGCTCTTCTATCTATGATAGAACCAGAAACATTTGCAGAAGCAAGTAAGGATCCTCTTTGGGTAAAAGCCATGGAAGAAGAAATGTCACAAATTGAGAAGAACAAGACATGGGAGCTGGTACCTCGTCCAAAGGACAAAAACATAATAGGAACCAAATGGGTGTTCAAAAATAAAATGAATGAGGAAGGGCAGGTCATCAGAAATAAGGCAAGGCTTGTCTGCAAAGGCTATTCACAAATTGAAAGAATTGACTTTGAAGAGACATTTGCACCAGTAGCCTGTATGGAAGCTATCGAGATGTTCTTGGCATTTTCTTGCTCAAAAGGATTCAAAATCTATCAAATGGACATGAAATCAACATCTCTAAATGGGGAACTCAAGGAAGAAGTCTACATGGAGCAACCAGAAGGGTTTGATCTAACAGAAGGAAAAGACTTAGTTTGTAAGTTGAAAAAGGCATTATATGGGTTGAAACAAGCTCCTAGAGCTTGGTATGCAAGATTGGATCACTATCTACAACAACAAGGCTTCAAAAAGGGAGTGGCTGGAAGTAATCTATACATAAAGACAGATGAAGGTAAGTTACTAGTTACTCTTGTTTATGTCGATGATCTGATTTTTGCTAGCAATAATGATGAAATGAGCCATGAATTTTCTCAAAACATGTCAAAAGAGTTTGAGATGTCAATGATAGGAGAGCTGTCTCACTTCCTTGGACTTCAAGTATCTCAAACCAGAGCAGGATTGTGTATATCTCAAACCAAATATCTAAAAGACATGCTCAAAAGATATGGAATGGAGGATTGTGCACCCATGAGCACACCTATGACCACAAACTGCAAATTGAGCAAAGATGATGACTCCCCTCCAATAGATGCAACTCATTACAGGTCAATAATTGGAGCCCTTCTATACTTAACAGCTACAAGACCAGACATAATGCAGGCAGAAAGAATGGTGGGAAGATTTCAATCTGCTCCCAAACAATCCCATTTATTAGCTATAAAAAGAATTCTCAGATATCTGAAAGGAACCCCTGATTTTGGTATTTGATACCCAAGGAGCTCAACATTGACTGTAACTGCATACACCAATGCTGATTGGGCTGGAAATATAGATGATCGAAAAAGTACTAGTGGAAATGCGTTCTTCCTAGGAGACTGTTTAGTATCCTAGCTAAGCAAAAAACAGTTATCCATATCATTATCCACAGCCGAAGTCGAGTATATTGCTACAACAGACTATTGTACTAAGATACTATGGATGAAGGAAGCTCTAAAAGATGTCGACATATGTACAGATCAACCGATTACCGTCTCTTGTGACAACACAAGTGCTATCAGTGTCAGCAAAAACCCAGTGATGCACTCAAGGACCAAACACATACCAATCAAGTATCATTTCCTCCGTGAGCAAGTAGCTGAACAAAAAATCGTCCTGGAATATATCAGTACTAAGTAGCAGATAGCTGATATTTTCACCAAACCTCTTCCTCGAGAAGCATTTGAACATCTACGTCAAAAGATGGGGGTTATCTCTTTATCATCACTCAAGTTCATTCATAAAGATGTAGCAGGACAGGGGGAGCAGTTTGACAAGGGGAGTCCGTATGCATTCCTTTACCATTGATGTCAAAGGGGTAGAGCAGAAGAATATTGTCATCAATAACAAAGGGGGAGATTGTTGGACATAGATTGCCATTGATGTCAATATGGCAATATTTGAGGAGCAAGAGGAGCCAAGAGGAGTAGACAGAGCATGAGGAACAAAGTACAGGAGCAAACAGAGCAATAGAGGACGCAGACAGCCATCAAAGCAACAGAGGAACAAGCAGAGCCATCGGAGCAACAGAGGACGCAAACAGCCATCAGAGGAAGAAGACAGAGCCATTAGAGGAGAAATGGGTGCATTTATATTATCGGGAGCTATCAGAGCAATAGAGGACGCAAATAACCATCAGAGGAAGTAGACAGAGCCATTAGAGGAGCAATGGGTGCATTTATATTATCGGGAGCTATCGGGCCACAAAAGAGTTATATGCATGTAAGAACAGGCGGAGGAGCATATATATGTGTTTTTACACTATCGAAGGCACAAACAATATATATATATATATATATATATATATATATATATATATATATATATATATATGCATTTAAATACTAGCGGGAGCACATAACATTCGGGGGCCATATATGCTAAAGGAATACACTATCGGAAGCACATATCATATATATGCCACAACCTCATGTATCGGCGGCTAAATCATATATATGCATGCTTTTACACTATCGAGAAGCAGAAAAGGTAGAAAGACTGAGTATAGGAAAATACACTATCGGAGGCGGAAAGCGGACTTGAAACTTAATACACGGGAGCAGTGAGTCATATCGGGTCCGACACCTAATATTGCATCGCTATAATGAAGTGGTCTATGTTAACGTCGAGCCCTGAACCCTTGTGACTTGCGATTGCCGATGAATATCGCATCGGCACTTCGGGAGTGGAGTTACTATGTGTCAAGTGGTCCATTGCGATCGCTGATAGCGATTTGCGACGTCGCATCGGACCTCCGCCAAGGGCTACTCCCGACTGCGATACATATCCATGCAGACCCGCCACACATTGCAATGTGACTTAATCTGTCATCGCATCCGTCATATATCGCATATATTATGAAGCCTCGCCACACTGAAGCGTTGATTATGATAAAACTGTGGAGCGGATCCGATATAGTTTAGGGGCGAGTGTAAAATTTCCTGAAGTTCGTCATTTAGTCTTTTTGACTATTTTTCTCATATTCTCTGTATAATGAAATATTTGGCTTGCGCGGGGTGTTTTAGGTCGAAACACTTATTATAGCTATCCTGATGGTTCAGGAGGCTAAAAATTAGTTTTTTAAGTTATGGTATGTTCTATGCTTATAACAGTTTACTTCTTTTTCTTATTATATTCCACCGATTAGAAATCACATGTACATAAAGTAAAGTGCAGATAGAACATTAAATGATCGATAGAAAACAAGCCAAGACAAGAGACACAAGATGTGGCGGCTAGCCAGGGACAAACCCCACAATGTGTGGGGAAACCCTTTGATCAAATCTTCTTTTATCTTCAATAATTCAACAGAGAGAAATAGTACAATAAATCTGATTCATATCAATAGTAGCAAACCCTAGATCAGTAGCATCAGCATTAGCGGCTTCATTATCAAACTAGGGCAGACCATATCTCACAAACCGACAGTCGGATTGACTTCATTCCACCACCAAAAGTTTCGGCTTCCACAGGAGGTTTAGATGAACCTACAACGCAGTTCAAATGAAGAGATCTTCTAGGCCACACAAATCAATCTTTACTTCTGCAGTTGCAGCTTCAGTTTCAACAGTTTCCGGCTTCAAACTAGGGCAGTCGATATCTTGCAAACCGTTCATCGGATTGACTTCATTCCACCACCAAAAGTTGCGGCTTTCAAAGGAGGTTCAAATGAACCTACAGCGCAGTTCCAAAGAGGAGATCTTCTAGGCCACGCAATTCAATCTTTACTTCTGCAGTTGCAGCTTCAAATTCAACAGCTTCCGGCTTCACATGTGTGAGAGAGAGAGACCCATTTCAGCGCAGTAGAGAAGAGACTCATATCTGCGCAATAGAGAGAGAGAGATGTGATGAGATGAGTGAGTCCAAATGAGGAAAAGTCCTCTTATATTTATACACAACGTTGGTGGGTGAATAGATGCGACTGTTGGGCTTCTGAGCCTACATGAGTTGTAGGTCGGCTTGATAATAATTCCATAATCAAAATAAATTCATATCTCCATGAATACTTATCGGAATCGGATGATCTTTATATCAATCCTACACCTCTCGACGAGAGGAATCTAATAAAATTATTATCAGCCATGAATAGGATGACCCACATGAAGTTTTGCCCTGGTTGCCAATTTTAACACTCCCTCTCAACCATGGAGAACTTCATCTGCAATCTGTCTATCGGTCGTTACTATTCATCCATCAAATGCACTGCCCTATACTGCCTGACCCTTGCCCTGCTCTGCTCTATTTTGCCTGTTCTGCTTTGTCTTGTTCTGCCCTGCACTGATCTGTACTGTTTTGTTCTATTCTGCTCTACTCTTGCATTGTTCTGTTCTACTCTGCTTTTGTCCGAATTATGAAGAAGAAGAAATGATCGAGGATGTATCATACTGACTCAAAGTCAGTCTCAGAGTATGTACCACTGGTCCCAGACCAGTCTCAACCAACCCAAAGTCAGCGTCATAGTGAGTACAACTCCAATGGTCCCAAACCAATATCATCCTCCACTGACTCAAAGTCAGTCTCAGAGTATGTACCGTTGATCCCAGACCAGTCTCAACTGACCCAAAGTAAGCGTCATAGTATGGTACAACTCCTACCACTGGTCCCAAACCAGTATCATTGATCCCAGATCAATGGAGGTCATCCTAGCGTAGGGAGTACGGTAGTTACAACGATGCGTCCATCGGTACTACTATGGTCCCTAACTTCATTTCCCTGCTCATTGATCAAATGAGAGGTACTTCCCATGAGTCCCAGACTGCATGGATAGGATGCCTCGACAGGAGAACTAATCAATCTTGTCCTCACAGGAGAACACATCAATCCTGCTACAATTGCCATGGAGAACACATCAATCCAGGCCTCACAGGAGAACACATCAATCCTGCTACAATTGCCATGGAGAACACATCAATCCAGGCCTCACAGGAGAACACATCAATCCTGCTACAATTGCCATGGAGAAAACATCAATCCAGGCTTCCATGGAGAACACATCAATCTAGGCCTCACAGGGGAACACATCAATCCTGCTACACAGGAGAGCGAATCATCCTGTTCCACAAGAGAGTGAATCATCTTGTCCCACAAGAGAGTGAATCATCTTGTTCCAGTGTGCACCACCAGGGGAGGGTGAGTCACCCTGTGGTCATATGTTGCTCCAGTAGGAACCGCAAGCCCTCAGAGCTCCCAGAGCTCAATGTATGCAAGATGCAGGACCCTTGTACAAGGGTTTCTTGCCGACTCCAAGTCGTTTGGGAAAATCACAGATTAGATCTTTCCTCGGGGCTTTGACAAGGTGTATCAACCTGTACATCATCTTAATGTGATGGAGCTTCCTTGCTCATCGACTTACCATATCCCAGATGATGTCTATCTACTGGAGCAATTGACGAATACGGGATTCCTCAATAATCGAATCCCACCTCTGGTTGTTACAGAGAATCATAGTGGTATCCAATGTAAATCCAAACAGCTCACTGAAGAGCTTTCGCAACCAGACTGCCTCACACGAGGTTATGCTAGCAATAATATATCCTGCTTTGGTGGTGCTCAAAGCCACCGACTTTTGTTTCCTGCTCATCTAGGATATCGAAGCAGATCCCAAGGAGAAACAACACCCGAAAGTTCTCTTACGGTCCTCCACATTGCCTGACCAGTCAGCATCTGTGTATCCAAATAGTCTCACATCTCCGATAGCGTATCTTAATCCATGAGAGATTGTATCCTGAAGACATCTCAGAAGATTCCTGGCATCAATCCAGTGAGGCTCAACCAAATATGAGCTCACAATGCTAACTGCAAAACATATGTTCGGACAGAGGTTCACCAAGAACATCAATGCGAATGAGTTTTTGAAACTCAGAGGCATTTCCCAAGTCTGGTCCGACATCACTACCATATAACTTCTAAAAGTTAAGATCCTCGAGGTAGTCACAGGCTTGCAATCCATCATACCGAATTTTCCAATATATTTACCACATATTTTCCTTGAGATAGGAAAATTTCCCTTGGCTTCTGCCACACTTCAAGTCCTTGGTCCTTCATTTCAAATTCAGAAGCCATCTCCCTCTTACATTTGTGAATGAGAGGGTTTGCACTTGTTAGAAAGAGGTCATCCACATACAACACCAGTATGAGAGGCTTGTCATCTTCAACCTTAAAGTAAAGGTTAGGATCAGCTTCACTCCTAGTGAATCCCAGCTTCATCAAGTAGCTATTGATCCTCTCATACCATGCTCGGGGTGCTTGCTTCAGCGCATAGAGAGCCTTCTTCAACCTGCATACATGAGATTTTCAATCATAAATCTCAAATCCTTTAGGTTGCTCCACATAGACCTCTTCTTTGATAGAACCATGCAAGAACACGGTCTTAACATCCATCTGATGTAGGTTCCATCCTTGTGAAGCCACAAGGGCTATGATCAAGCGGATGGTCGTATATCTGGCAACAGGTGCAAATATCATAGTCTATACCTCCCTTCTGGGATAAACCATGAGCAACAAAATGAACCTTATACCTTTCCATACTTCCATTTGCTACATGCTTTATCTTGTAAAGCCATTTTGAAGTAACAATTGTCTTGTCCAAGGTCTGGGAACTACTTCCCAGACATCATTCTCCATAATAGACTTATATTCTATGGTCATAGCACCCTTCCATAGTTAATGCTTGACGACATCTGAGAATGATGAAGGCTCATTTTGTATGATCGTGCTCATGATGGTCAGGTATCCCTGATACCTGTTAAGTTTCTTACTTTGACGGAAGGTTCCTCAGGGTGCAGCATGTCCTTCAGCATCATCAAGTATCCCCCTAAGCCATGAAGGCCTCTTCCTAGAAGAGGAAGGCTCATGTGGATGAGAATCAATCAGATCCATGGGTTCTTCTATATCAGGCATTGATTCATCATCCTTTTCTTTCGGTTCCCTGGTTTCGGCTTCTTGAGTGCTCCTCTAAGTCAGAAGATTGTTCACCTTGCGGTGAACTTTTCTTCAGGAGTCTTGGAACCCAATGCTTGATGAGTGCATCAATTTTGTACATATACAGCGGTGATTGTAGTTTCAGCCCATAGAAACTTCGTAAGTCTTTGATCATGTAGCATGGCCCGGACAGCTTCCATCATCGTGCGGTTCTTCCTTCCCACCACACCATTCTACTCAGGAGTATGTGGTGTAGTAGTCTCCCTCTTAATTCCAACCTCAAGTATGCCTGAGTAAACCAATTGTAATATATCGGAGATCTTGCTTTGGCTTGAGGGGAATGGTCCCCTTTTGAGCTTTGCTTTCGCACATCCCGGACATACACCTTCTTTCTCTACTTGGAATTCAGGCATCCCTGTTACCATCTGTCTTACATCGGGTAGAGCTTTGTAATGAAGGTAGGCAAACCTCTGATGCCAAAGTTCGGACTAAAGAGTTGTGTCACAAGACATGACACCTAGCGGACTTCCATCGACCTGATATAATGAATCAACACTAAACCCAAGAGTAAAGGCATCTTTAACATTATTTTTCCATATACATACCTTGCCATTGCTGAAGGTTACCTTGTAGCCTCTGTCTTCCATTGCCAAGATGGACACTAGGTTCCTTTTGAGGTCATGTGCATTTAATACATCCTAGAATTTCCAGCCTTCTTGAATGCTTGTCCTCTTCCTTGATTCCTAGCTCTCCTCTTACCTTTGCTGTTGAATTTGTCATTCCTTTGATTTCCATCAGAGGGATTTCGATTTGCACCACTGCATACTGTACCATGCTTCTCTAATCATGATTATCATCATGCTGCCCATGTCCATGATTTTATCCATCATAATGCTGCTCAAACTAGTGTGCATCATCATCATGTTATCCTATATGTCCATGATCTCATGTTGCCCTTTATGTCCATGATCTCATTCATCATGATGCTCATGATTTCATACATAGTGACTTGCTTTATCACAAATGTAACATCGTCATTTTCTTCTAGCCTTAGGTCCAGCCTTTCCTTTTGATTTAGTCCCGGAATTATTTCTTTTCTTTGCATGAGAAGAAAAGGCAGCAGGAGGACCTTTAGGCATGGACATTTCTTGCACTTCTTCCCTTGTTTATTCTTGAATGCATCTAGCCATTAATTCCTCGAAACCAGGAATTACATTATAGTTCAAAAGAGTAGTCCTGAACACATACCATTCAATGGCAATCCTCCAAGAGTTATGAGTGCCATTTCTCTGTCAGTAATAGTTTCCCCAATAGATAGGAGATCGTTCTTGATCTCGGTGATTCTTAAGAAGTATGCTTGCATACTTTCATCTTTACCCTTCTTGATTTCCCTCAGCTTATTTCTAAGAAACAAAACTTGATTTGCATCATTAACTTTAAATAAACTCACCAGTCTGTCGTAGATTTCCTTGGAGGTGTCTAGATCAGAGATGTAGGCCACCAAGCGCTTGTCGATAGAGTCCCGGATGATCTTCTTTGTTTTGACTTCTCCATTTTTCCATTTGTTCCAGGCAGTAGCAGATGCATTTGATGAAGGCTCAACAATATTGCCTCTTACATGGTCCAGCACTCCTTGATCTTCAAGGGTTAGATCGATAGACATCTTCCATCCATGATAGTCAGCTTTCTCACGGAGCTTGTCTTCGACAGGAAAGAGTGTTGAGGACCCCATAGTTCTTTTAGGATAGCCTTGCCAATCTTCTCTTCAATGATTTCTCTTGCTCTTGCTCAGGCTTTGTCTTCACCTCAGCTCCGATACCATGTTAAGTTATGGTATGTTCTATGCTTATAACAGTTTACTTATTTTTCTTATTATATTCCACCGATTAGCAATCACATGTACATAAAGTAAAGTGCAGATAGAACATTAAATGATCGACAGAAAACAAGCCAAGACAAGAGACACAAGATGTGGCGGCTAGCCAGGGACAAACCCCACAATGTGTGGGGAAACCCTTTGATCAAATCTTCTTTTATCTTCAATAATTCAGCAAAGAGAAATAGTACAATAAATCTTATTCATATCAGCAGTAGCAAACCCTAGATCAGTAGCATCAGCATTAGTGGCTTCATTATCAAACTAGGGCAGACCATATCTCACAAACGGACAGTCGGATTGACTTCATTCCACCACCAAAAGTTTCGGCTTCCAGAGGAGGTTCAGATGAACCTACAGCGTAGTTCAGATGAGGAGATCTTCTAGGCCACGGAAGTCAATTTTTACTTCTGCAGTTGCAGCTTCAGTTTCAGTAGTTTCCGGCTTCAAACTAGGGCAGTCGATATCTTGCAAACCGTTCGTCGGATTGACTTCATTCCACCACCAAAAGTTGCGGCTTTCAAAGGAGGTTCAGATGAACCTACAGCGCAGTTCCAAAGAGGAGATCTTCTAGGCCACGCAAGTCAATATTTACTTCTGTAGTTGCAACTTCCGGCTTCACATGTGTGAGAGAGAGAGACCCATTTCAGCGCAGTAGAGAAGAGACTCATATTTGCGCAGTAGAGAGAGAGAGATGTGATGAGATGAGTGAGTCCAAATGAGGAAAAGTCCTCTTATATTTATACACAACGTTGGTGGGTGAATAGATGCGACTGTTGGGCTTCTGAGCCTACATGAGTTGTAGGTCGGCTTGATAATAATTCCATAATCAAAATAAATTCATATCTCCATGAATACTTATCGGAATCGGATGATCTTTATATCGATCCTACACCTCTCGACGAGAGGAATCTAATAAAATTATTATCAGCCATGAATAGGATGACCCACATGAAGTTTTGCCCTGGTTGCCAATTTTAACATAGTTAAATGGGGTGATTCATGGCGATAGTGATTGCGATTGGGACACAACATCTCTGTTAAACTGAAAAAAACCTATGTATGTCCATAATGATTGAAAAATGAACGTTGTTACAGTGTAACTCATAACAATGATTTCTTTGTTTTTTACTTGGACCTCTCTTATGAAGTTACGTGTCCATGGAGTATTAGTGAACTCGAACAGCTCAGAGGAAGCCATAGCGAATGCGGAGGGAAGTCGAAAGATCAAGTGAGGCAGAGGAATCTACAGCGATGGAGGAGGAAGCCAAAGAGGCATTGGAAGGTGGAAATGATCAGTTAGAGGTGTATGAAACACATAAATAAAAAAAAAGGGGAATTATGGTTGTTGAATGCATAATATGTAAGAGAGGAAGCCAAAGAACAGGCAAGAGGCAGGAGAGACCAGAGAAGCAGGAGAACTGGAGAAAGGCAGAAGCTCAGCAGTGTTGGGTGCAGAAAACTGCAGCAAAATAGTTGATACCAGGTTTGGGTTGGAGCCTCTGAACTAAACAGGATTGAAATCCTTGGGAGTTGGTGCTCCTAAGTGCAGAACTATTGCAAGACAAAGTTGGTGCTCTAGAGGTTGGAGCCTCACTGAAGTCCAAGTTGGAGCTTGGCAACAAATTGCAAACAGTTATATATATATATATATATATATATATATATATATATATATATATATATATATATATATATATATATATTGTATTTATTTCATTGCACTATTTCTTGTGTTAATAAAAACATTAATTCCAGCTATTTATTTATGTGTTTCATATGTGTGTGTGTGTGTGTGTGTGGTAACAACAAGAACAACAAAAAAAGAAATATTGATTCACCCCCCCCCCTCTCAGTGTTTCCAACACATACAACATCACTGTCTAAATAAAGGTATTTCAATCCCAACTATATATATGGGATTCTCTGCCAATCGGATCCCACTCTTTGTCATTGCAATGTATCCATGTCATGTCTAGAACTTTCTCAAACATCTCTCCAAAAGGATTCTTCATCTTGCCTCATAATTAGTCATGCTAGCAACCTCGTACTTAGCCTCGGTCGTGCTTAAAGTTATGGGCCTCCCACATAATAGTAGATCTAATGCTCTCGTCAATAATAATCCCAAACATCATCAGTACATCCATGCAGTCACATATCACAGGAAGAAAGTCTCATACCAAAAATAGATCATCCCTTGCAAATATCTTGAAAGGTGCTCGGTGGCAACTCAATGTGTATGAAGCGGCTCAATCATGAATCAACTCAAGTTATATGTACAACATATATGTATATGGATGGGTGTTCAATCGGAACATCAATGCTTCAATCAACTGTTGATTGCCAAGTTGAGTTCAACAATATCTCTTCACAACTTCTTGAAATTCAATCGAAGTGTCTAAGGATTTGCATTTCCATTTTCCAAAAACTCTTCAATAGCTTTGCAATATAGATTTTCTTTTTCCAACTTCAGAAATTGATTCATCATGCCATGATTCATTATTTTGAGCTTCAGAAGCCATCTCCCTCTTACTTAGATCATCAAAGGCTCATTACCTGTCAATAGTAGACCGTCAACATATAAAAGCAAAAGCAAAAGCTAAACCATACCTTAGAACACTTTTGAAGTAGAGGTTTGGGTCAACACATCATCCTAGCTTCGCCAGATAACTGTCAATGTGGACACATCAAGATCAAGGAGCTTGCTTCATACAATGCTCTCTGCAAACATAACACAAGGATGAGTCATGCAAGTTCCATCAATTTATTGTGAGATTACTTCACATTGAATCACACATGTTTAGACTTCAACCATTGTGCTAAGGACAATGAGGCCAATACAAAACCATTATCGAATACCAATATTAGTCATTGAAAGTCACTATGCCCATATAGCATTGTTATCAAAGCAAATCATCAATCGTCAAATCAAATCATTAGTCATTCGGTCAAATCACAAATTTGTTATTATAGTAAGATATATAGTCCAGAACATCTATCAATCATCAAGTCAAAGATCTAAGTCATTATCATCTCAAAACTCTAAACACTACTCATCTATATCAATCAGCCAAATCTAGTCAAACTCTTGCAGCACAAACTTCAATGGTTAAATCATAATGACATATTTATATACAAATCCTGATCACCTACAAACACAAGTTCAATATACATATTCATACCATAGTAAGCATTCAAACTTCCATGCTCGTAGAACTTTCTGTTGCATGCTTTATGTTTGTAGCACTGACATCCTTCAAGTGAACATCTTATTTTATGCACAAAGCTTCACTCTCGTGTCCTATAGACATAGTCACACCCATAGGCCTTCCTCTGAGCGGTTGAGAGGCTACAGTTGCACCCTTGAGCTTTTTTCTGTGCAACTGAGGCTTAGAGTAAGGGAAAACTCTCTCTTCTCAGATCGAAACTTTGTTGCAGATCAACAATGTCCGATATTTGTCTATTCATTTCCATAAATCTTATTTCAAAAGAATACATATATAATGTCAATGGTAATAGGAGTAAGGATCTTACGGAGATATTCTCCCTTTGAATGGGAATCCACATCAATCATCAACCTATCTATAACACTGTCATGCATCGGCAAATCTGTTAGATCATAAAGTCAGACAATATCACATATTCGTCATGGTTATATCATGTTATCATCAACTACTTCATCATGACATCTATCTGTTAGACTCAAATAGCTAATAGGAGTACATTACTTCTTTCTCAATCAAGTCAGGGAATTCAATTTTACCATGTGCCATAATTACTAAACACATCAAAACATAACCATGGTCAACAAAAGATCATGAATATCAATCTCATAGTTATACTTCTGTCATCATGGCTACTGTTAGAGTCGGTCTTGTAGCCCTCCATCAGCGATCAAAGCTCTTTGCATTCGCATAAGTAGGTGTCTCATCAGTGTCAATTTTTGCATCCCATTAGGCATGCCATAACCCTGATGGAGGAGCTGGTGTCTTTGTCCCCCTCTTGGCATTGCTGGATCAAGTCATTTCAGTCTTTAGTCACTTTCAAGCTTGTCTTGTCTTGTCTTGAGGTGAAATTCCTAGGTCTAGGGTTTTGGTCAAGTTTATTTACAAAGTCATGTCTCTGAAGGTTAATAAGTGCCCAGCAAGCCAGAGGGATGATTTCAAAGGTGTTTCTTCGCAAATTTCTATCTTGTACAGTAAATTTTCACCTTGGATTTAAAAACTCTGTTTTTAAAGCCAAGGTCATTTTTCAAATTTTTGTAAAAAGTGATGAAATTTCAAAAAACTTCCAAAGACAGCATGTAACCCTGGCTCCCTTGCCAAGATCCCTCAGATGATATCCCTGCAAAAAGTATCGAGCAAAAGCATTAAATGAGCCAATTTCAGGCCAAAGGAAACAAAAAATGGTCAATTTTATAAAGTGTCAAAGAAAACATTAGAAAGTGGGTTTGGGCATGAAATTATTTCAAATCAAAGCTATAAAAGCTCAATCTCCCTCCATTCACCCTCATTGTGCATCTAACTCACTTGCAAAGAGAGATTGGGTGAGTGTTTGAGCGAATTTGAGAGCTGGACAGGCGCGCGACCCGTCAGACCAGGTGCGCGACCCGTCAGAGGCGCGCGACCCGTCAAGCGCGTTCCGGCAGTGTAATTTTTCAACGGGCGCGACCCGTCAGTGGCGCGCGACCCGTTGGGTGAGGTGCGCGACCCGTCAGCGCCCTGCTTACCAAACCGACTGCAAATTTCTCCAAGGACCCTCCGAAATCGCCAAATTGTCTAAGGTAGGCTCTTCAACTTAAGAATGGTTGCTTGTTATGGTCAATGGGAGTCTTAATTGCATTTTTAAAGGATCTCCATGTGCAAGAGAAAAGCTCCATGTTGCTGCATTTTAAATTTGTAAAATATGCCTAGGGTTTTATGCTGTTTGAAAGGTATTCCCCTTGTACTCATTTTCCCCATTTCCCATGTCATTTTCCTTGTCTTTCTATATAAATTTCCCTTTTATTTGTAAAGAAAAATCCAAACCCTACCCCTCTTCCCTAAAAATGAAAAATTAAGCCCTAAACCCTACCTCTCATTACCCATGTAAACAATGTATATAATTATGCATATGCAATGATTTTTGCAATGTTTTTCCCTTGAATCCTTGTTTTATATATTTATTCCCATTTTCCCTGTAAAAGTGTCCCTCCCCTAACATTTCCCCCGTGCTCCTTGTCCCCTTGAAACAGCGTATAAATCAGCATTTTACAAGCCAGAAACAGCAGTGCATTTTGGCCACTCTGCTCCTTAAACAATGTCAGAAATCGAAACCTATGAGCAGAGTGATGACCAAGCATCAGCTTCAGAGATTGAGATATAGAGGAGGCCTCATAAGGGTGGAAAGGGTGGTCACCATAGGCGAGAGGAGCCCACTTCTTTGGCAGATTTACAAGCTTGTCCCATGGCAGTCTCATGTTTCCAGTACATGTCTTGCTATGAGTTTTGTGAGAGGATCTCTCGGATTCAGCACCACAAAGAGTTGGCTCACCTATTTGTTTTACACTTGCATGATGGACATGTCAACCTTTCCGGGGTGGACTTTACATTGACACCCGAGGTGATTTCACAGGCCACAGGGATACCTAATGTCGGAGAGGTATGGAATAAGCGCAAGGTGTTGGAAAGTGTTCATTTTGAGCCTTTCGTTAGACCAGCACTCATGAGGCACTTGACATGAGTGTTTCCCTTCAGATTTCTCAGGAGTGAGTATGCTCCCATGATGAGGCTCATCATGCTCTATTTTACCTGTGAGGGCAGATTTTCACAGGTATATTCGTACCATATTTGCCTATTGATGCACTTCACACGGGTACGGATGATGAACATCCCTGTTTTCTTCTATCAGAACATTGAGAGGATGGTGTCCATGATGCAGAGGAAGAGCCCGGCACAGCAGTATAGGAGCCTTTACCATTATGGTTTGATTCAGCTTGTAGTATTACATCAGTTGGCTCAGCAGGGCATCTCATGGGAGGAGTTCATTTCTCGTGAGCTTTTCACAGTACCACCACCGCCACATCCTGAGGTTATGCACGAGGAGGGAGGACCATCACAACAACATGACATGCCCGTCACTAGACATGTCAGCTCCTCACCTTTGGTTACTTATCAGAGAGGCCAGAGGGCCTTATTTGCAGCCGCTCGGCGAGTACTTTCTCCACAGCATGTGGAAGGGGTCTCGCCTTCTTCATCGGCTCAGCGAGTGTTATCTCCACATCAGGTGGAAGGGGCCTCGCTTTCTTCAGCAGCACAGGTACCAGGGAGGGGCAAACAGCCCAAGATTGATGAGGGACCATCAGGTGTTCCGGATATAGAGCTTATTGATCTTGATGTTAGTTCTCCTAGTTGAGAGTCAAAGGAGATCATTCAGCACCTTAGAGCTGAAAATGATGCCTTGCAGAGGAGATTAGAGGGGGCACAATGGACAATCTCATACCTGGAGCAGCGCAACAAACAGTTGGAGGATGAACAAGCTCTTGATGAGTTGTGGGGGATTCGTAGTGACCGCAGTTTGAACCGGAGAAGACCCAGTGATCTATTGCCCGCTGAGCGAGAGTCCATGCTCATCTAGGTAAATGCACACTTGGAGAGGCTGTTGGCTAAGGCCAACCAATAGAAGGAATTGCTGAGGAACATGAAGAACCATTATTGGGCAAGAATGCATGTGTGCAAGGCAAAGATGAAAATGTTCCAAAGGCGGTTGGCCAAGGCACAAAAAGGGAGAAAGAGGCCCGATCCCCTCCATATCTTGGCCGAGGCTTCACTGAAGGACCAAGGCACTAAATAGCCTAGCCACAGCACAAATCCCAAGAAATTTTGAGCATTTTTGGTAAATTTTGGTTTTTTCAGGCAATTTACAGGTTTTCTCCATTAACGGGTCTCACCCCCCGCGCGACCCTTCATCCTGGCAACTCCATTTTGCAAAAACTCAGCATTTCCAGATTTTTCATGAGAAGTTACATATGCTCATCAATGGACTGGAGATTTTATGAAGTTTTGGGCCTCCAAAAAGTCAAAAAATGAGCAAAAAATGACTTTCTGCCACATTTTTGAGACACAGAAAGAAGTCTTGGGAGATTGCAATTTTGGAGGGGCAAATGGCCACCAAATTCAGAAATTCTAGTTGGGTTGGAAAGTAGACTCACAGATCTTTCCAACAAGCCTACTCTTGCTCAATTTTGCCACATGGAAGTTCCCAAAATGTGGTCCCAAAGGCGCACGACCCGTCAAGCAAACTTCTCCAAATTTCAGTGTACAGCTCAGAAAAACGCAGTTTGAACCTGTTTGACTTTTTGGGGCGGATTATTATCCTCTTTGATGAAATTAATGTAATTTTATGACACTTTTACTCTTATGTACCTCTTCTAGAAGATTCATTCATGAAAAAGGTGAAAATTAAATGAATGAATTGGTTTCCTAGCTTATAGAGGCAAGTTGTTTTGACTGCCTAGTTTGTAGTGCTTAGTTTAGAAGTGGTTGAAACAGCTCCTAGGATAGTGAGCTCGACCCATGGAGGCAGGGAAAGAGGTTAGATGATCTATATTATGTACTTTCTTGCTCATTTTCATGGTTGGACTCTTGAGGGAGAAGCTATCATTGTATTATTCACTGTATCTCTGTAATTTTTGGCTAAGGAAGACCAGGGTTTTGCAGTCCTTTTTGGGATTCTTGTGGTTACATGTATTGATGGTGTGTTTCTCTATGTACTTGTAAGTGTGTTATGTGAATCATTTCCTTTCTTTTCCTTCTGCACATTAAGCAAACGAAGTGTTAAAGTAAGAATTCATGACTGTCATGTTCTGCTTTTAAGTTTGTTTAATTTCAATGTTTTCTACTGTTTAAGGAGAATTCAAAGTTATTGTTTGCTCTCCTTAGCTCCTCACCTGTCATTCCTGACCATCCACCTCAATCAAAGGCATCAATATTGTCTCCTACCTTGCCGCAAAGAACCCCCTGCAGAAACTGTGTCCAATCCCCGCACCCAAAATTGCCATCCCCTCAATTTGCCACCAAAAACCCTAAAAACCCCAAATCAACCTTTTTGATCAGTTTACTAGCCTAAAATCAGTGTTACCCTATTGGTCATCTCATCCATTGAAGATTTCACCGAGATAGACTGGAGAGAGCCCTCTCCAGCCCCGTAGGGCTAGCTACGAGGCTAAGTGGTTTAATGTTGCCTTGAGGTTTACCTTTCTCAGCCTGAGGTGAAATTTCAAGCGCTAACATATTGGCGACCATACTGGGGAGAACAAACTAATCGTTTGCTCATTGATGTGTTATTTCATAAGTCTTAGACGGAGCCTGAAGTTACGCCAGGTAGCCTTCGAAAACGCTCTTGTTTTACATCAGCGTTAGCAGATAAACGCTGCTTCAGTCAATCTCCATGAGCTTGTGAACGTAGCGCTTCATTTACACTTTATCCCAGTATAATTGTTAACTTTGAGCCGTTAATGATAGGTTGAGAGTTTTCACAGGCTGAATGGTTTTTCTTTCCTAGTCTTTTTGAGAAAAACAAGCTGGCTACAGATCCTAGACCCATTTTCAAGTTTCATTCATCTCCAGCTATTATCAAGTATTTTTAAGATCTAGATTTTGACAAAAGCTTTGAGTTGTCTATGTTTAAAGCCAAGTCTGAAAGTGCGCTCGACTCTCTAGTCCTTGACCCTGATTTTGCAGCTGCTATTGAATTTGATAGACATAACAAATTGGTCAAAAATTTCATCTTGAGACATCTCCAGACATATATTCAAGCTACTACCCTTACTGATTTTGTTAAGAATATCTCTGATCATATTGGATCCACTATCACGGCTCACGAAGAATATTATCCTCCTTATGTTTCAGTTTCGCCTATAATCACCTATCCCGAATCTACAGTCGGTTCTCCTTCTACACCCCATACCCCTCCTACTTCTCCTACCCCTCCGACTCCCCCAACTCCACAAACTACAGCTCCTCTTATTATAGTTTCTGCTATCACAGCTCCTCCTCCTCATACTCATCCTACTCCCCCTCCTAAAGCAATGGCTGCCCGGTTTTCCCCACTTGCTCTTCCCCAAAATCTTCATGATATGCCAGCTGATTATCAAAGTAAAATCCCTATGTTTGATGGCACTCCACAAAGTATTTCTGCTCAGCAACATATTGACAAAATGACCACTTTCTTTGATCTATATGAGATAGATGAAGAAGATGTTACCATGCGGTTGTTCGTGCAAACATTTGGAGGAGAAGTTAGAAAGTGGTTTAGAGGGTTGACAGCTAACAGCATTGCCACCTTGGAAGCACTTCAGAATTAGTTTTTAGATCAATGGGAAATCAGAAAGGATCCGCTTCAGATTAATGTCGAATACAACAACCTCAAGCGTAATCCGGGTGAGTCTGTTCAAGATTACATAATCAGATTCAATACAGTTTATAATGATATTCCCGATGATTTGAGGCCATCTAGAAAATCAGCACTTCTTAAGTTCCCGGATGGTTTTGATCCGGAGATGGCCTACTCATTAAGAGACAGAGATCCACCTACCTTGGAGGATATGCAGAAAATTGTTGTTAGTGTTGAAGCGAATTTGAATGATAAAAGAGCAAGGATGAAGGCCGAAAAGCGAGTCACAATCAAAGAGGAAGCATCCACCTCAAATCAGCTTCTTCGTGATGTTGAACAGATAAAGAGGGCACTTGAAAATGTTCGTCTTGACAAGCCGGAACCGCAGATCCGTAATCCTAATTTCCGAGGTGCACAACAGCCACAATATAGAATCAAGCAGCGTGAAACAAAGGCACAAGAAGCGGCAGTTCAGCAGCAAATGAAACCTCCTTTTCAGCAGAATTTTGTTAGCCAAGAATCAGAGGATGAAGGTGATAATGTTGGAGAGGAAAATCATTTCTTCACTCCTGACGATCTGCCCATGTATATTACAGAAGAGGAAGAGTTGGTGAGTAATTCCATCATTCCCCAAGATGAGCATTATATTCTGTCAAATGATGCAGCACTTCAAGAAGAATCCGAAGAGTATCAAAGAGGGTATTTGCATGCTTTATCAGTGCAGCAAGGTCAGCAAAGGCAATTGAGAAACCGAGCTGTTCCCATAAATCCCATCCAGAAGAGAACAGAAGCTTCGGCAAAGAATGGTTCTGCTGTCCCGCAGAAAAAAGGGAAAGAAATAAGCAATCCTCCAACAAGTCAATCACCATCAGCAGCCAAGATAGACCAGCCATCAAACGCACCAAGAGATAGAGGTGAAAAAAGAGAAAATCCGGCTAAAGAAGGTGAGAAGGTTTCAGCTTTCAGTTTGGAGAATGAGATTGCAAAGTTGAAGGTATCTATTCCCTTGACGGAAATCATGAAGAACAACACTTACCGAGGCCAAATTTCCAAGTTGCTGAATTTCGATCCAATGCTAGACACGGTGAATGTAGAAGATGATCGGCCTGAGCTGATTTTTGGGCCCGCTTTAGATGGCGAGTCTCCCGACAGTGATGTTCCTCCGTTCTGTATCAGTTTGCGACTACATGAGTGCGTGCTACACAATGCCATGTTTGATTCGGGAGCTTCACATAATTTGATGCCTAAAGCGATTATGGAGAAGCTGGGACTTGACATCACAAGGAAGTATCATGATTTGTATTCGTTTGATTCCAGCCGGGTGAAATGTATTGGTTTGATCAAGGACTTGGTGGTGAGTCTAGATCAAATCCCAGCAAAGAATGTTTTGATGGACGTGGTGGTGGCGGATATTCCTCCGCGATTTGGCATGTTGCTTTCGAGGTCATGGGGAGCCAAGCTCAAAGGTACACTTTAGCTCGATTTTTCCTATGCTACAATCCCGGTTTTTGGTCAGATGAGGAAGTTATATTGGGAGCAAAAGATGAAATACATGATCACTAGTAAGGAAAAGCCCGTCAATCATCCTGTAAATTATGTACAAACAGATTTAGAATCTTTTGTTTTGTTTGTGGATAATTTTAATGAGATAGATAGTCAGTTAGTTCAAGCAGAAGATATACCAAACATTTCAGAAAATTTCAAAGAAGTTTTGAGAAAGGAAACTGAAGAAAGGTCTACTGTCATAAAGCCAACAGCTGAAATAAATGGGCAGCAAATAGAGAATGCATCGACATCACATTTTCAACACTTAGAAGACGATGAATGTGGTCTTTGGACCATGGATTTTGATGGTGCGGTGGGCAGCGATGGTGCTGGTATAGGTGTGTGGATTCGAAGCCCATTTTCAGTCAAAAACCAAGTTCCAAGTAAGGTAAGGGTATGTTCATACAAATTGGCATTTGATTGTTCAAATAATGAGGCGGAATACGAGGCTCTTATTGCTGGTCTGAAAATCCTTCGGAAGTTGAAGGCAAAGAAGATAGCGGTATATGGCGACTCCGAGTTGGTTATCAAGCAAGTAAAAGGTGAATTTCAAGCCAAACATCCTCGTATGCGAGCATATCGGAATGCTGTCCTAGATATCTTAAAACTGTTTTCAGAACATACTTTGACATGTGTACCCCGAATTCAGAATGGTGTTGCGGATGCATTGGCTAAGGCAGCAAGTAATTTGAAAATACCCATGAATTCCAGCAATAAGTTTGAGATATATGTGAAGCATCATCCTACAGTTCCAGATAATCAAAGGTGTTGGCAAGTTTTCCAAGATGACGAAGAAATCAAAGATTTTCTGCAAATTGAGGGTAAATTCGAAGACATCTCAATAGACACGGAAGCTGAAGGAGTAAATCAGATGGATGTGTTGCAGCTCAAGGACAATTACATTCCTAAAGGATTAATTCCTTTAGAATAATTGTTCGATCAAGATGATGTGGCCCGCAAACCAACTTTGAGGCCAACGGAAGAAGGTGTTGAAGATGTGAATCTCGGGACAGCCGAAAATCCAAAGATGGTGAAACTCTCGAAAGCATTGTCGCCCAAGGTAAAGAAAGAATATATCATATTGTTGTCTTCGTTTTCTAATGTTTTTGCATGGGACTATTCAGATTTGAAAACTTATGACACAAGTATCATTCAGCATACCATTCCTATAAAGCCAAATCAAAAGCCTTTCCGACAAAAGTTGAGAAGAATTAATCCTAAGTTGCTGCCATTGATCGAGAAGGAAGTCAACAGGTTATATAAGTCTGGAATCATAGTGCCAATCCGATTTTCTGATTGGATTTCCAACTTGGTACCCGTGAGAAAGAAGACCGGTGAGATTCGCTTGTGTATAGACTTCAGAAATCTCAATAAGGTGTCGATGTAGGACAATTATCTGCTGCCCAAAATGGATCATATATTGCAGCGGGTAGTGGGGGCATCAAGGATGTCATTGCTTGATGGTTATTCTGGGTATAATCAAATTTTGGTACATGAAGATGACCATGACAAGACAACATTTACCACTCCATGGGGTACATTTCATTATGCCAAGATGCCGTTTGGATTGAAGAACGCTGGCGCTACATTTCGGCGGGCAATGGACATGGCCTTTGCTAATGAGAAAGATGTCTTTTTGGTTGTTTATCTTGATGATCTGACCGTGTTTTCTAAATCTGATGAAGAGCATTTGTTTCATTTGACTAAGGTGTTTCAAAAGTGCAGAAAGTATGGTATCTCGCTGAATCCGAAAAAGAGCCTTTTTGCTATGAGCGAAGGCAAGCTGCTGGGCCATATTATTTCTAAAGATGGCATTCGTATCGATCCTGCACGGGTGGAAGCAATTCAGCAGTTAGAGCAGCCCCGAAGCAAGAAGGAGATTCAGTCCTTCAATGGCAAACTGAATTTTCTGCGTCACTTCATTCCCAATCTTGCCGAACATCTTAGAGAGATAACCAACATGCTCAAAAAGGACAGCGAGCTCAAATGGACCGAAGAAGCGGTAAAGTCTTTCAACTTGGTAAAGTTAATCTTATCTTCAGCCCCAACTTTGATCAGCCCGGATTATACACAAGATTTTATTTTATTTTCATTTGCTTCTGAGCATACGTTGGCAGCCGTGTTAATGCAAAAGAGAGATGGAGTTGAGAAGCCCATAGCTTTTTTCAGCCGCATCATAAGGCACGGAGCGCTGAATTATAATATCATCGAAAAGCAAGCATTGGCGCTGATAAAAGCTTTGAAAGATTTCCGGGTATACATACTGAATTCTCATATTTTGGCCTATGTTCCCAACGCAGTTGTTAAGGATGTCTTGGTACAGGCGGAACCGGAAGGAAGAAGGGGTAAGTGGATTGTTGCACTATTAGAGTATGATGTGGAAATCAAGCCTACCAAGCTGATCAAGGGTCAAGGCCTTGCTAGGTTAATGGCTGAAACCAATCTTCATGTCCTTGACATAAATTTGATTGATGCCTTGTCCGATGAAGACGAAGAGAATTCAGCTCTACAGGTATCAAATATTTTTGTTTCCTCTAATTGGTATGTTGATATAGTATATGTGCTTCAAACTTTGTCTTCACCCCCTGGGATGCCTAGAAACAAAGCTAGAACATTGAAGTTAAAGGCTGCCAAATTTTGCATTATCAAATCTGCACTTTATTGGAAAGACCCCGGTGGCATATTGCTGAATTGTTTAGTCGAAGAAGAAGCTAAGACAGCTGTGGAGGATTTTCATAAAGGTGACTGTGGGGGTCACTTGTTTTGGAAGACCACGGCTAATAAGATCTTGAGAGCTGGTTTCTATTGGCCTTCTTTATTTTCTGATGTATATAAAGCAGTGAAGAGTTGTCATGAATGTCAAATTTTTCAAGGAAAGCAGAAATTACAGCCGTTACCACTCAAGCCCATTGAAATCAGTGCACCATTTCAACAATGGGGCTTGGATTTTATTGGTGAAATCCACCCAGCATCTTCCAGGCAGCATCGATGGATCTTGACCGCCACCGATTACTTCACGAAGTGGATTGAAGCCATTCCCACCCGGCAGGCCACGGATTCGGTAATTATTTCTTTTCTTGAGAATAACATATTGTCACGTTTCGGCGATCCACATAAGTTGATTACAGATAATGCAGCAGCCTTTAAGTCGAAGAAAATGGTTGATTTTTGCTACAAATATAACATCAGTTTGGGGCATTCGACTGCCTACCATCCGCAAGGTAATGGGCTGGCCGAATCTTCGAACAAATCTCTAGTGAACATCATAAAGAAATTGCTGGAAATAAATAAGAAGAACCGGCACAAAAAGTTAGTAAATGCATTATGGGCTGATCGAGTAAGTAAAAAAAAGTCAATTGGTATGTCACCCTTTGAACTAGTTTATGGGGTAGATGCAGTGTTTCCTACTTCACTTAGTGTTCCAGTAGCAAAGTTGCTTCAAGAAGCTGATGGCGAGGAGGATCCTATGCAACGGCGAATTAGTCAAATGATTCATTTACAGTAGACACGAGAGGAGGTTCTTCAAAATTCCCTTAAGTTGCAGGAGCGCATAAAGAAAATCTATGACAAAAAGGCCAAACCAGATGATTTTCAGATAGATGATGTTGTTCTGAGATGGGATGCTCGAAATGAAGACAAAGGGAAACATGGAAAATTCGACAACTTGTGGAAAGGTCCCTACAAAATTGCAGCATACCGTGGTCCAAATGCCTTCCTTCTCAAAGAAATGAACGGTGATGATTGTCTCGGTGGGTTGGTAAATGGCCGACTGCTCAAAAGGTATCATGCTTGAGCATTTCCTGCTTTAATCACTCTCATTGTAATTACCATTTTACTTTCATTCTGCAGCAAGTGTGCAACTGATCTTCCATCTTTAGTCTGGGGCCCGCGGTGAAGGCTATATTTCTGAAGATAGTGATTAGTTGGTGTGAGTTTTTCAAGTTGTTTCAGTCAGTCTTTTTTCTGCATAAAGTGAGTCGGTTTGTGTCAAAGTTAATTTAAATTTCAGTCAATTGTTAAAGTCAATAAAGTTGTCCAACTTTGGGTCACATGTGTAAATATTGACTCCATTGCCCAATGATGATAAAGCACTGGTCTGCTCTCCTAGAGGTCTAAGGTTCTTGGTACCTCCAAGGAGCTACCATCCCCATTGGAGCCAATGTTAGAGTTGGTCTTGTAGCCCTCCATCGGCGATCAAAGCTCTTTGCATTCACATAAGTAGGTGTCTCATCAGTGTCAATTTTTGCATCCCATTAGGCATGCCATAACCCTGATGGAGGAGCTAGTGTCTTTGTCCCCCTCTTGGCATTGCTGGATCAAGTCATTTCAGTCTTTAGTCACTTTCAAGCTTGTCTTGTCTTGTCTTGAGGTCAAATTCCTAGGTCTAGGGTTTTGGTCAAGTTTATTTACAAAGTCATGTCTCTGAAGGTCAATAAGTGCCCAGCAAGCCAGAGGGATGATTTCAAAGGTGTTTCTTCGCAAATTTCTATCTTGTACAGTAAATTTTCACCTTGGATTTAAAAACTCTGTTTTTAAAGCCAAGGTCATTTTTCAAATTTTTGTAAAAAGTGATTAAATTTCAAAAAACTTCCAAAGACAGCATGTAACCCTGGCTCCCTTGCCAAGATCCCTCAGATGATATCCCTGCAAAAAGTATCGAGCAAAAGCATTAAATGAGCCAATTTCAGGACAAAGGAAACCAAAAATGGTCAATTTTATAAAGTGTCAAAGAAAACATTAGAAAGTGGGTTTGGGCATGAAATTATTTCAAATCAAAGCTATAAAAGCTCAATCTCCCTCCATTCACCCTCATTGTGCATCTAACTCACTTGCAAAGAGAGATTGGGCGAGTGTTTGAGCGAATTTGAGAGCTGGACAGGCGCGCGACCCGTCAGAGCAGGAGCGCAACCCGTCAGAGGCGCGCGACCCGTCAAGCGCGTTCCGGCAGTGTAATTTTTCAACGGGCGCGACCCGTTAGTGGCGCGCGACCCGTTGGGTGAGGTGCGCGACCCGTCAGCGCCCTGCTTACCAAACCGACTGCAAATTTATCCAAGGACCCTCCGAAATCGCCAAATTGTCTAAGGTAGGCTCTTCAACTTAAGAATGGTTGCTTGTTATGGTCAATGGGAGTCTTAATTGCATTTTTAAAGGATCTCCATGTGCAAGAGAAAAGCTCCATGTTGCTGCATTTTAAATTTGTAAAATATGCCTAGGGTTTTATGCTGTTTGAAAGGTATTCCCCTTGTACTCATTTTCCCCATTTCCCATGTCATTTTCCTTGTCTTTCTATATAAATTTCCCTTTTATTTGTAAAGAAAAATCCAAACCCTACCCCTCTTCCCTAAAAATGAAAAATTAAGTCCTAAACCCTACCTCTCATTACCCATGTAAACAATGTTTATAATTATGCATACGCAATGATTTTTGCAATGTTTTTCCCTTGAATCCCTGTTTTATATATTTATTCCCATTTTCCCTGTAAAAGTGCCCCTCCCCTAACATTTCCCCCGTGCTCCTTGTCCCCTTGAAACAGCATATAAATCAGCATTTTACAAGGCAGAAATAGCAGTACATTTTGGCCACTCTGCTCCTTAAACAATGTCAGAAACCGAAACCTATGAGCAGAGTGATGACCAGGCATCAGCTTCAGAGATTGAGATACAGAGGAGGCCTCATAAGGGTGGAAAGGGTGGTCACCATAGGCGAGAGGAGCCCACTTCTTTGGCAGATTTACAGGCTTGTCCCATGGCAGTCTCATGTTTCCAGTACATGTCTTGCTATGAGTTTTGTGAGAGGATCTCTCGGATTCAACACCACAGAGAGTTGGCTCGCCTATTTGTTTTACACTTGCATGATGGACATGTCAACCTTGCCGGGGTGGACTTTACATTGACACCCGAGGTGATTTCACAGGCCACAGGGATACCTAATTTCGGAGAGGTATGGAATAAGCGCAAGGTGTTGGACAGTGTTCATTTTGAGCCTTTTGTTAGACCAACACTCATGAGGCACTTGACAAGAGTGTTTCCCTTTAGATTTCTCAGAAGTGAGAATGCTCCCATGATGAGGCTCATCATGCTCTATTTTACCTGTGAGGGCAGATTTTCACAGGTATATTCGTACCATATTCACCTATTGATGCACTTCACACGGGTACGGATGATGAACATCCCTGTTTTCTTCTATCAGAACATTGAGAGGATGGTGTCCATGATGCAGAGGAAGAGCCCGACACAGCAGTATAGGATCCTTTACCATTATGGTTTGATTCAGCTTGTAGTATTACATCAGTTGGCTCAGCAGGGCATCTCATGGGAGGAGTTCATTTCTCGTGAGCTTTTCACAATACCACCACCGCCACATCCTGAGGTTATGCATGAGGAGGGAGGACCATCACAGCAGCATGACATCCCCGTCACTAGACATGTCAGCTCCTCACCTTTGGTTACTTATCAGAGAGGCCAGAGGGCCTTATTTGCAGCAGCTCGGCGAGTACTTTCTCCACAGCATGTGGAAGGGGTCTCGCCTTCTTCATCGGCTCAGCGAGTGTTATCTCCACATCAGGTGGAAGGGGCCTCGCTTTCTTCAGCAACACAGGTACTAGGGAGGGGCAAACAGCCCAAGATTGATGAGGGACCATCAGGTGTTCCGGATATAGAACTTATTGATCTTGATGTTATTTCTCCTAGTCGAGAGTCAAAGGAGATCATTCAGCACCTTAGAGCTGAAAATGATGCCTTGCAGAGGAGATTAGAGGGGGCACAATGGAAAATCTCATACTTGGAGCAGCGCAACAAACAGTTGGAGGATGAACAAGCTCTTGATGAGTTGTGGAGGATTCGTAGTGACCGCAGTTTGAACCGGAGAAGACCTGGTGATCTATTACCCGCTGAGCGAGAGTCCATGCTCATCCAGGTAAATGCACACTTGAAGAGGCTGTTGGCTAAGGCCAACCAAGAGAAGAAATTGCTGAGGAACATGAAGAACCATTATTGGGAAAGAATGCATGTGTGCAAGGCAAAGATGAAAATGTTCCAAAGGCGGTTGGCCAAGGCACAAAAAGGGAGAAAGAGGCCCGATCCCCTCCATATCTTGGCCGAGGCTTCACTGAAGGACCAAGGCACTAAATAGCCTAGCCAAGCACAAATCCCAAGAAATTTTGAGCATTTTGGTAAATTTTGGTTTTTTCAGGCAATTTACAGGTTTTCTCCATTAACGGATCTCACCCCCCGCGCGACCCTTCATCCTGGCAACTCCATTTTGCAAAAACTCAGCATTTCCAGATTTTTCATGAGAAGTTACATATGCTCATCAATGGACTTGAGATTTTATGAAGTTTTGGGCCTCCAAAAAGTCAAAAAAGGAGCAAAAAATGACTTTCTGCCACATTTTTGAGACACAGAAAGCAGTCTTGGGAGATTGCAATTTTGGAGGGGCAAATGGCCACCAAATTCAGAAATTCTAGTTGGGTTGGAAAGTAGACTCACATACCTTTCCAACAAGCCTACTCTTGCTCAATTTGGCCACATGGAAGTTCCAAAAATGTGGTCCCAAAGGCGCGCGACCCGTCAGGCAAACTTCTCCAAATTTCAGTGTACAGCTCAGAAAAACGCAGTTTGACCCTGTTTGACTTTTTGGGGTGGATTATTATCCTCTTTGATGTAATTAATGTAATTTTATGACACTTTTACTCTTATGTACCTCTTCTAGAAGATTCATTCATGAAAAAGGTGAAAATTAAATGAATGAATTGGTTTCCTAGCTTATAGAGGCAAGTTGTTTTGACTGCCTAGTTTGTAGTGCTTAGTTTAGAAGTGGTTGAAACAGCTCCTAGGATAGTGAGCTCGACCCATGGAGGCAGGGAAAGAGGTTATATGATCTATATTATGTACTTTCTTGCTCATTTTCATGGTTGGACTCTTGAGGGAGAAGCTATCATTGTATTATTCACTGTATCTCTGCAATTTTTGGCTAAGGAAGACCAGGGTTTTGCAGTCCTTTTTGGGATTCTTGTGGTTACATGTATTGATGGTGTGTTTCTCTATGTACTTGTAAGTGTGTTATGTGAATCATTTCCTTTCTTTTCCTTCTGCACATTAAGCAAACGAAGTGTTAAAGTAAGAATTCATGACTGTCATGCTCTTCTTTTAAGTTTGTTTAATTTCAATGTTTTCTACTGTTTAAGGAGAATTCAAAGTTATTGTTTTCTCTCCTTAGCTCCTCACCTGTCATTCCTGACCATCCACCTCAATCAAGGGCATCAATATTGTCTCCTACCTCGCCCCAAAGAACCCCCTGCAGAAACTGTGTCCAATCCCCGCACCCAAAATTGCCATCCCCTCAATTTGCCACTAAAAACCCTAAAAACCCGAAATCAACCTTTTTGATCAGTTTACTAGCCTAAAATCAGTGTTACCCTATTGGTCATCTCATCCATTGAATATTTCACCGAGATAGACCGGAGAGAGCCCTCTCCAGCCCCGTAGGGCTAGCTACGAGGCTAAGTGGTTTGATGTTGCCTTGAGGTTTACCTTTCTCAGCCTGAGGTGAAATTTCAAGTGCTAACAGCTACCATGATTTTTATCAATATACCATCTACTAGAATCAAGGTGTTAACCTTCTTTATGGGATTAAGAGATTCAAAATGATATATCTTAGCCAAACATCAAGTATACCACTATATCAATATTAAGCAACTTCATAGAATCAAGAAGCTCATCATGTCTAAAGGACAAAATACTTGCTTACTACTAAATGCATCATTTCATCATAGGAACCATGAATCCAAATCACTTTTATATGCATGAGCCATTTGTGAAGGAGGCATTCTCATCATACCTTAGGGCTTCCCTTGCCAACCAATATAACATTGAAACAATATACCTTGCATGCCTTATTGTTCAAATACATGTGCACCTTATTTTACATAGTCATCTTGTAGCACTTCGTCACATTTTCGTCAAGTGCCTCATTTTCTAGTTCTTCTCTTCTTTCACTAACCATGGTCCTCAAGAAGGATCCACTTATCACAACTCATAAAGAGGTTAGAAACATCCAAATACCTAAATATAGATGCATGAAGTATAAGTAATGATAAAAAAAATAATTTTATCAATAAGTCTTGAAAGTAAGGGCATAAGGGAGAATCATAAATTGAAAAATACTTATCTTCAATGAGAAGTGATCATCTCCCTCTTCAAGAGGCATCACTGTCCATAGTCCATTTGATGCCTTCAATATATATTCATAAGCTTCATCAACAACCAAGCCTACTAGAAACTATCCCATCTAGGACTTCATCAAATTTGTCACAAGTGCTTTAGCATCTTCACATTGACCATGCTAGGGTTTCTCGATCTCATATCTCAAATCTTTTTCCATAAGCCAGGGTTTCTCCCAAACCCTAACCTCATAATATCCATCAACCCTAAATTACCTAGTGCTTTCTTCAAACCTTAGAATTATTTTAGGTCTCCACCCTCCTCTCTTGCTTCCATTAATGGTGTCATCACAAAGGTGATCTCCATGACTTTTCTTCAGCCCAACTCTACTACCATTTCGTCATTAACACATTAAGTTCACCCCTTAACATCATAACATTATTCATATTTACATCATTATTTATCAACATATGCAACTATGTAGAAAGAAAAATATCATTATCATCAATGCGGAGGAACATAAAGGAAGAATAGAAGAAAAACATTCACACATAGAGACACCAGGATTGGTCGGAGACCAGGGAAAAACCCACTATGAGGAAAACTCTTTCAAACTCTTCTTCTTATTATATTGTCATTGAATGATTCAAAAAAAGAGAGTACAATGATCCATATCTTCATTCATACAACTATTCATCAAAAGAAACTACAACATCCATGAAATGAACCCAATAATGCTTATACTCAAAATCCTGATTTTGAAGCCTGTAATGAACAACTGTCACTGTCTACGGTCAAATGTGGAACACTTAAATCACTGAGTGAAATCTTCTAACAACCAAAATTCCATCATTTAGGTCCTGGTCACATGGACGAGGAGTCATGCTTGTGACTAGGAAACTTCCAGTCACTCTCTAGAGCCTACAAGAAAATGACTGCAGTCTACAACTGAGATTATGAAACCCTAGATGTCAGTCACACAAAGGACGAGTTGTGCATGTGACTGGGATGGTTCAATTGCACGGATGAGCCTGGTAGCGAGCCGCTGCAGTCGAGATCTCTCTGTCATGTGCCTGCGACTGAGGCCCGAAACCCTGAAATATAAATGTGAGCTTCAAATCCTACAATTTCATCTTCGAGTGAACTTGTTCCTCCGCAGACGAGCCTCAGACCTGTGCGAGACAAAAACCAAGATAGAAGAGTGTCCCATAATGTTGTCTAAATGAGGTTGAGGTCACTTGTATTTATAGCCTTCCAAAGGTGTCCAATTTGCTTTAGGGTTGGCCTTATCAAATATGCACATTTGGGTTTTTCTTCATAAGTACACTTTCTCTTAGCCAATTTGAGTGATCTTTAGGTCAATTTTAGTCCTCTCGAAAAGAGGAATTTAATGCAATCATTATCTCCATAAAATGAGTTGTCCAAAGTGGAATTTGACTGCAGTTTCATATTTTAACAGCTTTGAGAATGTGTACCCTGATGTATGGACCAATATTGTTGAGTGGTTTCAATAATATTGGTTGGCCTCCCAGAGGGGGAGGCTGAGTAGAAACCCAAGGCCTCACCATTTTATTATATTCTTTGGAACTTTGTTTTTTATTTGTCATTCTAATTTGATGGACCAATAAGGGAGTATGATTAGTTTGGTCATCCCAGGGCAGGGAAGGGCGTGTAGGAGCTTATATATGTGGCAAAATATCTTCCTGACAAAGAGGGTTAAGCATATTTGGTCCTAGTGCTAGAAGAAAGTAGAGGGGGAGCCCCTTGAGTCCCTATAGAGGTAGTGATTGTGTCCTTTGATCTCATAGTATAGGGGACATCGAAAATATAAGGTGCACCTCTATCTCCAACTCTTGAAGTTTGCACACCATGCGTATCTTATCAGATCATGATATATGGTGTGTTGTCTCTACCTTAAATTCAAATATTAGAATATGTAATTTAAACATAGAATTTAAATAATTTAACTAATGAATACCAACATGTTTGCTCTACTATGAAGCTCTACTGCAATTGTTCTGTTGTAATTTTGTCTTGGCTGCAGTTCTTGTCCCGACTACGTTACCAAAATGGCTAAAACAACCCTGTCGAACTAGGTACAACCTGGGTACACCGTTTTAGAATGCTTTCCGATCAAAACAACCTGATCCCTCGTGCCCAAAAACTCCAGTAAAATCAAGACTCAAGAGTGTCTGAATCTCTGTTTTAAAATTGTTCTCTATTTTTCCTCCTCCCCCTTCTCAAGATTTCCTTCCTCCTTTTAATTCCCCGTCCACCGCCTTCCTCCCATCTGCACGTCAACATTTTGTTACATGTAACTTTATGAAATCAAATCTCATTTGATTTTGTTGATTTTATTTGGATACCTAGATTTGATTTAATAAAGTTTATTTATTATTTTAATGAATTTATTTAATTTATAATTTTAATTAATTATATTATAATTTTATTAATTTTAAATTTTAATTTATAAATCAAAATTAATGTTTTCTGTTGATTTTAAGGATTTATCATATATATGATACTTTGGTGAGGTATTAATTCATTACCTAAATTTATATCTCCTTCTGTAGTAACTAGCTTATATATAGTGTGATACATGCGGGTCTATGCATACGTAGTTATCGTATGGAGGTCTCGTATGTATGCTAATACTCATATTTTATTTATAAGTGGGTCATTACATACATCCCTCCTTCCAAAAACTTCGTCCCGAAGTTAGGGTTTCTAAAATATATTGGTGATTAATGTGAATATATAAGTCTTTATATTTTAAGATAGAATTCGTTTTATATGGGTACTTAAAATTTGTTTTCTTAAATATTTTAAGATTTTATAACTATAATATTCATGTTCTGCCCCGGTTGGTTCCTCTAGCTACTCTAGAATCATCCTATCCTTCCTAATTTCTTCTGCTTCCATCCTATCCATCCTCTACTAGAATGTGCCATGGCGTCAGTTATACTGACTGACCATTTGTAGGCTCTCAAGGGTATCAACGTCGATTATATCAACTTGATTGCCTAGTAGGCATCTGGCAGTCATCATCACATGTCTAGGGGAGCGTGATTCGCATAGTCCTCTCGTGACTCCAAGTTTTGGAGGATAAATGGTGGGCAATACCTCCACCCATCCTAGTGGGACCTGAGTCAATGCTCTCTCATGGAACCTTAATTGTACTGAAGTTTTTGTCATCATGTGGCCATTTTGGTAACCTCCAATGTAAACACTTGTCCATATATTATAACATATGCATCAATATTTATAAAATAAACAGTTTTTGTATAGCTCATACATGCTGTTATCTACAATATAACATACGAGGTCATGTCCTGCTCATGTTATTGGCTTTCATATTGAAATTGTAATCATTCTTTTATTTCTATCTCATTAATCATATCGATATGCATAAATGAAGCAAAATTTATAATATCTTAATTCATATCATAATTCAGGATTTAGATTTTATAGCAAGGTTAATCAAATATTGAACTTCATCTTGGTATTCATAACTCAGTAAGGTTAATTTAAATAACATATTTCATCTTGGTATCCATGTACCAGTAGAATTAAGCAGATAACATATATCATATTTCAGTAACATAAAAATTCACATTTGTATGTGATTCTTCCAAAAATGGTTTTGAGTATCTAATTTAAAGTAAAGTAAATATATACAAAATATGGCTTAAAGTTCTTCAAAATTGACACAAGTTGGAGTATTTTTGACATATGATTTATGTATCTTCCCAAGTAGCCGATCCATGGCTATACTTGTCCCACTTGACCTTAACTTGGTCTACTAGATGATCCCTAAGTTGTCGAACCCTACGTTCCAGTATACATAATGGTTCGACCGAAATAATTCCCTCATCCGATACTTGCAATTCCTTCCATTGAAGGTTATGAGATTTGTCAGCTATGTAACGCCTTAATACAGATATATGAAATACATTATGAACTTTATGCAGGTGAGGTGGCAGTGCAAGACGATAGGCAACAAGTCCAACTTTTTCCATGACTTTAAATAGTCCGATAAATCAGAGTGACAACTTTGTCCCTTTTCCGAATTGGATAGTGCTTTTATTTTGTTTGATGTGGATGAAAACCTGATCCCCTACTTCATATTTCCTATCAGTTATGTGAGCATCAGCATAACTCTTTTGTCTATTATGTGCTTCTTTTAACTGTTCCTCCATCCCTTGGATCAATTTTGGCCCTACTATCACTCGATCTTCTAACTTGTCCCAACTTAACGGTGTTCTGCAAGGTCTGTCGTATAATGCTTCAAATGGAGGCATTTCGATTGAACTATGGTAACTATTATTGTATTAAAATTCGACTAAGGATAAATAATTTTCCGAGTGTGATTGTTGATCCATAATGTACATCCTCAACATATCTTCTAGTACTTGATTTACCCTTTCTATTTTCCCATCAGTCTCAAGATGATAAGCTATACTCAAATTTAGTTGAGTTCCTAAGGCTGACTGCATGTAAGTCCAGAATCTTAAAGTGAATCGTGAGTCTTTATTTGATATGATCTTCTTAGGTACTCCATGAAATCTGATAATTTCATTTATGAATACTCGAGCTACTTCAGCAACTTCGTAAGTATCTCTTACAGGAATGAAATGGGTGCTTTTTGTTAATTTATCCACTACCACCAAAATGGCATTGTGCCTTTGTGGAGTGAGAGGTAATCCAACGATAAAATCCATAGAAATTATCTCCCATTTGGTCATAGGAATGTCGTGAGGTTGCAAGAGACCTGCTAGGTGATAATGATCAGCTTTCACCTGCTGACATTCAAGACATTTTGCAACGAATTGAACAATATCGTGTTTCATGATTGGCCATAAGAAGAGTTTCTTGGTATTGATTTTCTTAACTCCGGGATGTGCACAATATACTGCTATGTTGGGCTTTCTTAAATATGGTGTCTCGTAGATCCCCATTATCAAGAATATACATCATTCCACGAAATCACAAGATTCCATCATCTTCTAGTTCATATCCCTCAAACTTAGGTTCTTTTAGCTTTTTACTATCAAGACTAGATCTTATTTTTAAATACCATCTATCTCTTATGAGATGTTATAGCACTCGTTTCCTTAAGTCTACTTTGATAGGTATAAGGGAAAATATTCGAGGTATTCTGCTTAAAGCATCTGCCACTACGTTCTATTTTCCTTTAATGTATGATATTCCAAAGTCATATTCACTTAGGAATTTACTCCATCGTCTTTGTCTAGCATTCAAGTCTCTTTGGGTGAACAAACACTATAGACTTTGATGGTCGCTTTTAAGCATAAAGCATTGCCCCACTAGATAGTGTCTCCATATCTTTAAAGCTAGTACTACAACGGCTAACTCTAAATCGTGAGTGGCATAGAGTTCTTCATGAGGCTTTAACTTTCTTGAGGCATACGCTATTACTCCTCTATCCTGCATTAGTACTGCACCTAACCCTTGTTTGGATGCATCAGTACATACAGTAAAATCTTTGTCCATATCAGGGACTCTTAAGATTGGTAAACTAGTCAGCAATCTTTTGAGTTCATAGAATGCTTTATTACATTCCTCAGTCCATTCATACTTAACACCTCTACGTTGAAGAGTTGTAATTGACTTTGGAATTTTGGAGAATCCTTCCACAAATCTTCGGTAGTAACTGGATAAACCCATAAAGCTTCACACTTCATGTGCATTTTTCAGTATTGACCATTCCATGATTGCTTTTACCTTCTCAAGATCTACTGAAATTCCTTCACTAGATATGATATGACCTAAGTAATGAATCTTTTCCTGAAAGAAAGAACACTTGGATAATTTTCCATATAATTGGTGTTTTCTGAGGCAGGATAATACTATCCGTAAATGGTCTTCATGCTCTTTCTCATTCTTGGAGTAGATGAGAATATCATCTAAAAATACTTGTACAAATTGATCAAATATTTGTGGAAAACGTTGTTCATAAGGTTCATGAATACTATTGGTGCATTAGTTAATCGAAATGGTACCACAGTGAATTCATAATGCCCAAAGCGTCTTGGAAATGCAGTCTTAGAAATATTGCTTTCTGAAATCATTAGTTGATGATAGCCTGATCGTAGATCAATTTTTGAAAAGACATCAGCTCCTTTTATTTGGTTGAAGGTCATTCATTCAAGGCATTGGATACTGATTCTTTACTGTAGCTCGATTCAAGTCTCAGTAATCTATGCATAATCTTAAGGAACCGTCTTTCTTCTTGACAAAAATTACAAGAGCACCCCAAGGTGATATACTAGGTCGAATGTGTCCTATATTCAGTAGTTCCTTCAATTGAATTTGAAATTCTTGAAGTTTTGGAGTTGTCATTCTATAAGGTGTTTTAGAGATTGGTTGAGTACCAGGTTTCAATTCTATTGTGAGATCTAGCTCTCTTTCAGGGGGTAATCCTAGTAGTTCCTTTGGAAATACATCCGAAAATTCGGCTAACACCGGATATTGTTCTAAGGATGGTCCTTTTTCTTTACTTACTTCTTGAACTACATATCCCTGACAACTTTTATTTAAGCAATGCTTCATTTGCATTGTTGATGTGTAGCGTAAAAATACTTTTCTCTTGATACCTTGAATTTGGATCGTCTCTCCTTCATCATTTATACTGAAAATTATTTTCCCATTACAATCTACCCAAGCTTGATGAGCTTGTAACCAATCCATATCCATGACGAGATAACAAGTTCCTAGGGCCGTGACATAAACTTTTAATTTAGTCAAACAAACCCCTAGATCAATTTTGCATTCTTCCACACTTAATTCTACGGATTGGAGTTCTCTTGAGGCCATTTCTGCCTGTCTGAAATCATTTTGTTTGCAAGATTCCAACCCACATTTATTTAATACATATGACAAAATGAAACTATCTGTGGCACCAGTATCAAATAAGATTTTGAATTTTATACCATTAATAATACTTGAGGATTCCACTATAGTGGATTGATGTGCTCCTTGATTGTTGTTGATTACTGCATGGATTCTATGATTTCCTTGGGTATTTGGTATTGGTTCTTTTCCTACCCTTTGCAATATAATTGATGAAGCTTCTGGATAATCACGTCAAAAATGTGGTCCTCCGCATCCCTAACAATTATCTGGGTCGGTCCTCTTGAATCATATTGTGAGTTTCTAGATTAAAGGGCTTCTGTACAATCACGTTGAAAATGTGGTCCTCCACATCCCCAACAATTAACCTGGGTCGGTCCTCTTGAATCATATTGTGAGTTTATAGATAAAGAGCTTCGTCCTTTAATCTAGAAACTGACAATATGATTCAAGAGGACCGACCCAGGTTAATTGTTGGGGATGTGGAGGACTACATTTTCAACGTGATTGTTCAAAAGCTTCATCAAGTATATTTCAAAGGGCGGGAAAAGAACCAATACCGAATACCCAAGGCAATCATAGAATCCATGCAGTAGTTAACAACAATCACGCAGCACATCAGTCCACTGTAGTGGAATCCTCAGGTATTATTAATGGTATAAAATTCAAAATCTTATTTGACATTGGTCCTACATATAGTTTCATTTTGACATATGCATTAAATAAATGTGGGTTGGCAGCTCGCAAAAAAATTGATTTCAAACACGTAGAAATGGCCTCAAGAGAACTCCAATCTGTAAAATTAAGTGTAGAAGAAAGCAAAATTGATCTAGTGGTCTGTTCGACTAAATTAAAAGTTTATGGCACAGCCCTAGGAACTTATGATCTCGTCATAGATATGGATTGGTTAGAAGCTCATCAAACTTGGGTAGGCTGTTATGGAAAAAGAATTCTCGGTATAAATGATGAAGGAGAGACAATCCAAATTCAAGGTATCAAGAGAAAAGTATGTTTACGCTACATATCAACAATGCAAATGAAGGAAAGGTTGTCACGCATATGTAGTTCAAGAAGTAAAGAAAAAGGACCATCCTTAGAACAATATCCGGTGTTAGCCGAATTTTCAGATGTATTTCCAAAGGAAATACCAGGATTACCCCCCGAAAGAGAGCTAGATCTCACAATAGAATTGAAACCTGGTACTCAACCAATCTCTAAAACACCTTATAGAATGACAGCTCCAGAACTTCAAGAATTGCAAATTCAATTGAAGGAACTATTGGATATAGGACACATTCAACCCAGTATATCACCTTGGGGTGCTCCTGTAATTTTTGTCAAGAAGAAAGATGGTTCCTTAAGATTATGCATAGATTACCAAGACTTGAATCGAGCTACAGTAAAGAATCGGTATCCAATGACTTGAATTGATGGCCTCTTCGAACAAATGAAAGGAGTTGATGTCTTTTCAAAAATTGATCTACGATCAGGCTATCATCAGCTAAGGATTTCAGAAAGCGATATTTCTAAGATTGCATTTCCAACATGCTTTGGGAATTATGAATTTACTGTGGTACCATTTGGATTAACTAATGCACCAACAATATTCATGAACCTTATGAACAACGTTTTGCACAAATATTTTGATCAATTTGTACAAGTTTTCTTAGATGATATTCTCATCTACTTCAAGAATGAAAAAGAACATGAAGATCATTTACGGATAGTATTATCCTTCCTCAGAAAACACCAGTTATATGGAAAATTATCGAAGTGTTCTTTCTTTTAGGAAAAGATTCATTACTTAGGTCATATCATATCTGGTGAAGGAACTTCAGTGGATCCTGAGAAGGTAAAATCAATCATGGTTTTGGATGTTTTGGTAACATAGCCAGGACAAGAACTACAACCAGGACAAAATTATAGTATAACAATTGCAATAGAGCTTCGCAGCAAAGCAGACAGGTTGGAAGGACCTTGATTCCATGATCGGGTGTTGACCCTGATTCTACTAGAAGGGGTGGAGGTGTTTCCCACCGTTTATCCTCCAAAACCTGGAGTCATGGGAGGACTGTGTGGGTCACACTCCCCTAGACGTCTGATGACGATTGTCAGATGCCTACTGGGAAATCAGGTCGATATAGTCGACACTACCATCCTTAGAGTCTATGAATGGTTAGGTCAGTATAACTGACGCCATGGCATACTCCAGTAGAGGACATATAGGATGGGAGCGAAAGAGATTAGGAAGGATAGTATGATTTTATAATAGCTTGGAAACCTGGCTGGGGCAGGGAATGACCATTAATGTTATAAACCTAGAAGTATTCAAAACACCAAGTTTATAGTGTCCTCACATTAAATAAGAATTTAACCTCGATACACAACCCTAACAAGAATATACTAATCGTTAAAATAATTATTGATATATGATAAAAAACATAAATTAGGGAGGAAGTTTTCTGAAGGAGGGGTGTATGTAATGACCCATATTTAATATAGAGAGCACAAGAATATTAGCATGCATAGGATGCATGCATATGATAGCTACATATACATGTATCGCATGTACTGCACTAGTATATATATTCTAAATTAACTATAAATTTTGAATATCACGACACTCATCAAGATAGAAGTTACATCCTCACCCATCACCAAACATATTGCTTAATGTGTCATAATTAATGAGAAAATACCCTAAATAATTTCAATGATATAAATTGAGGCGGTGGGAAGATGTTATGAAACCAGCTCAAGAAAAGATAGAAAAGATAGATCAACGCCTTAGAATTCAGCCTCTTCGAGGGGGCAACCTCCTTTACATTACATAAATGAGCAATTCTTGGATGATACAAATGACAAAACCTCCTTTCTATATATAGGAGTCTAAGGAGTCACAATATAATCCAGCCGACCTAACAATAATAATATAAAGCCACAAAAATAACAATAGAGGGATTCTATGGGGCACAGAAATAACAATATGGGGGTAATAGGGGCACAACAATATAAATAGGGGGTATAACTACAATAGTAATGGGGTAATCACTAGTATTATAGGGACCCAACATGCCCCTCTCCTTCAAAAAAGTGTTTTCCTCAACGCTTAAGCAGTTCTGGATACTTCTGCATAAAATTCTCATCCTCCCATGTGGAATCTTCAGCAGATAAGTTCTTCCACTTGATAAGATACTCTGAAATTGATCGATTTCGTAGCTGTCGAGTTCTTGTTTCTGTGATTTCTTCCGGTTCCAATATAATTTTTCCTTCCTCGTCAAGTTCTGGCAATATTGTTTGAATTGGGAGCTTGTCACCTATAACCTTCTTTAAACATGAAACATGGAAAACTGGGTGCAATCGAGAAGCTGCAGGAAGCTCCAATTTGTATGTCATAGTACCAATCTTTTCCAACACCTTGTATGGACCATAATACTTTGGTGATAATTTATTATCCTTCTTAGCTTGCTTTAGGGACATTTGCTTATATGGTTGTAGCCGTAGGAATACCCAATCACCTACATCAAAACTTCTTTCACTGCGATGTTGATATGCCTGTTGTTTCATTCTATTTTGTGCCAACACGAGGTTATCCTTTAAGAGTTGGAGGACTTGTTGCTGATGTTCGATGTGATGTTCCACTGCCTGAACCTTAGAATTTTCTCTTAAATATGATGTGATGGATGGTGGTTGATACCCATAAAGTGCCATAAATGGGGTCATTTTTGTTGCTGTATGGAAGGAAGTGTTATACCACCATTCAGCCAGAGGCAACCATTTGACCCATTGTGTCTGTTTATCAGATACAAAGCAACGAAGGTATCCTTCCAAACATTTGTTTACTATCTCAGTTTTCCCATCAGATTGAGGATGATAAGATGAGCTATGAGCTAACTGAGTACCAAGACAAGAAAATAATTATGTCCAAAAATTTCCAGTGAAAATGGGATCTTTGTCACTTACAATAATCTTTGGGTTTCCATGTAGCTTTTGAACTGTTTCCATAAATGCAGTAGAAATTGTACTGGCTTTAAATGGATGTGATAATGCACAAAAGTGTGCATACTTGGTAAGTCTGTCAACTACCACCATGATGACACTCTTTCCCTCAGACTTGGGTAAACCTGTGATAAAATCCATTGAAACCTCCTCCCAACGTTGGCTTGAAATGGATAAAGGTTGTAATAAACCTGGTGTCTTAATTGTTTCAACTTTATTTTGCTGGCAAACCAAACATTCCGCCACAAACTTTTGAATATCTAATTTAAGGTCATCCCAAAAAAACTCCTTCTTAACCCTGTGGTAAGTTTTTAAAAATCCTGAGTGTCCTCCTAAGGGAGAAGTGTGCTCTTTTTAAAAATCACAATTGTAACAAAGCCCTTTTGCTCTTTTTTCTTCCAATTGTTGTGGTGTCAACCTTGTAGGTTGTGGAAGACTATGGGCAACAACACTTCCGTCTTTATAGTTGTGAATGGTATGCTTCCTAGTTGCCATAATTTTGCTTTCCATTTTTCTTGCTAACCTGAATGCCTTCTCTAATGAATCAGGTTCCCAAAGGTGCACATCATGTTGGATATTATCCTTTAAAGACCCTATGAACACATCAATCCTATGCTCCTCTGGAATATCTTTTACCCTTATGTTCAATTTTTGGAACTCCTCAATGTGCTCCATTATTGAACCCTTTTGTTTGAGACTTATCAATTGGCTAAAAAAAGTGTTGCTTTTTGTATCCTCATAATGTGCTATCAATTCTTCCGTAAAAATTGGCCAAGTGATAAATTGTTTACGAGAACAAAGCCATTGATACCATACAAACTGATTTGGTTCCAAATATAAAGTTGCCATACGTACCTTTTGTGTGTTTTGCACATTATTGAGATCGAAGAATTGCTCCATCTGTAATATCCATGTGGCGGGATCCTTGCCATCAAACTTCCTCATATCGATTTTTGGAACATGGTGAGTCTTCGATCCAACATTAGAGTCTATGGAATCATGATTAACATTTCTTTTGTTCTCATCATGAGTTTCCTTTACTACCTTTTCACCATTAGTGACCCTTTCTTGTAGCAACTTCTTCAATTCTTCCATCGAATCCTCCATCTTAGCTTCCATGCCCTTTATCTTAGATTCCACGCCATTTATCTTAGATTCCACGCCACTTATCTTAGCTTCTGTTAGCTTTTGTGAGCGTGACATTTGTTGCACTTGTTCTTGTAATTTTGATATATCATGTAGCATTTCTTCCTCTTCTTCATGAGTCATGCTAGAGCTTTCAGGTTCCTTACTAGGTGTTTGCATTTTCTTTCCTCGGGGCATCAGTTACCGATAATAATGCTTTACTATGCCCTTTGAATTCCGTTAAACCAAGCTTACACAAAAATTAAAAAAAAAAAACTACACACATTTTTTCACTTTATAGAAGCCTGATACTGAATCTGATGTATCTCTGTAATTTCGGATCATCCAATTCTGAAATTGCTACCTGTAGTAACCTTCTGCGTCCTCTTTCCAATGCCACAAGTTTGAGTGAAATTGGATTCTCCAAGGAAGAGTTATGTGAAATCTCCCACAGTGACTTGCTTTTATACTAGTTCAGTAGATCGAACTTGTACGACGTGCCACGAGTCCTTGTTTTCACCTTTGAATCTGAAACAAACATACAAGAAACTACAGTCCGTCCTCTTTCTGTACCTTCTTACGAAATTTCAATCTGATCCCCAGAGAGAAAGTTATGATGATTTTCCCCAGGTCACTTGTTTTGAATGTAATTCAGGAGTCTGCAAAAAGACCAACTTCCTCATATCATATCTCCGCAAATATCGTGCGAAAAGCTCTGAAATTCGGATCTAAGGTTCAGTGCGATTTCTTCTCAAATGGGTTTTTTTTGCGACTTCTGAAACGTCACAAAAAAAAAGTTATAGCGAAAATACCACGATGACTTGTTTGGAGCAGCAAAACTCTAGAATCCAAAGCTCTGATACCAAATGTTATGAAACCAGCTCAAGAAAAGATAGAAAAGATAGATCAACGCCTTAGAATTCAACCTCTTCGAGGGGGAAACCTCCTTTACATTACATAAATGAGCAATTCTTGGATGATACAAATGACAAAACCTCATTTCTATATATAGGAGTCTAAGGAGTCACAATATAATCCAGTCGGCCTAACAATAATAATATAAAGCCACAAAAATAACAATAGAGGGATTCTATGGGGCACAGAAATAACAATATGGGGGTAATAGGGGCACAACAATATAAATATGGGGTATAACTACAATAGTAATGGGGTAATCACTAGTATTATAGGGACCCAACAGAAGACGAGGGTTCGAGCCAAAGGGACGCTGCAATAGGGATCGGGAGCCATGGTTGGAGGTATGCATGCAACTGTGCCCTCTCCTATTACTGTTGTCACTCATCTTGGTCTCGGAGCCCATGCAGAGGGCAACCCTTTGAAAGCATCAGTGCCCTCACCCAAGTTGGGCAGTCGAAGATTAGTTATCAGAGCTGAATCGTTGTCTGGCAACCCCAATGGGAGGAGAGCAGCGGTCTCTGGAAGTGCCAACGTAGGCTTGGTGGAAGATTTGTTAGCGAAGAGCACTGCTAATAAGGGATTGCAATTGGAATGCGATTCCCCTGAGGCAGATCGAACACTATCTAGGTCATGGCCGAATGCGCCCCCTGATCCGTTGCGGATCATCCAGATCGGGACAAGGGATCATAGGAATGGGCAACAGGTACCTGTTCTAGTTAGATCAAACAGCCGACAAAGATTTAAAGGATGCCAGTTGGAAGGTTTGGGCAGCGCAGGACGAGAGCTGGGTTATCATCCCGGGCAAAGATAATGCAGATCTTCCCCTGACAGATCTCGAGGTGAGCCCAACTGTATTCGTCAAGAACAAAACACAGCATGCATTTTTTCTGCAGGGGAGGACAAAGGCACTAGAGCCGAGGGCAGATGTATTAGGACATCAGAACCAAAGCGGTGAAAACAAAATCCAATCACTAGCATCTGGGACTAAGTATGGAGGCAATCGTCTGAGGAACTGGATCTATGATGATGAGAAGACCATCAAGGAGAGATCTGATTCGTTGTCCTCCACCTCAACCCTGATTCGAACCTGGGTAAAAGCGATGCACTGGATGAGGGACGGACACACCAAAAGAAGTAGTGGCCATAACGTGGGGAATGCAAAGCATACTCTGTGGTGAAGAGAAGCTGCAGATCCCTGGACAAAATCTGGATCTCCGGTAAGTACCCTCAGTTTCCAAGTTTTAGTCAAAACCCCTGCTGATAAATCACATTTACTTTGGGTAAATGGGAATAACTCGGTGAAGCAACTGAAGAACCTTATCCTGCAACAAGTGGGATACCCCACCAGCTCACAAAATCTACTACATGAGGGCAAAGTATTACAGGAAACCAAGTACCTCAGGGATTACAATATCGCATCTTTGTCAACACTTATTCTCAATCTCTGAATAAGAGGGGGTGCGGCAGACAACAGCAGAAATCCCTATAGGGGTGAGGGAAGTGGGTTTGGTACAATAAAAAATGCAGGAATACAACAGGGGAAAAAAACAGGGAACATATCTTTCAAAAACATTCTACAGGGGAAAAATACAGCCGAAACAACACCAAAACAAACAGGTATGGAAGCAAGGCCATACATTGTGGAACAACTGAATCATACCCCAGAATTCAACATAGATATTTCAGAAACAGATGAACACTGCACTATATATGAAAGACAAGCAATAATATGTAGATTCAACTATTTTTGGCCCAAACCTGTTGTGAAATACATCTCTGTTCCAAGGGGTTTTTCATAGTGAACTTTCCTACAGCAGAGGCTAGAGACTTGGTAATACAGGAAGGACCTTGGTTCTGGGGGTCCACAGGACTCTTCATCACACCATGGTTCCCAGATTTTGATGCAAATACAATGGTTGTCTCCAAGATGCTAGTTTGGGTTCGCCTTCACAATCTTCCAATACACTTATGGAGTCAACAAGTACTTGCAGGAATTGGTAATACAATTGGGCGATACATCAAAATGGACACTCAAAGACTAGAGGAAAGAATCTACACTTTTGCACGAATATGTGTGGAAGTAGACCTTAGCAAAGGCTTGCCAGATCAAATCCAACTGAAGCATAGACAGAGGTGTTGGATACAAGTTTTAGATTATGAAAATACAACATTCAGATGTAGAACTTGCCGACAAACAGGACACCTACAAAGCACATGTCCAACAGCGAAAAAAGACACTCGTAGGAAGAAGAAAACAGGGAAACAGGCCAAGGGATGGCAATTTCCCCCACCTCTCTCGAAGGATGAGGAGGAAGAAGAGGTGGAACGTGCCACTCCCAACGAGACCAACCAGACAAACAAAGAACCAGAAGTAGAAGACACAAATCCACAAGAACCCATAGACTTACAGTCAGCAAGGATACCAGAAACAATGGATACCAGCGGTTCCAAGCGACAACACATATCAGACACATCAAATTCTGATAAAGACAACCCCCAACCTGTGGCTGATACAACGCTAGCACTTATATCTCCTACAGAGACTCAAGGGGGGTGGAGAAAGGTTGAGAAGAAAAAAGGGCAAAAAGCTTGACTTTTCCCCCATCTATAATCTTTCCACTTGTTTCTTTGCATTTTTTATTATTTTTGGTTTCTGTATCAACATCTCAGCATATGCTTTTTAGCATCTACAAAATGTAATTTTGTCTTATGAATAAAATTACGACTTTTTCCACGGGAAAAAAAAAAAATTCAATGATATAAATTTAAAAGTATAAAATAAATATGGTTATAAAGAAATAAGTGTAAAATTTAAGTTAATTATAAATATGGTTATATATTTATATATCCCTGAATATTAATAAATTATCAAAATGTGAAATTATATCAACATAAAGTACATGTTATAAACTAAGGGCATTTATATAAAACTAATAAAAATCCTAAAGGTTAACCTAATACACATGTCAATATACTTGTAGCTTTGAATGAATATAGTCACATGTTACAAAGGAGGGAAGGTGTCACCATGTAAGGGAGCGATGGGTTCACTAGTAGAGAGCAGTGACTGCCAAGGAATGATATACAAAGACGGAAGGGGAGCATGAAAAGGGGGGGAAGCCAGTTTTTGGGAAACAGAGGATTGCCTTCACCTTTGGAATATAGTGTAGGGAGGAGGAAATATAGAGAATCATGATAGAAAATGAATCTAGCTTAAGGTATGAGCCAGGGGCTTGATTTTGTACTGAAAATTGGGAAATTTTGAACTGAAAATCAGGAAATTTGAGTTGTTCTTGGAGTTTTGGGCACTGAGGTCAGTGGACTTCCATCTCGAAGTCCTTTGGATCTGGGAACCACAGAGGTTGATCCCAGATAGGCAGGGAGGAATCGGTTGGTTTGGTAACGTAAGCAAAAAAGTCAGAGCAATGTGGACCGACACCAAATGGGAGAATCAGGTACGCAATTGCATTTAATTTGATAGAATTTACAAGAAATTTGTTCATCTGTTTGAATCTTAACAACAGGGACTCTGATCAAGTTCATCCAATCCCTACATGTATAAAGGGGGTAGACAATGATGCCATCTCGCAGCTCCAAAAAGTTCTCTAGCTAGGACATCTTCATGCCTAGGCTCATTAGAGGAGGTACAAGTGACTTGAATATACAATTTGTAGATATCCTCTTCGATAACCTGATTTAATACCTATCTAGTTGATAGGAGATGGCTCGATGCATTAAGGGAGAATCTGAACAAGGGAAGGTGCTCTAGGGACAGAGTGTTGAGAAACCAAGTGCAGGGTAGATAAGGCTTGATTCCTCTTACTTGATAATTACCTGTGAATGTTTAATGTCTTCTTATTACTTATTAAGTGTTCTTCATCAATAAATTATACAAATGTTCAATCTTTCAAGAAAACAAAAGAGACAAGAGACACCAAAATTAGATTCCAAGCTAGGGAAAAACCCCACAAGGGGGAAAACCCAAGAATCCTTCTCTTATAGAATCAGATCAAAATGAGATATCTAATACCAACACCAACACCAAAACTACCACCAAAAACTCCAAGTTCAATCCTGCTTCAAGTCACCTCCAAAATCAATGTCAATGTAGGTCAAACTGGTCAACTTCTTGAAATTTCGGCCCTGGAATTTTCAGCCTGCAGTAGCATAGAAAATCTGGCCTATTCACATAATTTATTCTTCACATGTGCGAGAATATTCTTGCCTTTTCTCTCCTTTAATTCAATATATTTGTTCTTTGTTAGGTGCAGAAAGTACTTATTGTGAGGATCATTGATTGTGCTTCAAATGCATCAAATTGTCCTTTATATATAGTTGTTCAAGAGGTTGAATAGCTTTCTCTTGGAGGATAGGGCCGACTTGTTCCAAGGAGGGTCGAATTGCTCATTTGGTGGACTTATGACTCGACACGAAAATCAATTTTTTTGCTTAGAAATGTCCCAATGGGACATGACTCAATAATATTTCTCTTTGGCTCATAATCAATTCTTTTTGACTCTTTTTGACTCTATAAGCATGAATAACATACTTTGACTAGAATAAAATATAATAATGAATATATCAATGATAAAATTACATTACATTATGAAGACTGAGACTAGTTACAATTTCAACACTCCCTCTTAACTAGGGAGGTATTCATAATGACTCAACAGGATATTCTCAAGTTGAAATATTCATATAAGAAAGGATCTAGATTGATAAGCATCAATGATGTAATCATAATCAACATTTTAAAACTACTAAGGCCTTGTCAAGTACGCTCTATCTCTCCACTAAATCAGAGCACAATGTTGGGAGGCATTAATTTGGACACCACTACCTCTCAAGGCACATACCCCACCTAGATGTTCCAAAGGTATGACCTCACAGGACCATTTCCTAATCCCAAGGAAAATTACGTCCTCCATACCATTCTTTACCAAGTCCATGTATCCAACTTAGGATGTTAACCCTAATAAACCACAATACATGACTCAAGAGTGTGCGTCCCTAATTCTTATCCAATCCACCATTCTCCATACAATTGTTCATGCACTAGACTTACGCCTATTAGTCTTGGATATAATACACGATACATGGAGAACACATTGTCCATCTTCACTCCCTCTCAACGAGGGAGGAGATCCTCACTTCATCTCAACCAAGGAGGAGATATCCACAAGCCTAAGCTTGTCTCAAAAATACTCATAAATATCATCAATGCATTTACAACTTCTTGTTAGTTTTCGTAGCATCAGATGGTGTTCTAGTCTCAAATTTTGTGGAGGAACTAAAACATAGGAGATATTCAAAACACATAAATCATTTCTACAAATTCCACCTAAAGATAGCTCAATTAAATTAATTGATCGATAATTAAAAATGTCTAAGTCCAACATAGGGAAATCGATTAATCAATTGGAATTAATTGAAAAATGTGAGAATTCTCTAGAAACTCACATGGATCAACTTAGGGATGACCTCAACCATCAATTAATATTTAATCGTGGTCATTAAAGACTCAACTGGAGACTATATGAGGAGGTCGATGGGGTTGATGCAGAACACACTTGGAGAGAAAATTCCTTGGTAGAGGTCAAGTTTCCCAACTACAGTGATTCAGCAGAGAGAAGTTCGAGCCAGAGAGGGTATGCAAAGACAGTGAGGGGCATAGTCGGTGAGTCTAGAGGAAGTTTTCCAGTTTCAAAGAGTCAGAAATAGGAGGGCCAAGTTTTCTTAGCATGGCGGCACAAAGACTGTGCAAAATATTCAAAGGCAGAGTTTGATTTGGCTAGACATAGGGTCAATTCAATTGTTGGAGGCCAAGAGAATTTCTGGATGGGCTAGCGAGTCATTCCCAGGGGACGAGTTGGGTAGACAACTTGATCAGAGCATCTTCTAGGAAGATCATAAGAGGTTCTACGTAAAATTGGCCCAAAAGCTGATGCAAGGGATTTCATGTGGCCTGTTGGTTCCAGTTGTGGAGCTGGATCAATATCGAGTGAGGCAAGAATTGCCTCACTAATTTTTGTGACTTGTTTATCTTGTAGAGGATTGCCAATTTGTTAGTTCCCTATAATACTAGTGTAGCCCCCTTATTTTTATTATTAGTGTAGCCCCCTTATTGCTATTATTCTTCCCATGTAGCCCTCATATTGTTATTGTGGTGCCCCATAGAAGCCCACTATTGTTATTGTTGTGTCCTTAGATTATTATTGTTATGTAGGCTCTGATTATATTGTGACCCATTAGGCTGCTATATATACAAAGGATGTCTTGTCACTTGTATCATCCAAGAATTTTTCATTTATGTAATGTAAATGAGATTTACCCCTCGAAGAGGATACTTTTAAGTCGTTGATCTATTGTTTTGTGAGCTGGTTGCATAACATTTGGTATCAGAGTTTTGGATTCTAGGGTTTCGCTGCTTCAAATAGGTCATTGTGGAATTTTCACTATAACGTTTTTTTCTACGAAGCTTCAAAAGTTGAAATTGCGACCATGTGAATACAAAATCTTGGTGAAATTTGTGCCAAAATGTCAGATATTGGTTCACTATATGTTCTGAGATATGGTCCAAAGAATTTAAGGTTTTTGCAGGCTCCAGAATTTAGTCTCAAATAGGTAACCTAGGGAAAATCGTCATAACTTTCGTTTCAGGTATCGGATTTGAATTCTATAAAAAGTATCTAAAATTGCACAGAATGTAGTTTTTTGTGTAGCAATTTTAGGGCCGAAGGTTGAAACATTAACATGTGGAATCCCATACAACTTTGCTTTACTAAACTAGTCTGTAATTAGGTCATTGTGGGCAATTTGGCATAACTCTATATTAAAGAATCCAATATTGATTTGAATTTGTTAATTTTTTTATAGGGATACATTGTTATTTTCTTTGATAACTTCATTTCTTCACTAACACTTTAAGTTCACCACATTAAATTATAACATTATTCATATTTACATCATTATTCATCAACATATGCAACTATGTAGAAAGAAGAATATCACCATCATCAATGCAATGCAACATAAAGGAACAATAAAAGAAAAGCATGCACACATAGAGACACCAGGATTGGTCGGAGACCAAGGTAAAACCCATTACAAGGAAAACTCTTGCAATTTCTTCTTCTTCTTAGATCGTCATCAAATGATTCAACAAAAGAGAGTACATTGATCCATATCTTCATCAATGCAACAAAACAACTAGAACATCCATGACATGACACTAAACATGCTTGTACTCAAAAACCCTGATTCTGAGGACTATAATGCATTGTCACTGATTGTAGTAAACTACTGAATACAATTTTCACTGACTAAATATTCAGAATACAATACTTCATCTTTTGGTCCCGGATGCACGCTGAGACACCGTGTGCATGTGTCTGGGGACCAAACTGTATTGCGAAAACCCTAGCCTTCCAAACGCATCCTAAGACATTGTGTGTGCACGTCTGAGATTTCCCATATGCACCCTTTACCACTCTATGTGTGCATATAGGTCTGATAATTATTAGTTACGAGTGTGCGTCCAAGAAACAGAAACCCTAGACACGTGCGAACTTCAACCCTGTAGTTTTAGACCCTTTGCGTGAGCTTTCCTCCGTCATACTTATGCGAACCAAACAATAGAAGAGAGAAGTGAGTGCTTAATGATTGTGTCCAAAATGAGCTTGAGGTTCCTTCTATTTATAAGCTTTCTTGAGGGTCCATTTGATGTTGAGGGCGACCTGTCCAATTGTATATGTGCATAGGGCTCACCTAATCCAATATACATGAGTAAATAAATGAATTCAAAAACCAACTTCTTCTTTTCCAAATAAGGTGATCTTTAGGTCGATTTTGGTCCTCTTGAAAAGAGGAACCTATTACAATTATTATCTTCATCATATGAGCATTCCAAAGTGGAATTTCACTGTAGTTACATAATTTTAACACTCCCTCTCAACTAGGGAGAATTCCACCTGCCAATATCTATCCATCGATCAATATTCCATCTTGGAATCTCAAGTGTCATCGCTGATCATTTCTATCATGTAGTCATCATGCCATACAAATCATCAATGTACATCTTAATCCATCCCTTTCTTATCTCTTGATCATCCCTGCTCATATGCTGAATATTCTCAAATCTAAAAGAAGAAGAATGTGTTACCAGAGGGGAGCTTAAGCTACTACCCTTTATTCATCAGGCTACTACCCAGTATCTATGCCAGCGGGCTACTACCCAGAGTCTCTGTCAGAGGGCCACTACCCGGAATATCAGTGAGTTGGCTACTACTTGGAATATCTTTCATTGTATCATTATTGGAATGCATATCATCAGGGAGCACATCTCAACCTGGAATCACATCGAGGAGCTACTACTCAACCCGGAATCTCATGGAGGAGCTACTACTATGACCCCATATAGAACAATAGGTAATATAGGGGAGCTACTACTCATCCCATCTTATCACCTACTAATCTTCCCAAAAATTACCCTCAATATTCATGTGGTAGAACACCTTCATCATAATCCTAGCTTGGGCGAGATACTCGACTTACTAGAGGTAAGGATCTCATTCCCCCAAGCCTCCTCACCCATTGGCTAGACAGAGAGGAATAATCCCAACAAGCCCATCTTGTGGGTATGATGCCAACAGGGGTATACTCTGCAAAGACCAACATAGGGTGAGCTACTACTCTAACCCTATGGGAAACAGATAGGGGTGATACCCTTCTTCCAGAGTTTCCTCAACCCCAGGAGCCCTCTATCTCAATTCCACACCCTGGGAGCTCAAATAGGGGAGGAAGGGTATGGCTTAGTGTCCTTGATCAATGATGCTCTCTATAGCAACATATATTTGGTAATCATCATGTCTCAATAGGAGTTGTCTCTTGTTCATACAAGACATCAAATCAAATATCACATTAGACCATAAATAGTCATATAAATCACAAAATAATCATCCTCCCTCTCAAGAGGGTGTCCATCACAAGCCTAATCTTGTCTTGAATAATAACATCGCTTCATTGAAAGCATCTCAACTATATATATGGGATTCTCTGCTAATCGGATCCCATTCTTTATCATCGCAATGTATCCAAAAACTTTCTCAAACATCTCTTCAAATTCTTCTTCATTCTACCTCAGAGCTATCCATGCTAGCAACATCATTCTCAACCTTGGTAGTGTTACAAACCTCCCATATCATGGCAAATCTCATACTAAGGCAGCACTCATATGTGCTCATCTCATCAACACATACATACAGTCATATATCATAGGAAGAATATCTTAGACCAAAAATAGATCGTCCCATATAGGACCTAGGTATCTCGAAGGGTGCTCGGTGGCAACTCTATGTGAATGAATCGACTCAGGTTCTACGCACATCATGTATGTGTACAAATGGATGTTCAAAAAACAAGACATCTATGCTTCAACCAATTGTTGGTTTCCAAGTCAATTTCAGCAATATCTCTTCAATCAGAGTGTCCAAGGATTCACATTTCCTCTTTTCAATACTTCTTCAATAGTGTCATAATATAGATTATATTTTCCCATTTTTATTTTTTTCAAAAATAGATTCATCATGCCATGATTATCATCTCGAGCTTCAAAATCCATCTCCCTCTTACTTAGATCATCGGAGGCTCATTACCTGTTAGGAGTAGACCATCAGTGTATAGAAACCAAAACCAAAATCATACCTTGGAATACATCATCATGACTTCACCAAATAACAGTCAATGTTTTCATATCTAGATCAGGAAGCTTGCTTCATGCAATGCTCTCTGCGAACATAACACTTTACCAAACCAATTTGCTCAGCTTTTCATAGATCAATATTGTATCATCCACTAAGTCAACTCATCAAAGTCATCAATATCACAGTATCAATTCTCATGCCAACAAGTTGTCATCTATCATGCAATATCAATCAAGTCATTTTCATAATCATAATACAAGTCATTTTTGTCACAATATTATTCATCAGAAGTGATTATGCTCATAAAGCATTCTCATCAAATCAAATCATCTGTCGTCAGAAAAAATCATTAGACATTAGGTCAAATCCAAATTTGCTATCACAGAGGGATATATAGTCTAAAAAACATATCTCAATATCAAGTCAAAGTTCTAAATCATTGTCAAACTTCAAACACTTCTTATCTATATCAATCATCCAAATCTTGTGTCACAAATTTCAATGGTTAAATCATAATGGCATATCTACATGCTTATCTCGGTCACCTTCAAACACAAGTTCATATTATAGAAAACATCTAAACTTTTCTTGCTCATAGATCTTTTTGTTTTCATATCTGTAGGAGTGACATGCTTCAGGTGGACATCTGGTTTCATGCAATACTTCACTTTTATGTGATCAGCAATTCATCTTCAAAAATCAATTCATAGACAACTTGATTTAGACTTCAGACAACTTCTGAAAACTTTGGATGAAGGTCAACTATAGTCAAACCCCTGGACGCTCCCTTCAGGTTATCATGTGAGCGTCTTTAACTCCTGGAAGCTCCCTTGGCCTTGGCATGCGTGCTTTTATGGATGAAATTTCCCTGTGTTTTGAATGCATCCGGAACGGAAACCCTAATTTTTGTGCGACTGGGACTTTGAATCAGAAAAACCCTTCTTATCTCATATCAAAATTTTGTTGCAGTTCAACAATGTCAGATGCACATAAATCATACTTCAACAATATATATATATATATATATATATATATATATATATATATATATATATATATATATATATATATATATATATATATATATATAGATAGATAATGCAGATGGTAATATGAATAAGAATCTTGTGGAGAGATTCTCCCTCTGATTGGGAATCCACTTCATTCCTTTTTATTCATCAACTTGTCTTATACTAATGTCATGCAACATCAGATCTATTATATCATAAAATCAAACACATATTCATCATGGTCATCAGCATCATATATGTATATATATAATTCAGATGCTAACATGAATAAGAATCTTGTGGAGAGATTCTCCCTCTGAATGGGAATCCACTTCATTCCTTTTTATTCATCAACCTGTCTTATATTAATGTCATGCAACAGCAGATCTGATATATCATAAAATTAAACACATATTCATCATGGTCATCAGCATCAAGACATCGATCTTTCATCAAAGGTTAGATTTAAGTGCCTAGGGAAGAAAACAAATGTGACATCATATCTCAAATATCATGAACACAATAACACTTTCTATCAAGTCAATCCATCAAGTTTTACCATATGCTATAGTTACTTATCACATCAAGGCATGACCACATTTACACTTCTATCACCATGCTTATCATTATCAACAAGATCAAGTTAGGTTATTCAATAAAACTTTATCAAAACAACTAGAGTGTCAACCCTTCCATGAGCATAATAGTATCATGTATAAGAATCAAGGAGCTAACCTTCTATGTGAAATCCATCATGTCTTATGCATGTCAAGTATCAAGAGTATCTTATACTAGAGTCAAGGTGCTAGCTTTCTTTATGGGATCAAAATATCCAACATCAAGTATATCAAATATCAACATTAGGTAGCCTCATAGAATTCAAGAAGATAAAAAATATTCAATACTAGGTGCACCATTTCATCATAAATCAAATCACCTTCATATGCAAGTATGGACCATTTGATAAGGAGATATTCTCGAATAGGGCTTAGTAGCTTAAACATAATAGTGAAACAATATATCATGCATACTTTGAAATATTCAAGTACCTGTGCACCTTCTCATTAGACATAGGCAGCTTGTAGCACTTTGTCATCTTTGGCATGTAGTCCCTCTATACCCTTTTCCAACTCTAACCACCTTTCCTGCATTTCAAATGATCTTCAAGAAGCATCCACTTATCATAGCTCATCAAGGAGGTTAGAAACATCCATATACTTAAATACACATGCAGGAAGTGTGAACAATAATCATAATAATCAGATCCATAAGTCTCAACAAAAGTAAGGACATAAAGAAGCATCATAAGTCAATAAATACTTATCTTCAATGACAGGTGATCCTCTTCCTTTGGAACAAACCTTCAAGGGCCATCAATGTCCATTGTCCACATACCAATGTTGCTTTCAATTATCCAACCAGGGCTACTAAGGATTATTCCATCTAGGGCTTCATCAAATCTTTCACAAGTGCTTGAGCCTCTTCACATTGACCATGTTATATCTCATGTCTTTTCCATAAACAAAGGTTTTATCTCCAACCCTAACCTCATAGAATCCATCAAACCCTAATAATTAAATTTCCTAGGGTTTTCTTAAAATCCTAGAATTCTTTTAGGTATCCACCACCCTCTTCTTTCTTCCATCAATGGTTTGATCACCAGGGTGATCTCCATGGCTTTTCTTCAACCTAGCTCTAATACCATGTTAATTTTTTTATAGGGCTACATTGTTCTTTGCTTTGATAATTGCATTTCTTCATTAACACATTAATTTCACCCCATAACATTATAACATTATTCCGATTTACATCATTATTCATCAGCATATGAAACCACGTAGAAATAACAATATTATCATTGTAGGTTTTAACCCTGTACAGAAATTACCTGCATACGAATTCTTAAACAAAGAAAATAAACAATGCGAGAGCATAACCCATAAAACACATATGCACAGAGATTTTTCCCTTGATCCCAAAACCGGGACTACCAGCTTGATTTTTCATTATATTCCTTTCAATGTTACAATACATATTTATACATGCCGAAGAATCCAATACCATGGACCGAAATCCATCGCGTCCAATACCAAGGACCGAAAACCATCGCGTCCAAAAAACATGTGCGAAAATCATGCACAAAACCATAGGTGGGTCCGCCCAACCTAACATATGGTCCAAAACCAAAATTTTCCGGGGCGCTGCCCCGGACCCCATAAAGTGGGGTTACGGGTGCCCTTCAAACCCCCTATTAACTACGTGGAAATAATATAACACAACCCAACAATCTCCCACTTGTTGTTTTCTTTCCACAGGGGGCCACAGGAGAGCTTAGTCATTTTTCAGCCCTGAGATTCCCATTGCTTCTCTACACCAAGAGAACTTCTCAGAGCTCATAGATTTTGTCAATGCATCTGTAGTATTCTTCAAAGTGTCCACCTTTACCAGCAACACCTTTCTGTCTTCTATCATAACCCTCACAAAGTGATATTGAACATCAATGTGCTTTGTCTTTGAATGATAAGCAGGGTTCTTTGCCAAGAAAATTGCACTTTGGCTGTCACAGTCTATTCTTACAGCTCCATGTACCAACCCCATACTTGAACACAATCTCTGCAACCAAACTGCTTCCTTGCTTGCATGAGTGGCTGCCATGTATTCTGCCTCTGTAGTTGATAGTGCCACTACAGATTGTCTCTTACTCATCCAACTGACTGCACCTCCAAATAGGTTAAACACATACCCACTTGTAGATCTTCTGTAATCCAGATCTCCAACCCAGTCGGCATCAACAAAGCCATGAATATCCAACACTCTGTCCAATCCTAGTCTTCCTTGGTAGCACAAACCATAATCACTAGTGCCACGCAAATACCTGAAAACCCGCTTCACTGCTGTCCAGTGCTCCTTCCCAGGTTTTGACATAAACCTGCTCAATACTCCCACTGCATGTGCAATGTATGGTCTAGTACAGACCATTGCATACATCAAGCTACCCACTGCACTTTCATATGGAACACGAGACATGTCCTCTTCCTCTTCTTGTGTCTTGGGACACTGTTCAGCAGATAACCTCACACCTACAGGAATAGGAACCTTCACCGGTTTACTATCCTGCATATTAAACCTCTGGAGTATTGTCTCGACATACTTCCTCTGGTTTAACCAGAGCTTCCTCTTTGACCGATCTCTTTTAATTTCCATGCCCAAAATATAGTTTGCAGCACCAAGATCTTTCATGTCGAATTTGGAGGACAATTGGGTCTTCAAATCCTGGATAATTTCTTTGTCATTTCCAACCAGCAACATATCATCCACATACAAGACCCGATAAATAACACGGTCACCAATTAATTTAAAATACACACAATGATCTGCTTTGCTTCTAGTGAAGCCAAGTCCCCGTATAAATGTATCAAATTTTTGATACCACATCCTTGTGACTGTTTTAACCCATACAGAGACTTCTTTAACTTGCATACCAGTTCTTTCTTACCCTTCACCGCAAAGCCTTCAGGTTGCTTCATGTAGATTTCCTCTTCCAAATCCCCGTGAAGAAATGTTGTCTTCACATCCATCTGTTCTACCTCAAAATCAAAAGTAGCAGCAACAGATAAAAGTAATCTAATAGAAGTTACCTTGGCAACAGGAAAAAAAATATCACCAAAATCAATTCCCAACACCTGGGAATAACCTTTTGCTACCAACCGAGCTTTGTATTTCTCCACCTTTCCTTCCGCATTTGTCTTCTTCTTGAACACCCATTTGCTGCCAATGGGTTTCCTTCCAGCCGGCAACTCCACCAGATCCCAAGCCTCATTTTTGTGCAAAGATGCCATTTCATCAACCATGGCCTCTTTCCATCCTCTGAATCCATTACTTCCTTCACAGTTCTGGGATCATCATCAGTAACAGACAAAGCAAAAGCAGATGGACTATACCTTTCCGATTGCCTTATTTCTCGAACTGATCTTCTCACAGCCGGAGTTTGTGGCTCTTCATCTTCTGATTCTTCCTCTGCTGTAGAGTCTGATTCTTCCTCCTTTGGCTCAAACTCTATCTTCTCAGGTTCCTTTGGTTGGAATTCATGTTGAATAACATCTTTTACCTCTCTAAACACCACATCTCGATTGTACACAACCTTCCATGTGACTGGGTTCCAAAGCTTATAACCCTTTAAACCATCCTTATACCCAATAAAGATGCACTTTTCAGATTTACTATCCAACTTGGTTCGTTTCTCCTTTGGAACATGTACATATGCATCACATCCAAATACCCTCAGATTTGAAAGAGAGGGTTTCTTACCAGTCCATACTTCTTATGGAGTCTTATCCTCCAACGCTGATGAAGGTGATCTGTTGATCAGGTAACATGCAGTATCCACCGCCTCTGCCCAGAATTCATGTCCTAACCCAGCACCACTGAGCATGCTTCTTGCCCTTTCCATCAATGTCTTGTTCATTCTTTCTGCGACTCCATTTTGCTGAGGTGTATATGGAGTAGTCTTTTGTCGTGCTATACCACACTTCTTACAGAATTCTTCAAATTCCTTGCTGCAAAATTCTCCACCATTATCTGTCCTCAACACCTTTATCTTCTTCTCTGTCTGATTTTCCACCAGAGCCTTAAATTCTTTAAACTTGTCAAAGACTTCAGATTTCTTCTTAAGGAAATATATCCATGTATTCCTTGAGAAGTCATCTATAAATGATACATAGTACACAGACTTACCCAGTGATGGAATCTTCACAGGTCCAAACACATCACTGTGCACAAGCTCTAATATCTATTTCGTCCTCTTACCACCAGAGGGGAAACTCACCCGATTTTGCTTCCCATACACACAATTTTCACAGAACTCAAAATCCAGAGAGCTATCATTCATACCTTCTACCATACCTTTACCATGAAGTATTCGAAGGCCCTTCTCTCCAATATGTCCAAGCCTTTGATGCCACAACATGGTCTTCTCTCCAGAGACCACTAGATTTTCTACTCCATTTTCAGGAACCATAGAACTATTGCACCCATCAACAACAGTGCTACCTTGCAGCTTGTACAGAGTTCCAATCCGAACTCCCTGCATCAATATCAGTGCTCCTCGAACCATCTTGCAGGTATCTTTCTCGAACACCGTCTTTACACCTGCATCATCCAACTTGCTTACAGAAATTAGATTTCTGGCCAATGCAGGAATATGTAGAACACCCGGAAATGTTCTAACCCTTCCACCTTGCAACTTCAACTTTACTTTTCCCCGACCAATGATTCTAGCCTTCCTATCATCTCCTAATAAGACATCACCACCATCGTATTTCTCATACTCGTAGAACCACTCTCTATGGGGAGTGAAGTGAAAGGATGCACCTGAGTCAATCAACCATGCCTCATGATCTACATGTGTACTTGAAGAAGCCAAGTACACATCCCCACCTTCATTTGAGGTGGTTTTCACCTCTGCAGAAGGAGCATCATCAGATCCCTTTCCTTTATCAGGAGCTTTAGATTTACAATCCCTTCTGAAGTGCCCTTCCTTTCCGCATTTCCAACACACCATCTTTGTAGGTTTTCTTGGAGATTTAGATCTCCCTCTAGATTTAGATCTCCCACTCGATGACTTATTTTTGTTTCTGTTCTGGGACCGTCCTCGTACAGACAAGGCATCACCATTCTGGTTGTCCATATTTTTCCATCTCATCTCCTCCGTCAGCAAGGCTGAGACTATTTCATCAAACTGCAAAGCAGTTGCATTGCTACCTATTGCAATAACCAGACTATCCCACGAATCTGGTAGAGAACACAACAGACTGATGCACTTATCTTCATCTGAAAATTTAATATCAACAGATAATAACTGACTTACCACAGTATTAAACGCATTCAGATTCTCTATCACCGAGTCTCCATCTTTCATCCTCAGGTTATACAGCTTTTTCCGCAGGAATAGTTTATTCACCAGAGACTTAGATTGGTACAAAGTCCCTAACTTGACCCACAAAACCTTTGTCGTAGCTTCCCCTGATACATTCAGCAATACTGAATCTGAGACACACAATCGTATTGTGCTCTTTGCCTTCCGATCCAACTTCTTCCATTCTTCATCGGTCACTCCCGATGGTTTAGTACCTGGATCTACCACGATCCACTGATCTTTATCCACCAACAGATCCTCCATCTTGAGTTTCCACAACTCAAAATTCTGACCATTGAACTTCTCAATCTCTATCTTTCCACTGCTCGCCATCTTCTTTCACCACCAGAATCGATCTCGCAGATCTCCCACTGAATAGGGTCTACCACAGGCCCGAGCGAAACCCCTCAGCAACAAAGGCGTCCCCTTGAAGCCAAAATAGCTCTGATACCAAATGTAGGTTTTAACCCTGTACAGAAATTACCTGCATACGAATTCTTAAACAAAGAAAATAAACAATGCGAGAGCATAACCCATAAAACACATATGCACAGAGATTTTTCCCTGGATCCCAAAACCGGGACTACCAGCTTGATTTTTCATTATGTTCCTTTCAATGTTACAATACATATTTATACATGTCGAAGCATCCAATACCATGGACCGAAATCCATCGCGTCCAATACCATGGACCGAAAACCATCGCGTCCAAAAAACATGTGCGAAAATCATGCACAAAACCATAGGTGGGTCCGCCCAACCTAACATATGGTCCAAAACCAAAAATTTTCGGGGCGCTGCCCCTGACCCCATAAAGTGGGGTTACGGGTGCCCTTCAAACCCCCTATTAACTACGTGGAAAGAATATAACACAACCCAACAATCATCATCAATGCAATGAAACATAAAGGAACAATAGAAGAAAAGCATGCACACATAGAGACACTAGGATTGGTTGAAGACCAAGGCAAAACCCATTATGGGGAAAACCCTTGCAAATTATTATTCTTCTTAGAGCGTCATCAAATGATTCAGAGAAAGAGAGTACAATGATCCATATCTTCATCAATGTAACAAAACAACTAGAGCATCCATGACATGGCCCTAAACATGCTTGTATTCAAAAATCCTGATTCTGAGGATAGTAATGCACTGTCACTAATTGTAGTCAAATGCTAAATACGACTGTCATTGAGAGGAATCTTCAGAATACTGATACTTCATATTTTGGTCCTGGACGCACACTAAGACATTGTGTGTGTGCGTCTAAGACTAATCTAGACTCTCCCTAGAGAACTGGATGTATGTGTCTGGGGACCAAACTAGACTGCGGAAACCCTAGCCTCCCAGACACATCCTAAGACATTGTGTGCGTGCATCTGAGACTTTTTAGACGCACCCTTGACTACTTTGTGCATAATTCTGGGGTCAAGAATGCTTAGTTATGTGTGTGCATCCGAGAAATAGAAACCCTAGACACATGTGAGCTTCGACCCTGTAGTTTCAGACCCTTTGAGCGAGCTTTCCTTCATCAGACCTGTGCAAAACAAACAATAGAAGAGAGAAGAGAGTGCTTGATGATTGTGTCCAAAATGAGCTTGAGGTCCCTTCTATTTATAGGCTTTCATGAGGGTCCATTTGATGTTGAGGCTGACCTATCCAATTGTAAATGTGCATAGGGCTGACTTAATCCAATGTACATGAGTAAATAAATAAATTCAAAAACCAACTTCTTCTTGTCCAAATAAGGTGATATTTAGGTTGATTTTGGTCCTCAGAAAAGAGGAATCTGTTGCAATTATTATCTTCATCATATGAGTTGTCCAAAGTGGAATTTTACCACAGTTGCATAATTGTGGCATTGGAAAGAAGATTCATAGGGCTACCGCAGGGCCGAATTTCAGACTTTGGAAATCGACAATTACATAAATACAACAATGTCAATATCGAGCTCCTAAAAAGAAAGAAAAATGTTTGTATTTTTTAAACTTTTCATAACTTTTGTTTGAAAAAACGATTTGAAGTGATTCAAAGGCAATATTGAAGCATAGATATCATATTTGGTTCTAAAATGCCTCCAAAACAAAATAATTCTACACCCATTAACCCCTCACAAAGCTCTACAATGACACATGAAGAGGAATTATTGCAGTATGATATATCAAAATTATGAAACCAAGTGCAACAAATTTCTCTCTCACAAAGAACAACCAAAGAGGACATGGATGGATTAAAAGGCGAAATGGATGGTTTAAAAATAAAAATAAAAGGTGACATGAATGGTTTAAAATCAAACATGGAAGAAATGATGAATTCGAAGATGGAGGATTAACAAAGTTGTTGCAAGAAAGACTTCCAGGGGTGACAAGGTAATCCATGAAAATCATGATGAGGACAAAAGGAATATGAATTATGATTTTAGAGACTCTAGTGTGGGGTTTAAGAACCACCACATTCCAAAGATATATATGAGTAAGTTTGACGACAAGGATTTGGTAACATGGATCCGACAGATAGAGAAATATTTTGATCTACAGGATGTGTAACCCTCACAAAAGGTACGTATTTCATCTCTATATTTAGAACCCAATTAGTTTGATTTTATAGATGCCTTTGTTCTGGTAAACCACTTTTCACCTAGTCAATTTCTATGGAGGAAATTATAGCAAATTATGAAGATACAAATAGCAACACATTATTTAGCCAATTGATAAATCTCAAACAAAAGGGTTCAATGGCGGAGCACATTGAAGACTTCCAAAAATTGAATATTAGGGTAACCGACATTCCATAGGAGCATAAATAGCTAGGCCTTACTTCACTTATCTCCTTGGCTTGACAAATGCCAGGAGCAGAGTTGATGTCTTCATATGGACTTTAAAAGATAACATCCAACATGAGGTTCACCTTTGGGAACCTAATTCATTGGAGAACGCATTCAGAGTGCCAAGAAAAAATGAAAGAAAAATTATGGCAACAAGGAAGTCTACCACTCACAACTATAAAGATGGAAGTGTTGTTTCTCCTAGTCTTCCACAACCTACAAGGTTGATACCACAACAATTGGAGGAAAAAAGATAAAAAGGGATTTGTTACAGTTGTGATAGCAAATACACTAAAATTCATAAGTGTGTTAAGAAGAAATTATTTTACATAGACTATGAAGAGAAGGAAGAAAAGGAACAAGAAACATCAAAAAAGGAGTATATACACCAAGAACTAACCCTAGAGAAAGAAGAAATGAATCTGGCTATATATTGTAATGCATTGGCAGGAATTACCACTCCTCAAACTCTCAAGATAGAAGGATGTATCAAGAAGAAAAACATAACACATTCAAATCTGAAGTGAAACATATAGTGACATAATCAATCGAAAATATAATAATAATAAGCATAAGACACCTTAAAGACATCACATATTAACTATAAAGGCTTAATCATTGTTCTAGATCTTGTCCTTGTTTCAATTGTGACTGATATGTTGACAGTTGGTTGATTTCATCATTTCATAGGTCTAATTTGAGGTTGCAACATCACTTTTATAATCTATCGCAAGTCTTCTTAACATCTGGATTTCTATTGTGCATGGGATCCTCTATATTTGCATTCATATCTAAGTGGATTTTCATATATTGGTAAATAAGCTACAACAGTTTAATCTTTTGTTGACAGTGGGTTGACCAAATTGGCAGTGATATCTCTCAAGTTCTAGCACATTCATCTTATCCCTAAGTTTATCATTGTATGCTAAGAAGTGTGTTTGCATTAGTATTTATCTTAGCTTGAGGATAAATTGTCTAATCACTAACCCTTTCTCTCATTGCATCTCATTTTGCATAATTATATCTCATTTGCATAAGTATTTCTTGCATTTCATATTTGAAATATTTTTGTTGCATGTCATTTACTAATATCATTGCTAGCGATCTAATTTTTCTACTTATAGTCAGGTTCTTGCAATTTTGTGATGTTCTATGGTTCTAATATACAAATCTAATAAGTAAGCATACGTAAGTGATAAGAATATATTGTTATCATTGCCATAATCATCTCATTGTGCTTATAAAATCTTGAAGTTTCTCTTGTTCCTAATTGCTACATTATAAGTAAGAGGAATTCTAATAAGCACATTAATACCATCTTAATAGCATTGATCATTGAATAATCTTGAGGGTGTTTCATTAATTTCATTTGGTACTCTTGTAATCTGGTGTTAAAAAGGTGACATTTGATGATTTTGGTTACAACTGGTTGAAACATTGAAGTATAATTGTATATCATTGAAGCATCTCTACTTGGTCATCATTTTCATTCTCATCCTCGATTAGAATTACATGATTAAAATTTACCTCCAAGCGTAAGCTTGTTTGATAGAAACTTAGGGCCACCTTCTCTCCCAATTTACGACTCTTGACCCTTGCACTGAGGTTAAAACATGTGACTTTGCAATTCTCTTGTGGGAAATCCCTTGTAGGAACAGAGGCATTTGATTTGTTAAAACTCCAAGGTAGGTGTCATTAATTAGGCCTTATCCTCCTTTGCCTAGACTTCCTTCTATAACCTTGTGCGAGACTTGCTTCAAAACAATTGAAGTGAGGGCTCTCACTTAGATTATGCATCTAACTAAAACTAACCAAGACCTTGCATCTCACATTAGAGTAAGTCCCACATCTCATCCATGATAGATTATGCATATCATCCTTGCAGCACTTTTATGTTCAGTAACTTGACATATTAATCTTGGTTGTGCAAATATTAATCTTGGTCTATCACTAAAATATATTCAATAATCTACTTGTTTGTGCTTATCAAACTTAATTTCCATATAATTTAATCAAGTTTCTAGGACGTTCATTTGTATCTCCTGAACTTGTTGATTTCCAACAGGTTCCTCATCCTTTCATTTGCAGGGACAATCCCCCTTAGCCTACCTTTAGGAGATAATTAAACAGAGTGGGCAGGGATCAAAGTGACAACCCCTGCCTTGAGCATTGTTGCATTGGGTGTACAATTTGAGTGACAACAGGAGAATGCAACTAAATTCGGTCTTCATAATGACCTTTGTAAACATGACATTGTATATTTTGTATATATATAAAATAAAATAAAGAGAGAGAGAAAAATAATATTTATTTATTGAAGCATAGGTTTCATGCACTATTCTATGTCAAAGCATGTTCTTCACGCTTCTAGGGCTTTCTAGGTCAATGAATAATTTTTGGCATGTATTATAGTACCATTTTGACTCATTGTAACAAAAGAAAATAATTATTTTCGAGTCGAGAAAGCTAATTTATCCTCCAAGACCAGGTCGACCCAGTCATGATGAAGCCATCCTAACGAGGGCTATTCAACTTGTCAAGAAGGCTATAAATAAGAGGGACTTCGACTCACTTGATGCATTCACTCACTCAATTTTGATCTGTAATAGAGAAGAAGGAAGAAGAGGGAGGAAGGAAATAAGAAGAGGAAGAAGTTGAAGGAAGGAAGATCTCCTCATGAAACAACTTTTTATGTCCACATGTGTGAAGCATTCTATGGTTTCTGTGTGAATTATGGGTGTTGAAGTGCGGGTCGAAATTGCAGACCCAAGTTGCAAGGTCAAGATTCTAAGTTGAAGCTACTTGGACTGAGTATTGATTTTCACTGACCTTGGAAGAATTTGGATTGTTTGGAAGAGATCTTTCTAGTGGGATGGCTTAGTGCTTGGGAGGAATTTTGGCTTTGGTCTTTAGGTCTTGGAAGTCTCATTTTGAACTAATTCTATAAGAAGAGAAGAATTCTTTTTGGGTTTTCCCCTTGGAGGGGTTTTTCCCTGGCTTGGAGCCTATATCTTGTGTACTTTGTTTCTTTGTGATCTTCATTGTTTTGGTAATTGCTTGATGAACTAGAAATAAAGAAGTAATAAAAGGCCAACTAACATCAAAAGTAATTATCAAGTAAGGAAATTCAAAAATAATAGACAAGAACCTTGATTTTCCAACAATTAGCACTTATCCTGTATGATTAGATTGATTGGCTATGTTCTCTCCATGTTCTTCTTTCCATAGATTGTTTGGTTCATCAATCTCAACCACAGGTCACCCCCAAGCGAGGTTGCACCTCCATGGGCAATAGTAACCGAAAATATTCATACATCCATGGCCAAGATGCCAACCTAAAGGTCATGTTTTCTAGGGCTGTAAGCACCCTCCCGGCTAACTTCTAATGTGTCAACCCATATCCATGTCGCTCTAGGTCTCTATGCACCCTCCAGGCCATCAAACTGACACAACTCTGCTTCCCTCGAAGTTGCGCCCAAATGATTCCTTACGACCAGCTAGGAACATCTCAGTTGCTTCCCCTGAACTTGCACTCAAGTGGTGCCTTATGGCTAGCTAGGAACATCTCAATTTCTTTCCCCGAATCTACACCCAAGTGGCACCTTACGACTAGCCAAGAAGTCCAAAACCATAAGATTCATCATAGTGATCATCCCACTAATCCCATGGTAAGTACACACACACATTTATACCTTTACATTGCATGGCTTCCTTTTCCAAGTGGTGCTCTTAAAACCACATGGGTCCCATACACCCTTTCTCACTGACATTTGTCGCCAACATCATTGACCCATGTCACCGTGGAGTTGCATGCCCCTCCATACTCTTATTGTGGAGCAGGCTTAACAACCAATCTCTTTTTATTATTATTAAAATATTTACAAATACATTACATTACAATATGGCCCTCCAGCCATTTAACTAACATTGGCACATTGGCCCCAAAATATATAACATATCCATATGGATATACTGGCCACATATCATAAAATTATAGGCACACAAGCTTGCAATTTACATCCAACTCACTAGCCTAATATCAAGTGCATACATTTACATCATAAATGGGTGGGGGTATTACACCCTCTATCTATCGCTCAACTTGCTCAATTGTTCATGTGTGCTAAGAACCTCTACCTTTCCCTAGATTTAATTTTAGTGGAGAATCTAATTTTAATATTACTTTAAGTTATACATTTTTAGACTTAACGGCTAAATATAATACTTTCACTTTTTTATTAAAGTGAATTACGAAATAGAATTACTTTTCCAAAACTAAATTTTTCTTTTTGAAAATATCTTGAACTACTTCTCACACATTCACATTGAGCCTATGCAAAAATTCATGTCCAAGCTATAATTTCCAACACTCCCTCTTAGGGAGGAATATATTCTCCACCACTTTAAGTCTATCTCCAATTGCCTCAAACTTCTCTTTTTTCAATTACTTGGTCAGAATATCAACTACCTGTTAATCCATGGGAACATGTTAGAACTTGTGTGCTCCCTTCTTAACCTTGTCTAATATGAATTGCTATTTGATATTATATTCTTGGACATGTCATGAAACATTGGATATTTGAAGATTGATACAACTTTGATTATCACAGCAATGATTGTAGGTTCCAACTCTTAATGAAGCAAATCTATGAGTAACATATGAACCAAGAAGGCCTCAAAACCAGTTGTACTAGTTTCCATGTATTCTACCTCTCATGAGCTAAGTGGCACACAAGCTTTCTTCATATTGGATCGTGATATCATCATTCATTCCAATATAAAGTGGCGCCCTTATATGCTCTTTCTATCCATTTCACTACCTACCCAATTTGAACCTAATTAACCTTGCAACTTCACTTCACCATCTCCAATATATCTTATACCATACTCCACCACATGCCTCAAATACCTGAGCACATGTTTTTCTACTACCTAATGCTCCTACCTTACCTCCATGATGAGCTAGATTAAGGAATTCGGTGAAAAACATATATCTAGCTTGGTGTCGACCAAATACATTAAAGAACCTATCAATTGCTTGTACATTTGTTGGGTGTGTGTTATATTCTTTCCACAACTAGTCGCACACGTGGGGGGTCACAGGGGGGGATAGACCCCCCTTTTCGTTGCACCAAGTGTAGTAGGGGGGTGCAACCACCTTATTGGGGTGTTTCAGGGGGTGGTAGCCCCCTTGCATGAGGTCTGGGGCAGCGCCCCGAGAAATTTTCAATGGACCCTATATTAGGTGGGCGGACCTGCCTATGCTTTTGTGCATGGGTTTTGCACATGGTTTTGGGCATGATGGTTTTCTACCCATGGTATTTTGTAGATCTGGTCAATGAAACTATGGTTATGTTCTAATCCAGGGTTACTAGATTAGGGTTTATGAACGCTTCGACATGTATGTATATGTATTGTAACATTGAAAGGAACATAATGAAAAAATGATCTTGTAGTCCCAGTTTTTGGATCCAGGGGAAATCTCTGTGTATTTGTTTTATATTCTCATCATTGTTTATTTTATGTTTTTAAAATTCATCTACAGGTAATTTTGTATAGGGTTAAAACCTACGTTTGGTATCAGAGTTGTTTTGGCTTCAAGGGGATGCCTTTGCTACTGAGTGGTTTTGTTCGAGCCTGTGGTAGACCTTGTTCAGTGGGAGATCTGTGAGATCGATTCTTGCGGTGAAAGAAGATGACAAGCAGTGGAAAGATAGAGATCGAGAAATTTAATGGTCAGATTTTTGAGTTGTGAAAACTCAAGATGGAGGATCTGTTGGTGGATAAAGATCAGTGGATCGTGGTAGATATAGGTATTAAACCAACGACAATGTCAACAGAAGACTGGGTGAAGTTGGATCGGAAGGCAAAGAGCACAATACAGTTGTGTATCTCAGATTCAGTATTGTTGAATGTATCAGGGGAAGCTACGGTGAAGGCATTGTTGAACAAGTTAGGGATTTTGTACCAATCTAAGTCTCTAGTGAACAAACTATTCCTATGGAAAAATCTGTATAACATGAGGATGAAGGATGGAGACCCGGTGACAGAGCATCTGAACGCCTTTAATACTGTGGTAAGCTAGTTGTTATCTGTTGATATTAAAATTTCAGATGAAGATAAGTGCATCAGTTTGTTGTGTTCCCTACCAGATTTGTGGGATAGTCTGGTTGTTGCAGTAGGTAGCAATACAACTACCTTGAAGTTTGATGAAATAGTCTCATCGTTATTGTCGGAGGAGATGAAATGAAAAAATATGGAGGGCTAGAATGGAGATGCCTTATCTGTACAAGGACGGTCCCAGAACAAAAACAAAAAAATTCCTCGAGTGGGAGATCTAAATCTCCAGGAAAACCTGTAAAGGTGTGTTGGAAATGCAGAAAGGAAGGGCACTTCAAAAAATATTGTAGATCTAAATCTCCTAAGAAAGGAAAGGGATTTGATGATTCCCCTTTTGCATAGGCGAAAACCACCTCAGATGAAGGTGGGGATGTGTACTTGGATTCTTCTTCAAGTACACATGTAGATCATAAGGCATGGTTGATTAATTCAGGTGCATCCTTTCGCTTCACTCCCCATAGGGAGTGGTTCTGCGAGTATGAGAAATATGATGGTGGTGATGTCTTCTTAGGGGATGATAAGGAGGCTAGACTCGTCAAACACAAAAAATTCAAGTTGAAGTTACAAGGTGAAAGGTTTAGAACACTTTTGGATCTTCTACATATTCCTGCATTGGCCAAAAATCTGATTTATGTAAGCAAGATGGATGATGCAGGTGTAAAAACAATGTTCAAAAAAGATACCTGCACGATGGTTCAAGGAGCACTGGTATTGATGTAGGAAATTCGGACTGGAACTCTGTACAAGATTTTGGGTAGTATTGTTATTAATGGATGCAACAGTTCTATGGTTTTTGAAAGTGGAGCATAAAATCTAGTGGTCTCTAGAGAAAAGATCATGCTATGGCATCAAAGGCTAGGACATATTGGAGAGAAGGGCCTTCGAATACTTCATGGTAATGGTATGGTAGAAGTGTATGTCTAATTTCTCTCTAGATTTTGATTTTTGTGAACATTGTGTATATGGAAAGCAGAATCGGGTGAATTTCCCCTTTGGTGCTAAGAGGGTGAAAGGGATATTAGCGCTTGTACATAATGATGTGTTTGGATTTGTGTCGATTCCATCACTGGGTAATTCTATGTACTATGTATTATCTTTTTTTACTTCTCAAAGAATACATGGATATATTTTCTCAAGAAGAGATCTGAAGTCTTGGACAGGTTTAAAGAATTTAAGGCTCTGTGGAAAACCAAACAAAGAAGAAGATAAAGGTGTTGAGGACAGATAATGGTGGAGAGTTCTGCAAGAAGGAATTTGAGAATTATGTAAGAAGTGTGGTATAGCACGGATGATGAGTACTCCATACAGACCTCATCAAAATGGAGTTGCAGAAAGAATGAATGGGAAGTTGTTGGAAAAGGCAAGAAGCATGCTCAATGGTGTCAGGTTAGGACAAGAATTTTGGGCAGAGGCAGTGGAGATTGCACGTTACCTGGTTAATAGATCACCTTCATCAGCATTGGAGGATAAGACTCCACAGGAGGAATGGACTAGTAAGAAACCGTCTCTTTCACATCTGAGATTATTTGGTTGTGATGCATGTACATGTTCCAAAGGAGAAAAGAACTTAGTTGGATAGTAAATCTGAAAGGTGCATCTTTATTGGGTATAAGGATGGTTTAAAAGGTTATAAGCTTTGGAACCCAGAAACAAGGAAGGTTTTGTACAGCCGAGGTGTGGTGTTTAGAGAGGTGAAAGATGTTATTAAACATGAATTCCTACCAAAGGAACTTGAGAAAATAGATTTTGAGCTAAAGGAGGAAGAATCATACTCTACAGCAGAATAGGAATCAGAAGATGAAGAGCCACAAACTCCATCTGTGAGAAGATCAATTCGAGAAACAAGGTAACTAGAAAGGTATATTCCATCTAATTTCTATTCAAATTTTGCTTTATCTATTTCTGATGATGATCTCATAATTTTCAGGGAGGCAGTAGATTTAAAGGATGGAAAACTCCGGAAAGAGGCCATGGTTTATGAAATGGCATATTTGGATGAAAATGAGGCTTGGGATCCGGTGGAGTTGCAGGCTGGAAGGAAACCCATTGGAATCAAATGAGAGTTTAAAAAGAAGATGAATGCAAAAGGCAAGGTGGAGAAATACAAAGCTCGGTTGGTAGCAAAAGGTTATTCTCAGGTGTTGGGAATTGATTGGTGATATTTTTCTCCTATTGCCAAGGTAGCTTCTATTAGATTACTTTTATCTATTGTTGTTGCTTCTAATTTTGAGGTAGAACAGATGGATGTGAAGACAACATTTTTTTACGAGGATCTAGAAGAAGAGATCTACATGAAGAAACCTGAAGGCTTTGCAGTGAAGTGAAAAAAATAATCGGTATGCAAGTTAAAAAATTCTTTATATGGGTTAAAACAATCACCAAGGATGTGGTATTAGAAATTTGATACATTTATACGGGAACTTGGCTTCACCATAAGAAAAGCGGATCACTTTGTGTATTTTAAATTAATTGGTGACCGTGTTATATATTTGGTCTTGTATGTGGATGACATATTGTTGATTAGAAATGACAAAGAAATTATCCAGGATTTGAAGACCCAGTTGTCCTCCAAATTCGACATGAAGGATCTTGGTGCTGCAAACTATATTTTGGGCATGGAAATTAAACAAGTTCGGGGAAAGACGAACCTCTGGTTAACATTAGGGGAATTTTGAGGTCTAAAATGGGCCTCCTAAGCAAAATTATAAAATAATAGTGGAAATAATAAAATAATATTAGATTATATCATCAAATTTTAGAGGGAAAAAAGAAAAAACAATTTTTTCAACTCGTATTTCCAACTTATCCCCCTATGGGTTTACTCAAATTTCGAGTAGTAACATTCATTGGATGCATAATTTTGATTCCCCATGCAAGGAGTACCCATGTTGCATACTTTTGATGAACCCTGCTACATGAAAAATGAGAAATACATGAAAAACGTGATTGCAATCATGTTTTTTATGTATTTCTCATTTTTCGTGTAGCAGGGTCCATCGAAAGTATGCAACATGGGCACTCCTTGGATGAGGAATCAAATTTTTCATCTAATGATTACTCCCACTCGAAATTTGAGTAAAACCTTAGGGAGATAAATTGAAAATACAAGTTGAAAAAAGTAGTTTTATTATTTTATTATTTTTTAAACTTTTTACTTTTTTGCTCCAAAAATGGTGAATCATCCCCCATGGTTGACATCATCATATTGACTCCTATTGGTGCTTATAAAGTTTATTTTGGTTGTACATTTTTCTTAGGAGACCCATTTTAGACCTAAAAATTCACCTAATGACCAAAGGAAGTATGTCGAAAAAATATTCCAGAGGTTTAATATGAAAGATAGTAAACCGGTGAAGGTTTCTATTGTTGTAGGTATAAAGTTATCTGCTAAACAGTGTCCCAAGACACAAGAAGAGAAAGAGTATATGTCATGTGTTCCATATGCAAGTGTAGTCGGTAGTCGGATGTATGCAATGGTATGCACTAGACCAGACATTGCACATGCATTGGGAGTGTTGAGCAGGTTTATGTCAAAACCAGGGAAGGAGCATTGGACAACAGTGAAGCAGGTTTTCAGGTATTTGTTTGGCACTAGTGATTATGGTTTGTATTACCAAGGAAGACTAGGATTAGACAGATTTTTGGAAATCCATGGCTTTGTTGATGTAGACTAGGTTGGAGATCTAGATCAAAGAAGATCTACAAGTGGGTATGTGTTTAAACTATTTGGAGTTACAGTAAGTTGGATGAGCAAAAGATAGTATGTAGTGGCACTTTCAACTACAAAGGAAAAACACATGGCAGTCACTCATGTAAGCAAAGAAGAAGTTTGGTTGCAAAGGTCGTCTTCAAGTATGGAGTTAGTACAACAAGATATAAGTATAAATTTTGACAACTAAAGTGCAATTTTCTTGGCAAAGAACCTTGTTTATCATTTAACGAAAAAGCACAATGATGTTCAGTATCACTTTGTGAGAGATATGGTTGAGAAAAAAAGGTGCTGCTAGTAAAGGTGGACATTTTGAAGAATGTTGCAGATGCATTAACTGTGAGCACTGAGAAGTTTTCTTGGTGTAGAGGAACAATGGGCATTGCATGGATTGACCAATTACCAAGATCTATAGTGACCTCCTATGTGGAAAAGAAAATAACAAGTGGGAGAATGTTTTGTGTGTGTTATATTCTTTCCATGACTAGCTGCACACGTGGAGGGGGGGGGGGGGTCACAGGGGGTGATAGTGTCCCTTGTTCATTGCACAACAAGGGGGTCACGGGGGGGTGTATCCCCCCCTGTCAGGGGGTTTCAGGGGGGCGGTATCCCTCGTACATGAGATCTGAGACAGTGCCCTGGGAAAAAAAAATTGGACCATATATTAGGTGGGAGGACCTGCCTATGGTTTTGGGCATTATGGTTTTTTTCCCATGGTATTTTGTAGATCCGGTCAAGGGAACTATGGTTATGTTCTAATCCAGGGTTAATGGATTGGGGTTTATGAATGCTTTAGCATGTATATATATGTATTGCAACATTAAAAAGAATATAATGAAAAATCAATCTGGTAGTCCCAATTTTTGGATCTAGGGGAAATCTATGTGTATTTGTTTTATATTCTCGTCATTGCTTATTTTCTATTTTTATAATTCATTTGCAAGTCATTTCTATGCAGGGTTAAAACCTACAACATTATTGGGTCCACTGACTTTATTTCAATCTAAAGTTGTCACCTTCTTTAGATTATTGATCATGGGTATGGCCATAAGTTTGTAGTCTTCAATCTAAAACTCCTCCAAGATTTGAATTGCATACTTACCCCACCCAAGGAAAATATCCATTGGTCTTTGCAAAACCTACAACCCTAAGAAGTGATGCATCATGTTGATGCCCTTCATCTCAAACTTCGCTTCTATGTTTTCTTTGCACCCTATTATGAACTCCTCTACGCTTCTCAAAAACAAATCATCTACATATAGCACCAAAATAAGTAGATCAATCTAAACAAATGTATAATATAAGTTAAAAATTGATTTGTTTTTGGAAAATTCGATACTTTATATATATCCATCAATCTTGGAATACCATGCTCACATGCTTTTTGGAGTCCATACAAGGCTTTCTTAAGCGCACACACATGGCACTCCTTCCCATTTACCTCAAAGCCCTAAGATTTTTCTATGTACATTGCTTGCTCAATAATCCCATTAAGGAAGGTTGTCTTCATATCCATCTAATGTATCATCCATTCCAAAAATGAAACCAAGGACATAATAATTGAAATAGAAGAGTACCTAGTGATTAGAACAAAAGTTTCCTTGTAGTCCACTTCTTCTCTCTAGGAGAACCCTATTGCCACAAACCTCACTTTGAACTTCTTAATGCTACCATCTTTCACATGCTTGATCTTGTAGAGCTACTTAGAACTCAAACTAACTTCCCCTCCGAGCTTGGCACTATGTCTAAAATATCATTCTTCATGATGAATAAGTACTCCTCCACCATGGCATCCCGCAATACCTATCAGTTTGTTTCCTCCTAACAACTAGAAAGTTTGGAATCTAAAATGTTGCTCATTAATTCCATATAGTCTAGAAACTTATTTAGAAGTATGATCTCTCTAAAAGCTCCCCCGGGAGTCTCATCATGCTCTTGAGCATCCTTCTAGGTATAAATGAAACATTAAGGTCTCTCGAAAAAAGCAAGAGTTCATAACATTCCCTCTTCACATGAAGTTTGATGAATTGCCCTAGAAATCACTAGTGACCCGGAATTAACCTTTGTAACTTCATTTACATCGTCCTTTATCACTAGATTAGGTTTGTTAGGTCCCTATAATACTAGTGTAGCCCCCTTATTGTTAGCCTCTTATTGTTATTATTCTACCCATGTAGCCCTCAAATTGTTAATTTTGTGTCCCATAGAAGCCCACTATTGTTATTGTTATGTTTTTACATTATTGTTGTTATGTAGGCTCTGACTATATTGTGACCTCTTAGACTCCTATATATACCAAGAAGGTATTATCGTTTGTATCATCCAATAATTGTTCATTTATGTGATGTAAAGGAGGTTTTCCCCTAAAAGAGTCTGATTTTCAAGTCTTTGATCTATCTTTTCTTCTATTTTTTGATCTAGTTGCATAACATTTTGTATCAAAGCTTTAGATTCTAGGGTTTGCTACTTCAAATAGGTCGTCTTGGAATTTTCGCTACAAATTTTTTTCTATGAAGCTTCAGAAGTTGAAATTTCTACCACGTGGAACGGTAAACTTTTTGTAGAAATTTTACATCTTGGTTTGCTATATTTTCTCAGATATGGTCTGAAGAAGTTAGGGTTTTTATATGCTCCAGAATTCAGTCCCAAACAGCTGACCTAGGGAAAATCATCATAACTTTCTTTTCAAGCATCAGTTTTGAATTCCGTAAGAAGTGACTGAAAGGGAACATATTGTAGTTTCGTTTGTATCAATTTATAGGTTGAAGGTTGAAGTAGTGACACGTGGAATCTTGTAAAAGTTTTCTCTATTGTACCAGTCCACAATCAAGGCATCATGGGATATTTGACATAAATTTATTCTAAAGAATCCAATCTTCATATAACTTGTGGTGTTGGAAAGAAGAATCATATTTATACCATAGGACCAAATTTTAGGCCTTGGGAGGCCGAAATTTCAGAGGTACAATAGTTTCAATATCAAGCTCCAAAAAGAAAGAAAGAAAAAGGTGTGTATTTTTTTTAAATTTGTGTAAGTTTTGTTTGAAAAATCAATTTGAAGTAATTCAGAAGGCATAGTAAAGCATAGATATAATTTTTTTTTTCTAATATGCCTCAAAACAAAAAAAAATGGATACGCCCAGTAAGCAACCATAAATCTCTGCTATGACACATGAAGAAGATGAAGGAACACAATATGATATATCAAAATTACGAGACCAAGTGCAAAAAATTTCGCTCTTGCAAAGAGTAACCAAAAATGAATTGGAAGAGAAGATGAATGTTAAGATGGGCGGTTTAGAAGTAAAAATAAAAAGAGACATGGAAGGTTTGAAGGTGGTTTAAAAGCATATGTGGAAGAAATGATGAATGTCAAGATGAAAGGGTTGAAGGAAGGGTTGACAAAATTTCTACAAGAAAGCTTCCTAGTAGTGACAAGGTATTCCATGAAGATCATGATGAGGACAAAAAGAATATGAAATATGATTTTAGAGACTCCAATGTTGGGTTTAAGACCCACCACATACCAAATATTAATATGAAGAAGTTTGATGTCAAGGATCTGATAACATGGATACTATAGATGGAGTAATATTTTGATCTCCATGATGTGTAACACACACAAAAGGTACACACTACATCTTTATATTTAGAACCCAATCAGTTTGTATGGTATTGATTCCTTTGTTCTCATAAACCACTTGTCACTTGGTCAATTTTATGGAGAAAATGATAGCACATTATGAGGATACAAAGAGAAACACCTTCTTTAGCCAATTGATAGATTTCAAACAAAAGGGTTCAATGGTGGAGCACAGTGAGGACTTCCAAAAATTGAATATTGGGGTAACTGATATTCCATAGGAGCGTAGGATTGATGTCTTCATAGGGATTTTAATATATAATATTCAACATGAGGTTCGCCTTTGGCAGCTTGATTCATTGCAGAAGGCAATCAGGGTGGAAAGAAAAGTTGAAAGCAAAATTATGGCAACAAGGAAGTCTACCACTCAAAACTATAAAGATGGAAGTGTTGTTGCTCCTAGCCTTCCACAACCTACAAGGTTGACACCACAAAAATTGGAGGAAAAAATATTAAAAGAGATTTTTTACAATGGGGATAAAAAATATGCTAAAGGTCATAAATATGTTGAGAATAAATTATTTTACATAGATTGTGAAGAGGAGGAAGAAAAGGAACAAGAAACATCAAAAGAAGAGGATATATACTAGGAACCATCCCCATATAAAGAAGAAATGAATCTGACCATATCTTGTAATGCACTGGCGAGAATTACCACTCCTCAAACTCTCAAGGTAGAAGGACATATCAAGAAGAAAAAGGTAATAGTGTTGATTGATTTGGGTAGTAACCATATTTTTATGCATTATAAGATAGCTATGAAATTGAATTGTTTTCTATATTCAACATTAGAGTGTCAAGTGATGGTTGCAAATGGAGGAATTATAAATTACTCTATAAAGTGCCATAATATCAAGCTAACCATGGGGGAACATGTATTGATTAGTCTAATGTTTTCCATTCCAATGGGTTGTGATGATGTTCTACTAGGAGTCTAATGGTTACAATCTTTGGGGATGATAGCTTTTAATTTTCAAGATTTTTTCTTGAATTTTGTTTTGGACGGAAATGAAATTGAATTAATGGGTATCATAGGGAAACCGGGGAAGATAATCAACTCTAATGGCATGAAAAGCTTCTAAAGACATAACAACGAGGCATAATTGCACAATTATGGTCACTAGAGGTTCGAACATCGAAATCGTCTATTTCTCTGGATCTCCAAAAAGTCATGGACAATCATTCCAAGGTATTTGAGACTTCCAAAGGACTCCCACCTATCTGTGATTATGATCATGATATTCACTTGATTCCAAGAAGTGTTCCTCCAAACATAAGGCCTTATAGATATCCCTATGCCCAAAAGAGTGAAATTGAACGTATGGTTGCAGAAATGCTAGAGGACTGTATAATTCAACCTAGTCAAAGTTCTTTCTTTCCTCCAATATTATTGGTGCACAAGAAAGATGGATCATAGTGTATCTGTCTGGATTATAGGGAGCTCAGCAAGCTCACTATTAAAGATAAATTTCACATTCCTTTCATTGATGAATTGTTGAATGAATTACATGGAGCAATTTGCTTCACCAAGTTGGATCTTTGTTTAGGATATCATCAAATTAGAATGAATACTGAAGACACTCCAAAAACAACATTTAGAACTCATGAAGGTTATTATGAATTTCTGGTCATGCCTTTTGGCTTTACTAATGCATCTCCCACATTTCAAGGTTTGATGAATTCCATTTTCAAACCCTTCCTTAGAAAATTTGTGTTCGTATTTTTTTATGATATACTAATCTACAAGTCTTGGAATGATCATGTTCAACATGTTGACAGGGTGCTCAAACTATTGGAGGAGAAACAATTATATGCAAAAACCTCCAAATGTTTCTTTGGAGTACAGGAGGTGGAATATTTGGGTCATATTGTATTTCATGAGGGTGTTAAGGTAGACCCTAACAAATTTAAATCCATTAAGAAATGGAAAATCCCCACAACCCTGAAGCATCTCCGAGGATTTCCCAGGTTGACAAAGTATTATCTCAAGTTTGTTAAGAATTATGGGAGAATAACAGCACCTCTAACAACATTATTGAAGAAAGATGCATTTTCTTAGGCTTTGGAAGCAACCAAGGCCTTTGAACATATCAAAGAGGAAATGTGCCAAGCACTGGCCTTAGCTACACCAAACTTCACAAAAACCTTTATTTTGGAATGTGATGCTTCAGGAAATGGAATCGATGTTGTTTTAATGCAAGAAGGAAGACCCACTTCTTTTGAAAGTCGTCTAATCAAGGGAAAGTATTTACACAAACCTATTTATGAGAAGGAAATGTTGGCAATACTACATACACTAAAGCAATGGTGACCTTACCTAATGGAAGACACTTCAAGGGAAAACTAGATCATGATAATATTAAATACTTTTTGGAGAAAATATTATCTTCAGAAGAGCAGCAAAAATGGGTCACAAAGATGTTGGGTTATGACTTTGAAATCATCTACAAAAAAGGAAAACAAAATGTTGTTGCAAATGCACTCTCAAGAAAAGATGAGGATGTGGAATCATTCCTTTATGCCATTTCTATTATCCAGCTTGATTGGATAACCGAAGCAAGGGATGAATGGGAGAATGATGAAAAGGTTTGGACACTCATTCAAAAGTTGCAACAAGATCCCGGTACATTTGATACATTTATCTGGAAAATTGATTCATTATGGTACAAAGATTGTTTATATCTTTGTAAGAATTCCCAACTCAAACAAAAGATTCTTTTGGAATTGCATACCTCCCCCTTAGGAGGGCACTAAGGATTTAAAAAAAAACTTATCACAGGGCCAAGAAGGAATTTTTTTGGGATGGCCTTAATTCTGATATTCAGAAGTTTGCGGTAGTATGTTTGGTTTTCCAACAAAATAAAGTTGATACAATTAAGACCCGGGTCTGTTACAACCATTAGCTATTCCAAGTCAGCGTTAGAAGGAGGTCTTAATGGATTTTATCACAGATTTACCCGAGTTTGAAGGAAAGAATGTCATCATGGTGGTAGTTGACAAACTTACCAAGTATGCACACTTTTGTGCATTATCTCATCCTTTTACATCCAATACAATTTCTACTGCATTTACGGAAATAATTCAAAAGCTACATGGAAACCCAAAGATTATTGTAAGTGTCAGAGATCCCATTTTCACTGCAAATTTTTGGACAAAATTATTGTTAAATTGGGAACTAGGGAAAAACTTCACCTTGGACAGCGCATATGAGGCAGCTAATATTTTTATTGGATTCCTCTTTCCGAGAAATGTAAGGTTGATCTAAAGATCATCTCATTTTGACATGTGAAAATGGAATTATGAATTTATTTCTATTGTGGAAAAATTGTCAAGGTCGGCCAACCATCTAATTTAGACCCTCAAACCCACAACATTACATATAAATAGAAGGAGCCTCCTCCTCATTTAGACACTTCACTTATATATCTCTCTCTAATTTCATGATTGGGTACGGATTTCTTAGGCAGCTCTCCACACATGCAAAGAAGGACAGTGCTTTTATGTTCATGCGTTGACCAACATTGACCGAAGTTGCAGGAAGGGTTTTGACTAGTGTTGACTTGTTTGACTGTGTTTTTGTGAGGGATATTTCTGTTTGGGCAAGCCGCATTTATGGGCATAGAAATCAAGGGAGATCGTATTGTTTGACCTATATTGACTGCAGAAGGGTTTGACTACAACGTTGACTTTCATTGACCAAGTTTGACTGAATATTTTTGAACTATTTTTAGGCTAATTTGATTTGTTGTTGGAGGTTGAGTTGACCAATTTTGACCGAGCTATTTTGGAGGTTAAAAACTGCCCTATTGACCAACATTGACTTTTTGGTTAGGGCTTTATGTGGTTGTTGTTTAACTGTTCAAATTTCACTTTGATTGGGCAAGTGAATATTTCATATTGTACTCTTTCTATGTTGAACTTTTGAAGAATAATACGAAGAATTGATAAAAGGATTTCCCCACATTGGGTTTGTCCCTGGCATGTGTTATATCTTGTGTCCTCTTGTCTTGACTTGTCTTCTATTGTTATTATTTATGTTCTATTTGCATTTTATTATCATGTTGATGTGATTGCTAATATAGAAATTGATATTGGGCTATAAGAAAATTGAAGTAAAATTGCTCTTAAGCATAGAACATACCATTGTTATCTAAAATTAACAATTATTTTCTTATCTTGGTACTCAATTATCTCATAGCTCATTTTATCATTCTCAATTTGACGGGTAAACAGAGATAGTGAACAAATTTTTGGAAGGATATCTCTGTTGCTTTATATGTGATAAACAAACACAATGGGTCAAGTGGTTACCTCTAGCTGAATGGTGGTATAACACTTCCTTCCATACTGTAGCAAAAATGACCCCGTTTATGGCACTTTATGGATATCATTCAACGTCTATCACATCATCTTTAAGAGAAAATTCTAAGGTTCAAGCAGTGGAAGATCACATCGAACATCAAAAAGAAGTTCTCCAACCCTTAAAGGATAACCTCACTTTGGCGTAGAATCAAATGAAACAATAAGCAAATCAACATCACAATGAAAGAAGTTTGGATGTAGGTGATTGGGTATTTTTACGGCTACAACCATACAAACAAACGTCCCTCAAGCAAGCTACGAAGGATAATAAATTATCACCCAAGTACTATGGTCCTTATAAGGTGTTGCAAAATATTGGTACTATGGCATACAGATTGAAGTTGCATGCATCTTCCCGAGTACACCTATTTTCCATGTTTCATGCTTAAACAAGGTTATCAGTGACAAGCTCATAGTTCAAACAGTATTGTCAGAACTTGATGAAGAAGTAAAAATCATATTGGAGCCTAAAGTAGTCACGAAAACAAGAACCCGATAGCTACAGAATCGATCAATTTTAAGTATCTCATTAAGTGGAAGAACTTACCCATTGAAGTTTCCACATGGGAGGATGAGAATTTTATACAGAAGCATCCAGAACTACTCAAGCATTGAGGACAACATATTTTTGAAGGAGAGGGGCATGTTAGGTCCCTATAATACTAGTGTAGCCCCCTTATTGTTAGCCCTCTATTGTTATTGTTGTGCCCATGTAGCCCCCATATTGTTATTGTTGTGTCCCATAGAATCCCACTATTGTTATTGTTGTGCCCTTACATTAGTGTTGTTATGTAGGTTTTGATTATATTGTGACCCCTTAGACTCCTATATATACCAAGGAGGTTTTATCATTTGTATCATCCAATAATTGTTCATTTATATGATGTAAAGGAGGTTTCCCCCTCGAAGAAGCTAATTTTCAAGTCATTGATCTGTCTTTTCTTTTGTTTTGTGACTTCTTGGTTGCAAAATCTTCCTCAAACTTTACATCTTGTCTTATTATTATCTTCCTCTACACTAGAATATATAGACCCTGTACGCCTTGGAAGTTCCATTGTAATCCACAAATAAACCCTTCATGCTAGAGGAATCCAAGTTGGCCATCTTCTCTACCACTACATGGATATAAACTTGACATCCAATTATGTGGAAATGACCCATCTATGGCTTCAACGTAGTGGATGCCTCCTCTATTTTCTTGGTCTCCAAGATCTTGTGAAGACGCTAGTTATGGATGTAGATTGTTGTGTTGCATGCCTCTACCCAAGAAATATTGACAAGTCCTAGCCTTGTATCATGGCCTTAGCAACCCTTATGATGGATGGATGTAAACTATTGTTTTGCATGCCTCTTCCCAAAGAAATATTTACAAGTCCTAGTCATGTATCGTGGCCTTAACAACCCCTATGATGGATCACGTCTTCTACTCCCCATTTTAGTATGGGTTGAATGGAATTATCAGTGCCCTCTTGATTCCTACCTCCTTGAAGAAACCATTGAACTCCTTCAAGGTAAACCCTCTTTCACTGTCGAATACCAAGATTTGATCTTCTTCCTAATTTGGTTTTCAACTAAAGCTTTGAACTCTGGAAACCTACTAAAGACCTCACCTTTGGTCTTTAAGAACTAGATCCAAGTTTTTCCAGAAAAAACATCAATAAAAGAAACATAATACATGATTCTTGTTATTGATGCTACTAACATCAATCCACAAACATATGAGATAATAGGTTTAGAATACCCTTAGACCTATGCTCGTTGCTTAGGAAAGTAGGCTTGGCATGGTTGCCAAGCATGCACCCTTCATATACATCATGCTACTCAATACTGAACTCTAGGAGACTTGTGACTATATCCCTCAAAATAGACAATTCACTATAAAATAAGTGCCCCATCCTCTTGTGCCACAACTTGCACAAGTTATCATTGTTATGCACAAAATCTCAAATAGGTTCACTCTCCAACCTATAAAATATACCTCCTCTAACGCCTATTCCCTAAGTTGTGTCTGAGATAGAATCCTTTGGCTTCATGAGGACTTGCTTGTTCTTGAACTCAACTACAAAGATCTTATCCTCCATGGTCGAAACTAAAAGAAAATCCTTTTGAGATCTAGAACAAACAAGACATTCTCAAAATCTAAAGAATTACTTGACTTGATTTGTACAAGAATAGTACCAACTCCTAGGTACCTGACATCATCACCAAGTTCAAACAATACTCCTAAGTTCTAGTTCTTTAGACTAGAAAATAACTATAGCGACGATGTCAAATGTCGAGATGCCCCAGTTACCACATACCATGCATCCCTTGGAATCGCACTAGTAGAAAGAAAAAATATCATCAAGAAATCCTTCTCAAACATGGCAAAAAACTCATTCAATTGAGATTGTGAAAATTCTATTGCATGCTTCTGTTGTTGCTACCCTTTACCCTTATTCTTCTCTTGACACTGTAATGCATAATGAATGTACTTATGAAAAACAAAGCACTTGATTTTACTCAAGTCCTTCTTTATTGGTGTTAGTTTTTGGTAACATCGGAAGTGCTCTAGCCTTGAAAATTGGTGGAGAGGCTAAGGCACATGAGTTCTACAGAACCCAGAAAATGTTTGGTGAAATTCCACTCGGATTGTATTTTATTAAAATAATTAATATTTTTAATTGGGTTCCCAAGTCTAAAATTGGGAAAATTAAAATGTTGATAGGTATTAATCAAAATATGGATGAGAATGATCTAGAAGGCAGATCAAGTCAATTTTTAATCTTAATCGTTGATTAGAGACTTAATCTTGGTCGTTGAAGTCTCAACAAGAAAAGTATAAGAAGGAGGCTTGGGGTTCATTTAGAAATACACAGAGATTGAGGAAATCGAATTTTTGAGATGAGAAGTTCTCAGGAGGAAAATCGATTGGGGAGATCTTGCAGCAGAGGGGCAGTGAGAATCCGAGAGAAGGAATTTCCGGAGAATACAAGGCATAGAAAGGACAGAAGACGTCCAAAGGACGGCTAATGCTAGCCTACACAGTATTGATGTAGAGGCGGCGCAGTCAGTGAGGGGAAGTCGAATTTCTGCAGAGGATATTCGAAGTTCAAGTGTTGGAAGCCAAGGTGTGAGACTGGAGGCAAGAAAGTCGAATTCTCAGCCAACAGAAGATCCAAAGCAGAGAGGCAACATAATACCCAAGATGGGTGATGCAGAAGCTACCCAGGGTGACGCGGTTTGACACAGAGGTCATCAAAGGTGACGTAGAGCCTCCCAGAGCTAAGGACCAATCACTAATTCTCCAGTGACAGGATGAGATTATTTCACTAGTCTTTTGTCCAGTATTTTCTCTGTAAAGGATTTCTATTTGAGCATCCTAGATTTTTATTCAGAATTTTCTCTTGCATAATAATAAAGCCTCAGAGTTGTTGCATTGGTTTTCCCGCATTGGGTTTTTCCGGCGACTATTTTTCCAAAAATGACTGTGTCCTATGTATCTTGTTCTTTGCTTAGTTTCCTTGTTTCATGCAAATCAAATTTAAGTAGTGTAGGATGCAGAAGTAATTTGCTTCAGTATTCAGAAGAATAACTCGATGAATGTATATTAAAATCAAGTAGGTGAAGTGATTCAGATTTGTTGTAGTAGGGGTTCCTTGAGGATAAGGAATTTTCACAATTGGTTGTGAGGTTGACTCCTCACTCTTTTCCCTATCCTTATTGGGTCATTTACCTCTGCCCTTATTTGATTGACCAAATAGAGATAGATTTTCATCACCACCCTTCTTGCTAGCCTTTGACTCCATTCGAGTCCCCTCCTAAATACAATCATCCCAAAGCCTCTTAACTTCAAGACAGTTTTTTGAAACACAAATACCTTTTACAAATGGTTCCCATGAAGCTAGGAAACCATTAGGTGCCATGTTCACTAGCCCTGCATCTTCAACCTTGTCCCCAATTGTTGTATGTTGATCAAGAATTTGTGTGAGCTTCATAAAGTAATTGGTGATTGTATCTAATATGGTCATCTCTATAGATATGAATTTGTTCCGCAATATCATCTTCATCTTTTTGTTCTGAGTATGAAAAAACTAAGTAGGGCATCAAATATCTCTTTCATTATCTTCTCCTCGGATATATGAGGGATCAGATTGTCCTTTATGGCATCCAGGATCATTTCCTTGGCCTTCACTTCCTTCTTGTTGTGAACTACCAAATCCTATGTATTTGAAAGTGGAGTCACAACATCCTTGACAATATCCTAGACATCATTCTATTTTAGTAAGAGTGTAACCCTCATCTTCCATGTTAGAAAATTTGAGGCATCGTCCAATCTATCCTCAAACCTGAGCACACCACTGCCATCTCTAAGATCTACTGTACAAACTCCCAAATATTCAAATAAAACTTTGGAACCTTCTAATTGTGGGTCCTTCTTTCTGACAGTTGATTTACTGTTGCAAATCCTTGAGAATCTCAATTAGAGAAGCTAGCATTGAGACAATGTGAAAATTTCAAGCCTTGGGTAACTAATTTCCTTATGATCTTAATCATACAAGTAAATCGTTGAAACTAAATTTCAAGCCATAACATCAATCACACAATAGTTATAAATTAAATTGTGAAAGCATAAATTTCACACATCCACATGTAATTACTCTTTCAAATAGGTTTTCATTCCTTCAAAAAACTTAAAAGGGAACCTCCACAAGTTGCCCACAAAAATAGCAATAAACAGGTCAAAAAACACCTCAAACCTAAGTGAAATGACTATTGAGTAATATGGCTTGCTATATGGAATATTGGTATGGACTATACAAACACATGTAGGGCTTGTTTGTATGACTATACAAATCCATGTGAACCTATCGTACAACTCACAGACTTTTGTATCACCATATGACACTACATGCTACCTAAGACCACCTCTTTCCTAGCTCCCTATGCTCTCTCCCTCTTTTAAGTCATGCATGAGATGAACTTTTAAACTCAACTACTAAATATCATACTTTCATTTTTGGACTAACCTAATTGAAAAATAAAATTACATTTTTAAAATATCTTAAACCTATTTCTTACAATCACACTAAACCTATGTAAAAATTCATACCCAAGTTATAATTCTCAACATAATTTGATGGGAAAAAATTAAAATTAAGAACTACAATGACCCTATAAATAGAACCACTAAAAACCTATGGTGTAGGAAAAAAGAACGATGGATATATTGATGAAGCAAATATCATTGTCAATATGTTAGCAAGGTAACATATTGCTCTAGGAAACCATGAATGGATCCAAGGCAGTGATAATGAATATGATAAAAGGTTTCCAAGAAGCGTCTTCAAAATGATTCCATGTGTGACTTTGAGGTGCGAGAGGAACATAGATGGTAAACATATGCTTAGGAGAATCAATGGTTATGGTGAGGCTGCATATTTTGCTTTCGATAACAGGAGATGGAGATCCTACTCGTCAAGAAGCATGTAATTGAAGTTTTAACATACACATAAAAAATCACAGATTGGGAAGGAAGAAGTTGCATGTAGTTAGATATATCTATCGAATAGTTAGTTGTTAATTTATACTGGGGAGGGTTTGGAGTTGCAATACAATATTTTATTTTATGGAAAATTGTGTGGAGAAACTGTAATGTTTAATGTTTCAGTGGACATTTCACCTATCTTCAAGAATAATAAATATGAAAATTCATAAATTCAAACTGCTAAAATCTGCATTCTAAAAAACATGTTTTATTCTTATACTATTGTAATAATATTGAAGATTTGGTAAATTCAAAATTGAGTTTAAAATTGTGTAAAATAAATAAAAATGAGATAATTCATCAATGTCCAAACGACCAAGAAGTGGGTCCGTGGGACGAAAGAGGGACCGAGGGACCAAAGAGTACAACAGGTGGTCAATAAACTATGGGAATGCCAAGAACACTCCTAGATGCTAAACAGAAGAGACATAATGACAATAAAACAGAGTCACATGATTTAGGAATTGTTGGTAAGTTTTAGAGTTTAATGCAAGAGTGAGATCAGTTTTGATTTGTGTTAGTCAATGTGAGAAGATTTAGAATGATTAGTTGGTTAGCTTTAGCAAATTTAAAATGTTGAGGCGGCTGCATTATACAAGTTTTGTATAAAAGTTACATAGCCTACTTCGAATCATGTATGAGAAGAAGAGGAGCTTTTAATGCACTGTCACATATGACAAAGAAGAAGAGACGTATGGTCTAGGTATTTTTAGTAAGTGTAATATTCTTAAATAGGAATGTAAGTGATATACAAAGCATGTAAATAATTCAGTTATTAGAAAAACGAAATATGCATTAAGCATTCATGGAAACACTGGAAATAGAGCACTGTTGAACTATTTTATTACAAGTTCTGGAGAAAATACAATAGTAAAATAGAACGGTGCACCTGGGCTTGTCTCAATGGACAAGCATGGCAAAACCCAGGAGAAAAAATGTTGAACTGAAAGCTGTTACAACTGCTGCACCAAACTACACTGCCCTGCGCCAGAAAACTACTCTGTCTGCTGACTTCGAAGGGCTGGAATCACTGCTTCTCGTGCTAAAAAAATTATGAGATTTCAGCTCATTGCTCCTTCGTCTAAACGTAGAAAAACCCACAAAAGAATTGGCCAAATGTTGACCTCGGAATTTTGGCCCAAATTCCCTTTAGCTCCTCTAGCCGCTGACTAAGTTGGGACCCTGTTTGACCCCTTAGATCTGCCAAGAAAATTTTATAAGTTTAGGAGTGTGATCCTTGCCCAAAACCCAGAAAAACCCAGGAAGGGTTTCCCTTAGTTCCAACCTTCAAAAATTGACCCTTCACAGCATGGCCGTCCAATTTCGAATTTTGTAGCTGTGACTGATTCTGTCAATCTCTTCTCTCCCAGCTCTAGCAATCCTCCTCAAATGACCCTGCAAGTGATCTCCTACTTCTCCTGGCTAGCTACAGCTCTACAATACCTTCCTCCAACTCCCACGTGAGCCTAGTGATGGCTCTCTGCGCAGGCCCAGGTACTATAAATTAGACTGCTAGGATGTTGGCTCTGCTGGCTCCAAATTCGCAAGAAATGTTGGCCCTTTACTGCTCTCTCAATCCTCTAACTCTCCCGGCAAATGCTTGATCGCTGATAGCTACAAACTCCCCTTGCGTATTCTATAGCTTGCCAGAAATACGCACTCTCTGTTGTGGCTGAATGGTAGTGCTGTAACACACTCCCGGAACTCCTGAAATACTTATGGAACTGTCTCTCTAGGCTGGGCACGAATGGTCCCCGGAAGTAGAGGTTGAATCTCTCACTTGAGAGATTCGTAGTACGTACTAAACAACCAGTTGACTCAGCTAAACCGCAGAACAAACAGTCAAGTAATTTTGATTGCAAGGTGTAAGAATCAATCCAAAATGAGAGTTGTTCCCTCCTTATAACTCCTTAGGCCTCCCTAGCCTCATGTGGGCCCCTCCATCCACCTATTCGAATTTCCCTCCAAGCTTTTCGAATGGGCCAATTCGAACTCCCATGTGGGTGGCCCCCACATTCCACTAGCGACCAAATAAAGTTGAATTGCCTCCTAAATTTCTAAGTCTAAAATTATGGGTTCTCTTCCTTAACCAAAATTGTATTGTGTAGCAGCACCCTGTTACAAATGTGTTTCAGAAAAGACATGACAATAAGTTATAGAGTCTAATCCAATGAAGTATAGATCAGTTTGGATCTGTGTTATTCATTGTGGACAGATTTAGTGTGATTAATTAGTTAAGCGTTACCAAATTTAGAATGTTGAGGTGGCTTAATTATGCCAATTTTGTATAAAAGTTCCATAGCCTACTTCAAATTAGGCATGAGAAGAAGAGACGCTTTTAATATTTCAATAATGCATTGATATTTTACATTTGTGCCTCTTCCTCCTTGCTCTTCTTGGAGCAACACTGCTGAATTTTAACAGGTCAGTCAAGATAATGACTCATCTATTAATATGAAGTTATATTTCATTTACTTCATTCGTCTGTCATGTATGTCTAGATAAAATATCTCTTTTGCTCATAATTCATATTGTTGTACTTAAGATGTCTTTATGTCGAAATTTACTAGATAGATACATCAGAAGATACAAACGTTAAAACGGATGCAAATACCACCAACTAAAATATGAAAATGTACTTCAAATTTTGAATGCTTAAAAGTATCTTGTAAAAATTTATTTGGTGAAGAAATGAAAAGCAGAGCATGGGTGAAAAGAGTCATGTCTCAGATGGGTAGGCATGTAGATAACAGGGAAGTAGAATATCTTTGTGCCCTTGTGAATAACCCATAAACTCTTGAGAGATCATTGGCAAAGATTGTATAAATAATTTATCAATGATGTAAGACCATTGCTGAATTTGATATTGTCTATAATTTGTTTCCAATTCTCATTTCAATGCCAAGTAGCATGTTTCGTAATGATATAACTTTGTCTCTTCCTTGATCGAACAGCAGTTTTTCAAATGCTATTTCGGTATACACTACAATAGTACAGCACAGGCATTTAATATAAAGTGGCTGGAAACCCGATACTACGAAACTGGATTCAAACAGAATTCACTCAGAAATTTGTACAATTCAGAGACATCGGTTTGCAATTTCCCTTCCATATAGAGCTTGTCAAGGAACACCGTAAAAGTAAAGCTGTTAGGAACCAAACCATCCTCCACCATATGAAGCAAAAGAAGGTCTGCCCCCTGCATATCTCCTTCTTTGCACAGCCCACTGATTAACAAGTTATAAGTTGTCAAGTCTGGGGCAGAGCCTTTATTCAGCATATAATCTTGCAGCTTAATCCCTTCACCGACTCTGCCTTCATTGACAAGCCCACTCATCAAAATGTTGTAGGTTGAGATATTTGGTTGACAACCTCTCTGCAGCATTTGATTGAAGAACTTCATAGCTTCAACAGTATTCTGCTTCTTGCAATAACCATCAATCACAGCATCGTAGCTAATATTATCAAAACCTAAACCCTCATCCAGCATTTCATGTAATAGTTTTGAAGCCCCCTGCATATCCCCAACTTTGCAAAGTTCGCAAATTAAAACATTGTCTGTGACAAGATCAATTTTGCAATCTTTCTCCACCATCATGTTTCGCAATACAAAAGCCTTTTCAGCACTCCCACTACTGCAAAGATCCCTGATCAATGTATTGCATACATCAAAGTCAGGCTGCCAGCCTTTTTGCCGCATTTCATCAAGAAACATCATGGCCTCTGTTATATCCCCATAAGTACAATGACCTCTGAAAAGGATATTGTATGTATGGTGGTTGGGAATCCAATCCTTACATAACATTTCCTGGAAAACATTGTCAGCCATTTTAATTCTGCCTGCCATACAGAGTCCATTGATCACAGCATTGTAATTCTTAACATTAGAAATAAAGCCTTTCTCCACAATCAAGTCTCGTAATCGCCAAGCCTGTCGCAACAGTTGTTCGGTGCAGAGCCGTTCTATCAGATTATTATACACAGAAACATTGGGATGGTGGCCTCTTCGCACCATTTTGGTAAAGATTTTAACTGCCTTCAGCAGCCACCCATATTTACAGAGGCCATCAACCAGCCTGTTATAAGTAAATTTCCTATCCAGCCAGCCCACCTTCCTCATGTGATTGAACAATGCGTTGGCATAATCCAGGCGGCCATGCTTGCAAAGTTCGGTAATAAGCGAATTTATAGTAAAACTATCAGGCCTGCATCCCTGCTCCAACATCCTTTGCACAAGCCCACAAACATCCTCAATACTGCCCTTCTTGCAGTGCCCCTCAATGAGGATATTGTATGTGACCAAGTCTGGCAGGCAACCTTTTTGACTCATTCGATCCAAAAGTTCATCGGCATCAACCATCTTACCTTCAATGCAAAGAAATTTAATCATTATATTAAAGGTTCTCGAATCAAAGCCCCTATCCTCACCACCTTTAATCAAGCCATTAAAAAATTCCCAGGCTTCCTCCGCCTTATTCCGATCACAAAGGGCACTCAGGACTTCGTTGGATGTTGAGGTCGCCTGTACGAGTCCCCGGGACTTCATATGAGCTAGAGATTGCAGAGCGTCCTCCATTCTCCCAGCTTGAACAAAACCCTTAATGATACCATCAAAATCTTTGGATCCCGGATCGAAACCCCGGCCAATCATTTCCTCCAATAGAGAATTTGCCTGGTATATGTAATAACCACTCTTGTCTGTCTTCTTGGTTAATACTTTAATGATTGCTGAAAAAGTATAGGCATCATGTTGAAAACCCTCGTTCAGCTCCAACCATTCAAAGAATTTCAGAGATAATTTAGGGCCACGTATTCGTTTAATAACCTGAACAGCTATTTTGGGGGTAAGTTGAGATGAAGCCACGGATAATATTCCATTTACACAGCTTTCCCACCGTTCCGTTCTTTCCACTATGGAGGCAATGCTCCTCACTAGAATATTTAGCGGCATTTTATCTTCTTGCACATATTTTCTATGTCGCGAGGTCGAGACTCTATAGATGTGGGGACTGGGCGAGAGCTGCCGGCTTTGGATGACCATGATGTTGAGGCTAAAGCTTTTGTGAGCTTGAGAGTTGAGGATCTCATTGCCTCTGATTAACAGAAACAGTTGAAATTTGAAAGTAGAACAGAAAAAGTCATACCAGATTGCCAGTGCCCGGTTGCCATGGTGGAATCGACCTTCTAACGTATCTCTCATTCATATACACGATTACAGCAATGGGCTTTAGGTGTCTGTTTACCAGAGCATGATCCAAACTGCTGAGACGTGCCTCTGGACCGAATGATATGGATTTTCTACAAATATATATGACGCTACAATCTCTTTGTTTTTGGCCGGAGTTAGGGATGATTCTCACAAAAATAGTAACCACATTTGACAAAAAGAAAAGAAAAAGTCAAACATTTATCTCATGAGCCATGGGTAGTACATTATTTTACATATGTTATCTTCAGGTGACACCTATTCCCAAGGGTACTGCAATAGTAGGCTCTTTTATCCTCGTGATCTCCACTTGATGATATGTGTGTGAAAGGTAAAGGCCACCTGGTAAGCGTAGGGAATGATACATAGATTTTAGGAAGACATCACTTCCACGGAGATATGGGATATTTGTTTTGTTATTTTAATAAAAAAAATTGGAGCTAATGACTTATTTTTGTCGTAACAAAAGCATATGAATTGAGCTCGAGGTGAAAATCCAGCTATAAAGTTATAACAACAATGGTTATAGAAAAGTTTGAGGGTATATTTGTAGATTTGGCTCCATAATCTTGAAAAATTGCAAATAGCAATGTCCAAAGGGTAGGATGGTATTTTGTGTCAAGGTAGGATGGTATTTTTTTGTCCATAACTCTATGGTTGATGATGAATTTGGATAATAAGGAATAAGGATATGCATGGAAAAAAATAAAAGAGTGTTTTAGAGATGGTTTGGATGTCAATAGGGTAGGATGGTACTTTTTGTCAATAGCTTTATTGTTATGAAATTTGGATAATAAGGAATAAGGATATACATGAAAAAAATAAAAGAGTGTTTTATAAATGGTTTGGAATTTAATTGATGAAATTGAGCAAAATCTACTTGTTGATACCTAATCTTTGGAATTAAGAAATTATTGTAAATATACAAATGAGAAGATGAAGAGACGAACTTTATCACTGATCGGGGAAGAGGATGGCGCGTTGAAGGAGCTCTACGGGTTTCGAAGGCGGGACATGGATACTACGGCTTGGTCTCACTGTAAGTTGTGGTTACTTGCCTTAATGCTACAAGCTGCTCATTGACGGTCTTTCTATGCTTGTGGACTTTGGTGGTGAGCTTCTAATTTTTGTTTTACTTACCCAAGGAAGTGGTCGATGTTCTCCGTGCGGGGACTAGCAAACCCTCCTTTGTTTATTACAGTAATTTCGCAGTTTCAAGAAGGGTTTCATCATTGTGGGTTTGTTTTCAACGGTGGGGGAAACAGTTTTTGTTGTTGTCATGAGGGTTTAGCCACGAGGTTACGGACTCTGCGGGTTTAACAAGCTATTTTTACCAGTGGTTTTTTCCCGGGAAGAACATTCCTTACCTTGGTCAACAAGGATCCCCATTTTTCGTTTTCTTCTTGGAACAGTGTATGGAGTAATCTTGGCAGCTGGCGCTTGGATGGATGAGCAGCTATTAGATTATTCTTCTGATTCTCTGATCGCATAAGACATCTGGGTCAACTACTCTCGTCCGGTTCCTGTTGTGTCTGAGCCAGTGGCTGCCAGTTTACCGGTCACGCGGTTGGAAGAAGTTACTATGCAACCGCTAACGGCTTTGACGGAAGGTATTTTTAGCCCAGGAGAGGGCTCGGAGCCCCCTTTTCTCTCCATTCCTTCACCCTCAGAACTTTGTGTTTGGTCTCAGGCGTATCTGACGAGCGCAAATCTACATGGTGGTGTTGGTACCTCGGCGGAAGGGGCTAGTGGGTTGCAACCTCCTTCACAAGGATTGACTTCAGAACAGTTGGGGCTTCTGGGGTCTGCTCCCTTCTACCTGGCCTTCCAACCAGTGGGATCTGCCCCGCCTTCGGGCTTCTTCAATGGCATTGCTGGGCTAGAACAGGGCACGGAGGATATTAGATCCTCGGACTCAGACGACAACAGCCAAGCAAAGGGTGAACAAGTTGCCCATCCACCGCAACAGCAAGCAAAAAAATCTAGGAACTAGAAAACCAAAGAAAGGGACTAGCACCTGGTTTTTGGGGAGGGCATCACAATGGCCCAAGCTGCCCTAACGGAGAGCATTGTGCTTGTAGGCAGGGTTCGGGGTAGGAATTACTCGCCCATGAGATTGTGGAAGTGGACTGTTGAGATTTGGGGCAACCTTTTGATGCAGCTCCCTAGCATTCTTTCCCTATCCCGTGGTTGGTTCGCCTTGATCTTTTCTCACCCTCATTAGGTAGATTGAGTTCGGACACAATACTGGCACATCGAGATTACCCCTGTTTTGTTGAAACGATGGTTGCCATTGTTCGACCCAGCAAAGGAGAATCTTGGCGTTGGATCGATTTGGGTCTGCCTGCCTGCCCTCCCGTTGCAGTTTTGGGCCGATGAGATTTTCAAGGTGATTGGAGATGATTTGGGGTTTATTTGGATCATGACAAGACTTCCCAGGACACAGGTTGTTTAGCTTTGGCTCGCATTCTAATGTATCTAGATACCAGAGAAGGACTAGTGGAGAGATATCTGCTCCAGATGAGCGACATTACTCGTAGGAAAATCTTGGACTACGAAGGCATTCCCTTTCATTGCCGAAAATATCATGAGGTGGGGCACCTTTACAAAGATTGTCCCAGATTGACCAGGCTGAGCCAGAATCCTCCCAAATCGCTGGTTTCGACTTACACTCAAACTTCGGAGTCAGATTTCCCTCCTCGGGCAGTCACTCATGAGTCTTCAATGCCTATTCAGTAGGAGCCGCAGCTGCCAGTCTCTCATCCAGACTCCATGGTTTTAGAGGCTCCTCCAGCCAGCTCTCAGTCAAGGGATTCAGCCTTTACAGGTACTCCTCCTTTCCCTTCCCCTCAGTTATCTCATGATATTTTGGGTTCTGTTTTTATTTCTACTTCTATGTGTATATCTGGGTCATTTCCTGAGATTAGCAAGTTGTGCTCCCCGGTTTGTCCTGTTCCTTCGGCCCCTCCTTCCCTCCCAGCCTCCATCCCCTCTACCTCCACTGAGCAGTCTGTCTCAATTCAGGGAGGCAACCTGTCATCTAGTGGGCCGCATCGTTATTTCCTCCACTCTCTCCCTACCGCCCCATCGTCGGCCTTTGGTTTGGATATCGACCCCCCCCCCCCCCCATAACCCATAAACCCACCCGCGGCCGACAATCTAAAATTTCAAAAGCCATCAAGAGGGCAGGTGCTGAAGTGGCTTCGGGGGTTCAATCCCCAATTGATTGGGTTCTTAGAGCAAAGGGAAATCCACATATTGTTCCCCTATGATTTGTCTCTCATTCAACTGTAGGGGTTTAGCCAACCCAAACAAAAAATTGGCTCTCAAGAGACTTTGTCTTTCCGAAAGATTGGATGCTATTTTTTTGCAAGAAACGTTGGGTGAAGGAAGCCAGGTTAATCGGTTGTTATTAAGTTTTCTCCCATATTGGGAATTCCACTTTCTGGATGTTAGGGGTCGCTCAGGTGGTTGTGCCTTGGGCTTCAATAAACGCTCCACTAAAATTTTGAATGTCTGGGGGGGGACGGCTTTTTAGGTGCTGATATATCCTCGGTGGAACTTAACAAGCCACTCAAGCTCATCAACATTTATGGTCCATGTCAGAACAGGGAATCATTTTGGAACAAGCTTATGGGGGTTGATTTCATGCATTATGGGAACTTAATTATAGGTGGAGACCTAAATTTCTCCCTTAGGCTGGCTGAATCATGGGGTTCTCGGGGTCAATGTGACCACCTCTCAGCGTTTTTTGAAAATTTGTTGGACTCCCATGATTTTCTGAATATTGATCCTGCTAAGATCAAGCCGACCTAGAGGAACCGAAGAACGAGGTTTGGGGCATTGGCTAGAAGGCTGGACCGTTTTTTTATCAAAGCTCCTCTCCTGGCAAGTTTGAACCTGTTTCGTCAATGGGTGGGCTCAAGCGGGATTTCGGATCACTCTCCCATATTTTTGGAGTTCAGGGATAATAATTTCAAATCGTCGACGCCCTTCAAATTCAACTCTTCATGGCTCCTGGATGTGAGCTTCCGGAAATTAGTTGTTGACTCTTGGATTCACTGTTCCCTGGATGATCCCTCCCCTCCTACGGTGGTTTTCTCCAAAAACTTGGTTGGTTTAAAATCCAAAACAATTATTTGGGCTAAGGAGAAACTGAGGAAAGATGAGGAAGACCTACTTGGGATTGAGTTGGCTCTCAAAGAATTTGAAGCCTCGGCACCCAGCAACATGGCATCGGCTGATTCAAGGGCTCAGCTAATTTTTCTTGAAACAGAAAGAATCAGGCTTCTCCGTTTGCAAGAAGAGCATTGGAGGCTAAAGAGTAGAGCGCTCTGGTTACAAGCTGGAGATGAAAACTCAAAAAAATTCAACAATATGCAAGGGATCGGAAGTCAATCAATACAATCTGGGAGCTTCAAGACCATGATGGCAGAAAAGCAAACTCCTTTGTGCAGCTGGCTGATATGGGGGCAGAATGTATGATGCTTTTAATGCGACTTTCCTGGCTCTCATCCCCAAATCAGACAAACCCTCCTATTTCGATGACTACCGCCCCATCTCCCTCTGTAACAACATCTACAAAATCATCTCTAAAACTATTGCTCTTCGTATCAAACCTATCCTTTCTCAGATGATCTCCAAGGAATAGTTTTCTTTCCTCAGTCAACACCAAATCCATGAAGCCATTGGGACAGCCCAGGAAGCCCTCCATTCAATCAAAAAGCTACATAAAAAGTCTCTTATTCTTAAGATTGATCTTTCCAAAGCCTTTGATCGTGCATGTTGGTCCTACCTTCAGTTTACTCTCACTCATATCGGCTTCCCCCATGCCTTTATCTCTTGGATTATGTGATGTCTCTCATCGGTCTCTTACAGTATCCTCATCAATGGTGTTGCCTCCAGATTTTTTCATGCGGAGCGTGGACTTAGACAAGGTTTCCCTCTTTCTCCGCTACTTTTCCTTCTCATTATGGAAGGGTTTAGCAGACTGATTAAAAATGGCAGGGCGGAGGGTGCGCTGGGGGGTGTCCGGATCTCTGATATGTCCACACTTACCCATGTTTTATTTATAGATGATGTTCTGATTTTTTTAAATGGGTCCTTTCGTGACTCATATGCTTTCAAGAACATTTTATCTCTCTTTTGCAAAGCTACAGGAATGGAACCTAATTTTGAAAAGTCCACAATTATCATTGTGACCTATCAGTTGCATGAGTCAAGATTCGCTAGCCAACAATTCGCCTATGTGAGGAAAGATCTGGATGCTGGTCTAAAATACTTGGGCTTCAAATTGAAACCGAATGGTTATCGTATTGCAGACTGGGCCTAGCTCATTGCAAAAATTGAAAGCAGAATCAACATTTAGCAGCAACATTGGCTTTCTAGAGCAGGTCGGCTCACCTTGCTCAAATCGGTACTGGAAGCAATCTCGGTTTATTGGATGACGTTGGCTTGGATTCCCAAAGGAATTCTAAAAAGGATTCAACAAATCTGCTGTCGTTTTCTTTGGAGGGGCCAAAACATAGAGCGAACTTTTGCATGGGTTCGCTGCGACCGAATTGGAAAACCTAAAAAATTGGGGGGTTGGGTATAAAAAACCTTCATTTTTTTGCAGAGGCACTTGTAGCAAAAATGGGCTGGCACATCATAAATTCTAGAAGCCTTTGGCAGGAGGTTATTTACTATAAATACATCCATCCGCTTACTGTCATGGATTGGATCCACAGTCCCACCAATTTGTCGACTGATGCCTCTATCATCTGGAAAGCGATTACTCAATCCCTCTCCCTCATTAAGAACGGGTTGGCATGGAAAATTGGGAAAGGGGACCAAGTGCGAATTGGCTTAGACGCTTGGAGCGGATGTGGGAATGCTCATATTCTTCCGCGGCAACTCTATACTTATCTCTCCAGAGCAGGGTTTACCCATATTGCGCAGATTGCAAACGCTGAACAAGACCTGTCGCAGCAACAACGTTGGTTGGATCACAGGGCACTCAACATCCCAGATCGATGGAGCGAGGACTGGCAACGCTTCATTGGGGCTCTTGAGGAGGCCAATGTGAGGATCAATGATCAACAGGATGTCCTTATTTGGGCCCCCGACCCCCATGGCAGATATTCCCCAAAAGTTGGTTACGCGAATTCTATGGTTTCCCAGGAAAATGGCGATATCTGTTGGTGGTGGCGCCATTTATGGAAATTAAAAGCCCCCCCCAAAATCCAGATTATTTATGTGGTGAATTCTTATGGAGAAGGCCCCTACTGAACTTAATGTAATGCACAGGGCATTCCACGAACCCTCCAGATGTTGCTTATGCAAATAGCATGAGGAAGATACAAACCATTTATTCCTCACCTGCCTTATGACTACTTTCTTCTGGTCAAGGATCACTACTTCCCTGAATTTTCCGATAGCCTGGTCTAGGCAAAATGTTGGCGAGGCTTGGCACAGATGGTGGACAGATGCACAATCTCATAAAGTCAGGAATATGTCGTTGATTATTTGTTGGGGTATATGGATTAACAGGAACAAAACTATTTTTATGGATGCCACGATAAATTGGGACACCTCCTGTTCAATGTTGCTAGCTATTTATAACTTGATCCTGGATGATCCAGACAGCAAGCCCCCCCGGGTCATCATCCCGGAACATATCGACTCTAATTTCCCCTAGGGTTATTTTGATGGATCAGCACAGGCCAAGGGCTATGGGCGGGGGGGGGCACTATATTGCACATCGACAACCTCATGTCCTACAGAATACAAGTTGGTCTGGGCAGGGGTTCCAACAACTATGCATAACTTAACAGTCTTAAACACCTCCTTCTATTTGCAAGAGAACTAAATTGCCAAAAGATTCAGATTTTTGGGGACTCACAACTCACTATAAACTGGATAAACGATGTATATCACTGTCACTTGCACACACTCAGAGACATACTGGTTGATATCATTACTCTAAAGTCTTAATTTGATTCCTTTACATCCTCACACATATACAGGGAAAGGAATGAGATTGTTGATCATCTTTCCAAGGTGGCCGCGCAGCTGAACAAAGGACAATGGCAAATTCAAGAATTCAGGGAGGGCACTTTCTACCGTTTCTTCCATCGACCGTTCATGGAGATGAACGGGCTCATCACTAAATGATCCTTTTGATCATTCTTTTTTGGATCTTCGGCTCTATGTATATAGTTTTAATGTTATTACCTGTTGTTTTTTACTTTATGGGACTTAAATTAGTTTATCTTGTTTTTTTTATGGACTATCTAGACTTCTATGAAGTTTATTATTAGTGACATCAAGGATGTAATTTTGTATAAAGTTTTTAACTATAGTTTGAACTGCTCCTCAGTGAATGCATCTCATACATGTAGCATTATACAACATGTATTTTTCTTATTTATTAATGAAAATTACACCTTTTCCATGGAAAAAGAAAAAAAGAGAAGATGAAGAGACACTGGAATATGAATTCCAAAAGTATTTCTCTCAATGTATATATCAATAATTTATCTTAATGCAATACACACATTCATGGAGTTACCCAAACCTAGCCTGACATGGTATCAGAGCTACAAGTCCTAATTTAGCTCTCAACACCCGTATCTCCTCTCTCCCTTTATAGAAAATCTATCTTTGAATACCTGCTATGTCCTTTGTCCATCTGCATTGATTCTTGAAGAGTAGATTGTTCTTTGCATTGTATTGATAGATCAATTAATTCCTGTGCATTGAGTTTTGAATGCTAATTGTGTTGTGTTAATTAAAGGTGGCTCATTAAACAATGTTGAAGCAACGAATGACTCTCGTCGAAATTCTGTATGCTAGTTATGAAGCCAGAATGTGCATTGAATGGTGTTGGTGAACTCAATTGTGTATCCATTTTTTGTGTTGGTCCGTGGGTATCTATGTTATTCGTTGTTTAATTCATGTTTTGTATGTTGGAACGTTCCTCTTGAGCTCTATGTTGAAGCCGCATTGAACCCTCTTCACACCCTGCATTGATTATGGTCGTTGAACTCGTTGAATACCATGAACTGTGATGTGTGGTGATGCTATTTTTTGTGTGTAACTATTGCAAGTGAATACATGCTTTGAATGTGTGTTGTCTAAGTTGAATGTGTTACTTCTGCAAGTGTTCTATGTTGCATTGATGAATGTTGTACACTAAGTTCTCAATGGTATGTGATATATATGGTATATTCTTTGAAGGTCGTATGGTATGTGTTGAGTTCTTGGTATATGTGTTGAAGATCGTATGGTATGTGATATGTTATGGTTCATAGAATATGATATATGTTGAAGCATATGATTCATATATATTATATGCAGCATTTTATTATGGTTTGATGCATACTACTCATATTATTATATGTAGTGTTGGTTTAAATTATATATATATGCAACAATGAGTTTTAAATTCCTTGTTATATATTCAAAACCATTTGGTTAATCTTTGAAGAGATGCATGTATTATGAGTCTCTGTTAGGATATTTTTTTAGCGAGAATTCTTTGTCCAACCCAAAAGTTTTGTAAAAATGAATTCACTCATCTCCATAGTTGGAATATTTCTCTCGCAAAGAGAACCACCATGAATGGTCCAAGAAGATAAAGCATACCCTTATTTTTAATGAACTTCAGGAATGAGTTTGTGAAGGAGAAGGTGGCAATCCTCCTAAAAATCCCACTTCAGACAAAGAGCTCACTATATGGGAGAACAAGAACAACAAGGCCTATGCCTTAATTGCAACATCTATCAATGAAGAGGTGAGTTGTCATATTGCACCATTTACAAATTATTTTGAAGCCTTAAAGAAGCTGAAAGATTTATATGACTCACACTATGAGCTTGAAGTAGTCTAATTAATGATCAAACTGTTCAATTTAGAATTGAAATACGATGATCCATTTTCCCTAGCCTATGATATAAGAGCCATTATGCATGATATAGGAGCTATTAGTGTTAAAATAGATTTTCTTCTCACAAATTTTGTCAAGGCACTATATCCCACTTATTCTAGCGTTATCTTGGGTCATTACAAGCTAGTGGCAAACTTAAGGAGATTTCCTTTGACTCTCTTGTGGAGAAGTTTGTTGAAAGAGAGAAAGCTTTTGGGAAGAAGAAGACAATTGCTCAGTCTTATGAAGAAGTTGTGTGCCTTGCACAAAAAGAGAATAATTGGGCACATGATTCTTCTAGAGGAAGAGGTGGAAAAAGAGGACGTGGAAGGAAGAATAATAGAGGCAATAGTGCAGATATTACCAAGGAGGAAGACCTAAACTTCACTGCATTTGATGCAACATAAATGAAATTGATGCTTCCACGTGTAAGCTCTCTTGGGATAGAATCAAACAAGAAAGGAATGAAGAGAAAGGAAAATCACCAAATCAAGGGAAAGGTAAAGCACCTGAGTCCACTCATTATATTGCGGAACATTGAAATATTGGAGTAATTGAAGACTTGTTTAATGCTTCACTTTCTTTGTGGAAAGATGCATGGTTGCTTGATTCAAGAGCAACTTGCCACATGAATTTTAGAAGACATATCTTTAAGAATTTAGTGATAATGTCGATGGAGCTATCTAATTTGCAGACAAGTCAAAAATCAATCCATTTAGGCTTGGCACCATTAGGCTCAAACTTCCTGGTCTCCTTGACTTTCCTGCATGATGTTCTCTACCTTCTGAAATTATGGAGAAACTTGTTGTCCTTCGTTCACATCCACCAACAGGACACTCCATTCACATGTTTGATGGAAAGATTGAGCTTTTGAGGTGAGCAAAGCATCAGACAACTCACTTGTCATGACTAGGATAGAAGAAGAAAGACTCTTGAAGTTGCAAGGAACTTCTACTCATGCACAAAACTTTGCATATATTTCTCAATATGAAGAAGGTACACTACCATCCAATCTCTTATGGCATGCTAGATTTGGGCATTTGAACTATCACAGTCTTCTCTTATTGAAGAGAAATGGTGTTATCAATTTTCCAACCATTCTTAGGAAACATAAGCAATGGGATGCTTCTATCTTAGGAAAACACAACAAGAAGTATTTTCATGGTTCTCATTCCATAGTACATAGAAACCTTGAATTGATTCATTCTGACTTGTGTGGCCCTATGCTTGTTCCTTCTGCAAATGGCATTAAATACATGATGACTTCTATTGCTAACCACACTATTAGTTTTTGTAGCATCGCATGTGTTCTAGCCATGAAATTTAGTGGAGAGGCTAGAATACATGTATTCTCCAAAAGCTAGAAATCGTTTTTGGAAATTCCAAATAGAGACAACTTAATTAAAATAATTAATCAATTTTGTAATGTTTCCTAAGTCTAAACTTAGGAAATGTGATTAATTAAATGGTATTGATTAGGTCATGGTGAGAATCTTCTAGAAAAAGACATGGATCCAGTTCTAGTTAATCTTAGCCATTGATTATGTTTTAATCTTGGTCATTGATGTTTCAAAGAGATATTATAAGAAGAAACTCAATGGGGCTTGGAGAACACACACCGGTAGTTCGATTTCATTGGCAGATCGATTTCCAGAGTAACAATGTTGAGTTGCTTGAGAGAGAGCTAGTGAGCTCGAAGCAGTGAGAGAGGGGTAGGGATAGTAAGGTCGGAGGAATATTTTCCAGCTTTGGTGAGTGCATTGCAGAGAGGCAGTGAGTGCCACAGAGAGACAACGCAGATCCACGCAAAGGCAGCGCAGTGCTTCAGAGGGGATTCTGTATTTTATTGGGAAGTAGTGATTCAATGCTAGAAGCTAGAGAGAGAATCTGGAGGCTAGGAGGATCCATCTTCCAAACAACAACTGATTAGATAGCGAGAGGGAAGTAGTTCCAAGTTGTGGGACACAGTACTACGTAGGATGATGCAGTGACTGAAGTAGTTCCAAGTTGTGGGACACAGTACTACGCAGGATGATGTAGTGACTGCGCAAAGGCAACAAAGAGCAACTCAACTTGTGCCAAGGTCAGTGTCAGATCACAAATGGAAGTGGGATTTTTCTCACTGGATTTATTGTCAGTCATTTCTCTGTATGGATTGCTAGATTTGAGCATCCATAGTCTTGTACTTAGATTTACTACTGCATAATATTAAAACCCTTAGCTGCTGCACCAGTTTTCCTAAGTTGGGTTTTTCTGAGGACTTAGTCCAAAAATAATTGTGTATTTGTGTTTCTGTGCATCTATTCTTCCAACATTTTCATTTCTTCTACAATATTTATTTTGTAAAGGTTGCAGTGTATTTAATTCAATATTTGTTGTAGCACATAGCAAGTAAATTGTTTAATCGAATTAACAATTAGAAGAATTAACATTCGTTGCTGCAATAGGAATTGGGTTTCTGATTTTTCACATGGTATCGTAGCACAACTTGGAAGTCGGAGAGCTTAGTGGCAGAAGGGAAGAGGATTTTCGAAGCTCTGCGTAGGCAGCAGTTCGAAACCCTCAGAAGCAACGCAGTTCCTTTGGCTAGGAGGGTCAATTTTTGAGGAAAAAATTATTTCTCTGAGAGAGTCGATAGAGAATAAATTTTCCAAATCAAAGACTACTAAGAGGCAGAGGGAACAACAATATTTTCCTTGTAGAGAAGATCTTCAATTGGGACACAATTATTTTGCAGCAATTTGTTGGTGCATAATAGCGTTAGGAAGAAGGAAGAGCACACACTAAGGGATTTCTTTCCTCAGAGAACTTCTAGTCCATAAGTTCAATGTTTCATTCTAGAGAAGCAATCGTTGTAAGCATATTTTCCCACTCTAGCAGGGAGTGTGTAGAGCCAATCAACAGTTGCGAAAAGGAGAAGAGGAGGAGTTTGACTTTTTGCAAATATGGCATCAACAGGGCTGAGAGATCAGGATTAGTTGGATGGAGCCTCCACCCATGTGATCTGGAAGGAAAGAATTTCATGTCTTCTAGATGAATATGAACTCAAAGCCTACAATGATGAAGTGGTAGCTATCCCCACGAATGCAGATCAGATGAAGACCTACAAGAAGGATATGGCGAAAGCAAAGAGGTTGATTCTCGATGGGGTTCGTGATAAAAATGGAAATGTTTGTATAAATGAAAATAAAACCCACTGGTCAGCTCTATGAAAGAGAGTCTGAACCAAGAGAGTCTGGTTCTGTAGAACGCTCTACATTGTTCATCAACATTACACATTAAATAGAATACATGGTTTTAGGGAAGTTAGAATAACATCCTAAGAAATAGAAACTAATTCCTATCCCGAGGCTACGTGAACCAACTCTACCTATTCTAGGATATTCTCCATTATCTTCAACACTCCCCCTTAATGGAGAATGGGTTCACATATATGCCTAACATCTCCCTAAACATTTGAAATTTTACTTTTCCAAGGGGCTTAGTGAAAATGTCCGCAACATTATCACATGTATTACAATATTCCAGATGAATTTATTTAGATTGCACTTTCTCCCTAACAAAATGGAATTGAGTATCAATATGTTTAGTGTTTTTGTGAAACACTGGATTGTTGGCCAGCTTGATTGAACTTTGATTGTCGCATCTGATTGTTGTTGTGACTATATGTTCTTCCCCGACATCTTGGAGAATTCTCCGCAACCAAACTGCCTCGCACGTTGCTGCACACATGGCTTGATACTCTCCTTTTGCTGAGGACAAGGAGACTATGTTCTGCTTCTTGCTTCCCCAAGTGATCACCCCGTATCCAAGACTGAATGCATAACCTGTTATAGATCTATGATCATCTACATTTCTTGCCCAATCTGAATCTACAGATCCTGCCAATCTAACATTAGAAGAGTCAGTGTAAATAATTCCATAATCTACCTTACCTTGTAGATACCTCAAAACATTCTTCACTGCATTCTAATGGCTTTGAAGTGGCTTAGACATAAATTGGCTTAACACGCTGACTGCATAAGCCAAATCAGGTCTAGTTGGGGTTAGGTAGATCAGACTCCCAACCAGCTATCTGTAAAGTGTTGCATCCGCCGCTTTTGAGCCATCCTCACACTACAATTTGATGTTCTGCTGCAAAGGTACCGGTGCAGGCATACACTGATCCATTCTAAACTTCTCTAATAGGCCTTTAACATACTTTGCTTGAGATAGAAATGTTTGACCTGAATCTCTCCAGATCTCGAGACCTAAACAGTATCTGAGTTCACCGAGATGCTTCATCTCAACAATCTATGACATCTGTTGCTTGATTTCATCAATTAGATATATAGCATCACCTGTAATTATGAAATCATCTACATATAATGAAATCAGCACTACGCACCCTTGTTCATCTTTCATGGTGTAAAGATTAGGGTCATTCTTACTTCTATGATAGCCAGCTTGTAGAAAAAATGAATCAATTATCTCATACCATGACCTGGGAGCTTGTTTTAGTCCATAGAGTGCTTTCTTCAACCTACAGACTAAATGTTATTTTCCCTTCTGGAAAAACCCTTCCGGTTGCTCTAAATAAACCTATTCTTTCAGTTCCCGATTCAGAAATGCAGACTTTACGTCTAGTTGGTGCATCATCCAATGTTTCTTAGTAGTTAAAGCAATTAACATTCTGATGGTGTTCAATTTAGCTACAGGGGTGAAGGTTTCTTCTTAATCTATCCCTTCTTTTTATGTATACCCCTTTGCAACCAACCTAGCTTTCAGTTTTTCTATAGTTCCATCTGCATTAATTTTCGGTTTATATAACCATTTGCAACCTATGCCCTGTTTTCCTCTAGTGAGTTCTACCAATTCCCAAGTGTTGTTTCTGATTATTGAATCGTGTTCCTGTTCCATGGTTGTTTTCCATTCATTATTTTAATTTGGTTCAACAACATTCATCATACTAGTTATAAATGCATTTTCCCTATATCTTGCAGGCATTTGAGCTTTCCTACTTGATCTCCTGAGTGGGGGGATGGTGGTTTCAAACCTTATTTCTTCATGCTGCTGCTACTGTTGTTGTTGCTGTTGTTGATGTTGTTGCTGCTACTGTTGCTGTTGTTGCTGTTGTTCATCCTCTGCCTTTATTTGCTATTGATCCTGATTGTTCTCTGCATCCTCTTCTTCAAAGTACAGAATGTCCCATCCATCATAGTGCTCATCAGTTTCTTCACTATCCTGCTCATGGAATTTAACATCTCTACTAACAAAGATCTTGTGAGTAGAGGGATTAAATAATCTGTATGCTTTATATGACGAACAATACCCTATAAAAGTGCATCTGATGGCTTTTGAGTCTAATTTCTTTCTATCTTCCTTGGTTATGTGGACAAATTATTTACATCCAAATATTCTTAAGTGTTTTACTACAAGCTTATATCCATACAAACCTTCAAAAGGAGTTTTAAACTCAAGACTTCTTGTAGGACTCCTATTTTTAAAATAAACCACAGTACTGACTGCTTCAGCCCAAAAACAATTTGAAAGATTCTTACCTTTCAGCATACTTCTCGCACATTCCACCAGAGTTTTGTTCTTCCTTTCTGTTACTCCATTCTGCTGTGGAGTATGGGGTACTGTAAACTGCTACAAAACTCCATGATCTTTACAATATCTAATCAGCTCATCTTTCCTATATTCTCCCCGTTGATCAGAATGAAGAATTTTTATTTGTTTCCCTGTTTGTCTTTCAATCATATTTTTAAACTGCTTAAAGTATTCGAATGTATGACTCTTCTTACTTAAGAAATACACCCAAGAAAACTTCATACAATGATCAATAAACAGTAGGAAATACACTGCACCTCCTAATGATTTTGTCTACATGGGACCACAAAGGTTTGTGTGCACTAACTCCAGTATATCCCTCTATTTCTTTTCTACTCTAACAGGGAATTCTTCTCTATGCATTTTTCCTAAAGTACAAGCATCACAATCATTATGTACTTGCTTTAGCATAGGAAGATCTCTTACCATTTCTTTCCTCTGTAGTAACAACAAATCATTGTAATTGATGTGGCCGAATCTTTGGTGCCAAAGCTCTTCTGTAGTCAGGCTCGCTACTGTCAATGCTCGAACTGGTGTAGGTCTCACATCTAACTTGTACAGTCCTCCTGTTCGGATTCCTGTAGCAATTGTCTTCATTCCATCTAGCAGATCTTTAATGTAATAGTTAGATTTTAAAAATTCAACTTTCAAATCTTGATCTGTAATCATTGATACAGAAATCAAGTTCTTTGTTATGCCAGGCACATACATTACATTATAAATTTGTTTGATATTACCATCAAGTAGAATGATAAAAACTTTCCCACATCCTTTGATTTGATGACTTCTTTCATCTCCTAGGTAAATTTGTGCGCCTTCATTGATCTCTTTAAAATCCTCCAGCCAGTGCTTGTTCCCTGTCATGTGTGTTGACGCTCCTGAATCTACATACCAAATGTCTGCATCAACATTTTCATCACGATCTGCCATGAACAATCTCAAATTCTGCACCTGATCACCATTCGCGAGATGACCTGCATGTCTCTTTGACTTCTGTTGTTCTTCATGATACTTCTTTTTCCTACATTCCCTGGTAATATGACCCAATTTTCCACAATAAAAACATTTAGTTTCAGAGTAGTTTTTATTCGGGTGCATACCTTGGGTCAGATTTGGCCGTTTATGTGAACTTGCTCCATTTTGCTGTTGTGGACCTCCTTTCCCTTTGTAGAAGTTTTTCCTCGCCACCAATGCAAGATCAGCACTCTGGGGCTTCAGAGTCAATCTCCTCTCTTCTTCCTGCATCAGTATACCTGTCAGCTCTTCAAAATGTGGGATCTTTTCTCTGGCATTGATCCTAGTGATGAACATCTGATAATCATCAGTGACACCATTCATTGTAATGGTCACAAGATCTGTATCGTCCATTATATGACCAATATCTGATAATTTGGTTTTCAGATCCTTGATCCTTGCTACGAATGAAGCAATTGTTTCATTCTCCTCCATCTTCATGGACAGGATCTTACTCTTGAGGAACAAAAGACGATTTGAATTTTTGATCTCGTACAATTCCTTTAGAATTCCCCAGATCTTGTTAGTTGACTTACCTTCTCTGATGTGTGGTATAATGCAGTATTTCACTAACATCTTTAACATTGTCCTTGCACTGCTTTCTCGTTTCTCCCAATTTGGGACTGTTGCTGATCCAATCGTGGGCCTCAGCTCATCCCCATTCACAATCGTCCAAGCACTCTGCGCTTCTAGCAGAGTCTGCATCTTAAAATTCCAATTTGCATAATTGGAACCATCGAGCTTGTTATGCTCGTTCATGCATGCTTCAAAAATATTGTTATTCATCTTGGTGATTTAGAAAAAGATGTTAAATTTACCTCAGATTTGTGACAGAAATAGATCACCGTTTGTTTGATCTCGCAACACACACGTAGATCACCGTGGCTTCCTTCTCAACCTCTAGACAATCTCCTATTGTCAGCTACAACGTTGTTCTTGGCTTCCCCACTCAGCTTCTCTGACAACTACAACCTTGTTCTTGGCTTCCCCACTCAGCTTCTCTGACAGCTACAACCTTGTCCTTGGCTTCCCCACTTAGCTTCTCTAATAGCTATAGCCTTGTTCTTAGCTCCCTTTGCAATTTCTTTGATTTACATGATCGTCGCAGATATACGCCCAATATCTGAGACCGTCGTAGAAGTACACCAATTTTTTGAGACTAGTCATAGATATATGCCCAATATTCGAGACGATCGCAGAAATACACCAATTTTCTGAGACCGTCGCAACTGTACACTGGAAAACTACGACGATCAAAAAATAAAAAATCCGAGAAGTGTAATAATGCTATCGTCACGGCTATCCACTCAAAACCTACGACGATTTCGGTTTAAAGAACCACCCATCAACCAGCGTACAAGTTCCTCAACCTTGACGCTCTGATACCATGATAAAAATGGCAATGTTTGTATTAATGAAAATAAAACCCACTGGTCAGCTCTACGAAAGAGAGTTTGAACCAGAAGAGTCTGGCTCTGTAGAACGCTCTACATTGTTCATCAACATTACAGATTAAATAGAATACATGGTTTTAAGGAAGTTAGAATAGCATCCTAAGAAATAGAAACTAATTCCTATCCTGAGGCTATGTGAACCAACTCTACCTATTCTAGGATATTCTCCATTATCTTCAACAGTTCGATATCATGTGGTGTCTCACATAGTGAGCAAAGATACTGCTAGGTAGATGTGGGAAGCTCTTGCTACGCTATACTAGGGATCTTCCGAGTAGTGGAAGATGTATCTTGAAGAGAAGCTAAGATGTATAAGGATGCAAAAAGGGGAATGCATAGACCCTTTCCTCACTAGGCTTTAGAATGTACGCGACCAACTATCTACAGTAGGTCAGCACCCTAGCCTGTAGAATTGGTGTGGTTAGCTCTAAACAACGTTTCCGAAGACTGGCAAGTCTTCGTCCAGAATATTCTAGGCAAAGACAAGTTTCCCGATTGGGATCGAATGTGGGCTGATTTGCAATAGGAGGAGATGAGGTGAGATTTGCTGAAGATAACCATCAGTGGCACCCATAGCAGCGGTGGGATGAAGCAAGTGAAGGAAGAGGATAATGTGGCCCTTGCATTAAAGGGGCATCAGGAGAAGCGCAAGAGGAAGAAGGACCTTTCCAAGGTCAAATGCTTCAGATGTGGTGAGCTTGGCCACTACAGAACTCAAAGTCCTCTCAGAAAGAAGGACAAAGAGGAGAAGCAGGATTAGCAAGCTACATCCGTCGAGATCAACAAGTTGTCCTCCAGATTGGAGGAAGAGTTTTCCATGATCACTGATATATCTCTAGGAGTGAGGTGGGGTGAGGATGGGCAGGATTCTTGAGGAGGTCCACCTCATGAATCAATACCTCGCTATAGGAACCCATAGTATGTTGTAGTAGGATGGATCAATGGTAGATGGTGCAGTCAGATGCCAGAGTGCCAGATGTAGTGGCTAGTAGCGGTCAGATACTGGGCAGTGCAATGCAGAGTTGGAAACAATGCAGTTGGCACATAACAGAGTCAGCAACAACGTAAAGGCTTCAGTGATAGTGCATAGAATAATAACAGTTAGAGACTTTGGAGATAGATGCATCATACTGATCACAATTGATTCAATGTTTTATATGATTTTTAGTTGCAGTTGTTGCATTTGCACAACAACAAATGGAGAGGGAGTTGCAGTGCAGATGCAATGTTGGTAGCAGTTCAACAGGGCCAGTAGCAACATAGATGCAATGTATGTCAAAGTTGCGCAATAGATGATGGGAAGCAGCAGCCAAACATCAACAATGTGATAGGAGGTGGTGTAGAGACAAGGTGTTGCTTCAGTGGGTTGCATCGCTAGAACACATTCGTCGCTAAGAGGGAGTGTTAGTTTTTGTAGCATCAGATATGTTCTAGCCACGAAATTTGGTGGAGAGGCTAGAATACATGTATTCTCCAAAATCCAAAAATTGTTTTTGGAAATTCCACTAGAGACGACTTAATTAAAATGATTAATCAATTTTTTAATGTTTCCTAAGTCTAAACTTAGGAAATATGATTAATTAAAGGGTATTAAGTAAGTCATGGTGAGAATCTTCTAGAAAAAGACATAGATCAGGTTCTAGTTAATTTTAGCCATCGATTATGTTTTAATCTTGGTCGTTGATGTCTCAACAAGAGATTATAAGAAGAAACTCGATGGGGCTTGGAGAACACACACTAGTAATTTGATTTCATTGGCAGATCGACTTCCAAAGTAGCACCGCTAAGTTGTTGGAGAGAGAACCAGTGAGCTCAAAGTAGTAAGAGAGGGGCAGGGATAGTAAGGTCGGAGGAATATTTTCCATGTCTAGTGAGTGCATTACAGAGAGGCAGTGAGTGTCACAGAGAGGCAGGATAGAGCCACAAAGAGGCAACACAATGCTTCAGAGGGGATTCTGGATTTTGATGGGGAGAATTAGTGATTCAGTGCCAGAAGTTGAAGAGAGAGTTTGGAGACTAGGAGGTTCCATCTTCAAGAAAACAACTAATCAGATAGTGAGAGGGAAGCAGTTCTGAGTTGTGAGACACATTAATGCATAGGCTGACACAGTGACTGCGCAGAGGCAACAAAGAGCAACTCAACTTGAGCCAAGTTCAATGTTGAATCGCTAGTGGGAGTGAGGGATTGCTAGATTTGATGATCCATAGTCTTGTACTTAGATTTACTACTACATAATATTAAAACCCTAAGCTGCTCCATTGATTTTCCCGAGTTGGATTTTTCCGAGGACTTAGTCCAAAAATATATGTGTATTTGTGTGTGTGTGTGTGTGCATCTATTCTTCCAACATTTTATTTCTTCCATAGTATTTATTTTGTGAAGGTTGCAATGTATTTAATTTCATATTTGTCGTAGCACACAACAAGTAAATTGTTTAATCGAATTAACAATTAGAATAATTAACATCAGTTGCTGCAATAGGAATCGAGTTTCCAATTTTTCACACACACCAGAATGTGTTGCGTATGCCTATTGAAGAACAAATCTAAAGATTTTGAAACTTTCAAAAACTTTTATGCATGGATTGATAATGATACACATCATCATATTAACTCTATTCATATTGATAATGGAAAAGAATATACTTCAAATGAATTCGAAAACTATCTTTGTCAGCATGGAATCAAACATCAAACAACGGTGCCTTATAATCCTCAACATAATGGTGTAGCTAAAAGAATGAATAGGACAATCTTAAATATGGTACATTCAATGATGTTTTTCAAAAATGTAAAGTTGATGTTTTGGGATGATGCAGTTCTATGTGTAGTATATATTAAGAAAAAGTGTCCGTCTCATGATCTCAAAAACAAGACTCCCTATGAAATGTGGTATGGTCACATTCCTTCAATGAGTTATCTCAGGGTTTCTCATTCCACCTGTTATGCCTTGATACCTAAGGAATAGATAAAAAGCTTGGTGCAAGGAATTGAAAATGCATCTTCTTGGGGTACTTAAATACCTTAAAAGCATATCGTCTCTATGATGAAGCAAATAAGAAGTTTATATTATCTAGAGATGTGATATTTCTTGAATCTTCCAAGACTGACAATGTCGTTGAGTGGTAGCTTGATCACTTGGACAAATTCAGGCATGCAAAATATTTTCAGAAGTTGATAAGGAGATTCCACATTTTGAAGGGGGAATCCTTATACTGGATCAATATGTGGAATCTCTTTTTGAAACACTCTCTCCCCTTCATGAAGCTCCAACCATTGATTAAGAAGACACTTTGAGTGATGTGATTGAGAGAACTGGAAGGAAAATATTGATTCAGCCCCATCATAGTCAACCGAATAGCCTTGGCCATCTCAAGAAGGTCATCCAAAATGGCTCTCCAAAACACTTGAAAGTGTTCATCTTGATGAGGTTGGAATGATAGGAATAAGAAGTTCTACTAGACATAATAGAGGTGATGTAGACAATTATGATTCACCTGTTGATATGGATGTTTCTTATGATTGTGAATTTAGCCTACATATTTTGAGCCAACTTCTTTCAAATAAGTTTCTTCTCATAATTAATGGAAATAAGCAATGCAGAAAGAGTACGATGCTCTACTTAAGAATGGAACATGAAAGTTGGTGGACCCTCCATTGGGAATCAAACTGATTGGCTGCAAGTGGTTCTTTAAGAACAAGTATAAAGTAGATGACTCATTCGACAAGCATAAAGTTAGGATTGTGGTGAAAGGTTTTGGACAGAAGGAAAGGGTTGATTATGAGGAGACTTTTGCCCCCACAACAAAATGGGCTACCATCCGGACTCTCTTTACCTTGGCAACTCAGAACAGTTGGAAAATTCATCAAATGAATGTAAAAACTACTTTCTTGAATGGAGATTTGAAAGAGAATTTTTTGTCTCAACCAGAAGGATTTGTTGTGAAGGGATATGAGCAAATAATACGTAAGCATGTCAAATCCTTGTGTGGCCTCAAACAAGCACTGTGAGCCTAGTATGAGAAATTGATTAAGCACCTTCAAAAGCTAAATTTCAAACACTATGATCTTAATGATGCAACTTTGTTTTTCATGAAAATTTGCAAAATTGTTGTATATCTTGTGGTGTATGTAGATGATCTTCTAATGATATGGAATAATGAAAATTATATTGCGTCAATAAAGAAAGAATTGAAGAAAGGTTTTGAAATGACAAATTTGGGATATGTTCACTGCTATCTTGGTATTGAAGTAACCTAGCATTCAAAGTTTATATTCCTTTCTCAAAAGAAGTTGGGATTAGGAAATTAATTGCAAATATTGCAAATACACAAATGAGAAGTTGAAGAGACACTGGAATATGAATTTCAAGGGTCTCCCTCACAATGTTATATCAATAATTCTCTTAAATCAATACACATACTTATGGAGTTACCCAAACTTGGCATGACACTACTATTCTGGGACACATTTTAATTGCTTTGGAAGCTATAATGAATATTATGGGAAATTTTGTTGTTCACTAAACTACCGTGGATATTCCATTTGATAGCTCATCACAATAAATCTAATTCAAATTTACTGAAATCTGAAAATCTATATTAAGAGGGTTAATTCTCCTTAGAATTTATATATTTATTAAGTTATTATTTTCATCTTATGCATGCAAAATATAAAAATGTGGAAAATAGAGAACAAATAAAAAAACTCGCTCATAAAACCATAATAACACAATATTTGACTTGAAAAGACCTTTCAAAATAAAACCCAGTTGGAAAGTGAGGCGGCTCTAAAATCTCCTTTTAAGAATGGAAATAGTGCAAATATAAAGAAGTGAGATGTATGGCCTGTGGGTTGTTGCATAACACAAACTCTCTCTGTTATGCCTTCTCTATCCACTCTTAGCTACTCTACTCTATTATGGAACAAAATGCACTAGAATAGAATCAAGCCAGTTTTCCTCCTAGTGGCCCGATTATAACACAACCCAATAGCCCATTACGTGATATCCCCTGGCATAATATTGTTTGTAATTAATTGTGCATATGTGTGTGTTTATTTTTAATGTTTAATTCTGAAAGACAATTGAAGAATTTAATTATTAGTACTTTATTACTAATAATAATTGATTATAAAATTGTAATTATGATGTTTTGTTTTATAATAAAGAAATATGGAAAAATTAATTCTTGAGTATAGATGGTTGAAAAAGTTGAGGTTGCAAGATTATTGTTGAATATTTATTACCCATCAATAAGTCTTAGGCATCTAATCTAGATGATTAGATTTATTGAAGAATTATGGGAATTGGCTAATTAATTGTTTCCCTAAAAGACAAGTGGTTGTCTTTAAAAGTGCGAAAGAGAAGCCCGTTAATGAAATAACAACTACATACCACCTATTGGTGAGGTGGAGGTAGTTACTAACCCCCAAAAGGGTAATGGAGAAAATTATTTACTTTGTTGGCTGAGGTGGAGGTAGTTACTAACCACCAAAAGGGTAATGGAGAAAATTATTTACTTTGTTGGTTTTTTTCTCATTATAGCAGAAGAGACTGAAGAGAAGTAAGTGTGAAGGACAAAAGATAAAAAAATAAAATTGTAGACCTCATATGGTTGGGGGGGATACTGGATGGATGCAGTATCAAGTTGGGAGGAGCCATGTACTCAATTACTAATTTTCCCAAACTATTGATTTTCAAGTTAGTATTATTACCTATTGTGTTTATTTCTTTTGAAAAAAGAAATCGTTATGCTTTTTATTAGCAAAATTTGTGCAAAAGAAAGAAAAAAATTAGCTATGTTGTGTTTATTTCTTTTGAAAAAAGAAATCGTTATACTTTTTATTAGCAAAATTTGTGCAAAAGAAAGAAAAAAATTAGCTATGTTTTACTGATTCTGTACAATAAAAGAGAAGGGAAAAAGTTGGTTATGATTTTATTAAAGAATTTCGAACTGTACAGAGAACAAGGTTAGTTGTTTTTATTTTAGTTTATAGATTCTTATTTGCAGAAAAGAATAGTTATTTCCTTATTTATAAATCTGTACAACATACAGTAATTGGTAAGAAAACTAGATATTATGTTGAATATAATAGTAGTATATTGAATATATATCCTATGTGTTAAATGAGAAATTAAACATGAAGGAGTTGTTTAAAACTAAGCGAGTAATTATTGTGAATACAAGTCTTTTATCAATGTTTGTATGGAAGAATATATATATATTTATATTTATATATATATATATATATATATATATATATATATATATATTTATATTTATATTTATTGTTAATTCAACACATATTAATTAAATAATGCATGATGTTATACAAGATGGAAACATATTCGACTCCAATTATAGACATGTATACCAAGTAATAATAAACATGTATACAACAAAGATTTATTAACACTATAACTCTCTTACTTCAATATATCTATATATATATATATATATATATATATATATATATATATATAAAGTATCATTGTAAAAAAACATAGTGGTATTGTTTTCCAAAATTATACAAAGATTCTCTTATGTTTTGACAATATTATTTTATGGAGACAAATTTTGAAAGAGGTATATCTGACTTCAAGAAATATATATATATATATATATATATATATATATATATATATATATTAAAACAAAAAACAAAAAACACAGTGGTATTGTTTTCCAAAATTATACAGAGTTTCTCTTGTGTTTTGACCAGATCATTGTATGGAGACAAATTTTGAAAGAGGTATATCTGACCTCAAGAAACTTGTAATGAGTAAAATAAGAATAGAACTTGAATGTTCTGTTGATAATGAAAATAATATTTCTGGTACAAAAGAGGTTCATGGCCTTTTATAAATAATTTTTGTTTGAAGGAATTATATGTCACAAAAGAGATAAAAGAAAACAATATAAACCCAATGAATATAGGGCTATAACAAATGTTAAAAAAATTATTAATTTTCGGTGAAAGAAAATGGTAAGCAAGTAAATGAGTTTTCATATAGAAATTAAAAACGCGAGTGATAATACTTATAATTCTAATTATTGTGTGAATACGAAAACTTTGCAAATGATTGTAACCATATTTGAAATTTGACATTATTGGTGACCAAGGTTTGAGAAACCCCAAACCTAAATAAAAACTAGAATACACAAAATAACAATGTTCATAATTGAAAAAAAGACTAGACTTAAAATAGGTCACAAAGAAAGACGAGAAATTATAGAGAAAATAGACCACACAGGGTTATAAAACACTTTTTAACTATAAATATAGGGTTATATGAATTCTGGAAGTTAAGTCATAAAACAAGCAACATAAAAAAAGAGATAGAGGTTTCAAAGCCCTTGAAATTTCGTTACTTCCAACAATGTTAACAATCCTACCCTAAAATGGGAGAAGTGTGATGTGGTTTCATTTCACCATTATCTAAACAATGAATCCAAAATTATAGAACTTAGTAAGAAGGTAAGGGTTTTTACGGTGTATGAGATAAATAGGGTCACTTAATTAACGACCAACATCAACCAGTGGCTAAACATAGGTGTAATCTTGTAGCCAATGGGCAACTGTATTGGAACAAGATGTTACTGGAAGAACAATAGAATAATTGCAGAAAAAAAACCCTAAATATTAAACAATACATATATATCAAAATGAAACCAAAGCTATAAATACTCAACAATATTCATTAAAGAATAAGTTCAATGTAAAACCAATTCACATAATCAAATTTAAAATTACTTTTGAAAAAATTCAAACACAATGAATCATTTATAGTTCATGGAACTCAGTACTTCAAATTATAATCCAAATTCACATAATCAAATGTAAAATTACTTTTGATACAAATTTGAAGAAATTCAAACACAATGAATCATTTATAGTTCATGCAACTCAGTGAGTGATTCAACTAATGGAAAGACATTATAACCCTTCCATACTGGAATAAACACAATGAGAACAAAGTTTGTGGAGTAAACAACACTCACGATGTTGGAAGGGAACAAATGAATAAAAACAATGTTAGAATAGATTTTATATTTATGTGAAACCCTAATCACAATCGTTGATTAAGAAAGACCGATCTACCATCATCGATGTGGTAGGTTAAAATGACCTATCGTAGGAGAACAAGTGTATACATATAAAACTCTAGAAGGGTTGCATGCACAATGTTATGTATATTGCAACAAAAATCGATTCCAAGAACAATGTTTTCAAATTCATTAAACAAACCTGAACTATACGACTCTATAAAGGTTTAATAATACATTTCATAAACAAGTGTTATGAATATAATTATATTCATAGGTTAAAGGTCATGAAATCAATATACTTATATTAATTATAAGTTAAAGGTCATGAAACCAATATATGTATATTTTGTATATATATTTGTATTTGAAATTTTTTGGAAGGTAAAAATGGTTATTTTTTAATTAAAATTGGACATGTTTTCTAACGAACATATATGTATATATATCTATGATACAAATATAAAAGCATAGTGAAGAATAAGGGCATAAAACAAATACACTATGGATAAGAAACCATGCATTTTCTATTAGAATTAATCCATTTTTAATAAGGATCTAATACGTAGAGAATACATGAATGTAAAGATAAGGAATTAAACTCAAGACAAATGTGCTAGGGAAGTAGTGAATGACTAAATGGAAAGCACTATTATTCCTTTGATGCATAAACCATTCTTCTATATTTGTATTTGAAATTCTTTGGAAGGTAAAAATGGTTATTTTTGTAATTAAAATTGGACACGTTTTCTAACAAACATATATGTATATATATCTATGATACAAATATAAAAGCATAGTGAAGAATAAGGGCATAAAACAAATACCACTATGGATAAGAAACCATGCATTTTCTATTAGAATTAATCCATTTTTAATAAGGATCTAATAGGTAGAGAATACATGAACGTAAAGATAAGGAATTAAACTCAAGACAAATGTGCTAGGTAGAGAATACATGAACGTAAAGATAAGGAATTAAACTCAAGACAAATGTGCTAGGGAAGTAGTGAATGACTAAATGGAAAGCACTATTATTCCTTTGATGTATAAAACATTCAATAGAGAAGAGATGCTAAAGTTGAATTTTAGAAGAGAAATTTGTATTCTTAAAGAAGGAAATTTGAAGGAAGTTACAACACAGTAATGGAAAGGTTCTAATATTGATTTAGAAATATTTATATGAGTAGAAAGAACGAAAATGAATACAAGGGGAAGAGTATATGTATATGCATATGAACTTCATATATATATATATATATATATATATATATATATATATATATATATTTTGTTGAAAATGAGGTACATTACAAGTGGTATCAGATATGTAAGTTACAACATTGGGCTTTTTATGGGTCCTAAACTAAAACAATTCTATATGTCATATTAGATTATTCAAATTACTATTAAAAAGTTTGAATTATGGTTGAAGAATTCAATGGACAAACTTCCATAGGATCACCTAGAGGTGGTGGAGAGCCTGACAATGAACTAGGAATGATGGGTGGAGGAACCAATAATGCATAAAATCAAGAATCTAAGTTATTTCAAGTAGTGCAGAGCTTGAAGGCATACTTAGATATCATAAATTAAAATCAAGAAAGGTTTCCCAAAGCTAAAGAAGAATAAGAGGAGATTAATGGTTATTTGTTGAGGAAATTAGAAAAAGACGAAGTTAAAAAGAAAACAACAAAAACTGATCAAAGAAGAGCTAGGAGTGAGACAATAGACACAACAGATTCAATAACTTCTAATGGAAGTGAGTTTCATGAATTTGATGAGGAAGGAGAATAGAAATTTCAAAGTAGGACCTCCACATCTAGGAAGAAGAGGACTACTCTGCAAGGAGAATCTAAGAAGATTAGACCTCCTAATTTTGATGGTGAATCTAAAGGAGCGGAGGTATGTCTCCTCAATATGTCAAAATACTTTGAAGTCTACAACTATCTGAGTAATTTGAAAACAAGATTGGCAACGCACCAATTGAATAGTAAGGAAGATTTATGGTGGGAAGAGAACAAAATTGTTAAAAGAATCAGAAGAAAAAATATGACTCGGAAACTATTTAGAAAAAAGTTCAAAAATAAATATCTAACTGGAAGGTATTTCGACTTAAAAGCTAGAGAGTTTCATGAATTAAGATTGGGACAACCTACTTTGGATGAGTTTGTTAACAAGTTTATGAGTTTGTTGAGGTATGTTCCATACTTGAAGGCGGAGAACACCAAGATAAAAAAAAATTGTTAGCTATCTACCTTTCTCATTTAGAGACAGAATTTATTTTGGTAACCCAAAAACTATGGATGAAACCATAAAAAAGAAAAAATGTGTTTTTCTCAAAATTAGAAGAAAGGTGACAACTCAAAAGGTTGGATGACTAAAAAGCATGAAAATTTCAATGCCAAGAAGAAAGGGTACAAGAAAATAGTTTTTCCAAATGTTTCCAGAAGTAACCAAGGAGGAAATTATAGCAAAAGTGTGAATTAGGAAAAGAATTTTGGATAGAAAAGTGGACAAGGAGTTGGAACAATGAATAAAAACTTTGTAAAAGAGACCATACCACCAATTAAATGTCAAGGTTACAGTGAAAATTTCTTGTGGAGAGGCTGTCCACAAAATATTGCGAACAAAAGGGGTATAATGAATAACTTGAAGGAAGCTTCAACTGTTAATGACATTACCTACAACATTCCAAGGATCAATGCAATATTAGATGGAAGACATGCAGACTATTAATCAATATGGTGAAAGTCCAAGGTGCAATTTTTGAACAAAAAGTTTCAGTATTAATAGACCCTAGATCTACCTTAAGTTATATTTCTGCTACTATAATTGAAAAGTGTGAACTTAGGAAAGAAAGAAAAAAACGAACCTTGGTTAATACAACTAGCCATGTGAACCCAAAGGAAAGTAACTGGAAACAACAAAAAACTGTTTATTAAATTTAAATTGAATGAACACTCAATTGAGTCTAAATGTTTTACCTCTGGGGTTAAATGATGTATTAATTGGGATGGATTGGTTAGAGTCTCATAAAGTGATTTTGAACTACTTAGAGAAATATTTCACCTATGTTAATGATGATGGAGAGGACTACATAGTTAAGGGGGTCTCAAGAGTTGTTTTAGTGAGGAATATTTATGCTTTACAACTAAATAAATGCACTCTCAAGGGATGTCAAATGTATGTTTTCCAGGTTGAGGATTGAGCTGAAAATATATAAAAGCCCTCTTTAGAAAACTACCCTATTTTATAATAGTATAAAAATGTCTTTTCTAAGGAGATATCAGGATTGCCTCCAAGGAGATATATATATATTTCACTATTGATCTCATTTCTGGAGTTGTTTCGATATCCAAATCTCCCTATAGGAGGAGTATCCCTGAGTTGATGGAATTGAAGATTCAATTACAAGAGTTGTTGGATAAAAATTACATAAGGCCTAGTGTGTCTCCTTGAGGTGCAGAAATTTTATTTGTCAAAAATAAAGATAACACAATGAGGCTTTGTATGAGCTATAGCCAGTTGAACAAGATGACCAATAAGAACAAATACTCTTTACCCCAACTTGATGATTTGTTTGATCATGTCCAAGGAGCATCAATTTTTTCAAAAATTTATCTAAGGTCAAGATAACATCAAATAAGGATCAAGGATGAAGATATACACATAAAAACATTTAGAAGGGGACATAGACACTACGAATTTGTATTGTTTCCATTTGGACTCACTAAAGCACCAACAACTATAATTTTCTTAATTAATAGTGTGTTAAGTCATTTCCTTGACAAATTTGTCATATTATTTATAGATGATATTTTGTAATGTTCTTTTTTCTTGTGTTCCTTGTGACATGGTTAGGATGGACTTTCAGAGTTGGGGACAGACAGGGCACAGGTGTAGGTTGATGTCATCAACGGGCCTAGGGGCTTTTGGAGGGGATTTAATAAGTTTCTATGACGTCTGATGGCACTTTATTGGTATATTCCATCATCTGCACAGTTTGCCTTTCATTCTGGGGCATTCCGACAATTTTCAGAAAACATAGTTATTATTGAGCATGACTTAATTAATTACACTTAAGGTGGAATTCCGGGAGGAATACTTGAGAAAACACCTTATTATAATAGCTCATTGGAACCAGAACAAGAATATTTGCATTATGGGATGGTTAGATGTGAGTTCCAGTGACTTGAGAAGACATGGTGACCAATTTACCCTTTTCCCACTTTAAAAATAATATTTTAATTAAAATAAAAAAGAAAAAAGTGCTCCATAATTAAAATAATAATAAAATAGGAGGTTCTCGAGGGGTCCATTGGAGCTATAAAAGAGGAGGAGGAGGCCTTGGAGGACATCTTGGATTTGATATTTCTTCTTGTATGAGAGGTTGAGAACTCGGTTCTCTATTTCATTGGGAGTCCCAGGATGAAAACCCTTGGGTATGTTGTTGAGTGTTGGACAAAACCCCAACTCTCTTTGAGGAACCCTTGGGTATGTTGTTGAGTGTTGGACAAAACCCCAACTCTCTTTGAGGAAAATTCATCCAGGAGTTTCATAGAGCTTTGGGGATATTAGAGTGAGGATCATTCAGGTCCTCAATTGGTGCCTCATTGCCTTTCAGTGGATTCAGTGCTGTTGTGGATTTTTGAGAGATCAAGATCGATATATCAACATAATATTTGGAGGTTCACTCAGGTATCATCTTTCTCTTTTGTCTCAAATATTTACAGTTGTACTTTGCATTCTATAATATAATAAATAAAGATGGGTCATTTCTTCCACTGCATTTTCTGATGTTATTTGAGTTTTTGGGTTCACATCTACAAATTTTTAATGTATTTGTTGTGCTTGTATAATTGTTGGGTTGTTATTCACTAGTACATTTTGGTAAAATTTCGTGGGTTTTTGGTGAAAATGTCAACATAAAATTTATAAAGAGAATTCTCATAAAATACCAGTTTTTGGTGAAAATGTCAACATAAAATTTATAAAGAGAATTCTCATAAAAATACCACAAAATTCCCAAAAGAGAAATTATAGTGGTATCAGGGCAAGTGATTGAGCCTTCGGCTCAGTGAGTGAGCCTTCGGCCAACCTTCGGCCCCACCTTCAGCCAACCTTCGCCCCTCCTTCGCCCACCTTATTGCTACTTTTTTCTTTTTCAGATTCTATAAATATTTTGGCATGATATGGGTATTAGAACGGAATTTTTTTGGGCTTAAGGGGATCGCACTTATATAATTTTGGTGTGTATAAACTTAATTTTTATTTAAAAATATTTCAAATTATTTTGATAGTCTTATTAGATATATTAATTTTAATGTGATTTTTATCAGTGATAACCACCGCAAAATTCCCAAAAGAGAAATTATAGTGGTATCAGAGCCGTTCATCCTGCCAGCCTCAGGATTTATTGCCAATCAATTTTTAAGAGCCAAGCCCAAGGGTTTCAGTTTACTTGCAGTCTTTTCTCAAAGTGTCAAAGAGAAATATACTGGCCAAAGTAATATTTGTTGTTGGTATGGAGTTGTTGGAGATTAAATTATTTCCCCACGAGGCTAAATTCCATATAGTCTGAAGGCTCAAATGATCCATCGTTGGTTCAAAAGAAGTGTGGACGCATTAAACTCCACGTAATGTTTGAGATTTGATCCAAGCTTGAATGCCTAATTTGGCTATGATAACTCGGTTTTAAAGGGCGATTGTGCGACCTGTGTGTGAGAATTATAGTAGAATGCACCTGTAGGTACGAAAACAAAAAAATATATATACAAAATTCACTCAGCGAATTTCTCAAATTGAATAGGTCTTGCATGTAAAGATCGACTTGGTATAAACACATGCAATGATCTTTTTGATCGAGTCTTTGTGGTAATGGAATGTACTGGTGTGTTGAAGAGGCCCAAAACAAATCAGTTTTAAATATGTCGAGCATTGGATGGGTAGATTTTGGACAAACCATTTCAGGGGAATGTTTTGGTCGTTGCGGGTAAATTAAGGGGCATAAATATTACAGGCAATAGTTAGCGAGCCCTCCTGAAGCATATCGGGCGTTTTGGGGAATTAAAATAGAAAAAAAATCGAGGTTCTAGCGGATGCCAGACAACCCATAATACTTATGGTGACAGACTGTGGGCCACAGGAGGCAGATCGAGCATCAATGTGCTAGAATTGAGCTAGGAAGTACCAGCGTGATATTCAATAACATCACCCTGCCAGTGTCTCAAGAAGAGGTTCACTCCCATGGTTGGTACGCATATCGTTGCCAGGTGTTAAAGACACAACTAGAAACCAGGTCAGCGCGTGACAAAAACCACAATAATTATATGGATGTTGTGATCGTGAACTGAGATTTGGTCTCGAAGTAGTCCACGGATTGAGGATTGGATCGTTGACATGGCACTCTTGTAATATATAATCATCAGATCATAGTGTTTACAAATGGCAGAGGTTGGATCGAAGTTCTAGACAACCGCTTGATCGCTGAAGCTGACTTGTCAGGTTTGAGACCAAATCAATAAGAAAAGAAGTTGCACTGGATCCGTAACTGAGCCGATCAAGCATCAAATGTTTTCATCTACTTCGGAATTGATTTTAACAAAAATTTAAGGAAAAAAAAAACTTTGGGGCTTGGAAAGTATTTTATGCTTTTCAAAATAGGTGTAGAGAGGCAGAGTTATGGGACAGGAAGACCGCTCAAACTCTTTTTGGGTTTCTAGTGATTCCAATGATTCTATATGGTTGTGAACTGTGAGTTAGCAGTAATTTCGACATGCAGTGGAGACAAATTGAGAAAATTCAGAAGCGTTTGATTACAAACAAATTTAAGATTAAAAGTGCAGTTACTTATGATATCTTGTTAAGTGAAACAGAGACTGCTCCTATTGAAGCAATTGCTATGGTGCGAGTCATAAAGTATTTAAAAAAAATTGAGCAAATGGAAGAGGGTAGATGGACTAAGATTGTCTTTAATGATAGATTGTGCAAGAGAAAAAAAAGTTGGATGCAGCAGAATAACAAATGGTTTAGTAAATGGGATATTTGCTTGAACGCCTGCGCAAAGAGATAAAAGCTTTTGTTATGGAAAAGTTTCACAAACTTACTTGGGAGAAGGAGCTAGGAAGAAAGAAAAATTACTATATTGAAGTGTTTAATCCCACTCATAATCATCAACCAAAAGCATACATAGAGGCCAATATCTCTTGGAGAGCCAAAATTCTTATGGCTCAATTAAGGACTAATTCTCATCAACTCCGTTGTGAAACATGGCGCTAGAAAAGGCCAAAGGAAGTGTGGGAGGAAAGGATATGCATTTTTTGTTCTTCGGGAAAAGTAGAAACAGAAAAACATTTCATTTTAGAATGTGAGGCCTTCAAAGACAACAGGGAAAGTTATGCAGATACGCTGGCATCTAGGTCTTGGGATTATCTATTTAATGAGGGGTTTGTCGAGAAGATGGGAGCATTTATTGTGAAGCTTCACAAAATAAGGGCCGAATACATCAAGCAGATGAAGAAGCAATCTGTCCCATAGGCTATCTTTAGCCTCGTAGACGTTAAAATAATTTCTTCTTCTACCAGAAGAGTGTGATCTGGCTGATGGTGTTTGTGCTGTGGGCCACAGGGACGACTCTTACGGAATTGTCGGCTCAGTGGAGCCCTATGCTGGAGAGATTGCATCCATCACATATCAATCCATCTCCACGTAGAAGAATTGAGTCAGGGGTCCACGTAGTGGGACCGCGTTGATCGACAACAAATCTCTAGAATTATGCTAGATCGTGAAATACATATAGCAGGAGGGTCACCCATGTTGGCCATTGGATAAACAATTTATTATGTGCCCATTTGTCTATAACACCAAGCCAAGACGATATCATCAATCCGTGATCGACTCACCTTGAAGACCGAAATTGAATTTGTTGTGCGTATGGTGTTCGATTGTGAAGTTTAATCACGTTGTGCATGACAGTGAGGCTGATCTAAGCAGAGTGGTAGTAGCAGAGACCGAATTTATAATTGTGCCATTCTTCCAACATTTCCAAGCTAAATCTATTGCTCTCTGGGCAAGCGACTAAAGGCCATATTTATCCATCTAAGTTTGATGTAGCAGAAAGATTAAAGGACCTGTATGCATTGTTGACTGTTGTCATCAGAAAGTGATGGACGAATTCTACGTGCTTCTGATCTGTCAGTAATAAGTTAAGTCAACTAGCATGAGAAATAGCGAGTTGGGGTAGTAAGCTTCGATTATTGAGGTGAGTCTTGTGCTATAGCTAAGGGTAATGTGTTGAGGTCTTAGTATTTGTTGTTGAAACGTGTAGAGATTGTCTTAAGATTTATGAGTCAGAATGTTGAGCTAGAATCTAAGGATGCATGTCTAAGTACAGATTTTGTATATGATTGCTAGTCTGAAAGGACAAAATTATATTGTTGTAGTTTTGTCATAACCATTGTATTGATGAGCATGTATTAGTCACTTACTCATGAAGAGTTATCGGTCATGTTTGTATGAGTCAGAGTCTTGAGCTGCCACCATTGCATGTTGAGAGAATTTTAGTCAAAACAGCTTGATGTACTTCTCATCATCGGACTAAACATGAATCAAACCTTCTTAAACTCCCTTAATAAACTAGCAGCAACAAAAATCAGACCCTTCTCAAAGGGGTTCTATGTCATTTTTCAGAGAGAACACCCAAAGGATGTGCAGAAGGGGCAGGAAATAGGGCACAAAATATTTGCACTTGGGATAGATTTGAAGCACATGAGGGTCACATGGAAAGTCATTTTCAAACTAGATGAACTAGATGCACTCATTTCCGAAGTGAACCAATTAGAAGGGATGAAACTAATTTTGGCTCTAAGACCATCTATACTTGCTCTCATACAACCCAAGTTCTTGGAGGAACCTTGTGAAGGGGTTAAATTTCTAGTTGCATCTTGTTTCAATCACATCATGAGATTGGCTGCACCTATAGCTCCTTACAATGATGATGTTATGATGAGTCTTCGAGTTGATGATAGAAAATTTGCGAGATTTGGATAATAGTGAGGGTCTTACATATGGGAAGAAGCTTTAGGTTCTAAAAATTATGGCCATGACTAAGACTTATGAAGTCATGTTTCATATTGAGTGTGATAATCTTATTCTGCGGATGTTTCGATGCTTCTTCAGAATTAGGAAACATCATCCTGACACAATCATAGGACACATGCAGTCCATCTTGTCATCATGTATGAGAGGCTATGATGCCATTTTCTGGGAGTTGCAGCCCCAATTGCTTTCTGTTTGGAGGAGAGAGAACTTGGTCTCACCTGCTACTTATGAACTAACCGAGAGGTTGGTTGAGGAGAACCTTGGTTTTTTCAGGAGATAGTTGATCAAGGAGGAGCTTCTCAGGTTTAGGGGATCATGCAGCAAGAATGAGCTGAGGAGGAAGGGACTTTGCTTCATCTGCAGGGGACCTAACCACTCATGCTTGAGTGACACTGAGGAGATGGCAGAGGTAGAACAGGTGGAGATTCCTTCTAAAATTCAGGGCGAGGATTATTCTTTGGATGAGTCCATGGGTTCATACGAGGATGCCTCCGAAGAGCATGAGTCATGTAGAGTCATTGACAACAGGCTAGATTTATATGATGAGCAGGTAGTGGACCCTATGGAAGACATTTAAGATGATCAGTCACTAGTGGTGATTCAATATGAGCAACATATGGTGGAGCATGATTCGACTAAGGAGGATGATGGGCACAATATGCATGATGAGCCTTTTGGGGCAAGCTAATTGGAAGTTTATATTGAGCCCATGATGGAGGAGGTTGAGTAGCCACCCCTGGGGTTAGCCATTGATGAGGAGCAGACAGATGTATAGACAGCTAGTAGGGTGGTAGTATTTGCAGACACTTGTCCTCAGGAGGTGTTGGAGGTTGACAAGGTATTTTTACAGGTGACGAGTAGACGAGAGGAGTATGGAGATTTCAGACAGATGAGCGAGGATCTTCTAGAGATGGCGGTGCACCCATATTTGGGCATACCCACTGATGAGGTGCCAATAGGTACAGTGGAAGCCAACATAGCTAGGAGTGTTTCCAGGCAGCAACCCTCTCTAGGAGTACATAGACAGGGAGTGCAACACAATTTGACCACTCATACCCATTGTAGGGAGAGAGGTAGGGTTCTCTCAGTGGATATTATTGATTGACCAAATAGAGAAGCATGAGTTGAGTGTGGACCAACATCACCCTAGTAGACTTGTTCCTTACGCTGGAGTCCATGCATTAGATTGGCGGGAGATCATGAGATGGTATCCTTTTGATGGAGTATCAACCTTAGTCTAGGGCACAATACAATAGGGGCACTTAGATGAGGGGGTTACTACATGTTTCAGTGGGCAGTGGGATGTGGACCGATAGTTCATCAGTGTTTTAGTAGCACTAGCCTAGCATCAACAGAGTGAGGTTGACCTCGGCCTATGCCAGAGGCAGGATTGGAGAGAGTTGATGAGTTGGTATTCGCTTTATGGAGAAGCATATATAGTCGGAGACAGAACACAGTTTGAGCCATGGGACTTGGGCAATGATTGGCCATGGTGGCATTGGGATCTAGGAGGATTGGTTGATGATAGGTACAGTCAGTGATTAGTTTGAGATCCAGGCATTGAGGGGTCCATTAATGATGGGTTGACACAGAGGCATAGCATCACCCAATGGTTCGTATGGGATACATGCATTGGGTCTCAGTTGTGTTGGGCCACCAGAATGGTCCACGGGTTTGGATTGCTTGAGGGAAATAAATATTGGGGAGGGAGGATTTGTAATCTTCCTTTTTTCTGGGGTTCCTTATGACATGGTTAGGATGGACTTTTAGAGTTGGGGGCAGACAGGTCACTAGTGCAGGTTGATGTCATCAAAGGGCTCAGGGGCTTTTGGAGGGGCTTTGAGGAGTTTATATGAGGTATGATGGAATTCGATTGGTATTTTCCATCATCCACACAGTTTGTATTTCATTTCGGTGCATTCTGACAACTTTTAGAAAACAGAGTTATTATTGGGATTGACTCAATTAATTACGCTTAAGGTGGTGTTCCGGGAGGAATACTTGACATAATACCTTAAGTGTAATAGCTTGTTGGAACCAGAATGAGAAGATCTACATGATAGGATGGTTAGATGTTAGTTTCAGTGACGTGAGGAGACATGGTGGCCAATTTACCCTTTTCTCGCATTAAAAATAATATTTTAATTAAAATAAAAGAGGGAAAAGTGCTCCATAATTAAAATAATAATAAAACAGGAGGTTCTAGAGGGGTCCATCAGATCTATTAAAGAGGAGGAGGACACCATTGGAGGACATCTTGGATTTGATATTTCTTCTTGTATGAGAGGTTGAGAACCTAGTTTTCCACTTCATTGGGAGCCCCAGGACGGAAACCCTTGGGTATGTTGTTGAGTGTTGGACGAAACCCCAACTCTCTTTGATGAGACTTCATCCAAGAGTTTCATAGAGCTTCAGGGATATTGAAGTGAGGATCATTTAGTTCCTCAATTGGTGCTTCATCATCTTTCAGTTGATTCGGTGGCAGCCGTTGTGGAGTTTTGAGAGATCAGGATCAGCATATCAACAAAATATTTGGAGGTTCACTCAACTATCATATTTTTATTTTGTCTCAAATATTTACAGTTGTACTCTGCATTATATAATATAATAAATAAAGTTGGGTCAATTCTTCTGCTCCATTTTCTAATGTTATTTGAGTTTCTAGGTTCACATATGTAAATTGGCAATGTATTTGTCGTGCTTGTATAATTTTTGGGTTTCTATTTAGTGGGGCATTTTGGTACAATTTCGTGGGTTTTTGGTGAAAATGTCGACATAAAATTTATTAAGAGAATTCTTAGAAAAATACCACAAAATTCCTGAAAGGGACATTTCATATTCTGGTCTATTCTAAGAGTAAGGAAGAACATGATCGACACCTGCAAATTATTCTTCAAACACTTAGAGAGAATGAGTTGTATGCTAAGTTTAGCAAGTGCTCATTTTATCAAGAACAAATTCAATATTTGGGGCATGTAGTGTCAAAAGAAGGGATTGTTGTGGATCCAGAAAATATTAAATTCATTATTGAATGGCTAGTGCCTAAAGATGTAGTTGATGTTAGGTCATTTATGGGGATTATAGGTTACTATAGAATATTTATAGAGGGATTTTCTAAATTAGCCTATCTTATTACTTCTTTGCAAAAGAAGGGGACAAAATTTGAATGGAGTAAAAAGTGTCAGGACAGTTTTGAGAAGTTGAAGTAGTTATTAACCACTGCTCCCATCCTGAAACTAGTTGATCCCAATAAAGAGTTTGTTGTGTGCATAAATGCTTGTAAAGAAGGCTTGGGAGGTGTTTTGATGCAAGAGGGTCATGTAATCAATTATGAGTCCAAAAAGCTAAAGGACCATGAAAAGAATTATGCTACACATGATTTGGAATTGGCAACCATAATACATGCTTTAAAAATGTGGAGACATTACCTAGTTGGAAGAAAATTTTAGCTAAGAACAGATAATGTTAGCCTCAAATATATTTTTGATCAGCCAAATCTAAATGCTAGGCAAGCTAGATGGTTAGCATTTCTTAGTGAGTATGATTTCGAAATTGTACATATTAAAGACAAGGAAAATAAAATTGTTGATGCCTTAAGCAAAAAATTACATCAAATCTGCACACTTTTAACAACAAATTGGCAAACATATTTGATTAAAAGGATAAAAACAAAAATAAAATTTGATGAAGAATACTTGTAGATCAAAAAGAAATTGCAGGGAACTGAAGAATTAGGTGAAAATGAGATTGATTTTTCAGTAAATATTGCAAATTTGTTGTTGTTTAAAAGTAGAATTTAATTTCCTAATGTCTCAGAATTGAAAAGATTTGTGTTAGATGAATTACATAAGAGACTAATAGATGGTCACCCTGGGTAGCAAATGATTATAATTGTGTTAAGAAGAATGTATGTTATGGATAAACCAACGAAGTGGGAAGATTATCTTCACCTTGTTGAGTTTGTTTATAACAAAGGTACCAAACTTATTTAAATATGAGTCCCTTTGAAGTACTATATGGCAAAAAATGAAAAGTACCTTTGAGTTGGGACCATCTTGAAGATCGGTTAGTGTTGTGTCTAGATATGTTAAAGGAGATGGAAGAAGTGGTTAAACATGTCAGACAAAATTTGAAAACAACACAAGACCATCAAAAGAGTTATGCATATTTAAAAAGACTTCCAAAAGAATTCAATGTGGGAGATCATGTGTATTTAAAAGTGAAACCCAAGAAAAGCATGCTTAGACTTGGTAGTTGTGCTAAGTTATCACCTAGATATTGTGGACCTTTTGAATTCTTAGCTAGAATTGGACCAGTTTCTTATCAACTTGCCCTTCCAACAAACATAAAAGTTCACAATGTTTTTCATGTGTCTTTATTAAAGAAGTATGTGCATGATCCAACTCATATCATTGATTAGAAAGTTGTACATTTGCAACCAGAGGGAGATTTCCTAGCATAATAACTACATATTCTAGACTGGAGGGTAGTCATGCTCTAGAATAGAGACACGACATAGCTGAAAATTCAATGGAGACATTTTAGTTTGGAAGAGGCAACTTCGGAGTTGGAGGATGCTTTCAAAGAAGCATATCCTTCTATGTTTACATAAACTGGAATATATTCTTGAAGGACATTTATCAGACACCGGGACAGTGTAAAATTTAAGCGGGGGAGGATGTGATATCCCCTGGCTTGATATTTTATGTAATTAATTATGCATATAAGTATGAAAAACAATTGAATAATTTAATTATCTATACTTTATTACTGATAATAACTGATTATAAAATTGTAATTATCATGTTTTTTTTTCTAATAAAGAAATATGGAAGAATTAATTATTGAGTACTAATGGCTAAAAAAGTTGAGGATGCAAGATTATTGTTGAATAATTATTACCCATCAATAGGTCCTAGGCATCTAATTTGGATGATTAGATTTATTGAAGAATTATGGAAATTAGCCAATTAATTGTTTCCCTAAAAGATGGGAGTTTTTCTTTAGGAGTGAGAAAGAAAAGCTCATTAACGAGCTAACAACTATCTACCACCTATTAGTGAGGCGAAGATAGTTACTAACCACCAAAAGGGTGGAAGATGGGTAATGGAGAAAAATCTTTTTCCTATTGGATTTTGTCTCATTCTAGTAGAGGAGACTGAAGAGAAGCAAATGTGAAGGACAAAAAAAATTTGCAGACCTGATATGCTTGGGGGGATACTTGCTGGATGCAATATCAAGGTCGGGAGGAGCCAAGTACTCAATTACTAATTTTCCCAGGCTATTGATTTTCAAGTCGGTATTCTTACCTATTGTGTCTATTTTTTTTTGAAAAAAATAATCATTATGTTTTTCATTAGCAAATCCTGTGCATAAGAAAGAAAATAATTAACTATGTTTTACTCACTGATTTTGTATGGTAAAAGAAAAGGAAAAAAGTTAGTTATGATTTTATTAAATAATTTTGAACTCTATAAAGAAAATGGTTAGTTGTTTTAAGTTTAATTTATAAATTCTTATTAGCATAAAATAATGGTTATTTGCTTATTTATAAATCTGTACGAAAGACTGAAATAGGTAGGAAAACTAGATATTATGCTGAAGAGAATAGTAATATATTGAGTAGATTTTAGATGTGTTAAATGAGAAATTAAACATGAAGGAGTTGTTTAAAACGAGATGAGTAATTGTTGTGAATACAGGTCTTTCTATAGGTGTTTATATAAAAGAAAATATGTGTGCATGTGTGTGGGTGTGGGTGTGTGTGTGTGTGTGTGTGTTGGTGAAAAATACAGAGTTGAGGGAACAGGGCAAGGTGACAAACCCTAGCTTCCTTTGCCTGGTTCGTGCTTCCCAACAATGACCTTCATGTCAGTGCTCCCTCATTGCAACGTGGCTTTCTGGTGTATCGTGGATCTTGGCATGGTCGTATAGCGTTCGATTGCGTTGTGGTCCTACTAGGGAAGGGTTGAGGGGGTTGTGAGCTGGGTGGTTTTACTACGTGGTTCTGGTTTTGGGCCCCTTTTCCTCTGTTGTCGAGTCATGTGTTTCCAGGGTCTTGTTCTGGCATCGTTCACCACTGTGGTCCGTGTGGCTTCTGTTCTCGAGGGCCTTTGTTGTCGTCGACATTTTTTTGCACATAGGTTTTCTTTTTGGGTGTCGTCTCTGTTGCCACATTTCCCTTTCACTACTACCGGGTTTTGCATGAATGGGTGTTGCATAGTTTCGCTTGATGGTATTTTTATGGTCCAGATCGTGGCTTTCTTGGCACTACGGTTTTGGGCTTTGCGGATCTTGGTTTCATCCCCTTCGTAAAGCTCATTTTCTGGGGATTTCTACCATTTTTTGTATGTATTGATGCCCATTTTGGGCTTTGTTTTTGTGCCCCCTTTGGGGTTTTTATTGTGTCAGGCCTGTGTGCCTTACATCATGTTTTTTATGTTATGAGGCCTAGGGTTTTTGTCCCCTAGGGTTTACAATTTATTTATGCCTCTTGTAGGACCTGGATAGGTCTTAGTAAATGCACTTCAGATGCATAAGCAAAATGGATTTTTTTCATAGATATGAATGAAAATACAATTTTTTTCCTTGGAAAAAAATATATTGATATATGTGTTATTTCAACGCATTTATTAAATAACACATGGTGTAATACAAGATGGAAACTGAATTTGAGTATAGACATGTATACAGAGTAATAATAAACATGTATACAATAAAGCTTTATTAACACTATAATTCTCATAGTTCAGTGTTGCAAACATAATAAATTATCTTAGGTATACAGTGAGCGAAAATACAAAGATATATATATATATATATATATATATATATATATATATATATATATATATATATATGGAAAAACACAGTAGTATTGTTTTCCAAAATTATACAGAGATTCTCTTATTTTTTTATATTACCATTGTATGGAGACAAATTTTGAAAGAGGTATATCCGACCTCAAGAAATTTGTAATGAGTAAAATAAGAATAGAACCTGAATGTTATGTTCATAATGAAAATAATATTTTTGAAACAAAAGATGTTCATGGCCTTTTATAAATAATTTTGTTCAGAAGAAACTATATGTCACAAAAGACATAAAAGAAAATAATTAATAAATAAATTTTAGAAGTTAACAATCCAAAGGTTCGTCTTCAACCAGAGAAATCACACCCATAAGATAAATCAAAAGTTTGGGATCTCCAACTTGGTATGAAAGTTGAATAACACAGAATAGAGCCACATGAACTTTGAAAACATCAAAGGAAAAATACTTTGTCCCATCATGAAACCAATACCTAAAGTAATCATAAATAGAACCAATGATTAGTAAACAAGAAATGGAAAGAAAGCGTGAAGAAAAATTTAACATTAAAAGAACAAATGCAAAGAGGGTTATAAAAATAACTTAAAAATAAGTTACAAAATTCCAATTTATTTTTCTACCTGTGCAGAGATAATATATATATATATATATAATATATATATATATATATATATATATATAAAGAATGAACCCAAAATTTAAGAAGCAGGTAATAGCGTAAACCTAGTGAATACATGGCTATAACCAATGTTAAACAAATTATCAATTTCCGGAGAAAGAAAATGGTAAACAAGTTAATGATTTTTCATATAAAAATTAAAACCTGAGTGATAATATTTAGAATTCTAACACTGTGTGAATATGAAAAGCTCTAGAAATGATTGTAACCATATTCTAAATTTGACATTATTAACTGGTTAACCAGGGTTTGAGAAATCACAAACCCAAATAAAAACCAAAATACAAAAAAAACAATGTTTATAATTGAAAAGAAGACTAAATTTAAAATGGGTCGCAGAGAAAGACAAGAATGATTAGAGACAATAGACCATAAAGGGTTATAAAACCATTTTTTAATATAAATATATGTTTATATGAATTATGGAATCTAAGTTGTAGAACAAGCCACATAAAACAAGAAACAAAGTTTTCAAAACCCTCGAAATTTCTTTACTTCCAACAATGTTAACAATCATACAAAAAGGGAAAACTATGAAACAATTTTGTTTCACCATTATCTAAATAATGAATCCATAATTAGAGAACTTAAACAATAAGGTACGGGTTTTGAACTGAGATTGTCGACATATGAGATAAAGATGGACGCTTAGCCGATGACCAACATCAATCAATGGCTAAACATAGGTTTAATCATGTAGCCAACGACCAATTGCATTGGAACAAGATGTTAGCAGATGAACATTGGAATAATTATAGAAAGAACCCTGAAGATAAAACTATATCTATATATATATAAATGAGACCGAAGACTATGTAAATATTCAACAATATTCAATGAAGAATAAGTTTAGTGGGAAAGAAATTCACATATTGAAGAAATTCGAACATAGGGAGTCACTAATAGTTCATGGAACTCAGTTATTCAAATAATGGCAAGAAAAACTCATTAAAACCCTTCCATACTAGACTAAACATAGTGAGAACAGAGTTTACAGTGTAAACAACTCTCACGACGTTGTAAGGGAACAAATGAATAAAAAACAATGTCAGAATAGACTTTGTATCTCCGTGAAATCCGAAGACTAATCACAATCGTTGATTTAGAAATACCAATCTACACATGTTTACGTAGAAAACTCTAGAAGGCTTTCATACATAGCGTTATGTATATCGTAACAAAAACCAATGCCAAGAACAACGTTTTCAATATATTAATGAGACCACATTCATTAAACATACCTGAACTATATGACTATATAAAGGTTCAAAAATACTTTTCATAAACAAGTGCTATGAATATAATTATATTCATTGGTTTAAGGACATGAAATCAATATATGTATATTTGTGTGTTGAAATTCTTTGGAAGGTAAAAATAGTTATTTTGTAATTAAAATTGGAAATGTTTTCCAACGAACATATATTGATGTATATATATCTATGATACAAATAAAAAAGCACAGTGAAGTATAAGGGCATAAAACAAATACAATGATGGATAAGAAAGTATGCATTTTCTTATTAGAATCAATCCATTTAGGATCTTGTAGGTAGAGAATATATGAATGTAAATATAAAGAATTAAACCTAAGACAAATGCATTAGTGAATGACTAAATAGAAAGCATTAATATTGCCTTGATGTATGGAACACTCAAGGAGAAGAGAGATGGGAAAGTTAAATTTTAGAAGAGAATTTTGTATTCTTAAAACAGAAAATTTGAAAGAAGTTACAACATGGTAATGGAAAGGTTCTAGTATTGATTTAGAAATATTTATATCAGTAGAATGAAGGAAAATGAGTACAAAGAAGAATATATGTATAAGTATATCTATTTTACAGTTATATATGTGTGTGTAATTGTGTTGAAAATGAGGTACATTACACACGAGGGGTTAAATTTGACGCATTCAACCCTCAATATGAGTTGCAACTTGATTCTTCTAGAGTCCCCTTCATTATGTTCATGTTTCTATCCCTTTTTCCTGAGTAATGGAGCTAAATTGGCATCTTATCGCATCATGGAAGACAAAACATGAAGGCCAAATTTCGGGTGTCATAAATTTTTGATATGTACTATGTTTGAGATCATTCTTGTGTCTTTGGAAAGTTATCCGAGTGTATAATAGTTCCAAGGCATCTCACACAAGCAAGAGTTTTTGGACCCAAAAAAAAAACTTCATTAAATGCCTCAAAATGCCTCTCGGAGGTTTTAAACCCCAATTCACCAAACTAGGGCCTAGTGGTAAAAAGGGTCATATGAGTTGATTCTTATCATTTTTCCACTATAAAAGCTCAAGATGGATGTAAAATAATATAATGATAAAATATGGATCATTATACCTCTCCATATTGGGAGGTTTTTGATCCCAAAAATATTTTATTAAATGAGGTGAGGAAAATTTTCCTCAACCTCATCCCTAGAGTACCATTTAGCCATGCTTAGAAATTTTCCTTTCAACCCAATTTTTCAAAGGTCATGCTACCTCTATCTTGTAGTTTTGGACCTCTTCTGCAAATTTGTATCCTCTCTTAACTTTGTCTAAACATCTAGTGTTAAATCCTCTATAGAGGGTAGGAGTTGTTTTGGATCTCTTCTGCAAAATTGTATCCTCTCTCAACTCTATCTAAACATCTAGTGTTAAATCCTCTACAAAAGGTAGGACTTGTTACTCTTCTTGATTGAACATGGAAGGCTCATAGAGTTTCATATTTTCTACATTCATTAGTGAGTAAATGTGCATATAAGGGGGTAGATTGATTTTATACGCGTTATCTCCCACCTTTTCTAGTATCTCAAAGGGACCATATAGAATAGCCTTGATTTTCTTACCAAGACCATATAGCCTCTCCTTGTTCAATCGTAGCCATAATCTATCTCCCAATGTAAATGAATTCTCTATTTTTTGTTGATCATGTCTAACCTTGTGTTTTTTTTGTGTCTTCTGTAGTGTATCCTATACTTGTAGATGGATTTGCCTAATCTTATAAACAAATTCTTTTTCCCTTAAGTAATCACTTGTAAGATCCTCCCTTCTTCTTATTTTCCATATAAAATATCCAAAGGTTAAGGTGGAAAATATGCAAAATAAGTTTAAAATGGGGACTTACCAATAGAAGTGTGGATTTCTCTGTTACAAGAATGATTTATATAAAATAGGATGAATTTCATCCCAAGTCTTCGAATGCTTTTTATTGTAACCCCTCAAAAGTTGCACCAAAGTCATGTTGACTACTTCTTTCCCATCTATTTATGGATGGAATGTTGTCAACCTCTTCAATTATGTGTCATCTTCTTCCACAATGTAGTCTTAAACACACTGAAAAATATTGCATTGCCGTTTGAAATGATGATCCTCAGGATTCTAAATTGTAAGCATACATGTCCAAAGAACAAGTTTGTTGCTTCTTGCCCACTGATGGTATTTCTGCAGGGCATGAGAATGCACATCTTGATGAACCTGTCAACTACCATAAATAGGTAGTCAGTTCCCTTCATAATTTTCGGTAAACCTCCCACAAATTCCATGGAAATACTTTGTAGGACAAGTGGGTATAAGTAAGGGATGGTGTAGACCCTAATTCCTATTATTAGGCTTTTTGTTATAGAAAATCATACATCCTTTTATGAACTTATATATATCTTCCCATGCCCTGGGCTAATTCACATACCTGTGTTAATTGGTCATAATTTTCCCTAAACCAAAACTCCTGGTGACCTTGGAGGTGTGAGCCTCCTTGATTAGCTGCAGTCACGTACCTTTAGGGACACATAACTTGTCTAACATGTAGAGTAAACCATTCTAGATATTGCAGTCAATGATGATGTCACCATTATGCACATGACTCTGGCTCTGACTACTGAAACACCTTCTTGAATTCTGCATTCTTTGTGTATGCGTCATGGTGAAAGGCTCCATGTGCATTAGAGTTTCCAAAGTTGTGATATTTGATGTGGGTGGCCTTGAAAGCAATTCAACCAAATGTTTTTGTCTTCCCTTCTTGTACTTGATCATTAAATGAAAATTTTGTAAAAACATCATCCACTTGTAATGCATGGTTTATTGTAACTTAATCTGGGCTTACAATTACTGTAGCAGCTAGTGATATGTGTGGATTATTGTATCCCTTTCTATTAGATAGTGTTTCCACTTTTTGATAGCTTGTACTAGGACATCGAGTTCTATGTAGTAATTAGGGTAGTTGAGAACCACCCCATGAAATACTTCCAAATGGTAGTATACAAGCCTTTCTCCTTGCATCAACATTGCTCCCATTGCACACCCACTTGCATATTGCATATCCACTCACATCTATCTCCACTTTAAGGGGCTACTACAAGTTTGGTAATGTAAGAACCAATGCTTGACTAATTATTTCCTTTAACTCCTTAAATGCCTTCTTCTAACCCTTTCCCCACTGGAAACTCTTGCCACTTGTTGTTACGACATGGAGTGGTGCCACTACCGTGGAAAATGAAGCTATTAATTTCCTCAAGTATTATGTTGCCATAATGAAACTCCTAAGATCATAAACATTGGTAGGCATCATCCACTTCATGATGGCCTCCATCTTGGCAGGATCCATCCTTAGCTCTCCTCTACCAATCACATATCCTAAATATACAAGAGATTGCTATGAAAAATCACATTTCTTGAGATTTTCTAGTAATTGGTACTTCTTTGATGTCTCTAGCACCTACATCAAATGTGAGATGTGCCCCTCCCACGAAAAATTGTATATTTGTATATCATCCAAATAAATAATAACAAATGAATCTAGAAAAGTATACATGTAATTCATTAACCACATGAATGTAGGTGTTGAATTGCATAAACCAAATGGCATGATTAACCACTCACAAACCTTGACTAGTTTGGAAAGTGGTTTTATAGGTGTCTTCTTCTCTAACTCGAGCTTGGTGATACCCTGATTTTAAGTCCATGTTGGTGAAGTATTTTTCTTGCTACAACTGGTCCAACAAATAATTTATCCTTGGTAGAGAGTAGTTGTTCTTGAGCATCATTTTTTTCAATGCCCTAAAGTTAATGCACATTCTCCAAGTCACATCCTCTTTAGGCACAATTATGATGGGTGATCCACATGGTGACATACTTGGTTGAATGACACCCACTTCTAGCAACTATTGAAGTCATTTCTTCACCTCGTTCACTTTTATTTTGAATTGCTTGTATAACCAAATTTTTGACAATACAGAGTTTGGAAACAGTTGGATCTCATACTCAACTTACTTCTTAGGTGTTAACCCTTTTAGATCTTGGATCACTCCCCTATATGCCTATAGAAACTCACCCAATAGTTGTATTTTTTCCTTAGTGCATCCCTCCAAGGATGCCTTTTCTTTCAATGACTCTTCTACAAATAAATTTTATCTTAAAAATAATAAAACATACTTCTTTCTAGAACTGATTAGTTTCTTGGCTTGGTTGGCACTTACCAGCAAAATTTTGGGCTTACTCTTGTGCACATTGATGGTGAAGGATTTTCTATCCTTAATGAGGTGGTATTCATTGGCTCTCCACATGAACATTACACCCTTCATGTACATAAGGGGACTTCCAAACACCAATTCACATATGTCAAATGGAACTACATCTAGTTATACTTGATTCCAAAAAATCAACACTAATAACAAATTTAATTTTGCACTATTCAGTTACCTTTATTTTTGCATCTTTATTTACCCAATCTAATTGGTATGGGCCATGATGATCATAAACCTATAATACCATTTTTTTGACCAAATATATTGCAATGAGATTCTCCTATGATCCTCAGTAAAATATAGCATTAATCTTCATCTTCTTGACTTGTATATTTATATGGAAGAGTTTAATCATCTCCTTCTCTTTCTGTTGTTTAAGGTTACTTAGATTCACCCCCTTCTGAATTGATGTACACACAATATTCTCATCCACATCTGAGTTTCTTTCCATTTGATTGCTCAAATGTGTGGCTATGATATTTTTCTTCTTATCATATTTCATTTGGTTCTTTGGGTTGAGTTTTGAATATGATTTTCAACACTTATCCTCTGTATGACCATCGACATTATTGTGGTTTCACTGGTTGCTCATATCTTTGCATTGGTGTGTTGTGGTTATTGTATTTTTTCCCTTCACCCATTTCCATTTATTCTTCCCTTATTTGGAAGCTACCTAGTGTTCTTGCTACTTTGAACCACTCAATTTCCCTCTTTTTTGGCCTATGCTTTCTAGACACTAAGATTGTACACAAGCCTCATCCATTGTTCTAGGTTTAAACAACATCATTTGCTTTCACAAATGGCTATGTAAACCCCCTATATATTTGAGGAGTACTTCTACATTCTTGGGAGATATACCCAACATTATTTCCATCTTCTTGGATTACATGGTGTGCTCTTGTCCTCTCTACCCTTGCCTTGACCTGAAGTAATGCCACTAGATCCATTGGTCCTCTACATACCCAATTTGATAGAATTTGGACTTTATGAGAGTTTTGAAACTCTCCCACTAACACTTAGTTAATGGGGATCCCCCTCCAGCCTTAAGGTTTTTTCTTAACCTTCCCACTAGGTTAGGGAATGGCCTTTTAGTTTAAAACAAGTGAAAGACATTTTTTGTTCTTCCTCTAGGTGATGAATGCTAAAATAATTTTCTAGTTGTTGTAACTAGTGATTCAATTTCAAAGCATCAATCTCATCTTGATATGGCTTGATTTCGACCTCCACTTCCATATTGAACAATTATATGAATGGTTCACAGAAACCAAACTAGGTTTCTCTTTTTTGGGTTCTCTCCTAGACTCCTTCTTTGGTTCTCTTGACCCCTTGATTTTCCCTCTGATCTGAGCTTCGAGTTAGAACCTTTGTCTTCTATAATTCCAAGCTTATTTTCTAGAGTCACCTTGAGAAGTCATAGTACAACTATATATCCAAACCACTCTTCCAACCTTGAAAATCTCTCCTCTACTAAATCTCAAGGGTTATTAATAGATTCATTGGCCATTGTTGAGGTTTTATGACTTTTTGGTTATCGTTCTGGATCCTTTGTAACTCCCCATAATATACCTAAAGAAACCTGCTTTAATACCAATATGATTCACAAGCTGTCACGAATATACCACTAAATATTTCATCACAACATATCTAATAAATATTTACGAAAATATGAAAATCCATACTATGAGGGTTAATTTTCCTTATACATTCTGGATTTTTTAAGTACTATTTTTTGCTTATACATACAAAATATAAAAATGTGGAAGTGAAGGAAAAAAATAAAATACAGATATAAACAGAAACATAGAGCTACATTGAAAACATAACTTCAATTCATTAATAACAAAGTACTGAAAATTGTTTACATGCAGAATGGAAATACACTAGCTCAGATGATGGTAGTTTATCTCTAAGAAGAGATTTGGTGGCTACATGGCTTCTAAAATGTGTTACAATGAGGCTCGAAGGCCTTTTTATTATTTATAAACATGGGAAAACCCTAAACATCCAAACCTAACCCTAGGAGATAGCACCAAAATTTTGTGGGACCTGTTGGGGTTATTTGGTACATGAACTTCTTGGGGTAGTATCTTTGGCATACGATGTTCATTTGATGTGTATGATGCCTCGTTAGAAATATCTATCTAAGGACTACAAATTTCAACTAAAAACCCCTATCACAAGCTTTATGTTTTTCCGTTTTTCAAAAAATAATTGTTAAGGGCCTCAAAATGGCTTCGGAAGTTCACAACCCGAAAAACTGCCAAAAATTGTAAATTGTGCTACAATTAAGGAAATAGAAAGAAACAATGTTGGGGGTCCAAGTGGCCACCAATATCAATCTATATCAGGAATATAAAGACCAAATATAACAATCACTCATAAAACTACAATAACACAAGATATGATTTGGGAAGCCCCTTTAAGAGAAAATCCAATTGAAAGGTGAGATTTTTCTGCTCTCCCTTTCTCTGAATGGGTACAAATACAACTGAGTGATACATATGGCCTATGAAATACTATAAAACACAAACCCTCTCTACTTTGGCTTCTCTCTATCCACTCTCAGCTACTCTTCTCTACCATAGAACAAAATGCACTAGAATATAATCAAATCTCTTTTTCTTCCTAATGGGCCAATTATAACACAACTCGGTAGCCAACTAGGAGTTAAATTTGACGTATTCAAACCTCGATATGAGTTACAACTTGACTCTTCTTCATCATGGTCATGTATATTTCCACTTTAACATGAGTAAAGGGGTTGGCATGGCATCCTCTAAAATCATGGTGGACAAAATAAGAAGGTCAACTTTTGGGTGGCATAAATTTTTGCATAAAGACTATGTTTGAGGTTATTCTTGTGCTACTGGAAAGGTATATGAATGTACAACATTGCAAGGGGTGTCAACTAAAGAGATTTTTGAGACCCTAAAAAACTTCATTAAGTGCCTCAAATTGCCTCTGAAAGGTTATAAACCCTAATTCAACAAATTGGGACCCATCAATGAAAATGGTCATGTGAGTTGATTCCTCCAATTTTACCACTTCCAAAGAATCAGTGTGGATGAAAAATAATATAATGATCCAATATGGACCATTTGTGCTAATGAAAATTTCATGGATGATTATGGCTTGAAATATAACAATTTTCAACAAAGTCTCTAACATTGGATGAAATTAAAAAGGTGAAAAGTTGACGATTCTAGATTGATGTAGAGATTATTTGGAATATTAGATCTTTGAGGTGAAGGTTGTTGACTGTTCACAATCATAATTGATATCAATTTCCATTATAAAATGATTTCTTTTTCTCTTTGGATTTTCTTCTGCAAGTGGATAATGTTGGGCTCTGACAAACCATACTGTAGAAATCAAAAAAATAGTTGTGAACTTTCAAGAGTTGAAAGTTTTATTTTATAACAAAAATTGCATAAGAGTACAATCAATGGAAAAGCATTAAATAATAGAATATAACAAAAGATTTGTGTGTTCAAAATATGTTTTTGGTTGTTTTATAAAATGACAAGAAATAGCCTATATGCTTGATTGAACAAAATAATTATCTTTATGCATTATCTCCAAAGTTCCTTGAGCTTGTAGTAGGGGCTATGTGATGGAAAAAGGTATATAATGAGGGATAATTAATCCTGGGAAAGTTTGTATATCCTAAGTAATGGAATATCTAGGGAATGATGTTATCTTATTTGAATAAGAAAGTTACTTGTCATCAGTGCAAAGGGATGACTTATAAATTCAATTTAAAGATGCTAGTGCTTTAGTTAGAATGCATATGATGCATTGACTAAAATCAACATGCATATTCTTATTTATAGCCAATAAAAATAGAGAAGAGCTATTTTTCTATTGGTTTCTATGATTATTATATGAAAAATAAGATAATGGATAGTGAAGGTATGAAATATGCTAACTTAGAAAGAATGCCATCTTGCTTTATACAGGTCCTTAATTATTTGATGGGAGGAAAGGTAGCTAAGAAATAAAAGTTGTAGACTCAAAGCATGAAATGAATAATGATTTCCTAAGGAAAGGGTTATTGGAAGGCTTATATGGTAAAGGAAATCCATCAAGATGAAGAAAGCATGTACCCTATGCATGAGATGAGTGAACCATCTCAATAGATAATATTTGTGTATGATGGGAAGAGTTTTAGGATATGAACGAACAAATTGTGTGTAAATAAGGTGAAGTGAATATTGAAATTCATTCCACTTGGGAGATACTATCAGGAGAATGAATCACTATATTGTGTGGAATTTGCTTGTGAGAGAGTGGAGCTAAATTGAAAATATTCCAAGGAATAGAGGGGAAGTTCCATAGTTGGATAAGGCTACACCACATATTGAGATGAAAGTAGAGATGCATAATTTTTTAGATCGTCATAATAGCATAAGAGTTACAAATTCATGGGAAGTAAGATAACACGAAAATTTTGGCTTTGTTATGAATGCATTTATGATAAAAATGGAAAGCCAAGTTCGACTTTGCTGGAATTTCTCATGGAAATTAGAATAAAATTTACCAAAAAGAGATAGAATACAGAGGTAGCTCATGAATCAAGGGAAGCTCTCAATAATTGGTTGCAATAATAAATGGTGCATGTGGCAAACAAAGTAGATGTGGAAATGACGGACGTTTTCTCACCCTAAAACTCTATTTTTTTTCTAGAATAGAGTTGTATGTTTTTGAAGTAGCAAGTATAGCTTATGTGTGTAAAATAAGTATTACTGCTTGTTCAAATATAATAAATATTTATATATTATGTGATTAGTTTAAAGGCCATGGAGAGGATCAGTTATGCTATGGAATTCCATGATATGTAGAGGATTTAGAAGGAAAAAATCCTTTATTCTTTTCTTTTTACATTGTTTATATTTATCGAGATTGATAAATATGTTAATGTAGATAATTTTGAGGCATGGGAATGTTGAAAATGTAATAGAAGATGGAATATGCATGCACTAATGAACATATTTACATGTAATCTACCACTAGTGAACATGTGGTAGAGTGCATGAAAATATGTTTGGGCATAGATATTATATTATTGCATATTAGTTGAATATATTGCTACTTATTCATAAGAAGTCAGTATGGCAGATGATTGAATGTGTTTGTTGTGATTGTATAAATAAGAGTGGTTGAAAACATGGATGAAGATCTTAATGGTGTGTTTGTCTAAGATAGTCAACCCCATAAAAAAGATAAGGGTGAGTCTATGCTTGTTAAGTGGTTGAAGAAGGGATCATGTGAGTTCCGATGAGGCACTACCTAATCAAGTGACATCACCAATGTTAACAATAAACCATACATATATGAAATTGTTCATGTCAATGTTGTTGAGAAATATATAGGGAAATGATCAGAATGATTTCTCTTTCCTTGATAATTGCTTGTGATGTATTTTTACTTTATCTTACTTATTAACTTCTTTACTTATTATTATGTTTGTATATAATAAAACAACTACCAAAACAAGAGGAACAAGAACACATAATATAGGTTGCAATTTAGGGACAAAAACCCTCCAATTGAGAGGAAAACCCACAAATCTCTTATCTTCCTTATAGATTCTTCAATTGAAGAATTCCAAGACCTCTAGAGCAAGACCAATACCCTCCATGACCAAGTCCAACCTTCTGGATGATGTGATTTCCTTGAACAAGTCAAACCTAGTCAAATATCTTCCAGTAACACAAATTCGACCCCCAGCTATAGAATTTCGGCCTCCACTGCATACCTGAAATTTTCATCCCTCCTGCAATTGTTGTTGTCATAATTGTGAGCTTCGTTTAGCCTTCCAAGGCTTCATCATACCTTCACTTGAATTTCTCTTCCTTCTGGAGCTTGAGGATGGCTTCTTGTGACCTTCACTTGACCTTATTTCCTTCCTTTCTTCAAGATCGAACTTGTAGAAGAAAACCCTAGATAAAACCTAGCCTTCCTTCACACATGTGAGAGAGGAATAACCCAACAACAATTATCCTTTGTTGCCTTCTTCTTGATCCTCCTTCGCTTAGATGAATAATTGATGAATGTGCTTCAAGGAGGTCGATTTTGCTCCTTTATATAGGATTTTCAAGGTGGATGTGGCTCTTCAAATTAGGTCGGATTTCCAGTTGCCAAGCCAACTTGGTGTTGAAGGGTATTTTGACACTTTAAAGATGAAAATAATTTTCTTTACAAGTTACAATGTGCTCGATGGGGTCTTAAACTTATGACAATGACTCTTTTGACTTCTTGACCAAGGACCAACCCTATAAGCACTCAATGGGTGTTTGACCTATAAAATAAAAGACCTTGAGCATGAAACCCATGCTTTAATAATAATAATTTTCTTTCATTTCTATATTCAAGATTTTGTGATCCATAATGAATTTAGCAATGTCTTTCGGTAGAAATCACATAAGAGAAATTTTTGGCCGACGCGTTTCGAACCAACAAGTGTGGTTCATCATCAGGACCAGATGAAGAGGCAGACCATGGAAAAGGCTTAAATAGATAGCAATGTAGAGACATAATTTCAAGTAACGACTATATTTGAACAATAATATTTAAATTATGATATTAATTTATTAAAATAAAACAAATATTATTAAGTAACGGCTATATTAAACGACTAGTTTTTGAAAAATAATATTCAAATAATGATATTAATTTATTAAAAATATTAATAGGTAACATTATATTAAACGGCTAGTTTTTGAATATTTAAATTAATTTATTAAAACCAAATATTACTAGTTTTTGAAAAATAATATTTAAATAATGATATTAGTTTATTAATTTATTAACAAATATTACTAAATAACGGCTATATTAAACGATTAGTTTTTGAAAAATAATATTTAAATTAATTTATTAAAACCAAATATTACTAGTTTTTGAAAGACTTTGCTAAATTTTCTTTCATTTTAAAATTGACAAGAATCAAAAGTGAATTTCATATTTATGAAGACCGAACCTAGTTACACATTTTTCAACACTCCCTCTTAACTAAGGAGGTATTCATAAATGGTACATGGAAATCCTTAATCTGAAGAGATCTCATAAGAAGAGTCAGATTGGCAACCCATATGTTTAGCATCATAAAACCGTCATTGTCATATAGCAAGGCCTTGACTAATAAACCTATATCTCCACAACATCAGAGCACAATGTCGACAAGACCAGTGATTTATAGACACCATCATCATTGTCTCTCAAGGTACATACCCCACCCGGATGTTCACAGAGTATGACCTTCTTTGGACTATTCTTATCTTAGATATCTAGTACTCAAAGAATATTAGCCCACAACTACTCTTATATCAGATGCCCTACCACATCCTCAAAGAGCATCAGATGCCATATGTTTACCCAATCCCCCATTTTCTCTTTCCAAGTGAAGACAAGAATGATGTGCCTAAATCTCCCTCTCAATCAGGGAGGATACATCAACCAAACAAGCTTGTCTCTCAGATATACAAGCTTCTTATTAAGAATAGATTTAGTCAATATGTTAGCTACCTGCTCATTGTTGGATATATATTGTAGTTGCAGCACACCATCTTGTACTAGCTTCCGAATGTAGTGATATTTGTTGTTGATATGATTTGCCTTTCCATGAAATGTTGGGTCTTCAGACAATCGTATACAACTGGTGTTATCACAATGTATCACTCTAGGGTCCATTGGTCCTTCAAATAGTTCCAATAGTAGCCTCCTTAACCAAACAACTTCTCTACTTACTCCACAGGCTGCAATGTACTCAACCTCGGCACTACTCGAAGCAATTGTATATTTCTTTATGCTCATCCATGAGATCATGGAGGATCCCAAACTAAAACATCCTCTTGTAGTTCTCCTTCCATCTTGCTCAATTCATCCTGAGTCGGAATATGTATATCCAATCAAGTGGACATCATTCCTCCTATCATATTTTAGGAAGTTGTGGGTTGTTCCTTGCATATATCTTAGTATGTGTTTTGCTTCTATCGAATGATCATTCTTTGGCTCCACTTGGAATTGACTGATAATATTTACTACAAAACATATGTTTGTTTGAGTATTCACCAAGTACATTAGTGAGCCAATCAATTTCCTATACTTGGAAGGATCCAAAGGGCTTGATTTATAACTCCTTAGTATTTTCTAGTTTGTGATCATTGAGGTTGTCATTGGTTTGCAATCCATCATGTCAAACCTTTTCAACATATTGATAACATACTTTTCTTGACCTAGATAGATTTCATTAGGTCCTTGCCAAACTTCCAGTCCCAAGTAGCAGTGCATCCACTCTAGATACTTCATGCCAAATTATGCTTCTAGATGCTTTTTTCATTCTTCAATTCAACCTTTCACACCTGTCAAGAGAAGATCATCCACATACAGAAGAATAATTACCGACCCTCCCTTCACATCCTTAATATCAAGTTTTGGATGAGCAAAACTCTTTGAGAAACCTAATCTTTGTAAGTATGCATTCATCCTCACACACCATGCCCTTGGTGCTTGCTTGAGGCTGTATACTACCTTCTTTAATATGAAAACATATTCCTTTTTGTATTTAACTTCAAATCGCAAGGCTTTCTCTAAATAGACTTCCGCATCAATTGTGCCATTTAGGAATGCGGTCTTGACATCCATTTGGTGGATGTTCCATCCCATTGATGCTTCCAAAGAGAGAAAAAAATGATTATTTGTATACCTTGAGAAAGAGGGGATAGAAACCTGTAGAGTCTTCCTTCATGTATCCCAATTACTATAGAATTTTCTATTCGTGATTTTTTACTCCATACTACAACTTTTCCATCAATGAAAGCCACTTTATCACCTTTATCTTCTAGACTTGAAATGGAGAAAAATTTGTTATGCAAACCTGGAACAAATAGGATGTTGTTGAGATGAATATTTCCTCCATTCTCTAGCTCTATTGAGGTTGATCCAATTCCTTTTACAGGATAGCTCTTATTCTCCAAGCTCTACGGAATAACAAGACTTTCCTTTTGAAAAAAAAATTAGTTGCTTGTGATGCTCAATCATGTGCCTTGATTCTCCAATATCAATTATCCAAATGTTCTCATCTTGAAATGTCCCAGTGAGTGCTGAGAAGAGTCCTTCATCCTTTTTCTTGGTTAATTTCTTCTTTGGAGTAAATAGGAGATTCCATGCTTCTTTGATACCCTTCTTGAGATGAATTGCTACCTTTGAACGCTTCTTTAGGAACTTCTTCAATGTAGTAGAGATATTCATAATTCCCTTTGCAAACCTTAGCTCTGATTGTTGAAATATGTAACTAGGTGTGGTCTTCATAATGACAGTTGTAATCGTGATTTTATGTAATTGATGTAAAGAAGAAAAATAAAAATTATTTTGTAACACTTTAGTCATGGGTTTCATGCTCAAGGAATTTTATAGATGAAGCTCCCATTGTGAGCTATTAGGTTTGGTCATCAAGTCATAAAGTCTAGTGAGTCAATGTCATGTATTGAAGGCCCATTTGGGCATGTTACATATTGTAAAAAGAGAATTTGTTTGAGTCATTAACTCTCCAAGACCTTGTCACAAGTACTCCTTCAAGTCGGCCCTCAAAAGGAGATGGAGATCATTCTAGAAGAGCATGTCAGCCTACTCACTTGCACAAGTCGGCTTATTTCATGGGCAGATCACTATATATAGTGAGGACTCGGCCTCACTTGAGACACCACTCGATCAAGCATATGAAATACAACAAGAAGTGTAAGAAAAAGAGTAATAGGAGCCTCTCATCCAGAGAAGAAAGAAGAAGAAGAAACCAAAGTGTTTTTGGTGTTGAAATTTCTAAATGTTACCCATTAGAAATGCCTACTGCATTATTTGGTTTATTTCACCTACTTGTTTGTTCCTTGACAAGTTATTTATTCATATAAATACTGAAAATAAACACAAATGTAGCCTTAAATCATAAAAATATCAACAACTAAAATACTAGACAAGCACACAAGGGACCCCGTTATTTTTGGACAATTGTCCCCAGAAAAACCCAATCCGAGAAAACCGGTGTAGCAGTTTTGAGGGTTTTATTATTATGCAGATTCTTGAGTACAACTAGGGTGCCAGAAATGGCTTACCCAACAAAGATTGTTACACGGTAATAATACCTCTTCTCAGAGACATATATTCAGTTAGTCTTCCCCACAAAAATCCTTTCAACGCTTCCTCTTGGCTCCACGTCAAACCTGCTAGCTTCAGCTGAGCTCCTGAAGCCTTTATGTTAGCATTCTGACCCTATGTGTCAGCTCTCTAGTACTCTGAATCAGCTCTCTGGTCCTTTGCATCAGCTCTCTGGTCCTCTGCATCAATTGTATGTCCCTCTATGTCACCCACGCAGGCCCCTCAGCCTCTGTGCAGTCCCCAACATCTTCTGTGCAACTTCTGCTGCATTTGCATAGCTCTAGTTGCCTTTGCGTCAACCTCTTCGGTCACTGCGATGACCCTATGGCACTATCTATGCCTCTTTGCTATGTACTCACTGCCCCTCGCTACAAAATATCACCAGTTTGAATTTTCTCAGCATGCCCTACTCCAGAAAATCGAACTGGCTGATCAATCTTGGTGTATCTCCAACTGACCCTCAAGCCTCCTCTTATACTTTTCATGTTGAGTCTTCAACAAGCAAGATTACGTATCTAATCAATGGCTAAGATTATATTTGGATTGATCCATGTCATTTAGAACCTTCTCACCCAGTTTTATAATAATGCCCATTAATATTTTAATTTTCCTAAGTTTAGACTTAGGAACTCCATTGAAAATATTAATTATTTCAATAAACCGGGTGGAATTTCCCCAAACCATTTCTGGGTCTTGGAGATCTCATGTGCTTTAGCCTCTCCAACAATTTTCATGGTTATATCACATCCTATGCTACCATAAATCAACATTTGGCACTGTTTTGGGGTTATTCTCCTTGCATGTGTGACAAAGATTAGGGTTTCTGCAGTACAGTAACACCGGCCATTGAAGAAGCTTAGATGAAGGTCACTAAACCAACATTCTTGCTAGTAAAGGTAACAAGGATAAGCCCTCAAGTCAAGAGAAGAAGGAAAATACCATCAAGCTCCATCAATCAGCCCACACGTGTGAAATTGCATAAGTTTCAAGCAGGCTGAGAATTGCAGGATTGTGGAAGAGGGCCAAAATTTTAGAGTAGTCGAAATTAGCAATGCTAGAAGTTAGTTTGAATAGAGGTGACTTAGGTTAAGAAGGAGAAGTATTGAAAAAGGGTCTTGTTACTTGGTCTTGGATAATTTGATAGGTCAAGGGTCTTGGTCTTGGAATTCGTCACTTGAAGTTTCTATAAGAAGAAGAATTTGTTTGGGTTTTCCTCTCAAGTTGGAGAGGTTTTGGCCCTGGCTGATTGCCTACATTTTATGTCCCTTATCTCATGCTTATTTATGATTTTTTAGTTGTTTGATGATATAAAACATTAAAATAATTAAGAGAAATAAAGAATATAATAAAATACTAAGAAAAGTTGCATCATAAGTAGTTATCATTTAAGAGAAATCACCTCATCCCTATGCCCTAGATTTCTCAACATGGGATCAAAGCTAAGGTGAAAAAATCAAGGAAATGGTAGCTCAATAAGGGACACTCAAGCACTCAAGGATCTAAGCTTGAGAAAGGTATCAAGGAAATCAAAGCATCAAAAAGAATCTCTCATCTCCAAGGCATGTTGAAGACAAGGATCACATCATCATCTTGAAGACCCTAGAAGGAATCTTCTCTTGAAACATTCTTGGGATCCACACTCAATCATAACCTCAAAAAAGGAGACCTCAAAGACCCTATCTCTACCCAATAAAGGAATGAATTCAATTTGAAGCATATTAAATACTACTCATTTAAGGAAAGCTAGATCAAAGGCATTGTCATCATTAAATATATCAAGTCTGTTGGAAATAATACGTAGAGGGGGGGGTGAGTCAATATTATCAAATCAATAACTTTTTCATTTCATACTCAGATTTATATATGCTACTTCGATGAAGGTAACTAGCGTGTACACACAACTGTCTTTAAAGCAACCAATGTATATCCAACAAACTTATGATTCAATTAATTCATCATATGTTAATCTTTAATCAGTGCATCAGTACTTCATTAACCATATAAAAAGTAACCATGTGCAGTAATAACAGAATAAACCATCACAAATAAGAAACACACATGAACACCAAGGTTTAAGGTGGAAACCCATTCACTTGCACGCTATGGCCTAATGATCTTCTCCTCCTTATATAGTTTTAGGCCTTTCTCAATACCTTGAACCAAAACCACTTAGGACCAATACCTCGGACCAAATACCTCGGACCAATACCTCGGACCAATACCTCGAACCAAATACCTTAGACCAATACCTTGGACCAAATACCTCAGACCAATACCTTGGACCAAAACCTTGATTTTCCATCCCATACGTGCTTTTCTTTCTGTGAAAGTGCATGTATACGTATACGCTCATTTTGTTTTGTTAACCCGCGTGTATACACTACTTGGAAAAAATGAACCAATGTATACTTCTTAAACCATTTCTGGAGTCTGATCTGTAATCCTTTGCTACTAACCTGTTGCACTGTGAACTGTCATCTATGTGAGCTTCCATCAAGGAAAACACCTGTATTATAATGCCAATAATCTCCCCCTTTTGTCTTGATGGCAACCACAACACCAAGATACTCTCCCCCTTTGACATCAAGGGCAAAGGGTAGACCAAGATATTCTCCCCTTTTGATATACATTATGCTATCCATGCTCCCCTTGAGTACATGCAGATTCTACAAAGATATTTTTCAAAAGAATAACATGACTCTATAACTCAACTAAGTGAGTATTACCTCCCTAAGACCAGTGACTCATACATACATCAATCACCCAACCAAGTGGGGATACACCAAATTTGACTCATTCACCCAACCAAGTGGGGATGTACCAAATGTTTATACATGACTGAAATAACAATTATTACATCATCCTTCCCATGCATAGTGGGGTTAAAAATTAGGTCTTTTCATGAAATTTACATCAAATGATATACATGACATTATAACAAGGACCAACAATCTAAAAAATACCATGATAGTCATAAAAAACTATCATACACCATATATGATCTGCACCATCAGCATCTGTCAGCAGCATCAAGGTCAACAGCCTGTATATGTCCATCATCAAAAGAGTCACCTGAATCAAACAACTATGTGGATTAGGAAATATAATTATCATCATGTACCAAGGTATTCTAATATAATGCCAACAATGCATTATTAGAAACATATGCGCCCCCTGAACCTGTGCCAACTATTTACTGTCAAATTTGATCATTGCATTTGTTAGTAAGAATCATCAAGGCATCATCATCAACCAATTATTCTTCAACTTATTAACAGCTTATGAGGGCCAAAAACACTTCTACATATCATCAATAGACTGTAACCATCATCAATCAGAGCATAATAGATAATTGATAATTGATTGAACCATATTAGACCCCTTTTCTTGAGTTTGTCCCACTGTTTTTCCTTCAAAACACCATATACGTGACTGTGCAGCTTCTAACTCGTGTATATACATGACTTCTCTTTATAATACGTATGAGAATTGGAATACTAAAGTTTTACACTTTCAGCTCTCCCTGGGTTTGTTATGTCTGTAAACTAAGCTATGCCACATCTTTTTGACAACAATTCCTTGTTTTTCAATACATTGGATTGTGATGATGTTTTCTCCTTTTGGTATGGTAGCCAAAATTTGCTCCTGCATTCCTTTACTTTATGTCTAAACTTGTTACATGCATAACATCTTACATGTTTCATATTCCTTCTATTGCAATCAATAGCTTTGTGACCAAACATATTGCAAGCAAAATAATATCCCTTAAAGTACCTGGAAACTAATGATCTTTCTGTGTGACGGTCTTGAACCATTCTACTTCTGCATCTGGCTGCAACATGTCCAAAATTATGACATTTAAAATATTCAACATTATTTGTCAGAGAAAAGAAACAATTATGTCTTCCATAGTTAGGTGGAAATGTTTTTCTTTGAAGTCTTTCTTTCCTTGGTTGTTGATGGGGTTGACCTTTTATCTCCTTGTTGAGCATTTCAGATTTTGCATTGGAGTTCCTTACCTCATCTTGTGAGCTAGATTCACCTTCATGAAAACCAAGACCAGTCTTTATAATAGGAGAACATTGAACTTTGATGATTTCATCTAACGTTTCTGATCCTTCATCAAATCTAAGATTCAGGATCTTTGTCTTTTAAAATTCTTTTCTTAGACTTACTAATTCAAATTCTAACACTTCTTTGTGTTTTTCCTTTTCAGTGAGGTCATGTGTCACTGTGTTTATGACTGTATCCTTTTCTACCAAACTAATTTTGAGTTGACTAATTTCTTTAAGGAAATCTTCCTTTTCTAAGGCATCATTTTCATACTCCATGAGTAGTTTAATTTCTTGATCATCTTCATCACTATTGGACAAGCCATCACTATCATCATGAGTATAATAACTTCTATTACCTTCTACAAACATCTTTCCTTTGACATGAGGGCATTTAGCAGCGTAATGACCAACTCTACCACAAGCAAAGCATTTGAATGGTAGCTTACCTATGAATATTTCGGAACCCTGTTGAAGCTTCTTGACAAAATTTACCTCATCTTCTTCTTCTGAAATGTGTCCTGATTCATTGTGCTCTTCCTTTTCTTTTCCCTTTGTTGATGCTTTAAAAGTGGCTTCTCTCATATTTGATGGACCTCCTTTTCTCATTTCAAAGGCAGTTAGGATTCCATGGAGTTGAGTCATAGTAATAGTTTGAAGATCCTATTTTTCTTCTATGGCAGACACTTTTGACTCAAATTTAGAAGAAAAAGATCTCAAAATTTTCTCAACTAAAGTAGCTTCCTTTGTCACTTCACCCAGATTTCTCATATGATTTGCAATCCCATCTACTCGCAATAAATAACTAGAAATGCTTTCAAGACCATGCATCTTGAGAGTTTCATACTAGATTTTGAGAGTTTGTAGTTTAGCAGGTTTTACCTGGGAGTCACCTTCATAGCTCTGAATGATACTGTCCCATATTTCCTTGGTTATGTTTAGCTTCATGACTTTGATGAATTCTGATACTGATAGACTTGCCAATAAGGCATTGACAACTTTGGCATTGATTTCATATGTTTTCCTTTCTGCTGGATCTGTGGGGAATGCTATTGGATATTGATATCCTTTCTCCACAATTTCCCAAACATCAGCTCCAAGTGATTGAAGATACGCTATAGTTCATGTTTTCCAATATACCAAGTTGTTCCCATTGAAGATTGGTGGTCTGATAGATCCCATTCCTTCGTGATTGTTCATTTTGAAAGATCTCCCTTCAAGCAATCAAGCTTCTTCTGAAGGACCGCCTCTGATACCAATTGTTGGAAGTAATACTGAGAGGGGGGTTGAATCAGTATTGTCAAATCAATGAATTTTTCATTTCATGCTTAGATTTATATACACTACTTCAATGAAGGTAACTAGCGTGTACATGCAATTGTCTTTAAAGCGACCAACGTATATCCAACAAACTTATGATTTAGTTAATTCATCATATGTTGATCTTTAATCAGTGCATCAGTACTTCATAACCGTATAAACAGTAACCATGTGCAATAATAATATAATAAACCATCACACATAAGAAACACACATGAACACCAATATTTAAGGTGGAAACCCATTCACTTGCACGCTATGGCCTAATGATTTTCTCCTCCTTATATAGTTTTAGGCCTTTCTCAATACCTTGGACCAAAACCACTCAGGACCAATACCTCAGACCAATACCTCAGACCAAATACCTTAGACCAAATACCTCATACCAATACCTTGGACCAAATACCTCAGACCAATACCTTGGACCAAAACCTTGATTTTCCATTCCATACATGATTTTATTTATGTGAAAGTACGTGTATATGTATACACTCATTTTTTTCTATTAACCTGTGTGTATACGCTACTTGGACAAAATGAACCAGCGTATACTTCTTAAACCATTTTTGGAGTTTGACCTGTAATCCTTTGTTGTTAAACTGTTGCACTATGAACTGTCATCTATGTGAGTTGCCATCAAGGACAACACTTGTATCATAATGCCAAAAAATTCAATCTCCCTCTCATTGAAGTAGGGATTTCATCTCAAAAGAAAATCCTTATCCTTGAAGAAGATCATCTGAGAAGCATCAAGGCATCATCAACAAGCCATCATCAATCATCATCAACAAAGGCATCAAGTTGAAGAGTTCATCTTCACTTGACAAGTAAGTATTTTTTATCTATATAAATAAATCTAGTAAAATGACTTCATTTTGCAAGGAGAAAAAAAAGTTGGCTGGGTCATTGAACTTCCTTGCATGGAAAAGGAGGATAGACTTAGTCCTGAAGTAAAATGAAGTTATTGATCATGTAAATGGAAAAGTATCCAAACCATTTTAAGGGAAAGCACTATCTAAATATATGAAAAAGTATCTAAGGGCTCAAAGGATTCTTATATAATCCATAAAAGGATTCCCTCATCCCATATATAGAAGAATTAGAGACATCAAAAGGGATGTATGATATGCTCACAGAATTATTTTTTGAAGGAATGACAAGAAAAATCATATCACTAAGATATGAACTATACAAATTTAAAGCATCAAAGAATGAAGGGATATCTACATGTCTCACAAAAGCATCTCAAATAAGGAATCAACTTCAATATTTGAGGGAGATGATATCTGAAAAAAAATATGATCACCATTGTTCTAAATGCACTAATTAATGAACAAGGTAACCTTGTATCAAATACATGTGAGGAGAAGAAAGCTATCCCATTCAGTAATTTGTGGTCTCTATACAAGATAGAAGAAAATAGGTTGAAGGAAAAAAGTGTTGAAGGATCAAATGAGTAGGTTCAAACATTTGTTTCCATGACTAGAAGAAAAGGGAAGTTTGGGAAGCTTAGTCCTCAGAAAAGGAAGAACATGTCAAAGGTTCAATGCTACGATTGTCACACATATGGGCACTACAAGAGAGATTGTACAAAGATCAAGAAGGACAACAAATAAGAGGAAGGGAAGAATCCCATATCACTGAAGAAGTGGAGGAAGCTAAAAAGAAGAAATCTAAGAAAGAGGAAGTAAAAGATCTCTACTATGATAGATATAGTCTTTCTCACCTAGTTCTTTTCAAAGTTTTTATTTTCAAATTTTGTATTTTAAATTATAGCTATCATGATAGGAATCATTATAGGATGAATCATGTTAGGAGATGGCATCATAGAAGCATACAATTAAAATCAATATTCCGTGACATCATCATAGAGAAGCAATAAAGATAGCTAAAATAGGAGTCTATGACAAGGATATAACCATTGGGAATCTAATTAGAAGCATAAGTGGTACTTATGAGAAGAAGAAAATTTCATCTAGTACAAAGCTCATCATACATCATTCAAAAGGGAACATTTGTTGTATGAGGATACTCAAGATCCTCTATTGGAATCTTCGTTGGAAGGTTCACCAATTAAAAAGAAGCAGTGTTTCATCAAGAATTCTAACTTGTAGGGATTCATGGGATGACGTCAAAATAAGTGAAGCAGGTCAAGGGATTGAAGTTCATTCAATCAAGGAAGTTGTTGAAGGAAGTCTAGAAGACTCAAAGAAAGAAATGAGGTGTGTGTATATGTGTGTGTGTGTGTGTGTAAGTCTTTTCATATGGTTGCAACTATTATGAATGAATGATTTATCACGATAGCATGATCAAAAGAAAGGATCTCCTCCTTTGGAAGGATACTAGAAGGGATGGTTCACACATTGACTAAATGAAATCAACATAACATGTCCTCATATGGAATATGAAGTGGTTGATAAAACTGGAGGAACCATGTTTGGAAGTTCCTAGGGAAGAAATATGTGAATAAAGAAAGGAAGTGATCATGAAAAATGCAACTATGGAGAAGGCTATCAACATCCAAGGATCAAAATATTTGACTATGATATCCCCATGGAAAATATATGAAGATCTTGACGGAGTCATAAAAAGAAAGATACCATTGACATTTCATATCTTTTTGGAGATGTGTAAATATGTATACAGGATGCTGATGCAAACCAAGAGATGTCACGATGGAATACCATCTCAAAGGCAATTTTGATTAATGTTCATTTTCTAGTTTTGAACAATATCTGGATGGGCTTATTCAGGGCTTCCAAAGAAAAGAGTTGTGGAAGTCTTCTACAATTGGTGCTCATGTGGCAGGATGAAAGGTCCTTAAGGAAACATGATGTGAAGATGGAAGCAAGATATGAAGGAAGGCCATATATGGACTAATGGATCACTTTTTGATAAGAGGAAGGATGACATGATTGATATTATTCATGAAAGAAAGTGATGGTTGGTCTATGCCCTACAAAGAAGTCCCAAAATATGTAGGCTTCATATTAAATGAAAAGTTCACGACATCGAAAGAGGAAGTCCTACAAGCATCTGGTAGTCCCATGATATCCAATATAAGAATAGTCCTGGTGGAACATACTCTGAGAGAACCTAGGTAGGGTATTTTCTAAGAGAGACAATGATGAGGGTGTCTATAAATCATTGGTCTCGCTAGCATTGTGCTCTAATCTTGTGCGGAGATAGAGTTGTTAGTCAAGGCCATGTTATGTGACAATGTCGGATGATATGATGTTAAACATCTGGGTTACTAATCTGACTCTTCTTATGAGAATTCTTCAGATTGAGAATTGTATGGATTATGAATACCTCCCTATTTAAGAGGGAGTGTTGAAATATGTAACTAGGTTCGGTCTTGATAATGACATGTGTAATCATGATTTTATGTAATTGATGTAAAGAATACAAATAAAATTATTTTGTAATGCTTGATTCATGGGTTTCATGCTCAAGGAATTTTATAGAAGAAGCTCCCATTGTAAGCTATTAGATTTGGTCATCAAGTCATATATTCTAGTGATTCAATGTCATGTATTGAAGGCCCATTTGGGCATGTTACATATTGTAAAAAGAATTTTTTTTTTAGTCATTAAATCTTCAAGACCTTGTCACAAGTACTCCTTCAAGTTGGCCCTCAAAAGTAGATGGAGATCATTCTATAAGAACATGTCGGCCTGCTCACTTGCACAAGTTGGTTGATTTCTAGGGAAAATCACTATATATATTGAGGAATTGGCCTCACTTGAGACACCACTCGATCAAGCATCTGAAATACAATAAGAAGTGCGAGAAAAAGAGTAATAGGAGCCTCTCAACCATAAAATAAACAAGAAGAATAAATTGAAGTGTGTTTGGCACTATTTTTGGGTTATTCTCCTCGCACGTGTGACAGGGATTAGGGTTTTTGCAGTAGGATTACACTAACCATTGAAGAAGCCTAGAAGAAGGTCACTATACTATAATTATTTCTAGTCGAGGTCACAAGGAAAAGCCCTCAAGTCAACTGAAGAAGGGAAATACCATCAAGCTCCATCAATCATCCCACACATGTGAAATTGCAGAAGTTTCGGGCAGGCTGAGAATTGCAGTACTGTGGAAAAGGGCCAAAATTTTAGAGTAGATGAAATTAGCAGTGCTAGAAGTCAGTTTGATCAGTGTTGACTTGGATAAGAAGGAGAAACAGTGAAAAAGGGTCTTGTGACTTGATCTTGGAGAAGTTGATAATTCAAGGGTCTTGGTCTTGGAATTCCTCACTTGAAGTTTCTATAAGAAGAAGAATTTTTTTGGGTTTTCCGCTCAAGTTGGAGGTATAAAATCCTATAGATTCACAAGCTCATGTAATCTACTAAAACAAGAAACAAGAATCTACTTCTACTCTTTACAGTGGAAGCACATAAAGATCGATAAAAACAATAATAGATAAGATGAAGAACATCAATGGCACATAACACAATAAATATCCGGGGAAAGCCATAGCTCAAAACCCCACTATGTATATTGCATTAATAAAAAATCCAAGATGATAATACAATACTTGTTCTTACAAGAATAATCCCATCACTCAGTATGATCAATACCCAACTCACAATAAAACTCTTGGCCAACACTTATCCAATTCTACTACTCTCCAAGTCCCTATTTCCTTGCACAATTCCTATGGCTGATTAGCCCATCTTAAAGGGAAATCAGTGCATCCAAAACTGTGCAATCCCTTCTAGGTTCAGTTCCTGATTTCATGCACCATCTGTATAACTCAGAAAATTATACAACAAATAGTACATTGTCCCTGCACTCTAGTCTCAACTGGGTCTTTCTCAGAATCGACATGCATGAGTTTTTGATGAGGGAATCTTCAGTTAACTAGAGTAGCACTAGTTAATGCATTAGTGCACCAACTGACTATTAACTCACTATTAGTTCCTCAAACAGTTTGGAACTAATTTAACCGGACTTAACTCAATAAACTGAGTTAACTAATTACAACTCATACTTAACTCATTCTGGACCCCTATAATATAGGGAGAACATATACACGACTTCAAAAATACTTCCAACTTGAAATTCCTAAGTTAAATAATTCAACTCACTCTAGTTAACTATTATAAGTTTCAATGAGAATAAAATTTGATTTTAATTCTCAAATTAATTTAAGGGCAAATTAAACTGGAATTTCTGGATTCTATTTTTAACATTGCTTGTTTTTATTTTCAACACTCCCTCTCAACAAGAAAGGAATTCAACTCAATCCTGATCTTGAACCTTTGGAATGTTATGCATGGAACACTTCTCTCGAGTGTTGTTGCTCTAGCAACTCCAGGAACAAAAAGCATCCAACCTAAATCAGAATAATGCCTTTATCATCAAAGTCCCTGATTGTTATTGCCTCTATCGACTGAAAACTCTATGCTTCTATTAACTCTACCTTTCTGCACTATTTTCAACCCTTCTCTATGCTTCTTCAGTATCTGAATGCTCTAGCCTCTGTCACTTTGATCTCTGACTACATCAATCCCACTGATTCCTCCCGCTACTATGTACTTTGGGCTCGCGTAGCAAGGTACGATCCATGAGATAAAACCACTCAATGGATCCTACCCAATTTCAGCCCTCTTGGGACTATCACTTCAAATTGCCCCACCTCACACCTGAAGGTATGGCTGCATGAGATCCCTCTACCCACTTGGCTCGAAATTCCCCCCTACTGGAGGTCTCTGCATGACTGGATGCATCGACTTGGTCTCCTCTCATCCTCTCCAATTGTGGCAGCTCCACAATTGTCTGAGACTGCTTTTGAGATTGTTTCTTCTTTGCTTGAGTGGATCTCTCCGCTTAGTATCCTCTCAACTTCTCCAATTGTGGCTGCTCCACAACTTCTTGAAGCTGCTTCAGAGGCTTATTCTGGGGCTGCATGTTGAAAGGTGATTTACTCTCCCTCTCAACCACCAAGTCTCTAACCTTTTCCTTGCTCCTCAAGGCCTTGTATGCATCTTGAACCTTAAGAGAATATAGGTTCTTGACCCATGCACCGATTTGTTTCACCTGTCCCATGGTGATGTGTCTAAGGAAAACATTTCCCTTACTAAAAACCACATCATAACCACGATCTTCCAATACTGTGATTGAAACAATATTCTTCTTTATTCCTGGAACATGCATCACATCTATGATCCTGAGAGGGGAGCCATACTCCCCCTAAAAGGTAAATTTATTGATTGTGGTAGCTCTATACCTCTCATCATCTCCAAACTCTATGCTCTGCTTGAGGTCTTTCTCCTCAAAATCACTAAAGAGATCTCTATTCCCCGTCATATGGAATGAGGCACCATTGTCAAGATACCACACGCCTCCCATGGAAGTGGCAGCCATGCATGAAATGAGAGTGAAATCAAGTTCGAATTGTGAATCTATAGCTTCACCTACTGCCGCTACTTTCGGTTCCTTCTTGCTTGATTTCTTCTGTGGGCAGTTCTTGGCATAGTGCCTGTGCTCGTGACAGTGAAAACACTTGATTTTCATCAAGTCCATCTTCTTTCTACCCTCCTCACCTTGGGAATTCTTTCCCTTAGCCTTCTTTTCCTTACTCGCTAAGGAAAAATCCTCTTCCACGTCCCATCTCTGGTGTTCCTCCCGATCTCCTCCTGCATCAAATCTGACCACAATTGTTCCCAATCTGGTAGCTTCTCCGTACCATTGACAGAGTCCTGATAAATATGCCAACTCTTTGGGAGTCCAAGAAGAGAAAGACTCACCATATCATCTTCGGCAACTGTGATTCCAACACTTCCAAGTTCATCACGACATTGAGTGAACTTGGTCAAGTAATTTGGAATTGAGTTGCCCACCTCCATCTTGATTTTTCAAAGTTTATCTTTCAGTGCCAACTTCCTTTGGTCACTATTGTTCTGGAAAAGGTCCTTCAATGCTTTCCACATAGCATATGAAGTTTCCTTCCCATGGAGACTCGAGACAATATGGTCTCGAACTCCCTCAAGGATTATCTGCCTCGCCCTTGCCACACACTTCTTCTATTCAACCAGATTCTAATCACCCAATGTTGGTGGCTTAAGAATGTCCTAATCAATGAATTCCTTCAAGAATTTTCCTCCAATATGGCCTCCATATTTTCCTTCTAACCTATATAATTCGAGATTCCATCCAAGGCATACTCTAGTCGCAAACCGTAGAATGCCATTTGTCGATATTGAAGTATTTATTGCAAATTCGAATTTCACCTGTCACCAGAAACTCAAAACTTCGAAATCTCCTCTAGTATATTGTTCTCAGCTCCAATACGATGTATAAAATCTTGTAGATTCACAATCTCATGTAATCTACTAAAACAAGAGACAATAATCTGCTTCTACTCTTTACAGCAGAAGCATATAAATATCGAGCAAAACAATAATCGACAAGAGGAAGAACATCAATGGCACATAATGCAACAAATATCTGGGGAAAGCCACAACTAAAAACCCCACTATCTATGTTTCTATTGTAGCGACTACAACAACCTCCAAAATTTTGGCCCACATCCAGTTTCAAAGCATCCTTTGAGAGTTTTACGTGATGTTTGCACGCACTTGGGTTCACCGCGTGAGCTCATGTGAGTCTTTGCACCCACCTTGCTTGATCGTTCAACATACAAATTTTGTATGTTGGTATCAATGTCTCACTTGCGACCATGTTCTGGTCATGTACAAGGTCTTCACTTTGTGTGTACGTGTTGTGTTCGCTAGGTAAACATCTGTCGCATTCACACATGGAGTCGTATGCACTGTCGCGCAAGCGTCATTGCGGTCATCCAACGATTGATCACAAGCGTCACGCTTATCACTCACACTGTTAGTCAGTCATTTTGAGAATGTGTGTCTTGATGTTTTTAGGCGTCTTGTCATCAATTCATGTGAGTGTGTGTTTGCAAGGTCGTGTATGCACCATTTCACTCGCTCACACACTTAGTCATTTTTGCTGAAATTCTGACAACCATATCACCCTCTCACAGTTAGACCATCACCCTGTCATCGACTTGATCAACTGTCACCAGAACAGTGCAAAAGCACCCAACAAGCCATTTCAAGTTGCGCTGCCCGCAAGCTCATCAATCAACCCTCCTGTTGGTCAACTGGAGAGTTTGACTAGGAAATTGGCCTGAGATTGACTCCCCTCATAAATTGCGCAGAGGCTACAGACCATCCCTGCTCCACTGACTGAGAAAACTGTGTGGACATGCCAAACAGACACCCAGTGCCCGTCCTTGTCTACCTGAAAAACTTGCACAATTTTCCCAACCGGTCACTAATCAATCGACCAGCTGCTCACTCGGAAAACTGAACAGGTTTCATGAGCAAGCCCTTTACAGCCTGACAGTCTACTCAGCTCAAAAAATATGCTGAGGTGGTCAACAAGTCAGCCTCCTAACAACTGAACAGTTTTTCTCGCCAACAGCCTGCTTCCAGCTCCCTCCAGGAACTATGCAGTTTTTGCTGCCAAGCTCCCACAGCCTACTGCCAGCTCCCTCCAGGAACTGTGCAGTTTTTGCTGCCAAGCTCCCACCACTCGCTCACTCTAGAAATTGCACATATCCTACCTGACCAGTCCTCCTGTAGCCCACACTGCTTCTCCCAAAAATTGCACAGATTTGTACTCCAGCCAAGCCAGATCCCGCAGACAGTCACTGCTGATCCAGAATTCCCCTCTCTATCTCCCAGTGACTTATGCAAAATTTTCATCAGCAGTGCCAGGAACCTGCATCCCAGCTTGAAAATTGCGTCGTGTGATTTCATAACATTGTCCTCTCTCCCAGTCACCCGCATTTGAAAACAATCATGCATCATGGTAGACTAGGAGGTTTATGGATTTGATGTTGTCTCATCATGAGTGATTGCAGATATAGGTACATGAATAGATATGATGTGATGACAGATGAGATGAACAATGAGAGTACATGCAAAAGGACATGTTCACGAATGGACGAATAAATGATCCATGCAAGGAGATGTGTTTGCAAATGGATGACCATGCGAAGATGTGTTTGTGGACAAACGGAAGAACGAACATGCAAAGATGTGCTTGTGGACAGATGAACATGCAATTTTTGTGAACAGACGAACATGTGAAGCATGCCAAAGTACAAGTAAGGAGAAACATGCGAACGCAACATCAAGTGAACCCAATGACCATCGAAGACTCCACACAGCTTGCCATACGAAGGTGAAGTTGCGATACACCATGAGGACATCCATCACTCAACATCACTACAGCTCGACATGCACACCAATAGCAGCACGAACGTACCAACACTTTCATGTCGAGTCGTGTCATGAGTCATGTCGTCCACATCACTACTGTGGGCCATACTGTGTCAATCAATCTAATGTAACGTGGAAGTCCAAGAGACCCACTTGTAATCTAAAGAGTCATGTAAAGTTGAAAATTCATGAAAGTCAAACAGTCATGAGGGAAGTCAAACAGTCACAAAGGTCAATTTTACCCTTGGCTATAAATAACCCTCATTTGTAAATGCAAAGGACTTTTCACCTTGGCTCCTCCCACATAGCCTTGAGAGTTTGTAATCTTTTCTTTGAGGAGCGAGCAATGTCTCCAACGCCCCACCCACAGGGTTAGTGATGTAATGGTGTACCAATGTGTCTTGGAACTTTCACTTAATTTAGAAGCCTGCTAATAGGCCAACACATTTTCACACATGTGTTGTAACTATTTGTAAGATTTATCTTGAACACTTGTAATACATGTTTCTTTAACTTTTGTTAAACAATTGAACTCATTCAGCTGTTCTAATACGTATATTTATGAAAATGTGTTGTATAATTTGTTAATGTTGTCCTTGCCATGTTGGTTACCTCCATGGACAACAGACATAACCTTTCACGTAAAACTGTTATAACGACTGTCACACTTGCGCGGACTGTCTCGCTGGGTGTTGTATGTGCTACCTTCCCTTGTGTGTTGTGACTACTGCATCCGTGTGGATTGCTCCTCCGGAAGTTGCGCATGTCCTGTTGTGTTGTGTGTCTCTGACAGAGATGGGACTTCCTTCCAAATTGTGACTCACTCCCACCCTCTCTCTTTGCGGTGAAAGAGCCTTGACACAAGTAACATTAGCACTCACCAGGCATGCGAACCTCGCTATTCAAAGATAAAGTAGACCGCTCTCACGTGCTGATAAGAAAGAGCTAAGGCATATCTTTAAGATAATGGCAACTGGGCCATTGTACTGGATGGGACTCCTACACCAAATGGTGTGAGGTCTAGTTGGGATTTCATACCAGGGAGATCCCTTGATGTTGGCGGGTCCAACGCCATCAACATTTTGGTGCTAGAAGGAGGACCAGATGACAAGTCGAGCTCGTACATCTGGGTTGAATCTCTTACCCAATGAATAGTACACAATTCGTGATCCCAAGGTGTTTCTTTCATTTCTCCCTTAATCAGCTATCAATCCCCGATGAGCTTCTCGATCACTTGTCCTTGTTAAAGTTTGATGGTGAGGACATAACGTCTATAGCCGAGCACATTTCTATTTTTCTTCATTTTTGCGAATCTCATGAAATTGATAGTGATGAGCTTGTTTGTGTACTCTTCTTCCTCACCCTTGAAGGTCGTGCTAATCGATGGTGTCATACCCTGCCACCTGCTTCTGTCCATTCCCTTCTCACTTTCCTCAAGGAGCTCCATCAAGCCTTCGATGAGTGTGACCACCAAGATTTCTATGAAAGAATCTCTCGTTTAAGAATGAATCTTGGCAAATCAGTTGAGAACTTTGCTACCCTCTTCCTTCACCTCTATCACGAAATTCCTGAATGGTTTGTGGACCTTGACTTCATGAGCCAAGAGATGAAACGCTTGGTTCATGTCTCCCGAAATGGTGAACCTCCTGATTTCCCTTCTTCCTCGACTCTTGCGGATCATGAGACACCTCATGTATCGAAGAGGGTGCAACCTCGCAACTACCATAAAGCTAAGAAATCTGCGCAGTGGGTACCCCCTTGCATCAGTTGCAAAGCTGAGAAATTTGTGCAGCATGTCCCCCCTCACAATGGTTGCAAAGTTGAAAAATATACACAACATGTTCCCAACCCATCTGCTTAGCTATCTCCCACCCCAACAAAGGAAATTCCAGAATGGTTAAGAAAGCCTATGGTGAAAACTCATCCCTCCATTCCACAAGAGGACATCACCATTCATAACCCAAGTCTTGAGTCTAATCTTCATTTCTGCCATCCTCCATCATCTACAAGCCATGACTCCTTACACTATGACTCGCTTGAGCGATCTACTTCACAAGCTAGCTGAGCGAACTCTCTTGATTCTCGAGCCATTGGATCAAGTTGCAGTCATGTGCAAGGCAGTCTCATCATACAAGCATAGGAGCAGGACGATGAAGACACAATCAATTCCTCTCAAAACATTGAGCTTCCATTCTTGATTCGTGAATCTTGGTGAAACATCATGAAAAATCAATTCTTTCGATCAACCTCCAGTCTTGGGTTGTCATCACTCCCACGCTTCCATATGTTGTGATGAATGCCCAAGCACATCATATGATCTACTGTCATCTCATGTACACTCTAACTCAGCTATGGAATGTGCAATGGTCAATGCAGACATCCATATCGAAGCTTCCTATGCACCTCACTTGCCCATGTGTCATATCATTCACAACGCATAAACATGCATCCGAGATACTTTGCGTTCTCTTTCTTCTTCATATTATGAGTTATCTCCTTGATTGAAACAAGGCAATGAGGTTTTCCATGATGAAAATAGTCTCAACACATAGGACTCTTCCCACTCGTCATCATCTTGTGTGTTGCATGAAAACAACTCGTCAAGTCAGCTTTCTAGAAATTTTGATGAATCCTGTGATAGAGATGGCTATCATCATAAGAGCAGTTTTGAAATTAGTAACAACAACCACCCTCAAGCCATGCATGATCTGGTTCACATCTCAAAATGAAATTTTTAAATTCTGGAAAGTTTTGGGACGTGCCAGTGAGTCAGGGAACTTCAACATCCGTTGATGGCTATATCAAGACCTCGCGACTTTGGTAAGCCCGTCAAACCAAATTAGATCTCATTTCTCATGCACAATCCATTTATCTGCATGGTTGCACTCGACGTGGACCCCCGTGTAAATAATATTTACTATTATGGGTGTGATAATTCAAAATTTCATATTTTTGTTAATGATCGAATCCATGAGTCTGTTACAACATGTTTGTCTTCATGCACCTCTCTTACATGCATTTCGGGTTGGGAGTGTTCGTCGCTCAAGAAATCATGGGACAACAAAGTTGATCATCTCAAAGACTATCTTTATCCAAAATCATACTTATCAAATGTTCTCTCTCGTAATCAACTCCTTGGTCTTTTTGCAAAATTTGCACGTCAAATCTCCCAACTCATCATACCAACAATCTCCCTGTGTGATGACGAGCGCACAACCTGTTGCGTGAATCAAGTTACTCTCATTTGACCACACCCCAACTGGTTTCACACATTCATAGTGTTGGCATCCTTTCTACATTTTTGCGATGAAAATGATGCCTACACACTTTTTCACCAGTTACAGGTGGGTGTTCTATCATGTCTAGTGCACAACGAACTTGGTTCCCTCATTCAGAGTATTCACACGATTGTTCAAAATTTTTCTTTATTCATGTCAAACTGGGAATCTGGCATCTCGACTGACTGGTCTGATTTTTCTTCTATGTTGAGTTTTTGTCATGCAGTTTATCATTTTCCCACCATTACATCCAATGACAGTTGCTTCACACACTATGATCTTCATAGTGTAACATCTTTATTCTTAGACTTCTATCAAGCAAGTGAGGCACTTTGGCCTGCGTTGATGGCTATGGTAGACCCTCATTGTCTTGACATGGACGACGAGAATGACCAAGTCTATCTATCCGTATCAGATTCCCAACGTGATCCCCTCTCTCAAATCAGGAATCCATCTTCTCAAAGATAAAAAATATTTCAAAACAACCATCACGAATTTTATGATCCAATCACTGAATGGTTGGATACAATCTTACTTGGCGAGTCATGTTCTAGGTAATAAGCTTCAGTCCTTCTTTGCACTCGCTAAGAAAATTGGTGTAGAAGAACACACACTTGCAAGAGGCCTCCGAGGTTTGTTGAAAAACGGTAGTCACGAAAGAGGTAAGTATGTGTGTTGGGTGGTGGTGACACATTCTTCTGCCAATAGGTGTGACCTTATCTCTCGTGTGCAAGTTTGTTAAAACTTTTCATTTTCTATTGCACACTATTTTTTCTTTGTTTTAATCGTTCGTATCTTTGTGACTGCAAGTCGGGTCGCCTACAGTGGCTTCAATGGAAATTTCATTTCATGTAACCCCCACCGTTTAGTGTAGGAGTAGGAGTAGTGTTTTCTTTTTCACTTTTCTTTGCTTTGTGGTTTGCATGTTTGTTTTCCTGTTGACTTGGTTTAGTTTGTGTGCTTGTTTGCTTTGCTTTCTTGTTGTTTTGTTGGATTTGCTTACTATTTTTGTTTTCTTTTTGTTCTATTTTCTTAGTATCATTCTATTTTTAGTTTTTCAAATAAGTGCTACCCTTTACTGAGTTCTGGCATTTGAATGAGTATGTGGCTGAGATCTAAGATTCTTGTGACACTACAACACTTGGCCAGTCTTGTGTTTGCCTTCTCTATGCTTGGTTGTAACCTTCGGCCGATAAAGTCTTGACGGGAAATAAAATACATCCGCAAGGGGAGCTTGGGTCCAACCATGAACCAATGTCCACACTGGGAAACCCGATGCCTATACTCAGCCTTATGCTCTATGTGTTCAAGCTCATACAACTAGTAGAAACGAAGTAGGGGAAACCTAAATGAGAAAACCTATCTCAGAGGTCTTACTTGCTTCTTTGAAGGAACAACATCTTCTGATCTCAATAAGTCAGGATCCCTCTTCCACCCCAAAAACAAATAAGTGCCAATGCACAGTCCTATTGAAAAAATATAAAGGCAAAAGAAGAGAAAGGCTTCCTGCGCAAAGAGGTGAAGCATGCAACTCCACCAGGGTACTTTATAGGCCTGCTGGCAATGGAGAAACACCAGAGATGAAAACTTATACTCTGAAAATTTTCAACTTGCGAGCCAAAGTACCCTCCCCAATTTTGAAACATTGTGATCAAGTTGAAATTTTTGTTGTGTTTGACTGAGTTGGAAAATGGTGAACTGTGTATTTCCATGGGATAATTGGGGAAACCAAAGCAACCCGCACAACGAAGACCAAGGCTCTATTCTGTTAATGAACCAAAACAAAGAAGTTGGATTTCTACCAATGTGTCGCCAAGTGTTGTAGCGGCTGCAACACCCTCCAAAATTTTGGCCCGCATCCAATTTTGGAGCCTCCTTTGAGAGTTTTACTTGATGTTTTCAAGCACTCGGGTTCACCCCGTGAGCTCGTGTGAGTATTTTCAACCACCTTGCTTGATTGTTCAATAAACAACTTTTGTATGTTGGCATCAATGTCTCGCTTGCGACAATGTTCTGGTCGTGCACAACGTCTTCACTTCGTGTGTACACGTTGTGTTCGCTAGATAAAAATCTGTTGCATTCACACACGGAGTCGTATGCACTTTTGTGCAAGCGTCATCGCGATCGTCTAATGATCGATCGCAAGCGTCGCACTTGTCGTTCGCACCGTCAGTCCATCATGTTGAGCATGTGTCTTGATGTTTTGAGGCATCTTGTCGTCAAGTCATGTGAGTGTGTGTTTGCAAGGTCATGTATGCACCATTTCACTCGCTCACACACTTAGTCATTTTTGTTGAAATTATGACGACCAGATCACCCTCTCATAGCCGGACCATCACCCCATCATCGACTTGATCGACTGTCACCAGAACAATGCAGAATCACCCAACAAGCCATTTCAAGTTGCGCTACCCACAAGCTCATCAATAAACCCTCCTGTTGGTCAACCAGAGAGTTTGATCGGACGGTCAGCCCGAGATTGACTCGCCTGAAAAATTTCGTAGAGGCTGCAGACCACCAGCTCTGCTGACTGAGAAAATTGTGCAAACAGGTCGGACAGATACCTAGTGTCTGTTCCTATCTCCCTCAAAAAATTGTGTAGTTTTCCCAGCCAGTCACCAGTCAGTCGGACAACTGCTCACCCGAAAACTACATAGATTTCATGAGCAAGCCATCTGCAGCCCGATAGTCTACTCAGCTCAAAAACTACGCAGAAATGGTCAGCAGGTCATCCTCCCAGCAACTGCGCAGTTTTTCTCGCCATCAGCTCACAGCAGCCTGCTGCCAACCCCCTCCAGGAATTGCACAATTTTTGCTGCCAAGCTCCTACAGCCTGCTGCCAGCGCCCTCCAGGAACTGCACAGTTTTTTCTGCCAAGCTTCTGCTACCTTCTCACTCCAGAAATTGTGTAGATCCTGCTTGCCCAGTCCTCCTGTAGCCCACACTACTTCTCCCAAAAATGCTCAGATTTGTACTCAGCGGAACCATATCCCACAGATGGTCACTGCCGATCCAGAATGCCCGTCTCCATCTCCCAGTGGCTTCTGCGCAGTTTTCACCAGCAGGGCCTGGAGCCCAAACCCTAGCTCGAAACTTGCCTCGCGCAATTTCGTAACCTTGTCCTCTCTCCAGATCACCTGCATCTGAAAACGATTGTGCGTCATGGTAGACTAGGAGGTTTATGGATTTGATGTTGTCTCATCATGAGTGATTGTATATACATGTACGTGAATAGAAACGATGCGATGACAGATGGGATGAACAATGATAGTACATGCAAAAGGATGTGTTTGTGAATGGACGAACAAACGATCCATGCAAGGAGTTGTGTTCGCAAATGGAATACCATGTGAAGATGTGTTCATATATGGATGGATAGACGAACATGCAAAGATGTGTTCGTGGATGGACGAACGGACAGACATGCAATTTTCGTGAACGGACGAACATGCAATTTTCATGAACGGACGAACATGTCAAGCATTCCAAAGTACAAGCAAGGAGCAATGTGCAAACGCAACATCAAGTGAACCCAATGACCATCGAAGACTCCGCAGACCTTTCCATGCGGAGGTGAAATTGTGATACACCATGAGGACATCAATCACTCAACAACACTGCATCTTGACATGCACACTAGCAGCAGCACGAATGCACCAACATTGTCATGCCGAGTCGTGTTATGAGTCATGTCGGCCACATCACTACTGTGGGCCATACTTTGTCAATCAATGTAATGTAACGTGGAAGTCCAAGATACCCACTTGTAATATGAAGAGTCATGTAAAGTTGAAAAGTCATGTAATTCAAACAATCATGAGGGAAGTCAAATAGTCACAAGGGTCATTTTTACCCTTGGCTATAAATAGCCCTAATTTGTACATGGAAAGGAATTTTCACCTTGTCTCCTCCCACATAGCCTTGAGAGTTTGTAATATTTTCTTTGAGGAGCGAGCAATGGCTCCAAAGCCCCGCCCACGAGGTTAGTGATGTAATGGTGTACCAATGTGTCTTGGAACTTTCGCTTAATTCAGAAACCTACTAACATGCCAACACATTTTCACACATGTGTTGTAACTATTTTTAAGATTTATCTTGAACACTTGTAATGCATGTTGCTTTAACCTATGTTAAAAAATTGAACTCATTCAGCTGTTCTAATACGTATATTTATGAAAATGTGTTGTATAAGTTATTAACATTGTCCTCCATGTGTTGGTTACCTCCCCGAACATCAGACAGAACCTTTCACGTAAACATGTTATAACGACTGTCACACTCATGCGGACTAGCCCACTGGGTGTTGTACATGGTACCTTCCCTTGTGTGTTGTGACTACCGCATCCATGTGGATTGCTCCTCCGGAATTTGTGCATGTCCTTTTGTTTTGTGTGTCTATGACAAAGTTGGGACTTCCTCCCTTCTGACTTGAGACTCACTCCCACCCTCTCTCTTTGTGGTGAAAGATCCTTGACACAAGTAACATTAGCACTCACCAGGCACGTGAACCTTGTTATTCAAAGCCAAAGTAGACCAATCTCACTTGATGACAAGAAAGAGCTAAGGCATATCTTTAAGATAATGGAAATCGGACCATCGTACCGAATGGGACTCCTACACCAAACGGTGTGAGGTCTAGTTGGGACTTCATACCAAGGAGATCCCCTGATGTTGGTGAGGCCAACACTGTCATCGATTACATTAATCAGAAATGCAAGATGATAATACAATGCTTGTTCTCACAAGAACAATCCCAACACTCAGTATGATCAATCTCCAACTCACAAGCAAACTCTTGGCCAACACAGCCAATTCTTTTGCTCTCCAGGAACCTATTTCCTTGTGCAATTCCTATCTCTGATTAGCCCATCTTAAAGGGAAATCAGTGCATCCAAAACTGTGCAATCCCTTCTAGGATCAGTTCCTAATTGCGTGCACCATTTGTATAACTCAGAAAGTTATACAACGTACATTGTCCCTACACTCTAGTCTCAATTGGGTCTTTCTCAGAATTGACATGCATGAGTTTCTGATAAGGGAATCTTCAATTAACTGGAGTAGCACTAGTTAATGCATTAGTGCACCAACTGACTGTTAACTCACTATTAGTTCCTCAAACAGTTTGGAACTAATTTAACTGGGCTTAAGTCAATAAATTGAGTTAACTAATTACAACTCATACTTAATTCATCTTGGACTTCTATAATATAGGGAGAACATATACATGACTCCAGAAAGACTTCCAACTCGAAATTCCTAAGACATCTAAGTCAACTCACTCTAGTTAACTATTACAAGTTGTTATGAGAATAAAATTTGATTTTAATTCTCAGTTTAATTCAAGGACAAATTAAACTGGAATTTCTAGATTCTAGTTTTAACATTTCTTATTTCTATTTTCAACATTGGCCTTGGCTGGTCGCCTACATTTTGTGTCTCTTTTCTCATTCTCATTTATGATTTGGTAGTTGTTTGACGATATAAAACATTAACATCATCAAGATAAAGAAAGAAGCTAATAAAAGACTAAGAAAAGTTGCATCACAAGCAATTATCATTTAAGAGAAATCACCTCATCTCATTGCCCTAGATTCTCAACACTGATACCATGTTGAGAAATCTATAGGGAAATGATTATAATGATTTCTCTTTCCTTGATAACTACTTATTATGTATTTTTTACTTTTTCTTACTTATTAACTTCTTTACTTACTCGCAAATCTCTTCTCTTCCTTATAGATTCTTCAGTTGATGAATTACAAGATCTCTAGATCAAGACCAATGCCCTCCAAGATCAAGTCCAACCTTTCTGGATGATGTGATTTCCTTGAACAAGTCAAACTCAGTCAAATTGCTTCCAGTAGCACAAATTTGACCCCCAGCTATAGAATTTTGGCCTCCACTGCGACCTGAAATTTTTGGCCCTCCTATAGTTGTTGTTGCCACACGTGCAAGCTTTATTTAGCCTTCCAAGGCTTCCTTAGACCTTTTCTTGGCTTTCTCTTCCATCTAGAGTTTGAGGATGGCTTCTTGTGACCTTCATTTGACCTTATTTCCTTCCCTTCTTCAAGATTGAACTTGTAGAAAAAAACCCTAGATCTACTACAGAAACCCTAGCCTTCCTTCACATATGTGAGAGACAAATAGCCCAACAACAAGTCTCCTTTGTCTTCTTCCTTCTTCACTTCCTTCGTCTTGGTCCTCCTTCACTTGGATGAGTAATTGATGAATGTGCTTCAAGGAGGTCGAGTTTCCTCCTTTATATAGGCTTTTCAAGGTGGATGTGGCTCTTCAAATTAGGTTGACTTGTCAGTTTCTTGACCGACTTGGTCTTGAAGGGTAATTTGACACTTTTAAAGACAAAAAAAAAATTCTTTACAAGTTACAATGTGTCCGATGGGGTCTTCAATTTATGACAATGACTCTTTTGACTTCTTGACCTAGGAGCAACCCTAGAAGCACCCAATGGGTGCTTGACATATAAAATAAAATACCTTGAGCATGAAACCCATGCTTCAATAATAATAATAATTTTCTTTCATTTTACAATCTACAAGAATCAAAAGTACATTTCATATTTATGAAGACCGAACCTAGTTACACATTTTTCAACAAATGTTGCATGAGCGTTGAAAGGGAATTGGATAAGAATTCCTTCAACCATGCTTGATATATTCATTGACATGTTAACAATGAAATTTGAATACATACATGTGATTAATATCCAAGTGAGATAAAGGAAGGAAGCCTTGGGTATGTGAAGTTGTTAGAACCTTTTAATGCATTCATGGGTTAATAAGACATGATTGGGTTGGATAGGAGTTAACGACCAAAGTGAATGAATATTTGCACTCATATTATGAAAATGAATGTGATGTGAGACTAACATGTGTGAGGCCATATGTTGTTTTACTTGGGAAAGGCTATAGCATTACACAAGTGTTCAATGCCCCCCTTCTTGTGTCAGTATTTGGGACCATAACCATATTTGCAATACTAATAATACCATGAGATAAGGAAGTGTATCTCAATGGATTATTGAATAGAGAAAGGAAATACCTTCTATTATACCTAAAGGATTGTTGAGTAGAGATAGAATATATTCCTAATGGTGTGTTTGGGTTAAACATGGAAGTGTATAGATGATTGAAAAAGTGTTAGGGAAGACATGACTAGGTGATGTGTTCATGCATTTGTTTAACCCTCCAACTTGTCATGGCAGATCACATGAGATGACATTTAGTGCTCTTGAAGAAATGTAAGGATGTGTTGAGCGGATGTATTCAAGTGGATTATGTATATATGTGATTTTTTATTGTGTTTTCATGAATATTGGGACATATTTGAATCCATTGTGTGAATGATTGTTGCACTAATAAAGGAATCTATAATGGATTATATCTCATTGTATTTAATATGTTGGCAAATAAAAGTGATTGAATTACTAGTATGTTATAATTTTGAGATTATTTCATAAGTTGTTGTAAATGTTGGAATAAAAGGATTATATACATAAAGACTTAGTTTGTTTAGCTAATTTAAAGTTTTGTCAAGAGGATAGACCATGTATAGGAATGTTTTGGATATTGTGATAGCCAAGTCTAGCTCACAGTTATATAATCCAGAAGACTTGGAATATAATGTAATCCATTAAAAATAAAACATAATATATTGAATAATGTATGTATGAATGATATTATATAGTTACAAATGAGGGCATCATATAAATACTAGGTGCGATGTCATTTCATGAGTAGTTGTGTCTTAACTAACAGACATGTCCTTTCATAATTGTTAATTATACTTATTAATTATTATTCTTATTTATTGCTATATTTTTGTTTATAACAATGTCTTCCCCTTTAGAAATTGTTTGCCCTTAAATCATATTGATGAAAGGGCATGATATCTCTTTTAGTCTAGTAATATATTCGTGTATTTCCCAATTCTTGGAACTATCATCTTCAACAAAATTTATGAATTGAAAATTGATCTAACCATCTGAATTCGATATTTTGTGGAATGTTGCACTTATTTAATATATGAGATGAATTGTTACATAAGAATTAATTATGTTGAAATTCAATATTTTTTAGAACATAAGTTAGTTGTTTATGACCTAAGTGATATGGATACGTTGACTAGTTGAGATGTTTGCTCTCATGATTTGAATGTCAATAAGAAGTTTCGTGATGTGATTTTCCCTTATCATGTGTGTGGTGATTTTTTGATTTATTTTAGGTATATGATTTTCTTCACATTTTTATGTTGTTTGGTTGATTTCTAGATCTTCAATTGAAGTTTTTATTTTTTGAATTATAACATACAAGTATGTATTCACTTTTGTTAGAATGACAACATTCAGAGTCATAAGATTAATGAGATCTGTATGTGTTCCCTTCTCGTCAACATGAATATTTTTACATTGAAGACTTTAATGTTTCTGTCTAAAAATTTGTTATATTATTTTCCTAATGAATGTTTCATATCCTTGGAATTCTTGACTTGTAAAAGAAATTTCTCACCATGAGCTTTTACGTGAGAAATTTCTTTGTTTTTATCTGAGATAATTTCATCAAATTCTTTTTGCATCCTTGATATTGACTTTTGACTTTCCTGACTTATTACCTTTGATATATTGTTTAGGTCTTTGGATGAATGTACTATCAAATATGACTTCATTGTAATGTCTTGAAGTATCATCTTCTTCTTCTTATTAAGAAATGTAAAAAAAAAATCATTGTATTTAATATGAAGGTACTTATTTTTTCAAACTAAGGTAAACCAATAATTATGTTGATTTTTTCTTGAATCATAATTACAACATTGAATTGAAATATACACTCATAATCATCAATGCTCATTTGTAATTACTTAATTTCATAGTTTCTAGTAAAAATATCTTCATTTTTATTATATTTAGTTATGAAATTAATAATTAATTTGACAATTTAATATCGATGTAATTTTCATTGCTACTCATGATAATAATAATATAATCTATTTTCCTTAGATACTTTATTTTAATATAACATATTTGCATTTTACTATTGTAAAACCTTTTAAAAAAAATCTTCCTTCATTTTGAATTTTAATCCATTCCTCATCTCGAATAATTTAAATAGTTTGTACTTTTAAAAATAACGACTTTTAACTTTTATATATACTTATACTTTTCACAAATCACTTTTAATTTATTAATTGATTCACTTTTCTTTATAATAACTTCTCTAAACACTCTATTTTTTTAATACTTTTGAAAATGAAATAATTTTGAGTCTCTTTGTTTTCAAAGTGGCCTTTTAAAAATAATTTCATAGCCTTTTCTGCTTGCTCAATGAAATAATTTTGAGTCTCTTTGTTTTCAAAGTGGCCTTTTAAAAATAATTTCATAGCCTTTTCTGGTTGCTCATTCTTTATTGTTTTTTTTATATATCTAAACCCTACAATTTTATTTTTAATTTTAATAAATAAAAAACCCTACCATATAACTATTAACCAAGTTAATTTATCACATAAAGATATAATAAACTTTTGAGTTACAATCCTTTAATTTGATGGTGTACAAATGACATGGCGACATAAGGATGAGATGGATGGAATGGATATGTATGGTCGTAAATTATTATGGAAAACATGGATTGGTAAACAAATTGATTGTTCGATTGAATACAATGGATATGTAGTGATGCACAAGTGGCTTGAATAAAGAGCAGAGTTGTGACTTTACAACAACAATAGGGTGGCAACTAAACGATGGGTTGACTCAATTAACAATGCTTATGAATGCAGTTTGAGGGTCAGACATCAAAGCAACAAGGGTTTCAAGACAGTGCGTGAGGGTTTGGTGACAGGAAGTGAGGTTTTTAATACATGTAGCGAGGGTCGCAATACCATACAGACAAGGGCAAGACAGTACACAGCAGGGGGAGACAACATGCAACCAGTGGGACCAAAGAATGCTAAGAGGGACCCAGTCTTTGTAGGGGAGATTTTCTCCTTTTTCATTTCTGTCTCTTATGATTTAAGCTTTGTTTATCTCATTTAAACTTGCACAAATTAATTGAGATTAATATAAAACTAAATAAAAAAACAATAAAACAAATATGATGGTTAATTTGGAGGACCCAAAGGAAATGTTGCCACTATTAATCCAACATAGAGGAGACATAAATATCATGCCTTAACACAACATGAAACAAATTTGCAAACTATTTGATACTATGGAGGGGGTAAGGTAGAGCGGTGGTTTTCAATCTCAAGTGAAGGGTTTTTTGCCATTGCTAAACCTTGTTCATCAAGTAGGTGGGAGATTTTATTGGAAACATAACTTTCAGCTCATTAATGAACCTTCATTTCCTCACCCTACCATAACAATGGAGTATTTATCAAGATCATGGGGGTCCTTTATGGAAAATTTTATTCATAAGGGAACTTACAACATAGACGAGAGATTCTTTTTTGTAAATGCAAAACAATATAAGGGGATTTTAAGGCATAGGCAGATCCGAAAACTAAGGCAAACACCTAAGAAAAAATTCGCAATGATCCTGCCAAAAGTAAACAACATATCTAGCAAGGCCTCTCAAACCAGTGTAGGGAAAAGAGAAGCTATTAAGGGTCTCAAATCAAGTTTGAACAAAACAGAGGGTTTTGTAGCAAACAAAGAAGATAAAAAAACAAATAAGCATGACAACAAAGGCCTATATAGTCCCACATCAACACCATTAATGTGGTCATCGGGACTATATGTGGAAGAGCTCATGAGCATGAAGAGGAGACTCGAAATTTTAGAAGCGAAAAGGTGGTATGAAGGAAAAAAAGTAAATGAAATTGTGGAGTTCAAGGGAAAATTAGAGAGAGAAAATAAAGCTCTCAAGGAACAAATCACAAACATGCAGGGTAAAATTGAAAAAGGGCAACAAGAAGTGGCTGCCTTGAAACAAGAATTAGAGCAAATAAGGGTAACCGACCTTGAGAAGTTAGAATTGGTAAAAGAAGAAGACACAACACAAATAAAGGAGATTCAGTTAACATTGGCCGAACTAGTAGCTAAATAAAATCAACTAAAAGATCGGGTATAAGAGGCTAGATCATGGTCACAAGTTGTAAGTAGGTCAAAAAAAATAAAAAAGGAATCATTGAGAAGAAAATCAAAATTCAAATAAAAGAAGAACAAGACGAGAAAAGCAAGGCTACAAATGTCATTATGAAAGGTTTGAGGGACTATGGTGAAAATGAAAGGACCGACATCTTAGCAAGGGATTTCCTTAAAGATCAATTGAAGTGGACAAGGTGTATTCATCAAGAAAGCATGATCAGAAAGAAGGTAGAGGGAGGAAGACATAGAAATGTAAGATTTATCTTGAGAAATATAGGGGATAAGAATATGATCCTTAGAAATAGAGGATTGCTTAGAGGCACACACATCTCTACTGAGATGAGGACTTGACTCCTGCTCAACAATATCAACAAAGAAAGGAGCGGGAAAAAGTGAAAGAAGCAAGAAATGAGGGAAAATGGGCATGGTTGAAGAACATGAAAGCTCAAATTAGTGACCGGTTCCCAAATAAGAAAGGGCCTCACTTGACAACTTACAGGTAGTAATTTGGAATTGTAAAGGTTATCCATGGAGAAGAGGTCCATGGTTGGGGCCCAAAGCAAAGGGGAAGGATATTATCATTCTTGTAGAAACACATGAGAACGATGGATATAAGGTTCCAGATTTTGAGGGTTAAAAGAAGATTTCATTTTGGGTTAAGCAAATATTAACAGTGATATTTATTTAATCATATGCATCTCTATTGAAACTTGAGGGTGACCTTTATCGTCTTAGAGAATATGAGATGCTACAATTATAACTGTAAATTCCTAGTTTGTTGAAACCAAAAGATTGTTTATAAGTAAATTATGACCTAAACATGTTTGTTAACTCTTAGTTGCAACCCCACCCACGATGCTATTTTTTTAGAGTGTTGTTGCACTAAGGTCGATAATATAGTTAGTCGTTAGAAATGTCCTACACAAAAAATGCTAATGGTAAACATATTAGATGTAACCATGGAGACTGTAAATGGAAAATAAGATATTATTAAGTTTTTTATGAGATCAAAAATTTTATGGAAAGGATAAGGATTGTCAATTTGTTAGTCAGTCAGTGCCTTTAAAAATGAAGGAGTCTAAACATTTTTTATTTTTTCTTGCAAGGTTATGCCATTAATGGTGAAATAGAAAATTTAGATTGTTTAAATTTTATTTTTGAATGCTATTTAGTGTCAAAATGAGATTTAATGCTTTAAAAAATATAGAAGAATTATGCAATATCAACAACAGAAATCTACAATTCAATTGAAATCTATCAATTACTTTTCACATAAAAAACATGTATTAAGCAACAACCCTACATATTATTCTAAATACATAAAAAAATCTAAAATCAAAATATTTTAAGCTCTAACTTAATTTTGTATTATTCTAAATGCATTATAAATCCAAAATCAAAACATATTAAACCCAAGCTTCAATACTTTGAATGAATAATTAATTCAAACCAATAATAATAAATCCACTAATTAAACTTATTTCATTAACTATATTTTTAACACTCTATCTCTTGCATGAATTTTTTTTCTTTCAATGTTGGAACCTCCCTCGGTTCTCCATCTTCGCTCGCCCTTGTTAAATAATCTCAAAATATTTGTGTTTTTTTGTTTTATTTTTTCTAATCAAATTTTTAACACTAGCTATTTACGCAAACATTTTTATTCTCTAGTAAAACCTCCCCCTCCGTTAGAATACATGTTTGTTCCCCATATTTGCTCGTCCTTGTTAAACATTTTCAGAATGTTTTCATTTTTTAACTTTTGTTTTATCTTATCACTTCCAGTTGATACCTTGTTTTTATTTTAATTAGCAAAGGGATAAATTAAGTGCTTACTGAATATTGATACGGTTGATAAATGTTGATGTCCAATATGAGAGAACATCCATAATTACTTAAATTAGATTGAATGACCTACTCTATTTTACTATGAAATAAATCAAAATCACTTGAACTGAATCGAATTTCTCATGCATTTATCATCCAAGCCACTTATTACTTAATAAAATACATGGTAAACCACAAAATTGAGATTTCTAATGAAAGAGTAGATTTTTTTCCCACCTTTCAATAAGAAAGGGCCTATAGAACTAACAACATTCAACTACTTAAAAATATTGTTACTGATTAGAACATATAGACACCAGGTTAGAATCAAGACAAATATATGGATCTTTGCGATTGATATAGGAAAAAATATGAAGGAGCTTACCTTGAGTGGTTGCAAGTTTCTTTCTTTTTCAGGTTGTGTAATTTCACAGACTTCCTCCACAATTGGCCTTGGTATTATAAAAAACTGACAAAAATGCAAATCATAAAGATTAGAATTAGTATCAATATAAACAATCCTTAACAAAATTATATACACATAGTAGACCTAAAAAATAAGAAAAAATGTAGAGGAGCTTACCTTAAGTAGTTGTGAATCGCGAGTTTCTTTCTTTTGCAGACTCTGCAATATCATGTATTCATTCCATGAAACTGACAAAACTACAAACCATAGAGATCAGAATTAGTACCACACAAGTAAGCTCCATGCTCCAACACTGTGATGCACATTGACTATATCATCTTGCCAAATCCTCCACCACATACAATTTGAGATTATGATAGAAGGAATGGGACAGAATCTCTAAGAGATCGATGTCAGATGGAAAAAAATTAAGGAGTTGTACATGGATATGAGTGATTCATCAATGCAACCATAAGATTCATTAATACTCCAAAGTCCATCCAACCATTAATTCTTCAAAAATATTGCATGCAGCCATGAATTCTCCACCAACCTTATTTATGGATAGTTAGTCTACACCAAAGAAAGTGTCTTTTAAGAGGTTGTTTAGTAAATCCTGGACTTTTCTAGAATATTCAATTGATAAGTTTTTCCCAATAAACTTGCACATTTACATATTTATAGACTTCACGATAGAGACACAAACACTTCAATGTTCTGACTCTAGGACTACTAACCTGGTGTTATATATATATATATATATATATCTATACGAAACTTGTGAAATTCCTCTATGCCTGTCATTATGAAACTTTTCTAAATTATTCACAAATTAACAATGGCATGCTTATTTTGGAATAAAGTATATTTGACAGCTAAAAAGGTAAAAATGTGTAAATAGGCATCAATTTTAAAGCCTAGGTGCAGGGATGGAATTTGATGGGAAAATTGCCCATCATGGAATGATTTTCTCATCAAATACAATTTAAAACTTTACAAAACCATCAAGATCCTTCCTTGAAACTGTGAAGATAGGTCGGGGAGGTGTGAAAGCCATAAAATTTGAAGGGTTGGTCTATTTTGAAATTCCAACCCTATAGTGGTGGATTTAATTGATTGATACAACTCAATGTTACAATTAGGTGTTTGCACAAATTGGGCAGAGTATAATTACAATAAATAGGTGATTGATTTTTTTCTCTTTGAATATAGGGGATTGATTTTTTCTCTTTCAATATATATAAATTTTTTGAATTTTGCAATAAGCAATTTCTCATCAACCATTTTGAGAATGGCTCAAAGCTTGATTTTGGTCAATGACTTCAGAATCAAAGAAACTCCAAAAAAGCTTGAGAATGTTTAAAATCCTAGATAGATAAGATATGAAAAGAATATGGCCAATGGCCTGGATCAGAAAATGAGTCTCTGATACCAAATATGATAGCCAAAGCTGACTCATAGTTAATAATCTAGGACACTTGCAATCTAAAGTAATCCATTGAGGATAAAATGTAATTTCCTATATTAATAAATCAATAATAATAATAATAATAATAATAATAATAATAATAATAATAAAATATAAATAAATAAAATAATAAATAATAAAGAAAATATAATAATATTAAATAAATAAATAATAAATAACGAAGAAAATATAATAATAGTAAATAAATAAAATGATAAATAATAAGCTTAAGTTCTGAATAAATACATAAAATAAACTTAAAAATAGTAAGAATAAGTAAAGTTAACAAAAAGTAAAATGGGATAAAATATGCAAAAGTTAAATTAAGAAAAAAGGTTGAATTAAGAAAAACTTAAGATAAAGAAAAATAAAAGTTCACATGATGGCACATGGATTGTGTGCATGCAGATCCCCTCCCAATCCCATTTCTATTTAATGGATGAAAGTGAGATGAGAGGAATTCATTATTTCTAGAGGAGAACATGGGAGACAAAGGATTCATCGGTTGTAGTAGTTGGTTGAGGGCTCGGGGCTAGTTAGTTGTAGAAAGATTATGTGCAACTGAACCTACAATTGGATGAAAAATCATCCCCAAAACTTTGTTGTGGTTAGTGGGAGTCAAATAGCACCACAAATTCGAAATATCCAGTAACATATATCACTACTTATAGGTAAGTATTATATTCTCATGTTTTCGTAAATTATATGCTAATCAATTGAATATTGTGTGTTGATTATTATTATTTTTAAAGGAGTGCACAATTTTGTTCATTTATAAAAAGAATTGGTTTTTGGGCCAATATCTATACATAAGTCTTCATGTTTAAGGATTAAACTACATTTAGAGACCCATACTATAGCTAGGCTATTCTTATGACTACTTTTCGCCGACAGCTCCAAAAATATTCTTACTATAATCCTTATGAAATCTACCTAATAAGAACTTGTATCTACATAACATAAAAAAAAATTATCTTATGAGAATTATCTGACATAGGAGGTCTTATATTTGGATGACACATATCGGTGCTAAATGCATTGGTCTCTTCCTGCTAAATCTGTTCCTTGAGCTACACTGGTTCTTTCCTGTTGAGGCTTTGCACTGGTCCTAAGTTCCTCCGTGATATATTGAACACCACTTCTTGAGATTAGGCTTTAATTCCAATCACCTTGTTGTCCAATAGTTTCAATTGAGAGTGAACTTCTGCCTGGAACATCTCTAATTTGCTCTGCAATAACACAAACTCGGTATCCATTAACAAGTTGAAGGTTTCCCTTTCCTTTTCTTTTGTCATCCCTCTGTAATTTAACATCGTCAACAGAAACTTGAGTGTCTCCATAAATTGATTCAAAAGTTCATTCAATTGAAACTACTCCTTTCGAGTTATAGTCCCTGTCTTTGTCATTATGTAATAATATTATGTCTTAATCCAAACCCCAAGGGATGACAACCTCCTTTGCACGTGACTTCGCATTGGAAAGGATGATCAAAGAAGACCTACTATAAGCCATATATAACCTTGATTGTCCCTTTCCCTTTGTCCTAAAGAATTGAATTGAAGTGCTGCAAAATCCATTTCAGGATCCTTGTCGATTTCTTGGATTATTGATTAGAGGATACAAAAGGAATGAGCCATTAATTCCTAAGAATGTTGAATTGAATGTTGTTTCAAGGTTGAGGCATTGATCACTTGTGTGAGCGAATCTGTTCCCCAATCAATTACAATATAGAGCCACATATGCATGTATGAAAAGTCCGGTCAATGCTAGTTGTTAAGTTGGAAAAGGAAGGGGTTTAATTTAGTCAATTTGCATGGTTGTTGAATAAGAGATGATCGTTCCTTTTTTCTAATCTTAATTTGATTTCCCAAAAAGGAATTTAATTATGTGTTTCTTCTTATTGCTACCTTGTCCCTCGTTCCAAATGTGACATTTATATCCACATTTTATAGCCATATATTTGCAAATAATTTAGGGAAGACGAGAATTCAATATTTGATGATCCTCTTCTAGGATCCCTTGCTCCACGGTAGTGCCTTTGTTTGCCAGGGAGTCTGATTTTTCATTCTAGTTTCTATACACATGATAAAAATAAATTTGTTCAAATCTCAATATTTGCAATGTCATTCTTTGAAGAATAGAGGGGGGGTCTTGATTTTGCGAGCCCTTAACTTTTTGCACATGAAGTATAACAATCATAAAGTCTCCAAAGAATAATATTTTGGAAATTTTCCTTTCAATTACTATTTCCTAGCCCTATCAAAGTGTTAGGAGTTTATCTTGGTTATTAGATGGCATACCCATGCTCTAAGCATATTGAATATATTTTTTATCGTTAGGGAAAAGGATAACCCCTCCCGCTCTTGCCACCCAAGGATTATATTTCAAGGCTCCATCAAAGAATAATGAATATTGGTTACTTACTCTAAGACACTATTGGAATTCCACCTAATTTTGTTGAATGCAAAATATATTTTTGTTTTCTAGCTAAATTATGAAGTTGCTAGCATGTGCTGGAGGTCTGCCTACAGTTAATCCATTCCTTTTCTACTAGATTTAGACTTTCTAGGTTGTATTCTTTGTATCCACGAACCGTGACTTCCTTGAATTAGAGCCCTGATGCCTTGTCTGCCACTAAGATGGGACAAGGGGTTATCTCCTTTGAATATGGCTTTATTGCTAGTGATCCAAATTGACCAACAAATATATTTAGGTAGTGATCCTAAACAACGAATTGTGAGGGAGTGAGCCTTTCTTGGCTAAGGAAGTTTAATTCACCGCATTTCGAACATTTCATCCCATGTTCCTGGTATTCTTTGTATATGAATTATGTTTACAAATGAATCTTTCCATACTACTAAGGAAAAGAAACATTATCTGAAGAAATGTGGTATATCCTCCTCTGCATCTCTACATAGTACACATCTTGAGGGACCTTGGATGCTTTGTTTTATGTGATTATTTATAATTAGGATTTTTTATGAAATAAGGCTCAACGAATGAGTTGATTTTATGGATCCCATTGGTCTACCATATTTCCCTCCATAGTTTATTAGGATACGGGTGGGGAAGCCTTTATCTAGAATTTCATTTCCCACTTTAACAATGTATCCCTAATGAGAGTTTATTCTCCATGTTCTCCAATCTCAAGTGGTGACTGAAATAGGGGCCATTCCTTTTAGGTTTCAGATTAGGACTTTGCATTGATGATGGAGTTTTTGAGGTAATTTAGGACATCTCCAACCTTTCCAAATTCCATGCTCATCCCAAATGGATATATCTTTTAATTTTACTAGACCTTCCCTCTTCATCCAATCTGTGAGATCATGAAATATGTATTGTTGTTTGAGCGGTCCCTATGAGGAGAAATTATCATTCCATATGTTGATACAAATCCATTTTCTATGTTCCAACTAAGATTATCAAGGACTATTTTACATAATTTCCAAATTTTGGAACCCCTGCCTTTCCATTCAATTGCTTCGACTCTGAGCATTCAATTTATGCGGAAGTATTTTATAAGGAAGTCATGTTTCCATAATTCTTTGGAGTTGGGTATTAGGTTCCATACTATCTTTACCCCAAGCGCAAGATTAATGAAATAAGGGTTCCTTGATAGCCAAACCTCCATTCACTTTTGGGAGTCGAACCACTTTCCAATGCATTAGGCGAAACTTTTTTTTTGTTATGTTTTCCCCCTTGCCACAATTTTTTGTATGAGAGCTCCAATTTGGATAACCATAGATTTGGGGGATAATAGTCTAGAGCACAAATAAAGCAAGTGATCAGATAATACTAATTTAATTAAAATTATTTTCCTAGTTGTATTGAGCCATTGCACCCCCCAAAATTGGATTATCTTTTTGAATTTTTGCAAAACTTCGCTCCATTCTTTCATACTTGTAGGGCCAATTGAAATAAGAATTCCCATATACTTGAAGAATCGCCACCCTATCTCTGATAAGAATTTGAGGGCACTAGAAATTTCCCATATAGTTATATCTGAGCAATTCCATCCATATATCTGACTTTTATTTTTATTCACAATCCCTCTCGAGAGATCCATGTATGAATCAAGAAAATGCTTAAAACTAGAAGCAGTGATCTTTGAGGCTCCCCCCAATAAGAGTGTATCATTCAAAAATTGAGAATAATTTACCTCTTATATATCCTGAGAAATGTTGAGTCCCCTCAATTTACCTTCCAATCTTGTTAATTCTAAGTTTTTACTCAAACTTTATACTACAAGAATATACAAAATGTGGGATAGGGAGCAATATTTCCTTAGTCCCCTTGATGCAGAGAAGAAAGGAGAGCACCAGCCATTAAATAGAGGAGATATCCAAGGTGTACCTATACATGCCTTTACCCATCTAACAAAATCATAGTTGAAGCCAAAATTTTCCATGACAGAGAATAAGAAAGAATGGCTTACCTAATCAAATGCATTAGCCATGTCCAATTTTATGACTATACCTAGCTCCTCTCTTTCTTTTTTCTAGTGGATAGCCTCTTGAACTATTATGACATTGTCCAAAATTTGGTAGTTCTGCATAAATGCACCTTGATTTTCTAATATCATTGCCACCAATATTCTCTTTAATCGATTTGCTATAGTTTTTTTTAGGATTTTGTATGTTGCATTACATAGCGAGATGGGTCTGAAGAGGGAGAATTTGATGGGATTTGATTCTTTAGGGATCAGGGCAAGAAAGGAGGAGTTTTTGACACCTCCTAATTTGTCCTTTTTTTCTAGAGTGATTGATCATTATCATTAGATCCTTTTTTATGAACTTCCAAAAGGACCTATAGAAACTAATGGTGAAGTCGTCTAGTCCAAGGGCCTTATCTACGTCCAAAGACAAAATAGCCTTAATAAATTCATCCTCCTTGATGTTCTTCATACGTTGTTGCTTTTCATGATCTGGAACAATTATTAGCAGACATGAGAGGAATTCCTTTACCTTTTATAGATCATTTTCTTTGTCTTCAAAGTATAGTGTCTGGAAGTGTAGATATGCTTCATGATTTATCTCAGAGAAGGATGATATTTTGGACTTTCCTTCTGGGATGATTTCCTTGACTTGATTATGTATTTCCCTCGCCTTAGCTTGGTTATGAAAATAGGATGCATTATGACAACTAGCATTAAGCCATGTGTTGCATGATTTGAGCCTCCAATAGATTTCCTCGTCTTTATTTGCTTTATGGATTTTTTGAATTAACTCATTTTCCTTTGTTATATGTGACTCCTCCACTGGCCCTGTCTCCATTGACAGACAATGTTGTTCTAGTTGTTTGGTGAGATCCTATTTTTCTTGACCATGGAGTTTGTAATTTTCCTTCCGCAGACAAAAGTGAACTCCCTAGATCTAGTGGTTTGATCTAGAAACAACAAAGACAAAAAGACTTATGTTTTTGTTAGAGAGTCCAGAATATGGAAGAAAGGCTTACCATGAATCCAACGCAAGCTCTCCTCTTCTCCTTTCTTGTATGCTCCATCTCCAACTCAAAATGCTAAAAGTGGAGCCTACAAAACAACTAAAACAAGAAAGAGAACCAAAATATACAATAGCATATACTAACATCTTTAAACAATGAGTCAAGAAGGAATTGTTCTACATACACATTAAATAAGACAAAAGTATAGGAAAACAAAGCACTTTTTTTATTAATGAATGTAGTATAAGATACAATCCTTTTAGAGATTGACCTTGTAGATGTCTCCCAACTATCTTGACCTTCATTTGCCACAAATAAAGCCTTCAAATAGAATATAATAACATCTCTAAAAAATAAGTCAAGAAGGCATTGTTCTACATGTGCATTAAATGAGATATAAGTATAGGAAAAAAAAAAAACTTTTTATATTAATGAATGTAGGAGAAGATACAACCCTTTCAGATCTTGGCCCCTAATCACAAAGAAACAACATGAGGGCATAACTAAGAGTCTATAACAACCAACCCAGACTCTATGGGAGACAATGAATTTATAGGGTAAATGGGGTGGTTTTGGATTTACCAATCTAGGACTTAGATCCACATATGAGGGAGGTTAAGTTATCGGGATAAGAGATAAGACCTCAAGTATAGGATTTCGAGATCTATTTCGATATAAAATGTTTAAACCCACTCACGAAGCTTCTGAAAAGAGAAGATTCAAAATTATTATTTATTTTTACTAAAATTTAAGAGTCATCACACTTACTGTGAAGGAAACATGTGTTGGTCAATTCACATGCTCTATGTAAAACTTGTAATAGTGTAGGTTGCATGAAGGGAAAGTGTGATGAGGCCAAAAATTAGGATTTTTAGTTGTTTAACCTAGAATTATTGGAATATGTTCTAGGCTTTGTAGGGAATGAATGTAAATTGTTAAAGGATGATGATTGATATGGTTTTAATGCCATTTGATTGGATGTGACAAAATAACCTATAACATATTCCCCCCTAAATTACAAAGTCAGAAGCAGTGGTTGAGGACTGAAGTGCTTTACCATGTGACAAGTCTGGATCAAGAATAGATTGGTTGAGATCATCAATTGTCTGTTACAATACATAATCATCATGATATCATTATTGAGGTAGGCATACCCATACTCAACATATAAGCCAATTTAAATGTACAACAATCAAATTCACATCCACTAATTCGTGGACCTGTGATTGGATAGATTTTTGAATGATCATAGCCATCATACTTTGTAATCTTGTATGAATCCTGAAATCGCAGTTCAGATGGATGAAACTAAATCTGGGCTCTTCTACCTCATCACTCGATAGTATGAGTCTAACCATGTGAATAAATTTGTTGGATTTGAAAATGGTAGACACCATATTATTACATGCCAATGATATAAGTTGTTAACAGATGCGAGAGGAACCATCGATAATGATAATGTCTCTCAAGGTACTACAATACAATCTATGCGGTGAGAATAAATGAGTTGAAGTCGAACACCACACAAAATCTCTTGGTCAAAGGCCATTGATGAGAACTTGTCACCGAAAGCGAGGAAACTTGCCATTGAGGTATGCAAGCTCCAAGGAACTAAAGGGAGTTTCTAAGTCAACTTCTTGGATAATGTGTTGATGTCGACAGAAAGCGACCTCTCATAGGAGGGCCTTAATGTATCCCCCATCAACGACACAAACGGGTATCAATATTTTAGATAGAATATTGATGATTCAGAGCTAGTTCAGGGGCGACAGACATGAAGTAAGGCTTAAGGGTATTGTAGAAGATGTCAACTGAGAGAAGACTTTCTCTTGAACATATCAAAGACACTAATATGAAGTTGGAAGCACTAACTCAAAGACCCATCATGAAGGCTTTCATTAAGGTGTGATCAACAGAGAGGAAAGCATATTCCCAAACCCAAAGCAATCACAGAAATGAAGTGAAAAAGTTTCATGTTCAAGAGCGACTCCCTGCCATTAATAGGTTGGATGCCCTATTTTCCCAATTTCCCAACCATTTATGGCCAGTATCTATTTATTTTTGACAAGCTTGTAGAGGATAACATACACTTGATCTATAATTTCATCCTTTGTATGAATCCTTCTGAGTATTTTTAGTGAACCCTAAGAAGGAGTGGTTCAGTCTTGTCATGCTTAACGAGTCCAACATTGTTTAATAGTTTTACAAGTCCAATGAAGGCATAAATCGAATTATTTTTCATGTTTAGAGAGTTTGAAAAAGAGACAAAAAAGAAAACGCCAAGATGTTCCTTTTCGTAAATTTATCCCTTGGACCCAAAAAGGCGCAAAACAATACCCAGGAGAACCTTTTAGCCATGTTCAACTAAAGTATTCCTTTTTAATAAATAACCCATCCAATCTGGAAAAGGGTTAAACTTGTACTGGGCAGAATTCTTTTCAGTTACTTTAACGAGTTCGAAAAGACAAGTGCTCGGCAATCTTTTCATGTTTTGGATCTGAAAAGAGCTTAAAGAGGACTCTAGGGGGTTCCTTTTTCGTAAGTTTAACGAGCCCGAAAAAGTGATAAAAGTATACTCATTCAAAAAAATGACCACCATTTTAAATGTAACCTGCATTACGTCCTTCAGTTATCATTCAACATGCTCGGAACACCATAAGAACACTAAAAATACACGATACATGGTAAAAATAGATCAAAAAATAAAAAATTGTTAAAATAATAACTTTTGACCATAAAAGTGAAAAAATTAACTTCATTTCTTACCGTTTTCATTTTACCAATTTGAGTGAGCTCTGAGTGGTTTTAACCTTCAACCTTTAGCAGGTGTTTGCGGCTAATCCATTGGACCATTTCTAGTACCATCTATTCTAGGTAGGAGGTCTATCCTTTCTCCTCAATTTCATGGTTTCCATTTCTTGTTTGATGCATCTTTGGGGGATTTTTATTTTATTTTTAGGACTTAAAATTCACCCTATGCCCATTGCACTCTTCTTGTATTGGGAGGTGCGATGGGTTAGCCAAGTTTACATTTGTTGGGTTGTGTTATATTCTTTCCATGACTAGCCCACATAGTTAACCGTGGGGTTAGAAGGGGGCGGAGACCCCCCTTCATTGCGCCGATTGCGTAGTGGGGGGGGCAGTCACAGGGGGTTTGAGGGGTGCAGGTAACCCCACTCTATGGGGTTTGGGGCAGCGCCCTGGAACATTTTGTTTTTGGACCCTATATTAGGTTGGGCAGACCTACCTATGGTTTTGTGCATGAGTTTTCGCACATGGTTTTGGACGTGATGGTTTTCGGTCCATGGTATTGGATGCCTCAGCATGTATAAATATGTATTGTAACATTGAAAGAAACATAATGAAAAATCAAGCTGGTAGTCCTAGTTTTGGGATCCAGGGGAAATCTCTGTGTATATGTGGTTTATATGTTATGCTCTCTCATTGTTTATTTTCTGTGTTTTAGAATTCGTATGCAGGTAATTTTTGTACAGGGTTAAAACCTACATTTGGTATCAGAGTTGTTTTGGCTTCAATGGGACGCCTTTGTTGCTAAGGGGTTTCACTCGGGCTTGTGGTAGACCCTATTCAGTGGGAGATCTACAGGATCGATTCTGGTGGTGAAAGAGGACGGCAAGCAGTGGAAAGATAGAGATCGAGAAATTTAATGGTCAGAGTTTTGAGTTATGGAAACTCAAGATGGAGGATCTATTGGTGGATAAAGATCAGTGGGTCGTGGTAGATCTAGGTACTAAACCAACAGGAGTATATGATGAAGAATGGAAGAAGTTGGATCGGAAGGCTAAGAGCACAATACAATTGTGTGTCTCAGATTCAATATTGCTGAATGTATCAGGGGAAGCTATGGTGAAGGCTTTGTGGGACAAGTTAGGAAATTTGTACCAATCTAAGTCTCTGGTGAATAAATTGTTCCTACAGAAAAAGATGTATAACCTGAGGATGAAATATGTAGACTCGGTGACAGAACATTTGAACACATTTAATACTGTGGTAAGTCAATTATTATTTGTGGATATTAAAATTTTAGATGAAGATAAGTGCATCAGTTTGTTGTGTTCTCTACCAGATTCGTGGGATAGTTTGGTTATTATAATAGGTAGCAATGCAACTACCTTGCAGTTTGATGAAATAGTCTCATCCTTGCTGACGGAGGAGATGAGACAGAAAAATATGGAGAGCCAGAATGGTGATGCCTTGTCTGTATGAGGATGGTCCCAGAACAGAAACAAAAATAATTCATTGAGTGGGAGATCTAAATCTCCAGGAAAACCTGTAAATGTGGTGTGCTGGAAATGCGGAAAGGAAGGGCACTACAAAAGGGATTGTAAATCTAAAGCTCCTGACAAAGGAAAGGGATCTAATGATTCTCCTTTTGCAGAGGCGAAAACCACCTCAGATGAAGGTGGGGATGTATACTTGACTTCATCAAGTACACATGTATATCATGAGGCATGGTTGATTGACTCAGGTGCATCCTTTCACTTCACTCCCCATAGAGAGTGGTTCTGCGAGTATGAGAAATATGATGGTGCTGATGTCTTCTTGGGGGATGACAAGAAGGCTAGAATCATTGGTCGCATAAAAGTAAAGTTGAAGTTGCAAGGTGGAAGGGTTAGAACACTTCCGGGTGTTTTGCATATTCCTGCATTGGCCAAAAATATGATTTATGTAAGCAAGCTAGATGATGCAGGTGTAAAAATAGTGTTTGAGAAGGATACCTACAAAATGGTTTTGGGAGTACTGATATTGATGCGGGGAGTTCGGATTGGAACTCTGTACAAGCTACAAGGTAGCACTGTTATTGATGGGTGCAACAATTATGTGGTTCCCGAAAGTGGAGCAAAAAATCTAGTGGTCTTTGGAGAGAAGGCCATGCTGCGGCATCAAAGGCTTGGACATATTGGAGAGAAGGGCCTTCGAATACTTCATGGTAAAGGTATGGTAGAAGGTATGAATAATAGCTCTCTGGATTTTGATTTCTGTGAAAATTGTGTATATGGGAAGTAGAATCAGGTGAGTTTTCCCTCTAGTGGTAAGAGGGCGAAACATATATTAGAGTCTGTGCACAGTGATATGTTTGGACCTGTGAAGGTTCCATCACTGGGTAAGTTTGTGTACTATGTATCATTTATAGATGAATTCTCAAGGAATACATGGATATATTTCCTTAAGAAGAAATCTAAATTCTTTGATAGGTTTAAAGAATTTAAGGCTCTAATGGAAAACAAAACAGGGAAGAAGATAAAGGTGCCAATGACGGATAACGGTGGAGAGTTTTGCAGTAAGGAATTTTAAGAATTATGTAAGAAGTGTGGTATAGCACGGTAGAAGACTATTCCATATACACCTCAGCAAAATGAAGTTGCAAAAAGAATTAACAAGACATTGATGGAAAGGGCAAGAAGCATGCTCAGTGGTGTCGGGTTAGGACAAGAATTCTGGGCAGAGGCGGTGGAGACTACATGTTACCCGGTCAACAGATCACCTTCATCAGCATTGGAAGATAAGACTCCACAAGAGGTATGGATTGGTAAGAAACCTTCTCTTTCAAAATTGAGGGTATTTGGATGTGATGCATATGTACATGTTCCAAAGGAGAAAAGAACCAAGTTGGATATTAAATATGAAAAGTGCATCTTTATTGGGTATACGGATGGTTTAAAGGGTTATAAGCTTTGGAACCCAATAACAAGGAAGGTTGTGTATAGCCGAGATGTGGTGTTCAGAGAGGTGAAAGATGTTATTAAACATGAAGTCCAACCAAAGGAACCTGAGAAGATAGAGTTTGAGCTAAAGGAGGAAGAATCAGAATCTACAGCAGAGGAGGAATCAGAAGATGAAGAGCCACAAATTCCAGGTGTGAGAAGATTAGTTTGAGAAAGAAGGTAGCCATAAAGGTATAGTCTGTCCATCTCCTTTCTGTTCAAATTTTTCTTTATCTATTACTGATGATGATCCCAAAACTGTGAAGGAAGTAGTAGATTCAGAGGATGGAAAACTCTGGAAAGAGGCCATGGTTGATGAAATGGCATCTTTGCACAAAAATGAGGCTTGGGATCTGGTGGAGTTGCTGGCTGGAAGGAAACGCATTGGCAGCAAATGGGTGTTCAAGAAGAAGACAAATGCAGAAGGAAAGGTGGAGAAATACAAAGCTCGGTTGGTAGCAAAAGGTTATTCCCAGGTGTTGGGAATTGATTTTGGTGATATTTTTCTCCTGTTGCCAAGGTAACTTCTATTAGATTACTTTTATCTGTTGTTGTTGCTTTTGATTTTGAGGTAGAACAGATGGATGTGAAGACAACATTTCTTCACGGGGATCTGGAAGAGGAGATCTACATGAAGAAACCTGAAGGTTCTGCGGTGAAGGGTAAGAAAGAACTGGTATGCAAGTTAAAGAATTATTTGTATGGGTTAAAACAATCACCAAGGATGTGGTATCAGAAATTTGATACATTTATACAGGGACTTGGCTTCACCAGAAGCAAAGCAGATCACTGTGTGTATTTTAAATTAATTGGTGACCGTGTTATTTATTTGGTCTTGTATGTGGATGATATGTTGCTGGTTGGAAATGACAAAGAAATTATCTAGGATTTGAAGACCCATTTGTCCTCCAAATTTGACATGAAAGATATTGGTGCTGCAAACTATATTTTGGGCATGGAAAGTAAAAGAGATCGGACAAAGAGAAATCTTTGGTTAAACCAGAGGAAGTATGTCAAGAAAATATTGCAGAGGTTTAATATGTAGGATAGTAAACCGGTGAAGGTTCCTATTCCTGTAGGTGTAAAGTTATTTGCTGAACAGTGTCCCAAGGCACAAGAAGAGGAAGAGGACATGTCCCATGTTCCATATGCAAGTGTAGTCGGTAGCCTGATGTATGCGATGTTCTGTACTAGACCAGACATTGCACATGTAGTTGGAGTATTGAGCAAGTTTATGTCAAAGCCAAGGAAGGAGCACTGGAAAACAACGAAGCGGATTTTCAGGTATTTGTGTGGCACTAGTGATTATGGTTTGTGCTACCAAGGAAGACCAAGATTGGAAAGAGTGTTGGATATTCGTGGCTTTGTTGATGCGGGCTGGGCTGGAGATCTGGATCAAAGAATATCTACAAGTGGGTATGTGTTTAACCTATTTGGAGGTGCAGTTAGTTGGATGAGTAAGAAATAATCTGTAGTGGCACTATCAACTAGAGAGGTAAAATACATGGCAGCCACTCATGCAAGCAAGGAAGCAGTTTGGTTGCAGAAATTGTGTTCAAGTATGGGTTTAGTACAGGGAGCTATAAGGATAGATTGTGACAACCAAAATGCAATTTTCTTGGCAAAGAACCCTGCATATCATTCAAAGACAAAGCACATTGATGTTTAGTATCACTTTGTGAGGGATATGATAGAAGACAAAAAGGTGTTGCTAGTAAAAGTGGACACTTTGAAGAATAATGCAGATGCATTGACAAAATATATGAGCTCTAAGAAGTTCTCTTGGTGTAGAGAAAAAATGGGTATTGTAGGGCTAGATAAATGACTAAGCACTCTTGTGGCCCCCTATGGAAAGAAAACAACAAGTGGGAGAATGTCGGGTTGTGTTATATTCTTTCCATGACTAGCCCTCGTAGTTAATCGTGCGGTTAGAAGGGGGGCGGAGCCCCCCCTTCGTTACGCTGATTATGTAGCAGGGGGGTCATAGGGGGTTTGAGGGGTGCAGGTAACCCCACTCTATGGGGTCTGGGGCAATGCCCTAGAAAATTTTGTTTTTGGACCCTTTATTAGGTTGGGCGGACCTACCTATGGTTTTGTGCATGATTTTCACACATGGTTTTGGACGCGATGGTTTTAGGTCCATGGTATTGGGTGCTTCAGCATGTATAAATATGTATTGTAACATTGAAAGGAACATAATGAAAAATCAAGTTGGTAGTCCCGGTTTTTGGATCCAGGGGAAAATCTCTGTGTATATGTGTTTTATGTGTTATGCTCTCGCATTGTTTATTTTCTATGTTTTAGAATTCGTATGCAGGTAATTTCTGTACGGGGTTAAAACCTACAACATTTCTAAGTGTGAATTAGCAAACTTACCAGGGAGAGTGAATGTGATGGGTTTCTTTGTTCAAGAATGAAAAGTACGATGGACGTAATAAGGGTTCCAAAAATTTGATTTTAAGATGGTTTTTCTCCCAAAAACTTTCACATTGCTGAGTTTATGTGTCTTTCATGTTATTTGCAAGTGTTTTATGAGAGTGAAAATAGCTTTAATCTATAGAGAAAGGGAGAAACAGGCTCAAGACATGGTTGATTCCAATGAACCAAAAATAGTACAAGCTTTAAGAAAATGTGGGCTTCTTAAATTCTTTATGATTACGAGCATAAGGGCCTAGCTATAGTTGCTAGAATATTTGGTAAGGTCCTGGGACATACAGGGATAGTACTTCAGGATTGGAGGGCACATTGTCATAATATATGTTGAAGACTTCTATTTCCTGATAGGGATCTCGTGTAGAGGGGTCCCATTTCATTATCTGGATTCAAGAGAGGTGGAGAGACAATTAGAGATTACGTAGGCATCCATTGTCGACCTCACTCCAAAACAACTAAATATGGGAAAATTGAGATAAAGGATGTCATTCAACTTCCCCTCGGGACAATCTATTTTACCATTACTTGGTTGGTTGGTAGTGCTGCTCTACACTTAGCTGCCAAGTCCCAAATGCAATATGCCTTCGAATTTTTGACATCTATGGTATTCAACTAGTGTAAAGGGGTCTTAGTCAATCTGAAGGAACAACTCAATAAAGAAAATACTAGACGATTGAAGAAATTTGGGCATGGTTATATCGTGGTATCATCTTCTTTACATAGGATACCATTACTACACCCTCAAACTATATCTCGGGAGCTACCTGGGCCTAGAGAACCTTGCATGAGGCAATGGGTAGATTTAATGGCACAACATGGAGGAGCGCCTATGATGACATTCACTCCCACTTTATTTAGATGGCTATGGGAGAAAATAATTAGGATTAAGGATTACCCATATGCCAGAGTTGATTTCTATGGAGACCCAGAGCTCATTTTACCTAAAGGAAAGTAGTGGAGTGATGCAGGTAAAAACAATGTCATTTTGGATATCTTGGGTTTTTTGGGTTTTACCATTTTTTTGTTTTGTTTATATGTATCAAAGACTAACTATCGGTTTTACATCAAGATATTGGACCTTTGCAACCAGTAGGCATGTTGCCTCTTCATTGATGGGCACATCCATAACTTGTATAGGTTGGAGTTGTAGCGTCAGAGGAAGAGATGGTCGATCCCAACATAGTAGAAACACTTTTGAGTTTGAGCATCATGTTGAGGGTTTGACCCATAATTTTCAAGAAACAAGGGTTGATGAGATCCCTATCCATCTATAGTGGTACACTATAGGAGTGTTGGCTCATATCATTTGATTGTTGCACAAATTTTCTAGCGCAATAGTATGATATCGTGAGCATCATCAGGATCAGTCGCCTAGGGGGATTTTGAGCCATATTTTTTCTACATGTATTTTGGTATTATATTCTATGGGCCACATGTGTCGTAGACACGATTTTGTAAAACCAAACACTATATACAATTTTCTTTCTATGGATGTTTTCTACTTTATTCTACTCTCTTGCACAATGTATGATGATGGTTGTATTTTTACATATGTCGCAAATGTTTATCTAACACATAATTGGATAATGCATCTGTTAATGTATTTAGACTTCTAGGAACATGTTGATATTGAACGTAATCAAAATGCCGCTCTAGGAGGAAAACTCTCAAAAACATGTGTAACATAGTTGGACTTCTTACTGAATAAATGTTATTTAGGTGTAGCACCACAAGTTGTGAATCAAGTCTGATGACCATGTTAGAGTTGGTCTAGTAGCCCTCCACCAGAGATCAAAGCTCTTTGCATTTCATAGTTAGGTATCTCATCAGTGTGATCATGTTGCATTCCGTTAGGCATGCCATAATCTCGGTGGAAGGAGTTTATGTCGTTATTCCCCTCTTGTTTGGCACTGCTGGTTCAGGTTTGTTCAAATAAATAAAGTCCTCAAAGGGTCATTCATTTTGCTTTAAGTTTTAAGGTCTTAGGTCTAGGGTTGAGTCTAATTTTGTCTTGAGAGGTCATCAAGGACCAGTAGGCCAGAGGGATGTCCTTCATTAAACATTTCTTATCATTGTACAGCTAAATTTTTGCCTTGTTCTCAAAAACTCTGTTTTTGAAAACAAGGTCATTATCTCATTTTTGTAAAATTTCTCAAAATTTCAAATTCTTCAAATGCCGAAGTGCAGCCTTGGTCTCCTTTTCCAAAGCATCCCAGAAGCTATCCCTGCAAAAATTTTCAGAAGAAATCATCATTTCAACCAATTTTTCAAAGAAATGAAATTAAAGGTCAGAGCCAATTAAAGCAAAAAGTGTCAACATTCAAAACATTACAAAGTGGGTTTTGGGCAAGTAAAAAATTAAAGGGAATCTTATAAAAGCATGCCATCCCTCATTGGTAATTCATTTGCCTCTCAACACTCCAAGAGAATATTTGTCAAGACGGGTTCAAAGTTCATTGGGCGAATTGAGCAGTTGCAGCAGCGCGCTACGCATCAAACAATGTAAACTTTGAAACAGGAACTGATACTATTACCTGTTTTGTAGAGGTGGCAAAAAAATGACCCGATTTTCAAAAGTGTTGATGCAGAATACACATGTTTTTTTAAGAACATGGTTTTTGGAACTTTAATTTTTTTCATGTGCATTAAGTTTTAGAATGGTAGTGAATGGTAGTGATTTTCATCCTGATTTTAAAAAGTGAGTATTCTGCATCACACCCTTTTTTAAAAGACCTATTTTTTGACTTTAAATTTTCTAGTGTGTGAAATGTAAAAAATTATTTTCTAAATTTGATAGTTTTTTGAAGTCGTCATTGTATTCATATTTTTTTGTTCTCTATCTTCATTTTTTTTTTTTTTTAGTGGGGTTTTTATTGTTTTGCGTTTTTAAATTAGAAAGTCGATAGTTTGAATTTTAGATAATCTACATATTTAGACATCCTTAATTAATTTTTCAATCCACATGAAATAATTGTTTCTAAAAAACAACATTTTTTAACAATGGACATAAAAAATAACCATTTTTAACATAAATATACCAAAAAAACTAAATGTTTTGATAATTTTTTGCTAGAATTAACATGTCAAAATCACAATTTTTATACAAAAATATTAACTAAAAATGGTCAAATAATAGTTTTTTTTATGAATTTCATGTCAAAAAGATAATAATAACTATTTTTTTTTCAAAAAATAAATGATTAACTTAAAAATCAATGCAAAAATCACATATTACCAATATTGAACGTATAACAACCCTAATTGAGTGTTTATTCTTCTCATAAAATGTCAAAGTCAAAACATTGCAAAGCTTGAGTTACAAGCATAACTTAAATTTAATCAAGAATGTCACGTAATCCAAACTCTTCGTCCTCTAGAGTTTCATCATTGTCCTCTTCTACAATATTTTTTGTTTCATTTTGCTCATTTTCTTCTTCTAATGGGTCTTTCATGTCTGCAAATCCCCCAATATGTGTCTTTCCATACATTCCATGTAATGGTGGTTGGGGTTCATTTGCCTTTTTTGCCACACGTGATTCACTAAAGTCCCCTTTCTTCAACCCAATTTCTTGCATTGCATCTGGAAGAAATTGAGGAGCATTAATTCTTTGCTGAATGAAATTGCATTGTAATGGATCTTTCTCAATTGCAATGCAATTTCTTCCTTTTTGAAGGCAGCATGCTAGTGTTGTACCTAATTATCAAGCACAAAAAAATAATGAAGTAAATTAGTACAATGACATATTAATTAAAAAAAAGAACATATTGAAATTCAATTCCATGTGGCAAAACGTACCTGAGCCAGAAAATAAATCCAGAACCCAATCTCCTTCATTTGAACATATGTCTATAAGATAGTTAATCAATAATTGTGGTTTCTGATAAATGTTAACTATCTCTCCTTTCATTTCTTTGTCTTCATATGTTAGTTTTCTCACAACAGCATCATAAGTCAGTATTTGGCTATGACTCTTTTTGTCCACCCGATTAAAAATCATAGACATATGGCTATCATCTTTTGCCCAATTATCAATATGAATGAACTCACAGTCATTTATAAATTGTTGATCTTCATTGTCAAGAAGATTTGACTTTTGCCTGTAACATAAAATAGTAAAAGTTCAATTAACTTGTACATAAATAATTTTTTCAACATTAATCAAATATACCTTTAAACATCTTACCATGTAAGCTGCATCCTTGAATTTGCTTTCCCCTTGAAGCTTGAAAACAACATTGCCAATTGTGTGTCTGAATGAAATGTCACAAATCTCCATAACGGTGATGACGTCACTTCCTTAAATCCCGCCACCACTTTATTAAAAGCTTGATAAGTATAAGGGTCAATATCATAGTAAATGTTTGGAATATTGAAACCATGGGGAATATCTGCAATAACCAGGGCATAATCCCTTTTTGGTACGAGTTTCGCAATGTCTTCACAGTCGCCTTGTATTACTTGATATTGAATAGTGTCTAGCCCATTCCAAATGAAATGATTAAGAGTTGGATCAAGTTCAACATTCTTAATACGTTGCTTTCTCAGTCTTTCAATCTTTATTTTTTCAATAAAAGTCTTGAAACTGTTTGGTGCTCCATTATCTTCTTTCTTCATCTTTTACCAAACAAACAAATGTATGTGTAAGTTTTAAATTAAAAATAGTACACAGATGATTAAAACTGAATGTATAAATCAAGTTACCTTTTTAAATGCAAGATAAAAAGCTTTCAATGTTGATGTAGAACTTGAATATGGATAGTTGCGTACAACATCATCCCAACTATCTTCATTCAACAATTTAACCATTTGTTCCTGAATTTTCATGTAAACTTTGTGACTGCATAGATAAAGTAAGAAAAAGTTAATATACTGATATGTATAACAAATACTACCAATAACAACATGTTTTAGTTAAAAGATAACTATAATCCTGGAAATAAGTAAAAATAATTCAACAAACTTACTTTTGAAATTCTTTAGACATTTCTTCCAATGATAATTCCCCCGACTTCACACGAGATAATATTGTTTTGACAATTTTTTCATCTTTCACTCCTTGCATCGCCCTCCAAGGCGTGATGGTCATATCGTCTGGAAGTTGCTTCAGTTCAGGCGCTGATTTATTGTTGCTACATATCAATGGCTTAGACTTTCTAACCCTCTGGTTTTTAATGCAAATGTCTTCCCACGTGCTAAAAATGTCATCAATCAAATTCCAAATATCTCCAGTTCTAAATGGCAATTGGAAAATGTTATCAACACCTCTGAATAAATCGCTAGATCTGTTGTCTTTTCCATTTTTGAATTGCCTTTATCTTCAATTTGATAGCCTATTTCCATACAACATTCCTTTCAGAAATCTGTAGTAATATTGATCTTATCCCCACCACATTTTTCTAGGAATTCACTATGAATAAATCTAACCTTTTGGATCAAAGTCATAGACATCCTATATTCATTATCTGAATTATGATCCCATGCCACTAACTTTGTTTCTGTTTCATTTAAACCAGCATAAATGATACATTTCATTGTTTCAAAACGTGGGTTATTAGGATATTCCTCCATCAATTGTCTTTGAGCTTCAACAGAATGGTTCCCCCCAAGCACATAATAATTGTATTCAAAACATTTTGACTTATCAAATGCTTCTTTGTTGGGAACTTGAAGTGGATCAACAAGAAGCACATAACTAACCACATGAGCATATGGATTGTACCTCATCAATGTCTTCAAGTTGTGAACATGCAGATGATGTGGCTTTCTGACTTGATATTGCCATTGTCCTTCACTTGCCTTATAGGTTTTTGTGACATTTAACTGAAATGTACGACCACCATCAACTAAGTTTCTCTTTGTCAAATTCTGTCGAATGGCATTTTGTTTTGTTTTGATAATGCCATCACCTAAATCAGCTCCTGGTGTAATGATTTCTCTGCTTTCTTTTGAAGTTTCACTAGGTTCTTGACTGCTGGTAATGACTACTTCAAGATCTTCAACTCTACTTTTTTTCGTCTTAACATTCTCAAGAGATCTATTCTTGGGCATTGTTACTTTTGGTCTTTTACGACCTTCCACAATTTCAATGTCATCTTCAGTAATGGCAACATATGCTTCATTGTCAATTTCAACTTCATCGTCCTCAAAAGTAACTTGTTTACCCTTGCTAGATTTATCCACCAGAGGCCTTTTTTTCTGATTCTTTGGATGTAGTTTTGTAGCATCATCAATTACTACATTTTCCATGTTTTGCATATCTTCTTCTGACACTGAGTAAAAATGGCTGACAACTTTCATGATATCATGCTCTATGTAATGAATTCCTCCCAACATAATTGAACAACTTTCAACAAAATTCTGCCAAACAAAATATCATATGTTAATATAATCAAAGTTAAAAAATATAGCGAGACATTTTCAAAACGCAAAATAAAAATAAAAATAACAATACTTACCGTGTTTTGTGTCATATCATTTACGATTTGTTTACACAACTTTGTAGATACCTCTCTCCTGTCATATAATGAATATGATAGTCGGTATTTAATCCTTTCATGTGACTTGGCAGCTTTTGTAAGTACGTAAACAACTTCAGTGTTTGGTACCGAACACATATCTATGACTTTTCCCATCACCTCCAAATTTTCATTATTATTGCGTGTATCAATGTATAGATATATATTCACAGTTGTGCTCTCTCTTTCTTTCACATACCAGGCTCTTGATGGAAATTTCACCTCTTTTGAACTTTTCCAATCTGAGATTAGCTTCTTATCACTTAAAGCAGTTGACATATTTGTAGGTATGAGCTCAGGTGGAGTTTGTTCACCAACGTTTTTTGAAGATACACCTTTAAGACTCCTTGCTCCAGAAAGATTCACAGAAATTTTCCTTGATGCCATTTTCCTAAAAAAAAAACACATAAATTAGTAAATAAAAAAGCATATTAACTTAAATTAACAACAAAAATATACCATAAATTTTTTATTTGTATAATCAAAATTGCCCTCCCCCTCCCCCGACCCGCCCCCCAGCCCACCCCTAGGCCCCCCGCCCGGGCCGCCCCGCCCCCCTCCCCCTCCGGCCCCCCGCCCGGCCTCCCCGCCCCCTCCCCCTCCGGCCCCCCGGGCCGCCCCGGCCCCCACTCCCCCCGCCCGGGCCTTCCCGCCCCCTGCCCCTCCAGCCCCCCGGGCCGCCCCACCCCCTCCCCCTCCCTCCCCCCTGGGCCTCCCCCTCCCACCCCCCACCTCCACCCCCTTCCCCTCCCTCCCCGGCCGGGCCGCCCCAACCCCCCCCGGCCACCCCCGCCCGGGCCCCCCACCCCCCTCCCCCTCCCTCCCCCGGCCGGGCCGGCCCCTCCACCCCCCGCCCGGGCCGCCCCACCCCCTCCCCCTCCCTCCCCCGGCTGGGCCGACCCCCCCCCCCCCCCCCGCCCGCCGCCCCCCGCCAACCTCCCCCGGCCACCCCCGCCCGGGCCGCCGCACCCCCCTCCCCCTCCCCTCCCTCCCCCGCCCGGCCACCCCCGCCCGGGCCGCCCCTCCCCCCCCCCCTCCCCCTCCCTCCCCCGCCCGGGCCGCCCCACCGCCCTCCCCCTCCCCCTCCCTTCCCCACCCGGCCACCCCCTCCCGGGCCGCCCCTCCCCCCTCCCCCTCCCCCCTCCCTCCCTCGCCCGGCCACCCCCACCCGGGCCGCCCCACCCCCCTCCCCCTCCCCCTCCCTCCCTCGCCCGGTCACCCCCGCCCGGGCCGCCCCCTCCCCCCCCGGCCCCCCCCGCCCGGGCCGCCCCACCCCCCTCCCCCTCCCCCTCCCTCCCCCGCCCGAGCCGCCCCCTCCCCCCCCGCCCGGGCCGCCCACCCCCCTCCCCCTCCCTCCCCCGCTCGGCCACCCCCGCCCGGGCCGCCCCACCCCTCCCGTCCCTCCCCCTCCCGCGCCCCCTCCCTGGCCCCGCCGCCCCCCGCCCGCCCCTCCCCCTCCCCCGCCCCCTCCCCGCCCCGCCGCCCACCCCTCCCGCCCCTCCCCCTCCCCCGCCCCCTCCCGACCCCGCCGCCCACCCCGCCCGCCCCTCCGCCCGCACAGGGCCACCCCCGGGCCGCCCCGCCCTGCCCGAGGGGTGGAGCGTCGATTCCGGGAATCGACGCTCCGCCCCTCGGGCGAGGCGGGGCGGCTCGGGGGTGGCGCTGCGCAGGCGGCGCGCCCGCTCGGGCGGGGCGGGGCGGCCCGGGGGTGGCCCTGTGCAGGCGGAGGGGGCGGGCGGGTGGGCAGCGGGGCCGGGAGGGGGCGGGGGAGGGGAGGGGCGGGCGGGTGGGCGACGGGGCCGGGAGTGGGCGGGGGAGGGGGAGGGGCGGGCGGGCTGGGTGGCGGGGCTGGGGAGGGGGCGCAGGAGGGGGAAGGGCGGGCGGGGCGGGCGGCAGGGCCGGGGAGGGGGCGCGGGAGGAGGAGGGGTGGGAGGGGTGGGGCGGCCCGGGCGGGGGAGGGAGAGGGAGGGGGGTGGGGCGGCTCGGGCGGGGGGGGGGAGGGGGCGGCCCGGGCGTGGGTGGCCGGGCGGGGGAGGGAGGGGGAGGGGGAGGCGGGTGGGGCGGCCCGGGCGAGGGGGGGGGCGGGGGGCGGCTCGGGAGGGGTGGCCGGGCGGGGGAGGGAGGGGGAGGGTGGTGGGGCGGCCCGGGCGGGGGGGGGGGGGGTGGCGGAGGGGGGAGGGGCGGCCCGGGCGGGGGTGGCCGGGCTGGGGGGAGGGGGAGGGTGGTGGGGCGGCCCGGGCGGGGAGGGCCGGGGGGGGATGGAGGGGGAGGGGGAGGGGGGTGGGTCGGCCCGGGCGGGGGTGGGGCTGGGGCAGCCCGGTGGGCCGGGGCGGGGTGGGCGCCGGGTGGGCCGTGCGCTAGGTGGAGGATGGGCGGGCAGGGGTGCCGGGGAGGGGGCAGGGGCGGGCGGGGTTGGGTTGTGCGCCGGGTGGGGGAGGGGGGGGCGGGGGTGCCGGGGAGGGGGAGAGGCGGGCGGGGTTGGGCCGTGCGTTGGGTGGGGGCGGGGTAGGAGGGGTGCCGGGAGGGAGGAGGGGCGGGTGGGATGGGCAGGGGGCCGGGTGCCGGGTGGGCCCGGGGTGGGGTGGGCTTGGAAAATTTTTTAATTTAAAAAAAAAATATGGGGGGGGGGAGGGAGTTAGGGGGGCAGGGGTTGGAGAAGGGGGGAGGTGTGGCGGGCGGGGTGGGGTAAATAGCAATATTAAAATTTGGCTTGGAAAATTTTTTAATTTAAAAAAAAAAATATTTTTCATTAAAGTAATTTAATATGAAAATTTCGAAAAAATAATTGTACTTACCTTTCAATTGCGACAATTCTTCGTTGTATATATTGTTGATAGCAATATCGCTGCTCCACAAATTCACAAGTCTTTCAAGGGACTTCAGAAAACCTAGATGTGAGGCGAGTAATAGTGATAGCGAAATTTATTATATAAGTGAAATTACGAAGATGTTTTTCCATACGATTAATGTGGGATAGTTTGTTTTACATTATTATAGAGAGAATATTGTAGAGTTGTTTTACAACGGATTGAATGTGGGATTAATTTGTTTGAGAATATATTATAAAAATTAGAAAAAAATAATTGTTAAGTAAATATTATATACTTTAACTATTAGAATAATTAATGTACAAGTTGTGATTTACAATTTGAATTTTAGTGATTTATTTCATAAAAATAAATTAGTTTACGTTTTTCAATCAATTGTAGAATAAAATAATAAAGGTAAATAAATCTAACAAACTTTTGGAGGGAAATATTTTCGCGAAATTTTTTGGAGGGAATAACTTTGGAGGGAATATTTCATTCTTTAAGCTATATAATATTCTTAGGAGACTCCATTTGTATCATTCAACATTTTCTATTTGAAAGTGATGGATTGCTCTGATGGTTAAGTTTCAGTTTATACACCATCAACATCTTCATCGCGTAACAACTCTATTCATATTGATGAATATAGCGGGAATTCTTCCACTATGAATAGAAACTCAATTCTTCCACTTAGTCCCGATTCTAAAGACTACGAGAGCAACACTGATGAAAGAGGGGATGGAGAATTTCAAATTAATAAAGAGTCACAGATTCCACTTAGTCCAAATTCTAAGGACTATGAAAGCAGCGGTGATGAGGAGCATGATGGTGAAGTTCAAAAGAATGGGGTGTCACAATGCCCACTTAGTCCTAATTCTGAGGACTATGAGAGTAGCAGTTTTGAAGAATGTGATGGTGAAGTTCAAAAGAATGGAGGGTCACGATGTCCACTTAGTCCTAATTCTGAAGACTATGAGAACAACAATTTTGACATGCATGATGGTGAATTTCAAAATAATGGAGTGTCAAAGTGTCCACTTAGTCCTAATTCTAAGGACTATGAGAGCAGCAGTGATGATGAATGTGATAATGAATTTCAAAAAAATGGAGTGTCAAAGTGTCCACTTAGTCCTAATTCTAAGGACTATGAGAGCAGCAGTGATGAAGAGCATGATGATGAATTTCAAAAGTATGGAGTGTCACAGTGTCCAGTTAGTCCTGATTCTAAGGACTATGAGAGCAGCGATGATGAAGCGAGGGATGATGATTTTCAAAAGATTGGAGTATCACAATGTCCTCTTAGTCCTAATTCTAATGACTATGAGAGCAGCGGTGATGAAGCGCGGGATGATGATTTTCAAAAGATTGGAGTATCACAATGTCCTCTTAGTCCTGATTCTAAGGACTATGAGAGCAACGGTGATGAAGCGCGGGATGATGATTTTCAAAAGATTGGAGTATCACAATGTCCTCTTAGTCCTAATTCTAAGGACTATGAGAGCAGCGGTGATGAAGCGCGGGATGATGATTTTCAAAAGATTGGAGTATCACAATGTCCTCTTAGTCCTAATTCTAAGGACTATGAGAGCAGCGGTGATGAAGCACGGGATGATGATTTTCAAAAGATTGGAGTATCACAATGTCCTCTTAGTCCTGATTCTAAGGACTATGAGAGCAGCGGTGATGAAGCGCGGGATGATGATTTTCAAAACATTGGAGTATCACAATGTCCTCTTAGTCCTGATTCTAAGGACTATGAGAGCAACAGTGATGAAGAACAGGATGATGCAGTTAGTCCTAATTCTAATCAGTATAAAGGTAGCAGTGACAAAGGACAGGATGTAGCATCTTCAATAAGTAAACAACCACATTTTCAACATAGTCCTAATTCTATGGACTATGAGAGTAGCACTGACAATGTACATGAGGAAGAATATCCATTAAACATCGAGTCAGATTTTCCATTTAGTCTGAATTCTAAGGACTATGATAGTAGCACCGAAGAAGGGGAAGATGAAGGGTATCCTCTCAGTCAAAATTTGAAAATCAGAGCAGATCATAGTGTGGATAACGTTCCTCTTAATGATGATGAAAGTCCTTATAAAAATGATGATCCAATGATGGAGATGTTGCCAAGAAATATTGTATCGAGGAGTAGGAGCAGACCTTTTCGTATCGTTGCAAGCTATTCTAGTTATACAAGGGGTAGAGAAGAATATCTGACGAGAAGAAGTTCTATCAGCGCTCTCATTTCAAGTGAATGTTGCCAAAAAATTGCTTGAAACGTATGGATTTCACATTTGCATTAGAAAGCAGGAAGAGATATTTGTCAATGAATAAAAGCATGCAAAACTCATATTTAGTTGGCTGCATGCAATCTACATTATCAGGTTATGATTATCATATTAGGAATTTTTTATTGTGTAGAAAAGCTTTCAAAATGTTTCATTCAATTGGGAATTTTCGTCTCTCGAGAATTCAAGAAAATTTGGAAAAGGATCCCACATTTTATTCAGAAGTACGTTATAAAAGACAGTTTGGGTCATTATCAAATACTGCAATGTCATGGATGAAAGATTTCTTTTCAAAGCATGGAGAGTGTATGCCAAATAGAGAGACAATACATTTTCCAGATAATTTTTCAAGACGAGAAATCTACAACTTATACAAAGAATATGCAGAAAGTGCTGAGGGACAGGGCCACTTTATTACATATCAATATTTTGTGAAGATATGGAAGAAAGAATTCAATAATGTTCGTATTCCTAAGAAGACAAGGATGGGGATTTGTAGTACATGTGCTTCTCTTAAATCAAAAAGGGACAAATGTGAAGGCTCAGAAAGAGGTAAGTGTTCATAACTTTTACTTTTAAAATTGTATAGTCATCAACTATGAAAACATATTTCTTAATGAATTTCTTTTATGTTGTGTAGATTTAATTGTCAAAGAACTTCAGGAGCATCGCGAACAACAAACAAATGAAAGGAAGAAGTTGTACAAGCATCAAAAGAAGTGTTATGATAATCCAAATAAATATTTGGGTTTGATAATTGATGGTATGGACCAGAAGAAAACACTTTTACCACATTTTGTTCGCACACCCAAAAATCTACAAGAGGAAAATTTTATTCAGTTTCACTTGGTCGGTTGTATGGTCTTCAATGGGAAAATGTTGCCAAGGGTGTACTTCACAGCTCCAAATATTCATAATGATGCAAATCTGACCATAACCATAATTCATGATGTGATTTCTCATTGGTCTGGTAATCTTCCTGAAGTTTTGTATCTACAATTGGACAACACTTTCCGTGAAAACAAAAATCAGATTGTTTTTGGGTATCTGAACATGCTTGTTGAATTGAGAATTTTTCAAAAGGTAAAGGTTGGTTTCCTTCTTGTTGGGCACACTCATGACCATATTGATCAGATGTTCAGTCGTTTTTCAGTCACATTGAGGATGAAGGAAGTTGGGAGCTTGCCATCACTAATTGAATGTATTAAGAAATCATACATGCCAGAGCCTGCTTTTGAAGTGTTGGAAGAAACTGTTGACATGCGAAGGTTTATTCTGGGATCATATGGTGAGGGGAAATGCATTGAACAACTTAATGACATTAGCTTCCAACATCAATTTCGTATCAAAAAAATTGATGGGAAAACACTAATATGGGGCAAGAAGTATTCAACTACTACAGAGTGGGCACCGTCATTAGGATTGCAATTTTTGAAGTTCATTCCAGATCATCCAATATTTGCATAAAAAATATTGTCATTACAATCAGTTGGTGAAGTTCAGAATGCACGTAGACAGAACAGGGCTATAAATTATTCTGATTGCCTGGAAGAAATTAAAAAATGTATTAGATATACATATGAGTACTTTGACATTGCTGATTCAGTTTGGTGGGAGTCGTTTTTCAATAATCAAAGTGATCTCATTTCGACAACAATAAATGAAGATATACCTTTGAAAAATCCATTTATTTGGCCACAAAATGTGTCGAATGAACATGAGGAAGTAAACATTGTTGAACAACAACAATCTCAAGGTATTATTAATTCTTCACAGGCAGAGGAAAGAGAGATGTATATAGGTTCCAGAAGATCTCGTGCACAACGTGAAGCCATGGAAGACCTTTATAGGGGTTCAGTACAGGATATTAAGGAGGGTTGCATGATTGCAGTGCTAACAGATGGAGATCCCAATGGCTATCCATTTTGGGTTGCTAAAGTTTTAAAGGTCTTTAAAGAAAATGAGGATGTTACAGGTGTTGAAGTACATTGGTATGCCACAAATACACACCCATTCAATGGTGTGTATAAGCCAGAGATGGTAGTTGACAAAAAAAATGGTGGAAAAAGAAAAAGAAAGGGTACAAATATAAATCGCCGCCGCACAGACATATTACAATTGAAGGATGTTGACATACTTGTTTATGACTTCAATTTAACAAAGAGAGGAACTCTTCGCTTCAAGACGATAGAGATTCTGAAAAGGTTGTTACCAGAAGGAACAATGTTGACATGGGACTCTGCTGAAACCAGTCGTAGATCTAGAAGACTTTTGAAACCTGGAATCTTGGGCATGCATGTGGACTCAGATGGGGCACTAGTTGATGACAGAGAAGAATATGGAACATCTTCGTCAGCATCCAGTCACTCATCTGAACATGTGAATTCTGATGGTGTGCAAGAAAATATGAGTGATTTTGAATAATTGTTTAAGACAATTTATATAACTGATGTATGCATCGTATCTTCAAATAAAATTAATGTTTTCCATATTTTGTTAAATGAGAAGTTATGAAGCATTTTTATGTTGTTGGATTATGTCTTAAGTATGATAAATTTTATTGTTTAAATATCTACAATGCAATATCAAATTAGAGATATAATGTCTCTTTTATTCAGTGTACAAATAAAGACTTTTGAATTCATTCAGTGATATAATTTGTTCATAATGTCACGTTTTTTTAGTTTTGTGGTTGAAAACATGTTAAATTTATACTTAGGAAAGAAAAATGATATTCTACTAGAAACATTAATGTGTTTTTCCTTAAAATTTAATTTTGTTTGAGACATAAAAAATTGGTTTTATTAGCATTGTTTAAAAAGTATGAAAATTGACCCTAAAAAAAAATTCATTATTCCAGTATCAACACTTTCGTTCTGAAGCTATATTTTGCAGGAAAATTTCGTAGAAAATTTCGTAGTCACTGCCATTTTTAAAACAACCGCAAAATTGATACCTAAAAAAAAAAACATCGTTCCAGTATACACACTTTTCGTTTTGAGCACTGTTTTTGTGGTTTTTTTGGGGTTTTTGGGCCAGAGTTCCCGTTTTGAGTTTATAGTTCGTGTTTCAAAGTTTACATTGTTATCAGAAGAGGTGCGCTACGCGTTGGGGGGCGTGCTACGCATCAGTGCGCAGTTTCCAATTCAATTTAACTCAGGCGCTACACGTTGGGAGGCACGCTACGCATCAGGCTGGGCGCGCTACGCGTTGGGTTTCTTGCTCAGGAAATCGCCAGCAAGCCACCAAAACTGCTTTTCTCTCCAAATCTTTTCAGGTAGGCCTCTAATCATGGTGATTTTTGGTTTGGCTAAGATGAATGAGCAATGAAAATGAAAAAATGCCATGCTATTATAGAGTAAAACCCTACCTTGCTGTATCAAATATTAAAAATGCAAATGTGTTAGGGTTTCATTGAAATTTGCTACCCAAGGTTACCTATTTTCCCATTCCTCTTTCCCCATATTTTCCTCACCATTTTCCTTGACATTTCCCATGCAAATCATATAATTTCCCTACTAAAAATCATTAAAATCCCTAAACCCTATTAATTCCTAAAATCCTATGTAAATTTCCTAAACCCTACTTCCCATTACCATCCTACAAATTATGATTGTATATGTTCCCTGATCCTTTCCTAACATTTCCTTCCACATTTGTTTTCCCTAATCCCCTCAATTTTCCCTTTTCCCTAACATTTCCCATGTGTGTTTGTCCCCTTGGTAACAACATTCAAACAAGTCAAAACAACAGTTCATTGGGTGCACAGTCAACATTATTTTTCAGTCACTTGCCTCCAAAACCATGTCAGAAACCGAAACAGATTATGAGCAAAGTGATGACCGTGAATCAACACCAGAGGTAGAGGTGCCAAGGAGGCATCACAGGGGTGGTAAGGGTGGTCAGCATGTCAGGGAGGAACCCACCTCTTTGGCTTATCTACAAGCTTGTCCACTTGCAGTGTCATGTTTCCGATATCTATCATGATATGAATATTGTGAAAGAATCTCCCAAATTCAACACCACAAGGAATTGGCCCGCTTGTTTGTCCTACATTTTCACAATGGGCATGTGAATCTTGCAGGAGTGGACTTCACATTGTCACCTGAGATTGTTGCTCAAGCAACAGGGATACCCAATATTGGAGAAGAATGGAGCAAGCGCCAGCCGTTGGACATATTTCATTATGATCCATATATCAAACTTGCATATATGAGGCACCTAACTGGTGTTTTTCCCTTCAGATTCTTAAGAGACGAGTATGCACCTATGATGAAGATCATCATTCGCTATTTCACTTGTGAGGGCAGATTTTCACGTTTGTATTCGTACCATATCCATTTGTTGATGCATTTCACACGGGTATGAATGATGAACATTCCATTTTTCATGTGCCAAAATATAGAGAGGATGGTGCCCTTGGTGCAAAGAAAGAGCCCAGCACAGCAACACAAGAGAATTTATCATTATGCACTGATCAAGATTGTGGTCATGCATCAGTTGGCACAACAGGGTATTCCATGGGAGGATTTCATTTCTTGTCACTTGTTCACAGTGCCACAACCACCTCCTGAGGTTGTTCGTGATGATGGAGGGCCTTCACATCAGTTTGATATTCCAGATCCCGAGCATGTCAGCACTCCTCCTTATGTTACATATCAGAGAGGCCACAGGGTCTTATTTGCATCTACACGACGAGTATTATCTCCACATCAGGTGGAAGGGGTCTCGCCTTCTTCATCAGCACAACGAGTGTTATCTCCACATCAGGTGGAAGGGGCCTCGCTTTCGACAGCAGCACAGGTACCAGAGAGAGGCAAGCAGCCCAAGATTGATGAGGGGCCATCAGGTGTTCCAGGTATAGATGTTGTTGACCTTGATATTATTTCTCCTAGCCTAGAGTCAAAGGAGATCATCCAGCAACTAAGGGCTGAAAATGACTTGTTGCAGCAAAAATTGGAGATGGAAAACTGGAAAATTACTTATTTAGAGCAGCGCAACAAGCAATTAGAGGATGAACACTCTCTTGATGAGTTGCAGAGGATCCATGAAGACCGCAACTTGGCTCGCAAGAGACCCGGTGATTTGACACCCATTGAGCGAGAGGCTATGCTCATCCGGGTCAATACTCATTTGGAGAAGTTGCTGGCCAAGGCAAACACGGAAAAGGACATGCTCCGACACATGAAGAATCACTATTGGGCTCGAATGCATGTGTGTAAGGCAAGAATGAAGGTGCTCAAAGGAAGGTTGGCCAAGGCACTAAAACGGAGGAAAAGGTCTGATCCCCTTCATATTTTGGCTGAGGCTTCCTTGGAGGAGAATGGTGCTCAATGATGCACTTCCAGCTCAAATTTCAGGAAATTTTGAGCAATTTTGGTCAATTTTGACTTTTTTGTGCCATACACAGGTTTTTGCTCTCAACGCGTAGCGCGCTACCCTGAAGATGGGCAAGTCCATTCCTCAAAAACTCACCATTTTTGGATTTTGCATGACAAATTACACTTTCTTAGCAATTACCAAGACAATTCATCGGGTTTTGAGCCCTTAGAAGGTCAAAAAACATGCAAAAAATGACTTTCTGCCACTTTTTGGACACACAGGGAGTAGTCTTGGGAGATTGCAATTTTGGAGGGGAAAATGACCACCAAATTGTGAAATTCCACTTGGGTTGGAAATCAGACATCCAAACCTTTCCAACAAGCCTACTTTTGCCTCATTTGGATGCCGGGAAGTGCCTTAAAAGTTGGCTCAAAGGCGCGCTATGCGTTCAGGATTGGGGCACTACGCATCAGGGAAGTTTGCCAGATTTTCACCTACAGCTCAACAAAACGCAGATTTGACTAGTTTTGACTTTTTGGAGTGATTTTTCATCCTCCTTGATGTAACTGATGTAATTTTATGATTTCATGGCATTTATTTATCTCTTCTAGAAGATTCATTCATAAAAAGTCAAAAATTTAATGAATGAATTGGTTTCCTAGCTTATAGAGGCAAGTTGTTTTGATTGCCTAGATTGTAGTGCTCAGTTTAGAATTGGTTGAAACAGCTCCTAGGATGATGAGCTCGACCCATAGAGGCAAGGAAAGGTGTTATCTTGCCTATATTATGTATTTTCTTAGTCATTTTCATGGTTGGACTCTTGAGGGATAAGCTTCTATTGTATTACACTTTGTATCTCTGCACTTTTGGCAAAGGAAAGACCAGGGTTTTGCAGCACTTTTTGGGATTCCTATGGTTATTTGTGTTGATGGTGCGCTTCTCTCATGTACTTGTAAGTGTGTTATGTGTATCATTTTCCCACTTTTCTTTTCTGCACATTAAGTAAACGAAGTGTTAAGGTAGAATTCATAAATTGTATGCTCTGCCTTTAAGTTTGCTTAATATATATGTTTTCCTCTGTCTAAAGAGATCTCTCGATGGTTTCTTGCTCTCTTTAGCTCCTTACCGGTCATTCCTATCCATTCAATTAAATCAAAGGCATCAAGACAATCTCCTACCTTGCCCCAAAAAGACCTCTGCAAAAGCTGTGTCTCATCCCTGCACCAAAATTGCTCTCCCCCTGGTTTCCACCAAAACCCTAAAAATATAAAATCAAACCTTTTCAATCAGTTTACTAGCCTAAAATCAGTGTTCTTTATTGGTCATCTCCGCCATTTGAAAACCTTTTGCCGAGATAGACCCGGAGAGAGCCCTCTCCTGCCCCGTAGGGCTAGCTACAAGGCTAAGTGGTTTGATGTTGCCTTGGATTTTGTCTTTTTCAGCCTGAGGCCAAATTCAAGCGCTAACATATTGGCGACCATACTGGGGAGAACAAATGGTTTGCTTGTTGATGTCATTTGTTTTATAAGCTACAGACGGAGCCTGAAGTTATGCCAGGTAGCCTTTGAAACACTTTTTCTTTGCATTAGCGGAAGTAGATAAACGCTGCTTCAGTCAATCTCCGGTCTAGCTTGTAAACGTGACATCTAACTTGTTAATTACCCCAGTACATGTATCAAGTTTAGATCTGATTGTTGATGGTGGACAACGATCAGACACTGACAAGGCTGAAATCATTCACTAGCGACTCCTTCACTGAAAACTCCAGAGATCAATGCTTCATGGTGACTTCACTGCAGAGAGATCAGTAGCTGTGAGATTTTCAAGATGGACCGAATCACAAGAAGATATGCTCCCTTGAGCCGAGATCACATCCCTGGTTTTCCAAATAAAATTCCAAAGGTAGATTGGTCAAGGAATCTGCCTATATTTAATGATGATGGTAAGAAGGATGCTGCTTTACATCTAGTTAGATTTCATATGCATATTCGCAAGTTGAAGGTGGATTTTCCTGAAGATTGCTTGATGAAGATATTCCTGGCCACTCTGGAAGGTGCAGCTCAATCCTGGTATGAAAATTTGCCGCAGGCCTGTATTTACTGTTTAAAGGATTTTCATGCCTTGTTTATTGAAAGATATCAAGCATCTTATCCATCATTAAATTTAGTTCATGACTGTTGCAAACATGCTTCAACTTTTATTGAAAGCCTTGAGAAATATTATGAAGATGATAATTTTATGGACGTTGAGATTATGGAGGTTCTATATGAGAATCCATTTCAGCAGCACACAGAAATCTTAGAGGATACTTGTCAAGATCAGCAGGCTGAAGATTTCCATATGGTTGAAAATGAGGAAAGAGCAAATGTTGTTTCAGATCTGTCCATAGAAGAAGACAGCATGCAGGTAACGCAGGAAAGTAATGTTCCAATCTGAGAAAGTGATGATGATAAATCAGATCGGGAGATAAATTGTGATGAGGCAAAACATGTTGTTCCGGATCTTATAAAAGAAAGTTGTATTGTCGCGGCTACCTCAAATGAAGAAAATGGAGTAGCAGACCTAAATGCTCTCATCTCACCAGCACTATATCTTCATGAGGAGGTAGTTCATTGCCTCTGTGAAAAACAAGACAAGATCTTCGTTCAAGTAAGTGAAAAGGTTTCTTTGGATGAATCTATGATAGCTGATAGAAATGTTAGTGTTGGGTTTCACGAAACATCTGAAATTTCTTTTCTCATGATTGATGAATGTAATGAGAATCTGGCTATCATATCATATGAGGATGACTTACCATATATTCAAACTACAAAAGATCAGACCATTCAGGATTCCATTTTAGATTCTTCCTCATATGTCTCATGTTTTGAAATGTTATTTCAAGAGGAGATATGCTCATCTACTTGTTCAGAATTTTTTGAGGACCAGGAACATACTCTTTCTGGAGTACATGATGAAGGAAGATCATAATCAAGAGAAAAAGACACCTTGCTCTTTCAGCAGGAGGAAAGACTTTATGTTTTTCAAGATCCAATGGCAGATCTCTTGCAGTCAACAGTGAAGGTGATTATTGCAGTATTCAGTGATGAAGGAGAATATGGTCGACTATATTTTTGGATGCCCAGTTACCAGTATTCATTGTTGACCAGAAGATCTGATCAGGAGAATCAATCAAGAAGGCATCTGCTTGATTGGTTGCATTGGCATTTTGATATAGTTTGATGGTATATTGTCTTGTAAGAAACACAGGTGGTTGTCATCATGATTTCAAATCTTGATGGACTGCTGCCCTTCAATAAGCTTTGTAAGTTCTTGTTTTCGTTAAGTCAGTCATGAGTCATTTATGAGTCAGTTTTCAGTCATGTTGGTTTCATAATTATGTCGGCTTGAGTCAGGTTTCAGTCAATAAATGAGTCAAAGTCTTTTTTCTTTTTCCGAAATAATGACTCCATCGCCCAATGGTTGAAAGCATTGGTCTGCTGTCCCAGAGGTCTGCGGTTCTTGGCACCTCCAAGGAACTACCATCCCCATTGGAGCCAATGTTAGAGTCGGTCTAGTAGCCCTCCACCAGAGATCAAAGCTCTTTGCATTTCATAGTTAGGTATCTCATCAGTGTGATCATGTTGCATTCCGTTAGGCATGCCATAATCTCGGTGGAAGGAGTTTATGTCATTATTCCCCTCTTGTTTGGCACTGCTGGTTCAGGTTTGTTCAAATAAATAAAGTCCTCAAAGGGTCATTCATTTTGCTTTAAGTTTTAAGGTCTTAGGTCTAGGGTTGAGCCTAATTTTGTCTTGAGAGGTCATCAAGGACCAGTAGGCCAGAGGGATGTCCTTCATTAAACATTTCTTATCATTGTACAACTAAATTTTTGCCTTGCTCTCAAAAACTCTGTTTTTGAAAACAAGGTCATTATCTCATTTTTGTAAAATTTCTCAAAATTTCAAATTATTCAAATGCCGAAGTGCAGCCTTGGTCTCCTTTGCCAAAGCATCCCAGAAGCTATCCCTGCAATTTTTTTTAGAAGAAATCATCATTTCAACCAATTTTTCAAAGAAATGAAATTAAAGGTCAGAGCCAATTAAAGCAAAAAGTGTCAACATTCAAAACATTACAAAGTGGGTTTTGGGCAAGTAAAAAATTAAAGGGAAGCTTATAAAAGCATGCCATCCCTCATTGGTAATTCATTTGCCTCTCAACACTCCAAGAGAATATTTGTCAAGACGGGTTCAAAGTTCATTGGGCGAATTGAGCAGTTGCAGCAGCGCGCTACACATCAGAAGAGGCGCGCTACGCGTTGGGGGGCGCGCTACGCATCAGCGCGCAGTTTCCAGTTCAATTTAACTCAGGCGCTACACGTTGGGAGGCGTGCTACGCATCAGGCTGGGAACGCTACGCGTTGGGTTTCTTGCTCAGGAAATCGCCAGCAAGCCACCAAAACTGCTTTTCTCTCCAAATCTTTTCAGATAGGCCTCTAATCATGGTGATTTTTGGTTTGGCTAAGATGAATGAGCAATGAAAATGCAAAAATGCCATGCTAATATAGAGTATAACCCTACCTTGCTGTATCAAATATTAAAAATGAAAATGTGTTAGGGTTTCATTGAAATTTGCTACCCAAGGTTACCTATTTTCCCATTCCTCTTTCCCCATATTTTCCTCACCATTTTCCTTGACATTTCCCTTGAAAATCATATAATTTCCCTACTAAAAATCATTAAAATCCCTAAACCCTATTAATTCCTAAAATCCTATGTAAATTTCCTAAACCCTACTTCCCATTACCATCCTACAAATTATGATTGTATATGTTCCATGATCCTTTCCTAACATTTCCTTCCACATTTGTTTTCCCTAATCCCATCAATTTACCCTTTTCCCTAACATTTCCCATGTGTGTTTGTCCCCTTGGTAACAACATTCAAACAAGTCAAAATAGCAATTCATTGGGTGCACAGTCAACATTATTTTTCAGTCACTTGCCTCCAAAACCATGTCAGAAACTGAAACAGATTATGAGCAAAGTGATGACCGTGAATCAACACCAGAGGTAGAGGTGCCAAGGAGGCATCACAGGGGTGGTAAGGGTGGTCAGCATGTCAGGGAGGAACCCACCTCTTTGGCTTATCTACAAGCTTGTCCACTTGCAGTGTCATGTTTCCGATATCTATCATGCTATGAATATTGTGAAAAAATCTCCCAAATTCAACACCACAAGGAATTGGCCCGCTTGTTTGTCCTACATTTGCACAATGTGCATGTGAATCTTGAAGGAGTGGACTTCACATTTTCACCTGAGATTGTTGCTCAAGCAACAGGGATACCCAATATTGGAGAAGAATGGAGCAAGCGCCAGCCGTTGGACAGATTTCATTATGATCCATATATCAAACCTGCATATATGAGGTACCTGTTAGTGTCAGTCTTTCCAGCCTTCCTCTAGTGATCAAATATGCTCTTACAAATTGGTCTCAGAGTGTCAAGGTCAAATTTTGTCATTTCAAAGAGTTTTCAAGCAAAATTTGGTCACTAGGAATTAGGTCTAGGGTTTGCTTTCACTCCTTCTAAAGTTGTCCACATGTTGGTCCATGTCATCATTCAGCTGAGTCTATCATCATTCATAGGATTTTCATTATCATGTCAATGTCTAATGAGTCATTTTACACCTTGTTCATGCTTTAGTTGAGCCTAGGCAGGGTCGTTTCCCTCTCCTAGGGTTTTGAAAGCTAATTTCTCTTGGACGGTCAAATCATCGGCAAAACTTGTATCCTGATGTTCATACACCTTCCCCTATCCTTAAATTATCTTATCAAATGCTTCTCATCACTGAGATCCCCCAAATTCCTCATTTTTCCGCAAACCCTAGTTTCTAGCTACAACCTGGCAATTTTCTAGGTTTGGCCTGTGTTTTTCCCTTTTGGACCCCTTCCCCTCTCTGAGATTCCACTTTCTACTGCTTCCTAACATTCCTCCATACTCCCAAAAATTTCCTCAAGAATTTAGAAGCCCCTTATCCCCTTCATTTCGCTTCATTTCCACGAAATTCCTTGCTTCACACATCGGGATCAGTCTCACTCAAAAGCTGTTTCAGAGCAATCAAAGATGAATTTGGAAAACTGAGAGAGGTTTTTGTCCACAACAGGCCAAGGAAGAAAAACCTCCTTCACTTTTTTCACAGGTGTCATGGTTTTAGAGAAATGTCAAAATTACAATCGCCAGATCCAAGGAGGTTGGCCAAGGCACTAAAACGACAGAAAAGGCCCGATCCACTCCAAATTTTGGCCAAAACCTCTTTGAATGAGCATGGTACTTGATTGGGGACTCCCAACCCAAATTTCAAGAAATTTGGAGAAAATTTTGTCAATTGTGAATTTTTTGTGCCAAACACAGGTTTTCTCCACCAACGGGTCGCGCGCCGCGCGTGACCTTTTCGTTGGGCAACTCCTTTTTGTGAAAACTCAGCATTTTTGGATTTTTCATGAAAAGATACACCTGCTCAGCAATTACCAAGAGATTTCATCAAGTTTGAGCCTCCAGAAGGTAAAAAAACATGCAAAAAATGACTTGCTGCCACCTTTTTGATACACAAGACGCAGTCTTGGGAGATTGCCATTTTTGAGGGGCAAATGGCCACCAAATTCAGAAATTCCACTTGGGTTGGAAAGTAGACATCCATGAATTTCCAACAAGCCCACTTTTTCTTAATTTGGACACCTAGAAGTGCTTCAAAAGCAGCTCCAAAGAGGCGCGACCTGTTCAGGATCAGGGCACAACCTGTTGGGAAAGTTTGCCAATTTTTCATCTACAGCTCAGGAATTCGCCCAGCTTTGACCAGTTTTGACTTGTGATAGGATTTTTCACCCTATTTGATGTAATTAATGTATTTTCATGTTGACATGACACTTATTTACCTATTCTAGAAGATTCATTCATGAAATAGCAAAAATTTAATGAATGAATTGGTTTCCTAGCTTATAGAGGCAAGTTGTTTTGACTGCCTAGTTTTTAGTGCTCAGTTTAGATTTGGTTGAAACAAATCCTAGGATGATGAGCTCGACCCCTAGAGGCAAGGAAAGATGTTATATTTCCTATATTATGTACTTTCTTGGTCATTTTCATGGTTGGACTCTTGAGGGAGAAAGCTTCTATTATACTACTCACTGTATCTCTGCAATTTTGGCAAAGGAAGAAAGACCAGGGTTTTGCAGTCCTTTTTGGGATTCCTGTGGTTACATGTATTGATGGTGTGTTTCTCTTTGTACTTGTAAGTTTTTTATGTGATTCATATTCATACTTTTCCTTCTGCAAATTAGGCAAATGAAGTGTTAAAGTAGAATTCATGATTGCCATGCTCTGCTTTTAAGTTTGCTTAATATTTATGTTTTCATCTGTCTAAAGAGAACTCTTGAAGGTTTCTTGCTCTCTTTAGCCCCTCACTGGTCATTCCTATCCATTCACTTAATTCAAAGGCATCAATACAGTCTCCTACCTTGCCCCAAAGAACCCCCTGCAAAAACTGTGTCCAATCCCCGCACCCAAAATTGCCTTTCCCCGATTTTCCACCAAAATCTTAAAACTTCCCAATTCAAACCTTTTTATCAGTTTACTAGCCTAAAATCAGTGTTTCCTTATTGGTTATCTCGCCCATTGAAGATCTTTACCGAGATAGACCGGAGAGAGCCCTCTCCTGCCCCGTAGGGCTAGCTACGAGGCTAAGTGGTTTGATGTTGCCTTGAAGTTTACCTTTCTCATCCTGAGGTGAAATTTCAAGCGCTAACAGTACCTAACTGGTGTTTTTCCCTTCAGATTCTTAAGAGACGAGTATGCACCTATGATGAAGATCATCATTCGCTATTTCACTTGTGAGGGCAGATTTTCACGTTTGTATTCGTACCATAGCCGTTTGTTGATGCATTTCACACGGGTACGAATGATGAACATTCCATTTTTCATGTGTCGAAATATAGAGAGGATGGTGCCCTTGGTGCAAAGAAAGAGCCCAGCACCGCAACACAAGAGCATTTATCATTATGCACTGATCAAGATTGTGGTCATGCATCAGTTGGCACAACAGGGTATTCCATGGGAGGATTTCATTTCTCGTGACTTGTTCACAGTGCCACAGCCACCTCCTGAGGTTGTCCGTGATGAGGGAGGGCCTTCACATCAGTTTTATATTCCAGAGCACGAGCATGTCAACACTCCTCCTTATGTTACATATCGGAGAGGCCACAGGGTCTTATTTGCATCTGCACGATGAGTATTATCTCAACATCAGGTGGAAGGGGTCTCGCCTTCTTCATCAGCACAACGAGTGTTATCTCCACATCAGGTGGAAGGGGCCTCACTTTGGACAACAACACAGGTACCAGAGAGAGGCAAGCAGCCCAAGATTGATGAGGGGCCATCAGGTGTTCCAGGTATAGATGTTGTTGACCTTGATATTATTTCTCCTAGCCTAGAGTCAAAGGAGATCATCCAGCAACTAAGGGCTGAAAATGACTTGTTGCAGCAAAAATTGGAGATGGAAAACTGGACAATTACTTATTTAGAGCAGCGCAACAAGCAATTAGAGGATGAACACTTTCTTGATGAGTTGCGGAGGATCCATGAAGACCGCAACTTGGCTCGTAAGTGACCCAGTGATTTGACACCCATTGAGCGAGAGGCTATGCTCATCCGGGTCAATGCTCATTTGGAGAAGTTGCTGGCCAAGGAAAACATGGAAAAGGACATGCTCCGACACATGAAGAATCACTATTGGGCTCGAATGCATGTGTGTAAGGCAAGAATGAAGGTGCTCAAAGGAAGGTTGGCCAAGGCACTAAAACAGAGGAAAATGCCTGATCCCATTCATATTTTGGCCGAGGCTTCCTTGGAGGAGCATGGTGCTCAATGATGCACTTCCAGCTCAAATTTCAGGAAATTTTGAGCAATTTTGGTCAATTTTTGACTTTTTTGTGCCACACACAGGTTTTTGCTCTCAACGCGTAGCGCGCCGCGCGCTACCCTGAAGATGGGCAAGTCCATTCCTCAAAAACTCACCATTTTTGGATTTTTCATGACAAATTACACTTTCTTAGTAATTACCAAGACATTTCATCAGGTTTTGAGCCCTCAGAAGGTCAAAAAACATGCAAAAAATGACTTTCTGCCACTTTTTGGACACACACGGAGCCGTCTTGGGAGATTGCAATTTTGGAGGGGCAAATGACCACCAAATTGAGAAATTCCACTTGGGTTGGAAAGTAGACATCCAGAACTTTCCAACAAGCCTACTTTTACCTCATTTGGATGTTGGGAAGTGCCTCCAAATTTGGCTCAAAGGCGCGCTACGCGTTCAGGATTGGGGCGTTACACATCAGGGAAGTTTGCTAGATTTTCACCTACAGGTCAGCAAAACGCAGATTTGACTAGTTTTGACTTTTTGGAGTGATTCTTCATCCTCCTTTATGTAATTGATGTAATTTTATGATTTCATGGCATTTATTTATCTCTTCTAGAAGATTCATTCATAAAAAGTCAAAAATTTAATGAATGAATTGGTTTCCTAGCTTATAGAGGCAAGTTGTTTTGATTGCCTAGATTGTAGTGCTCAGTTCAGAATTGGTTGAAACAGCTCCTAGGATGATGAGATCGACCCCTAGAGGCAAGGAAATGTATTAGCTTGCCTATATTATGTATTTTCTTAGTCATTTTCATGGTTGGACTCTTGAGGGATAAGCTTCTATTGTATTACACTTTGTATCTCTGCAATTTTGGCAAAGGAAAGACCAGGGTTTTGCAGCACTTTTTGGGATTCCTGTGGTTATTTGTGTTGATGGTGTGCTTCTCTCATGTACTTTTAAGTGTGTTATGTGTATCATTTTCCCACTTTTATTTTCTGCACATTAAGTAAACGAAGTGTTAAGGTAGAATTCATAAATTGTATGCTCTGCCTTTAAGTTTGCTTAATATGTATGTTTTCCTCTGTCTAAAGAGAACTCTCGATGGTTTCTTGCTCTCTTTAGCTCCTTACCGGTCATTCCTATCCATTCACTTAAATAAAAGGCATCAAGAAAATCTCCTACCTTGCCCCAAAAAGACCTCTGCAAAAGCTGTGTCTGATCCCCGCACCCAAAATTGCTCTCCCCCTGTTTTCCACCAAAACCCTAAAAATCTGAAATCAAACCTTTTCAATCAGTTTACTAGCCTAAAATTAGTGTTCTTTATTGGTCATCTCCGCCCTTTGAAAACCTTTTGCCGAGATAGACCCGGAGAGAGCCCTCTCCTGCCCCGTAGGGCTAGCTACGAGGCTAAGTGGTTTGATGTTGCCTTGGATTTTGTCTTTTTCAGCCTGAGGCCAAATTCAAGCGCTAACAGACCATATGGCGAACACCACATGAAATGGAATTAGATAAAAGTTTGATCATTGTGTTATACTCAACGATATTATTATTTTAGAGACTAATGCAAATTCGTTGCAAACTGACTAACTCATCATTAGGAGCATACATTGTCCATGTTGCGGAGGAAAGGTTCTAGGTGCTACGACTAGCACCATTATTATAACCAACATATGGTTGAGGTAACACCAACATATGAAAATCAAATGTAATCCAAGATAAGAAGAGGTGATAGAAAACTCTCAAGAAAACACACTAGAAACACACCAACAAACCTATACATAACATACACAATGACTATGTACAAAAATTTTAGGCATAGTATATTTTGAGGCACAACCCATTTCGGATCTTGACCTTATAGATGTCTCCCAACTATATTGTCCTTCCTTTTCCAAAATCAAGCCTTACATTATAACTCAAGTGCATGGATGGATAATGGATTCCTAAGAACAAAGAAACAACATGAGGGCATAACTAAGAGTCTCCAAAAGCCAACCCAGACTCTATGGGAGGAAATGAATTTATAGGGTAAATGGGGTGGTTTGTGTAGAAAATCCTATATATTCATAATCTCATGCAATTTATTAAAGAACAAGACAAGAATCTACTTCTACTTTCAAGCAGAAAAAGCCAATATATCGATGAAAACAACAAGAACAAGAAGAAGATAAATCAATGACACATAAGACAAGATGTATCTGGGGAAAGCCACTACTCAAAACCCCGCTATTTGTATTGCATATATCAAAAATATGAGTGAATATACAAATCTTGTTCTCACTAGAACAATTCCGCACAAGTATTCTCAACTCTCTCAGATCACAAGCAATCCCTTGGCCAACACTTGGCCAATTCAGCAGCTCTCCAAGCCCCTATTTCCTTGTGCAATTCCTATGGCTGAATATCCCATATTAATGGGAATCTAGTGCATCCAAAACTGCGCAATCCAAACTAGGTCAAGTTCCTGATTGCATGCATGATCTATACAACTCAGTAAATCATACAACTGATATACATTGTCCTTGCACTCTAGTCTCAATTAGATCTTTCTCTGATCTGACATGCATGAGTTTCTCATGAGGAAATTTTCAATTAACTATAGTAGCACTAATAGATGCATTAGTGCACCAACTGACTGTTAGTCCTCTATTAGTTCCTAAAATAATATAGAACTAATTTAACTGAACTAAGTGATCTAATTTCCAACTCAATTTAAACTCATACTAGACCCCTAAAACTTAGGGAGAACATATACATGACTACATAAAGACTTCCAACTCGAAATTCCTAAGCTAATTAAGTTAATTAAACTTAATTAACTATTTACAAGCTGCTCTGAGAATAGAATTCGATTTTAATTCTTAGTTTAATTCAAGGACAAATTAAACTGGAATTCCTTGTTTCCATTTCTCAACACTCCCTCTCAATAAGAAAGGGATTATCAGCTACCCTGATCATGTCTCTATGAAAATTGAATTTACATCTCGACAATGTCTTTGTCAAAATGTCAGCATCTTGCGCCTCTGCGGGAATGTACTCTAACAACATAATCTACCTCAATACACAATCTCTGAGATGATGATATTGGATATCAATATGATTGGACCGATCATGAAAAACTGGATTTTTAGAGAGTTTGATACAACTTTGATTATCACAGTAAATCACAGTTGGATCCATCTATTGACCAAACAAACTAACCAGGATCTTCCTCATCTAGTTGGCCTCACATGTTGCCTCGCTCAACCATGTACTCTACCTCCGCCGAACTAAGTACAACCAATCTATGTTTCCTGCTGTACAAAGAAACTGTCGTTGACCCAATACTAAAGATCCCTCCTAATGTGCTCTTCCTTTCGGATGGAATCCCTGCCCAATCTGAATCTCTAAAGCCTTGAAGGTTCACTCCCTCTTTCCATCTGTACCATAATCCATACTGAGAAGTACCCTTGAGGTATCCCAACACATGCTTTGTCGCCTTCCAATATAGCTAGGTAGGCCTAACCATCACTCAACTAAGTTGGTTAACTACATAACACATATTCGGTCGTGTGTTCACCAAGTACATAAGTGAACCCACAAGCTACCTGTAAACAATAGTTTCCACTACTTCCCCTGAAGTAGCATCATCCTTCCTCCAGTTACTTGCTAGAGAAGTCTCCATGGGTTTGTTGCTCTCCATGTGGAATCTCCTTAGTATCTCTTTGGGATACTTGCCCTGAGACACAAACAACTCCCTATCTCCCTACCATACCTCCATTCCAAGAAAGTAGTGCATGAGCCCCATGTCCTTCATCTCAAATCTCTTGCAAGGTCCTCCTTTCAATATTTGATCAGCTGATCATCACTTGTCAGTATGAGATCATCAACATAAAGTACACTGATCAACAACTTACCATCCACCACTATGTGGTACAGGTTCATATCCGCTTCACTCTTTGTGAACCCAACCCGGTGAAGTATCTATATATCTTGGTGTACCAAGCACGGGGTTCTTGCTTCATCCCATACAATGCTCTCTTAATTCAGTGCACACGCGACTCACAGTCAAAGGTTTCAAAACCTTCAGGCTGCTCTATGCACACCTCTTCCTCAATCATGCCATTAAGGAAGGTTTTCTTCACATCCATTTGATGTATCTTCCAACCCATCTATGTTGATAGTGCCAATATAGATCAGATTGATGAGTATCTTGCAACATGAGTAAAGGTCTCATCATAGTCAATCCCCTCTACCTGTGAAAAGAATGGGCCACAAGTCTAGCCTTATGCTTCTTCACACTACCATCTATAGCTTGATTTACCTTGTAAAGCCAATGTGAACTCACCATTGACTTGTCTTCCGGTCTCGGGACCACATCAAAACACTGTTACAAACTATGAAGTCATACTCCTCCACCATGGCATTAACCCAAACTGTCTGTTGCATTGCTTCCTTAAAAGAAGATGGCTATGTCGAAACACATTCACCCATAAGAGCCATGTATCTGTTGCACCTCTCAGGTGACATCCTCTACCCGTGTTGAGAAGTGGGTGCTCCCACATTCTCCCGTGCATCATCCAAAAATCGATTAGACTCTTTGGTGTGCTTTCTTCCCTCTCTAGAAGACTATGCCTCAGTGGATGTCTACACTCTTGGATCCTCTACATGTGGTTTCCCCACATCAATTTGAGGCTCCTCAACCTTAGAAGCTAAAAGCTCCTCATACGCATGTAGCTCAAGCTTCCTCTCAAGGTAAAATCACATGGCCTTCTTCTCATCGAATTTGACATCCTTACGAACCACTGTCATCATGTTGGTCAGAAATTACACCCGATAGTTGTGAGGTGTATCAGTGTACCCCACAAATATCCCCAACTCTATTGTCAGCTCAAGCTTCTTCCATGGATCTTTGGTCACATGGAAATATACCGATGACACAAAAATCCTGAAGTGACTAACATCTGGCCTCTTACCGGAATAAGCCTCCTCTGGTGTCTTCATCTCAAGTATCTGATGTGGGCTATGGTTATGAACATAAACCGTTTTGTTACATGCCTCAAACCACAAGTGTAGTGGTAGGCCCTGATCATGCAAAACTTCCCTCACTGCCCCTACTATTCTTATGCTCTTCCTCTTGACCACCCCATTTTGCTGAGGGTTATGGGTTGCCATCAACTCCTGTTTAATCCCTTCCACTGCACATAAGTTCTTAAACTCGTTTGAGACATACTCACCACCATTATCACTCTATAGATATTTGACCTTATTTCCCAACTCTTTCTCCACCAATTCTTTAAACTCACAAAACTTTGTGAAATTTTAATCCTTTTTCTGCATGAAAAATATCCAACATTTACGAGAATAGTCATCAAAAAATATAACATAATACCTGTGTTTGGTCATGGATGCTGTCGAGAATAGTCCACACACATATGAATGGACTCTCTCTAGAATAGCCTCTGCTCGACTATCTCTGTCATGAAAGGAAGACTTGATGTATTTTCCCAAAGTACACTTGTTGCATGTATCAACTTTCTCAAGTGTACCTTTGGGAAGACCAATAGAGATCTATTGCAATATCTTCAAATCTCCATGATGCAAGTGGCCCAATCGCATGTTCCACAACTCGCCAACATCTCGACTTTGCACCCTTTCTACTTTTTTGCTCAAATCAACACACTCCTCTACCTCCAACTTATATAGATTCTTCACCCGAATCCCTATCTTCTTTACCTGACCCATGGCTATGTGTCGAAGGAACACCTTTCCTTTCGAGAAGATCACATCATAGCCTTTATCCTCAAACATGGAAATGGATACCAATTTCTTCTTCAACCCAGGTACATACATAACATTCTTCAAGGTGAGTGGATCCCCATGCTCCCTTTGAAAATTAATCGTGCACAATCCAGTAACACTACACTTCTTGTCGTCACCCATCTCGATATGCATCTGGAGATATTTCTCCTCCAAGTCACTAAATAACTCTTTGTCACCATTCATCTGGAATGAAGCTCCACTGTCTAAGTACCATACACTTCCCATCATTGATGGCACCATGCATGTAATGAGGGAAAGTCCAATTCGAACTGAGAGGCCAAACCTTCACTCGGCGCTCCTCCTGAGGACTTCTTCTTGGACTTCTTGAGTGGACAATTTGTAGCAAAATGGCCTAGATCATGACAATGAAAGAACTTAACTTTTTTCATTTCCTTATTCTTCCCTCCATGATAAGAATCTGATTTGGAATGGGAATATTTTCCTTTCCCCTTCTTTGCCTTAATCACTTAGGCAAAATTCTCTTCATCATCAGTATTTAATGAAGAGCCATCCTTGGTGTTCCTCCTGATCTCCTCCTACATCAAATATGACCATAGTCGTTCCAATATGGCAGCTTCTCCCAACCATTAACAGAGTCCTGATAACTATGCCAACTCTTTGGAAATCCTAGAAGAGAAAGACTCACCATATCATCCTCAACAATCGTGATTCTAACACTTCCAAGTTCATCATGACATTGACTGAAGTTGGTCAATTATTTTGGAATAGTCTTGCCTTTCTCCATTTTGATTTTTTGAGGTTTGTCCTTCAATGCCAATTTCCTTTGGTCTCTATTGTTCTGATACAAGTTCGTTAATGCTTTCCACATAGTATACAGATTTTCCTTGCAATGGAGACTCGAGACAATGTGGTCTCAAACTCCCTCAAGGATTATTCGCCTTGCCTTAACCACACTTCTTCCATTCAGCCAAATTCTGTACATATGATGATGACGTCTTAGGAATTTCTTGATCAACAAATTCCTTCAAGCCATTATCCTCTAGCACATCCTCCATTTTTTCCCTCCATGCTATAAAATTTGAGCTGCCTTCCAAGGCATACTCGAGCCGCAAACCGTAGAACGCCATCTATTGATCCTGAAGTATGTATTGCAAATTCGAATTTCACCTGTAACCCAAAACTCAAAACTTCAAAATCTCCTCTAGTATATTGTTCTCAGCTCTGATACCATGTAGAAAATCCTGTAGATTCACAAGCTCATGCAATTTACTAAAGCATAGGACAAGAATCTACTTCTACTTTCAACCAGTGGAAGCCAATAGATCGATGAAAACAATATGAACAAGAAGAATATAAATTAATGGCGCATAACACAAGATGTATCTGGGGAAATACACTGCTTAAAACCCCGCTATCTGTATTGCATATATCATAAATATGAGTGAAGATACAAAGCTTTTTCTCACTAGAACAATTCCGCACAAGTATGCTCAACTCTCTCAGCTCACAAGCAAGCTCTTGGCCAACACTTAGCCAATTTTTCAGCTCTCCAAGCCCCTATTTCCTTGTGCAATTCATATGGCTGAATAGCCCACATTAATGGGAATCCAGTTCATCCAAAACTACACAATCTAAACTAGGTCTAGTTCCTGATTGCATGCATGATATATACAACTCGGTAAATCGTACAACTGAGAGTACATTGCCCCTCCACTCTAGTCTCAACTCGGTATTTATATGAACTGACATGCATGAGTTTCTCATGAGGAAATCTTTAGTTAACTGGAGTAGAACTAGTGGATGCATTAGTGCACCAACTGATTGTTAGTCCTCTTTTAGTTCCAAAAACAATTTAGAACTAATTTAACTAAACTTAACTCAGTAAACTAAGTGATCTAATTTCCAACTTAATATAAACTCATATTGGACCCCTAAAACTTAGGGAGAACATATACATGACTACAGAAACACTTCAAACTCGAAATTCCTAAGCTAATTAATTTAATTAAACTTAATTAACTATTTACAAGTTGCTATAAGAATAAAATTCGATTTTAATTCTCAGTTTAATTCAAGGACAAATTAAACTGGAATTTCTTGTTGCCATTTCTCAACAGTTTGGGATTTACCAATATAGGACTTAGATCCACATAAGATGGAGGATAGGTTCTAGGGATAAGAGATAAGACTTCAAGTATAGGGGTTCAAGATCTAATTCAATAGTAAATGGTTAAAACAACTTGGGAATCTTCTGGAAAGAGAATATTCAAAATTATTTTTTTTATTTTTATCAAAATTCAAGAGCCATCACACTTATTGTGAAGGAAACATATGTTTTTTAGTAAAGATGCTCTATGTACAACTTGCAATAGTGTAGGTTGCATGAAGGGAAAGTGTGATGGGGCCAAAAATTAGGATTTTTAGTTGTTTAACCCAAAATTCTTGGACTTTTTGGAGAGAATATGTTCTAGACTTTGCAGGGGATGAATGAAAAATTAAAGGATGATGATTATTCTGTGTTTTAGGCCATTTGATTAGATGTGTCAAAATGACCTGTAACAATAAGTTGTTGATTTTCATGATCTAAAACAATTATTGGCAGACAGGAGAGGAATTCCTTTACCTTTTTTAGATCATTTTCTTTGTCTTCATAGTATAGTGTCTGGAAGTGTAGATATGCTTCATGCTTTATCTTACAGAAGGATGATATTTTGGGCTTTCCTTCTAAGATGATCCCTTTAACTTGATTAGGTATTTCCCTCACCTTATCTTGCTTATGAAAATAGGATGTGTTCTTATTACTAACCTTAATCCATATGTTGCATGGTTTGAGCCTCGAATAGATTTCATCATGTCTATTTAATTCATGGATATTTTGAATTAACTCATTTTTCTTTGTTATATGTGACTCCTCCACTATCTCGGTCTCCATTGACAACCAATGCTACTCTAGTCGTTTGGTGAGCTCTTGTTTTTCTTGACCATGGAGTTTGTAATTTCCATTTACCCATAATGTGAGGGCCAGTTTGATTGTGCATAATTTAGAATCCCAAACTAATGTAGGGGATCCAACTATCATGGAGTTCCATATTTGATTTATGAGATATACAACCCCCTCATACTACAACCATCTAGAGTTATAACAGAATGAAATCGGTCCTAAGTCCATTTTAGGATTCATCTCCAATTTTATAGGTTGATGATCCAGATCACCTCACGCTAGTATTGAAGAGGCACACTTGATCCCTTTGATTAGTGAAATTTTGTGAAAGAAGAAAATATCCAACCTAGCCATTGTATGTCTTTCCCCACTTCTGTGATTAGTCCAGGTTTACTTACCTTGTTTTGGAACAATGTCGATAAGGTCCCATTTGTTCACCACACCCTCATCCTTTCTTGAAAGGGATCCCTTACTATATTGCCCCCTATTTTCTATGAATATAATAAAATGGTGTTGAAATCACCTTCTATTATAGTGTCAATGTGCAACTGATCTTCCCTTATCAAAGTGTCCCAGAATTCATTTTTCCCCATAATTAAATAGGGTGTATACGTTTACAATAGGGATTTTCTCTTTTGTATTATTTTTTTCAAGCATTGTACCAATCCAATATCTTTATCTTATACAACCCCAACCCCTATAAGCTCCTCTTGAGCTTTGGGATACTCCAAAAAAATCTCTCTAGATGTTTCTAGAGAGATTCAATAATTCTCCCTCTTCCAATTTTGTTGCCTGAAGGAGAAGAATTTGTGGTCTTTCCTTCTTGACTATATGTTTTATTGAGTGGGATTTATTGGGGTGTATTAATCCCCTTGTATTCCAAGAAATAATTTTCATTTATCTTTGGAAGAGTTGGCCTTAATTCCTCCTAAATTATTTCTTCCTTGTTCTTTGTTTTCTGTAGATTTGAAAGCATCCATCAGTTGGGGATAAGATCCAAGCTTCTTATTTAGTTTGGCCTTTGCCTCTCTCCCCTATTTTTTGGAATGTCTGCATTGTCCATTTTTGGTGTTGTGTAGTTCATTACTAGTAGAATCACACCACCCCCCCCCCCCCCCAACTCATTTGATTTTTTGCATTTATTGTCATTATTTTCCCAACACTTGGCTTTGCTTCCTTTCATACCAAGGTCGAATCTTCTACCCCTTGACTTTTGTTTGGATCATGAGGGGACTAATTCTTGTTATGATCCAAAATTAGATTCTTTATAGTTTGTTGATGTCCCCTTTAGGTCATAGATATTAAATCTCCCCTTCCTCCTCTTCCAATATCACCTTTCTCTCTTCCAGAATATCCTCTCCCTTTTTTGGGGCATTTTCTTCTTGATTTTGAAGGATCTCATAGGGGTTTGCAGTAGCCACGACTTTATTTCTGCTTTGTGTTGCTACGAGTTTCATTGCAGTCGCTTTCCCTATATTTCCTACCTTTCATTGTGTTTTCCACTTCTCTTCCTTGGTTGTGTTTTCTCCATCTCCTTTTCCATATTATGATTTTTTGTAGCCCCTAGTGAAATGTCTGTATTCGTGGCATATCCTGCACTTAAATGGAATTTATTCGTAATATAGAACCTGGAAATGGCTCCACCCACCCTAAGTCAGATTTATCTATGAAGGAAGACAATTTTCTATATCGGCCTCAACACAAATATTGGCACAAGTGAATTGGTTTCCCTTAGGAACAACTCAATCTATGCATTTTTCCCACTCCATTTCCAATAGCATTCAGACATCCATCACTCTGACATGAGAAAAATTCTTGGAAGCTTGACCCAAACTGGAACTGCATATGGGATATCATCATTTGGGTTAAAAATATAATGACCAAGAGTTCAAATACATCCCTCTGGCCCCAAAATAGTAGTTTCCATTCCTGAAGATTATGTCTCTATTTTTTTCTCAATGAGAAAAGAAAAGAAACCATTTTCACAAGAAAAAAGACCAATGTTACCCTTCATCATTCGCTTCTAGGCTTTGTACATCCAGTGATCTATCAATTTCAGAGATGGCCACATGCCCGTGAATTTTTCCACTAATGCCTTGTTTGATAAATTTAGGTTTGTTCTTCAAAATCCAACTAGGATGGTTACTCAAGGAATGCTTTTTTCCATCTTAACAAAATAAGAGTGGTTCTCTTATGGTTGCGACCGTTTCTTGAAAGAGACCACTAGGGCCCGAAAAGTGATTGCATCATCAATTGGATGGGAAGAATCTCCCTCCAGGAATGCCATCATGGAGGTGCAACAAATATCTCACCGAAAATGCAAGGTTAGGGATTTTGCAGAGTGGGAACATGGGTTACTTCTCACATGCTTTGTTATATTAGAAATTTGAATATTTTGTTTTGATTATTAATAGCATTGGTTGATGTAAATAATTTGTATGTTTTAATTCTAGGTTGTTACATAAAGTATAATATATTGAATAATGTATGAATGAATGATATTGTTTGGTTAAAAATGAGGGCCTCATATAAATATTAGGTGGGATTCCCTTTCATGAATAGTCATGTCCCAACTAACAAACATGTCCTCTCATAATTGTTAATTACTATTATTATTATATTCATAACATATATGGAAATGAGTGTAAAACCACGATAAGGACTAGTTGCAACTACATGTAAGGGACAAACATTATGAGAAGGATCTCATAGTTGTGAGTTCTAATTTCTATATGTAACATATTTAAGATTTATGTTTGAAATTTTTATGATAAGATCTCATGGTAAATGTATATGTATCAGACAAGTGAGATGATGTGTCTATCTTGTAAGGATAGATGATGGTTGTTGAAGTTGGAAATCATGTGATGGTGCTACTATTATGTCATTGCAACCCCATGATATTCCTTAATTCCACCCATAAGCTCGTGCGATGTCATAGTGGTAAGTCTCTATACGTTTTCAATCTTGTTTCACTTGAAATCCTTGACAAGATGAATCTCTAGAGGGGCTAATTAACAAATAAGTAGATACTTGATCCTAGATATGTGAGTGCAAAAATGAAGAGGCGACCTAAATAAATAAGTTGTGAGATATTCATGTTGTGTTCTAATTGGAATTAAGAAGGAACTATATGTTTGGGTGTGTCAAAGGAGATAGTGAGGTCAATCTCACCCAGAATGACCATGTGAAACACATGTATATTCATACATATAAATATTGGATTGATTTGCATATTTTATCGTGTATTATGACCATATATGCTTCAATTATAAATTGATATTCATATAGATGGGTTAATTGTTGCATAGACATAACTGTGCTATGCATCTTTACCTTGATTATTTCTATAGGGATATTGTAGACTACTAAAGCCTTGAAAGCATCTTGAGGAAATGAAAGAAATTGTGGGACATTATATTCTATATAGCTATCAAATTCCACCTACAATGAAGAAGATAGAATGTTTGTTTAAGCTAAAGAAAAAATACATGGAGACATGATCTTATTATATGATGGAAAATAATGTCAAGGGTGTTGTTACTCCAAGGGGGTATGGAATGCAATACCCTCATTTTGACTCCTTGAATATAATATGTAATAATCATGTATTATTATGTGGAGTAGCTTAGGTGAATGGAATCAAGACATGAGCCTGGATATATAATGATATCATGATGTATGTATATGAAATACATTTTAAATATTACTAATCTGGCTTAAGGCCAAGGGATAACTAAAATGTGTAGGAATCCAAGAGGCAGATTAGGTTTGCATTGTAGTTTCTATCTTTTCCATGATATACTCATAAATGTAAAATCATAAAAAGAAAAAGAAAAATGAATAATAATATAATATCCACCAAATTGGTTGCTTGAGGGATTAGTGTTAAAAAATTACCACGAGAGAAAAATTAACACAACAACAAAACACATAACATGAAAAAATTAACACCATGTTTACCTTTGGAAAATCCAACTATGGGGAAAAATCTAGCTAACAAAATTCAATTAGATCCCTTGGCCAAAATGTGGCCTAGTCGCTCAAGTGAGCCTTCACCACTCACCTCCCTTGCCCCTTATAATGAAGTCTTCACCTAGCCTTTTAAAGGATTCATTACATGAATTCCATGGGTAGAAAACCATGGTTACGCTAAACCATGTGCCCAAAACCACTAACATTTCACCCAATCAACTTTAACTATTTCCCTGAGTTAAGTTTACCTAACAATACCCCCTTAAACCTTGCTTTAATACCAACTATAGGTTTTAATATTGTATGATTAATATCTGCAAACATATTCTTAATAAAAAACATAAAAGATACAGTGAAAAACACACAAATTTACACATATATTTTATCTTAGAAACCCAGAGCCAAGAAAACCTACAAGATTTTTTTTCATTATATTTTTTGTATAGTATTAAAATACAATATATCTCCTATGGTGCATTGGAAATACTGGGGGGGGGGGTGAATTCGTATTCCTTTTCAATTTTTATTTTTACTAGTTAAATCATTTATATTTAGAACACAAGATGAACAATAGGAATAAATGCTTTCATTAATATAATCTTTACAATAAATCAGGTACAATATATATAAGGTTCCAACCTATTGCCAAGCACCAACTTGGTCTTTTGTGAGGTTCCAACCTCTAGGGCACCAACCCTATCTTCTCAAGGCACCAAACTTGTGTTTAGGAGCACCAACTCCAAGGACACCAATCCTTCCAATTCTGGGGCACCAACCCCAAGGGCTCCGACCCTATCTTGTCAAGGCACTGTTAGTGCTTGAAATTTCACCTCAGGCTGAGAAAGGTAAACTTCAAGGCAACATCAAACCACTTAGCCTCGTAGCTAGCCCTACGGGGCAGGAGAGGGCTCTCTTCGGTCTATCTCGATCAAAATATTTAATGGGCGAGATAACCAATAGGGTAACACTGATTTTAGGCTAGTAAACTGATCAAAAGGGTTGATTTTGGATTTTTAGGGTTTTTGGTGGAAAATTGGGGAAATGGCAATTTTGGGTGCGGGGATTGGACACAGTTTCTGCAGGGAGTTCTTTGGGGCGAGGTAGGAAACAATATTGATGCCTTTGATAGAGATGGATGGATGAGAATGACTGGTGAGGAGTTAAGGAGAGCAAGCAATAACCTTGAATTCCCCTTAAACAATTGAAAACATTGATATTAAGCAAACTTAAAAGCAGAGCCTGACAGTCATGAATTCTACTTTAACACTTCATTTGCCTAATTTGCAGAAGGAAAAGTAAGGAAATGATTCACATAACACACTTACAAGTACAAAGAGAAACACACCATGAATACATGTGACCACAAGAATCCCAAAAAGGACTGCAAAACCCTGGTCTTCCTTTGCCAAAAATTGCAGAGATACAATGAATAGTACAATAAGAGCTTCTCCCTCAAAAGTCCAACCATCCAACCTCTGAAAATGACTAAGAAAATACATAATATAGGCAAGCTAACACCTTTCCTTGCCTCTAGGGGTCGAGATCACTATCCTAGGAGCTGTTTCAACCAATTCTATACTAAGCACTGAAAACTAGGCAGTCAAAACAACTTGCCTCTATAAGCTAGGAAACCAATTCATTCATTTAATTTTCACCTATCTCATGAATGAATCTTCTAGAAGAGATACATAAGTGTAAAAGTGTCATAAATTTACAACAAGAAGGATAAAAATCAACTCCAAAAAGTCAAACACAGTCAAAACTACGTTTTGCTGAGCTGTAGGCTGAAATCCTGAGCAATTTGCCTGACGGGTCGCGCGCCTTTGAGAGCACTTTTAGGGCACTTTCAGGTGTCCAAATTAGGCAAGAGTAGGCTTGTTGGAAAGGTCTGTGAGTATAATTTCCAACCCAACTAGAATTTCTGAATTTGGTTGTCATTTTCCCCTCCAAAATTGCAATCTCCCAAGACTGCTTTCTGTGTGTCAAAAATGTGATAGAAAGTCATTTTTTGCTTGTTTTTTGACTTTCAGGAGGCCCAAAACTTCATAAAATCTCTTGGAAATGGGTGAGCATGTGTAAGTTTTCATGCCAAATCTATAAATTCTGAGTTTTTTGAAAATAGAGTTGCCAAGTGAAAGGGTCGCGCGGGGGGTGAGACCCGTCAAGCGGAAAAACCTGTTTTTTGCCTTAAAAACCAAAAATCACCCAAAATGCTCAAAATTTCTTGGAATTTGTGCTGGGGATGAGCTATTTAGTTCCATGCTCAGTCAAAGAGGCTTTGGCCAAAATTTGGAGTGGATCGGGCCTTTTCCGTCTTTTTTGTGCTTTGGCCAACCTCCTTGGATCTAGCAATTGCAATTTTGACATTTCTCTAAAACCATGACACCTGTGCAAAAAGTGAAGGAGGTTTTTCTTCTTTGGCATGTTATGGATAAAAATCTCTCTTAGTTTTCCAAAATGCATCTTTGATTGCTCTGGAACATCATTTGAGTGCGACTTGTCCCGATGTGTGAAACAAGGAATTTTGTCGAAATGGAGCGAAATGAAGGGGATAGGGGGCTTCTAAATTCTTGGCGAAATTTTTGGGAGTGGGGAGGGATGTTAGGAAGCAGGGGAAAGTGGAATCTCAGAGATTGAGTGAGGGGAAGGATCCAAAAGGGCAAAACACAGGCCAAACCTAGAAAATTGCCAGGTTGTAGCTAGAAACTAGGGTTTGTGCAAAAATGAGGAATTTGGCGGATCTAAGGGATGGGAAGTGTTTAATAAGGTACATGAAGGATAGGGGAAGGTGTATGAACATCTGGATACAAGTTTTGCTAATGATTTGGCCGTCTAAGAGAAATTAGCTTTCAAAACCCTAGGAGAGGGAAATGACCTTACCTAGGCGCAACTGAAGCATGAACAAGGTATAAAATGACTCATTAGACACTGACATGATAATGAAAACCCTATGAATGATGATAGACTCAGCTGAATGGTGACATGGACCGACATTTTGACAACTTTAGAAGGAGTGAAAGCAAACCCTAGACCTAATGCCTAGTGACCAAATTTTGCTTGAAGACTCACTGAAATGACAAAATTTGACCTTGACACTCTGAGACCACTTTGTAAGAGCATATTTGATCACTGGAGGAAGGCTGGAAATACTGAAACTAACAGGCACCAACCTTGGATTTAGGAGCACCAACTCCAAGGACACCAATCCTTCCAATTATGAGGCACCAACCCCAAGGGCTCTGACCCTATCTTTTCAAGAAATGTTTTGATTGTATTAAACTGCTCTCAAAATCTTCTTCACTATGTTCTATCAATCTACAACTTCACTACTACATCAATGACAACTTGTCTTCATATGAAGGAGTCTTCACAATTCTTCATATTTCCCAAATAGAGTCTGCAAAGTTACCTCATGATGATTTCAAATAGCCATCATGATCTACAATAGTCTTCACACAACTTCAATGTGTCTACAATGAACTGCACTAAGCTCTGCACAAAAACAACTCTCTGTTTCAAGCCTCTATTCTCACTGTCACGATAAATGCTTCAGGAGTAACTACTTCAGGAGTGACTTCTTTAGAGGAGTGACTGTCGTGGTTTCATATTGTGTGTTCAATTAAAAACAACCCTGTTCATACTCAGATAATATTCTTAGATCTGCAGAGTGTCCTTTTGAACTGTTATCTGAATCACTATCAAACACAGGTCTGAGCTTTTCAATAAATAACCCAGTCAACATAATGTTCAACCTTCGGTTTCCTTCTTCTTTTGTTGGACCTTTTGGCTTCCTTCTTCTCTCACTCGACCTTTGACTTCCACTTTCGTTCGCTCGACCTTTGGCTTCCTTTTTCACTTGCTCGAAATTCTACTTCCTGATCTTTGGCTTCCTTTGTCTCTTCAAGTTCACGAGTTGTGAACTTCTTTATGCTTTATTTTTATGCCCGAGATAGATGCTTAGAACTGAAGCGTTTTAACTCGTTTTTATACGATGTTCACCAATACTCAAAAGACACGTTCATTTGGAAGGAGAGGCCGACTTATGGATATTCATCCAATTACTCATAAACTTGTTATTTATGAAAGTCACATAAGAGCTGCTATACCCACATGGAGGTCCCACATGCCACGTCATCACCTTTAATCATGCAATCGCAATTTCATGAGAATCAGAGTCATTCCTTTAATCCCGCAATCGCAATTTCATGAGAATTAGAGTCATTCCTTTAATCCCGCAATCACAACTTCATCAAAATCGGAGGCTTTACAAGTGTGCACATGCTCTGTCTTCCGATGGAGCGAATGCGATATTCAATGAAATTTTTTTAATGAATCCATTGGGTCCACAATATTATCGCAAGCAGAGGTTTTAAACGTCATCCCTTTGAAACTTGCGATTCAACAGATGCGATATTACATTAAGTTATGTTATAGAATTGTAGTCGGGTCCGCAATAATATCACAATCGCGGTTTTTAATGTGAAATCCCTTTAAAAATTGCGATATGAAAGTTCATACGACGGGTGCGATATTGTATTAAGGTTTATTATAATGGAACCTGTTAGTGTCAGTCTTTTCAGCCTTCCTACAGTGATCAAATATGCTCTTACAAAGTGATCTCAGAGTGTCAAGGTCAAATTTTGTTATTTCAGTGAGTCTTCAAGCAAAATTTGGTCACTAAGCATTAGGTCTAGGGTTTGCTTTCACTCTGTTCAAAGTTGCCCAAATGTCAGTCTATGTCATCATTCAGCTGAGTGTATCATCATTCAGAGGGTTTTCATCGTCATGTCAGTATCTAATGAGTCATTTCACACCTTGTTCATGCTTCAGTTGCACCTAGGCAAGGTCATTTCCCTCTCCTAGGGTTTTGAAGGCAATTTCTCTTGGACGGTCAAATCACCGGCAAAAATTGTTTCCTGATGTTCATACACCTTCCCCTATCCTTAAAGTACCTTATCAAACAATTCCCATCCCTTAGATCTGCCAAATTCCTCATTTTTGCGCAAACCCTAGTTTCTAGCTACAACCTGGCGATTTTCTAGGTTTGGCCTGTGTTTTGTCCTTTTCGACCCCTTCCCCTCACTCAATCTCTGAGATTCCACTTTCCCCTACTTCCTAACATCCCTACCCACTCCCAAAAATTTCCCCAAGAATTTAGAAGCCCTCTATCCCCTTCATTTCGCTCCATTTCGACAAAATCCCTTGTTTCACACATCGGGACAAGTTTCACTCAAAAGCTGTTTCTGAGCAATCAAAGATGAATTTTGCAAAACTGAGAGAGGTTTTTGTCTACAACATGCCAAGGAAGAAAAACCTCTTTCACTTTTTACACAGGTGGCATGGTTTGAGAGAAATGTCAAAAATACCAGCGAGAACGAAGGTGCTCCAAGGACGGTTGGCCAAAGCACAAAAACGAAGGAAAACGCCCGATCCACTCCAAATTTTGGCCAAAGCCTCTTTGACAGAGCATGGTACTTGATTGGGGACTCCCAGCCCAAATTTCAAGAAATTTGGAGAAAATTTTGTCATTTGTGAATTTTTTGTACAATTTTACAGGTTTTGGTCGTTGGAGTGGTCTCACCCCGCGCGCGACCACTCGGGAGGACTGCTCAGAATCACAAAAAGTTGAAATTTTTGGAAAGGGCATGCAAAAACTAAAATTACCTATACTTGGGGTCAACTTGATTTTGAGATTTGGGCCTCCAAAAGCTCAAAATACATCAAAATTTTGACTTTCTGCCCACTTTTTGAGTTGCAGAAAGTGACCTTGGGAGAATTAACTTTTGAGGAGTCAAATAAACTCCAAATCTAGAAATTCCACTTGGGATGGAAAGTAGACACACATAGCTTTCCAATGAGCCATCTTGAACTTGATTTGGACAACTGGAACCCACTCAAAAAGTGCTGCAAAGGGTCGCGACCACTCGAGCAGGGGGCGCGACCACTCGAGCTAAAATTGCCAGTTTTGACTTTTCAAGCCTGCAAACTCTGTTTTTTACCTTGGTTGATCATTTGTACTTGTAAATGATGGATGTATGGATAATTTTCATGGCACATTGATAGATTTAATCTCTCTTAACCCTTCTAGAAGCTTCCTTGATGTAAATAGTGAATATTTAATGCATGGATGAGTTAGCTAAGTTTTAGAGGCAAGTTGTTTTGACTGCCTATTATCTAGTGCTAAGTTTAGAATTAGTTCAAACTGCTCCTAGGAAGCTGAGCTCGAACCCTAGAGGTGGGGAAAGGAGTTAGATGGTCTATATTATGCCTTCTCTTGCTCATTTTCATGGTTGGACTCTTGTGGGAGAAGTATTATTGCATATTGTACATCTATTATTGCAATTTAAGGAAAAGGAAGGCCAGGGTTTTGCAGACATCATTGTGGATTCTTGTGGATTGTTGTGTTGATGGTGTGTTCTCTACATGTTATTGTAAGTGTGTTTATGTATTCCATCTCTTTCTTTGATGCTAATTGAACAGATGAAGTGATAAAGTTTGAATTCATGCATGCCATGCTCAGCTTTTAATTTTGTTCAATATCTATGTTTTCCACTGTCTAAAGAGGATTCAAAGTTGTTGTTTGCCCTCTTTAGCTCCTCCTCTATCATTCCTGATCATCCATCTCAGATTAAGGCATCAGCACTCACTCCTACCTTGCCCCAAAGATCCCCCTGCAAAAACTAAGCCCAATCCCCGCACCCTGAATTGCACTCCCTCCAAATTGCCACCAAAAACCCCAAAAATCTTTAAATCAACCTCCCTTATCAATTTACTAGCCTAAAATATTTATTCCTAATTGGTCAGCTTATCCTATTGAAAGATCTACCGAATCTGACCCGAGAGTGCCTTCTCATACCTCGTAGGGCTAGCTACGAGGTGAAATGGTTTGATGTAGCCTTGAGAGTTTGTCTATCTCAGCCTAGGTGAATTCCAAGCGCTAACATATTGGCGACCATACTGGGGAGAACATCTAATCCTTTGCTCATTGATGTGTTTGTTTCGTAAGTCTTAGACGGAGCCTGAAGATACGCCAGGTAGCCTTCGAAAACGCTCTTGTTTTACATCAGCGTTAGTAGATAAACACTGCTTCAGTCAATCTCCGTGAGCTTGTGAATACGACCACTTCATTTGCCTTTTACCCCAGTACATGTATCAAGTTTAGATCTGATTGTTGATAGTGGACAACGATCAGACACTGACAAGGCTGAAATCATTCACTTGGCGACTCCTTTCACTGAAGAATACAACAACCTATGCTTCATGGTGACTTCACTGCAGGAAGATCAGTAGCTGTGAGATTTTCATGATGGACCTAATTGCAAGAAGATATGCTCCCTTGAGCTGAGATCACATTCCAGGTTTTCCGAATAAAATTCCGAAGGTAGATTGGTCAAGGAATCTGCCTATATTTAATGATGATGGTAAGAAGGATGCTGCTCTTCATCTAGTTAGATTTCACATGCATATTCGCAAGTTGAAGGTTGATTTTCCTGAAGATTGCTTGATGAAGATATTCTTGGCAAATCTGGAAGGTAAAGCCCAATCATGGTATGAAAGTTTGCCGCCTGCTTGTATTTACTGTTTAAAGGATTTTCATGCTATGTTCATTGAAAGATATCTAGCATCTTATCCATCATTAAATTTGGTTCAAGATTGTTGCCAGCATGCTTATGGTTTTATTGAAAGCCTTGAAAAATATTATGAAGATGATAATTTTATGGATGTTGAGATCATGGAGGCTTTGTATGAAAAGCCATTTCAGCAGCACATAGAAATCTTAGAGGATACTTGTCAAGATCAGCAGGTTGAAGATGGCCATATGGCTGTAATTGATGAAAGAGAAGAGCTTGTTTCAGATCTGCCTACAGAAGAAGACAGCGTGCAAGATAGCCAAGACTCAATTTTAGAATTTAAGGCAGTCAACTCAGCTATTTCAGATCAAAATTCAGATCATGGAAACCAAGAATACCTTGTGCCGAATCCTGAAAAGGAGAGTTTTGTTGTTGAAATCACATACAAAGTTCTTGATCCAAATGTCCTTATGCCATCAGAACGGAGCTTGCATGAGGAGGTAATTCAGCTAGCTCATGAGCAGCAAGATGAGATCTTTGTTCAAGTAAGTGAAAACTCTTTTTTCAATCATAATTTGGATAGTTTGATTGCCATGTCATATGAAGATGATCAACAATGTTTCCAAGTTTCAGAAGATCAGGACTGTCATTCAGATTTTTCATGTTTTGAAATGTTATTTCAAGAAGAGAAGACTTGTTTGAGCAAAGGGAAACAGAAAGTCTTATCTCCTTTGTCTGAAGAGGAGATAGATCAGCTTTTGAAAGGTCGTGCTACAACCCAAGCTAAAGCAAATCAGCAGTGTGCACATGGTCACGAAAGTGTTGGTGAAACTTCTTCCTCTTTTGAAAATGATGACAGTCTTATAATTAGTTTTATAGATCAACAAACAGATAATGATAATCCGACTGTCATATCATATGAAGATCACTTATCATATTGTCTGACTATCGAAGATCATAGCATACAGGAATACCTTTCAGATTCTTCATATGTTTCATGTGCTTAAGTGTTTTTCCAAGAAGAGATCTGCTCATCCATTTGTTCGGAATTTTTTGAAGCTTATGAGCCTACTTTTACCGAAGCACATGATGAAGGCAGATCAGAAATTGAAGCAAAGGAAACCTTGTTCTTTCAGCAGGAGGTGGCAATGGCAAATCCTCATGTTTTTCAAGATCCTCTAGCAAGTTTGTTGCAACCAGTAGTGATAGTGTTTATTGCAGTGTTCAATGATGAAGGAGATCATGGTCAGCTATGTTTTTGGATGCTCAGTTATAGGTTTGTACTGTTGACCAGAAGATCTGATAAGAAGAATCAATCAAGAAGGCATCTCCTTGATTGGTTGCATTGGCATTTTGATATAGTTTGATGTATATTGTCTTGTAAGAAACACAGGTGGTTGTCATCATGATTTCAAATCTTGATGGACTGCTGCCCTTCAAAAGCTTTGTAAGTTCTTATTTTAGTTAAGTCAGTCATGAGTCATTTGTGTTTGGTCTATTGAGTGAGTTTTTTCAAGTTATTTCAGTTTGCCATCGAGTCGGTTTGAGTCAAGCTTCAGTTAAGTTTCAGTCAGTTTTCAGTCAAGTTTTCATTCAATAAATGTGTCAAAGGTGTAAATAATGACTCCATTGCCCAATGAATAAGGCACTGGTCTGCTCTCCCAGAGGTCTGAGGTTCTTGGCACCTCCAAGGAGCTACCATCCCCATTGGAGCCAATGTTAGTGTCAGTCTTTTCAGCCTTCCTACAGTGATCAAATATGCTCTTACAAAGTGATCTCAGAGTGTCAAGGTCAAATTTTGTTATTTCAGTGAGTCTTCAAGCAAAATTTGGTCACTAAGCATTAGGTCTAGGGTTTGCTTTCACTCTGTTCAAAGTTGCCCAAATGTCAGTCTATGTCATCATTCAGCTGAGTGTATCATCATTCAGAGGGTTGTCATCGTCATGTCAGTATCTAATGAGTCATTTCACACCTTGTTCATGCTTCAGTTGCACCTAGGCAAGGTCATTTCCCTCTCCTAGGGTTTTGAAGGCAATTTCTCTTGGACGGTCAAATCACCGGCAAAACTTGTTTCCTGATGTTCATACACCTTCCCCTATCCTTAAATTACCTTATCAAACACTTTCCATCCCTTAGATCCGCCAAATTCCTCATTTTTGCGCAAACCCTAGTTTCTAGCTACATCCTGGCGATTTTCTAGGTTTGGCCTGTGTTTTGTCCTTTTCGACCCCTTCCCCTCACTCAATCTCTGAGATTCCACTTTCCCCTACTTCCTAACATCCCTCCCCACTCCCAAAAATTTCCCCAAGAATTTAGAAGCCCTCTATCCCCTTCATTTCGCTCCATTTCGACAAAATCCCTTGTTTCACACATCGGGACAAGTTTCACTCAAAAGCTGTTTCTGAGCAATAAAAGATGAATTTTACAAAACTGAGAGAGGTTTTTGTCCAAAACATGCCAAGGAAGAAAAACCTCTTTCACTTTTTACACAGGTGGCATGGTTTGAGAGAAATGTCAAAAATACCGGCGAGAACGAAGGTGCTCCAAGGACGGTTGGCCAAAGCACAAAAACAAAGGAAAACGCCTGATCCACTCCAAATTTTGGCCAAAGCCTCTTTGACTGAGCATGGTACTTGATTGGGTACTCCCAGCCCAAATTTCAAGAAATTTGGAGAAAATTTTTTCATTTGTGAATTTTTTGTACAATTTTACAGGTTTTGGTCGTTGGAGTGGTCTCACCCCGCGCGCGACCACTCGGGAGGACTGCTCAGAATCACAAAAAGTTGACATTTTTGGAAAGGGAATGCAAAAACTAGAATTACCTATACTTGGGGTCAACTTGATTTTGAGATTTGGGCCTCCAAAAGCTCAAAATACATCAAAATTTTGACTTTCTGCCCACTTTTTGAGTTGCAGAAAGTGACCTTGGGAGAATTGACTTTTGAGGGGTCAAATCAACTCCAAATCCAGAAATTCCACTTGGGATGGAAATTAGACACACAGAGATTTCCAATGAGCCATCTTGCACTTGATTTGGACAACTGGAACCCACTCAAAAAGTGCTGCAAAGGGGCGCGACCACTCGAGCAGGGGGCACGACCACTCGAGCTAAAATTGCCAGTTTTGACTTTTCAAGCCTGCAAACTCTGTTTTTTACCTTGGTTGATCATTTGTACTTGTAAATGATGGATGTATGGATAATTTTCATGGCACATTGATAGATTTAATCTCTCTTAACCCTTCTAGAAGCTTCCTTGATGTAAATAGTGAATATTTAATGCATGGATGAGTTAGCTAAGTTTTAGAGGCAAGTTGTTTTGACTGCCTATTATCTAGTGCTAAGTTTAGAATTAGTTCAAACTGCTCCTAGGAAGCTGAGCTCGACCCCTAGAGGTGGGGAAAGGAGTTAGATGGTCTATATTATGCCTTCTCTTGCTCATTTTCATGGTTGGACTCTTGTGGGAGAAGTATTATTGCATATTGTACATCTATTATTGCAATTTAAGGAAAAGGAAGGCCAGGGTTTTGCAGACATCATTGTGGATTCTTGTGGATTGTTGTGTTGATGGTGTGTTCTCTACATGTTATTGTAAGTGTGTTTATGTATTCCATCTCTTTCTTTGCTGCTAATTGAACAGATGAAGTGATAAAGTTTGAATTCATGCATGCCATGCTCAGCTTTTAATTTTGTTCAATATCTATGTTTTCCACTGTCTAAAGAGGATTCAAAGTTGTTGTTTGCCCTCTTTAGCTCCTCCTCTATCATTCCTGATCATCCATCTCAAATTAAGGCATCAGCACTCACTCCTACCTTGCCCCAAAGATCCCCCTGCAAAAACTGAGCCCAATCCCCGCACCCTGAATTGCACTCCCTCCAAATTGCCACCAAAAACCCCAAAAATCTTTAAATCAACCTACCTTATCAATTTACTAGCCTAAAATCTTTATTCCTAATTGGTCAGCTTATCCTATTGAAAGATCTACCGAATCTGACCCGAGAGAGCCTTCTCATATCTCGTAGGGCTAGCTATGAGGTGAAATGGTTTGATGTAGCCTTGAGAGTTTGTCTATCTCAGCCTAGGTGAATTCCAAGCGCTAACAGAACCATCGGGTCCGCAGTACATATTGCAATCTATGGTTTGCGGGACTTTAATTGGCACACAGATTAAAATGGCCTTAACCCCCGCAGTTGACTGTGATCTAAGAGTTGAATATGAGATCGACAGCTAGGATTGAGTGCGGGACTTCAGCCACGATCAAGGAAATTCATACTCTCCTATCCCCACAGTTGCTAATCACCGTCGATCTAACAGATCTGTCGATTTGACGATCCAGATCTATTCCTCTGATAACACTGTTAACTCCTCCATTATGGCTCCTCTTTTGATAGCTCTACTCCTTCGATGTTTTCTTCTTTACTCCTCTGATATCGTTGTTGCTAATTTTTCTTCTGATAACACTTACCCTTGGGCATATGCGATAACCTACTTCTCTTGCTTTGATAACTTCATAGATCTACTGCTTCTATTACGTCTCTATTCAATCCTTGGTTCCTCCATGAGCAATATTAAGATCAATGGGCATCAATAGACAACATCATGTATTAAATAATTTTCCATCACAAACACTGCCATATTGACATCAATGAAAACCTAGATTAATAATCTCCCCCTTTTTCATTGATGGCAATATTCTTCTTCTCTCCCCCTTTGACATCAATGGAAAAGGAGTGCACAAGGACTTCCCCTGTCGAACTGCTCCCCCTGTCAAACTACTTTTGTTCTTTATGAATATAATATTTTAATGGGTATGTTACTCCCCCTATCGTGGTGCTCTTCTTTTTACTCAAGATAGAACGATTGTTGCCTCATCATCAACTAGCACATTGTCCCGTCTTCATGTCTCAGAACTTCTTCATAATGCTGTCAATAATGCTTAAATATGCTCCACTTTAATGCTTCAAAACAAACTCAAAATATTCATACACCAAATGTCCAAGTCCAATTTTTTTATGCTTCTACACTGTATTCTATTGTCTCCACAGTAAGAATTAAGAGGCCTTCACAGTCTGAATCAAGAGAAAATGCCACTGAAATTGTCATTCTCACTATATTTATTCAAATAAGGATTCCTTTGTATCTCTGTGATTCTCCTTAAGTTGCTGAGCTATATTCGACAACACAACATTCTCCCCCTCTTTTTTTTTAGTATCTAATCCTTGACTATCTTGTAAATTATTTCTACTGGTTGACAACTTTTTGCAATGCTTTAATTATGCTAGATTCTTCCAACTGCTCTTGCTTCAAGTTCCATTCCCAGATGTGTCTGTTTGTTTGAAGGTTGCCTCTATTACTATCCTAGATTTACATGTTCTTTCATCATATCCCTGAGTCGAGATATTCAATTTCTGTAATACCAACAACATAGTTATTTTCCCTATTTCTCTAGCATTGGATGGCCTTCTCTGCTGCTCCAATTTATCCTTAGTGATCAAGTGGAAAACATCTTCAACAACAGTCCAAAGAATGGTTACAAGTTCATGTTATTCAATGTAGTGCTCTTGAGGAATGATCTTTATCAAAGAATGATTTTTAATATAGCGCATCAAGGATTTCATTAGGACCCTTTCACGAATATCTTTTGGCAGAGTCTTCCCATCAAATGCTTAGATTGTCGAAGATCAGGTCAACAACATGTGTTGTTGGCTGGAGAGTTCAAGGGACTTTCAGATTGTATTTGCTTCCTTCTCCATACTTGTGTAACTTTCTTATATGGCATAGTTCTAGCTTGTGTAGGTGCCCAAGTCAAGTTACACCCACGTGCCATATGTCCAATGTTATGACACTTGAAGTAGTCTATGTTGTTCATGAATAATAATTCATGACTTCTTCTTGCAAAATTTCTTCTCGAAGATTGTCGGGGACCATAATATTTATCTTTGTGATATTCCCTACAATATTTTTCCATGTGTCCAAGTTTGTACAAGCATAAAAATAACCAATAAATATACTTTGGTATCTGGGAGAAGAAGGTTTCCTTGATGTACTTCTGAAGTCTTTCTGCATTGAGATCCTTTGATTATAACCATTGCTTCTTGCGTCCTTGACATCATTTGTATTTCTTCTTGGAATAGGATTTCCTTCATTGTTGCCTTTATTCTTATCATTTCCTTTGCTGGAACTGGGAGAATCAACATTTCTTTCTGACTTCCTCACATCCTTTTTTTTTGAAGCATTATCATTCTATCTTGAGGATTCTCCTTTGTAGCTAAGACCTGATTTATCAAATGGGAATCTTGGATGGTTGAGCATGTCATCCAAGGCTTGAGAGATTTTTAAGGATTTGTCCATCCCTTCAATCTTTTTTCTGAGGGAGACAATCTCTTCTTCCAATCTTTCACAATCATTATTATTCTTAGCAAGTTGTTTCTCAAACTCTTCCTTGATATGTATTGCTTCATTTGATTCTATTTTAAGGGAGATGATTTTTTATTTCATTATGAATATTTCTTCATTTTCCTTAGCTAGACTGCTCTCCATTTCTTCCATGATCCTTGTAGCTTTACATGTTTCGGCCTTGAGAAGGTTGAGGTCGGAATTTAGTTTGAATATTTCTTCATCCTTTGCTTTTAGTTGGAATATCATGGTGTTTTTCTCATTTTCTGCTTCATCAACCTATCCTTCTATGATTACCAATGCTTCCATTGTCTTCTCAGTTCCTTGTGCTTGTTTCCTTACTTCTTCTAGTTGTGATCTAAGGGAGGAGACCTCTTCCTTGTATTGATCAATCTCTGCTTCAAGTTTGTTCAAGATTTGGTGCCTTTGTTCAAGGTGGCTTGACAGGTTATCTTCCTGTTTCTTTGCTTTATCCAATTGATTTGTCATGGATATGACTTCTTCATGATGCTTTCTTTTTCTTTGATGAAATTCCTTCTTAAGCTTGGTAAGCTCTTTAACCCTTTCTTGTACTTGAAGCTTGACAAGGTCAGCTTTTTTCCTTGTTTGGTCTTGATCACCAGCTAGTGCTTTCTTATTAAGTTCCTCATTTTCCTTTTTGAAATTGATAATCTCTTCCATGGAAGCCATAAGTTTAGTGAGGAGATCTTCTTCAAAATATTTTTCCTTCTCTTCATCTTCTAGGTCTTCTTTAGCCTTGATGTCATCATTCTCGTTTTCAACTTCTATGATGGGTTCTAGATTTCCTTCTTGGTTTCCATCATCTTCTTGACTAGTGGTCATGGTTAATGCTCCTTTTGAGTGAAGTTCATGAAGTTTGTCCCATATACCCTTTGCTGACGAACATTTTCCTAAATTTTTCTTTATAGAATCAGGTAGCCCATTCAAGATTGCTTTCATTGCTCTTGTATTATGTTCCTTGGATTCTCCATCCATCATGCTATCAACAATCACCGATTTCCAAACTTCAATGCCTTGAGTCTTTAAGAAATTCCTCATTCTTGCTTCCCATATATCAAAGTTTCCATTGAACCATGGAGCCTTCACAAATTGATTGACTTCTATTTCAGTGGTAGAGGGAGACACATCTTTAGGAGGATTGGAGACTTTCTTCCTTGGCTTCGCCATTTGTGTTCTAATGATCAACCTTCAAGTTGTTAGGCTTTGAGTGAAGGTATTGGCTCTGATACCAATTGTTGGAAATATTGAGAGGGGGGGAGGGGGGTGAATCAATATTCATTTTCAATTGTTATTTTTACCATTTAAATCATTTATATTTAGAACACAAAATGAACAATAGGAATAAATTCTTTTATTAATATAATCTTTACAATAAATCAGGTACAATATATATAAGGCTCCAACCTATTTCCAAGCACCAACTTGGTCTTTGTGAGGCTCCAACCTCTAAGGCACAAACCCTATCTTCTCAAGGCACCAACCTTGTGTTTAGTAGCACCAACTCCAAGGACACCAATCCTTCCAATTCTGAGGCACCAACCCCAAGGTCTCCGACCCTATCTTGTCAAGGCACCAACCTTGGATTTAGGAGCACCAACTCCAAGGACACCAATCCTTCAAATTCTAAGTCACCAACCCCAAGGGATCCATTATAGACATTTTTTGGCACTGCAACCCCAATCAAACATGTCCATAAACCAAGGGCTCCTAAGTCCCTAAAAGTGTTGTTTCATACCCTAAAGGAACAAGGTCAGCTGATTACATCATCTCCCAGAAGTTCTCCATGAAAAACTACTCAGAAATGGTCAAAACTGGACCATACTAATTGCTCAGTGTTGAGGTTGAGATGCATCGTGCCTATTACACACGGGGGGTGTGATGCATACTGAGAAGTCCTTCTATAGGTGCGATGGATGAGAGTAGACAAATGGCGGCGGAAGTTTGCTAAGTGGATGATCTTGGAATATTCTAGAAACTTCCCCAAGACACTTGTCTCTCTGAATTCACCCAAGGATGAGTAAGAGATCACCAATCTCCAAGTGAAATCAAGAACTATCAGAGAGAGGACACTAATCAAAATCCCAGAAGCTGACTCACCCCCTACAATCATCTATATATGGATCCCTCATCCCAGAGATCCAGAGGCTGGAATTTTGTATCTTGTAAGGAAGTGTTGTTGGTTTCTTGTTGGAATATCATAGTGTTGGGTGATCTAAGCTTTTAATGAGGTGAAAGAAGGGCTTTCATGCTGGAGGATGACGCTGGGTCAGAACAATTGGTTGTAATCCTCTTTGCTATTCTTGAGATTAATAAATCTATTCAAGTTTTCCTCCACATTCTTGTATGTTTGATGATATATGCATTTGTGTGGTCAATATACATCTGGTCCTATATTTTTTATGATTGTAGATCTCTGTTCTTCGATAGTATTATGTTGCTTTGATTCCACAGGTGCTCTTTGAAGCTGGGTAGATGAAGGAGAAGCGGCAAGGATCTTTCAGAAGGGAGAGGAACCGAGCAAGGAACCAAGCGCAAGACTGAGGTTGGTGTCCTTCATTCCACTCTTATCTACTTCTCATAAAGGAAAACGAAAGTAGTTTTAGTTTGTTTGTTTCTAAGATAGCTACCAGTCTCAATGGGACTAGCAGCTCCGAGTGGACACTAGAATTCTCGATAAAAAAATGGAAACTCCACTGGGGAGTGAATAGATTATTTGTTTGTCTATATTTGTTTTTTTATAAACTTGCAGACGAAGCCTGAAGTCAAGCCAGCTAGCCTTTGAACTGCATTTTCTATGCAAGTGCAAAGTAGATCAATGCTGCTTCAGTCTATCTTTGGGTTTTGTTTATAAACTGAACAATCGATTTGCAAACTTTCTAATTGCCCTAGTGGTGGCTCTAGTAACCTCATTAGATCAGCCCCTGTGATTTCTATTTACTGTACATCACTTGCCCGACCTAAATCCCTGAACTGAGCTGCAAAATGTGACCCAGAACCTAGTTGAAGCCTCGTCCCTAGATCATTGCACCTTTTACTCTTGGGAATCTGGATGCATCGCACTTCCCATGTGTAGTAGGTGGGCTACATCGCACTTTCCCTATTTTACAGGTGCGCTGATCAGACAAGACCTCTTCTGCTCTCAGATTTTGGTTTCTGTGTTCACTCTCTTCAGCTCTATTCAGGAGTTTTGATGTCTGTGATCAGTATACCACTATGGAAACCCCCTTTCCATCATTCCACCTCCATTGTGCAAATAACTGTGAATGTTTTTATGTATTTTCCGCCATTTTCAGTTCTCTTTTACAAAGTAGTAGCATAGTCGAACTGTCGCCTTTTGATTTGAAAGTGTCGCAAGTGTCGTTTTCAGTAAAAGAAAAGAATTCTATTATTCTTGATGGTCGATTATACAGTTACTCTTGTATTTGATTTGAATTAGTAGTTTTTCAAGTGTCGAAAGTAGTTTTCAATTCAAAATAGTAAAGTGTTGTCATTATCTTCTTTTCGTTTTTGAAGAGAAATTTGTTAGTGTTGTCGCTTTGAAAAGATAATTCAAATTTGTACTTAGCATTCTTCTTGTCATTCACACATTAAGAAAGCTGAAAGAAAATACATGCATGTGCATTTGCATTTAGACTGCTTGTTGGTTTGATTTAGGATAGTGCATCTAGTGTGTACTGTCTGCTCTATGTTGAAAGAATATCATCTCTCTTTCTTTAGTAGCTAGGATTTTCATTGCAAAAATAAGATTAAACGATTGTTTATCATCTTAGATTACATTTTAGGAATTGTACATCTACATCACGCGGTGAACCTGAAAGGAAAATTTCTTAAGAAAGATCAACTGTAAAATAAATTTAATGAACCTAAAAACACTTTGGAGCCTAACGCACAACAACTAGAAGTCTAGGCTAGAGACGTATTCTAGCGTCGTAAAGCCTTGTAATTGTCTCTTTCACTGTTGGTTGGGTGATTCCTCCTCTTTGAGACGACAAGTGCCAGTATGGAATTGTGCTCCCACGTACCGTCGAGTATATATTGGGAGACTACAATAGGCTATATCCTTCATCCATAGGAAGCCGTGTTTGCTGCCCTATCGATCGCAATGCACTGAACACAGCGTTTGGGAAGATTGACTGTCGTACCGTAAAAAGTATTCTGTAGTTTTGCGATTGGTTTGGTAATCCATCTGTCTAGATTTCCAGAGTAGTCTCTTTCGTTCCTTTTCAGAATCCTTAAAGGAAAAGGTCCATCCAAGCACTTGTCACTTCAGGCTCATTAAAAATCGAAGGCGACTAGAGTCATATTTTGTTTTTTCTTGACTCTTAAAAATTGAAAAACAAGTTGTGTCAAAGCGTATAAAATTTATTTTAATCGAAATAATATCACCATTCCCGCGTTGGTCTTAGGTTGAGGAAAATGGAGTCCACCAACCAAGGAATTCCCCTTGGGGGAAATCCTAGTCCTTTCTCCTCTTGGGGAGATGTTGGTGCACCTCATATGGCCACATTGTCATTTCCAAGATTGACGATTGGCTTGCCAATATGGCTCTTCTCGACCTCCATCGTTCAGAACACCATGATTCCTGAGCAATCAAGTCAGCAACTGGATGATACTAAAGTTACCCCCAAACCTTCTACTTCATTCGATTCTCCCTCTCCTCCTTCCTCTTCGCTTGATAAATATGGAAAGGTCAAAAATCAAGTAACTAAGAAGGAGAAGAAGGGGAAGGAGAAGAAAGAGAAGAAGAAGAAGGAGCCAAAGGTGAAAAGGGGTAACCAGGCATTGTCTAATTAAAATCCACACACTGCACCATCCAAGCCTAAATCTCCATGTGTCATTTGCAAAGGAGATCACTATCATCGAGATTGTCCTTGCATCCCTTGGATCTTAAGGGAATGGTCTTCTCGTTTGCACAACCCGGTGTCATCAACCTCTGAAGACCATGTTGAAAGTACACCATCAGCTAGTGAAAATGAAGCATTTGGAGAAAAAAGGAAATGTAAATTTCCTTGTAAATTATGTGAAGGAGATCACGCCATCCACCGTTGTCCCTTCCTAGATGAAGCTAAAAAAGTTTTGGATAACCATCCGGCTTCGCTGCTACGGCTTCCTCCTGGATACAAGAAACTCTTGCCGAGTCCATCGCTAGTTTAAAATCCAACCGACACGCCATTTTGGTCGGTCGAAGCGTCTGTCATTGAAGATAAACCCGCTGAATCCATACCATATGAAAGTCAAAAGGTTGAGGCGTCAATCGACCCGGTCTTGTCTTCGGAATGTCTATCTTCAGATGACACAATCACCGTAGAGAATGAGAACAACACCATTCAAATTCTTTTCGTAAACACAGACTCCGATGAACATGGGGTCAGTCTACCCGTTCCTTTATCGCAGGAAGGAAGTTCGTCGGAGTCATATCCGGCCGTCTACTCAGTCCCACCTCCAAGCAACCTAGTCGTTTCTTTCAATTGGAATCTACAAGGCAGACCCCAGGTATCGACCAATGTACCATTCTGAATCATTGTACAAGCTTACAAAATGATCATGGTCGGTACCATCATAGATGAAGGGGCTTCTGTGAGTATCCTTTCCTCAATTTCTTGGGAAGCGCTTGGTTCACCATCGCTTCTGCCTGAGATGAGAAATCTGACAGGCTTCGACAAAGGAACTGGTCGACCATTAGGGATCCTTCCTAATGTGCCCATAACATTGAGAAGGAAAAGCGTTTACATGAATGTAATGGTAGTCCAAGGACCTCTAGATTATAATCTACTCCTTGGGCGTGACTATATTTATTGCATGGGAGCCATTGTCTCCTCACTCTTTAGAGTAATGTGTTTTCCGCATGAAGGCCGAGTGGTCAAGCTCGTAGACTAGCTTTCGTTCCCCGGCTCACACATAGAAAATAGTCAAATGCCTTCCCTAAATGGTCTTTTCACGCAAGGAATGTCTCATCAATCTCCAGTCCGTCCACCTGAAGAGCGCGAGTGATTCGGGAGGACATGACTGAAACCCATGAGGCATGCACCCTGGTCTGTTTCGGTAGGAAAAACTTGGGTATAGGGTAGGTTTCCGTGGAGGATATATGACTAGTCTAACACACCCTTCCGTTTAGGAAAATGGGATTAGACTGGAATAAGATTCCCTCGTCAAAGTTATGTGAGTGGATGCGACCGCGCCACTCACCTTTGTCTATTTCGGTAGACATCACCAAGGAAGCATTTTGTCTGCAACGCATATGGGGAGCCTTCATATGGTAACCTGGAAACTTTTTGCTATACCTGGGGGCATGCAAACCTTTTTGCATGCAAAGGAAGAGCGACCATTTATTTTCATAGTTTGTAGTTTCTCAACCCTTTAAACTCGTTGGATTGGTCGTTCCTAACTTGCATTAAGAAAGGATCTGGGGCAAATCTTTGAAAGGTGCAAGCTCCATAAAAAATGGAATCTTATATGAGATATCCGTATTATACGACTGGCACGAGTAGTTTTTATGTGGAGTTCAAGCTCGTTATAAATTAAACATAAGCAATGAGCAAACATTCCCCTAGAGTTTAAGCTTATTAAAAAATGAACCAATTTCCGGTAAATAACCATTGTGAATGCATTATCATCAGCTTTTGAGCCCTACTTGTGTTCTCATCATCACCTCCACTTTTTTTTAGCTGATCATTCACCTCCATTTGATTGTTTGCCCCTTTTTGAAGAACAACTGTGAAGAGTGATCCTGTTAGCCATCATTGTGACACAGCCGTGACTGGAAAATTCCAAACCTTATATGGAACCAGATGCTACCTAAAATTATCACTCGTTCCTCAAAAACGAGTCTCCTTTAAGCTCTTTTCACCTGACTCGTAAAACATGAAAATATTTCTGAGCGATTGGCCTCTCCAGCTCATTAAAGCGACCAGAAGTGCTATCCTTCCTCTAGATTTTAATCTTTTTGGACCTGAGGGATTATTACACAAAAAGATCGAGCGCTTGTCTTGTTCGGCTCGTTAAAATTACCAAAAATTCATCCCTTTCGTATTATTTTATACTTTTCGGACTTAAGGGATTATCTGACGAAAAAGGATTATTGGAGTTTCCTTTACGTCCCTTTCAGACTCTCTAAAATTGAAAAGGGTCGAGTTATCTTTTTCGTTAAACTCGTTAAAACCGAATAGCGACAAACTTGTCCATACAGACAAGAACGAGTTTCACTGTCACTAGGCTCGTTAAAATATAGCGACGGGTTTTCCCGAAGGGAAAATTATAGAAAAAGCATATGTTATCCTCCTCAAGCTTGGCAAAAATAACGAGGTACTGGTTAGCAATGACTGGGGAAAAATTGGGAAGAAAACTTTAAGAAACTTTATTGGTATCAAGTCGCTCTTGAACATGACACTTTCACTCCACATCCGAGTCGGGTTGGATTGTTCCGTTAACTGGTAATATCACCATTGGTCCATCACACCATCCATATTTGGGGTTAACGCTACCAATCCATGTCAGTGTTGCCGGTATGTTCAATAGAAGTCACTCAGAGAATTCACTTGTGTCTCATCCGCTGCAATACATTCACGCTCCATTCTTTCATGACCGCTACCCTAAACCCTGTATCATCAGATCATTTTCACCTCCAAGATCATTTACTCTGTTCCGTGTCGTAGATGTGGGATTCATTAAGGCCCGCCTACGACAGGTTGCTTCTTGTCAACGTCAGCTCATTATCCAAGAAGCCGACTTAGGAACAACCCTTTCAGTACTTTGAAGCTTGCATGCCTCAATGGCAAGTTTCTCACTTCCGGTGACAGGTTTACATCAATGGCCTTCGACCGAAAGATTTTGCATGGTGTTCGACACCAAGTCCCTTTTCATACCACGTGAATTCTATTGTAGTACCTTGAGGTTCATCATCATTATCGGTGATTCCTCTCGCACCTGTTAATAGCTTACATCATTGGCTGGTAATCAGGGGATGTCTTTCCATGTTCGACTCCAGAACATCTTTCACATGGATCGACTTGTACTCTGAGTGAATATTGGACGAATTTGAAGACCCTGGATCTAGTTTCATCCATCCGGGCTGCGATATATTCAGGAAAAATAAAGACATCAAATGTACATCATTGCTTCACAGATGATCATCCAAATCAAAGGATGATGGCTCTATCAGAATAATCAGTCTTCCACACAAACGATTGTCTGTCTTATGTACATGAAAATGAATTTATAAAGCTGAGCATGGGAATGCCCGCCTCAGCTAGATCATGAAAAATATAATGAAGATAATGTATAGTATTGTATCTTATTACAGGTCGCCTTCCAGCTCGAAAAAAAAACTTTGGATCCTCATGATAAATCATTTCACTCGACATCAAAAGATTAACGACCTCATGCTTTAGGGGGCAACTGTTATAGACATTTTTGGGCACTGCAACCCCAATCAAACATGTCCATAAACCAAGGGCTCCTAAGTCCCTAAAAGTGTTGTTTCATACCCTAAAGGAACAAGGTCAGCTGATTACATCATCTCCCAGAAGTTCTCCATGAAAAACTACTCAGAAATGGTCAAAATTGGACCATACTGATTGCTCAGTGCTGAGGGTGAGATGCATCGCACCTATTACACACGGGGGGTGCGATGCATACTGAAAAGTCCTTCTATAGGGTGCGATGGATGAGAGTAGACAAATGGCAGAGGCAGTTTGCTAAGTGGATGATCTTGGAATCTTCCAGAAACATCCCCAGGACACTTGTCTCTCTGAATTCGCCTAAGGATGAGTAAGATATCACCAATCTCCAGGTGGAATCAATAACTATCAGAGAGAGGACACTAATCAAAATCCCAAAAGCTGACTCACCCCCCTGCAATCATCTATATATGGATCCCTCATTCCAGAGATCCAGAGGCTGGAATTTTGTATCTTGTAAGGAAGTGCTGTTGGTTTCTTGTTGGAATACTATAGTGTTGGGTGATCTAAGCTTTTCATGAGGTGAATGAAGGGCTTTCATGCTGGAGGATGACGCTGGGTCAGAACAATTGGTTGTAATCCTATTTTCTATTCTTGATATTAATAAATCTATTCAAGTTTTCCTCCACATTCTTGTATATTTGATGATATATGCATTTGTGTGGTCAATATACATCTGGTCCTATATTGTTTATGATTGTAGATCTATGTTCTTCGATAGTATTATGCTGCTTTGATTCCACAGGTGCTCTTTAAAGACGGGTAGACGAAGGAGAAGCGACAAGGATCTGTCAGAAGGGAGAGGAACCGAGCAAGGAACCAAGTGCAAGACTAAGGTTGGTGTCCTTCGTTCCACTCTTATCTACTTCTCATAAAGGAAAACGAAAGTAGTTTTAGTTTGTTTGTTTCTAAGATAGCTACTAGTCTTAGTGGGACTAGCAGCTCCGAGTGGACACTAGATTTCCCGATAACAGGCTCCGACCTATCTTGTCAAGAAATGTTTTGATTGTATTACACTGCTCTCAAAATCTTCTTCACCGTGTTCTGTCAATCTATAGATTCACTGCTACATCAATGACAACTTGTCTTCATATGAAGGAGTCTTCACAAGTCTTCATATTGCCCAAACAGACAAAGTTACCTAATGATTATTTCAAATAGCCATCATGATCTACAATAGTCTTCACACAACTTCAATGTGTTTATAATGAATTGCACTAAGCTCTACACAAAAACAACTCTCCATTTCAAGCCTCTGTTCTCACTGTCACGGTAAATGCTTAAGGAGTGATTGCTTCAGGAGTGACTATCGCGGTTTCATATTGTGCATTCAATTAAAAACAACCTTGTTCATACTCAGATAATCTTCTTAGATATGCAGAGCATCCTTTTGAATTGTTATTTGAAACACTATCAAACACAGGTTCAAGCTTTTCAATAAATAACCCAGTCAGCAGACTGTTCGACCTTCAGATTCCTTCTTCTTCCGCTGGACCTTTCGGCTTCCTTCTTCGCTTGCTCGGCCTTCGGATTCCTTCTTCACTTGCTTGACCTTCGGCTTCCACTTTCGTTCGCTTGACCTTTGGCTTCCTTTTTTGCTCGCTCGACCTTCGGCTTCCCGATCTTTGGCTTCCTCTTTTTTTGCTCGCTCAACCTTCGGCTTTCAGATCTTTGGCTTCCTCTATCTCTTCAAGTTCACGAGTTGTGAACTTCTTTATGCTTTATTTTTATGCCTGAGATAGATGCTTAGAATTGAAGCGTTTTAACTTGTTTTTATATGATGTTCACCAATACTCATAAGACACGTTCATTTGGAAGGAGATGCGGACTTACGGATTTTCATCCAATTACTCATAAACTTGTTATTTATGGAGATCACATAATATCTGCTATACCCACATGGAGGTCCCACATGCCATGTCATCACCTTTAATCTTGCAATTGCAATTTCATGAGAATCAGAGTCATTCCTTTAATCCCGCAATCGCAACTTCATAAAAATCGGAGGTTTTACAAGTGTGCACATGCTTTGTCTTCCGATGGAGTGGATGCGATATTCAATGAACTGTTTTTAATGAATCCATCAGGTCCACAATATTATCGCAATCAGAGGTTTTACACGTCATCCCTTTGAAACTTTTGATTCAACGGATGCGATATTACATTAAGTTATGTTATAGTGTTGTAGTCAGGTCCACAATAATATCGCAATCGCAGTTTAAAATGTGACATCCCTTTATAACTTGCGATATGAAAGTTCATATGACGGATGTGATATTGTATTAAGTTGTATTATAATGGAACCATCGTGTCCGTAGTACATATTGCAATCTATGGTTTGCAGGACTTCGACTGGCACATGGATTAAAACAACCTTAACCCTCACAGTTAACTATGATCTAAGAGTTGAATATGAGATTGACGCTAGCATTGAGTGTGGGACATCAGACACGATCAAGGAAATCCATACTCTCCTACCCCCGCAGTTGCTAATCATTGTCGATCTAACAGATCTGTCGATTTGACGATCCAGATCTATTCCTCTGATAACATTGTTAACTCCTCCATTATGGCTCTTCTTCCAATAACTCTACTCCTCCGATGTTTTCTTCTTTACTCCTCTGATATCGCTGTTGCTCTTTGTTATTCCGATAACACTTACCCTTGGGAATATGCGATAAAATTTATTAATTTAATTTAAATTAGGTTTTTTAATTAAAAATACTTAATTTTGGCTTAGACATGTATTTTTAAAAAAAATTGGTAGTTTTGACATCGTGACTTTGGAGAGACATATCTCAAAAATTACTTGGCCAAATGAAGCTCACAATAGCTCGTTGGAAAGATAAGACCGAGGAGAATAATTTGGGAATGATAAGTTTAGAATATTTAATCACTTAATGACATAAAAATTTAGCATAATATTAAGTGACAAATTTTTCACAAAATTGATATTTTTAATTTTGATTTGAGCAAATTTCATTGGCTTGAGAAAACTGCTCTCACTAATTCATCCTCCAACATTGTTCAAAAGCTAATCAGATCCATTTGAAGCAATCACATCTTGGAAATTTCTTTGGATTTTAATTTATTTTTAATTTAACAATTTGTTGAGAGAATAGTTGTTTGATTTTTATTTTGTGAAATAAATTTGTTTTAATTTATAATTTTGATTGGTTTTTGGCAGCATACCTATTGAATAGGATTAAGCACAACAAATTGGAAGCAATGAGAAGAGACCAACAAGGAAGAAGATGCATGAATGACGACAACAACTTCAATACTTATCCATTTTTAATTTTGATTTTTGTAATTAAATAATAGTCTTGAGAATGAGGAAAGGGTTCATATTTTCTACAACTAGAGACTCTGAAAGCACTTTTGTATAGTGGTTTGTAGAAGTAGGTGAGGGGAAATCTTCAAATCTAAGGTATTTAGGGGAAAATTATGTGATTTTTCTTGTTGTGTATTTAGATTTTTGTAGTGTACTGTGAATTGAATTATGGAGAGACAAAACATTTTGGGTTCTAAAAGAGATGATTGTTTTGAATTACTGTAAGTAATTTCTCCAAGGAGCCGAAGCTATTTAAGGACTGCAGATTTTTTGTAACGATATTTTGGTATGATCTTAATTAATTTCATTTCATTTACACTATGTTTTGAGATGTAAATTAATCACTTTGCTACCAGAATTTCTACAATTGATTTTAATTCGTATTCTAAATAGTGTATTTCATTTTGATTGAGTATTATTGTCATATCAATTGTTTTATGCTATTGAAGTTCTATAAGAACTATCTGTGAGAAGGAGAACATAATTAGAATTAATACGAATTCATTGAAATAAGAATGTACTAAGCAATAACTATTTATTGTTTAAATACATTCCCATTTTGTTTTCTCTTTCATTAATTAAATGAATTACTTCTTTAATTAATTAAAATTATATAATGAATTCAATTTTCATATACACAATCCTCTTCCCCTGATTAATTAGTTCATTTTCTCTCGAATTGATAAAAGACTATTCTTTTCCAATTCTAGATAAGATTAGATTTTTTTTCTTGCTTCTTAGAGTAGATATGCATTTAGAATTAATTTTGCATTATAGAAGTCCCCTTTTGTTATGCTCTTAACCTGCAAAATGATACCCAAATAGAGAATATGTGAAGAAAAGATACCCAGAACACAGAATAGCAATGATTTTATTATTCAGAGAGTAATGTTCACTTGCCTCTTCGAGGGGGCAACCTCCAATAGAGCAGAGCTCGATTACAAAATAAGACACAATGCTCCTCGCAGGGAGTCTCTATCCTTTATATATGAATCATACATGAAATACCACGGGCCAATACCGTGGGTTTTATTAATATTATCTATCTAATACTACGACCCATTTGCAACTAATTGTGGTCCCATCATTAATTGCAGATTAACCACTTACAATTATTAATATGGGCTTTATTGACTCTTGACTATGACGTGATCCCATTACATAAATAAGGGGGTTAGGGTGGAACCCTAACATGCCCTCCCCCTTAAGACTAGCCTTATCCTCAAGGCTGAAGCTGCAGAAACTGCTAAAGAATAGTCGTTGGTTCCCAAGTTGCATCTTCCGGAGAGGTGTCTTTCCATTTGACGAGGACTTCCTTAATCATGCGGTCGCGTAGTTGCTTGTCTCGTGTGTCTAGGACCTATTCGGGTTGAAGCCAGATGGACACTTCTTCGTCTAATTCAGGTAGGCTGGTCTAAATTCTGCAATTGTTCCCAATCACTTTCTTGAGGCATGAGACATGGAAAACTGGATGGATTTTTGTAGTAGGTGGCAAGGCCAACTTGTAAGCCACTTCTCCAATGCACTGAAGTACTTGATATGGTCCGTAGAATTTGGGAGATAGTTTCTGACACCCCTTGTCTTTGAGTGATTTTTGCTTATATGGTTGTAGCCATAAAAAGACCTGATCCCCTTCTTGAAATTGGCACTCTGAGCGATGATGATCTACCTATTGCTTCATGCGGTTCTGAGCTTGATGAAGATTCTCTCGAAGATGGGTGAACATGGTTGCGCGGTGTTGTAGGAGTTTATCCACTGCTTGGAATTTTGAGCACCCCTTGAGATGCGAAGTAGGTGAAGGCGAGAGTTGACCATATACTGCTTCATAGGGAGTCATTTTGGTGGTGGCATGATAGTTGGTGTTATACCACCATTCAGCCAGAGGTAACCACTGTACCCAAAGGTGTTGCTTTTCTGAAGTGAAACACCTAAGGTAGGTTTCTATACATTTGTTAACAGCTTCGGTTTGACCATATGTTTGCAGATGATAGGAAGTACTGAGTTTTAGTTGAGTGCCTTGTATCCTAAAGAGTTCCTGCCAAAAATTACTGGTGAAGATCGGGTTGCGGTCGGACACAACAGAAGTGGGAATACCATGCAATTTGAAGATCTGATCCATGAAAGATTGAGTGACCAAAGTTGGTGTAAATGGGTGTGGTAGGGCACAGAAATGAGAATACTTCGACAGTCGGTCCACAAGCACCATGATGACTGACTTGTTCCCTGAATTTGGAAGACATGTAATGAAATCCATAGAAACCTCCATCCAAATTGATGCCGAAATGGGAAATGGTTGTAATGTGCCTGGTGTGTTGACGGTTTCCCCTTTGTGGCGTTGACAGACATCGCATTCTGCTACGAAAGTAAGGATGTCCTTTTTCATGCCTGTCCAAAAAAATGATCTTCTGGTGCGAGCATACGTCTTTTGAAAGCCCGAATGTCCTGCAATGGGAGATGAGTGCAATTCTGCCAAAATGCGACTTTTGAGGGTGGATGTTGGTGATATTACGACTCTGTCCTTGTAGCAAAGAATATAATCCTTCCACGAGTAGCCCTTGGTGGAATTTGGATCTACCTGTAATTGAGAAATGAGTTGGGAGAGCCCAGGGTGTGAAAACCATTCCCTGCGAGCCTCTTCAATCCATTCTGGAATGGGGAGGGAAATTGCTAGCAGAGTACTTTCCTCCTCAAATTGGCGAGATAATGCATCTGCTACACTATTGTCTTTCCCTTTCTTGTAAATGATCTCATAATCATATCCCAACATTTTGGCGAGCCATTTATTTTGTTGTGGGGAGGATAGGCGTTGCTCAAAAAAATATTTAAGACTGTGATGATCTGTGCAGATTTGAAAACGTCGCCCCAATAAGTAAGGTCGCCAGGTCTCAACTGCATGTAAGATGGCCATCATTTCCTTCTCGTAGGTATATTGGCCCAAATTCCTCCCACTTAGTTGTTGGCTTGTGAAGGCCAAAGGTCACCCTTCCTGCATTAAGACCGCCCCAATACCTGTACCCGAAGCATCACATTCAATGACAAAAGATTTGGTGAAGTCAGGTAGTGCTAAGACTGGAGTGGAACACATGGCATTTTTTAGAGCTGTAAAGGCGTGTTGTGCTTCCTCATTCCAGAAGAATGATTTTTTCTTTAGGAGTTGGGTGAGGGGCTTTGCTATGCGACCATAGTTGCGGACAAATTTACGATAATAGCCCGTGAGACCCAAAAATCCTCTCAAGCTCTTCAAGGTCTTAGGTTGAGGCCATTCCTGCATTGCCTGGATCTTTTTGGGGTCCACCTTGACACCTTCACGCCCCACAATGTGGCCCAAATATTCTACTTTTTCCATGCCAAATGAACACTTGGACATCTTGACAAATAATTTATGCTTGCGGAGCAGTTGCAAGAGTAGATCTACATGCTGAAGATGTGCGACCCAAGTGCAACTATAACTGAGGATGTCATCGAAGAAGACAAGGAAAAATTTCCTAAGATATCATTTGAGAATGTGGTTCATAAGGCTCTGAAAAGTAGAGGCGGCATTACAAAGACCAAATGGCATGACCAGGAATTCATAATGGCCTTCATGAGTTATGAAAGCAGTCTTGGGAATGTCGACTTCCTTCATGCGAATTTGGTGGTAGCCTGAGTGAAGATCCAGCTTAGTGAAGAATTGAGCCCCATTGAGTTCATCCAGCAAATCATCAACAACCGGGATGGGAAATTTATCCTTGACTGTCAACTTATTGAGGGCCCTGAAGTCGGGACACATCTGCCACTCCGTGTCTTTCTTGAGCACCATGACCACTGGGGATGAATAAGGACTAATGCTGGGACGAATGACACCTACTTCCAAAAGTTCCTTGATTATTTTTTCTATTTCATTCTTTTGGGTGAACGGATATCTATATGGGTGCAAATTTGGGGGTTGGGCCCCTGGAACCAATGTGATGCTATGATCATGTTCCCCTCGCGAGGGTGGAAGCTCATGAGGCTTGTCAAAGACCGGTAGATGGTTATTTAAAATCTGTTGCATCTCAGGATGAATTGGCAGAGGCTTGGTTTCGGCTGCCTGGATGGCATTAAATTGAGCTACAACTCCATGATTTCCCCTTTTTAACAATTTTTCCATCCTATGAGAGTTGATGATAGAGGGGGCTCCCGACTGGAGTCCACGGAGGGTATGTGTGTAGTTGTTTTGCTTAAAACTCATATATAACTCCTGGAAATCCATTGTGATTGGCCCAAGAGTGCGGAGCCATTCAGCGCCGAGGAAAATGTCACAACCCCCCATGTGTATTGCACACATGTGGGTTTTCAACTGATAAACCCCCATTTGAAGTTTGACATTTTCACAGCAGCCTTCACATTTCATTTTGCCTCCATCCGCAATTTGAACTTGGAAGTTAGAAACTGCTCGTACAAAACAAGGCACTGCTTCTGTGACTTTTTGATGGATGAAATTATGTGTACTTCCACTATCAATCAAGACTACTACTCGACGATGTTTAATAAAACCTCAGATTTTGAGAGTTTGAGGGGAAGAAATCCCTGCCAAAGCATGCAACGAAATAACTGGTTCGTCAGAGACATTGTCCTTTTGGTTGTGTTCTTCTAGCGGATCATGTTCCTCAATTGGTGGATCTTCCTCTGTTGAGCTGTAGTCAGTGGCATCAATTTGAAAAAATTTGGACTCCTTGCATTTATGGCCCGGGGAGTATTTTTCATCACAGTAGTAACATAGGCCTTGCTTTCTTCTTTCAGCCATTTCTGCAGGTGACACCTTTTGGACCTTAAGTGTTTGAGTCGTGTTGTGAGCCTGTGGGGGGCGACCTTTAGCTGAGAAATTTGGGCGACTGTATTGGGCTGCTAATGCACGTTCCACGTTACGAGCTACCTTGCAAGCCTCCGTCCATGTGGGAGGGCGGTGCAGTAGGACTTGGGCTTTGATAGCTTCTTTAAGACGCTGATAAAACATTCCGTGTAGAACACATCTGATAGACCCCAAGTGCGGAAGGCTAAGGCTTCAAAAGTTGTAATATATTCATCCACTGTACCAGTCTGTCGGAGCTTAGTAAGATGACCCAAAAAAGATGATTCCTGGTCAAAGCGGTCTTGAAGAGCTTTGGTGAATTTGGTCCAAGTCCTAAAAGGTCCACTGCAACGTTGATGCCATTCCCACCATTTCCACCTTTCATTGTCCAAGTACATGCTCCCCAACATAAGCTGAGTCGCATCAGCGAAGATGTGATTCAGTTTGAAATACTGCTCCATTTGTGCTATCCATGCCGATGGGTGAGAACCGTCAAATTTATGCATATCCAACTTGGGAGGTCGCTAACTGGGTGGTTATTGGGTGTGCCAGACATGAGGAGAGTGGCTAGACTCACCCTCATTGTGTTCATTGCCATTATACGCCTCCTTGTGGGCTTGCTCCTTGCCCTTCGGGACTATTTTCTCGACCATGCTACATAGTCCGGTAAGCTGAATGTGGAGGTTTTGCACTGATTCTTCAAGTTTGTCCATCTTTTCATTGGCCATCGCTTGAGCTCTAGTTTCTACCATACACCAACCTGATTTTTTCTTAAAATTGGGACCGCCTAAAAAAAAATTTCACTAAGAAGTGAATGGTACCACTGTGCTCAGCTCGTCATCCTGATTCTGATGGGCTAGATCACCAATAAGCGCCCTAATAGAAAAGGGAACTATGGTCTTGAGGAGTGTCAGGTGCTACAGATCTCAATATACATAAGGGTCTGGCAGTAGTACTCGGCCCAATGTTTCAGGGCTCTAACTAAGGAGGATCGACCATACCCTTAGCCGTACAACCCGACTACCCTATCGTACGGGCGAGTAATCTCTCCGAGTGCTGTTCTCAGTGTACTGTAGCCGCAAGATGGCCAACGGTTTATCTATGGCAAGGTTTCAAGGGAGCCTAGGGGGCTTCCGATATACCCAGAGGGTACGTGGAAGACAGTCTGTGTGCGGTTCTGTCTAATGCGCTACTACTCGAAGGGGTACCCACAGGGGTTACAAGGGAGTCCAATAGACGTGACCACCTCTTGTATTTCCTACTTGCATGCCTCCCCAAATCCGCAGGCTTATGCGCTCAACGATAGATCCCGTGGTTTAAAGATGCCGGAACATGTCTCTAGCCAAAAAATATTTTGCTAAGAAATGGAGATCCCACCGGCCCTGGAAAGTGCTCTGATACCACTTGTTATGCTCTTAACTTGCAAAATGATACCCAAATATAGAATATGCGAAGAAAAGATACCCAGAACACAGAATAGCAATGATTTTATTATTCATAGAGTAATGTTCACTTGCCTCTTCCAGGGGGAAACCTCCAATAGAGCAGAGTTCGATTACAAAATAAGACACGATGCTCCTCGCAGGGAGTCTCTATCCTTTATATATGACTCATACATGCAATACCACGAGCCAATACCGTGGGTTTTATTAATACCATCTATCTAATACTACGACCCATTTGCAACTAACTGTGGTCTCGTCATTAATTGCGGATTAACCACTTAAAATTATTAATATGGGCTTTATTGACTCTTGACTATGACGTGATCCCATTACATAAATAAGGGGGTTAGGGTGGGACCCTAACACCTTTCTCGGGGCTTCGCTGAGCCATAATGTCAGCGTAAGGATTTGCTTGCTTGCATGTGCGCAACAAGAGGGAAGATATGGTTTCTCTCTTTCCATTGGTAAATAATAGATATATTATAGGTAGAGAGAGAGAGAGAGAGAGAGAGAGAGAGAGGGTAACTGGACCCAATTGAACTAGTCGGAACCACTACATTAAATAGATAAAATCTTAGTTGGGGATATGACTAGGTGGTCACCCTTACATGTTGATGAGGTCATTTTTGACCATCAACAAAACTCTATCTCAAATTCAGTCAATTTTCTTATTTCCTTTTGTGGTTTTCCCACTCACTAAGGTTTCTTACAAATCTAAGGTGTATGGTTGAGTTGAGTGATAAAATGCTAGGTTATAATTATGCAAGAAGTAATTATAGCTCAAGAGTATTATTCTAGTTTAGTCTTCCAAGTATGCATATATAACAAAAATAAAGGACTATACCCACTACCATGCAAACATGTGTATCACCCCATGAATGGTCAACCTTATGTTCAATGGAATCTTGACTAAAAACTAGGCAATGGACTTATGAAAATGAAATTTCTTGTGAAATGAAGTGGCCAAGTCACAATTTTACTTATATAAGAGTTTTATACAACATTGCATTATGTGTGTGTGTGTGTGTTACTATAATATTATTGAATAATAGAGATGCCAAGACTATTAAGCACAATATAAACTAGCAATATTTAATCCATCACTCTAGACTCTTGATAATGCCTCAAGAATGATCACCCTACAAGTTATAACACTACACTGATAATTTCCATAATCTCATGCTTTGAGTAGTGTTGATCTCAACCAATATAATGACCAACATGAAAAATTATATGGATGCATGATATTGAGCAACTACAATAAAATTATAATTCTAATTAAACACAAGTGATCCAGGTGGATCTCTAGACACCGGTGGCATGGAAAAGGCTCAAAATTAAAACTGGTGGAAAGTCAATTAACTTGACATCAGATTGAAGTTCTCATCACCCTGATTCCAATGGTGCGAATGACACTCCAATCCGAGTCTGGATGAGGAAGATAGAGGTAGTCAAAATTTTGGTTAACTTTTGCTCACTGGGTAGGCTTAATGGAGACACAATTTGGAAGATTTCCGGTGAACAGAATCCGACCAACTCCGGCCAAATTCTGAGTGAAATTGTCTCCTCATTAAAATGACTCCTTTGGTCCAAATTACAAATTTTCAAAACCTGCATATTGTTATAATAAAACAAAAATTATTAAAAAAAGTGGTGGCAGGCCACCAACCCCGCCACTCCAATCCTTATCAAAATATAATATTGGAGGGGCAGGCCACTACCCCTCGCCCCTCCCCCCATACTTGGCAGACCCCGTGTTTTTGGGCAGGCTGGAACCATTGCACACGCGGAAATGTGGGCTGAACCTTAGGGCACGGACCCAACAACACAACCGCCCACATAAATGAGTATAGCGTAGGAAATAGGTGAGGTGGGTGGGCCGCCCAAGGCAGGCCCAACCCGACCTCCCTTTTTAAAATAGGTTTCCATTGTATAAAATGGGAGGGGGCAGGGTTTGACCACCCGATCCCCTCCACAATGACCGAATCTCTAACCACTCTGCCAATGAGATTTTGTAAACTCTGCCCACCTTTTTTATATTTAAACTTAGTCATCAGTGTACCCAGGCAGCGGAGGAGCACGAACATAGTTCGAGGCACATTAATTTTGCAGGTGGTAGAACCATGAGCAGTGCAGAGAGGGGGGTGGAACCATGATTTGAGCAATTTATCTAGGGGCCAGTTTTTCACTTTGTTAGATTTTGACAAATTTTATATGGTTTCAACATTTCTCGACACCACGAACGCAATGGTGCTGTTTGTTTCTCCAACAAAGTTATGCATTTTTCGGCCATTTTTCAATATGGAGGTATAAGACTCCTTTTTGTAAATGATGATTGTAATCTTCTTTCTCATGCCACTTAATAAATGAAGGCCTCCCCATTGATCGAGCAGGGCCTAGAGACGTAGTCCAAATCAGACGAACTCTGTTATCAAGTTTCTTGTCTTCTTTCATGCTTTATGTGTTTCTCCTCTTCTCTCATGTGCACATTCAATTTCTATGTTTAAGCTACAATTTATGCATGTAATTCTTTAAAACATCTATAAGAAAAATATCTTGGATCAAGTGGTATTAGAGCAGGTCTTTGTAGATGTGAACTGCATGTTTGTATGCTAACAAGAAAGCGGCTCTGAAGAGATGAAGGGAAACTAAAGTCATTCGATGCTGAAGCGGGGTGTGCACATTGAAGGAGAAACATGGCAGATGAAGAGGCTCATTATGAAGAGGAGCTCAATTTCCTTAAAACCTTCTATGCAATGGCAGAAAATGTCGGTTAGTTGCTTTCAAGACTAGAGAAAGTAGAAGGGAAAAAGGCAGAAGAACAAGGTTCAGTGCATGGAAATGGTGAAGAATAACCCCCTCCTTCTCCTTCCACAAGTGAAAGTTCTTCTTCCTCTCATCACCATCATCATAGAAATTCAAGGGATGCATCTAAGAAACCTTTGTTTAAATTAGATGTCAAATTTGATCTTCTAATGTTTAACGGTGAAAGTAATGTAGAAAAGCTTAGTAATTGGATTAGGTAGATTGAAATCTACTACAAGATTCAACAGATCAAAGAGGACGAGGCAAAGATTCAGCTGGCCTCTCTTCAGCTGAGTAGCACCACTCTTGTTTGGTGGGAGAGAAAATTGCGAAGCAGTAAGAGTGTGGGTAATCTTCTTTCCTCATGGCCTAGTTTCATTTTTGCATTAAAGGAACAATTTTAACCCTTGGGTTATAAGAAAAAAGCCTTAATGGATTGGCAATACTTAAGGCAAGACAGAGGTCAGGATGTTTGAAGCTTTAGAAAACAAGCACTTAATTTGGGAATTGCACTTGACTCACCTGAAGTAGTAACTAAGTATATTGGACCATTACATAGTTACCTTAGACTTTCACTATTATTGTTTGAACCAACTACTATTGACTCGACTAGTGTAAAGGCCTTCCATCTTGAGAACAGGGGAAAAAATGAAAGAGATGATCATTTCAAGAAACCACCTTTCAAACGTCCAAACGGAAAACCCAAAGTGAAAGGAAAAGGAAAGGAGAAGAGGATGGAATCAACCAAGAAAGATGAAGGATAAAGGCCTTATTGCACTCACTACAAAAAGGAAGGTAATGATGACGATCATTGTTGGAAACTGTACCCGGAAAAGAGACCAAATAAGTATGGAGGAAAAGACAAGCAGAATACAGTGGCAACTGTGCAACAAGACCTTGGATCTGATTCCGGAGATGAAGCATTGGTCACAACAGTAGGGACAAAAGGTACTCTTACACCTCATGTTAATTCTGAATCACATGAAGGCACTAGTTCAATAGATGAGTCTCTTCCTAATGAACGAAAGAGAATTGAGCTATTTCATATTAGAGTTATCATAACTCATACAAAAGTGGAAACTCTATTTGATACCGGATCCCAACCAAATCTAATTTCAAAGTCCTTGGTAAATAAGCTAGGCTTAGAAACCAAACCACATCCAAAACCTTACCCACTTGGATGGATACATGATAAAGCAAAATTGAATGTAACTGAGCAGTGCAAGGTTAAATTTGTGATCGCTTCTAAGTTAGTGGATGAGGTAAAACTTGATGTGATACCATTGGGTATCTATGGCATGGTGTTAGGGAGTCCATATTTATATGATAGAAAGGAAATCTTCTTTCGTCATGAAAACAAATACGAAATCACAAAAGATGGGGTAGAATATATTGTAAGGGCTCATCAAACTAAAATCAATGCCAACCTTGTAAGTGCAAGAAAAATGAAGAGGTTGGTGAATTCCAGTAAGGGTTGCATGCTTATGGTTGTAAGGGGGAAAGACGTAGAATTATCCGATGCTTTCCAAGGTTGTGATCATGTGCATAAAAATGAATTATGTGAATTAATTTCTAACTATGATGAGATGTTTCAGGAACCAAGGGGATTACCTCCGAAGAGGAAAATCCACCATGAGATCCATTTGCAGCATGATGCTACTTTATCGAATATTGGCATGTATAGGATTTCGACCATTGAGATGGAGGAGATAAAAAAGCAGGTGTAGGAACTATTGAACCAAGGGATCATCAGACCAAGAACTTATCCATGCGGCTCACCAATTGTCTTAGTGCCAAAGAAAGGTGACACATGGAGGATGTGCATGGATTACTGAGCACTAAACAAAATCACGGTGAAAAATCGTTACCCTCTCCCACGCATAGATGATTTCTTAGATCAGTTAAAGAATGCTATCTATTTCACCAAATTGGATTTGCGTAGTGGTTATCACCAGGTATGAATTGCAGAGAAGGATGTGTGGAAAACTGCCTTCAAGACTAAACAAGGGTTGTTTGAATGGATGGTGATGTTGAAGTTTCTAAGTTTACTTAGTTTAGAAACTCTTAATGCACTTTTTATGATTTATTCCTACCTACTTTCTATTTTTCTTTAACAAGTTATTTACAAAGTAAATACTGAAAATAAACACCAGTGCATTCTCAACATATTACAGATCAACAACTAAAAGAAAAAAGAACAAACACACCACATGAAACCATTATTTTTGGACCAATGTCCTCGGAAAAACCCGATGCGGGAAAATCGGTGCAGTTATCTGAGGGTTTTCTATTTAAGAAATATCAGAGTACAATCTGGGTGTCGAAACTGGCCTACCCAACAGAGAATTTCATTAGCAGCTATACCTCATAGTTTGAGAGAAATCTCCTAGCTGAAACCCCGAAAAATCCTTCTGGCAGTTCCTCAGCACAAAACTGCTCCGCAACCCTAGCATTTGCCCAATCTAGACTGTGTCATCCCCAAGAGGCCCCGCGTCATCTCTAGGAGCCTCTGCATCAGCAATGTTGGCCTCTCTGGTGCTCTGCACAACACTTGGCTGCCTCTACATGGCCCTGCGTGAGCCCTTGTTGGCTCTGCATCACTCTCCTTGGCTATTGTGTTGCTCTCCTGACACAATCTTTGCCTTCTCTGTTTCTCTGTACTTAATGCCCCTCAGTTGCCCTCCTGATCACGGATTCTATCTCTCTTCGCAAACTCCGCTCTAGAGAATAGAATGACTGATCACTCTGGTGTGTTCTCCAAGTGACCCTCAAGCCTCCTCTTATACTTTTCCTGTTGACATCTCAATGTCTAAGATTAAGTCCCTAATCAATGGCTAAGATTAGATCTAGCTTGATCCATGTCTTTTGAACCACTCTAACACAGATTCATATTAATACACATTGATATTTTATTTTCCCTAAGTTTAAACTTAGGGACTCCATTAAAAATATTAATTATTTTAATATCTCCTTATCTGTTTAGAATTTTCCCAAACCCTTTCTGGGTATTGGAGATCTCATGTGCCCCAACCTCTCCACCAAATTTCATGGGTAGAGAACATTCGATGCTACCCAAAATAAATAGGTGATGCCATTCAGACTTTGCAACGCTCCAGCCACTTTCATGAGGGTCATGAATGATCTCTTTAGGCCTTTCATTGATGAATTTGTTCTTATATATCTAGATCATATTCTTATCTTTAGTAAAAGTTGGAATGAACATGTATGCCATGTGAAGAAAGTGCTTGATGTATTGAAAAAAGAAAAGCTCTATGTAAAATTGTCAAAGTGCGAGTTTGGGAAAACCTCTTTGGTTTACCTAGGTCATATAGTTGGTCATGGTCAGTTAAAAATTGATCCTTCTAAAGTTGAAGAAATTGTAAATTGGCCTAAGCCTACTAGTGTAACTGAGTTTCACAGTCTTTGGGTGTAGTACAATATTGGAGGAGATTTATTGCCAATTTCTCTGTTATTGCAATACCTTTACACACATTGAAAAGTGTAAAGTAAGTCTTTCAATGGGGAGGAAAGCAGCAGAAGTCCTTCGAAACATTGAAAGCAAAGATCAGTACCGCACCGGTCTTGGCCTTACCAGATCTCCAACAGCCATTCGAGATTGAGATAGATGCCATCGGATATGCCATGGGAGCTGTACTGATGTAGCAAAGGAAGCCGATATGTTACCATTCAGTAGGGAAAATTTTAATAACCCCCCCTAAATTTATAAATATAATAAATGGGCGAATCTCCATGGTATATAGGAAAAATGGAAGGCGATTTTATCAATAATATAATATGTATATATAATTTTTTGGCGAATCTCTCACGAGGCATGGCGAATATTTTACTCAATTATAAAATCTTGTAAGATCTTGGTGAGTCTTTCACTAAATAATAAAATTTTGTAAAGTCCTAGTGAATCTTAGCATAGGCTACATGCTGGTTTAATTCCCCCATTTAAATAGGCTACATTCCAAGTGAATACCATGGGTCAATACCATGTGCCATTTTGGTGAATACTATGGGTCAATACCATGTGCCATTTTTATTTTTATTAATTCTAATATTAGGGTTAATAATGGTTTTTTGCATGGTATTAATAACAATCTAGTCCATGGTATTTGTCCCATAGTATTTTGGCCATAGGTTTCACCTAAATATAACCCATTTTTTGAGTGTTCGTAAATATAAGGTGACTTATGGAGTAAATATAAAAAAATTGTTTTATTTGTTTACCATACCTCTTGTTTATTTATATTTTTATTAATTTACCATACCTCTTTTACAAATATGGTATTTGGCCCATAGGATTCACTTAAATAAAACCTCTTTCTTGAGCCTTCATAGAACGAGGGTTATGGACTAAATATAAAAAGAGGTTTTATTTATTTACGATACGTCTAGTTTATTTATATTTTTATTTATTTACCATACCTTTTGAGTAAGTATAAAAAGACGTTTTATTTATTTACCATACCTCAAATTTACTTATATTTTTATTTGTTTACACCCTTACATGTATATATGGTGACTTATGGACTAAATATAAAAAATATTTTATTTATTTACCATACCTCTCATTTATTTATATTTTTATTAATTTACCATACCTCTTTTATAAATATGGTATTTGGCCCATAGAACTCACTTAAATAAAACCTATTCTTGAAAATGGGTGAATGGATTCACTTAAATAAAAACTATTCTTGAAAATGGGCAAATGGAAGGTTGTAAGTCCTAATTTCAAGGGCTAAATTTACCTTTTTTACCCTCTCCCTTAAAATAAGGTGGGCTATTTGAGGTGATTTGTAAAAATGTACTATGATACAAAATATTCGCCCACTAAAAATTTAAAACCCCTTAATTTCGCCAAAGGGCGAATATTCGCCCCTAAAATTATCCTTGCCATTCAGAGAATTTCTCTCAGGCTGTAATAACCTATCCCACTTATGACAAGGAGTTATATGCCTTGGTCTAGAGTGTGAAAAAGTGGAAACACTACCTGATCGGCAAGGAGACCATCGTCCATACGGATCATCAGCCCTTGCAGTATCTTCAATCACAAACCAGGTTGCAACAATCTCGTCATTTCAGGTGGATGGGTTTCCTTCAGCAATTTAATCTCATAATAAAGTATAAGAAGGGCACTAGCAACGAACTGGTCGATATGATATCTTGCCCTCCTATTTCTACTTCTGTTATTTTTCATAATGCTTCGTTATCTTTTGAAAGTTATGCTAAACAATATGCTAACGATGATGAATTTAAGGAGATTTATGCAAAATTAACCCATGGTCCATAGGTGGAAAACTATCACTTGCAGGGGAAACTATTGTATCACCTTGGAAAATTGTGCATACCCACAGGAGAAAGGGTACATGTAATCTGGGAGGCCCACACCTCCCTTGTGTCTAGACATTTTGGTGTTGAAAAAACTTTGTGTCATGTACAACGATTTTGTTTTTGGCCTCATATGAATAACATTGTGACTCGCTATGTAAAGGGATGTGTGATGTGTTCTGTTTTAAAGTGCTCTAAAAGAAAACTTTGGCTCTACACACCACTCCCTATTCCGAGTCGTCCATGGGAAAGTGTGTAAATGGATTTTGTAGGAGGTTTGCCTTTGTCTAGAAAAAGTCACGACTATTTGTATGTTGTCGTTGATCGTTTTAGTAAGATGTGTATTTCAATGCCTTGTAAAAAGTAGATCACTGCAGAGTAGATTGCTTATCTTTCTTTCAACATGTATGGGTCCATTTTGGGTTGCCCACACAGATTGTGTTAGATCAGGACTCTTGCTTTCTCAGAGAGTTTTGACCAACTTGTGGAAGATGATGGACACCAAGTTGAAAAGAAGCACGACATTTCATCCACAGGCTGACGGACAGACAGAGGTTGTCAACCACACCGTGGTACACTTGTTGCGAGGCTATTGTGGGAAACATCCTAAGTTGTGGGATGAGCATCTTCCATATGTGAAACATTCCTACAATCGAGCAGTGCACTCATCTGCGCATCATTCACCATTTGAGACATGTTTTCGCTACTTGCCAAAAGACCCTTTTGATATGGTCTTTAGAAGGGAAGATGACTCCAGTGGACGTGATGACATGAAAAAAGCACAATAGTTCATTCAGCGGATCCAATTGATTCACCAAGCAGTACAGGAGTGGTTGGAGAAAATTCAAGCCTGGTACAAGGCTCGACATGACAAACACCGAGTCAACCATCAATTTCAAGTGGGCGACAAAGTGTTGTTCCATATCAGCAAGGAAAGGATGAAGGGAGAAGGGAAGAAGATGTGACCAATCCAGTATGTTCCATTCACCATCTTGGAGAAGATTGGAAACAATGTCTTCCATCTCGATTTGCTAACATATATGCAAATGTACTCCATAGTGAATGTGGAAAAATTAATGTTGTATGAGCCACCATTGATTATAGACACTGAAGAGGTGGGCACAGTTCCTACAGTTGATGGCTTTGCACCAAAGTATCTCGATGAGTTACCTGAAGATATCATCCTTGATAGAAGAACCAGGACTTCACGACGGGGAGATGTGGAATACCTTCGAGTTGGTTTCAAAGGGATGCATCCTAGCAAGGCAAAATGGCTGGAAAAAGAAAGAGTGAGGGAACAATTCCCTCACTTGCAAATTGACTGATAAAGCTTTTGGTGGTCCAAAAGCTCCTCAATGGGGAGGATTGATCCAGATGGATCTTCAGACACCAGTGGCATGGAAAAGGCTCAAAATAAAAAGTAGTGGAAATTCGAGTAACTTGACATCAGATCAAAGTGCTCGTCGCCTGTTGATGCCTCGAAAATCGCTGCAACAACATCGGGGAAAACCACCCTGTCCGGACCTTAAAGGAAACTCTTTTTCCGTTTGGTGTGGTGGCTCCGACTGGAAATAATGTTACCAGTTTCCCAATGATGGATAAATAGGATGGATAAGCGGTTGATTCTCTAATATAATGATAATGGATGAATGATTTTAATCTAAAAAATAAAATTATGAACAACTATCTTATCCCGAGAAGTTTCTGCTTTAGTGTAACTTTTGATGATATTTATCTACAAACAGGCATATAGATGACTCTATTGGTAAACAAAGACATTTATTTATATGATAATTACTTTGTTCAAGTAGTTGAAAAAAGTAATCATGAAAATATTATTACAATATTCTTCATATATATCATAGACATAAATATGATTGAAAGAATAACACTCCTTAGACATTCAATAGTGATAAGTATCAGGACTGCTGTTAAAACACATACATATATCCAATGATAGCAAGATTAAATAAATTCTGATTCACATGAAAGAATGAAGCAAGAGCATAGATAATAGTACCATATGTTATTTGGATCACTCTTGATATCAATCACATTCAAATTCCTTCTTATAACTAAGAAACACTTCCACAACAAGGCAATAGTGCACATCTCATCAAAGCTTTCTTCGTTAAAATTCAGAATACTGGCCCAGTCTTTAAAAAATATATCAGAAGCACAATAGTGTGACTTACTGATTTTAGTTTATACAAAAACTGAGGACCCTTTCTAAAAGCATGAAAGGGCCTATAAATACTAACTATGCTAACTAATTACGAAATAAAAATGCTATTAGATGGTACAACTAAATCATGAGTATCTCCTCAAAATAGGCTTGTTTGCAGTCGGCAGCATGATTCATTGTTTCAGATGATCTTCCTTTAGCTTGAGCTAGCAGATAACAAGCATCAGTTGCAATTCTGGAGGGCATCTCAGACAAGAATGCAGTTGGGCTGAGTATGTGGCATCATGGATTTTGGGAATCATGTAACCGATTGCATCAGTTAAACATTTGAGTGTGGCCCTTTGACTGTATGGTTTAACTAAGAAAAACCAAAAGGTATCCCAAGTTAAACTTTGGATGCTGGTGATTAATCTTCCATTCTTCTCCAATTCTTGAATGCATGTTTGTTCCAATGCTTTGGCTGATGGCAGCTTACCTGGAGTGCACAGTGAAAAGTTAGACAGATAAAGAGTATCATTGATTAACTCAATTAAATTACTGGTTGATAATCTGCATCTTGAGGTTTCTCTTTCTACCTTCATCAGTTGTGACTGCCATTCTAGGAAAAGGATTTCTTTGTGTGATTCTAGAATTTTAGGTAGATTTGCGGCTTTCCCTTCACTGGTGTCTTGCCAAGCAAGAAAGTTGGTTAAAGTCTCATCAGCCTGTTCCAAATCCTACCTGGAATCGACTGATTTGTCAACTATTGATGCAGTAATTTCACAGAGGGGCTCAACCAGAGAAATGTTATGACATAGCAGTTTTAGCTGTGTAATCAATACTTTATTGATCTGGAGAACTTCGGACCTGAAATCTACTGCTTGAGGAAGACTTTTGAACTTTTTTACTTGGTGTGACAGTTGAGCAATTTTCTCATCTTTCGTCTTACTCATTTGTTCATTCATTGTCTTCAACCTGGCCAATGCTTCGGATAATTCCTTTTGTTTCTATACTACGCTTAAGTCTATCCTCTGCTTCTCCTTGAGCAATTTCTCATTTAATTGATTGTTTATTTGCTGTTGTGTTGATAGTTGCTGTTCTAACTGTTCTATTTTTTGCTGTCTTTCGGACACCTGTGACTGCAATGAAACAATTGTTTGGTCTCTTTCCTTAAGTAGATTGCTTACTTCCGAGGCTTTATCCATAGTGGTTGCTGAATAGGGTTCGACATACTGCGAAAGTTTTGTAAGGTCATTGGAAGGATTAAATTCCTCCTTCCACACCACATTAGCCATCTCTGTTTGTGCTGGTAAAAGGGAATATTGATCAAGTCTTCTCCTTTTCCTTTGTCTTTTCACTACAACCCTGTGTTTGGGACTGTAAAAGACATCTAATGGTGGTATGTCTTCTATCTGAAAAACAATCTGATTGGATGGATCCTTAGGAATTATATCTACATCTTTGTTGGTGGATAGGCTGCTAGTCCCTTCAATTGGAACCATAGTTGTTGTTGTCTCTTGACTGACTGTTACTTGAGGTGTGCTGAACCCTTGTGAAGTCTTTGGATTGCTTATAATGGAGTCAAATTGTTGCCATTCTTTGAGGAGTTTGGGGTCAATCTGAGTATCTATATCAATATGTTCACTGCCCTGTTTCTTCTCTTTCTCCTGCTCTGTCTCCTGTTCTGACTCTTTTCCTTTCTCGGGAATCTTCTCTATAGCAGGAGGTTTGTCAACAATTTTCTATTCAGGCTCGCTTGACTGGGTTGTTGGAGTAGTAGCTAATAAGTCCAGAGGCAAAGTTTGCAACCTCTGTTCTCTGAGCCTATTGAATTCTACTAGCCCTTCATCTTTATATTTCATTTTGGCCAATGTTTTTACCTGAAATAATGATTCTGCTGAAGAAAATAGGTCGTAAAATTCATCTTTTTCATGATCAAACTTTGTAAGTTTGGCTTGTTCAAGCACATTATAGGCAACTTTCCTTGGATCGTATTGCCTGTTAGGGATGGTTGCAAGATTGAGCATGTTTATTTTTCCTGCCTCCTTCTCCACATGTTTGTAATCATGTAGGGTGTAAACACCGCACCTCAAAGGAAATGTAGGCCACACCTGTTTTTTAGAATTCCTAAGAGTTTTGGATGTTCCTGCTATTGTTATTTGGTAGGCCAACTCTCGAGCCAACAACTTATCAAGTACATACAAAGGAAGGACATGGGGTCTTGCAAGGCTACCATAAACCCTTATATATGTGAACTTGTCTTCCCCAAACCAATTCCCTACAACAGTCAAGTCAATCCCTGCTTCCTCAGAAATCCTTGGGGCAGGCTTATAAAAAATGGCATAATAGATAGGTAACATGAAACCATTACAGATTTGGTACAAGTGGTCTTTATAGTGTGCCTTCCATAACATCTGATGATAAATGTGGATTGGCTTAGGGTCTTGTGCAGTCCATCTCCACCCGAGTACAGGATATTCAGAATTAAAGCAAAGAATATCCATAATATAAGCACTGTAATAAAAAGGGGAATGGTTTTGGTGGTTTTACGTGCATTTGATCTGAAGTCAAGAATTGCAGTGGCTAATTTATCGGACAATATGTTTGCCCAATCCATCACATAACTATTAAGCGCCGCTTCCATTAAAGGAATCATTTCAATAGTGAACTTTGCAGAATCATGCATTCCCCCCATTCTACACATCATTTCCCTAGCATAACAGTAAGGAGATGATAACAAATCAACAGAGTACTTACCCGATAATTCATGTTTGTGCTTGCGGGATTCTGTCTCCATTGCTTAATTGGGGCCGATTCAGTCTCGTTCTCTTCTGCGAACTTTTCCAGAAAGGCTTTGTTGTATTTATTTTCAGGTTTGGGCAAGTGATACATTTTCCTTAAGTCATCAGGCTGAAATGAACCAAAAATTCTTCCATCAACTGTGCAAAACGTTCTATTTGAAACTGGAATTTCTTCAACCACCCATCTGACTACATCAATGTATGGAAGAATTTTCTCCCGTGCTGTTATCTTGTGCAAATATGATTCGGCTAAATCTTTCAGGGAAGCTTCTGATTTATTAGTTGAGTTTGCAGTAACTTCTTCCGACACTTCCTTAGGCTCCTCTGCTTCAATTAAATTGTACGGTCCTGGATCACTGGTGGGCTGCACTGTTGTTGTAGGAGCCGCTGCTGCCACGGATTTCTTGGATTTCTTTCCCATTTGTTTCAAATTTGTTATTTCGGCGGAGTTCTATGCAAGGAATGAAACCAATGTGATACAGAGAATAGCTAGTATGAGCCAATATGAAAGAATTATATCGATTAGCGGATAATAAAGGATTATAGTGAAACTGCTGCAGATACAATCTAAAGGAAAATCTGGCATAACTACTTCTTTAATTGGCCATTTAACCTATCAATCATAGTAAAGGAGTTTTTAAATACCCATCATATCGTTTATATGATGAATGATCCATTCAAGCGTGGCTTAAATTTTTTGGCGAATAATCAGAATTAAATCGCAATCGATGATTGGTAACATGAACGGGAAGGCTTTAATAATAGTCCAAAATATCTTTTGATCACCAAAAGGTGATAAAATGCATGCAAGCCTTTTAAATATGTTCCGAAACACGCGCCTTGATTTAATGCATCACAATCGGGGATGGGTTCGGGTCATGCTACTTATGCCATTGCAAAATCGCCGATTGCCGATGGTGATACACCTTATCGCATCGGAGGATTTGAATTTGTCTTAAACATGCATTGGGTTGCTACCCCCGATTGCCGATAGCGATATTGCATCGGAGAAATAAGGGATGTTCTTTTATTATACTTGCGATTCTCCTTTCCTGATATCCGATAGTTATTTTCTTTTCGGATCAGAGTGAGTCAATGGGTCTTTTATATATGTTTTCCTTATTATCGCGACATGCAATCTTGCGATCGCTTTATCGCAATAATAAAGAAATTTATAATTATTTACAAGACTGACTCTATTTCTATTCAAAAAGGTATATTTTTAAAATATATCATTTCCATTGCACCTTTTGATGAGGGTTTTTCTAATGATGAGTTAATACCAATTTATTCACACATCTATGTTTAAAAGGGACCCATTTTGTATTATGATTTTTTAAAGAAAAATTTTATGAAATGGGGGGTCGTTGTACATCACAACAATTGGCGATTCATTGGGAGAAACAGTTATCTCTGAGAAATGTTAAAATATTTAAACTTTCTTAATCTAGAAATCTTACCTGACAGGAAAATTCTAATATAACTAGGCAATCATAAATTCTGAATATAATGATAACTATTTCTGCTATTTTCTTCTCGTGTTAAAATTCAATACATTCAAAGTTTTAAATTAGCCTTAATTGGTTGATAATGATAAAACAAGAAGCTTTTCCAACTTAGCTTTATAATGACTCCTTTGTCATAGGTAGAGCCTCTGCTGCCCGCAAACATTTATAGTTTCGACAGGGATACCTTTTAACCATTTGATCATTCATTATCCCATCCATTTTAGAGTATAATTAAAAAGAATGAATCAACAATATATTTCCATATTTTTGTATCACTTTTTCTTTTTACTTATTTTGTAAGATAAAAAGCCATTGTCCTGGTTTGGTGGCCAGCTGTTTAGACAATGCCATTCACTTGTTGTAGTTTAATTGAACAAGCTAGCTCGTGATGAGACCCCTTGTCTTATAATTATAAGCCATTACCCTATTTTAGTATGCAGTATTGGTAATGTCAGTTAAACTATTCCCCTATGATCATGGTAAGCAGGCTTGTAATAAGACCTCTTATCTTTTATATCAAATATATTTTAGAATTACACTCTGAGTAATTATAAACTTTGATGAATGTGATGAACAATTTTCTCCTTAAGAGAACATGGATGACAGGGTGGGAGTTGAAGATGCTAAGATTGAATTAGTTTTTGTTTTGTATTGATAACCGTTTTTAGGCTAGTTGAAAACATTAAAATGATTTACAATTCTTCTAAGTCTTGAGAAGATTTCACAAAAATAAGATGGGGTTTCAGAATCTAAATATACCTAATTTTCTAGAAATTTTCTTTTCTTTTAAGGCTTCCATTTCTCAAAAGTAAATATCAAAACTATTTCTTTTGAGTAACTTTTCAATATAGTAAAAACCAATGGAAGGCTTCATACAACTTTATTTTCCTAAAATTCTAACAAATAAACTATGTACACAAATTTGTTGAAAATTTAATATTTACAAAGGGAGAAGGGGTTACCTCCTCAATTGAAGAATTTTTTCAAGATAAGGCCATTAACAAGAAGAGAACCTCTCTTTCCTCATAAATCTTGCAATATGAAAGTAGAAGGGCCTATCTTCTCGTTGATTTGAAATGGTCCAAGCCACATTTTTTGGAACTTAGTGTGTTTTCCTTTATCTTCATGGGCTTTGTCCCATTTCAAAACTAGATCACCAACTTGTAATTGCTTTGAACTGGTTGAAGTTGTATCAAAAGTTGACTTGATAATTTGCTTATGTTTTAGGTGTATAATTCTGCCTTTTTCCCTTTCTTCTTCTAGTTTCAAAATTTGATCATGTCTTAGTTGAATAGAAGATGAGGGACTTTCTTCAATAAACTACACTAAAGCTAGGGATGGAAGTACTAAATTTGTTGGTATGACAGCTTCCTTTCCATATACTAGAGTAAATATAGAAGTGCCTAAGGAGGCCTTCTGTGTTATTCTGTCAGCCCATAGTGCAAATATCAAAGATTTGTGCCAGTTTTATGATTTTGCTCAACAGTTCTCTTAATAATTTTAATAAGATTTTTATTGGAGGATTCTGCTAAACCATTACCCCGGGGGTAGTAATTTGCAGAATACTTCAATTTAAATCCCCTTTTGATAGCAAACTCAAATATATAATTTCTAGAGAAATAAGATGCATTATAAAAAACAAGAGTGTTTGGGACACCAAACTTGGTAATAATGAATTGATCTATGAATTCCATGATTGCCTCAGAGTTTGTTGTCTTCAAAGGAATTGCTTCAACCCACTTAGTAAAGTAATCAGTAGCGGTAAGGATATACTTATGATGTTTGGATGAATGTGGAGTGATTTCCCCAATGATGTCTAATCCCCATTGCTCAAAAGGTTGTTCAATGTTCACTGGTTGCAAAGGGAAAGCTGGATTCCTTTGTCTTCCACTGGAGGTTTGACAACTTTAGCATTTCCTTACATATTCATGATTATCTCTGAATAAGGTGGGCCAATAATATCCAGCATGAATGATTTTGTGAGCTATTGTATCAGCTCCAAAATTCCCTCCTGCTGGTCCGTCATGTAGCTCCTGCAAAACCTTTTGTGCTTCAGGTTTTTCTAAGCATCTTAATAGAATTGAATCATAATTTCGCCTAAACAATACATCATCTACCATTATGAAGTTTTTCGCTTTCAATCTAATGGTGCATTTGTTTTTATAGGAAAGATTAGGAGCGTATCCATTTTTTAAATAGAAAATCAGAGCTGCATATTGTGATTTAGGATCTGTGATACTTATCTGATTGATTGCTTCAAAATCTTTTGTACCTTCAGGTTCTTGAATATTGGATGCTCCTGCTAGCAACCTGAAAAAACCTTGGCCTTTGACAATCTTTGCTGGCTTGATTTCTAAGTCATATTCTTGTAACGCTGTGACCCAATTTGCTCTCTTTTCTCCTAATTCCCTTTGGACTAGTAATTGTCTTACTGCTGAAAAAGGAACTATAAATTTTGTGTGAGCTTTTAAGAGAAAGGGTCTATAGTGTTTAATGGCTTTGTACACAGCAAAGGCTTGTTTTTCTACTTCTGAGTAATTAAGTTCAGCACCTTGAAGATTTGAGCTGTAAAATGAGATTGGTGCTTCCAATTTTTGATCATTAATCTAAGTTAGTACTTCTGCATAAGATGAAGTGGATGCGAGGGTATACAACATGAAATGACTTGAAAAATTGGGAGTGCGTAAAGTAGGGGCATTAATGATTGATTTTTTGATAGAATCGAATGCCTCTTTTTCCGCAGGTCCCCATTTAAACACTGAATTTTTCTTAATCATCGTTTGCAATGGTAAAATTATCTAAGAAAAATCTAGAACAAATCTTTTGACAAAGTTAATTTGACCCAAAAATGACTGCATGAATTTTTTATTATGAGGGAAAGGAATATTAGAAATCTCTTTAATTCTATCTGGATCAATATAAATACCATCCTTTGAAACAATGAAGCCTAAAATCTTTCTTTGATTAAGAGCAAAAAAGGACTTCTTTGGATTAAGCGAAATACCATACCTTTTGCAGCGTTCAAATATTTGTTTCAAATCATGTAAATGATTGGATATTTTCTTGGAAAATACAGTAATATCATCTAAATAGACAACTACTGATTTATTGATTAATCCTTTGAATGCTAAATCCATTACTCTCTGGAATGTAGCTCCAGCATTGATAAGTCCAAAAGGCATTTTTTGGTAAGCATAAGTTCCCCACTTAGTTCTGAAGGTAGTTTTAAGCCTGTCATCGGAATGGACCAAAATTTGGTTATATCTTGAAAAAACATCTAAAAAGGACATTAACTCAGAACCAGCTAGTGAATGGAGTGTCTGCTCCATGGTAGGTAAAGGGAAGTTATCATTTTGGCTTGCCTTGTTAAGATTTTTGAAATTGATACAAATCCTAATGTCGCTATTTTTCTTTCTTACTGGCACCATATTGGACACCCATTTTGAATGTATGGCAGGAAAAATTATCTTAGCCTTCAAGAGTTTATTTAATTCAGCCTTTATTTGACTCTCTAGGTTAGGAGGAATCTTTCTTAACTTCCGTTGCACTGGCTTTTGTTCGGGAAACATTGGAATAGTATGTTGAATGATAGATGCATCGTATGTTTTCAAATCATCATATTTCCAAGCGAAGACATATTTGTTTTTCTGCAACAATTTAACGAATGCCGCTCTTTCTTCTGAAGAAAGTCCTAATCCAAATTGATGTTTTGAGGGTTTTCCTCAATACCTAGGTTTATCAATTCAAATCTTAAGGTGGAACTCTGGAGCTTTGAATTGGTCACCTATTTAAACCTATCTTTAATATCATAAAGATCTTCAATCTTGACCACTGGTTTTGGTATTGAGTTTTCTTCTTGCTTTTCCTTCATTTGAAGGTCATGCTCACTTTCATCAATGATTTGATCATTGTAGGACTTGTCTGAAGTCAAGAGATTTAAAATGTCTTCATCATGATTGAACACTCGCCAATTGATGACGTTATCGGGAATTGATGGTCTAAAAATTAATTCTACTGAAATCTATCTGGGTTGTAATCTTTGGATGGTAGGAGTTTGGAAGCAACATTAGCTAGCAGATTTGCTGCTGCATTCAGGGACCTAGGGATGGGAGAAATATTGAATGCTAAAAATTGAGATATGAGTTCCTGCACCAAAGACTGATAGTGTTTGAGATGACTAGAAAGGAAATGAATTGTATTTCTAACTTGTTTTATAACAATTTCTGAATCACCAAACACTTTCAAATATTGAACTTTAAGACCAATTGCTTTGTAGAGTCCTTGAACTAAGGCCTCATATTCGGTTGTGTTGTTTGTGCATTCAAATTCCAATTTGCATGATAACATAGTTTTTTCTCCCTCGGGACTAACTAAAATACATCATACTCCTGAACCTTCACTAGATTTAGACCCATCAAAGTATAATGACCAAAATAAAGAATTATCAACAATTTTATTTACAGTTTCCTCAGCGATATTAACACATCTTGATCTATCTGTTTTTGAGAAGTTTTCGATTTGAGATGTGAAATTTTTAACTGAGAAAGGAGATGGTTGGGCAGTGAAATTGCCAAAGAGTGATTCAGATGAGTAATTCCCCAAAATATTGTTATTGAACGCTATTGGTTGATTTTCTTGTTCGAATTCGGTAACAATATGGGTCATGTGTTTCTACTGATCGATCTTGATCTAATTTGGCTTTCCTTTGTAAGGAAGCCACATATGGGACCAATCGGTAGAAATATAACCATGGAGTTTCTCAGACCAGTCTCTACTCACAATCAAACCATAGAATTCAGGTATATCAACGATTAAAATATCAATTCTCTAAACCACTCTTGGATTAGCTGATAACCTGATAGTCACTGAGTTGATTTCCCCTAAAACCTGGACCTTAGTTCTATCCAACTGTACAATATGAATTGCAGACTTTTGGGGTTCAATGTTAAGTTTTGAACAAACTAAAATTGGCATTATAATAGAGGAAGCTCTTGAGTAAATCAAACAGTTGTGTAGATTTCTATTATAGATCTCATAGGTCAAGAGGAAAGGAGGAGTATGAGAATTTGATCTATCCCCAATTAAAACAACATCAGTAGCTTCCACTCTACCAAGAGGTGGTTGGCCTGAATCATTAGCAGCTTTGGACAATACAGCATTAGGAAGAGGTGAAGAAGGTACAACATTTAGCTCCTTAAGAAGTAATTTCTGTTGATGTTTGAGTTTGCTAAGTTCAAACATAGTAATATTTGCCTTTGTCTTCTTCATATCTTCGATAATATTGTAATCCATAGAATCTGTAACTACTAATGTCTTAGATGTTGAAGGTGAATTTGAAGATGATGGTTGATTTTGGGATGGTATCGCTGCAGCTTTCTTTGTGGGAACCTTTTCTTTAGTAGTAGTGGTACTTGCATTCCTTTTCTTTGAAGTTGCCTGAACAGGTTCAGAAGTACCCTTACTTCTGGTAGTCACAGGAAAAGCTTCTTGTTCATTTTCTGTATCAGAGTTAGGTAAAATAAAGTCCCACATCCCATGGCATTCAATAGTCTCCTCTTCTTCTGGTTCCTCGGATGGCAAGACTGTTTCATCCTCTTCTTCCTCTTCAAGATCTGAGTCTGCATTGGATATAGTATTTGGTGGTTTTGATTCAGGTTTCTTAAAATTTCTAAATGGCCTTTTTGTTGAAGTTTCAGCTACTTTCTTTTTGATTTCTACCATTTCATTTGACATAGTCTTGAAGAATTTTTGTAGACCCTCCATATCATATGGATCTTTAGGGGTTTTCTTCTTTGAATCATCCTTAAAAGATTTTTTTTTGGATTTTCTATCTTCAAGAGCGGCTTTCTTTTCTAAAGCAATAATGCGTTTCTCTATAGCAAGTGCCTCTTTCATGTTTTCAGCTAAAGTTGGTTTTGCAACTCTATCTACAAAAATAGCTATATTTGAAGGTAGGGCTGTTATATACCATTCACTTCTGATTTTCTCACTTGGTTTAAAGGCGGTTGGAATCTTATTCAAGAGTTTATTAAATCGTGAGTTGAACTCCTTTATAGGTTCTTTAGATTCTATCCTAAGATTTGAGAGATCATTAATTAATATTGCTAAAGATCTATCGTCACCATACTTAGTCAAAAACTGTTCTTGGAAAATGTTCCAACTAGTAATGGATCCAGAGGGCAGGGAGAAATAACAAGACCTAGCTGATCCTTGTAAGGTATAAGGGAAAATCCTAATAACAACATCTTCCTCTGTCACTCCTTTTAAATTAACTGATAACATGAAATTGTTGATATGTTCGTCGGCTTGTATTCCTGCATCTGGATTAAATTTCGGCAACCATTTTTCAGGATGTGCTGGCAATGTATGCAATGGTGCAGGCATAGTGACCGCACCAGGATTGTTCCATGGATTCTAAGCCATTGTAAAATTAATAGTAGATGATATTGCCGATGGAATTCCAAATGTTTGGGAAGGAGTTGATATATAGGTTTGAGGTGGTGAAGTTCCTGATCCCTGTTGAACAACAATGTGTAGTGGAGGGGTGGATGGCTGACTTCGCACTGGAGAAGATGAGATGGAGGATGGTGATGAGAAAGTCTCACTGTCAGATCCTTCAGTATTCTTTTTTTCCCTTTTCCTTTTGGGTAAAGGCAACTCAGTAGATTCAATACTGAGCTTTCCGCTTTGAAGTCTGGTGAGAGGGTGAGGTGGATTGAATTGTGAAGTCTTACTGCCTTGAGATACCTCAGATTTCTGTGGTGATATTGAAAAGCCTTGAAGTTTATGGATAAGAGACTGAACTTCAGGGGACTCAGGACTTAATCGTTCTAAAGTATGATGGGTTTGAGCAGTTTTGGTTGACTCCTCTTCTTCTTGTTTGAATACTGGTATTTCAACATGCAAATGGGAGGTCTGAGGTGAGGTGGAGGGAGATTTACTCTCAGAATGGGTTATAGGTTTGGGTTGGCTCACCATTCATAGTTCAGGCCCTCCTTCTAGTGCCAAAAATGTTGATGCCTCGAAAATCGCTACAACAACATTGGGGAAAACCACTCGGTCCGGACCTTAAAGGCAGCTCCTTTTCCGTTTGGTGTGGTGGCTCCGACTGGAAATAATGGGACCAGTTTCCCAATGATGGATAAATAGGATGAATAAGCGGTTGATTCTCTAATATAATGATAATGGATGAATGATTTTAATATAAAAAAATAAAATTATGAACAACTATCCTATCTCGAGAAGTTTCTGCTTTAGTGTAACTTTTGATGATCTTTATCTACAAACAGGCATATAGATGACTCTATTGGTTAACAAAGATATTTATTTATATGATAATTACTTTGTTCAAGTAGTTGAACAAAGTAATCATGAAAACATTATTACACTATTCTTCATATATATCATAGACATAAATATGATTGAAAGAATAACACTCCTTAGACATTCAATAGTGATAAGTATCAGGACTGCTGTTAAAACACATACATATATCCAATGATAGCAAGATTAAATAAATGCCAATTCACATGAAAGAATGAAGCAAGAGCATAGATAATAGTACCATATGTTATTTGGATCACTCCTGATATCAATCGCATTCAAATTCCTTCTTCTAACTAAGAAACACTTCCACAACAAGGCAATAGTGCACATCTCATCAAAGCTTTCTTTGTTAAAATTCAGAATACTGGCCCAGTCTTTAAAAAATATATCAGAAGCACAATAGTGTGACTTACTAATTTTAGTTTATACAAAAACTGAGGACCCTTTCTAAAATCATGAAAGGGCCTATAAATACTAACTAGGCTAACTAATTACGAAATAAAAATGCTATTAGATGGTACAACTAAATCATGAGTATCTCCTCAAAATAGGCTTGTTTTCAGTCGGCAACATGATTCATTGTTTCGGATGATCTTCCTTTGGCTTGAGCTGGCAAATAGCAAGCATCGGTTGCAATTCTGGAGGGCGACTCAAATGAGAATGCAGTTGGGCTGAGTATGTGGCATCATGGATTTCGGGAATCATGTAACCAATTGCATCGGTTAAACATTTGAGTGCGGCCCTTTGACTGTATGGTTTAACTAAGAAAAACCAAAAGGTATCCCAAGTTAAACTTTGGATGCTAGCAATTAATCTTCCATTCTTCTCCAATTCTTGATTGCATGTTTGTTCCAATGCTTTGGCTGACAGCAGCTTACCTGGAGTGCACTGTGAAATCAAGTTAGACAGATAAAGAGTGTCATTGATTAACTCAATTAAATTACTGGTTGATAATCTGCATCTTGAGGTTTCTCTTTCTACCTTCATTAGTTGTGACTGCCATTCTAGGAAAAGGATTTCTTTGTGTGATTCTAGAATTTTAGGCAGACTCGCGGCTTGCCCTTCACTGGTGTCTTTCCAAGCAAGAAAGTTGGTTAAAGTCTCATCAGCCTGTTCCAAATCCTGCCTGGCATCGACTGATTTGTCAACTATTGATGCAATAATTTCACAGAGGGGCTCAACCAGAGAAATGTTATGACATTGCAGTTTTAGCTGTGTAATCAATGCTTTATTGATCTGGAGAGATTCAAACCTGAAATCTGCTGGTTAAGGAAGACTCTTGAAATTTTCTACTTGGTGTGACAGTTGAGCGATTTTCTCATCTTTCGTCTTACTCATTTGTTCATTCATTGTCTTCAACCTGGCCAATGCTTCAGATAATTCCTTTTGTTTCTGTACTACGCTTAAGTCTATCCTCTGCTTCTCCTTGAGCAATTGCTCATTTAATTGATTGTTTATCTGCTGCTGTGTTGATAGTTGCTGTTCTAACTGTTCTATTTTTTACTGTCTTTCGGACACCTGTGACTACAATGAAACAATTTTTTGGTCTCTTTCCTTAAGTAGATTGCTTACTTCCGAGGCTTTATCCATAGTGGCTGCCGAATAGGCTCCAACATACTGCGAAAGTTTTGTAAGGTCATCGAAAGGATTAAATTCCTCCTTCCACACCACATTAGTCATCTTTGTTTGTGCTGGTAAAAGGGAATATTGATCAAGTCTTCTCCTTTTCCTTTTTCTTTTCACTACAACCCTGTGTTTGGGACTGTAAAAGACATCTAATGGTGGTATGTCTTCTATCTGCAAAACAATCTGATTGGATGGATCCTTAGGAATTATTTCTACATATTTTTTGGTGGATAGGCCGCTGGTCCCTTCAATTGGAACCGTAGTTGTCGTTGTCTCTTGACTAACTGTTACTTGAGGTGTGCTGAACCCTTGTGAAGTCTCGGGATTGCTTATAATGGAGTCAAATTGTTGCCATTATTTGAGGAGTTTGGGGTCAATCTGAGTATCTATATCAATATGTTCATTACCCTGTTTCTTCTCTTTCTCCTGCTCTGTCTCCTGTTCTGGCTCTTTTCCTTTCTCGGGAATCTTCTCCACAGTAGGAGGTTTGTCAACAATTTGTTGTTCAAGGCTACTTCAGGCTCGCTTGACTGGGTTGTTGGGGTAGTAGCTAATAAATCTAGAGGCAGAGTTTGCAACCTTTGTTCTCTGAGCCTATTGAATTCTACTAGCCCTTCATATTTATATTTCATTTTGGCCAATGTTTTTACCTGAAATAATGATTCTGCTGAAGAAAACAGGTCGCCAAATTCATCTTTTTCATGATCAAACTTTGTAAGTTTGGCTTGTTCAAGCACATTATAGACAACTTTCCTTGGATCGTATTGCCTGTTAGGGATATTGACTGAGCATGTTTATTTTTCCTGCTTCCTTCTTCGCACTTTTGTAATCATGTAGGGTGTAAACACCACACCTCAAAGGAAATGTAGGCCACACCTGTTTTTTAAAATTCCTAAGAGTTTTGGATGTTCTTGCTGTTGTTATTTGGTAGGTCAACTCTCGAGCCAACAACGTATCAGGTACATACAAAGGAAGGACATGGGGTCTTGCAAGGCTACCATAAACCCTTATATATGTGAACTTGTCTTCCCCAAACCAATTTCCTACAGTAGTCAAGTCAATTCCTGCTTCCTCGGAAATCCTTGGGGCAGGCTTATCAAAAATGGCATAATAGATAGGTAACATGAAACCATTACAGATTTGGTACAAGTGGTCTTTATAGTGTGCCTTCCATAACATCTGATGATAAATGTGGATTGGCTTAGGGTCTTGTGCAGTCCATCTCCACCGGAGTACAGGATATTCAGAATTAACGCAAAGAATATCCATAATATAAGCACTGTAATAAAAAGGGGGAATGGTTCTGGTGGTTTAACGTGCATTTGATTTGAAGTCAAGAATTGCAGTGGCTAATTTATCGGACAATATGTTTTCCCAATCCATCACATAACTATTAACCATCGCTTCCATTAAAGGAACCATTTCAATAGTGAACTTTGCAGAATCATGCATTCCCCACATTCTACACATCATTGCCCTAGCATAACAGTAAGGAGATGATAACGAATCGATAGAGTACTTACCCGATGATTCATGTTTGTGCTTTGTGGGATTCTATCTCCATTGCTTAATTAGGGCTGATTCAATCTCGTTCTCTTCTGTGAATTTTTCCAGAAAGGCTTTGTTGTATTTCTTTTCAAGTTGGGGCAAGTGATACATCTTCCTTAAGTCATCAGGCTGAAATGAACCAAAAATTCTTCCATCAACTGTGCAAAACGTTCTATTTGAAACTGGAATTTCTTCAACCACCCATCTGACTACATCAATGTATGGAAGAATTTTCTCCCGTGCTTCTATCCTGTGCAAATATGAGTCAGCTAAATCTTTCAGGGAAGCTTTTGATTTATTAGTTGAGTCTGCAGTAGTTTCTTCCGATACTTCCTCAGGCTCCTCTGCTTCAATTAAATTGTAAATACTTTTCCAACTTGTATTTCCAAGGCCAAGACACGTAGTTAGTTGAGATTAAACCTTTTTTACTTGGTCCTGGATCACTGATGGGCTGTATTGTTGCTGTAGGAGCCGCTGCTGCCACGGATTTCTTGGATTTCTTTCCCATTTGTTTCAAATTTGTTATTTCGACGGAGTTCTACGTAAGGAATGAAACCAACGTGATACAGAGAATAGCTAGTATGAGCCAATATGAAAGAATTATATCGATTAGCGATAATAAAGGATTATAGTGAAACTGCCGCAGATACAATCTAAAGGAAAATCTGACATAACTGCTTCATTAATTGGCCGTTTAACCTGTCAATCATAGTACATGATTTTTTAAATACCCATCATATCGTTTATATGATGAATGATCCATTCAAGCGTGGATTAGATTTTTTGGCGGATAATCAGAAGTAAATCGCAATCGATGATTGGTAATGTGAACGGGAAGGCTTTAATAATAGTCCAAAATATCTTTCGATCACCAAAAGGTGATACAATGCATGCAAGCCTTTTAAATATGTTTTGAAACATGCGCCTTGATTTAATGCATCACAATCGGGGATGGGTTTGGGTCACGCTATTTATGCCATTGCAAAATCGCCAATTGTTGATGGCGATACGCCTTATCGCATCGGAGGATTTTAATGTGTCTTAAACATGCGTTGGGTTTCTACCCCCGATTGTCGATAGCGATATCACATCGGAGAAATAAGGGATGTTCTTTTATTATACTTGAGATTCTCCTTTCCTGATATCCGATAGTTATTTGCTTTTCAGATCGGAGTGAGTCAATGGGTATTTTATATATGTTTTCCTTATTATTGCGATCGCTTTATCACAATAATAAATAACTTTATAATTATTTACAAGAATGACTTTATTTCTATTCAAAAAGGTTTATTTTTAAAATATATCATTTCCATTGGACCTTTTGATGAGGGTTTTTCTAATGATGAGTTAATACCAATTTATTCACACATCTATGTTTAAAAGGGACCCATTTCGTATTATGATTTTTTAAAGAAAAATTTTATGAAATGGGGGGTTGTTGTACAACACAACATCGCCCTGATTCCAACGATGTGAACGACACTCCAATCCGAGTCCGGATGAGGAAGATAGAGGCAGTCAAAGTTTTGGTTGACTTTTGCTGACTAGGCAGGCTTAATGGAGACACAATTTGGAAGATTTCAAGTGGATGGAATCCGACCAACTCCGGCCGGCTTCTGGGAAAAATTATCGCCTCGTTAAAATAACTCCTTCAGTCCAAATTCCGAATTTTCAAAACGAGCATATTGTTATAATAAAAAAAATTATTAAAAAAAGGGGTGGCGGGCCACCAACCCCGCCACCCAAATCCTTATAAAAAATATAATATTGGAGGGGTGGGCCACTACCCTTGGCCCCTCCCCCCATACTTGGCAGATTCCACGATTTTGGGCAGGTCGGAACCATTGCACACACGGAAATGTGGGCTGACCCTTGGGGCACGGACCTAAACACACAATCGCCCACATAAATGAGTATGGTGCATGCAGGTGAGGTGGGTAGGCTACCCAAGGTGGGCCCAGCCTGACCTCCCTTTTTAAAATAGGTTACATTGTATAAAATGGGAGGGGGCGGGGTTTGACCACCCAACCCCCTCCACAACGATCGGTTCTCTAACCACTCCACCAATAGAGATTTTGTAAACTCCGCCCACCTTTTTTATATTTAAACTCAATCATCAGTGCGCCCAGGCAACAGTGGAGCACGAATGTAGTTCGAGGCACATTAATTTTGCAAATGGCGGAACCATGAGTAGTGCAGAGATGGGGGCAGAACCATGATCTGAGCAATTTCTCCAAGGGGCCATATTTGCACTTTGTTAGATTTCGACAAATTTAGATGGTTTCAATATTTCTCGATGCCACGAACGCAATGGTGTTGTCCCTTTCTCCAATAGAGTTCTACATTTTTCGGTCATTTTTAGTATGGAGGTATAAGACTCCTTTTTGTAAATGATGATTGTACTCTTCTTTCTCATGCCACTTAATGAATGAAGGCCTCCCCATTGATCGAGCAGGGCCCGAAGACGTAGTCCAAATCGGACGAACTCCATTATCAAGTTTCTTGTCTTCTTTCATGCTTTATGTGTTTCTCCTCTTCTCTCATGTGCACATTAAATTTCTATGTTTAAGCTACAATTTATGCATATATTTCGTTAATACATCTATAATCAAAAGATCTTGGATCAACATGGAATCAAAATATATATGAGGCAACTTTAAAAAAGTGCAGGGAAATGAGACAATTCCAAATAATTCCAAAGTGTTTAACCACAAGTAGCTCAATGACTTAGACCATAACATGAAAAAACAATGGAATGAGAGAATGATTGCACCTATCACTTAAACTTCCCCATTCAACAAATGACCCAAATAAACAAAGGAAACACTCAACAATTACATATATAGTTTCAAGGGAAGGGGAGGAAGCCTATTAAAGCACACACAATGCATATGAATTGTGTATGAGTGAGGAAACCTATGTGCATCCTCAATAAGTAATAGAAAACAATAGTTGATCATCTCTTACTCCCTTAGTGTTGTGTGTAAGTTGGAATTTGTCCCTAGTTATATAAAGATTGAATTTGCAATATTATTTGTTATCCAATTTAGAAACTTGGCTACTAAATTGAAACAATTGTCCCTCGATAACACTTGATCTCAGTTCTCAAAATAAAATGAATGGTGGTTAATTTAGAGATTTGGCTAGTCACACCATAGAGGAAAAATGATTTCTAAGAATAAATTTTCCAAATAAAATCGATTGGTAATAACCATGGATTTCAATTTCAAAATCCTTGGGCAAATAGGAACTTAGAGTTGTTGGCATGCATAGACTACCAAGGAAAACAAATTTTTGAGTAAGAACAAAAAAAATGTAGTGTGATTCTTCATTAAATCATTTATGTGATTAAGAGTTGTTAATTTTTTGTTGGGGCTATATTGTTCTTTACTTTGATAACTGAATTTCTTCATTGAAACATTAAATTCACCCCATAACATGATAACTTTATTTAAATTTACATTATTCAGCAGCATATGCAACTATGTAGAAATAACAATATCATCATCATCAATGCAACGAAACATAAAGGAACAATAGAAGAAAAACATTCACACATAGAGACACCAAGATTGGTTGGAGACCAAGGAAGAACCCACTATGAGGAAAACCCTTTCATATTCTTCTTCTTATTAGATTACCATTGAATTATTCAGTCAAAGAGAGTACAATTATCCATATCTTCATCCATACAACTATCCAACAAAAACAACTACATAATATCCATGAAATTAACCCAACAATGCTTATACTCAAAGTTCTGATTCTGAAGCCTGTAATAAACTATCCCTGTCTGCGGTCAGCTACCAAACACTGTGGTCAATTAGCGAAATATTTGGACAACTAAAATCTCATCATTTAGGTCCCATTCGCATGGAGGAGGAGTCATGCGTGTGACTGGGAAGGTTCCAGTTGCTCCCTTGGAGCCTATAAGCCAGCAAATGTAGTTTGCAACTGAGACTTAGAAACCCTGGATGTCAGTCGCATGGAGGAGGTGTTGAGTGTGTGTCTGAAATTTAGATGAGATGCTTAGCATGCAACTGTGGTCGAGTTATTCTTGCTTCATGCCTGTGATAGAAACCCAAAACCCTAAAATAGAGATGTGAGCTTCAAACCCTATAATTTTGTCTTCGAGCAAACCCATTCCTCCGCGGATGTGCCTTAGACCTGTGCGAGCCAAAAACCAAGAAAGAGAATTAATAATGTATCATGATGATGTCCAAATGAGTTTGAGGTCACTTTTATTATATCCTTCTAAGGGTGTCCAATTTGCTTTAGGTTCAACCTTATCAAATATGCACATGTGGGATTTTCTTCATAAGTATACTTTCCCTTATCTGATTTGAGTGATCTTTAGGTCAATTTTGGTCCTCTCAAAAAGAGGAATTCAATGCAATCATTATATCAATAAAATAAGCTTTCCAAAGTGTAATTTCACCACAATTTCATATTTTAGCACTCCCTCTCAACTAGGGAGAATTCCACCTGCAACATGTCATGTGAATCTTGTCATCAAATCATATCTAATCTCAAGTATCTCATCATCATGTATCATCACTGTTCATTTCGATTCATCTCTTGATTGTCCCTACTCATATGTTAAACATTCTCGAATCTAAAAGAAGAAAAATTTGACATCAGAGGGGAGCTCAATATACCACCCTTTATCCATCAGGGAACCATTGCTGCCATCGACAATATCTGCTAGAAGGGAGCCCAATGCTACCACCTGGGAAACATCAGTGGGGAGCCAAATCTACGACCCGTATTATCATTGGATAACATAGATTAAGGGAGCACATCTCATCCTGTAACCACATCGGGGAGGATATCTCAACCCAAAATCTCATGGGGGAGATAAACATCTACAACCCCATATCTAGCAATAGGTGATTTAAGGGAGCTACTACTCAACCCATCCTATTTTCTATTAATCTTCCCAACAATGAACCTCACGAGTCATGTGGTATAAAAATTGCATAATAATCTGAGCTTGGGCGAGATAACTGACTTACCAAAGGTAAGGATCACACACCCCCAAGCCTCCTCAACCCGTTGGCCAAACGGGGAGGGACAATCCCAATGAGACCAACTTATGGGTATGATGCGACCTGGGGTATACTCTGCAAATACCAATATAAGGAAGCTACTACTCCAACCCTATGGGTAATAAATAGGGGTGATACCCTATTGTCTAGAGATGCCCTCAACCCCAAAATCTCTCCATCTCAATTCCACACCCTGGGAGCTCAAACATGGGGGAAGAGTTGGCTCAATGTCCTCAATTAGCGATGATCTCTGTAGATAAATAACATATATTCATGCTCATATATGGTAATCATCATGTCTCAATAGCAGTTGTCTCCTATTCATACAGGACATCAAATCAAATATCATATCAGAACAAAAATATATATGTCACAAAAAGGATACAATAGTTATCCTCCCTCTTAAGGAGATGCCAACCACAAGCCTGAGCTTGTCTCATACAACAACACTATCTCAAAATATGAAGGTATCTCAATCCCAAATATATATGGTATTCGTTTCCAATCGAATCCACTCATTATCATCACAATGTATCCCTGTCATAGTCAGAACTTTCTCAAACAACTTTCTAAGGAGCCTTTTTATCTTGGCTCACAATTGGTCATGTTAGCCACATCGTACTCAACCTCGGTCGTACTTAAAGCTACGATATTCTCATCCAAAACATAACGATATATCTCATACTAAGGTAGCATTTGAATGTGCTAGACAATAATTATCCCAATCATCATCAGTACATCCATGCAGTCACATATCACATGAGGAATATCTCAGATCAGAAATTGTTCATCCCATGCAAATATCTCGAAGGATGTTTAGCGCAAACTCAATGTGTATGTAGGAGATCAATCATGAATTCACTCAAGTTCTATGCTCAACATATGTGGATAGGTGTTCAAATAGAACATCAATGCTTCAATCAACTGTTGGCTGTCAAGTTAGTTTCAACAATACCTTTTTATAACTTCTTGAAATTCAATCGAGTGTCCAAGAATTTGCATTTCCACTTTCCAACAATTCTTTAATAGCTTTGCAATATAGGTTTTCTTTTCAAAATTTTAGAAATCGATTCATCATGTCATCATTCTGTTATTGTCAGTCTTTCCAGCCTTCCTCCAGTGATCAAATATGCTCTTACAAAGTGGTCTCAGAGTGTCAAGGTCAAATTTTGTCATTTCAAAGAGTTTTCAAGCAAAATTTGGTCACTAGGCATTAGGTCTAGGGTTTGCTTTCACTCCTTCTAAAGTTGTCCAAATGTCGGTCCATGTCATCATTCTGCTAAGTCTATCATCATTCAGAGGGTTTCATCATCATATTAGGTTCCATTGGGTCATTTTACACCTTGTTCATGCTTCAGTTGCACCTAGGCAAGGTCATTTCCCTCTCCTAGGGTTTTGAAGGCAATTTATCTTGGATGGTCAAATCATTAGCAAAACTGGTATCCAGATGTTCATACACCTTCCCCTATCATTAATGTACCTTATCAAACACTTTCCATCACTGAGATCCCCCAAATTCCTCATTTTTGCACAAACCCTAGTTTCTAGCTACAACCTGGCAATTTTCTAGGTTTGGCTTGTGTTTTTCCCTTTTGGACCCCTTCCCCTCACTCAATCTCTGAGATTCCACTTTCCCCTGCTTCCTAACATCCCTCCCCACTCCCAAAAATTTCCCCAAGAATTTAGAAGGCCCCTATCCCCTTCATTTCGCTTCATTTCCACGAAATTCCTTGTTTCACACATCGGGATCAGTTTCACTCAAAAGATGTTTCAGAGCAATCAAAGATGAATTTGGGAAAAATGAGAGATTTAATTTGTTCACAACAGGCCAAGGAAGAAAAACCTCCTTCACTTTTTGCACAGGTGTCATGGTTTTAAAGAAATGTTAAAAATACAATCGCCAGATCCAAGGAGGTTGGCCAAGGCACTAAAACGGAGAAAAAGGCCCGATCCACTCCAAATTTTCGCCAAAGCCTCTTTGACTGAGCATGGTACTTGATTGGGGACTCCCAGCCCAAATTTCAAGAAATTTGGAGAAAATTTTGTCAATTGTGAATTTTTTGTGCCACACACAGGTTTTCTCCACCAACACGTCGCACGCCGTGCGCGACCCTTTCGATGGGCAACTCCTTTTCATGAAAACTCAGAATTTTTGGATTTTTCATGCAAAAATACACTTGCTCAGCAATTTCCAAGAAATTTCACCAAGTTTTGAGCCTCCAGAAGGTCAAAAAACAAGCAAAAAATGACTTTCTGCCACTTTTTTGACACACAGGAAGTAGTCTTGGGAGATTGCAATTTTGGAGGGGCAAATTGCCACCAAATTCAGAAATTCCACTTGGGTTGGAAATTATACATCCAGACCTTTCCAAAAAGCCCACGTTTGCCTCATTTGGACACCTGGAAGTGCCTCAAAAGCAGCTCCAAAGGTGCGCGACGCGTTCAGGATCAGGGCGCGACGTGTTGGGCAGTTTTCACAGAAATTCACCGACAGCTCAACAAAATGCAGTTTTGACTGGATTTGACTTTTTGGAGTAGATTTTGATCTTCCTTGTTGTAAATGATGTAATTTTATGATATTTTGACACTCATTTATCTCTTCTAGAAGATTCATTCATGAGATAGGCAAAAATTTAATGAATGAATTGGTTTCCTAGCTTATAGAGGCAAGTTGTTTTGACTGCCTAGATTCTAGTGCTCAGTTTGGAATTGGTTGAAACAGCTCCTAGGATAGTGAGCTCGACCCCTAGAGGCAAGGAAAGATGTTATATTACCTATATTATGTACTTTCTTGGTCATTTTCATGGTTGGACTCTTGAGGGAGAAAGCTCTATTGTATTACTCATTGTATCTCTGCAATTTTGGCAAAGGAAGAAAGACCAGGGTTTTGCAGTCCTTTTTGGGATTCCTGTGGTTACATGTATTGATGGTGTGTTTCTCTTTGTATTTGTAAGTTTGTTATGTGATTCATCTTCTTACTTTTCCTTCTGCAAATTAGGCAAATGAAGTGTTAAAGTAGAATTCATGATTGTCATGCTCTGCTTTTAAGTTTGCTTAATATCAATGTTTTCATCTTTTTAAGGAGAACTCAAGGTGTTTACTTGCTCTCCTTAGCTCCTCACCAGTCATTCTTGCCCATCTGACTCTTTCAAAGGCATCAATACAGTCTCCTACCTTGCCCCAAAGAACCTCCTGCAAAAACTGTGTCCAATCCCCGCACCCAAAATTGCCTTTTCCCGATTTTCCACCAAAATCCTAAAAATCTCAAATCAAACCTTTTATCAGTTTACTAGCCTAAAATCAGTGTTCTTTATTGGTTATCTCACCCGTTGAAGATCTCTACTGAGATAGACTGGAGAGAACCCTCTCCTGCCCCGTAGGGCTAGCAACGAGACTAAGTGGTTTGATGTTGCCTTGGAGTTTACCTTTCTCAGCCTGAGGTGAAATTTCAAGCGCTAACATATTGGCGACCATACTGGGGAAGAACAAATGGTTTGCTGGTTGATTTCATTTGTTTTATAAGTTACAGATGGAGCCTGAAGTTATGCCAGGTAGACTTCGAAACGCTTTTGCTTTGCATAAGCGGAAGTAGATAAACGCTGCTTCAGTCAATCTCCGGTCTAGCTTGTAAACGTGACATCTAACTTTAATTACCCCAGTACATGTATCAAGTTCAGATCTGATTGTTGATGGTGGACAACGATCAGACGCTTGAAAGGCTGAAATCATTCAACTGACGACTCTAAATCAGTTTCGAGATCAGATCCAAAGACTCCACTGGAGGATGATCCCAACCAGCAAAAACATGAAAGGACAACATGGACAGATCAGGTATTCAAGTTGGAATTTCATCCAAGACATTTTGTTCTTTATCATAAATTATTTCTTCTCTTTTCCCAAGAATGTCAAGACTGCGTTGCAAAGCATACTATGCTTGAGAAAAGATCCCAAGCTTGCAGTTGATTCTTTCCCTTTGAAGATTGTGAATACCAAAGATTTGCATACCTTTGAGCTTGATCAAGATTCTTTTTCCGAATTTTGTGATGACCATCTTCAAATTGATGAATCTCAAGAGACCAAGACTAATTCTATACCTGCTGTACATACCCCTACACCTTGTAAAATTCCAGATCGGTATAAACCTCTTATTTTACCTTCTGTTCTCCATGCTTTCCCCAAAAACTATGATCTATACTTGCCGAGGTTTGATGGTGAAAGTAAGAATGTCAACGCTGAGCAACATGTGCAGAATTTTGAGAATTTTCTAGATCTTTTTGAAGTTGATGAAGAAGATGTTAGTATAAGGCTTTTTGCTCTTTCTTTGCAAGCCAAGGTCAAGAGTTGGTTCAAAGCCCTGCCTGATGCGAGCATCTCAGATTTCCAGCAGTTCATCAAAGTTTTTCTCGATAGGTGGATGATCGGGTAGAACCTTTTCTTGATTGTAGAAGAGTACAACCAGCTGAAAAGACTACCAGGGGAGACAGTACAACAATTTTCTGCCAGATTTAATCAAGTTTATTTTTCGATGCCAGTTGATATAAGACCTACTCCTAGATCTTCTCTCTTGCACTATCCGGGTGCCTTTGATCCGGAGATGGAGTTTCAGCTAAGAGAAAGGGATTTTGCAACACTTCACGAGATGCAAAACAATGCAGTAAATGTAGAGGCTCATCTGCTGATCTGAAGGGCAAGGTTGAAAGAAGAAGAGATGAAAAACATAAATCCGACCGAATCAACATCTCTAGAAGTGAAGCTTGACATTTTGGTAAGTACAGTGGAAAAGATGATGGACAGGATCACCACAAGGAATGATTATGATGTTCAAGGCTCGCTGATTGAAGAAGAACAAGTTGCTGATCCAAAACATTTTGTTTCTTATCCTAGTTGTCATAGATCTAATAATGATTGTCTTATAGATCATCTTGGCGAAGAAAGAACTGTTGATATGACCTGCATGCTTGATGATATGTTTTATACCGATGATTTGCCTCAGTTTGATCAGTATGATGATGATTATGTTCTCCAAACAAAAGCTAATCTTACAGACAAATCAACAGCTAGTTTGTGGGAGGAAGAAGTTCATTTACATCAGCTCGAGTACAATGATCAAGCGATGCATATGAGCTATGACAATGATGAGGAAAGTGCATCAAAGTTTGAAGTAAGTGAAGGATCTTTGCCTTTTTGTTTTGATTCATGTCAGTTCATCAGAGACAACTTCCATGCAATCAGAAATCAGCTTTCGCCAAGTCTTGATTTGGACCATCTTGAGGGCAATGAAAACCTTGTTCAAGACTTCTCATATCCAGATTTGCAGTCCCCGAATGCCCTTGATTGTCAAGTTGCAAATAAAGACTTGGAAGTTGAAACATATGTTCAGCAAGATGATTCCATACCATTTTGTTTCGAATCATTTCAGTTTTTGAAGGGAAATTTGCATAGTACATCTTCAGTGAAGAATGAGCAGCATGTAGGCAATCATGTAATCACATTGGAACCAATAGAAAATGGGTTGCAACAGTCTTTTCAAGTTTTTCATGATCCAATAGCTGATGTTTTGGATGAGGTCTGCAGTCAAAGTTTTTCTCCATTGTCTATATGTGAGCTTGAACCATGTGCTGATATGAACTTGATCCGACATCCGGTTTCTTTGTCATTTTCAGCAGAAGTCTCGTCACAAGGCTCAGATCAAAGTTTGCATTCATGGTATGAGGAAAAGAGAAGTAATCCATTGGATGAGCTAAGTTCCAGTGTGCTTGAATTTCAAGATCCTTATGCAGTGTTTTTGGAGGCGGATAGAGAATCCATAGCATTCAACTAATCTGTTTCTAAGTTATCATGGGAGTTGCCGTTCAGTAGTTCTCTCTTGATGTTCATAAGTGAGCACTTGCGGAGACTTCGAACAACAAACGAGATACTTACTTGGTTTCATTGGTTGTTTCATTTCACTTGATCAGGTGATGAATGAAACTGTTAGAGTAGGTTTTGATGAATAAGCTCAACTTTGAGCATCATTTCCAGTTTGTCGGTTGTGTTTAAGTATTGAGTCAGTTTTTAGTTGAGTGAGAGTCAATTTGTGTTGTGAAGTCATCAGTTTTCAGTCATGCATTTTATTTTGAGTATTTGACTCCATCACCCAATGGATAAAGGCACTGTCTAGCTCTTACAGAGATCTGCGGTTCTTGGCACCTCCAAGGAGCTACCATCCCCATTGGAGCCAATGTTAGTGTCAGTCTTTCTAGCCTTCCTCCAGTGATCAAATATGCTCTTACAAAGTGGTCTCAGAGTGTCAAGGTCAAATTTTGTCATTTCAAAGAGTTTTCAAGCAAAATTTGGTCACTAGGCATTAGGTCTAGGGTTTGCTTTCACTCCTTTTAAAGTTGTCCAAATGTCGGTCCATGTCATCATTCTGCTGAGTCTATCATCATTCAGAGGGTTGTCATCATCATATTAGGTTCCATTGGGTCATTTTACACCTTGTTCATGCTTCAGTTGCACCTAGGCAAGGTCATTTCCCTCTCCTAGGGTTTTGAAGGCAATTTCTCTTGGATGGTCAAATCATTAGCAAAACTGGTATCCAGATGTTCATACACCTTCCCCTATCATTAATTTACCTTATCAAACACTTTCCATCACTGAGATCCCCCAAATTCCTCATTTTTGCACAAACCTTAGTTTCTAGCTACAACCTGGCAATTTTCTAGGTTTGGCCTGTGTTTTGCCCTTTTGGACCCCTTCCCCTCGTTCAATCTCTGAGATTCCACTTTCCCCTACTTCCTAACATCCCTCCCCACTCCCAAAAATTTCCCCAAGAATTTAGAAGCCCCCTATCCCCTTCATTTCGCTTCATTTCCACGAAATTCCTTGTTTCACACATCGGGATCAGTTTCACTCAAAAGATATTTCAGAGCAATCAAAGATGAATTTGGGAAAACTGATAGAGGTTTTTGTCCACAACAGGACAAGGAAGAAAAACCTCCTTCACGTTTTGCACAGGTGTCATGGTTTTAAAGAAATGTTAAAAATACAATCGCCAGATCCAAGGAGGTTGGCCAAGGCACTAAAACGGAGAAAAAGGCCCGATCCACTCCAAATTTTGGCCAAAGCCTCTTTGACTGAGCATGGTACTTGATTGGGGACTCCCAACCCAAATTTCAAGAAATTTGGAGAAAATTTTGTCAAATGTGAATTTTTTGTGCCACACAGGTTTTCTCCACCAACACGTCGCGCGCCGCGCGCGACCCTTGGGCAACTCATTTTCAGGAAAACTCAGCATTTTTGGATTTTTCATGCAAAAATACACTTTCTCAGCAATTGCCAAGAAATTTCACCAAGTTTTGAGCCTCCAAAAGGTCAAAAAACAAGCAAAAAATGACTTTCTGCCACTTTTTTGACACACAGGAAGCAGTCTTGGGAGATTGCAATTTTGGAGGGGAAAATGGCCACCAAATTCCGAAATTCCACTTGGGTTGGAAATTAGACATCCAGAAATTTCCAACAAGCCCACGTTTTCCTCATTTGGACACCTGGAAGTGCCTCAAAAGCAGCTCCAAAGGCGCGCGACGCGTTCAGGATCAGGGTGCGACGTGTTGGGCAGTTTTCACAGAAATTCACCTACAGCTCAGCAAAACGCAGTTTTGACTGGATTTGACTTTTTGGAGTAGATTTTGATCTTTCCTTGTTGTAAATTATGTAATTTTATGATATTTTGACACTCATTTATCTCTTCTAGAAGATTCATTCATGAGATAGGCAAAAATTTAATGAATGAATTGGTTTCCTAGCTTACAGAGGCAAGTTGTTTTGACTGCCTAGATTTTAGTGCTCAGTTTGGAATTGGTTGAAACAGCTCCTAGGATAGTGAGCTCGACCCCTAGAGGCAAGGAAAGATGTTAGATTGCCTATATTATGTACTTTCTTGGTCATTTTCATGGTTGGACTCTTGAGGGAGAAAGCTCTATTGTATTACTCATTGTATCTCTGCAATTTTGGCAAAGGAAGAAAGACCAGGGTTTTGCAGTCCTTTTTGGGATTCCTGTGGTTACATGTATTGATGGTGTGTTTCTCTTTGTACTTGTAAGTTTGTTATGTGATTCATCTTCTTACTTTTCCTTCTGCAAATTAGGGAAATGAAGTGTTAAAGTAGAATTCATGATTGTCATGCTCTGCTTTTAAGTTTGCTTAATATCAATGTTTTCATTTGTTTAAGGAGAACTCAAGGTGTTTACTTGCTCTCCTTAGCTCCTCACCAATCATTCTTGCCCATCTGACTCTTTCAAAGGCATCAATACAGTCTCCTACCTTGCCCCAAAGAACCTCCTGCAAAAACTGTGTCCAATCCCCGCACCCAAAATTGCCTTTTCCCGATTTTCCACCAAAATCCTAAAAATCTCAAATCAAACCTTTTATCAGTTTACTAGCCTAAAATCAGTGTTCTTTATTGGTTATCTCGCCCGATGAAGATCTCTACCGAGATAGACCGGAAAGAGCCCTCTCCTGCCCCGTAGGGCTAGCTACGAGGCTAAGTGGTTTGATGTTGCCTTGGAGTTTACCTTTCTCAACCTGAGGTGAAATTTCAAGCGCTAACACATTCATTATTTCTATCTTCAAAAGCCAACTCGCTCTTACTTTGATCATCAAAGGCTCATTACCTGTCAAGAGTAGACCATCAATATATATAATTAAAATCAAAGTCGTACCTTGGAAAAATTTTAAGTAGATGGTTGGATCGACACATCATCCTGGATTCACCAGATAACTGTCAATGTGTACATATCAGGTTCAGGGAGCTTGCTTCATACAATGCTTTTTGCAATCATAACACTTGACCAAAGCAATATGTTTAGCCTTACACAAATCAATACTATGCAATCAAATCAACTACGTCATCTTATCAAAGTTTAGATGCCAAATCAGAACTAATATCAAAATCATCAATATCACAATATCAATTCTTTAGACCAGGTGACAGGTAGAGATTTCATTTTTTATCATGTCAACAAGATGTCATCAAGTCACCCTCATGATAATAATATAAGTTACTAGATGCAAATGCATACACATTTAATAATTCATGCAAGTTCCATCCATTTATTGTGAGATTGATTCATACTGAATCACAACTGTTTATACTTCAACCAATGTGTCACAACTAATGTTGACAACACAAAATATCAATATAAATCATTGAAAGTCACTATGCCCATTTAGCATTGTCATTAAGGAAAATCATTAGTCGTAAAATTAGCCATCAGGTCAAATCCTACATTTTATATCATAATGAGATCTATAGATAAAAACATATCAAGTCAAATTTCTATGTCAAAACTCCAAACATTGCTCATCTATATCAATCATCCAAATCATGTCAAACTCTTGCAATTGTTATCAAATACTGTCATACACTAGCATCAATGGAAAAATCATAATATTCATATCCCGATGATCCGCAAACACAAGTATAGTCAACATATTCACATTATAGTAAAACATTCAAAGTTCCTTTCTCATAGAACTTTCTGTTGTCTACTCCATGTCTGTAGGGCTGACATCCTTCAGGTGAACATCTGATTTCATGCAAAAAACTTCATTTTGTGTCCTGCAGGCATAACCGCACCCATAGGCCTTCTTCTTTGAGGTTGAGAGGCTACATGCACATCCTTGAGATTTCTTCTGTGCGACTGAGGCTTAGAGTAAGGAAAAACTCTCTCTTCTCATATCATAATTTTGTTGTAGACCAACATCAACATATATTTTTCTATTCATGCCCATAAATTATACTTCAATATTAAAGAATCTTCTATACATATAATGAAAATTATAATAGGAGTAAGGATCTTATAGAAAGATTCTCCCTCTAAATGGGAATCCACTTCAGTCATCTTCATTCATGCCACCAACTTGTCTATAATGCTATCATGCATCAACATATCTATTAGATCATAAATTAAAACTATATATTTATCATGATAATATCATTTTAGCATCAGATAATTCATCATTACATCATGACATCAATCTTTCATCAAGGGTTGGTGTCAAATAGATAATTGAAGTATACTTCAAGAGTCATGATCACAACATTATTTTTGTCACATATCTCAATCCATCAAGTCAAGGAATTCAATTTTACCATATGCCATAATTACTAAACACATCAAAACATAACCATGGTCAACGGAAGAATTATAACAATATCAATGTTATACTTCAATCATCATGGCTACCATGATTTTCACAAACAATATCAATAGTATCGTAGTTACCATCTACTAGAATCGAGGTGCTAGTCTTATTTATGGGATCAAGATATTCAAAATGATAGATGTTAGCCAAATATTAAGTATACCACTATATCAAATATCAATATTAAGTAGCTTCCAAGTGCACCAATTTATTATAAGAACCACAAATACAAATCACTTTCATATGCATGAACCATTTTTGAAGGAGACATTCTCATCATACCTTAGGGCTTACCTTATCATCAATATTGCAGCTAAAACATAACACCATACATATCTTGTAGTGTTTAGATACCTATTCACCTTCTTAACTAGTATCACTTTTTCATATTTTCATTAGGTTCCTCTTTTCTAGTTATTATGTTCCTGCACTAGCCATGATCCTCAAGAGGGATTCACGTATCACAACTCATCAGGAGGTTAGAAGCATCCAAATACTCAGATATGCATTCATGAAGTATAATTAGATCCATAAGTCCAAAGTAAAGATATAAAGGAGTTCCATAAGTCGAAAATACTTACCTTCAATGAGAGGTGATCATCTCCCTCTTGAACTATCCTTCAAGAGCCATCATTGTCTATTGTCCATATGACAATATTGCCTTCGCTATTTCAACCAAATTTATCAGTAATCGAGACTAATAGAGACTATCGCATCTAGGGCTCCATCAATTCCGACACAGGTGCATGTGCATATTCAAATTGACCCTAATAGGGTTTCTAGATTTCATATCTCAAATATTTTCCATAAACGAGGGTCTCTCTCAAACCCTTTTAATATCCTCTAAACCCTAATACACAAATTGCATAGGGTTTCCTTCAAACCATAGAATTATTTTAGGTCTCCTCCATCCTCTATTACTTCCATCAATGGTGTCATCATAGGGGTGATCTCCATGAATTTTCTTTAGCCCAACATTGATACCATGTTAATTTTTTCTTAGGGATATATTGTTCTTTGCTTTGATAATTGCATTTCTTCATTAATGCATTGAATTCACCCCATAACATCATAACATTATTCAACAAAATATGCAATTATGTAGAAAGAAAAATATCATCATAATAAATGCAGCGGAACATAAAGGAGCAATAAAAGAAAATCATTCACACATAGAGACACCAGGATTGGTCGGAGACCAGGAAAAAACCCACTATGGGGAAAACCTTTTCAATTTTTTCTTCTTATTTAATTTCCATCGAATGATTTAGAAAAAGAGAGTACAATGATCCATATATTCATCCATACAACTATCCAACAAAAACAACTACACAATATCCATGAAATGAACCCAATAATGCTTATACTCAAAATTATGATTTTGAAGCCTGTAATGAACTGTTCTTGTCTGCGGTCAACTGACAAACACTGCGGTCACTGAGTGAAATCTTCGAACAACTGAAATTTCATCATTTAGGTCCCGTTAACATGGAGGAGGCTCCAAGGAGTGACTGGGAAGGTTCCAATCACTCCTTGGAGCCTATAAGCCAGTGACTGCAGTCCACAACCGAGACTCAAAAACCCTAGATGTCAGTCGCATGGAGGAGGCGCTGAGCATGCAATTGAAAAGATTTAGTCACATAGATGAGTCGGTTAGTGTGCAATTGTGGTTGAGTTCTTCCTATGTCATGCTTGCAACTGAGGCCCAAAACCCTAAAACAAAGATGCGAGCTTTAGATCCAACAATTTTGTCTTCGAGCAAATCCATTCCTCCACGGATGTGCCTCAGACTCGTGTGAGCCAAAAACCAAGAAAGATAATAGAAGAATGTCTCACGATGATGTCCAAATGTGATTGAGGTCACTTGTACTTATAGCCTTCTAAGGGTGTCCAATTTTCTTTAGGGCCAATCTGATCAAATATGCACATGTGGGATTTTCTTCATAAGTACACTTTCCCTTATCCAATTTGAGTGATCTTTAAGTCGATTTTGGTCCTCTCGAAAAGAGGAATTCAATGAAATACTTATCTCCATAAAATGAGTTGTCCAAAGTGAAATTTTACCGCATTTGAATATTTTAACAAGAGAAACATTTAAAATTCATGATAACATCCATTTAACTCAAAAGAATAACCAAAAAAAATTGAACACCATAGAGTAAAATTATCACACATGGACCATTATTTACCTTGGAACTAAAATGGAAAAATCAATATTCAATGCTTGTTAAATTTTATATTCAATTGATCTTTTGTGCAATGTAGCCCATAATTCTTTCTCCAGCTTCCTTTCATGGCCAGCAGAAGCAAATCCCTTTGAGATTCAAAATATAGGAATATATAGAAGATTTGGGAGATAACATGAATGCCAAGAGACTGACCTTCCACTTCCCATTCCTCTCTCTTTTCATCTCTTGTTTTCATTTTTATATTTTATTTAGTTCTCTTCCTCTCTTTTGTCTCTTTAATCCCTAAAATTTTCATTATGCTTGTTAGAATGGGATAGAGGAGGAACACAAAAATTTCATTGTATTTGATTAACTGAAAAAAAAAAAAAAAAATGATATATAGAAAGCATCGTTACTCTTTGTTTCATCTTCCAAAGGTCTGATATCTCTTCCTATTCTAACTTTTCATATTTCTCATATTCTTGCTATTTACAACATATTTACAATTTACCAAATCCCTAAGGATTAGGTGTCTATCATTTCCCACCTTAATTAGAAGGGGTGCTTATGAGGATTATGCAGAGAAATGAAGTACGTTTTCCAATGGATGCATGTGCTCTTTGAATCTAGTATTTTGGGATGACCACAAACCAGATGAACAACAAAAGATTATGTCTTCTACTAGATAATGGTTTAAATATGACCATAAAATGATGTCTAACAAAGGCATTAAGGCTTCTACTAAATGGTGGTTAAAGGATAACCACAAACCAAATCATGTTGATGATGGCTTTGAGTATGATGCTGACTATAGCATTCCAAAATTTCAATGGGAAACAATGTAATTAGCAAATTTATATGCTTTAGATTTTTGTAGGTCTAATGCTTTTCCTCTATCTTCCTTCTAACCTTGGTTGTATTTAATATTCTCCCAAAGCGATGTTGGAAAATAGATCACTACTAAGAGTGGGGGGGGATGAATCAGTAGTAAGAGAACATATAAAAATTTTCTCCAAATATTAATCTTTTAATCCATGCACAAACTAAAACACACAACCATAGACCAGAGCATCAAAATAGACAAGCAACGATAGAATCAATCAACACAATAGACATAAGTTTTTATGGTGGAAAACCCTTCACTAAGCAAAAAACCACCTTGTTGTTGCTGCGCTGCTCAAATTTTATTATGTCAAACAATTCTTTACATAGAGATATACATGGTTACTATCAAATGTAGACTGTTTCTCATGTGGATATATAGACTACCATCCACTAAAGGCCACCACGATAAATGATCCTCGCCTGGTTATTCCTGAACTAATAATCAACTCTACAGACTTTGATATGCTAGAAGCTACCATGACTAACGAGCCTCACCAAGTTTCTGCCGAACTATCCAACCACCATTGGATTGAGAGATCTGCTCACTTATATTGAATTCACCTGAGTCGCCCAAATATTCTCCTCTATGTGGTTCTCATTTCAAAATATTTTAGATTGGAACCGAGAACTTATCAACATGAGCACTACAACAACATAGCATCAAAGCAAAAATAAAAATCCAAACTCAAAATACTCCACAAGCAGCAATAAAATCACCAATAACCACTCTAAACCAAACATCATCTTCTCACTCACAACTCAAATATGATGGTTGAAGCATACTTCAAAAAACTGCCGCAACTCCTGCAAACTGCTTCAGAATTACTGCAATACAATACTCACACAGATTGCAGACTCTTCTCCATAAACACACTCACTCAATACATCACTCATGTAACCAAACTATCATTGAGCTTCCTCCAATATATGGATGAAATCAAGTGCTCAACTCAATAATTACAAAGAAATATTGGGCTTCAACACTTTGTTCATATGTTTGATTTGGTCTAGATTCAGCTCATTGAGTTAATCAACCACTAACTCCACTAACCTTTTTGATATTTTCAACTTTAGTCAACTTCTAGAGGTCCCACAATTTTTTTTTACCATAAACCAAAAAGTTCTGATCAAGAATGTTGCCACAACATAAAAATTAGCTAAACAACACGAGAAAAATGTGGAGAAAAACTCATGAAATGGCTCGGTCGCATGCACAGGCCTTCTTGAAATCAACTGGACCTTCCAGTCGCTCACATGGGCCTACCTCCAAAATACTGGAGCTTTCCAGTCATATTGAAGACCCATCCTCCGTGCAATTGGGGAAAAATCTCAATAAAAACATCAGTCCTTCAGCCCAGAACCTCTGTCGCGTATTGGACCATCTTCTTCAACATCTAAACATTCCTCCAAGCCTCTGTGACAAGTCTACAAGTGATGAAATAGTCCAAGAACAAGCCAATGACGTGCAAGACCTATTATGCCAATCTCAACACCATGACCAACACATCCAACTCCTCAAGAAGCAACCACAACCTCTCTAAACATCTCCAATGCTTATAGCAACATCTCCAAGATCCTACAACAACAACATCATGTTATCAACTGCCTCCAATACTGGTAGAAGCACCTCCAACACATATAACTTGATATCAGCACATGTAGCATCAAACCAATGTGTCCAATATATACATATGAAAAACCTAGAGCAACACTCCAATCTCCTGCAATAACACCATCTCCAATCAACAAAGCATGTCATGAGTCCATCTCAACTCAATCTCCAAAACTCTCCACTAAGGCATGCCACAACATCATCTCCATTATGTTTAGTCATAAGTATGTTGACATCAATGCCAACTAACAATGCCATCAAGCCAATCATCCATCAAACATGCACATGACAAGCAACACAAAGAACATGTTGACATCAATGCCAACTCAACAACGAAAACACAACAATGGCAACAAGGGATTTTATATATCTTCACCTTATGTCAACTTTTTCAACACTAATATCACATCTCTTTTTTTTTACTACCTTTTCCTATAGATGAGTCATTTGATTTATTCTTTTGTTTCTGAGCAAGTTACACAGTTTATCTAGTGGGTTGAGCTGTCCTCATCCTTCCAAAAGCTTTCTCATGTTTTGCAAAATTTTCCACCAAATAGTCAAATGTGATGGACTTCATTTGGTCACTAGCTTGTAGGGACTCAAGATAGTAAGTATATTTAGGATAGAGGCCCTTGATGGAGGCTATGATAGGATTGTCTATATTCACTCCAACGACATCTATGTCATGCATGATGTCTTTGATCTTAGAGGCTAAACTCACAGGATCATCGTCTTTCAACTCTAGGTTGAAGAGCTAGACTAGCAATTGTACAAGTTCTAGTTCTAATTGAGAGTCATAAAAGTCTTTTAACTTATTTAAGGCTCCACACAATTCATTAATGTGAACTATTATGGAAACTCAACTATTCACTTACTGTCACAAAAATTAGAGAATAATATTTCTTGTCTTTCTTCTTCCAAATGGAAATATCTTTAGATAATGTAGGCTTGGTAGCTCCACTGGGCTTCCTTGGCACCTCTCCTTCAACTTCTTCAACCTCTTCACAAATCACATCCCATAAATTGTTAAATGTCATTGTGTTTTTTTATCTTGTCAAACCATTTTAGATAGTTCTCCTTAACAATATGCATCACTCTAACAATGGACAAGACATAATGAATCTTCTAATGGTGATTGCTCTAAATATTCCCTAGAGAAGACACATAATTCAATAAAGGAAACTAATTCAGACATGCACAATGATTTAATTGAAAAAATTAGGCAAATAAGGCATACCTGTAGGTCCTATGTTCGTTGAAAACCCTACAAGGTCCAAACTCTATCTGCTCCTCTTAAAGTTACACACTTGTAATATAGATAAGAAAACACCAACATATCACAAAATTCAAATGACATATGCATATAAATAACAATATTCATTACAAATCCACATTCATAAAGTTAAACAATGCATACTAGAATGGAACATAAGTTTCTTTATTGAAATGATAGCAATAAGAGGTAGTTAATCTACAACTTGATCTTGGCTGCTAAGATCGATGGAACTTTCCTTTGAATCCTTCCTACCTGGGCCAACGAAGACCTCTTCTCCAATAGAATAAATCTAATGCAAGATAAAAGGGACTCAACATTCATGCATGGAAAAAGGGTTTCCTAGAGATACGAAAGTGCAGAGAGCATGGGATAACACAACCCTTATCTAGAGATAATTTGGTAGAGTAAGGATGCCAATCATTAGGATACTTTTTAAGCCAACTCATAGGGTGTATTTATACCACCAAAAAATAGTTAATTCAGTTAGGCCACATGCTCTTGTAGGTGGGGTTTCAGTCTAACCCGTAAACCCTACTTGGAAAATAGGTACTTTATATATATTTTCAATTTTAAAAAGTTGTACATAGGAAGATTTTAGAGGAACCACATACATATGCATTTTATAGTGGGAAAATTCATGTATGGTTTTTTAAATTTTCTTTTTTTAAGATAAGGATAATTCTGTAAGGGAAAAAGGATCTTCCCAATCCAATTAAGAGCATATGCTGAACAAGAGTGGAAAAATATGTTATAACAGATGCCCCCTAATGTATGAGGTATGAAGGGGGTATGATAGAAGAAATACATTAAGTATATATAAATGAGGAGTCATCCGAAAGATCTGAAAGGAGATCACTAGATTCCAGCCCCATCAAATACTTACAAAAGGAATCTGAAAGAAAAATCATATCCGAGGTGGGCAAACCCATGCTTATAGGAAGGAAAGAATGACTTCCAATCAAGTATATTGCATATCCATGAAATATATATAAGTATGATAATGATCATGAGAATACATAGTGGATCAACATATCATAGCTGCAGATAAAACACATTGGAGCTATGTCTTAGTAACATACATGAGGATATCTATACAAGGAATGATGTAGAATTGATCCCCCATAGAAGTACCAATGTCATATATGGAGTAATGGTATTGTAAAAAACTTGGGTGCCAACATATAAGATGTTGATGAAAGAGAGAGAATCATATAAGAGTGGATGTCATTAGCAAACAAGATGGAGGAAATGTCAAGCGAACATAAATGCTAACACAACCTGAGGTCTTCACCGACCATCGATGGTACATTTCTACACTATGGAAATATATGAGATGAAGATGAACTCGTGAGAAATCGTTTGATTATCGGTCATTGATGTATATCATTAACAAACATGAGACAACACATCGATAATGATAATGGGATTTAAGGTACCCAATACTATATAACAAGTGTGAATAAAGGAGTTGAAGTCAAACACTTGAAATAATATATCGATTAAGGGAAATTGATGTATTCCCATTGTTAATAATGAAGGAATCTTCCACTGATGAATTCAAACCCCAAGGTATTAATAAAGGATTCTAGATCTTATTCCCAGAGCAAAGAATTGAAGTCGATGGGAAAAGGGTCGCTGGAAGGAAGGAATTAGGGCACCCCATGTTGAGAAATCTAGGGCATTAGCATTAGGTGATTTCTCTTTGATTAGTGACTGTTTGTTAATGCATTTTACTTCTTTAGATTAGGATCTTATTCATGTTAGTGTTATTCTTCATCAAAAGTAACCAATGCATGAACATAAATAGATAAGAGACACAACATGTAGGCTATGAGCCAGGGCCAAAACCTCTCACTCTTTAAGAGGAATACCTGCACAAATTCTTATTATAGAGATTCCAATTGACGAATACCAAGACCAAGAACCTTGACCTATTAGCCACTCCACGATCAAGACACAAGTCCTCTTAATTGTCAACCTTCTTCTCTGGTCTTCTTGATTCCTCTTCCACTTCTTAACACTGAGACTACATCACTTGAGACCTTCATTGTGATAGCAATGAGAGAGTTCCAAAATCCATCACTGTAATATCATTATAGACATCATCACTGCACTGAGATCTTCATTACCGAGATCTTGTCACTTTGTAGGAGCATCGAGACTTCATGAATGGTAATCATGTCCAAACTATGACATCATCGAGATTGTGACTTGAGCGAGGTTAGCACTGGATCCTTCTCCCTGTGGCAGCACTGAGACTTCTTCAGAAATTGCACCGAAACATAGTCTTCTCATATCACCAAACAATAGACTCTCCTCAACACCGAAACAATGTCACTGCAGTCTTCTATACGAAGTAAAAAGGTATCCGAACTTGTCTACACTAGGCCACTCGAATAGAGGTATCTGAATTGTTCACTGTTTCTATCTTCCGAAAACACAGAGAGAGACCACTGAAGTTATGACATTAGTTTTCTTAATGATATGGAAACGTGACTACTTTAGGAACATTGAACTGTGGTCTATACAGAGAACAATATTTTTCTTCATTGTCACAGTGATCTCTATTTAAGAGGGATCTGAATTCCCTTCCCTACAGAACTGTAGTCGTGTAACCTTGCAGCCTTCACCAAAACAGAGGTAACCCAAGTCTCGTTTTTTCTCGAAAACTCAGAGATATGTGAAGTTATTTTTTCTAGTTATGCGAAGAGCCTAACCTCCTATATATAGTGGTTTGTCCATATACTTAAGCTGACATGAGCATCCAAATGGGTGGGTCTCCTTAATGTGAGCCGACATGAGTTTGTCACTGATATAGAAGCCGACATCAAGAGAAGACGAATGTGCTTGTCTTTGGAGGGATTTCTAGAAACTTAATTGACTCATACACATTTTACACACGCTCAATAAGAGATCTTCATACACGACATTAATTATTTGACCTTAATGAAAAATCATAAGGTTCTCAATGGGAGCCATCTAAAATAAAATTCACTTGCTCATGAAACCCATGAAGCAAGGATTACAAAAACAATTTTATTTTCTTTATTACATCATTTACAAAAGTCACAATTACATGTCATTATGAAGACCGAACCTAGTTACACTTTTCAACACTCCATCTTAACTAGGGAGGTATTCATAATGGTTCTTGGTCATTCTCAATCTATAGAATTTCTTATAAGAAGAATTGGATTGGTAACCCATCTGTCTAACATCATATCAACCAACATTGTGACATAGCAAGGCCTTGATTAACAACTCTATCCACATGATCAAAGCACAATGTTGGTTAGACCAATGATTCATATACACCAAAATCATTGTCTCTCAAGATTCATACTCCACCCAGGTGTTCATAGAGTATGACCTTCTTTGGACTATTATTATCTTGGATAGCCAGTCCTTAAAGAATATCGATCCATGACTACTCTTATCTTGGATGTCCTGTCTCATCCTAAAAAGGTATCAGATGCCAGATGATTACCCAATCCTCCATTTTATCTTCTCAGGTGAAGACTAAATTGATGTGTCTATCTATCCCTCTCGATTAGGGAGGACATATATATTCCAATAAAGGAATGTACTCATTCCTACACAAGGAATGTACCTAAGCTCCCTCTTGGCTTAGGAATCTCCAAGTTTCTCCCAAGTAAGAAACTTGCTTCCAGGCTCCCTCTTAATTAGGGACCTACAACAACTCCTCGATTCACTTCTTGAAGAGCTACTTCCTTCTATGTCATGAATTTCTTTGTCTAGGAGTCCTCATCTTGTTGTGGCTTCTTCATAGTGCACAAACCATCCATCACTTTCATCCATGAATCGGTCACGTCATCATTCCTTTCATTCGAAATTGATCCATTAGTCTTCATATGACCTTGCTTCATGTCATGCTGCTTTATTCAAGCCATATTTTTTGGAAGGATCTTACATCCTTTTATATGGTTCTCTTGGAAGTCATCCACAGTTCTTCCCTTTGGCAATCCTACGTAAGCCCATCCAGATATTTCTTCAAAAATAAGAAATGAACACTTAATCAAAATTACCTTTGTGATGGTCTTTCATAATGACATCTTCCTATAGGTATCAACATCCTGCATACATGTTGACACATCTCCCAAAGATATCCAATGTCAAGGGTATCCATCTTTTTCAGACTTCCATAAGAGTTTTCATATCTTTCCTGGAGATTTCCTAGTCAAATCTTCTTGGTCTTTTGGATTATGATTTCCTTTACCATGGTTGCATACCTCACAATATCTTCCTTCTTTTAACACATTTCATTCTAGGAGCTTCCAATTAGAGTTCCTTAATTGTAGTCAATCACCTCATACTTCATATGAGGACATATTATGTTGATTTCATCTAGTGTGACCTATGCATTCTTGCATCCTTTTAGAGGAGGAGATCCTTTTTCCTTTGATCATGCTTATCAAGATAGAAGTAGTGATCCATGTTACAATCATCCCATGAACTCCACAAGTTGGAGTTCCTGATGAAACACTTTCTTCCTCTCTAGATCGGTGAACCCTCCACTGAGGATTCCATCAAAGAATCTTGAGGATCTTGCATATCCCTATCCAACAGATGTTTCCTTTTTGGTTAGATGTATGATGAGCCTTGTCCTGGCTGATTTTTTCCTTAAGTTTGCAATGAGGTTCCCAAGAGCTATATTCTTCATATTTGACTGCCAAGGATTTTGTTCCAGACATCCTTCATGTTTCCTATGGTGATGTCATGAGCTCTTGTTTCTAACTCTTCCATGATTCCATGGTACATCTTATTATTTATTATAGCCATATCCTATAACATAATAATAGAAGTTATGTCAATACCTTTTGTGAGGGAGACTATCTCAGCATAGTAGAGATCTCTTACTTCCTCTTTCTTGGACTTATTTTCTTCAACTTCCTTCACTTCTTCGGTGATATGGGCTTATTCTCTTCCTCTTTTGATATTTTCCCTTTAGGAAAATATCCCCTATAATATCCATACATTTTTTTTCCATGCATAAAATTGAATCTCAGCTATGCTCTTCTTTATTTTATGCGAAAAAAGTTTCCAAACTTCTCTTTCCTTCCTGCAAATGTTTGAGTCTTTAGTTTTAAATACTTTTCCCCTCAACTTGTCTTCTTCTATCTTGCATAGAAACCACAAGTTGTCAAATGAGGTAACTTTCTTATCCCCAAGGACATTTGTTACCTTGTTCATCAGTTAGTGCATTTAGAACAATGATGATTATTTTCTTATCATCTCTCCCAGATCTTGCAGTTGAGATCTTATGAAGATATCCCTTCATTCTTTGATATCTTCAATTTTGTGTAGATCATATCTAAGTCATGTGACCTTTTTAATCACATCTTAAGAGAATAGCCTTACGATCTTATCATATACATCTCTTTGATGTCTCCAATATTTCTATATCAGGGGACCTTTCATAAGAATCCCTTTCCATGTATTAAGAGGAGACATTTTTTCATTGATGTGTTCAATGAATTCACTTTCTTCGAGGACTATGTCTATCCTCCTTTTTCATGCAAGGAATTTTGATGACCCAACCAACTTATAGATCTCCTTTCAAACACAAAGTCATTTTACCAAATTTGATTAACGAATGAAATATACTTACTTGACAAGTGAAGATGAAATATTGAACTTTATCACTTTGATGATGGTTGAAGAAGATGTATGTTTTGCTACTTCCTCGAATGATCTTCTTCAAGGATAAGGAGAGGATCCTTGCTTCAATGAGAGGTAAATTACCTTATAGCTTTGAAGGTGATGATAATTCCTTCTCACTTTTAAGATATGTCAACTACATTGGTAGTGAATGAGTGCAGATCAAAATTGCTTATTCGAATTTCTTCAAGATAATGTGATCTTCGTCTTCAAAATATTTTTAGTTGTCTTGATTTGCAGATAACTGGTGAGGGTATTTGTGGTCTTTTGATGATGACTAGAGGATCCAAAACTTTTACTATTGTAGACTGCTTCTTTGATGTAGATCTTGATATTTTGCTTTGATAACCTTCGACTTGCTTAGATACCTTTCTTGAAACTCGATCCTTGAGCGTCTCTTTGATCAGATTCCATTCCTTTGACTTCTATACCTTTGCTCTAATACCATGTTGAGAAATATATGGCATTAGCATTAGGTGATTTCTCCTTGATTAGTGACTTCCTGTGAATGCATTTTACTTCTTTAGATTAGGATCTTCTTCATGTTAGTGTTCTTCTTCATCAAACAATAACCAATGCATGAACATAAATAGACAATAGACACATCATGTAGGCTATGAGCCAAGGCCAAAACCTCTCACTCTTTAAGAGGAAAACCCGTACAAATTATTCTTATAGAGATTCCAATTGACGAATACCAAGACCAAGACCCTTGACCTATTAGCCACTACACGATCAAGACATGATTCCTCTTAATTGTCAACCTTTTGCTATGATCTTCTTGATTCCTCTTCCTCTTCTTAACAATGATACTACATCACTTGATACCTTCACCATGATAACAATGAGAGAGTTCCAAAATCCATCATTGTAATATCATAGCATACCTCATCACTGCAATGATATCTTCATTACTGAGATCTTGTCACTTTGTAGGAGCACCGAGACTTCATGAATGGTAATCATGTCCAAACTGTGACATCATTGAGACTGTGACTTGAGCAAGGTTAGCATTGAATCCTTCTCCCTGTGGCAACACCGAGACTTCTTCAGAAATTGCACTGAAACATAGTATTCTCATATCATCGAATAATAGACTCTCTTCAATGCTGAAACAATGTCAATGTAGTATTCTATACGAAGTACAGAGGTATTCAAAATTTTATGCACTAGGCCACCCGAATAGAGGTATCCAAATTGTTCATTGTCTCTGTCCTCCAAAATCACAGAGAGAGACCACCGAATTTCTGACTGTAGTTTTCTTCATGATATGGAAATATGACTACTTCAGGAACATAGAACTGTGGTCTATACATAGACCAATATTCTTCTCTATTGTCACAGTGATCTCTATTTAAGAGGGATCCGAATTCCATTTCCTATAGAACTGTAGTTGTGTAACCTTGCAACCTTCACCAAAACAGAGGTGACCCAAGTCAAATTTTTTCTCCCCAAAACTTAGAGATATGCGAGCTTCTTTTATGTGGTTATATGCAAAGAGCCTAGCATCCTATGTATAGTGGTTAGTTCATATACTCAAGCCGACATGAGCATCCGAATGGGTGGGTCTCCTTAATGTGAGCCGACATGAGTTTGCCACCAATATAGAAGTCGACATCGAGAGAAGAGAACTGTGCTTGTATTTGGAGGGATTTCTAGACACTTAGACTCATATACATTTTACACATGATCAAGAAGAGCTCTTCATACATGACATTAATTTTTTGACCTTAATGACAAATACTAAGGCTCTCGATGGGAGTCATCTAAAATAAAATTCACTTTTTCATGAAACCCATGAAGCAAGGCTTACAAAAATAATTTTATTTTATTTATTACATCAATTGCAAAAGTCACAATTACATGTCATTATGAAGACCAAACCTAGTTACACTTTTCAACACCCCACATCAACTAGCATGAGTGTAACCCATAGGCCAATAATTTGGAAGAACTTGGAGAAATAAGACTAAAGAAACCACCACCAAGTATGTCTTTTGCATGCACCAGATGAAAATAGCACACAGAAGAGACTCTCTGAACCAACCAATAATGGAAGTTGAAAGTAGAGGCAACAAATCCACCAAAAGGTTCAAATTGAAACCAAGGTATTGCATGAATATCAATGTGTGATAATGTAATGTTGAAAATTGTAGCCATGGTTGACATTTCCACCTATGAAAAATAAAATGAAGAGAAAAATTAAATTTATAATTTCCCTCCAAATTTTTTCAAGTCAGCCTCATAATAATTTTAGGTCAGTTGGACCTTTTTAGGCACCCATTCGACCCATTTAGAAAGGCTATATATTTTTGAACCTTCCTCACTTGGGCAATTCATCACACATTGTGTCTCAAGCGAGTTCATGGTGAGTGAATTTCAGGAGTTTGGAAATTCAATTATTGGGTGTTGGTTTTGGTTATTATCTTGATGATGTTTCCAATGTACTGATGTATCTCTCTCTCTCTCTCTCTCTCTCTCTCTCTCTCTCTCTCTCTCTCTCTCTCTCTCTCTCTCTCTCTCTCTCTCTCGCATAAGGAATAATTTTCGGGTTTTGCCCTGGTCACAGGCCTAATTTCTGTGTCTCGTGTCATACGGCTTCATGGTGTTTCTACTATAATTTTATTATGCTCTATCACGATTATGAGTGGATTTTCTTATTACTACTTCATGATGAAAAATCTACATGAAACCTAATGATAATGATTATTATTTGAAGCTGTTAAATTGTATAAGAAAATTGTTCTAGTTTTTCCCTAGTCAAAATTAACATGGTATCAAAGCTAGGGGGCACTAAAGAGCAGGAGAATCAAATTTCTCTGTGAAAGAGGGTCGAAGATTTATTGAGGAGAAGTCTATTGATTTGAGCTCCATCAAATTCAATCCATCGCTCTTAGCCAAATTGACAAAGGTATGTACATTATGTGATAAAATTGTGATCAAGTGCTATGTAGAGGGTCAAGACCCTGGTTAAGGATGGGATGTCGGGAAGGATCAATGGCAAGTTGGCTTTAGGAGTAGTGAATAATTTTTTTAAAGGTTGTGAGTGTATCTGAAGTAACCCTACTGTAACTCAGGTTGAGTTTCATGATACTCCTCTCTGTGGTCTTGTGGCATGAATTGAAGATCTAGCTCGAGTTTCCTTACTCTACGGTCATCTAAGCATCTTTGCGGCATACAATTTATGTTCGAAGAAATTGCATTGATATAGATTATTGTGGAACGAAGGTTAATACATTGAGACCCAAGTATCACTATGGAATATTTGAAGTCTTTGGAAAGTATAAGCATGTGGTTTGACTGAGACCTAGAAGATCAATATGGGCATCCAATATAAGTGATCCAAGATCTTAATTGGTTGATACTGTCAATTTTTGTAGCATTATATGGTGTTCTAGTCTCAAAATTTGTGGAGGCTAAAACACAGGAGATCTACAAAACCTCGAAATCATTTTGGGAAATTCCACCTAGAGATAACTCTATTAAATTAATTGACCATCATTTAAATTTTTCGTAAGTTTTACTTAGGAAAATTGGTTAATTAATAGGGATTAATTGAGAAATGTGAGAATTCCCTAGAAACTCACATATATCAACTTAAATATGATCTTAGCCATCGATTAATATGTAATCGTGGTCGTTGAAGTCTCAACTGGAGATTATAAGAGGAGGTAGATGGGGTTGATGGAGAACACATAGGTAAAGTGAGTTCCTTGGCAGGTCGAGTTATCTAGCTTAAGAGGTTGAGCAAAGGAAGAGTTCCAGCTAGAAGGGATACAAAGGGGAAGAGATGGTGATTATGGAGAAGGAATTCTAGTTCTAGAGAGTCAGGAGAGGAGGCTGTATTATTTATCCAGGAGGTTGAGTAAGGGTTGTGTAGTAGCCTCAATAGGCAGTGTGATTCATCCAACAATGAGGTCAATTAAGCTTCCAGTGGCCTCGAAAATTTCCAAAATGCCAGGAGAGTCACTTCCAAAGGTAGTAATAGGCAGGATATCATCATTAGAGACAGATTTTGAGCAGTGCTAGTTGGCTTGTGCAAGGTTTTGGATGGTCAGTTTCTAAGGTAGCTTGTTGCAAGATTGCTTATGAGAGAGAGGGTAATTTCCCTCAGTTGATTTTGACCAGTATTTCTCTCATATTAGATTGCTAATTTCAATATCCAAATTGTACTCAAAATTTCACTACAACATAATAATAAAACCCTCAGTTGCTGCACCAATTTTTCCACATTGGGTTGTTCAAGAGACAATTGTCAAAAAATAATTGTGTGATAGCATATTTAGTAGTTTCCAGCATTTTATTTTCCACTATTTTTTTTATGGTGAAAAATTACAGTGTTATTTATTCGATATTTGTCATAGAAAATAAACTGCATAATTAATTTACAGTTAGAAGAATAAATTTCCAGTTGCTGATCAGAATCTAGATTAGGGGCAAAAATTTGCTCAAAAATCAAAGTGCCGGAATCACTCAAAAACTCAACGACCGCGTCCGTCTCAGAGATAAGATCCCAATGCAACTTGTTTCACTCAAAACGGAGTTCATATGAGAAAGATCGAGACTTTTGTCTGTTTTGTCAAACATGCAAAATTATGGATACATGGCTGACTGGGATGCTGACTAGGCATCCATACAACCCAGTTAGCAAAAAGAATATTCCAAGGAATATTCTTGGAATATTCCTAGAATATTCTTGGAATACTCCCAGAATATTCCCACAGGTGGCTCAATCGCATTGTGACAAATGTCGACATGTAATTGGTCAAAGGCATTTGAGAGGACCAATGAGAGGCTGACACGTGGCAAGCACGGAGGCCACCACGTGCCCTCTCAAAGGTCATGTAAAATTATTTGGAAGGTCAACAAATTCGAACCCGTGACCTCGCCCACACTAGCGCCATGCTTTACCTGTATACAACAACAATATTACTTAACATCCTACGAGCATGGCTTGTAATTAAAGACATGGTACGTGCCCATTGGGGAAAGAGAGGGCTAGCCCCGTAGGCCAACCCCCTCCCCATGCGACCTTACACTATAATCGGAGGTCAGCGCTACGCACTAAGTAGGATTAGTGTTAATTAACCCATGCTTATCCCTAATTAATTACGGATTAACTTGGCGGTAGTTTGGCAGGTTCGACAAATCCGACATTGCTCCATTTTTTGCGGGGTTAACTGGAGTTGCACCAGATTTTGGTGGAGTTTTCCTAGGGAAAACTATAGAGACCATAACTTCTTCAATTTTCGACCAATTTTGGCTCAAAAAGAGTCATTCCTAGATGATTTGGATGCTCTGAACACAATGAGATAGGTTGCAAAGGCATAAAGACACTTCTGTACATGATTTTTCTACGTTGAAGTTTAAGGAAGCTTAGGGCCACTAAGAGAGGAGGTCAAGCCTAGATCAGCTGAAGTCCAATTGTAGAGCTTGGATAGTCATTTTTGGGGTTTTTGGGTCTTATCAATCCAATGGAGAAGGTTGCAAAACCATTGAAGCACTAAAGGTGCATGTAATTAGAGAATTTACCATTAATCCAAAGAGGGCCTAGCCATTGAAGCAGGTCCAAGGAGATGTAGCCCAGTTGGGGTGAAATCCTTTATCAACTTTGTGTTATGAGTTGATGTCTTTTACTTCTCTACAATTTACTTGTTGTATATGCATTTTAAAGAACTAATTAACCTCATAATTTCTCATAAAAGACACTCAATACTTGACACATAATTCCTCACATTTTGGTTAATTTGAGACAATCCTAAACATATTTTTTTCAATACCAATGAGGGATCTTGCATCGAATTAACAAGTTTTCCCAAAATTTAGATCAAGTTGGTATCAAAGAAATGTTATCTCATTTTAACCCTGAGACGGTTTTCTAAGGTTAGCTAGAAAATTAGCTAATGGTTTTGTATTTGTGCAAGGAGAATTTAACTGTGTGCAAGTTTATGTGTATAAGATGAAGAAGTGAGATGCTTTTTTTTGATAAAATTTTTGAATATTTGTGAAGATTTTTGATGCATTACAAGTGTGATGGCAACTTCAACAAGTGATGTTTCTAATCCATCTTCCTTAGCAAGACTCTTCGATTTAGAGATGTTACAAGAGCTTATCATCATGAGAAATATGGTGCAAGAGATGAATGGAGATAGGAAGGAGAACACTATAATTCAAGAGGAGTTGATGGCCATGAAGGAGAATCAAGATCTTCTTGAAAATATGCATGAGATGTATATTCAACTCCATAATGCCAAGGAAACCCTAGCCAAGTATTTGCATGAAAATGAGGTATGCAATTCAAATTTATCTTCAATTTCCTGTCAAAATGAATGTTTTGGTGCTTTTGAAAGACACAATAGAGGAATAGGGTCCATATTATTGATGAAGATGGGTTATGAAGGTAAAGGGTTAGGCAAACATGCACAAGGCATAGTTGAGCAAATTGTTGCTGAGGAAAGGCCTAGGTATTTGGGTCTTGGTTATGGACAGCATGATGGAGCATGCTCCAAAGCCAAGGAGGTGCATGAAGGTGTTCCAAGAAGGACTTTAATGACATGTTCATTACCTCAATCTTGTGAAGTTTGTGTTCATGAGGATTGCAAAAGTTTTATACCCACTTTGCAAGAAGATGCTCATAAGCATGCAAATAGTGGAAATGGAAAACAAGAGGATGTTGAAATATCTAAGGTCATTGAAACCATTGTTGGTATTCCGAAGAGAGCCATTACCTCATAAAATTCACCTCTTCAAGAAGGCGACAAAGGTGAATGTGCAAGGTATAAATCTGTCTTTAATCAAGTTTCTTTTGATTATGATAAACATGGTAAATCTTCACATAAGATTTGGAGAAAATTTACATGTTCCTTTTGTGGTTTGAATAACAATATTGTTTTGCGGTGTTGGAAGAGGATAGACATACACATGAAACTCTCAAACCAAAAGAGATAGAAAGCCAAAGGTCCATTTGATAATGGAAACCATGTTGAAAAGAAGATGCAATTATTTTGCACCCATTTCCATACTCAGGGTCATCTTGTAGACAAGTGTTGGAATTTGCATCCAACAAGTCATCCACAACATTTGAAGAAGGTGGAGAGAGATTTTGGCAAGAATGGAAAAGAGGATTGCATAATTGACATGGGTCAGGATGATACACATAATGAAGTGCAGGTGAAAGAAGCACCATTGAAATGGTTTGGAAAGAGATGGTTAGATTTCTTAACCAATTAAGGCCTTTCATTTCTTTTGGTAATTGATGCAAATATTTCCTTATTGATGCATTTCCTTGTTATTTGGATGCATTTATTTTCTCCTGGAAGTATGGTGCATATTGCATGAAGAAAGATGTTGGAAATGTAGAGTTATGTTGACTCACTTAGATGCAACAAAGATGGCAATTTGCAACTACAAATTTGCATGCATGTTTCATTCTTGAACTTTCATGTTTACGCCAGGAAGGTGTTCGAAAGTGGAGTATGTTGACTCACTTTGGTCATTTTAGCTCTTTAAGTACTCACACATACCAATGGGATTCTTGTACTTGTGATTGTACTTATGAGGGATTTGAGAATTGTTATACATGCATGATAGTTTGTGTGTGTGAACAATGGAATGTTTAGTAGTTTCATTGTGCTTGAACATGCATGAGTGATTGAATTACGTTGGTTGATTGCTTTGTTAACATGTATGTTGTCAACTTAAGAATGTTGATCATCTTCACATGCATGAGTGCCGAGTTGTGTGGTCGATTGATTGCACATGTATAATATATCGACTTGGAAGATTTGATTTTGTCTCCAAATATGAAAGGGAGATGTGACAAATTGTTTCATGAGAATGTGGAATTCTTGTTGTAAATCATCAAGTTGTTGTACATGATTTTGCTTGACTTGAAAGTCAGTGGCTTGAAGAAGCATGTTTTGTCAACTTGTGTTTAGTCGATGATTTATACACCAAGATGTAAGAGTACATGGTGATGTTCACATGATGTGACATTTGTTGCTTTGAAGAAGCAAAAGGAAGAGGTCGTCAAGTTATATTATTGCATGAGTGTTTTTCAAGGTTAATGGTGTTTCTTGGGACAAGATGTTGTATGATTTTGGAAGGTCCACGCTTGAGCAAGAGGCTCATAATTAACCTTCATTCTTAAATCATGACATTAGCAACATGTTAATACTGGAGGATGATGGAATCAAGAAGAGAAAGTGGACAAAAAATGCCAAAAAAATTTGCAGTCATTGTAGACCATTTGATGTGTTGACGCCAAGAAGCGAAAGAGATGGCGAATGCATTATTCCAGATGTCGAATTTGGAACCGTGGAGGTAAATGAATGGTCATTTATTTTCTTTTTTTTTATTGTTATTGGAACTCATTATTTTAGTTCACTTAGATGGGCTTAACTTGAAAAAGTGGTTTCCAAGGAGAAGCTTGCATCGAATGCATGTGTTGCAAAGGAGGAACATGATTCTCAGTGAGAAGGCAATTAGTCAACTTTCCAAGCACTGAGGGATCACTTTGGTATAATAGGGTGTTTAATCAGCAAGCATCCATCAAGTGTTGGATTGGGTCAACAACAAAAGGAGAACATTGGTTGAAGTACCAAGCCATTTTCAAGGCAAGGCATGTCGGTAAACCCAAGTGGTTGTCATGGAGATTTTTCGAAGTAGAATTAATTGATAAAATTGGGAAGGAGAAGAGTATTCATCTCTCATCAGATAACCAACTTTTGTGGGTCCAAAATCTTGTTAGTGGGAAGGAGTGATCGAAATTTGGATTAGGGGCAAAAATTTTCTCAAAAATAAAAGTGCTTGGAATCACTAAAAAAACTGAATGAACACGTCTGTCTCAGCGATACGATCCCAAAAAAACTCGTTTTGCTCAAAACAGAGCTCGTATGAGAAAGATAGAGACTTCTATTTGTTTTTTCAAACTAGTAAAATTTTGGGTACAACGCTGTCTAGGATGCTGACTAGGCATCCGTACAACCCAGTCAAAAAATAATATTCCACAGAATATTCCCAAAATATTCCCATAGGTGGCTCAATCGCATTGTGACAAATGCCAGCATGTAATTAGTGAAAGGCATTTGAGAGGACTAATGAAACGTTGACATGTGGCAAGCCTGGAGGCCACCACATGCCCTCTTAAAAGTCATGTAAAATTATTTGGAAGGCCGACGGATTCGAATCCATGACCTCACCCACACCAGGGCCATGCTTTACTGCTATACCACAACAATATTACTTAACATACTACGGGTGCGGCTTGTAATTAAAGACATGGTATGTAGTAGTTGGGGAAAGAGAGGGCCAACCCCCTCCCCATGTGACCATACACGATAAGTGGGATTAGTGTTAACTAAACCATGCTTATCCCTAATTAATTATGGATTAACTTGGTGGAAATTTGGCAGGTTCAAAAAATCCATCATTGCTTCATTTTTGGCGGGGTTAACTGGAGTTTCTCTAGATTTGGTGGAGTTTTCCTAGGGAAAACTGAAGAGACCATAAATTCTTCAATTTTCAACCAATTTTGGCTCTAAAAGAGTTATTCCTAGATGATTTGGATACTATGAACACAATGGAATAGGTTGTAGAGGCAGAAAGGCACTTATGTACATGATTTTTCTACGTTGAAGTTTAAGGAAGCCTAGGGCCACCAGGAAAGGAGGTCAAGCCTAGATCAATTGAAGTCCAATTGCAGAGATTGGATAGTCATTTTTGGGGTTTTTGGGTCTTTTGAATCCAATGGAGTAGGTTTCAAAGCCATTGGAGCACTGCATGTGAATTTAATCAAATAATTTACCATTAATCTAAAGAGGGCCTAACCATTGAAGCAGGTCCAAGGAGATGTAGCCCAAGAGGGGTGAACTCCTTTATCAACTTTGTGTTACGAGTTGCTGTGTTTTAATTATCTTCAATTTACTTGATGTATATGTGTTTTAAACAACTAATTAACCTCATAAATTGCTCATAAAAGACACTCAGTACTTGACACATAATTCCTCACATTTTGGTTAATTTGAGACGATCCTAAACATATATTTTTTTAATACTGATAAGGGAGCTTGAATAGCATTAAAAAGTTTTCCCAACATTTAGATCAGTTGCTGCAATTAGAATTGTAAGTTTTCACAGAGATTAGTGCACCCTAAAGATTGATATCTAGGTCGAGCCGTAGATAGATAGTATGGGTCAAATTTAGTACACTCACTTTGATATGAGTTTGTAAGGACAAGGAAGCCTAGATTGAATGCAATCAAAGCGAGATATCTGAAGAAGTTTGTATCTTTGTTTTGCTATTGTACAAAATTTGATAAGTCAAACCTTGTCATATGCATTTCCTTATGCGAGCTTTGTGGCTAAGATCAATGTCATGTGAATTCTATATGAATTAGTGAATGATCCAAGCCTTAAGGTATGGCAAAACATTTTTTTTACTCATTGAATGCACAGTGGAATTCGTCAAACTTTGTGTTGAATCTAATGCCATCAAGAGAAGACTATTTTGTATTATGGAGTAGTCCCTTATTTCTGATCATTAAGTTTTAGAGATACAATAGATGTATCCTTGTGATATGTAACTTCACTGTATAAGTCGAATGTTGTAATGGAGGCCTGACACTCAAATGCATATCCTATATATAAGGACCAACAATACATGAAGGCTGACTATATGACTTTGTTTTTTAGGACCCTCTTGAAATCCAAGATGTAGTATTATCATTATAATAATTTATGGCCCCTTAGATTTATTACAATACGTATTGCATTAAGAACCATTATAGTTATTTGAAGCTTTCTCATAAACATGCCATAACTTTGAGGTATGTTCAAGAGTTTGAAAACCAAGTCCAAGTTCAGCGGTTTTCTTGTCAAAATCTATGGAAAAGTTCAAGTAATTCAAGCATTCTCATGACAAATATATCATCTATGGTATAAAATCATCTTCAATGAAAGTCAACATGATCATTGAATATTGTGTGTAAAAACAGGATTATTTTTCTCTTTTCCAAGCTAAGTCAAGATAGAACAAAGATGTAGCTTGATTGTTTTGTTACAAAGTTATGGTTTTATCAACATATTGAAGGATCTCAAATATCATTTTATAATATGGTGAGATTGTCCCTGACAAATTTTTTGTTCAATCCTGTTGAATTTTTGTGACAAGTTTCATATGGCTTGTTTGTGATAAAGAATCTTGGCAATGATAAGAAGGGGTTTGGTCCAATCTTGGCATAACTCGTCAACTGGTAACAATAGTTAGTTTTGAATACACAATTATCATGATCACTGACACTGAGATCTAAACATAGCTGCGAACATAGTGATAATAACACATTGTATGAGCCATTGAAATGGCATTAGATTGGGTTCCTTTGACTGCACATTATATTAATCAGTCAACATGGAGACATGCAATGACTAATGCTAGTCTAAGTTGGAAAATAGAATGACGCACTAATTTGGTGACACATAGGATTGATTTACCTCAAGTAGATGTACTCTTAAGAAAAGTGCTATGACACGGCTTTGTTCATGTTTGCATCCAGGCCTTGGCTGGATGAATCATTGCCATTAAAGGAGAAACCCTTGTACATAATGTTGATGAAGTTGTGTGAGTTGATGAAATTTATTTCTAAGAAACAATTGTTTTTGATGATCTTGTATTTAATTGCATAAATTATTACATATCCAAGGTTTATAAACCCTTGTGTAAATCTAGAAAGGCATTAGAGTTTTGGACTTAAAACCGTATCAAGGCAATTGGGGTTGAAAATGGAATCCAGAGGCATGTGAACTATTTGCTTATGCTTGAAACCCTAGTTCCTATGTTGATGATGAGGGTTTGGCGAAGTTTTTTTTTTTTTTTAAATCCTATGATACAATCCACTTGAAAGAGAAATCCTAATGATAAAGATGATGTGAACAAGATAACATGTACTCCTTAATTATGTGATATGAAATTCTTGATGATGTGAACCTCTTGTTGATAATATAAATGAAGTCGATGATGATGCCCTTTCCTTGATAACGTGGACAAATTTATGGTTGAACCTTTGATGATGATGAAGTGGACTCCTTGATGAGGACTCCATGATGATGTTGTTGTCGACTCCTTATTGATGATGATATGGAGTCCCTGATGTACTTGATGATGTGAATTTCTGATGTCCTTGATGATATGGATTTATGATGTGAACTTATGATGATGTTGTGGACTTTTTTGTGATGACATTGACTCAATGATGTTGTGGTATTCTTATGAGGACATTAACTCTTTTAATAATTTGGACTTTAGCTCCTTGATGAGTTGAACGAGATTGACTGGACCCATGAAGATTAAGGTCAAGGGGGAGCATACACACTCTCAAGAGATAAGTGATTTTATTATTATTATTTTTAATATTATCTCATTATGTGTCTCATCTTTGTATATCTTTCTTAGTTATATTTTTTCTTCCTTGGCCTCCTAGTGAGGATTGTAGGTGCATATTAAATATTGTCAGGGCTATGGCAGTAAATGAATAATGTTGGAAGAAAAAAGACAAGAGGACTCGTGAGTGGATGATTTTTTGGACTGGAGGAAGCATATAAGATTGAAAATTGTTTTAATTAATGAAGAAATGAAGTCTGTCATGACTTCCAAGATGAAGATGGTGAGAAGTTTGAAGAGTGATGCTAATTTGAATTTGTTGGAGATGAGCATGCTATGTGCTCATGACATGTTTCTAACAAAAGCTAAGGATCTCTATGCCTAGTGGAAGAGGGAGTTTCTTGTTTGTGAAATTGAAACTATGGCATGAACTTGATCCTGGAATAATGGACTATGAGTCCATGAACACTTGATGAATATTTGTAGAAGCCATAAGACTCTGTTTCTGACTTTATTGGGACCAGATGAATTTTGGGTGCTATACTGGTCATGACATGGATGGTCCTATTGAATATAACACATTTGAAGCTGGAAATTTAGTTTTTGAAATTAGCTATTGATCTATTTGATCTTCCATTAATGAGATGGTCATTGATATTTTTTCAATAAGAAGCCACTCACTGTCTGTTGGATTTTTTACTTATGTGAGAAGCCCCAGCTAAAGCTGAATAGCTGGATGTTGTTATCTACTAGAATTATTTGATTTTGTTGACTCTTCTAAGTATTGTGGTAGTCGAGATGACATAGTTTGTGAAACAATTAAAGTTGTTTGTTGATACTAGAACCAATTGTGATACATATGCATATTAATTGTTACTAACAAGATAAGCACATCAAGATGTTGTTGTAGCTTGGGATATGCCTTGATTTCCTGGATGAGTAGGAAGCATGGATCTGTCACTCTCAGTACAACCGAGCACAGCATATTGTGCTAGTATGACTAGTTGTGAGGAAATACAAGTGTGAAAGCTCTTTACAAAGTTATTTTATCATGTGCAAAATACGATCGTGATGTACTATGACTATCTAAGATGATATATAGTACATAGAGGAGCAATAAGGCTCCCAAAAATCTTGGTAGATGAGAAGGTAGAAAAATTCCATTGCAACTTGTATGTTTGAATTGTGAGCAATGTGGCTTCAAAATCTATTCACAGGATTGTCCGGCATGGTGCCATTGATGGAGCATTGAGGCTCTAACATAGAGGGAGCGATGAGGGTCTAGCATAGAGGGAGAAGTGAGGCTTCAACAGTGACTTATTGAACTGAATTAGTGAGGCTTAAACATATGAGTAGGTTGCAGACATTCTCACCAAGCCTTTACCGCTAAAGAATTTCTTATTCTTTAGAGAGCAGTTTAGAGCACATGAGAATGTATCCCTCCCTGAGAGGGAACACTGCTGATCGAGAACACTCATAATTTGATCTCCCCCATTCTTTCAAATACACATGGACTTGGTGAGGGGAAATTGAAGTGGGATTGAGCAACGAGGCTCTTGGGTGTGAGGGTACTCCTTAAATCCATGGACTTGGTTGAGTACATGCCCCAATATTTATCATACCTATGATTCACCTTTGTGTCCTTATTGACCAAAGGACCATGGAATTGGTTAAGCTTGCGGGGAATGCCACCCATTTGGCTAGTGGGTTAGGAGACTTACGTGTGTGTGATATTTACCAAGGGTGGAAGCAAATGCCATGGGCTTGGTTGTGGTAAATTGATCTCCCCTATGTATTGGATGCAAGTGTTCTACAACTTGATCACTGAGGATCAGTCAGTGGACATAAGGTGTGTATCTTTACCAAGGTCATTTATGATTGTCATGGAGTTGGTTGTGGTAAATCGGTCCCTCTATTTTCATTATGGATCATTCTTCCAAGATGAGATGAGATGATGATGCAACCATCAAATTTCCTTATGTTGAAACATGTACATATGAGATGGGATCTATGATATACTCTTTCAGGTCATGGAGATTGACCTGGAGACTAGTAGGGTGTGTGTGATCTTTACCAAGGTCAAACGTGACTGCCATGGAATTGGTTGTGGTAAATTTATCTCCCCTACCATCCATTGTGGATCAAGAAATCATTTTTTAGCCAAGATGAAATTTATGGAGCAACTAGAAGAATACCTCCCTAATTGAGAGGGAGAATTGAAATTGGATTGTGATGCCGTCTGCTTTCCTTATGATGACAAAGAATGAAAATACCTCCCTGGCTAAGAGGGAGTGTTGAAAATAGTAGCCATGGTTGGAATTCCCATTGATGAAAAATAAAAGGAAGAAGAGAAAAATTAAATTGGAAATTTAAATTTATAATTTCCCTCCAAAATGTTTCAATTTAGCCTCATAATTTTTTTAGGTAAATTGGCCCCTTTGAGGCACCCATTTTACCCCTTAAGAAGGATATATATCTGTGACCCTCACCTGCTCACTTGGGAAATTCTCATCATGAATTTTTTTGGTCTGCTCCAACGAGTTCTATGGAAGGAAAGGAGGACAAATTTCAGGAGGAGGGTTTTGGAAATTCATATTATTTTGGGATATTTGTTTTGGTGATTATCTTGATGATGTCTTTGGTGTATCTTGAACTCTCTCTCTCGCATAAGGAAAAAAATTATGATTGTTCCCCTTGCCTCAGGCCTAATTTCTGTGTCTCTTTTCTCATGGATTCATGGCGTTTCGACTGTGATTTTCTTATGCTCTATCATGCTTATGAATGGATTTTATTATTACTGCTTCATGATGAAAATGATACATAAAACCTAATTCTAATGAAGATTATTTGAAGCTATTGAATTGTATATGAAAAATGTTCTAGTTGTGCCCTAGTAAAAATTAACATGTAAGATGACATTGAACACAAGGTAAACCACCTAGTCAAAGACCAGTGATGAAAATAAATTCTAGGCATAAGCTCACCTATCAATTATGAAAATAGGGATAGGGTGTGAATCTAGTTCTACTCTTAGAGAAATTTCTTGGAGTAAATAAAATCAGACCCATCAAAAGGAAGTCAATGGGGAACTTCTAAACTAACACAAGTATATGACTGAGATGCTGATATGATACTGAGAGTAACTTGAAGAAATGGGTATGGTCAACATTATGAGTCAAGAGACACCACATAATGGCTGACACAAAGTTTTACTTCCCTTGAACAAAAGCACGATACCGAGAGTAACTTGAATAAATGGGTATGGTCAACATTATGAGTCAAGAGACACCACATAATGGTTGGCACAGATTTTTACTTCCCTTGAACAAAAGCACGACACATTTTGTGACCTAGGAAACATGGACCATAATGAAATTTGTATGTGTCTGAGACATAGGAGGCATCAACATACTCTCAATATGATTGGAAGAGTAACTAACCAGAGTAGTACTGACTCTAGGAAAAGGTTCGTCTCTTGAAGGACATACTAAATCCTAACCTGATGAGGAAAATACTCATAATTGGGTGCTTTGTTCAAGCGCAACACATCCGACTCTGCTGCCACAATAATGAAAGAAACTCTTCCCGTCCCCTATTTTTTTTGGAATATTTTTTTATTTGTCTTTTTCATATTATAGAAAATCCTAAAAATAATAAAATAATGCTTGCAATATAATGGAGGGAATGAGTATCACGAGCAATCAAACTAGTTCTAGCGCTTGGAACATTCGTATTCTCAATGACGTTCATGATATTGATACTCGGGGGATGTTTCCTCCAGGGATAAGTGTGTTGAGTCGCAAAGCATATAATTGCATGGCTTGAAATCTCAGAAAGAGCATTGACAAAAGTGGCTTATACAAGAGCAAATTTGGAGCCAACTTAAGGCCAAAATTGCAAGTGGTCAATATGCAATGCAATAGTATAACTAAAAAATTGGGAGCCTTTAGGTATAAAGTCAGAATACGTGCGAGGAAGAAGAATGAGGCTTGAAAAAAAGTTCTTGAGCCTATAGAAAGTTCACAACATGGAAAACATTTCTAGAGAGAGCTACTAACTATGAAGCACATGTGAGGAAGGCTTTACCACTAAGTTAGGATGTAAAGGCGATGAGTGAAGGGTTTAACCGTCGCAAGAAAGTGGGATCGACCATATGGCCAAGTATTATAGAACAAGGTCAGAATGCAATATGCAATGACAAATTTATAACCTATATTCCAGTTTAGGGGACAATACCTACCACGAGAGGTCAACAATCTTGAAGAAGTAATGGAAAAAATATCACTATGTGATAAAAATCTTCATTATCCCGATAAAGTACTTAAAGAACTCATATATAGGTTAAAACATTAAACAATAACTCATAAAATGAACAAACTATAGAAAAGTATGTTAAAGTTTCAAATAAATAAGTTCAAAATGAAATTAGTACTCACCATTTTTGTTTTTACCCATTTTAGTGCTTTGGAGCAATTTTTATCCTCAAAAGTTAACAATTGATTCTGGGAGATCTAACCAAAGAAACCAAAATATGTGAAATACAAGTAATTCTAAACTTGATTATCTTCTATTTAATTCCATTTTTAAAAAAATTGATTGATTTTTAGCCATCCAAATTTGACCATGAAAGTAGGGTTGCACATATGTGGCCTTTCTTCTATCGAAGTGTGTATGGAAAAGCTCTACACACACCTTGTTAGAATAAAAGTCATGTTTACACGTGAATGTCTAGATCAAATGGTGCGTACACATATACTTAAATTTGAAGATTTCATTTGCTAAAAGTTGGCAGGATGGCTATTGTTTGGTGTGAAAGAGAACATGAGTAGATTGATAACTTAGTTTTAGGAGACCAAGAGGCAGTGGATGCCTTAAAATTTTTTAGATTCTCAAGTTATTCATGATGTTGATTATGTGGGCCCAAAAATAAGTTATTAAACATTCTCATCAATTATTGGGAACTCGGCAAGAACGTTTTATGATTGATTTCATACCTTTGAAAATTGAAGTAGAAGATATATACTTCATTATAGGTTTATCTCGATGAGGAGAAGTAGCAAACCTAAAAGGAAAATAAAGTGGAGGCATTAAAATTGATGATTATATAGCCATATATTGCATACCTAGAACACATAAAGTGGGCTTGTAGATACCCATTGGAAGCATAGATAATATAGAGAAAAAGATTTTGCTTTTCACAATTGCTAGGGCATCTAGATTAACTTCTTTGCACCAAGCCTCTCAACTAACGATTTTTTTGGTAGTGGAATGCCTTAGATTGATAGCCAATGATTGGTGTACCATGCTCTTATATAACATGAAGAGCCAATTAACTACATGTAAATATCGACGAATGAAGAATTTCGTTATGGCAATATTCTATGCTCATTTTTCTTTGAGTGAATTCCAACCTTACGACCACGCATAACACCCCACATCGGTGATCCAAGCGAGCGTTAAATGGAAAGGTGGGTAGAGATGATGGGTAGGCTCAGAGGAGTCCGAGTCTCCCAAGCTACCTTTGATGACGATTTCTTCTAGTGGTGGGAGAAACAAGTCGTAGGTATAGAGGATTACGCCTACGCAGTGTTAGACTTTTGGGGATATACGAAGCTAGTATTTACCAAAGATGTTGCATGAGGCGACATTAGTAATATTTTTTATAGTTTTTAATATATTTAATTAATTACTATTTTTTAATGATTAAGAGTCTCTTAATAAATTAAAGTATTTTTTTTTGAACAAAAGTATTGAAAATATTTAATGATGATGATACAGATGTTGGACCAACGAGACCAAAGGGATTGTTGAGGCATACGTATCGAGGTAGGGAAATCGAGGGAGAAATAGTTGAGTCTGAGAGTTTTCTCTGAGCGGTTCATAGGAATTTGGAGAGTTTGACTCGTCAGATTCCTATGGAACCCATGGAGGATCTACCAGAGGCTATACAAAGATGCGTGGTAGAGTAGCACGAGATTGGGTGCAACTTTTTCGATGAGTAGAAAAGGCCATCACCCACTACCTTGACATGCATCTAGGGAAAGGTCCTAAACATTATAGTTTTGTATGAATAAATGATTAGACTATGATATCATTGGGAAAGAGCCCTAATTTTTAGGACATTTGTCCACATTTTGTAAAATTTTGAACACAAAAACACACACTCTCTCTTGCTCTCTCTCTATCTATCTATATATGTTAAAAAATGTAGCAATAAAGGCTCCATTTGACTTCAGCCTTATTCAAATTAAGTAAATCAAATTTCCACATTAGTAGGACAACTTAGAGGTAGTTAGTTATTGTGACATGGATCTTGTCACTTAGTTAGCTCATTAAATTCGAGTTAGAGGGCTTGGAGTTCAGTTGTGCATTTGTGATTGCTAAATTTTAGCAATCTAGTTCAGTTATTTTCAGTCGTATTCAGTTAACTGGACTGTAACTATTGATAGAGTCAGTTGAAGGTCAGTTGTGTAGTGGTACAACAATCTAATTAGATATCTGTCAATTAACTGATAAATCAACCCAAAATATCTAATGCATGCAAGGAATTTGAATTCCTAAGATGAAGTGGAGATGAAAAGGAAGAGTAACATAAGTTTTATACTAGCTTGAGTGTACAGGTGTTGCATGAAGTCATAAGATCAATCCTTGGGAATTGTGCAAGAAAATATGAGGAAATTCCTATCTTTAAGGAGCTAATTTCCTCAGGAATTGCGCAAGGAAATAGGAGGCTAGATGGGAAAATAATTGGATAAGTGTTGGCCTGATTTTCTCATTCAGTAGAGAGAAAAAATATTCTTTTGCATGTTGTGCTCAGAGCTAGGGAAAGAAATTGTAATAGTTTTTCTATTCAACTGATTAATGCAAACATGCTTAAGGGGTTTTCCCAGTTGGGTTCCCATAGAAATCACTCTGTATTTGTGGTTTTTCTTATTGCATGTATATGCATGTTGTTCTAAATTTTGATTTCCATTCTGCAGATCAATATAGTACAATTGTGTCTCTTGTTTTTTAATTTGAAATCTTGAGCAGTTTCAATTTATATCAAAATTTCTACATGGTATCAGAGCCCTGAAATCACATTAAAACTAGTATTTTGAACTTGTCTTTCAGGAATTTCAAATTTGCAGCTTCAATGCAACAATTTTTTCTTCAAGATCGAGAGAATGTCTTTCAACGGTCTGAGATTAGAGTATGCCATGGAGGGTAGCTTGAATTTCATAGCCTAGAAGGATTGAATGGAAATAGTGATTGATGATAATGGTGTGTTAGAATATGTTAAAACTTATATTGTTAAACCTCCACAGTCGGATGCACAACAATTAACCCAATAAAAGAAGGATGTTGCAAAGGCCACAAGAATTATTTTGAAAGGTGTGAGAGACAAGTGTTCTCAAATCTCCTTGGAAAAGAAACTCCATATGCTATGTGGAAGGCACCATAGAAAATTTTAGGGGCGAATGTTTTCCCTTTGGCGAAATTAAGGGGTTTTAAATTTTTAGTGGGCAAATATTTTGTATCATAGTACATTTTTAGAAATCACCTCAAATAGCCCACCTTATTTTAAGGGAGAGGGTAAAAAAGGTAAATTTAGCCCTTGAAATTAGGAGTTACAACCTTCCATTCGCCCATTTTCAAGAATAGGTTTTATTTAAGTGAATCCATTCGCCCATTTTCAAGAATAGGTTTTATTTAAGTGAATCCTATGGGTCAAAAGCCCAAATACCATATTTATAAAAGAGGTATGGTAAATTAATAAAAATATAAACAAATGAGAGGTATGGTAAATAAATAAAACATTTTTTATGTTTACTTCATAAGTCACCTTATATACATGCAAGTGTGTAAACAAATAAAAATATAAGTAAAGTGGAGGTATGGTAAATAAATAAAATGTCTTTTTATACTTACTCAAAAGGTATGGTAAATAAATAAAATATAAATAAACTAGACGCATGGTAAATAAATAAAACCTCTTTTTATATTTAGTCCATAACCCTCGTTCTATTTATGAAGGCTCAAGAAAGAGGTTTTATTTAAGTGAATCCTATGGGCCAAATACCATATTTGTAAAAGAGGTATGGTAAATTAATAAAAATATAAATAAACAAGAGGTATGGTAAAAAAATAAAACATTTTTTATATTTACTCCATAAGTCACCTTATATTTACGAACATTCAAAAAATGCGTTATATTTAGGTGAAACCTATGCGCAAAATACTATGGGACAAATACCATGGACTAGATTTTTATTAATACCATGCCAAAAAACATTATTAACCCTAATATTAGTATTAATAAACATTATTAACCCTAATATTAGTATTAATCAAAATAAAAATGGCACATGGTATTGACCCATGGTATTCACCTCGAATGTAGCCTATTTAAATGGGGGAATTAAACCAGCATAGATCCATCTTTACTCTGGATCTACTAACCCCCGAAAGGTATCAAATATCATGATATGCAAACTAGCATAGAGTGAAAAAATATTTGATCCGATCAAGAGTAAAAATGGATGTTTTGATTTAATGTATGTTAAAATTTTTAGCTTGGTTAAAATGAAAAATAAAATAAAAATCAACTATTAATTTTATTAATTTTTATAAATTATTAATATTAATTTTTAAGCTCCAGGTTTATGATAACCCATGGTATTGACCCATGGTAATACCATGGTATTCATGTGAGCATAGACTATTTAAAGGGGAAATTCTATCATCTTAGATCCATCTTAATTCTGGGTCTACCAAGTGCTTAGAGGGATAAATAGATTTCATCCCCCTAAGAGTGGTAGATGTGGAGTTAAGATGGATATAGGTTGGTTTTTATGATAATGAAGATATTAAATAGACTTAGGAAATTATATTGTAAAAACATCTTAAGGTGAATGGTTAAAGCATAAACATTGGACAAGTATATGTGTATACTTCTGTTTTAAACTGAAACAAATCCAGGGCTAAAAGGAATGGATTGGTTGCACTAGTCATCCTTATATAACTTTCCAACATATGCTGCAGTAAATAGATTGTAATTTGGGTAATTTTTCTAATTGCAAACAGGAACATACTTGTGTATTGGCAAGGTGGTTACGAGGTCCCTAGAAGTGATGAATTTGAATTTTTCTTGGTTTTATATATAGTATTAGATTTTTTCTCATGCTTTCTGTGAATGGCACGGGTGAATTTTATCCTACACCCACTAGGTTATCGATATGTAATTTCAGTAATTTATCCTGAAGGTTAGGGCAGAAGGCGCTGGCTTGCCAAGTGATACCACGCCACACAGGATCAGATGACGTGGGTCCATGGAGCCAATGACCTTTACCAATGACTATCCCTTCCCGGACTGTCCCGAATATAAAACCTATTTCAAAAGATATTTTAAAGAAATGCAATGATTTCATTTGTGTATTCAATAAACAAAAGATTTTATAATTGAGTAAAATATTCGCCATGCCTGGTGAGAGATTCGCCAAAAAATTATATATACATATCATATTATTGATAAAATCGCCTTCCATTTTTCCTATATACCATGGAGATTGGCCCATTTACTATACATGTAAATTTAGGGGGGGTTCTTAAAATTTTCCCTGGAAGGCACTGACTAATCTATTTGAAATAACAATGACCATAGAAAATTCGTCCTGAAAGACAAACTTCGAAACATCAGGATGCAAAAAATGACACTATTCCGTAGTATCTCTCCAGGTTTACACAAGTTCGAGATGAGCTTGGAGGGGTTGGGGTGAATGTAGTAGAAGATGACCTGGTGAACCTCTTTCTTATAAGCCTTCCAAAATCCTGGCACAACTACCAGGACTCTGTGAATGGAAGGGAAAAATTACCGAATTGGGAAAGGTTGTGGTCTGATTTGGTTCAAGAAGAGTTTAGGAGAAATAACAGAGATGGAACATCATCCAAATCTGAGGATGAAGAGAATTTTTCATTGGTTGGAAAGGGGAAGAAGGGAAAAGGAAAGAAGACACAAAGAAAACCTCATCGAGCCAAAATAATGACAAGAAGAAAGACTTGAGCAAGACAAAATGTTTCCACTACCACAAATACAAGAACTATGCAATAAAATGTATGCACAAGAAGTCTACCTAGAGAATCCTTCAGGAGGAATAGGAGGTGAAGCACTAGATTAAAAATTAGAATTAGACTTCACCCTAATAGCATGCATGGCCAACATTGTTATGGGGAGTGTGTGGTACCTTGCTTTTGGACGCTTCATTCCATATGACAAGGTGCAAGGAGTTTTTCAGTAGCTTGGAAGAGAAGGATCTCCAGATGCATATCGAATTGGGGGATGATGGGAGGTACAATGCTACAGGAATTGACATTGTCATCTTTGAGAGGGAGAAAGCCTCCCCTCTTCACCTCAAAGATGTTATGTTTGTACTTGGGCTGAAGAAGAACCTGAAATTTGTAGCAATATTGGAGGATCGTGGCTATGATGTTATTTTCAGTAAAGGGAAAGCCTTTTTTAGACGCATAGCTACCGAGAAAGTGAAGCATATTGGAGTTCGAGTCAAAAAACTATACAAACTTAAGGTGGGAGAATATACTACATTGACCAAGAAGGAAGAAAAGGTGCAAAGTCGAGATGTTGGAGAAATCTAGCATAGGAGATTGGGTCATATACACCACAAGCCTTAAAATCATGTAGCAAATTACCACTGGTCTCCCTAAAGGCTCACTTGACCATTAGGATGTCTACAAGGGTTGCATATTGGGAAATATGTCAAATCCACTTTCCATGGCCGAGCTAGTAGAATAGTTGTAATCTTGGAACGAGTCCAATATGATGTTTGTGGACCCTTTTCTACAACCTCCACAACAAAACATATGTACTATGCTATTTTTATTGATGATTTCTCTAGAAAATGTTGGATATTGTTCATGCGGAATAAGGATGAAGTTTTCTCAAAACTTGTTGAATTCAAGGCATTAGTTGCGAAGGAGATTGGAAGAAGGTGAAGGCTCTCAGGAGCGACAATGAAGGTTATTTTTTTTAATGCCTTCAAGGATTTTTGTGCCAAAGAATTTATTCAAAGAGAACTGACAACACCCCATAACCCAAAACAAAATGGGGTAGCTAAGAGGAATAACATGAGAAATATAGTGGGAGAAATAAGGGCCATGTTGCATGATCAGGGGCTGTCATTACATCTATGGGAAAAATCATGAAAAAATGTAGTCTACTTACAAAACCAAAGTCCTCATAGAATACTTGGTAGGATCACACTGGAGGGAGTTTTCTCTGGAAGAAAGCTTGATCTGTCTCATTTTAGAGTTTTTGGAGCTTCATTTTATTTCCATGTCTCCAAGGATTAAAGGAATAAACTTGAGCCTATGGAAGGGTGGGAGTTTTTGTAAGATACACTGTAAATCCACACAATTATCGGGTGTATTTTCCTTCACTAAGGATGATAGTTGTGAGGAGAGATGTCAAGTTCAATGAGGATAAGGCTACGAGATGCTCTCTGGAGTGAGAGTTGAGTATCCCACTGAAGCAAGATATTTTTAGCTCCAAAGGAGGAGCCTCAGGAGGTTGTGGAGTATCCACATGTAGTGGAGTAGAAAGGAGACAGAGTGGAGGCACCCACTCAACCAAAATCTTCCATAGAGGGGAGAAAGAGAACCAAAGAAGTTGATATATTGTTGCAAGATTCTAGAGAGAATGTGGGAACCCCCACATCACAACACAGGAAGAGGAGGTCACCTGATAGGTACACTAGTTACATGGCTCTCATGACAGAGCTCATTGAGATAAAGCCTTCTTCATTTGAGGAAGCAGTTTCTCAACCTGTTTGGGTTGATGCCATGGTGGAAGAATATGAATCCATCATGAAGAACAATGTATGGGAGGTGGTGTTGAGACCAAAAGGGAAATTAGTGGTTGGTTCCAGATGGATATACAAAGTGAAGCATGCAGCTGATGGGAGCATCGAGAAGTACAAGGCCAGATTTGTGGCCAAAGACTTCTCTTAGGTAGAGGGAGTGGACTATGAGGAAACATTTGCAACATGTGAGGCCATATGGATGAGGCTGCAATTTACAATTAGAAGAATAGATTTCTAGTTGTTGTAATTAGAATTGTAAATTTTCACAGAGATTAGTGCACCCTAAATATTGATATCTAGGTCGAGCCCTAGAGAGACAATATAGGTCAAATATTTAGTACACTTTCTTTGATATGAGTTTTTAAGGACAAGGAAGCCTTGATTGAATGCATTGAAAGTGAGATGTGTAAAGAAGTCTATATCTTTGTTTTGATCTTGTACAAAATTGGTAAGACAAATCTTGTCATACACATTTCCTTATGTGAGATTTGTGGTTGAGATAAATGGCATGTGAATTCTATACGAATCAGCGTATGATCCAAGCCTTAAGGTATGACCAAGAATTTATTTTCACTCCTTGAATGCACTATGGAATTCGTCGAACTTTGTGTTGAATCTAATGTCATCCAAAGAAGACTATTTTGTATTATGGAGTAGTCCCTTATTGTTGATCATTAAGTTGCAGAAATACTATAGATGTCTCCTTGTGATCTGTAACTTCACTATATAAGTCAAATGTTGTAATTGAGGTCTGACACTCAAATGTATATCCTATATATAAGGACCAACACTACATGAAGGCTGACTATATCACTTTGGTTTTTGGCACCCTCTTGAAATCCAAGTTGCAGTACTGTCATTATTATAAGGTAAGTGGCTATGGTCCCTTAGATTAATTACAATACATATTGCATTAAGAACCATTATAGTTCTTTGAATATTTCTCATAAAGAAGCCGTAAGTCTGAGATTTGTTCAAGAGTTCTAAAACCAAGTCCAAGTTCAGCGGTTTTCTTATCAAAATATATGGAAAAGTTCAAGTAATTTGAGCATTCTCAAGATAAATATGTCATCTATGGTATAAAATCATCTTCAACAAAATTCAACATAAGCATTGAATATTGTGTGTAAAAAAAAGATTATTGTTCTCTTTTCCAAGCTAAGTCAAGATAGAACAAAGATGTAGCTTGATTATTTTGTTACAGAGTTATGGTTCTATCAACATATTGAAGGATATCAAATATCATTTTATAATATGATGAGATTGGCCTGGACTAATTTTTTGTTCAAGCCTAGTGAATTTTTGTGACAAGTTTCATATGGCTTGTTTGTGATAAGGAATCTTGGAAATGATAAGAAGGGGTTTGGCCTAATCTCGGTATAATTCGTCTACTGGTAACAATAGTTGGTTTTAAATATATAATGATCAAGATGGTTGATACTGATGTCTAAACACAATTGGGAACATATTGATAATAACACGTTGTATGAAATGGCATTGGATTAAGTTCCTTTGATTGCACATTAGATTAATCATTCAACATGGATACATGCAATGACTAATGCTAGTCTAAGTTGGAAAATAGAATGATGTACTAATATTGTGACACATATGATTGATGTACCTCAATTAGATCTACTCATAAGCAAAGTGTTATGGCACTGCTTTGGCCATGTTCGAATCCTGACCTTGGCTAGCCGAATATTTTCCATTAAAGGAGAAACCCTTGTCCATAATGTTGATGAATTTGTGTGAGTTGATGAAATTTGTTTCCAAGAAACAATTTTTTCTGATGGCCTTGTATTTAATTGCATAAATTATTACATATCCAAGGTTTATAAACCCTTGTCTAAAGCTGAAAAGTCATTAGAGTTTGGAGTTAAAACCCTATCAAGGCAATTGAGGTTGAAAATGGAATCCCAAGGCCTGTGGATTGTTTTTTTCTACTTGAAACCCTAGTTCCTATGTTGATGATGAGGGTTTGGAGAATAAATATATTTGTTTGAAATCATATGATATAATCCTCTTGAAAGAGAAATCCCAATGATGAAGATGATGTGAACAAGATAATATGTACTCCTTAATGATTTGATATGAAATCCTTGATGACGTGAACCTCTTTTTGATAATACAAATGAATCGACGTTTCAAACCATCCTCTCTGGTTCATCATCAGGATAGCTCCATGAGTGAATAAGCCAGAACTCAATAGGGTGAATAAATAAAGGTGTGGGCTAGGATGGGAATGAATGACAACCGACAAGTTCAGATGAAAAGAGAGTGAATCAATAGATAATGATTTAATTTTAATTTTTAATACCTAGTTTTCTTTATGATGTGGAATTTTTCATGATGAAATTGGCTCATTGATATTGTGGACTTATTATGAGGACATTGACTCTCTTAATAATGTGGACTTGAGCTCCTTGATGAGTTGAACGAGATTGACTAGACCCATGAAGACTAAGGTGAAGGGGGAGCAGACACACTCTCAAGAGATAAGTACTTTTCTTATTATTATTATTATTATTTTTATTATTGTCTCACTATGAGTCTCTTGTCTCTGTATATCTTGCTTGGTTGTATTTGTTCTTCCTTGGCCTCCTAGTGAGGATTGTAGGTGCATATTAAATATTGTCAGGGCTATGGCAGTAAATGAATAAGGTTGTAAGAATAAAGACAAGAGGACTCGTGATTGGATGAGTTTTTGGACTCAGAGGGAGCAGATAAGATAAAAAATTATTTTAATTCATGAAGAAATGAAGTATGTCGTGACTTCCAAGATGAAGATGGTGAGAATTTTGAAGAGTGACGCTGATTTGAATCCATTGGAGATGAGCATGATATGTTTTTCTCATTTTTTGTATAGCTGGGTCCATCGAAAGTATGCAACATGGGTACGCCTCGGATGAGGAATTAAATTCTGCATCCAATGAGTGGTCACACTCAAAATTTCCTTTGGGATGCAAATATTGGAGTGCATTAACCATAACAAATTGGGAAGGAGGAGAGATAGACGACATAGTTTTCTCGATAGAAGTAGATTGCAAATTCATATGCTGCAATTGGTTTACTAACAAACTAGTTGTATTTGAATCGATCGATCCTACCACCCCATCAACACGGGGCCCCAGTTTTAGTTTGGATGATTTCATCTGAGGTCTCAATGAATTATGAAAAATTTCACAAGGACAAAAAATTGAGAATAAATGGGATCCAATTGTTGGGCCCTAAATATAGCTTGTTCTCTTATGGACACGACAGAAAGTGACACATATTTAGAGATTGTTGGATGTAGCAACATCAAAAAACACTTAAGAAAAAATTCATTAGGTATTTTTTCTTTGATAATTCTCTTTCTTCTATGCCATTCTTGGATGTGGTCAAAGATGTGAGTGGCCTTGTCCTTCTTGAAATTGGCCAAGATCTTAGTTTTGATGTCGTATCAAATAGGTAATATAAAGTGGTTAAGAAACACCGTGGCCGAATCATTAAACCTTGAGAATGATCCACCTTTTAGTTCAATATACCACTTTGCAACATTCCCATTTAGTGTGAATTGAAAATTCCTCAACCTAATCGAATCATAAATGAAAGAGTTTGATGAACAACATAGGTGAAATGTGGTTATATGATCTACAAGATCCTCACCCAACTTTCCTTTGAACTTAGGGATGTCCAAAGGAAGTTTGGTATGGACCAGGGGCCAACTCAGATCATACCAAACTGGGTCACTGGTTAATTTTTACAAATGTGGAAAATTAAGAGTTTCTAGAAATGGTAAGGGTAGAGAAGCTATCAGATTCCACCCCTTAGAGTGAATACTTCCAAAAGGACCATAGTTCAGAAAAGAATACCCTAGATTTTCAATTGCACTAGGTTGCCAAAGATTGCCCGCATAAAGTCCTAGATTATAATATAAACCTTGCTATTCAGGAATATAGGGAAGATATCCTCCACTTATAGAAGAACTGTGAGAAAAAGAGGTATTGCCTCATGTCAGAATAATATAAGAAGGAGAAACCCCTTAGAAAGGGTTCTCAGAAATACTTAAGGGTGAAAATATGGTCGACATACTACCAATAAGAAAGGGGGTACTCCCTTTCTAACAAACACTTGATAAGGGTTTCCAAACCCTGAACCATTCAATGCAAGATATGTTATATCCTTCCCTCGTCCTTGAAAAGGATTGATATACTGAGAAAACACGGAAATGGAAGAAATCCACATCCTAAGGAGGGATTGGCAGGAGGAAATTTTCCACTTCCAAAAGTGAAGCCCTGTAAGGAGGATGAACCACTAGCCATGGAAGGCATAGAAGAAGATAAAGAAGAAGGGATTGTAGGAATCTCTGTGGATGGCATCCAAAATGAGAAAGAACCCATGAAAGGAGTATAAGGTTGGATTCCACTACTTAGGTTAGGAGAAAAGGTAGATCAAACAACTATTATGTTGGGTGTAGAAGTGGACATGGTTAGGAAGGAAAAGGTTCCTCCACTTACTTTTGAAGAAGGTGTATGCACACCAGCAAAATTAGTAGCCATACTAGTGCTACTAACATTGGCCATTTTGAAAGAAGAAAAGTTCAAAAAATGCTCTGAACTAGGGTACCCACATACGATATAATATAGGGAAAGTTTGAAGGAAGAGGATCTAAAGGACTCGTATAATAATTTGGGATATATCTACCTCTACATAATATTCTAACTGAAAAATTACCCTAGTAGGGAACCCAATTTTCCATCCAAATCATGAAGGAAACCCTTCTTTTCGAGAACATCCTTCGAAGTAGAAACCCTTGGTGAAGGATTTAAATTCATAGTTGAAAGCCTGTGAAGCCTCATAAACTAACTTATAGGTCGATCAACCACCTTTTATAAATAAAAAGAATTGACTCAAATCACCAAAGGTAGACTAGGAGCACAAATCACTCTCTTAAAAGTTCATAAAGATACAAACAAGCAAACAAACTTTAGGTATTTCCATTATGGGTGATTAGGATTAGACACCAAAATACAAGAAATAAAATAAAGTCCCTTCTGAAGGAAAACTTGGGATGGTGAGGGCCCAAGGCCTACTAGCAAAGGTAAAAATAGTTACACTGGCCCCATGACAATAACCTTTGCTAGTGCAAGTACCCTTGCTTCACGAGGCACCCTCTAGAATTACTATGATAGTGATACACCATCTTTCTTAGGTACCAAGGGTATTCCCCCCTGCAATCACCTAGGAAGTACTTATGAAAGGAAACTAGGGTTACCATCTCGTAATCATAAGTTGAGGGGGATAGTCTTGGGAAGGTGTTTTGACAAGTAGGAGAGGGGTATCTCTCTTTCCTTATCGTTACAACACCTAGTTCTTGACTCTTGTGTGAGAGGAGCTTCTCTGAAAACCTATATGATACTGGATTTCCACTCTTTAATCAACTTCTATACTTTGGTTTGAGTGTCCTTGGAGATTTTACTTTCCAAACAACTATTCACGGACCCTAAATATTCCTTAGACTAATGGGTATTATATAACAAAAGAAATTTGTAGTTCAATTTAATTATGAGTTCATTTTATTGTTTGTTATTTAGTTCAGAGGATATGGTAGTGCAATTGGAGATGTTTTGATGTAAAAGAAACTAGTAAGAAAACTTAGGTTGCAAGCAATGCAACTCTTTTTCTTCGATGAACAATGATTTCTACAGGTTTCTACAAAAATCTAATAAGCAAATTTTATTTTTTTTCCTTTTATACGCACTCATGCATTCAAAATCAACCAAAAATATCATTTTTTTTCCTAATGCAATCAACCCTAATGAAAACTGATATTTAATGCAAGATCATAAGATATATCAACAAGCCTTAAGGCCAATGATCAACAAAGGAAACAACTGACAAACAAGTCAAGGTACCAAGTGCAAAAATGCACTTATGAAAATCAAGAATATCAATGGAACATAAGTGCATCCAAGTCAAGAATATCAAAAGAATTTTTCTCAAATTCATAAGTGAATGCAATCAATAGTGCTTTCCACTGGTATTTGTGTATGATTTCCATTGAAAGGGTTGGATATGATTTAATATGGATTTAATTGAAAATATTTAATTTAAGGATTTAAAATTGTGTGTGTGTGTGTGTGTGTGTGTGTGTGTGTGTGTGTGTGAGAGAGAGAGAGAGAGAGAGAGAGAGAGAGTAATATATCCTAGATTGCTAGGAGTGAATGTGTTTAAATCCAACACAAGAAAAATCATCAGTTGAAAGAACAAAAAGAAAAAGTGAAAAATGTAAGCAATTTTATTTAAAAAAAAATGAAACTCAAAACTTCAAACAAGAAGAAAACTAAGGATCTCAAAGAAACAATAAATATAAAAGAATCAAGCCAAACAAACCAAGAAATTCAAGTACACAAAACTCAATGGTTCAAATCAAGCAAGAGCGAATGAGATCAAAAGCTTCAAATAAAGAGATGTAAGAGTTTCACCCATATGAGATTTATATTTTATTCAATAAGAAACCACTTGTTGTCTATTGGATTGTTTACTTCTATGAGAAGCACTAGCTGAAGATGAATAGCTGGATGTTGTTATCTGTTGGAATTATCTCATTTCGCTGACTCTTCTAAGTACTGTGGTAGTCGACATGACATAGTTTTTGAAACTATTGAAGTTGTTTGTTGATACTTGAACCAATTGTGATACATATGCAGATTAATTGTTACTAATAGAAGGAGCACATCCGGATGTTGTTTTAACTTGGGATCTACCTTGATTTCCTGGATGAGCAGGAAGCATGGATCTTTCGCTCCCAGTGCAACCGACACAGAGCATATTGCAGCTAGTATGACTATTTGTGAGGCAATATGGGTATGAAATCTCTTTACAGAGTTGTTTTGGATCATGTTCCAAATACGAACATGATATACTGTGACTATCTAAGACAAGATATAGTACATAAAGGAGTAGTGAGGCTCTAACATATCTCAACAAATGAGCAGGTAGAAAACTTCCATTATAGCTTGTATGTCTGAATTGTGAGCAATGTGGCTTCAAAATCTATTCACAGGATTGTCAGGCATGGTGCCACTGATGGAGCATTGAGGCTCTAACACAGAGAGAGCGATGAGGCTCTAGCATAGAGGGAGCAGTGAGGCTTCGATAGTAACATATTGAACCAAAGTAGTGGGGCTTCAACATATGAGCAAGTTGTAGACATTCTCACCAAGACTTCGCTGATGGTTAATTTCGTATTCTTTAGAGATAGGTTTAGAGCGTAGGAGAATGTATCCCTCCCTGAGAGGGAACATTTTTTATCGAGAACACTGAGCATATTATCTCCCAAAATATTTCAAATATACATGGACTTGGTGAGGGGGGGTTGAGGTGGGATTAAGAAGCGAGGCTCTTGGTGTGAGTGGGTACTCCTTAAACCATGGACTTGGCTAAGTACATGCCCTACTATGAATCCTACCTGCAAGTCACTTTTGTGTATTTATTGACCAAAGGACCATGGAATTGGTTAAGCTTACGAGGATTGCCATCAATCTCACTAGTGAGTGAGGAGACTTAGGTGTGTGATATTTACCAAGGGTGGATGTGCATGCAATGGACTTGGTTGTGGTAAATCGATCTCCCCTAAGTATTGGATGCAAGTGTTCTACAACTTGATCGCCAAGTATCAAGTTAGGTGAGTGTGAGTTAGTGGTCATAAGGTGTGTATCTTTTCCAAGGTATTTTATGAATACCATGGACTTGGTTGTGGCAAATTGACCCCCTATTATAATTGTGGATCATTCTTCTGAGATGAGACGATATGATGATGCAACCATCAAATTTCCTTATGTTGAGACATGTACACCTAAGATGGGATCTATGATATACTCTTTCAGGTCATGGAGCTTGACTTGGAGACTATTAAGGTGTGTGTGATCTTTATTAAGGTCAAATGTGATTTCCATGGAATTGGTTGTCATAAATTGATCTCCCCTATCATCCGTTGTGGATTAAGAAATCATTGTTCAACTGAGATGAGATTTATGGAGCAACTAGAAGAATACCTCACTAACTAAGAGGGAGAATTGAAATTGGATTGTGATGCCATATTCTTTCCTTATGATGACAGAGAATGAAAATACCTCCCTGGCTAAGAGGGAGTGTTGAAAATAGTAGCCATGGTTGGAATTCCCATTGATGAAAAATAAAAGGAAGAAGAGAAATATTAAATTGGAAATTTAAATTTATAATTTCCCTTCAAAATGTTTCAAGTCGGCCTCATAATAATTTTAGGTTAGTTGGCCCCTTTGAGGCACCCGTTTGACCCCTTGTGAAGTCTATATATTTGTGACTGTCACCTCCTCTCTTGGGCCATTCACATCACACATTATTTTTCTTGCTCCAATGAGTTCTATGGAAGGAAAGGAGGAAAAATTTTAGGAGGGTTTTGGAAATTCTTATTACTCTGGGACATTTTTTTTGGTTACTATCTAGATGATGTCTCTGATGTATTGATGTATCTTGAACTCCCTCTCTCTCTTGCATAAGGAAAAAAATTATGGGCTTTCCCCTTGTGGGTTTTCCCCTGGCCTCAAGCTTAATTTCTGCGTCTCTTATCTCATGGCTTCATGGTGTTTCGACTATGATTTTCTTATACTCTATCATGCTTATGAATATATTTTCTTACTACTTCTTCATGATGAAAATGATATATGAAACCTAATGCTAATTTTGATTATTGAAGTTGTTGAATTGTATAAAAATTTTTTCTAGATGTGCCTTAGTAAAAATTAACATGTAAGCTGACATCGAACACAAGGGAAACCACCTAGTCAAAGACCAATGATGAAAATCAATGCTAGGCACAATGTCACCTATCAATGATGGAAATACGGATAGGGTGCAACCCTAGTTCTACTCTCAAAGAAATTTCTTGGAGTAAATAAGAGAAAACCCATCAACAAGAAGTCAATGGGGACCTTCTAAACTGACACAAGTATATGACTAAGATGCTGATATGATATTGAGTGTAACTTGAATAAATGGGTATGGAAAACACTATGAGTCAAGGGACACCACAGAATGACCGACACAAAGTTTTACTTCCCTTGAACAAAAGCACAACACATTTTGTGACTTAGGCAACATGGACCATATTGAAATTTGTATAAGTTTGAGATAAAGGAGGCATCAACAAACTCTCCATATGATTGGAAGAGTAACCAACTAGAGGAGTACTGACTCTAGGACAAGGTTCAACTCTTGAAGGGCATACTTAATCCCAATCCAATGAGGAAAATACTCATAATTGGGTGCTTTGTTCAAGGGAAACACATCCGACTCTGATGCCAAAACAATGAAAGAAAATCTTCCCGTCCCCACTTTTTTTTGGAATATTTTTTCTTTTGTATTTTTCATATTATAGAAAATCCTAAAAAGAATAAGATAATGATTATAATAAAGTGGAGGGAATGAGTGTCGCGGGCCAACAAACTAGTTCCAGCACTTGGAACATTCCTATGTTCAATGCAAGGTAAAGTGTGCATGATATTGACACCCGGGGGATGTTTCCTCCAGGGATAAGGGTGTTGAGTTTTAAAGGATATAAATGCATGGCTTGAACTTTTGGAAAGAGCATCGAAAAAAGTAGCTTATACGAGAGCAAAGTTGGAGCCAGCTTAAGGCCAAAAGCGCAAGAGGTCAATATACAATGCAACAATATAACTCAATAAGTGGGAGCCTCGAGGGCATAAAGCCAGAATAAGAGAGAGGAATAAGAATGATGCTTCAATGAAAACTCATGATGGGACTAAATAGGACCCCTAAGCCTATAGAAAGTTCGCAGCATGGGAAAAAATTGCTAGTGAGGTGCTAACTACAAAGCCCATGTGAGGAAGGCTCTACCACTAAGTTACAATGTAAAAGTGACAAGTGAAGTGTTTAATCATCACAAAAAAGTGGGATTGACCCTATGGCTAATTACTGTAGAATAATGTCAGAATGAAATATGCAATGGCAAATTTCTAACCTATATGCTAGTTTAGGGGACAATACTTGCCACGATAGGTCAACAATCTTGGAGATGTAATGGAAAAAATATCACTATGTGATAAAAGTCTTCATTACCCTGAAAAATTACTTGAAAGCACTCATAGATAGCTTAATACATTAAATAATAAGTCATAAAATGGAAAAACTATAGAAAAGTGTGTTAAAATTTCATATAAATAAGTTCAAAATGAAATTAGAACTCACCATTTGTTTTTTTACCCATTTTAGCGCTTTGGAGCAGTTTTTACCCTCGAAATTTAGCAATTGATTCCGGGAGATATATTCAATGAAACCAAAATCTATGAAATAGAAGTAATTATAAACTCAATTCTCTTCGATTTAATTCCATTTTTAAAGAATTTGATTGATTTTTAGCCATCCAAATCTGACCTTGAAAGTAGGGTTGCGCATACGTGACCTTTGTTCTACCAGGGTGCATATGGAAAGCCCTACACACCTTGTTAGAATAAAAGTTGCGTGTACACGCAACTGTTTGGAACAAAAGGTGCATACCCATAGACTTAAATTTTAAAACTTAAATTTGATGATTTGATTTTTTAAAATTTGGCAGGATGGCTATTGTTTGGCATGAAAGAGAACATGAGCATATTGATAACTTGGTTTTAGGACACCAAGAGGCAATGGATGCCTTAAATTTTTTGGATGGCTCAAGTTATTTATGATGTTGATTATGTGGGCCAAAAATAAGTTATTAATCATGCTCATCAATTATTGGGACCCCAAGCAAGGATGTTTTATGATTGATATCATACCTTTGCAAATTTGAGTAGAAGATGTATACTTCATTATAGGTTTATCTCGATCAGGAGAAGTGGAAAACTTGAAATGACAAGAAAGTGGAGGCCTTAAAATTGATGATTATATAGCCATATATTGTGTACCTAGAACATAAAATGTGGGATCATAGATACCCATTGGAAGCATAGACAATCTAGTAATAAATATTTTGCTTTTCACAATTGCTAGGGTATCTATATTAGCTTCTTGGCACCATGCCTCTTAACCAATGATATTTTTGGTAGTGGAATGCCTCAGATCAATAGTCTATGATTGGTGTACCATGCTTTTGTATAACATGAAGAGTGAATTAACTACATGTAAACAGGGAAGAATGAAGAATTTAGGTTATGGCGGTATTCTATGCTCATTTTTCTTTGAGTGAATTGAAACCTTACGGCCACATATAACACCCCACATCAATGATCCAAGTAAGCCTCAAATGGAAAGGTCGGTAGAGATGATGGGTAGATTTGGAAGACGTTGAGTCACCAAGGCTACCTTCAATGACGATTTCTTCCAGTGGTGGGAGCAACAGGTCGTAGGTATAGAGGATTACGCCTATGTAGGTTTGGACTTCTGGGGATATCCAAAGCTAGTATTTCCCAAAGATCTTGTGTGGGGCGATATCAATAATATTTTTATAATTTTTAAGATATTTACTTAATTACCTTTTTTATGATTAAGAGATTCTTGAGAAATTAAAGTATTTTTTGTCGAACAAAAGTACTTAAAAGATTTAATGATGATGATACAGATGTCGGACTAGTGAGACCATAGGGATTGTTGAGGCACATGGATCGAGGGAGAAGCAGTTGAGTCTGAGAAAGGTATCTAAGAAGTTCAGAGGAATTTAGAGAGTTTGACTTGTCAGGTTCCTATGGAACCCATGGAATATCTACCAGAGGCTACACAAAGATGCATGGTAGAGTAGCATGAGATTAGGTGGGAATTTTTTGATGAGTGGAAAATTCCATCGCCTACTACCATGACATACATCTAGGGCAATTCCCTCAATATTATACTTTTGTATGAATGAATGATCAAATTATGATATCATTAGAAAATAGCCCTAAATTTGTAGGACATTTGTCCACATTTTGTAAAATTTTGAACACACACACACACTCTCTCTCATTATATATATATATAATATATAACAGTTTCAGGATGATTTGACCATGTCTTTAATTGATTGATGTTATATTTGTGATGCTTCTTTCAATGTGATGAATGATTAATGTCCTAATATAATACATAATTTTCAATCGACTTTGCAACTGAGTTAGCTGATCGTGGAATATGAACATAAGTTATAAAATTAAACAATCATTCAAGAAATCTGACTCTTAGAAATTGTCAATATAATGAAGGATCTCTCACATGATAAATATTATTAAGTTGAGATACCGCTAGTTGAGAATCCAAGTAAACATTAGAGAAATTTTGAGGTCTAAAATGGGCCTCAAAACAAAAATGTACAACCAAAATCAACTTTATAAGAACTAATAGGATTCAAGATTATTATGTCAACCATGGGGGATGACTCACCATTTTTTTAGTAAAAAAGAAAAAATATTAAAAAGAAAAAAAGAAATAACTATTTTTTCAACTTGTATTTTTAACTTATCTCCCTACTGTTTTACTCAAATTTCGAGCGGAAGCACTCATTGGAGTCATTATTTAATTCCTCATCCAAGGAGTACCCGTGTTTCATACTTTCAATGAATCTTGCTATTCCAAAAATCAGAAATACACAAAAACACGTGATTGCAATCATGTCTTTTCATGTATTTCAAGATTTTTCTTATAGAAGGGTCCATCGAAAGTATGCAACATGGATACTCTTGGATGAGGAATTAAATTCTGCATCCAACAAGTGCCCGTGCTTGAAATTTGAGTAAAACCGTAGGGGGATAAGTTGAAAATACAAGTTGAAAAAGTAGTTTTTTCTTTTTCCCTCTAAAATTTGATGATGGATGTAATTTAATCATATTTTTTTATTTCCACTATTATTTTATAATATTCCTTAGGAGGCCGATTTTAGACCTCAAAATTTCTCTAATGTTACCAACAATTTAATATCGTAAGATATTTCCTCCAAAAGTAATTCAATAACAAAAATGTATTCAACCATATTATTGGAAGCATGACCTATACATGTTCCACCAGAAATGAACAATAAGTTAGATGGATAATAGATTACCCAAGTTGCGAAGCTAGGTTCTGGGTGTGCCGACTAGCGTCATATGTAAACCCTAAGTAAATCAAATCACCCATAAACACCTGACAAAGCATGTCAAAAACACCATTAGACACATCACCATGAAATCTAAACACAATAACTAAAATTACTATGTACAATATCTATAAAACAAAGAAAATGCTCAAGCACAAGCTTAAGCATGGTACTTCTTGAGATAGAGCCCATTTTTAGGTGCAACTAATGTATTTCCCTCAAAATCAATCAGTTCATATGTACCCTTATTCAAGGCATGTTTAACTATATAATGATCACACCACATAGGTTTAAAATTGCCTACCCCTAGGGTGTCCTTATCTTGGTCATAGGCCAAGACAAGGCCCCCTTTCAAGAAAAACCTAGGGTGTACGAACTTATCATACTGACCTTTTAATCACTTTTTATGGGCCTCATTTTCTATAGTGCCATCTCGATATTGCTCATAAAGATGTTCTAAGTGAACAAGATGCTCTTCTAAGCTCGAAGTATCATGAAGAAGTTGGACTACCAACTTAAGTGATGGAATATGACATTCTACAGGGAAAATCGATTCCATGCTATAAACCAATTAAAAAGGAATAAATCCAGTAGTAGTATTGACAAATATTCAATATGCCCATAGAGTCGGATACAACATGATATTCCAATTGGACTTTGCTTAATTAATAGTTCTTTGCAGAATGGTATTTAAAGACTTATTAACAACTTCAACTTGACCATTCACTTAGGGATAATAAGGAGAACAATTCCCATGTCTAAATTCTAACTTGGAGGCCAATTTAGACATCATTTTATTCTGAAAGTGACTACCGTGGCAAGTGACAATCTCTTTAGGGATACCAAAATGTGAAATGATCTAATTAAATAGAAATAAAGCAATAGTCTCATTGTCATTATTATAGGTAGGCATGGATTCAACCTACTTAGTAAGGTATTCAACAACCACAATGATATACTTGTGCTCCTTGGCCAAAGATTGGTGACAAGTTGCAAAGTCCACACCCCACTTAGTAAATGGAATGATGATAAGAACAGGGAAAATTAGAGCAAGATGAGTATGTGTTTTTGAGTGTAGACTTGACAAGGATGACATTTCTTGACTGCCTCAAACAATATTTAAAAATTGAAGGCCATAAATACCTTGCACACATTTTTTTTTTGTGTTGTTTCCAACTCAGATAAATGACTGCCACAAGCTCCACTATGACAATCATTAAGTACCTTCTCTTCCTCTTCCAAGGTTAAATAACTTCGAAGAATTGAGTCAACCCCACGATGGTATAACGTATCATCGATAATTAGACAATTCTTAGCTAAGTAATGTAGTTGTCGATGATCATCTTAAGAAAAGGACTGAAGAAAGTCTGGAGATATACTAGGATGTCTCCATACCAAGGATCTTGTGGAGAGATCGGTAAGAGGTGTTCGTCTAGAAATAATTCATCATAACTAAGATCTCTTTCACAAGGAAACTTCAAGATCAATTCAACGAAAACCAAGGATTTCTTATATTTCCTTGACATAATCTCAAGGTCAAATTATTGCAAAATCACAATCCATTTATTAAATATGTCCCTAATCACTCACATACTAAGGACATATTGAAAAGGATTGACATCAACAACTATGATGGTTTTCCTCGACAAAATCTAATGACATAGTCGCTAGACAACATGAACTGCCACCAATGCCAATTTCTTAACATGATAATATTAGAGTTTAGGACCTGCTGGGCCATGACTAAGGTAATAGATAACATGTTCCTAGAATACATCGTCATCCTGAACCAAAAACATACCAATGGTACATTCTAACATTGGAGATATAAAATAAGTCTCTACTATAATCAAGTGGAATTAGTAAAGGAGCAAAGGTAAATGATTTTGTCAAAGCATCAAACGAGCGATGGGAAAATTCATCCCAAATAAATGGGACTACTTTCTTCAATAGGCGCATAAGTACCTTAGTTATATTAGCGTAATTTATGACAAATCTGATATGAAACCATCTCACAAAAGGATAGAAAAGATAGATCAACACCTTAGAAATAAGCCTCTTCCAAGGGCCAACCTCCTTTACATTACACAAATGAACAATTCTTAGATGATTCAAATGAAGAAACCTCCTTTCTATATATAAGATTCTAAGGGGTCACAATATAACCAAAGCCGACCTAACAATAATAATATAAAGGCACAAAAATAATAACAGTGGGATTCTATGGGGCACAATAATAACAATATGGGGATAAAATGGGCACAACAATAACAATAAGGGATAAAATGAAAATAGTAATGGGGGAATCACTAGTATTATAGGGGGATGCTTCTGTATGAAATTCTCATCCTCCCATGTGGAATCTTGAACAGGTAAGTTCTTCCACTTGATGAGATACTCTGAAATTGATCGATTTCATAGCTGTCAAGTTCTTGTTTCTTTGATTGCTTTAGGTTCCAATATGATTTTTCCTTCCTCATCAAGTTCTAGCAATATTGTTTGAACTGGAAGCTTGTCACTTATAACCTTCTTTAAGCATGAAACATGGAAAACTGGGTGCACTCGGGAAGCTACAGGAAGCTCCAATTTGTATGCCATAGTACTATCTTTTGCAACACCTTCTACGGACCATAATACTTTGGTGATAATTTATTATCCTTCTTAGATTTCTTGAGGGACATTTGTTTATATGGTTGTAACCGTAGGAATACCCAATCACCTACATCAAAAATTCTTTCATTGTGATGTTGATCTGCCTGTTGTTTCATTCTATTCTGCGCCAAGGTGAGGTTATCCTTTAAGAGTTGGAGAACTTGTTGTTGATGCTTGATGTGATATTCCACTGCTTGAACCTTAGAATTTTCTCTTAAATATGATGTGATGGATGGTGGATGATATCCATAAAGTGCCATAAATGGGGTCATTTTTGTTGTAGTATGGAAGGAAGTGTTATACCACCATTCAGCCAGAGGCAACCATTTGACCCATTGTGTCTATTTATCAGATACAAAGCAACAAATATATCCTTCCAAACATTTTCTTACTATCTCAGTTTTCCCATCAGATTGAGGATGATAAGATGAGCTATGAGCTAACTGAGTACCAAGACAAGAAAATAATTTTGTCCAAAAATTTCCAAATGAAAATGGGATCTCTGTCGCTTACAATAATCTTTGGGTTTCCATGTAGCTTTTGAATTGTTTCCATAAATGCAATAGAAACTGTACTCGCTTTAAATGGATGAGATAATACACAAAAATGTGCATACTTGGTAAGTCTGTCAACTACCACCATGATAATACTCTTTCCTTTGGACTTGGGTAAACCTATGATAAAATCCATTGAAACCTCCTCCCAATGTTGGCTTGGAATGGATAAAGGTTGTAATAGTCATGGGGTCTTAATTGTTTCAACTTTATTTTGTTGGCAAACCAAACATTCCTCCACAAAATTTTGAATATCTGATTTAAGGCCATCCCAAAAAAATCCTTCTTAACCCTATGGTAGGTTTTTAGAAATCCTGAGTGCCCTCCTAAGGGAGAGGTGTGCAATTCCCTAAGAATCTTTTGTTTTAGTTGTGAATTCTTATTTAGGTATAACCAATCCTTGTACCATAACGAATCATTTTTCCAACTAAATGTATCAGATGTATTGGGATCTTGTTGTATCTTTTGAATGAGTGCCCACACTTCCTCGTCATTCTTCCATTCATCCCTTGCCTCGTTTATCCAATCTAGTTGGATAATATAAATGGCACAAAGAAATGCTTCCACATCCTCATCCTTTCTTGAGAGTGCATCTACCACAACATTTTGCTTCCCTTTTTTGTAGATGATTTCAAAGTCATAACCCAACATCTTTGTGACCCATTTTTGTTATTCCTGTGAAGATAATATTTGCTCTAAAAGGTATTTAAGGCTATCATGATTTGGTTTTACCTTGAAGTGTCTTCCCATTAGGTAGGGTCGCCATTTCTTAAGTGCATGTAGTATTGCCAACATTTCCTTCTCATAAATAGCTTTGTGTAAATACTTTCCTTTGATTGTACAACTTTCGAAAGCAATGGGTCTTTCTTCTTGCATTAAAACAACACCAATTCCATTTCCCAAGGCATAAAATTCCACAATAAAGATTTTTGTGAAGTCCAGTGTAGCTAAGACTGGTGCTTGGCACATTGCCTCTTTAAGATATTCAGAGGCCTACGTTGCTTCTGGAGTCCATGAAAATGCATCTTTATTCAATAATGTTGTTAGAGGTGCTGCTATTCTCCCATAATTCTTAACAAACTTGTGATAATACCCTGTCAACCCAAGAAATCCTCGTAGATGCTTTATGGATGTGGGGATTTTTCATTCCTTAATGGTTTTAATTTTTCTAGGGTCTACCTTAACACCTTCATGAGATACAATATGACCTAGATATTCCACCTCTTGTACTCCAAAGAAACATTTGGAGATTTTTGCATATAATTGTTTCTCCTCCAATAGTTTGAGCACCATGTCAACATGTTGGACATGATCCTTCCAAGACTTGTTGTAGATTAGTATATCATCAAAAAATACTAACACAAATTTTCTAAGGAAGGGTTTGAAAATGGAATTCATCAAACCCTGAAATGTAGAAGGTGCATTGGTAAGGTCAAAAGGCATGACCAAAAATTCATAATGACCCTCATGAGTTCTAAATGTTGTTTTTGGAATGTCTTCAATCTTCATTCTGATTTGATGATATCCTGAATGAAGATCCAACTTGGTGAAGTAAATTGATCCATGTAATTCATCCAATAATTCATCAATGACAGGAATGGGAAATTTATCTTTAATAGTGAGCTTGTTGAGCTTCCTATAATCTGGACACATGCACCATGATCCATCCTTCTTGTGAACCAATACTACTGGAGCAGAGAAAGAACTTTAACCAGGTTGAATTATACTAGCCTCTAGCATTTCTGTAAACATACGTTCAATTTCACTCTTTTGGACATAGGGATATCTGTAAGGCCTGATGTTTGGAGGAACACTTCTTGGAATCAAATTAATAGCATGATCATGATCACCAATAGGTGGGAGGCCTTTGGGAGTCTCAAATACCTTCGAATGATTGTCCAATATTTTTTGGAGATCTGGAGAAATGGATGATTTCGACGTGGGAACCTCTAGTGAACATAATTATGCAATTATGTCTCATTTTTATTTCTTTAGAAGCTTTGTCATTTCGTTAGATTTGATTATCTTTCCTAGTTTCCCTACGATACCCCTTAATTTAACTTCCTTTCCTTTTGAAGAGAATTTCATGAAAAGTTCTTGAAAATTAAAAGCTATTGTACCCAAGGATTGTAGCCATTGGAATCCTAGTACAACATCAGCACCACCCATTGCAATGGAAAGCATTGGCTATTCAATACATATTCTCCCATGGATAGCTTGATATTATGGCACTTTCCTGAGCAATTTATGGTTAATCCACTTGCAACCATCACTTGACACTCTGGTGCTGGATATAGGAAGCAATTCAATTCCTTGGCTATCTTACAATGAACAAAATTATGGGTACTTCCCGAATCAATCAACACTATTACCTTTTTATTCTTGATATGCCCTTCTATATTATAGTTTGAGGAGTGGTAACTCCAGCCAATGCATTACAAGATATGGTCGGATTCATTTCTTCTTTTTCTAGGATTTTTTCCTGGTGTATATCCTCTTCTTTTGACGTTTCTTGTTCCTTTTCTTCCTCCTCTTCACAATCTATGTAAAATAATTTCTTATCAGCACACTTACGACCTTTAGTGTATTTACTATCACAATTGTAACAAAGCCCTTTTTCTCTTTTTTCTTCCAATTGTTCTGGTGTCAACCTTGTAGGTTGTGGATGGCTAGGGGTAGCAACACTTCCATATTTATGATTGTGAGTGGTAGGCTTCCTTGTTGCCATAATTTTGCTTTCCATTTTTCTTGCCAACCTGAATGCCTTCTCCAATGAATCTGGTTCCCAAAGGCGAACCTCATGTTGGATGTTATATTTTAAAATCCCTATGAACACATCAATCCTATGCTCCTATGGAATATCTTTTACCCTTATATTCAATTTTTGGAAGTCCTCAATGTGCTCCATCAATGAACCCTTTTGTTTGAGATTTATCAATTGGCTAAAAAACGTTTTGCTTTTTGTATCCTCATAATGTGCTATCATTTAATCCGTAAAAATAACCCAAGTGACAATTTTTTTACAAGAGAAAATCCATTGATACCATACGGTTCCAAATATAAAGTTGCAATGTGTACCTTTTGTGTGTTTTTCACATTATGGAGATCGAAAAATTGCTCCATCTGTAGTATCCATGTTCCGGGATCCTTGCCATCAAACTTCCTCATATCGATCTTTTGAACATGGTGGTTCTTTGATCTAACATTAGAGTCTATGAAATCATGATTAACATTTAGTTTGTTCTCATCATGAGTTTCCTTTACTACCCTTTCTCCATTAGTAAACATTTCTTGTAGAAACTTTGTCAAATATGTCTTCAAGTCTGTCTTCAAACCTTTCATGTCTTTCTTTAAATCATCCATCTTAGCTTCCACGCCATCCATCTTAGCTTCCATGCTATCCATATTAGCTTCCATGTCATTCATCTTAGATTATACGCCTTTCTTTAAACCATCCATCTTAGCTTCTGTTACTTTTTGTGCGAGTGAAATTTGTTGCACTTGGTCTCGTAATTTTGATATATCATGTTGCATTTCTTCCTCTTCTTCATGAGTCATGCTAGAGCTTTCAGGTTGCTTACTAGGTGTTTTCATTTTCTTTCTTCGGGGCATTAATTACCGATAATAATGCTTCACTATGCCCTTTGAATTTACTTCAAACTAAATTTTCAAACCAAGCTTATGAAAAAAATTAAAAAACCTACACATCTTTTTTCACTTTGTAGGAGCTCGATATTGAATCTGATGTATCTCTGTAATTGTGGATCTCCAAGGTCTGAAATTCTTCCTACGATAACCCTTTGAGTAATAATTCTAACCCCGCAAGTTTGATCAAGATTGGATTCTCCAATGAAGAGTTATTCCAAATCTCCCACGATGACCTGAGTATAGAATGGTTCAGTAGAGCGAACTTGTATGATGTGCCTCAGGTCACTGTTTCAACCTTAGGTTCTGAAAATTATACCCAAAAAAACTATAGTCTGTTCGCTTTCTATAACTTCTTACGAAAATTCAATCTGATGCTCAGAGCGAAAGTTGTGACGATATTCCCAAGGTCACCTGTTTGGAATGTAATTCGGGGGTCTGCAAAAACCCTAACTTTCTCAAATTATATCTCTGAAAATTTAGAGAGACAAGATATGAAATCCGGGTCTGAGGTTCAGCGAGATTTTGTCTCAAATGGGTTTTTTTTTTAGCTTCTAAAATGTTGCAGAAAAAAAAGTTATAGCAAAAATGCCATGATGACCTATTTGGAGCAACGAAACCCTAGAATCCAAAGCTCTGATACCAAATGTTATGAAACCAGCTCACAAAAAGATAGAAAATATAGATCAACGCCTTAGAAATAAGCCTATTTGAGGGGGAAACCTCCTTTACATTACACAAATGAATAATTCTTAGATGATTCAAATGACAAGACCTCCTTTCTATATATAGGATCCTAAGGGGTCACAATATAACCAAAGCCAACCTAACAATAATAATATAAAGGCACAAAAATAATAATAGTGGGATTCTATGGGGCACAATAATAACAATATGGGGACAATAAGGGCACAACAATAACAATAAGGGATACAACGAAAATAGTAATGGGGGAATCACTAGTATTATAGGGACCTAACATAATCTCTGTATAAAATTGGATTTACCTTGTAGACTTTGAAGTTAACTCACATTAGACTAGAGAGGAAACTAAAATATTGCCTCAAAATTGAAAGAATCAACCCTAATCCATTCATTAGACACGATGAATCCCAAAAATCAATTTGATGTTATGGAAAAAACACACTTATGAGGATTTAACCAAATTTTATAATAATGAAATCTTTCAAAAATTATGTGAAGATGCTTTGGATGTTCTTCTCTCGTAGCTAGATCATCCAAATAAGATTCTACAATATAAGACATGGCCCATTGAAAGGTAGACCCAACATTTTGAAGGCCAAAATGCGTTTTAGTATATGAAAAAGTACCCCAGGCACAAATAAACGATATCTTATGTTGATCTTTAGGATGGATTGTTATTTGATTATACCCAAAGAATCCATCTGTGAAGGAAAAAATCTCATTTCCCGCACACTCCAATAATTTGATCAATAAACGATGTGGAGAAATTTCCTTTTAGACAAGCTTTATTCAGGTCCCTAAAATCAAAGAATACACGAATCATCCCTTTCTTCTTATCCATGGGAACAGGATTTGAAACCCATTCAGTCAGGGGAATAGGGTAGATGAAGTTTTCTTTGAGCAGTTTCTCTAGCTTCGTGTTAATAGATGTAAATTTCCTAGGGTTTACCATTTGAAGCTTCTGGCTTAACAATTTCGCATTTTTGTAGGTATTGATCTCATGATGTATGATGCTTGGATCAATTCCAAACATTTCATCATAAGACCAAGCAAACACATCACGGAACTCCTTAAATAGATTGTGGTATAAATCTTAACTTCTTTAGAGTAGTATAATACTCTCTTACAAATACATTTTCAATAATGTTGGGATCCCTAGAAATGTTCACTGGCATAGTTTGGGAGATATTAATCATGTTCCCTTCAACAAAAATGTAAGCTTGCGTTAAAGGGTTCAAGGGACTATGAACATTTCCATATGATGTGGAACATGACAAACTAGACTCAACTCTTTGCAAATTTAGGAGGAAATAATACCGACGATGCAAATCATCCAACGACCTTTCTACACTTGTCATTGATTCTAGAATCACCTTTTAGATGGAAAGACTATGTTGAGGCAATCCATATCCATGGTCAAGTTAGCTTCCCAAACCAGAATCGTATCATCATCCAAATCTTCTAGTGGAACATAGATTGGATCAAAGTCTGTAGCATTATTAACAGTAGCTTGAAATACAATCTCTACTGCAGACATATGAGAAGCCATTCCAATGATCTTCCCTTCTCCCAATTTGGTAGTAGGATAGGGAAAAGTCCAGGGGTCCTCAAAATATTTGGTTCAGAAAATAATGATTCTGAGGGACCACCCTAGACATAGAAGAAATGGTTATAATATGCATCAATGAAGGCAAAAAAACCAAAATTACCCATAAATGAATAATACATTCCAACCACCATATTCTTAGTAGATACTAAGAATTGTTCACCAACGGGACAGTGGAATCCAATGGAGTGTTGGGATAAGGTTGGCTATAAGCCAACTGATCAACAATAACGATCCTCCCTTCATGAGGGAAACATAAACATGTGAAATAAAGTTGACACAAAAGTTTGTGTACATAAACCCAACTCCGTCCCAACATAAGATTATAGTCGAGCTTAACATCAACTACATCTTCTTGCACATTGACTACTTTCCCCCCTACTCCAACCAGGAAGGAGGCACAATCCCAAGCAACCTATGAGAATGTCCATCAAATGCAGTTAAAAGAGTTGGATAGGATGCAACATTGGAGACTGTATCACTTTCCAACATGATATTTGTTAGCGC